>JARJLE010000011.1:0-1200000 GCA_029289555.1 Mycena latifolia | reverse complement strand
CTGACCCGTAGAAATGAAGGAGATGATCGCGAATACGCAGAGGTTTTTAAACTCCGACTGGAAATCATCAACTTTGTTCTAATTTGGACATCCCGCTATGACTCATCAGTTTGACTGAAACCATCGGGGTCTGCGGGGCCATCCATGCGGGGAGTTGGAGGCGGCGTTGGTGATTGGCATCTGCATGGTTTGCCAAGGCCTCGGTATACCCAATCAGACTTCTGCGGCACCGACGCACTGTAGCGCACTGTCGGTGCCGAATACACCAACTCGAACAACGCACAGCCAACGCCTGACATTGCCACATGCTCTGTTGTTAGGCGGCCTTCTCTCTGTCAAACAGCAAGGAAAATACGGTCTTCCGGGTCCTTCGCACGGGAGCATTGCGTAGCATCAAACGTATTCAACATAGCTGCCACAGGAACATCAACTTCGTAGCTTTCCCCAGACGTCCTGCCGCCCTGATTCGCAGTACACTTCGGTTCCGAGTCGTTCTCGGCATCCCAACTTCTTCCTTTCAAGTTACCGACACGAATCGTCCGTGCAAAATTCAAGTTCAAGTTGAACCTACCTCGACAACCCTCTTGACTCGACTTCCTGCCCAGCAAATATATATACAAAAAGTAGATCTATCAACTGTCATGGATGGTCGAGCCGTGGTTAGTAGCCGTCAGATTGGTTTTTACAGAGTTTACGTGGAGGAAAGTATGCCACGCTTGTTCCTGACTCGCGATTAAATGGGTGGGACAGGCGTTGCTATCTTTTCTTACGGGATTCGATGACCGGCGGAGGGTGAGCCAAGGGCTGTATTTCCCGCAGTGTGTGATCAACAAGAAACAAAACCGAGGGTCAGATCATTTTCACACATCGTTTATTTTTGACCGTCTTACTTATTTATTTTTTATCTCCGGCTCGCCTCTCTAGACGATGTGGAAATGCATAAAAACTGGCATCCCTCTTCGCATTCTGGCATCATCCCCACTTCCCCTCCTTTTCCCCCTCTACGACAATGAAACTCGTTAATAATGTCATCCCTGCAGTCGTGCTATTTGCTGGGCTCGCCTCAGCGCTTACCACGCACTACGACTCTAGATCTACATCTGCTTTGAAACACAGACGGGGACCTGTCCAGCCAAGAAGGACAAAATCCCTGCTCATAAGTAATTTATTCGTACAATTTCAACACTGCAGTTGCTAATCTTTATTTAGATCCTGACGCTCAACCGGATCTGCCGACTGTGCAAGCAGCGACGGCTGCCGCAAGCGCCGCGAGCTTGAACCTCGACGACGTCCAGGGTGATATTTTGTAAGCGATTATTTCTCAACTTTGGGCTCCGATTAATTCTCGAATAGAATCGGAATGAAGAAGAACAAAGAACTCTTCTACTTCTTCAGCATCTCCAATGCTACGGACTTCAAGTCTAAATTGGCCTCTGATATCCTTCCTCTCATTACCACCACAACTCAGCTCCTCGATGTCTCGACGCAACCCGTCACCCTGCTCAACATTGCGTTTTCTCAGACCGGCCTCACTGCCCTGAGCGTAACCGACTCGCTCGGCGATTCCGCTTTCGCCGGTGGGCAATTTGCAGATCTCAAAAACCTCGGTGACCCAGGATCCACCAACTGGGTCCCAGAATTCGCCGGCACGGGCATCCACGGCGTTATGCTCTTTGCTTCCGACACCGAAGCCAACATCGACACCGAAGTGTCCAACCTTGAAGCGGCATTGGGATCCAGCATCACAAAAGTCTACACTCTCGAGGCCGCATCTCGCCCCGGTTCGGAAGCAGGTCATGAACGTCAGTATCTACTCACTTCGATTAATCCAGCTTCATTTGCTGACTTTCAAACAGACTTTGGATTCTTGGACGGCATCTCCAACCCTGCGGTCGATGGCTTCACCTCGTCCCCGATGCCGGGCCAGGCCGTTGTCGCCAGCGGCTCGATCTTGGTCGGTGAGACAGGCGACTCCATCACGCGTCCCGCGTGGGCCAAGGACGGCTCGTTCCTCGTGTTCCGCCAGCTCCAACAACTCGTCCCCGAGTTCAACAATTTCCTGACCGCCAACCCTATCGTTGAAGATGGCCTCACGGCTGAGCAAGGGTCAGATTTGCTCGGCGCCCGCATGGTCGGCAGATGGAAGAGCGTACGTTTAATAAATTATTACACCCTCTCACACTAAGCTGATTCTTGAACCCAGGGTGCCCCCGTGGATCTCGCCCCGCTCTTCGACGACCCTGCGCTCGGCGCAGACCCGACTCGCAACAACAACTTTACGTTCGCTCACCCCGACTCGGTCCTCAGCACGAACCAGACCAGATGCCCCTTCTCTGCCCACATCCGTAAGACTCGCCCCCGCGCCGACTTGGGAACGCCCGAGGACGCCGTCCATCACATCATGAGAGCCGGCATTCCGTACGGCCCCGAAGGTTCGCATTCGCTTCCCTCTTTTACAAGCGAAACATCAGCTCACAATGTTCGCTTCCACAGTTGGTGATGACGAGGCTGCGGCCGGCACCACCTCGACCGAACGTGGTCTTGCCTTTGGTTCGTCTTCAATTTTGCTTTTCCCAGCCGATCCTCAACTTGCTGCAGTTGCGTACCAATCCTCCATCCCGAACGGCTTCCAGTTCCTGCAACGGTTCTGGGCTGACAACGCCAAGTACGTTTCTCCCCCTTTATATTGGTTCTCATGATCTCACGCGCATGGTAGCTTCGTCCATAGCAACGTTGGTGTGGACCCCATCATCGGTTCGTGCTCAACTGTCTAGTTCTAGTATTTAAAACTCATGGCCGTTCTGCAGGCGCACTCGCCGGTGCCCAGCGCGTCATTTCGGGTCTCGATCCCACCGACTCCACCAAAACCACTACGCTCACTACTGGCAAGCAGTCATCTTCATTCCGTGATATAATTCATACTCACTGCCCTCTAGACTTTGTCGTCTCCCGCGGTGGAGAATACTTCTTCTCCCCGTCCCTGTCTGCGATTGCCAACACTCTTTCGGTCTAATCGGCACTATGTAGAACTGTAGATATTTATTTATCTGGGTAATTGGGTGGACAATATAGTGGTAATAATCGTAGATGTATCTCTGTGAATGCAAGGTTTTTGCAACTCTTTCTGGTACGATTGGATCCTTAACAACAGAAATTCAACTTTCAATTACAGTAAGGCAAGTTGAACCAAGAATCAAATGTGTCGACTACCAGTACTCACGATACGCTTATGACCCTTGATCTCCCTAAATCAGATCGACTTCTTTTCGCCTAGAGTCATCCGCGTTTCAACTTGCCGAGATGCCGATCCGGATCACCCGGCACGAATGTTCAAACTCCGCAACTGCATATAACCAGGCCACGGTCGCGTTGAATCTTTCTTCACGACGTTTTGCCCCCCTTCTGTCCGCCAACGTGAGCGAAGACGGGTCTTCCTATCTACACCGTCGGAGAGCACATTCCAGGCTTCGCTTTCGCTAGCAACACTATGTCTTCGTCTCGGAGTCGATGATGGATTTCTAGATAGTAGCGCAAGCCACATATTTTTTGGTGTCCCTCACACATACGTAGTATTTTTCAATGGAACGGCTTCAATGAAACGAGCTTCAGTTTTTTTTTCTGTCGCAAAAACGACGGTGAATGAGATGGATTCGGTGGATGTGTATTTTTATGGATCTGTATGTATCGAAAAACTACGCCTTGTTCGCTGCGGCGGCGGCGGCGAACTTGGCATCCTCTGCAGCAGCCACGGCGGGGTTGACCTTCTTGCCATCCTTCCACCTAATGCGCGGAGGCGGAGCGCGGTTCCTGCGGCCCTCACGCGACCGGACACGGACAACTGTACAGGACGTCTGTCAATTCCCACCCAGGGGGAGAAAAAGGAAGGGACTTGCTGTGGGCGTGGATGGCGCATGAGACGCAGTATGCGATTTTGTTGTAGAGCTTGGGGATAACGTATTCTGAGGGGAGCAAGTGGGTCGGTCAGTCGCTAGGACGACTGCAGAGACAATAGGACGCACCTTGGTACACGCTGGCCTCGCTGATGTCCCGGACAGCGGCGCTCTCGACCATGTTCCTCACGGTGAACCTCTTGATGGCCTTGTCCTTTCCGACGCAGCGCGAGCAGTTCGAGCAGCGCATGAAGGTGACATGGCCACGGCCCTTCTTGTTACGGCCTCCATTTCTTCTTTTTTTCGTCTAGGGAGGGGTAGTCAGTATTGGATACAGTTCTGAGAGCACTCGAAGAGCGAGACGGCGCAGGAAAATGAATGAGAATCTCACTGACCATATTTGAGGTCGATGTGGCCGTCGATGGGCTGTTTGTGCTTGTTTGCCTGCCTTCAGACTTTTTTGTTTCCTTTTCCGTCTACCCCTTTTGTGGACACAATGAAGGTCTATTGTCTCTGGGTTCTGTGGCCACGGTCGACGTATAAAGGGCAGCCTCATGTATGCTGGGCTCACAAGTCTCCCCCTCACGACCCTTGACTCTGACTCTTTTTGGCTGTTACGCTTGAGCCAGGAGCTCTTCACGCATACTTCATTCCAACTTCACGTTTTGACCAACGCCTTCCCATCCTTACCTTTTCAACGACCCAATTTTTTTGAATCTCACCGCAATGTTCGGTCTCACGCCCTTTTATATTCTGCTCGCATCCACTTTGGTCTACGCCGCGCCGGTTCCGAGAGCCACACTCGATGCTCCGACTCTCCTCAAGAACGGCCAGACCGCCCAAAACATCAACGCTCAGTTCCAGAACATGTCGGCCAACGATTCATGCAACAGTGAGCCTCTCCTCTTCTTGCCTGGATCCGATCTAAATATTTTATTAGCTGGGGATGTCGCATGTATTAAGGGAGACTTGGCCACCTGCGTTGACGACAAATGGCAGACGGAAAGCTGCCCGCAGTCCCTCTCCTGCTTCGCCGTCCCTCTCGTGGGCCAGACCGGTGTCGTGAGTCGACCATTAAAGCTATTATTTCCCGTCTAACTGGCCCCTGCGCAGAATGTGACATGCACGAGCGAACGGAACGCCTTGTCCACCATCAAGGCTACCGGTGCCTCAAACGTCATCGCCCTTTCCAACGCCGATGCGTCGGACGACGACACCTGCGACTCTGAGGATGGGAATGACGACAACAATGGCGACGACAACGACGACAATGGCGACGATACGTGCGACAGCGATGGGGAGGATTCCACCTCCTCTTCCGGCGCCGCATCCACCTCTGCGCCCGCCGCCACCTCCACGCCTGCCGCTCCCGAGTCCACGCCCGCCTCGAAGACCACCAAGACCGTCACGGCCACCTCCACGCCCACCGGCGACGGCGGGGAGGTCACCATCACCGTCACCGTAACCCCTACCGCCTCCGAGTCCCCAGCGGTCACCGTGTCCACCACCGCCCCGGTCTCGAGCACATTCACCCTCCAGCCGACCACGACCGTCGCGACGGGCGCGGCCGCCGAGTCCCTCCTCTCCATCATCTCCGCCCAGGGCGGCGCCTTCGAGACGACCATCGTCAACGGCCCGAGCTCTGCGTCCGCGCCCGTTGCCAGCGCCAGCGCCGCGGTCACCTCCAGCGCCAGCCGCTCCATCATCCAGCTCACCGCGCCTGCGGCGACACCGACGCCCTCCGCGGCGAATAACGCGGGCAACGCCGACACGAAGCCCGTGTTCACCCTCCTCTCCGCTTCGGCTCCGGCCGCCGCACCGAGCTCCGCAGTGGTGGCTATTGCGAGCCCCGCAGCGAACCCCTTCCCCTTCTCGGATTATTAGAGGCCGTTCCTATTCATGACGGACCTTGGTTATATTGTAGCGTTTAGCATACCTAGAGTACAAGATTGTATTAATTTTTCCAAATGTTAAATCTATAGCTCTCTGCATCATTGGAAGTCGATCACCTATACACCACACTGATTGCGGCAGCGAAAATACGCCTGACCCTCTTTGTTGGCTAGCGTCGTGCATTTAATCGAAGTTCCAGACATCCCAAATGGATCCTATGCTAATGAAGGCCATCCTCTCCTCAGCGGTGTAACCTTCCTCAGGCACGTATGAGAGCGCAGTGCCACAGCTCCTCCATTTATTTCGCAAAGGCTTACGACGTTGGAGACCACAAGGAGCAGGAGAGGGTTTGAGTCCTGACGCGGGCAAAATCCGCAGTAGCTTCTTGGTCTGTTTGGGATAAGAGCTGGACGCGGCGAGGCGGAGTTGTGTCGTTTCCGAACGAAATACTTGCGAATTGAATATTAAACTGCCGTGAGCATGGGCGGGGAGGCGACGGTGCGGGAACAGCGCCTCAAGTGAGGATCGACCGTGATTCTCCAGCCGCTGTTGGTTTTATCGACATACGTAGTATCGTTTCGGGGATACGAAAATGTTGGCCAGTGGCCACCTTGAGGACTCATAGAATTGTATACTACCCGAGGTCTATTTGACCGTGAAAGGCCAGTGTTCCGCAGTGCCCGTCGAGCGCTCGTTTGAAACAGATATCAGTTCCCGGTAGCATGGCGAACTGGCCCTCCCCGAGCTGACCCCGAACGGCGAATGGTTCTTGATGATGTCCGGTCAGAATCTAGCCTCAGGTAGTGTCATGTTAGATTTGCGGCAACGAAAGACAGAAACCTGCTCACCTGCTCACTGTACTCACCTCTGCTCACCGACAGTTAGCTTAATCAATTCTTCGTATCCCTAGCCTACTTGGCGACAATTTGAACGGATAATAATGGTGTCTTCAAGGAAGGCACTGAAAGTCTTGCCAGAACTGTGCATCATCGACTCGGAGTGCAAGATCCTCTAACCGAGATTGAAGCGCCCAGAGTTCCGTATAGAAGTCGGGGCTCCGAATACATCCGCGTAAGATCTAGTATGGGACCAGGGAAATGTCAGATATTAAGACTAGATTTCTAACTCAGCGGTCTAGTTCAACGCGACCTCAGCTCTTGCGTGAGTGTACTTGTATTGCGGCAACAATTCCTGACAGGCTCGAGGGAGCGAGAGTCCGGGGTGAAGCTGAACTGTTCTGAATCTGGTTCAACGGCCCGAATTCCTTGATATCGATCGCCTTGCTCAGCTCAGTCGCGTCCTTAATATATTCCAGGTGGCCTTTGCGTTGATCCTAGTCCAGAGTCCAGGTAGTGTCCAGGTCAAGAGGCTGGCTTGGGCTGGCCCGAGCTGGTGTCGGCGTT
This sequence comes from Mycena latifolia, assembly GCA_029289555.1. Classification (NCBI taxonomy): domain Eukaryota; kingdom Fungi; phylum Basidiomycota; class Agaricomycetes; order Agaricales; family Mycenaceae; genus Mycena; species Mycena latifolia. Next base: position 1,192,814 of record JARJLE010000011.1, on the reverse strand, counting down.
CGGGTCAGGAACGTGGGTCACAGATGTGACCCGCCGCTGCGGTTATGAGATTTCTCCATCGGCCCATTCTTACCTCCCGTCATCGTCCCAATGTCTGTCTCTGCGAGTCCCAAACTTGTTGGTTGGTGCAGGATATTCACCCCAAGTTTCCCTATTAATTTCCTTGTGTCAGACTTCAGCTTGTTTGGTGGCGCAGAATCCCTGACTGAGGGCAAAAAATCGACACGGCCGCCTCGTCGCACAACGGTAGTGCGCGCCACGGAACTGGACGATGGTAGCGCCCACGTCGCACCCCCGCAGAACCCGTCTGATTTTCTGTGGCTCATGACGGAGGAGCCTCACCGTACCCGTCGCATGGAAATCTTAAAGTCTCATCCGGAGGTAAGGGGGCTCTGTCCTTCCCTTTCGCTCGGGAATTAACTCCAGGTCCAGGTGACGAAGTTAATGGGGCATGAACCCCTCACGAAATATGTCGTATTCGGCGTCGTCGCCCTGCAATTGTTTTGCGCAATCGCGCTGCGGCACACCAGCCCCTTCTCGCCGCTGTTCCTTTTCTGCGCGTATGCCATCGGTGGGACCGCGAATCACAATCTCTTCCTTGCCATCCACGAAATCACCCACAACCTCGCGTTCAAGGGCATCGTACCGAACAAGTTGCTCGCCATCTTCGCGAATATTCCGATCGGGATACCTTACTCTGTTATGTTCAAGGGATACCACCTGGAACACCACAAGTTCCTGGGCCAAGATACCATAGACACCGACCTTCCTACCCATCTAGAGCTCCTCCTCCTCAACAACGTCCTTGGAAAAGTATTTTTTGCGTGCGTGGAATATCCCCTTCGCTACCAGCTCGCTAAACCCTTCCTCTCTTCAGCACCTTCCAAATTCTCTTCTACGCGCTGCGCCCCGGTATTGTGCGCGCACAGCGCCTCACGCGGTGGCACGCCCTCAACTTCCTCGCGCAGCTCGTATTCGACTACGTGCTCGTCTCGACCCTGGGCTGGCGGCCCCTCGTCTACCTCATCATGAGCAGCTTCTTCGCGGGCAGCCTCCACCCCTGCGCAGGGCACTTCATCGCGGAGCACTACCTATGGGACGGGCTTGCGCAGGAGACGTACAGCTACTACGGTCCGCTGAACGTCCTGGCGTACAACGTCGGGTACCACAACGAGCACCATGACTTCCCGTCCGTGCCGTGGACCCGCCTGCCCGCGCTGCGCGCGCTCGCGCCCGAGGTGTACGACATGCTGCCGTCCCACCCGTCGTGGCCCATGGTCATCGTGAACTTCATCCGCGACAAGGAGGTCGGAATCTTTGCACGCGCTAAACGTCTCTCCAAGGCGGCGGCTGCGGCTGCAGCAGCCGGGAAGCACGAGGACGGATCGGATTCGGACAAAAGCGAGTAGACGTGTATTACAATTCTGTACCGGAATAAACTGGATTCTCCCAAACTCTACATGAAACCGATGAATCTATTACAACAACAATTACAGAGAAAGCAAACACAAGACGAAGTCCAGAGGCTACCTATCGGCTTCCTCGCTGATGGCCCTTTTAAGTACATCTTGCCAATCCGAAGCAAGTTTGTTGAGGGTTTTGCTGCGGGCTGGAAACCATGTTAGCAAATAATGTCGGCGGAAACAAGAGGCAAGCTGACCGAATGCAGACAGTACATCCTTCAGCAGTTCGCGTTTCCCAAGGCCCGCAACAGTCGGCGACCACGCCTGTTCTCCAGGCCGCCTACAAAGTGTGACCATTAAGAAAACATCCAGGCACGAAGACGAACGACACGAACAGATACATGGGCCCCAGCAGATCCCTGATCAACTCCTCCGCCTTGGCCTTGTAGCCCTCCTCTGCGAGCTTCTTCGTGTACTGCGCCAGCGCCTGTTTATACTCCGCTGGGCTGTCAAGCAAGCGCGCCGAGTGCATCCGCGTCTCGAGATGGCCCAGCGTCATTGCCATGTTCCAGTACTTCGGGCGCTTCTTGTCCGCGCCGCTATTCTCGGGGCTGCCCGCGATGCTGCCTTCCGTGAGGCTCAGCACGCCACGGTTCGCGGTGGGGTTCGTGGCGGAGCGCTGCCGCGCTTGCCACACGTCGGAGCCCTCTGACCACCAGCGCTCCGTGAGCTTGACAAACGAGAGAAGCGCGGCGTCGTACGAGTAGACGATACCGTTGGAGCACGTCAGGATCGCGGTGCCTCCGGGTTGCACCTTCGCCGACGTGAGAGTGTAATTTGGAGAGGAAAGGATGGTGGAGATGGAGACGGACGGGAAAAGAGCGGATTGTTTTTTGATGTCCCTAGGAATTCATTATATGAGCAATCGACGCGAACCAGACCTTGCGCACCAGGAATATAACTGCCCAGTCGACGTGATTATCAGCAGCATATTGTTGCGCCCGTCGATAAATGAACACGGCGCTCCCAAGCTCAGGCTCGGCATTATCCTGCAATATAATCCAATGAGTATGATTGTTGCCCAGAAGATTATGTTTGACCTACCGGCGACCCGTATGTGAATAGACAATCACCGAGCCGTCAAGCAAGCCGACTGCACAGAACCGCGAGGACGCGCAAACAACCAACGCTGGAGAGGGCAGATAATCCAGCCACTGTGTGTGTTTCCCAGTCATGTAAGATACTTCTGGTGGACCTAGATCCAAAGGATCAAGATCCATCACGCACATCCAGATAGAGACATACCTTCGTCGTCGGGCTCTGGATTAACCGCCTCAAACACATCGTCGCTCCCTTCCACCGTCGTTTGGATGCGTGTTACCAGTGCAGGCACTGGTAGATTAACTGACCCAAGGCTCCACGATGCGCGCGCAACGCCGCCGCTCCCCGAGGCAATTTCCTTCACCGGCACCACCACGCGCTTGCGGTCCCCGCCAAGGGTGCGCGCGCGCTTCGGCTCCTCGCCGTCCACGCTCATCGCAACCGCCGCTTTTCGCTTCCGGCCGCCTTCCTCCATCGCGTCGATCCGCACATCGGACGAAGGCCCCCACATGTCGCTGTCCACGTCGAATACGCTCGGCGCGCGCTCCTGCTGCGGCTGCTGCTGCTGCTGGCTGAGCTGAGCGCGCTTCGAGATGGACACGCCGCTGAGCGCTGGGCCCCCGAACGCGCTCGTCGAGGGGCCGGACGACACGGACTGCTGCGGGGGGAGTTGCTGCGAGGCCATAGGCATCGTTGGCACGCTCGTGAGCCCCACGCGCTTCTTCCCCCCACGCTTCGCCACGAGCACGTTCACGCGCTCGCCCCCTCCCGCGGACCCCCCGAATCCCGTCTGGTCCATGCTCTGCGATTGCGACTTGGGGGAGGGTGGCGGCGTGAGCTGTCGTGTGGATGCGGAGTCGTGGGAGAACCCGTCGGGGATTGGCGGAGGCGTAAAGCCGAACTTCTTCAGATACGTGTGTTGCACGGAGTGTGGGCATAGCCCCTCGAGCTCGTCCGGGTCGAAGTTGAACACCGCAAGGGTGCCGTCGGATGAAACCGCGTAGAGCGTTAGGCCATCCCACGACCTACATACAATGCAGTCAGTTTCTGCCAACAATGATGGTGACAAAGACAAACCAGTTGAGATCCATGATCTGCCGCTCGAACACCTCCTTTGCGACAATGAGCGGGCGGGCGGACTTGGTTTGCCAGATCGACACAGAACGGTCATCCGCGCCCAACGCGACAACAGAGCAGATGTTTGAGGTCTGCACCGGCAAGCTTGTATTGCGCAGAAAAATATGGGGGTTGTATGACTGGTCCGACGATATCCTTCAGCGGGAGAGGTCTGATGGAGAAGAGATACAGGCCTCACCGCGACTTCCACAGTATTTTCGTGCCCAACGAGGCTGATCTCCGACGTCCAAGTATTCCGCGTTATCACCGACGCTATAAACACGAAGCCCTTGTTATTCGTCGCGTTGGACGCGGTGATATGCGCGCCATCCGGCGACCAACTGGAGGCCATTAACAAATGTATCACGGCAAAAAGGATCCATACAACTGACCTCAGTCTCCGGAAGAACGTGCTCCCTGGCGAGTCCTCGAAGGGTTTGGTAACCTCGGCCTCGAGAGACCAGTCGGTCGTGTTCCAGATTTTGACGGACCTGTCGTCCGACTGGGTGGCAAGGTATTCGCCCACAGGGTCCCAGCACACGCCCTTGACGAACCCTTGATGCTGGTCGAGCTTCCGGAGCCGCTCTACATATTATTAAGTCAGTTCTAAGTATTGGAACGAGTTAACTAGACGTGCCATGGGTAAACCCGCACCAGATGATTACTTTCGAATCAAGCCCCACAGAAGCCAGGTAGCGGTCGCCCGGTGACCATGCCACGTCCGTAACATCTGAAAAAAAGAAGATTCAGTACTTGAAGTTCAAAGTCGACGTGTCCCGGAATCGAGTCCTCAAAACGCCGTAGAAATCCTGGACAAAGCCCAGAATTCATATTCCAGTGAACGCGTCTGAGCAAGTGAAGAAACGCGAAGTTAACTCACCACTTTCATGGCCCGGTAATCGCTTCAGAGGCCTCCATCCTTCCACATTGACCTCATCCGAGCCCCATATTTTCCCTTTCGCTGACCTGGCACCAAGATAAAATACACCAGCACGGGAACCAGCGAGCCACTCACGGGTCAAAATCCCAGATCATCACAATCTCGTCGTCGCTCCCACTAGCCAGCCATTTCCCCGAGTTCGCCCACCGGACGGTGAGGACAGGCCCCGTGTGCATAGTTAGCGTGGACAGCGCTTTGGGCGGCTTGTTCGAGAGCTCCGACGCGGGGTTCAAGATCGGTTTGGTGCTCCATATTCTGATTTTGGCATCGAGTCCTCCAGTAGCAATGCGAGAACCATCTGGGTGGACATGCACGGAAAATATACAGAGATGCTTTGAAGCATCGCTTTTGGCTGCAGAGTCTTTATGGGCAACCCAGGCGGGTTTCGTGAAACGCATGGGCGTAAGTAAGGTATGGGGCTCGCCCGCTAGTTTTCAGCAGTGCAAGGGGAGCCTGTGAGCCTGTAAGGCGCTGTCGCCAATGCACTGCAGGGTGGTCGATCGTCGAGGTCACGCGTAGTTTGTTCACGGTCACGCCGCCGCAACTCTCGCTCAACCACCATGTCCAGTGTCCATGAAGTGGCATGCACCTTCAGAGTCCGCTACTTGCGTTTAACGGTTACAAACGAAGATTTACAACGAATTTCAGAACGCTCACTTGCAGACTCCTCTCAGTTGCCACTTGAGTGACCACTGACGGACGGTTCAAGTTCATTCGACACACGGGCGGACGGCGTCCCGACTCCCGAGCCACTTCCAATATAGAGCTTGGTTTGTTCTTGGGACCAATACGCCATCCCGAACCATAATTGCGATAAGTAAGCTTTCCGGATTGGAGTCTAGCCCCAAATTGGCAGATTCTGCTGGGACAAATGCTCATGCTTCTGAAATGTCTTGAATCTTATCTAATTCTCCCGTCTAATGGCGCTGCACTCACGAATCTAGCAGTAGCAAACCCGACGGCGATACATTTCAGTCGCCTGAATGTCATCTCACGTCATATCCCACTCATTCGGCACCATACAGCACCATACACTCATTGGGCACCATACACTACACGCCCAAAACAGCCAGATAATCCCAGCCAATGTCACTGGTCGCCAAAGGTCTTCCGAATTGCGTGCTCTGTTCAGGCCTTTAAATGTGTCTTGGAAAACTTCACGAGATAGAGGACCAGCATGGCGGACACATCCCCTCACGGCCCCCCAAGCACTCTCCCCTCAATTTCCAACATTTCTAAAAGTGACCCAGACGAGTTGACTGCCGAGTACGCGAAATCTGTCAGCACTGAGGCCAACGACCTTGTCGACCACGAACCTCCGCCTTGGAGATGGACCAGTTACCTTTTCAATCGCCACGACAGTCAACCATACGACCCAGATGCCATCTCCACCCGCCGGTCTGTATACGACGATCCAGATTTGGCCGCGCATTATTGGCCAAAGAAGGAGTACGAGAACCTGCATCGATTCGATCCCAAGGCGCGTTGGACTTATCGGGAAGAACAAGTGAGTGTCAAGTCGGACCCTAATTTGCCTTTCACTTGACGTTCTTCAGGCTCTCTTGCGTAAAATCGACTGGAAGGTCATGCTCTGGGCCGCCATCAGCTTCTCTGCGCTCAACCTAGACCGAAGCAATCTCACCCAAGCCAACTCCGACAACATTTTAGGTGATTTAAAGCTGACCACCAACGGTAAGTTTCATAAGGAGTCCCACCCTTCATTCCGTCACTAAGAATTCAAGCGCAGATTTTAACCTCGGCAATAGGTACGCGTTTAGAGAACTAGGCCTTTCGAGAAATTGTTGACCTCTTGCAGCGTCTTCCGTCTTGCATTTCTGTGTGCAGAACTTCCTTCCCAGCTGGTGTCGAAACGGGCGAGTGTTGTTTCATCGACTTTTGTGGCGACACGCTGACTTGAAATCTAGGTTGGACCTGACCGTTGGATTCCAACACAAATGGTGCTTTGGTCCTTGGTAACGATGGCCCAATTCTGGCTTACAGGACGCTCGTCATTCCTTGTGTGTCGTGCTCTTCTTGGGTCAGTGGATGTATATTCCATTCCGCCCCAATGATGCTAATCGCCTTATCATTCATTCAGATTCCTGCAAGGCGGGTAGGTTTAAGCCGCTGTTCTTCCCATATAAAATTAATCATGATACAAGATTTATCCCAGATTTGATTCTCTACCTTTCCTGTTTGTTCCTCTCATCGTCGTTCCAGTAATTTGACCTGAAACTTCATTCCGCAGATTTCTACACAAAGCACGAACTGCCTTTTCGCCTCGCACTGTTCTGGATGTCCTCGAATGTCTGTAGCATAATCGCCAGCTTCATCGCATTTGGTGTCCTTCACATGCGGGGCGTCCTGGGCCGTGCTGGATGGCGGTAAACATAACACTATTCCTGCGCTTTCTTCATGCTGACGTCCAGTCGCATAGCTGGCTATTTCTTTTTGAGTGGGATTTTGCATTCCGTCTTCATCATAGGAAAACTTAATCCAATTACAGGGGCCTGCTCACACTCGTCATCGGCCTTGCAACATTCTTCAGGATGCCGCCGTACGTGTAATCGAATTTACTCGACACGTAAACTAAAACCTTTCACACTCAATAGATCTCCCACCCAGACGAAATCGTGGTTCCGCCCCAAGGGATGGTTTACCGAACGCGAAGAGGTCATTGCTGTTTCGCGTATTCTGCGCGATGATCCCACCAAGGTCCTTATCTTGTTTTCACTCGGAGTCTCGTTCTAATTCTTATCACAGGGTGACATGCACAACCGTGAGGGCCTGACACCCAAACGTCTCTGGAAAGCTGTATGTGACTATGACCTCTGGCCGCTGTATATCATCGGCCTCTTGTTCGGCATCCCCTCGTCCCCACCAGCGACGTACCTCACACTCAGTCTCCGCAACCTAGGGTTCGCTTCAGCTTTCTCTTAGAAACGCCTGATAGCCCATTGTCAATTTATTTCATTTAGATTCAAGACCTTCCAAGTCAATCTCCTGACGATCCCCAGCACCGTCGCAGGGATTATAACAATGTTCGCGATCACTCTCATCTCTGAGACAGTAGACGACAGGTCATTTGTTGCGATGGCGCAAGATTTTTGGACGCTCCCGTTTTTGGTTGCGCTCTATCTGCTTCCGGAGCATCCTAACCCTTGGATTTACTTCGTGAGATTCGCTCTAGATAAACACCGGCACTCCCGGGTTTAAACGTTTTTATAGGGACTAGCGTCTGGTCTCCTCTCGTATCCGTGAGTATCTCTTCAGGGCGTGCGCTAGGGCTGTGTTGACGCGGTTGCTTGTCTAGATACACGCATCCTATACAGGCAAGTGGTTCATTCTGGTCTTCCTTACCTAGAATTAAATCCCACCAGGTCGGATGGTGCTCGCGAAATTCCGGTGCTGTAGCTAGCCGGACGGTCAACGCCTCCCTGTACAATATGTAAGCAAAAGCCCTCGTATGATCTCGTTAGCGGTACTCATCGTTCGGCAGGTTCGTCCAAGCTTCTAGCATCGTTGCTGCGCAGATATATCGCCAGGATGACGCCCCTCAATGTTCGTCGTGTCCTCATCTGTCTAGTCTCATTCCAAAACTCATCTCAACTTCCCTCAGACCGGCGCGGCAACCGCGCGCTCATCATCATAAACTGCGTTAACATCCTCTTCATGTATCCCGCCACAAAGGCGTACTACATCTGGAGGAATGGCCAACGAGCCAAGATATGGGACGCAATGAGCACAGAGGTTCGTCTCAGTTGATTGACGGTTTTAAATTGGCGCGCTCAACCTCAACTTGATTAGGAACGCCAAAATTACCTGAAGACGACGACGGATGCCGGAAATAGGCGTCTTGATTTTAGATTCGCGCACTGAATGCTGGTTGTATGCACATCTCTTTGAACTTTTTATCAATCTGCATTTCCTCCCGCCGGCTGCGAAGCGAATTAGAGCTCATTCAACGGAGAATTTTTTAAAAATATAATAATACGCCAAAAAAAACAATGTCGGCAGCGGACCATTGAGACACGATGGGCGGCCTGTATCTCTTGACCAAAATTCAACCACGGTTTGTGTTTGGCTGGCCGCCGAAAACCAAACAACTGCTCAGTTCCAAATCGTGTAATTCCGTCCGATGTTCAAGAAAATTCAACGCGACTTGGAAATGAAAATGCCATACGAAAGCAAAGATCCACGCGCGATAGAGGAGTGGAAAGCAAACAGTCTTGTTCAGCTCTAATAGATGAGCCCAATTCTTCTATCAAGAGACAGTGCATCTCTTTATTTCTTGAGCGCAGCCTTGAGCAACTCAATCGCGCGGTTTGCGGACCCCCATGACGATTGATACCCGGCTCCGCCGTGTCTGGTCATTATTGTATCAACGCGGTTGAACTGTAATGGAGCCCACTCACCCGTAGTTGTGCACAATTGGGTAGGTCTTTCCGTCCACGACTGATATATGATAAGCAACATGGTTGAAACTCTGAAGTTGAGCGCACCAAGCGAGGTAGTTTCTAGGCGAACACCGCCTTTCCTGGTCGTTCGGAGACCTACACATTCCTCGACGACATCAAGATCGTCAATGTTCGGGTTTTCGCGCTTTCCCTCAGGCAACAATTCAGGATATATGTAGATCCCTCGCTCTTTCATCGATTTCACTGATTCTGGACGGGAAGTGGGATGCCTAAGAGTCTTGCATCAGAAGGTCTCAATTGAATCTTGGCGGAGGAAACGCACCAATCGTTAACCTGGAAAGTGCCTCCAAGAATAATGTCGCCGCTTTTCCGCGGAATTATGTACGAGAAATCCCCATTTTTGAAGAAATATGTCATGGAATGATGGACCCAAGGAGCGCGTATAAGAATTGTTTCACCCCGAGTAGGATAAACGTCCGTGTCTCAAAAATCATCAGGACGTCCAAAATGTGAATTAGGGAGGTGAAGTCACCAAGCACGTCTCCTAGCGACAATGCCCCGAGCCCAGTGCAATTTATGACAGCTGCCGGTTCAGAAAATGGGGGCGAACCAGTCGAAGTGGGTGGAAAGGCCTCGAAAGCCGGGCGATCCTTCACTGAAATAAGGCTCGAAAGAGAGGAAACAGTTGTCCTGAATGCAAGTCCCCCCGCCTGGAAGAATCGCTCCATCAGGTATGGCAGATAGTTGGGGACATCCATGCAGATCTGAGCTTGTTTCGATTGACGTTCCAGGTTACGAAAACTGCGCACTAACTGTTGTAAATTTTCCGCCATCTGCAACCCCTTCCGGGAGTTCGCTTGCACTAATGGAATGAAAATCGGAATAGAACTGGGAAAAATGCTTGATTTCGTCTTGTCCATCCAACCCACCCTGAATCGATTGGACTTCCATCAATAATCAATTGGTAATAATGAACGGACGCACAGTTTGTGTGAACTCAAACTGTGGGCGCGTCATTACAGGGACAAGAGGATCCTTGTCGATAAGATCGATAAAGACTTGCATTGTCTCCCGCTCCAGCTCTGAGAGGTTCATGATCGATGAGATATAACACTCGGAGCATAGAGACGAACGATGCATTTGGGGGCCGTATCCTGCAAAACTCCTGTGGTTGGCTCCTGCCCAGCAAGAAGTGTACTTGATGCTTTTAGGGTCGCTAGGAAATATTTCTGCAAACAATGTGACGTTGTAGCCGGCCTCGAGTGCTTGGATTGCAGTCGTTAGTCCAATCACCCCTACAGGTGGATCAGATAGTTTCTTTGATGCTCAAGCATCACACGTACCGGCGCCTACTACGAAAACATTTAACTTTTCCATTTCTTTGGTCCAGTGTATGCCTGAATTTCTGAAGATAGTCGTTCGCGCAGAGGATCGTTGTTGACGGCGGCCGTTTAAGACAAGCCATCGGACCGGTCGACCTGTGGCTGTGCTGAGCGCTGCCTTGGCGCTGCCTTGTCATGGCTGTCGATGCCGACGCGCCTGGGCGCAAAACTGTTTTCAAATGCAACACGGATAAACTTCCCTACAGCCAGAATACTCTCTATTTATCGCATTCACCATGGATGAAGACGACACTTCTGGATCTGAGATAAATTGACCGGAACTCATCCAATGGCATGCAACCCATTTTATGTAGTTTATTTTAGTGTAGTGTAGTTTTTGCATGCATGCCCAAAGGGACTGCAGTGTCGAGTTCAGGATGTGTGTCTCCTGGATGGCGGGGAGTTACGATGATGAGCAGGGAACTGCCGTCGTTTCCCACTGGGTTTTATCCGACCGTCCAGCCCGTGTTGTGCCGGGGAGATGCACACCTAACAAGACTCTCCGCCCCCCTTGGTAGTATGTTGTGCTCTGGGGCTTCTTGGGAGCTGTGTGTGGATAGCCACCCATGCATTAGTTACCTTGTTAGCACTCAGTAAACTGGTTGTTCCAATTGTGGGACCGTGCCAGCATAATATATCCTCCTCCTCCTCCTCCTCCTGAGGCGTGCGCGTACTGCGAGAAAAAGCGCGGCACTGGGGAAAAGGCCCTTCCGCTCTGCACCGGCTGTCTTAGTGTGCGCTTTTGCGTAAGTTCCACGCCACATCCCAATGTCCGCTCTCAATATTCGACCTCACCCTCTTTTTTGCTGCTAGAGCCGGGAACATCAGGTGGCATTTTGGCCTCAGCACAAAGTGTTTTGCAAACAGCAGGAAAAGGACCGGAAAGCCAACGCAATTCTGGAAGAGATGCGCCAGCAGAACGCCCCTGGATCTGTGCCATACCAAGATCTCTTACGTCTCGTGGAAGACTGGCAGGAACTCCACCGTCATAGTTTGGAAGGAGCTCGGGCCTGGGCTTTGCACATCTCCGACCCTCCGATGGATTTTCGTTTGCAGTATTTCAGATTTCATCTCAAGTATCGTCCTGAAAGCGAGGGGAATCCATCTACCTCGTTTACCCTCATTAGTGCTGAGGTCTGCGACCGTAGTGCTCTTGGAGGGCGGGAAGCCATGTCTCTGGCCAGCTACTTGCCTTCGATACAGAGCGCTGACGCTGACATCAGGAAAATCTGAAATGCTATGAAGTGCAAGAGGGCATTATGATGGTCTATCACGGTCTATTGTGGTCTTTTCGTCTCACCCACAGTTTATGATGGGCTATGGATGTCTATGGCGGGCTATATAACTTCTGCCCGGACTCTCATAGTCTATGATTGTTTCTCAGTTTTATGCATATACTTGACAGTTCGAAGGAAATAATGTCGGCTCAAGTTTGGGGAGTTTTGGGCAGCGAGGTCTAATGTCGCCTTTGGAGTGTCGGCCCTCGCGCGCGATCGGGACCCCATTGAACTACGTAAGTAAGAGGCAGCAAGCTGCAAAGTAGATAACTTTCAAGGACATTGACAACTTTGGACCAAGTCCATTCTCCTTTCTACTAAGCCACAACAGCTAAATCAGAACTTGGCAGAATATTTGGCGCGCTCAGTGAACTGCGCGCCCAGCCAACACTGTACGATGTGTCAGATCAGAGTCGCTTGCATATGCGAGGACCGACGAAGTGCCGAGAGCTGTCAATCACCGTTTAGGCGAGTTCAAGCTCCGACGACGCGCGTCTCTTTGGTCGGTTGTTTGGCCCTTCTTTCCTTTCTCCCCCCATCTCTCTCCTGCCTCGTTATCCCCCGCTCGTCTGCAATCCGCATATCAAGCTCTACTCAAGCCTGCCTGTGACCATCCGGCATTGTTTCTATGACCCATCCTCGTGTATTTAGCTCAAGACCCAGGACCGTGCTCAGCGGGGCTCTTCACTGTCGTCTCCGCAGGGATTTTGTCAAAGTTACCGGTACCAAGCCCTTCCCTTTCGCCTGCATCCCCTCTCTCAACATTTCAAATTGAACTGTGGCTCCGGGACCCGATGCTTTCTGAGATCAAATTCTTGCCTTATGGCCCAGGTCTTTCAAGACACATCAAGTTTCTAGGCTCGGGCCAGAGGCTTTCAAGACCATTCAAGTTTCTATTCTTCCAAGCTGGTTCAAGCTCCCAATCCAACTTTTTCAAGTTGTCGCGCGGTCGTGCGGCCGCAATTTTTTCTATCACTTAGGCTCTCTTGTGCGAATGTACCAGGAGTTCTCCGCACGCTCTCAACACCACCTTCGCTTTTCGCAGTCCCTCTACGCTCTACGCTCTTTGCTTCTACTTATAGATTCAGCAGCCTTTGTGTAGTATCCGTATATTGTTTGTTTATTACTGGGTCGATTAATAAAATATTTTATTATTATTGCTCCTGCGTCTTTTGAGTACGGGTATCGGAACTATGAGACCTATGCTGGCTATCGTGTCTATGCAACTATATAGACATGGCGGGTGTCTATCTATGTCTATGGGAAAAAATACCCCCCTCCCACCTGTCTACCATAGACAGCCTTGTGCTTTCATGTCTATGATGTCTTTTGTTGTCTCTCTATGTCCTTGAAGCAATTTCAGATTTTCCTGATGGAGGAACGTGCCGCAGGCACCAAGGGGTTCTTGGGGATATTCCCATGCTCATGTGAGTGATTCACTTGAACTCAAGGTCGCAGGTGGATAACCTGACAATCGCTGTAGACTTAATTGACAAAGCCCAGCTTTGGACGACGGCTTCGTATATCTATGACTCCCACCTCCCTCCCGTTCGTCCGTCCGATAGACCGTGGTTTTGGTTCCCCAAATACTGCGCTGACTTGGGTCTCGTCTTTCGGGTTGTCGGCGAAGGGAACAACAATTGGAAACCGGGACTCATAAAGAAGAAGGGAAACAAATGGGTTTGGAAAGAACATAATCTCGAGGAACTTGCACGACAAGACATTCATCTTACGACCGTTCCGCGTCGGTAGAAAGACTTACTAATGATAAAATACATACTGATATCTACATGTACATGAATATGCGAATAGCATACCGGAGGGAGAGCCTCTCTATAATTAAGTAAGGGATGGGTATCTTCTAAACCAACCGGCTCTCGTGGATGAACATAAACTTCCTAACATGAAGCTTCAAGTCGAGCGGATACCTAAGATCTAATCTGGCCTCAGGATCCAGTTCCTTCAGTGCGACTACGGGCTCGACTTGGGGCGAGCTCGATGCTTCCTCTACCCACTCACCGGCACCCGAACCTTCCATCTCGGCCTGTGCGTCCTCGACTAATGATAGCTGATTTTCTTCCGATTCTTGAACCGGGACGTCTGTTCCCTGCGCATCTGTTTCTTCATCCGCGTCCACGACAAGCTCTTCACTTCCCACGGCTACATCCTCTGATCCTTCCTCGTCCGAGTTCTCCTCCGAATCGTCGTATTCATCGTCGGGGTACTCCTCCTCTTCCTCCTCGTCGTCAGTGTCGGCGCCCCACATGTAATTATGGTGGTGTTGATCCGGAGACATTCTTGACGTCCCTAGCCACATGGAGTTCGCCAGTGCCTCCCCGTCGTGAACAAGAGAGCCGTTGCTCTCTGGAAGGGGAAAAGTCCAACCAAGCGCGACCCGGACCCGTTCCTCCAGCTGCTCCCTCTTGACGTCGATGGTCTCCAGCTCTAGCTCCACCTCCTGCAGCCCCGGTACACTCCCGACCCACGCGCCCCACCCATCCTGGGGATCTTGAATGCGGAGGGGTTCGCTGTTCTCCCAGTACCACCAGTCCGAGTGGCGGATGGTAATGGTTAGCTTGGGCACAATGAGCCCCGCAGGCCACACCTGCGGTCCCCGGGATTCCAGCCAGTAGAGCTGGGTGAAGAACCGCACCCGCCGCACCGCCGCGCGCTGCTGAGGTGTCATCCGACCGAAGTAGGTTGCGTGGTCGGAGACGAGGCGGCCAGGCGGGCCACGGTGCATCCAAAAGACGTGCTCGTTCAGCGCAACGGGCGCTAGGTGCGTTTCGAGGTAAATGAGACGACAGGCGAGGAGCAGGTTGGTGTCGATCTTGCCAGCAAACTCCATTCCGGGGCGGTAGTAGTATTCATGTTTGCTGTAGGGCCGTGTCAAGTCGTCGTACTCCGTGAGAGCGTGTCGGAAGACCAAGTTGCGCAGTTCAGGGTATAGCGACGCAAAAATGGGGGATTGCGTTTGTTTTTGGGGATCTGAAGCAGCGATCCTGGCCGACAAGGGTTCTGACTGGTCAGAAGAGGGCATTTTGTGGCTTGGGAATGGTGGTAACCGGTATTTAAAATCGCACAGAGAAGCGACTCGGAGTCACAACGGGGATCATCATCATCCCACGTCCGCATCACGGTGACTCCCGACTTGCGGCGCTTCCGGGCAACGGGATCGGACGCGCGCAGGCTGAGATGGTACGGAATCCGAGTCGGGACGCAGTATGACTCGAGAGATTGAGAAGGAAGCACCTCGCGCTTGTGGTTCTCCCGGGCCAGGAGGCGTGGCCAGTGTTCGTCACTTCAATGGAAGTCTAAGACGGCAGATGGCGAAAGAAAATACAGCAGATGGTCCAAAGATGGTCGCAACGAACATCGTACCTACGATCTGTTTTTGCCGCCGCAGAATGGAGGTGGGCCGTTATCTGGTGGTTGGAGGAAAAGAACGCGGCCACGTGACACCTAAATGCGCGTTTGTGCTGTGTATTTGCGAGCTTGTCGAGTCAGCAAAAGGCTTGATACGATGTCGCGCTGGCTGTCGCTATTTTCTCAACGCCTATGTTAAATCAACTCCAAATTTCTTTTTTTTGCCGAATACGAGTTGGGCCCAGTTCTAAACGTTGCGAGCTTAACGTCGTATCATACTTACGACGTTAATGAGCTCACCTGATCGGAGTCTCTCGCAGAGACGTTTCAACGGTGACGAAGCTCGTACGTCGCTTGTTGAAATCTGATCGCTTTACTGCCTCGTTCCGAAGTATTTTGAAGGGCCAAAATAATGCTTTTCGCCAATTTCGCGAAAGTTGATTCGGAACCAACTCGGAACTTGAAATCTCGTGCGTGCGGAATTATCATTGATCCAATGACTGTCGAGCTCCCCAATTGCAGAGTTACATAGCCGTAAAGTGACTCAAGTCCAGTCAAGTCCTCTATCTCTTTCCGTCTCCATCTCCAACTTAAGATGACCAACGAATACACAGTTATCCGCGAGTTTTCAATATTTTTCGTCGCCTTACAGCTCTTACAGCCTCTTCCCTAGGTCGCGACCACGTCCGGACTTTTTCGAGGTGCACCTTCCCATGGCCCACTGCAGTCACTGTATGACGCTGAGCGTCGTCCTACTCAGGCCATATGCTCGATTCGGGATACTTCCAGTTGGCGGGCGGTCGACCGCCGTTAAGATGACGAACGGCGGCGTTTGGGTCCTCATGTTGACCGCGCTAAACTCGGAGACCAAGGCAAAGATCGACGAGCTGGGGCCAGTCCAGTGCGCATCCATTGTTCTTTCATTTTCAATATATAACTGATTTGTTTTTGCAAGATATATCATTAGCTCAGATGCAGAGCACCACTTAATCCTGGGTGCGGCAAACTGCATACGTCGGTCGTCAACGAGTTAAGTGACTTTATTTCCCCAGGAGAGTTCAAGAAAGCCTACCCCACCGACAAGCAGATCGCGCCTTCCGCCGTCATTGCGCGAGCGGACAAAACCCTGGTCTTCGATGGTGGGGCCACGACCCACCAGACACTAAGTACGGATTCGAAGAAGATTAGCGTGATGTTTCAACGATATGCTAATTGATGTGCGCTCACCTGTGTTATGCAGATCTAAGCATGGTGAGCAGCTGTAGTCTAAGTCAGGGCTCCAGAACCGCCCCGCTAACAGATTACAGCTACTTCTCGGATGTCGCGTTCTTCCATCTCGCGTCAGCGACTTTGGTGCATGTTATATTTGATGTCCATTTCGGAGCTTACACTTCGTTCTCCATATTCAGATCCAAGCAGACCTGATATTCAACCTCCCGTGCACCGAGCAGGTCCGTGCCTTCCGTGGAACCACAACTCATCATACCGTAACACATCCCTCTTTTTTTCAGTACTCCAAGACCAACTCTTCCGGAGCGGCTCCGTTCATCGGGAGCCTTGGGCCCTCCTCATGGCTGCACCGCAAATTCGCCGTCTATGGGTGAAGACAAGGTGTCAGTGTTTCTCTATCGGTTATCTAAATCCCAGCCTAACTATAGCGGCGTCCATGTCGCTTTGACTTTCAGTACAATGAAACGAGACGTGAAGACCGTCGCAGACTGGGACTTTCAGCGAATAATCCCTTGCCACGGCGACATTATGCGGGAAACAGGCGTGGCTCGACCCGTGCAAGTCGTACCTGGATCCCGCGTGAATGTTTAGCTCTCTTGAAAGCTTTTCTCTCCTTCTTGAACATCATTCGCGTAGACCTGGATTGTGGTCAAGGATTCACTGGCTTTCCGTTACGGTTACGTGTTTAAATGTCTACTCTCGAATCATTCCGTCTCGTCTCGTCACCGGCATATTATTTTATTTTACCCCAGCTGTACCACGAACTTCCTTATGTTTCTTACATGAAACTTGAGCAGAGTTTTAATATCCACGTTCAAGTTGAACCGTGGTTGAACCAATCGAACCTGTCAATCACTGATCCGAGTCGGCGATCGGGTTGAATCGGCATGGGAGCCGCGCGGCCTCGCCAACTTCAAGTTTCCTCCTTCCCTCGATTCTAGAGCTCGAAATGGCCGACAAGTTGACCGTTGTTCGCGAAGTATTCCATCTCTTCATCGCAGGTTTCTAGCTTTCACCCTCAAGTGACCAGGTTGCGACGAACCTCTGGACTTTCTCTAGGTTTGGACATTCGCAGATCTAGCTGTCTACACGCGATGAACGTCGTCCTAGGCCCTTCACCATGCTGAAGATACTTCCGATGGG
Source organism: Mycena latifolia (assembly GCA_029289555.1). Lineage (NCBI taxonomy): Eukaryota > Fungi > Basidiomycota > Agaricomycetes > Agaricales > Mycenaceae > Mycena > Mycena latifolia. The sequence goes on along the minus strand of JARJLE010000011.1, from coordinate 1,175,438 downwards.
CGGCCGGTCGACCGCCATAAAGATGACGAACGGCGGCGTCTGGGTCCTCGCCTCGACGCCGCTGGACGCAGAGACCAAGGCGAAGATCGACGAGCTTGGGCCTGTCCAGTGCGTAGCCCTCGTTTTTTGTCCGTCAGTATGTTTAAATAGGCGCAAGGTACATCGTCAGTCCTGACGCGTACCATCACATGTACCTGGGTGCGGCGCACTGGATATGTCGGCTGGTGGTGAATTAAATAAATGATTTTATCTTTGCAGCGGAATTCAAGAAATCTTATCCCAGCGCCAAGCTAATTGCGCCTGCCGCGACCGTCGCGCGAGCGGACAAAACCCTCGTTTTCGACGGCGTCTGGGGCAGCGACCCCCCGGAGACCAAGTACGGCTTCGAGGAAGACGTGCGTGATATTCGTATAATATACTAATGGGTCCATTCTTTCTCATGTATGCTCTACAGATCAAAGCATGGTGTGCCCAGCAGTCTAGATAATTAATTGAGCCCCACTTACCTTTTTCAGCTACTTCTCTGGCTTCAAGAACAAAGATGTCGCGTTCTTCCATCCTGCGTCGGCGACCCTGGTGATTATGATACGGCATTAACGTTAGAGAGCTTACGCCATGTCTAGATCGAAGCTGACCTGCTGTTCAACCTCCCGTGCACTGAGCAGGTTCGTGTCTTGGTCAGCGAGAGCCACAGTATGATCCGATGCCTCTTTCAGTACTCCAAGACCAAATCCTCGGGCAAGATCCCGCTCCTCGGCGGCGTCGGCCCCTCCTCGTGGCTGCACAGCAAATTCTCCGCTTCCATGGGCGAAGACAAGGCGTCAGTTTCCCTGCCAGGTCTTCTCAACCGCAGCTAACGTAATTTACAGTGCGATGAAGCGCGACGTGAAGGCCGTCGCGGACTGGGACTTCCACCGAATAATTCCGTGCCACGGAGACGTTATCGAGACCGGCGGGAAGCAGGCGTGGCTCGCTGCGTACAAGGCGTATCTCGATCCCGCGTGAACTCATTGTCCTATGATAACACCTCTTGTTTAATGCATTCATGCTGACCAATTTTCGTCTGTGCTAACCAGGTTTCCTCCGGATCATCGGTGCATGTTCAGGTCCGTATCTTGCGACTTTGAACAGCTTCGTTTCCCTCATTCACCCTGCGGCGTCAATACGAACTCCCCGAAAACCACGTATGACCTGGACGCGGGAATCTATCTGCAACCCGATATTTAAATCTTTCTACGATCGCTCCCCTTCTCCCGCTGCCGTCCTGTATTGTCCTGTGAATGTGTGGATTCCCGCTAAGTTCTCGGACCGTAAACCTCGCGCTCGAACTCACTTATTTGCGGCCTCCTCCCTTTCTTGCTGCCGTCAAGTATTGTCTTGTGTGGACTCCCGCCCGGTCTGCGGACCGCAACCGTCGCGCTGGAATTCGCTTACATGGCTTATCTGCGGCCTCTTGGGCCTGTGTCAGCACCGGACAATGCTCGACGTAGACTCCAATGCCGTTCTCCGTGAGCTCATCGAACCGGGACGACGGGATCGTGGAGATAGTGCGGCCAAACCTGGCTTGCCTTTGACAGAGGATATGCGAGCAACGACAGAAGTAATGTGGCAAGCAATACCGACTTCGGAGCAGTGCACCTTGTGCGTTGTCGCAAACTTGGCAAGGTGATAGGTGCAAATACCAGTCTCTACGACTAGCAAGCGAGTAACGATTGGGTGGCAGGACTGGAGTACTCCGACCGAGCTCATCAAGTTAGACCAAGTTACGGTACGGTAAGGACGCCGTAACCGTACACGCCTCTGGTCCGCCTCCGATTGCGGTTCTGGCCCTTTGAAACCCGACAGCGAGCGCGCCCAGATTGGACAGATAACGGATGTCAGAAAACCCCGAAGATAACATCTCCTACAGCACTCACCTTCTTTCATGTTCACGACATTGTCAAACAGGCCTGTAAAACTCGTGTTTGATACGACTGTGATCTCTACCAGCGGACACCGTGCGGAGACAAGGATATGGATTCGTTCTGTTCGCCCAACTTTCATTATTGTACGCCCCTGTCATGTTTCGGGTCGGAAGGAAGGAAGGAAGGAAGGCTTTCCGGCGCGGTCCCGTTAAGGAACAAGCAGACCCGTAGTACATTCATGGCGTCTAAATGTATGCGGAGGTCTGATCAGCGGTTCAGACAAGATCCCGATCCTGGGCTGTCAAGGTCTTCAAGCTCGGACAAAATTGGAGGACCCTGCCAGCACCTTAGATTCCAAGTTCGGACGGCTTGGTGACTGTTGGCGGGGTAGGTCAGATTGAAACTTCGGACAAAGCTACCCATATGCATTAATCATTACTCTTCAGAACTAGAACCAGTCATTCTACACCCAATTCGAGACAAATGTAAATCAATACCGTCCTCCTAGCTAGAATGGAGTATAGTCTCAGCGCCAGACTGCGACATCCCAATTTGGGAGCCCTGTCGTGACAGTCTGGGACCTAATCAGGTGATTAGCCGGACCTCTGCGCTATGGTTTCGCGGTTGTTGAACGGCCTATTTTACCCATTTCTTGGGCGTTTGATTTCAAACTTTGGAGAGGAATATGAATATAAATGCATTTAAACGTGTTCTGCCAACTCGGAATTAGGATACGAGGCCTGTGGGAGGTCGGAATGCACTCTTGAACTCACTGTGTGGCAGTGCAAATAAGCGAGTGATGATCATTTTGGCTGACAGATCCCTTGCATAGCGCAGAGGTCCGGCTAATCGCCTGATTAGGTCCCAGACTGTCACGACAGGGCTCCCAAATTGGGATGTCGTGGCAGTCTGGCGCTGAGACTAAATGGAGTACTCATAACCAGTCTTCCTACGATTGGCGAAAATATGTGGCAACACTTTGCCGAGCTTTGCGAAGACAAAGAGGTGTTGGCGAAGGCAGCTGTTGATTTGTTGCGATTTCACTAGGAAATTAAAGATTTTTTCGAGGACGGAAACAAAGTTAAGACCAACTTCAGATGATTGTAAAATTTGGACCGAGCGCCGGCTAGAGGGAGAATTCGGACAAAAAATGAGGCTGGAAGGTGCGAATCGGACAAACTTTCGGAAAGGCCGAGATACCTCCGACTCAATTAACTAGGGTCCTGGGGTTGAAAGCTTTCGGCCGGGCCGAATCGGAGATTTGCGGACATTACGCGGGGAGAATGGTGTCAGTATTTAACAATTGATGGCCGTCAATTTTCAAGGCATGCTTCGTGCACTGACTCGACCTTCACCGTTTCGTGTCTCCTCCATTCTCCTCTTCTCGTCCTCTCCTTTGCGTCTTCGTCTCAGAACCATGGCCACTGCAAACACCCCCGACTTTGTTCGTCCTTGCTTCACCCTTCTTTCCCGATAGTCCTTCCTCAGCTTTTCGCTTTCCCCCAATTTTTTTTTTCATTCAGAACAAGCCACTCTATACTCCGCTCGCGGAACTAGATCCTGAGGTGAAGAATATCATCGACAAGGAGACATGGAGACAGTTTACTGGTCTCGAGCTCATCGCGTCCGAGGTTTGTCTGTCTCGCATTCAGGAGATAAGTTGTGCTCACGATGTCCCAGAACTTGACGAGCTTAGCAGCGATGGAGGCAAATGGCTCCATTCTGACCAACAAGTACTCTGAGGGTCTCCCCAATGCTCGTTACTACGGTGGGAACGAGTACATCGACGAACTCGAGATCCTCTGCCGCAAGCGCGCCCTGCAGGCCTTCAACCTGGACCCTGCAAAGTGGGGTGTCAACGTGCAGCCCTACTCTGGCAGCGTGAGTTTTTTCTCTGCCTCATGTCGACCTTCATCTGATACGCTCCGCAGACCGCTAAGTACGGCTACGCCGTCTGACTTACGCGAGCGAGCTAACGATTCATAGCTTCGCAGCCCTGACTGCCCTGATTCAACCCCAGGACCGTCTCATGGGGCTCGGCCTCCCTGACGGTGGGCATCTCACCCATGGCTACTACGTGCGTCCAGCAACACTTTGCCTCGCCGGATAGCTCTTAACCTTGATTGCTTTCCAGACGGCCAAGAAAAAAATGACGGCATCGTCCATCTATTTTCAGTCCCTGCCGTACGGTCTGACCCCAGAGAGCAACCTGATCGACTACGATGGCGTCGCCGCGCAGGCCAAGATCTTCAAGCCGCGCCTTATCATCTGCGGCGCTTCCGCATACCCGCGCGACTGGGACTACGCCGCGCTCAAAAAGACGGCGGAGAAGGAGGGCGCCTGGCTCATGGCCGACATCGCGCACACGAGCGGCCTCATCGCCGCGCAGACGCTCAACAGCCCCTTCGAGTACTGCGACGTTGTGACCACCACCACGCACAAGACCCTCCGCGGCCCGCGCGCCGGCCTCATCTTCTTCCGCAAGGACCTCGAGAACGCAAAGGACCTCGAGAAGCGCGTGAATGACGCGGTGTTCCCCGCGTGCCAGGGCGGCCCGCACAACAACACCATCGCGGCGATCGCGACCGCGCTCCTGCAGGCCGCGCAGCCCTCGTTCCGCGAGTACGCGAAGCAGGTCATCCTCAACGCGCAGACACTCGCGGGCACGCTCGGCGCGCACGGCTACAAGCTTCAGACCGGCGGCACGGACAACCACCTCGTGCTCTGGGACCTGCGACCCATCGGGCTCACGGGCAGCAAGGTCGAGAAGGTCTGCGACCTCATGGGGATCACTATCAACAGTGCGCTCTTTCTTTCCATTTCCGAAAGTCGCCGTTTACTGACACGGACTTGGCTGCCTTTAGAAAACGCTGTCTCGGGCGACGCGTCCGCGCAGGTGCCGGGCGGTATCCGGCTCGGGACGTCCGCGATCACCTCGCGCAACATGCTCGAGGAGGACGTCAAGGTCGTCGCGGACTTCCTGCACCGCGCCGTGCAGCTCTCGCTGCTCCTACAGAAGGAGGCGGGCACTAAGATGCTGAAGGACTTTGTGCGCGTTGCGACCGTCCAGGAGGAGGGCAAGAGCGGCTTCGCCAAGGTCCGTGAGCTGCGCGACGAGGTGCGCGCCTTCGCGTCCAAGTGGCCGCTTCCCGGCGTGGACGTGTCTGCGCTCACGAAGCCCACGGGCATCGAGGACTAGGCTCATTGGGGATAACTGAAAGAGAAGATTCAACATTCATCGGTCTTTGGGTTGGTTAGACATAACGGACATTCAACATAGTCCGGACCGTATTGTATTATAGTCACCAATGTCGTACTTTAGGAGGATAACGCATTGACAGCCCAAGCTTTGTCGCGTGAAAATCAGAGACAATAATCGACCCTGCGGGGACAGTAACATTTACACCGCAAATCCATTGACCGAATCCTTAATCACAAACCATACTATACAGAAGACAAGGGGGAGAGATAACTTAAGAGACCAAAATACTTTACGCGGGATCGAGGTATGACTTGTACGCATCGAGCCACGCCTGCTTCCCTCCGGTCTCAATAACGTCGCCGTGGCAAGGGATGATGCGCTGAAAGTCCCAGTCTGCGACGGTCTTCACGTCGCGCTTCATTGCGCTGTAAGTTCCAAGAATATCATGAGGCTGCGAGCGACAAGGCCGATGGAGAAACACTGACGCCTTGTCTTCGCCCATGGCAGTGGCGAACTTGGTGTGCAGCCAAGAGGAGGGCCCGAAGCCACCGAAGAACGGGACTGCGCCCGAGGAGTTGGTCTTGGAATACTGGAAGAAAGAGGTATGCGTGTTACGGTATGATGAGTTGTGGGGCCACAAAAGGCACGGACCTGCTCGGTGCACGGAAGGTTAAATAGCAGGTCCGCTTCGATCTGCACGCGTATAACAAAGTTTAAGTTAGCTCCAGAATGGGTATCAAAGGTCATCCGCACCATAGTGGCCGACGCGGGATGGAAGAACGCGACATCCTTGTTCTTGAAACCCGAGAAGTAACTGCAGTCTGTCAATGGGGCGATTTCGATGTCCTAGCTGCTACCGCTCACCATGATTGTATCTGGATATCACGCGTTAGCGGGAGATTGAAATAGGTGGAATATCGCGCACGTCTTCTTCGAATCCGTACTTGGTGTCCGGCGGGTCGCGGCCCCAGACGCCGTCGAAGACGAGTGTTTTATCTGCACGCGTGACGGCGGCGGCGGGCGCGATCAGCTTGGCGGTGGGGTAGGCTTTCTTGAACTCTCCTGCGAGAACAAATTTAATACGCCGTAGACCAACGTAGCCCGTTGGTCGCACCCAGGAATAGGTGATGCACCGCGTCGGGGCTGATGATGTACCTTCCAAAAACATTCAGTTATGGAGGTACGGGTGGGTGAAAGAGCAATATATGCGCACTGGACAGGCCCCAGCTCGTCGATCTTCGCCTTGGTCTCCGGGTTCAGCGCCGTCGACGCGAGGACCCAAACGCCGCCGTTCGTCATCTTGATGGCGGTTGAACGACCGCCGACTGGAAGTATCCCGAATCGGGCAAAGGGCCTAAGTAAGACGACATTCAGCGCGCACATAACCACTTGTGCACGGTGAAAGTGCGAACCTAGAGAAAGTCCAGACATTCGTCGTGACCTGGTGAGGAGAGTTATAAAGGCTGTAGGTGGAGGAAATATCGAATACCTCGCGGATAACTGTGAACTTGTCGGCCATTTCGCGCTGGAGATGGGAGGAGAAGAGAGGACAGCAACAGTGGGATTTTGGTGGGGAGCTCGCCTATCATTCGATCAATGATGGTTTCCTGACGTACATGTTTACAGTGTTCGCCCGAAGGGCTAAGCCTTAAAGGTTTAAGTCCTTAATTAAGGCCTTAAATAAGGCCTTAAGGATTTTCGGCCAAGTTTTAAGGCCTTGGTAAGGCCTTAAGCACTGTATTATGTAATTTTCCCTCTGTTATCTGCGTGTTGCTTGACATGTCTCTGAAGGATTATTTCTGGTGTGGGGAGCTGCAAAACTCGACCGTGTATCGCACCTACTGCTAATCTTGCGTGTCCCACCAGCTGGACAGCATTGGAGCGACCACGACCGGCCTCGTGGAAGGCTCTCAGGGCACTCACTGGTGGAGGTTGTGGAGGACAATGGCACCATCAAAGTTGACTCTGACGAGGAGTTTCGGCCGTAGTTTACTGGGATTTCGGTGGTGCCTAGGGGCGTGGGAAAATATATATTTAAGGCCTTAAACGACCCTTATATTTAAGGCCTTGCCCTTATTAAGGCCTTAAGGATTCTCAAACCTTGATTTAAGGCCTTATGGGCGGACACTGCATGTTTATGCGGATTTATAAGGTAGCGGCCAGGCATGTTCGGTTACCCCACGTGATGTTACGGTCACATCGCCTTTTTGGGATGGAATACGTTCGCACCCATGTTTAAACACCTTTCCGGTGGTTCATAAGAAATCCGGCACAGTAGTTTTGTTCAAATACATGTTAAGTGTATTCAAAAAATTTCCTGGGGATATTGATGCAAAAATGAAGGACGAGTTCCAATTATACTAAAACATCCTACAAACCGGCGTTCACGTTCCCTCCCCGTAGAATTCCTGCCGCCCGCATGTCTTCTAAAAATTCCGGAGGAAGCACACGATGTCCCTTGTATTTCCGTGCTGCCCAAGCAGCCTGTGTGCCATCAAGTCCGTGCCGATATGCGTCAGCAAAACGGTGAGCACGCAGGACAAACCGCCGCATGGATTCAAGCGGGACCCGCTCGAGTGCATCAAGTGTGTTTCGCTCGAGGGCATCCTCCCGTGATGACTCGGGGTTTAGCCGATAGATCCGCTTCGCGTAACCCCAGACCATCTCGATGGGATTAAGTTCGCAGTGGAACTTCGGCAGAAAAAGAACACTGCACTTGTGTTCGGCACAGGTCTCTTCGAGACAGGACTTTACTGCTGCAAAGTCCGGCTGATTAAAAAGCATACGCCGCATGCAACAGCTTGTCGAGTGTGGGTCAGCACATTTAAAACCCTTACATTCTGCGTTCTTCTTTTTGCTTCTTTTGGCCACGCGCTTTGACAGGACTTAACGCGATGGCCGCGACGCGTTTGATGGCCTTCTTTGGTGAGGCCAATCTACCATTGAGAATGGCTGCCCGGTCCCGGAAGACTTTCTTGAGTGGGGGCATGAGAGAGAATATCGAGGGACTGGCGTTGGGGGATTTCATGGGACGGCGGCCAAAGAAACTTTGCAACGCGCCCGCAAGAGGCGCGCATCGAGGTAACTGGTCTCCCTATTTTGGGAACTAGTCTCTCAATTTTGAAGATTTTGCCGCTTTTAAACCTCAAATGGCAAGGGCGGACCGATCCTCAGGGAACTGTTGTGGCAAAATTTTGAGTCTGCCCCATGTAGATTAATTATTCACGGTTTCCGACCTCTTCGGTGGACTCGTTCCCAATATGGTAGTGTAACGCTGGATCACGTGGGGTAACCGAACATGCCTGGCCGCTACCTTATGTTCAAGTTCAACTTTCGCGAAAAGCATTAGGGTGTTTCAGAATTAGAATCTGGGGTCCAACTCGTGCCCCAGCTCGGACCCCCAACTTGAGCGAAGTTGAGGCACAAGTTGAGGCACAAAATCGGAGTTGGATGTCAAGTTGAGCATAAGACCACGACTCGACATCCAACTTGTGCCCCAACTTGATGCCCCAACTTCCGGTTCTCGGGCATCAATCCGATACGTACGCGAGGCGAACTCTGCCTCAACTTCGGAGTTGGGGTAGAGATATCTGCTTTGGTGTTTCACAATTAAGGCTCCAACTTGTGCCTCAACTTGGCTCAAGTTGGGGCACAAGTTGGACCCAAATTTTTGATTCTTAAACACCCCATTCTTTTGGCCTTTTACACATGCCTTGAATTTCTTGGAAGCAGTAAAAGTGATCAGGTAAGTTGGAGATTTCGAGTTTTTTTTTGGATCTCCAGCCCCAATTGAGCAACTGAATTCGAAGTTGACTCAACCAGTGCACCTGCTCACCTCCATTCTGCGACGGCAAAAACAGATATAGTGGCGGTGTCCGTTGCGACGCTTTTGTAGGTTCTTTCGCCATTCGCCGTCTTCCGGATAATTTATCGAGAAACCTTGGAGAAACTGAAGAACCCCTGCCTCATAAGGAAACCCTAACCTTAGCTTTAAACTTCGAGTTGCCCATCGGCTGGGCCTAATTTTGGCAATCTCCGGTGTGTGCCTAGCCTCCAACAGTCCCTGTCAGAGTCAAGTGATGTGACTAAAACGGCCACGTCGTCAACAACGATTCTCAGAATCTCTGCGCGAACGACTATCTTCAGGAATTCAGGCATATATTGGACCCCAAGAAATGGAAAAGTTAAATGTCTTCGTAGTAGGCGCCGGTACGTGTCATGCTACATCAAGAGAAACTCTCTGACCCACCGGTAGGGGTGATTGGACTAACGACTGCAATCCAAGCACTTGAGGCCGGCTACAACGTCACATTGTTTGCAGAAATATTTCCTAGCGACCCTAAAAGCATCAAGTACACCTCTTGCTGGGCAGGAGCCAACCACAGGAGTTTTGTAGGATACGGCCCCCAAATGCATCGTTCGTCTCTATGTTCAGAGTGTTATATCTCATCGATCATGAACCTCTCAGAGCTGGAGCGGGAGACAATGCAAGTCTTTCTCGATCTTATCGACAAGGATCCTCTTGTTCCTGTAATGACGCGCCCACAGTTTGAGTTCACACAAACTGTGCGTCCGTTTATTACTAATTAATTATTGATGAAAGTCCAATCGTTTCAGGACGGACAAGACGAAATCAAGCATTTCTCCCAGTTCTATTCCGATTTTCATTCCATAAATGCAAGCGAACTCCCGGAAGGGGTTGCAGATGGCGGAAAATTTACAACAGTTAGTGCGCAGTTTTCGGAGCCTGGAACGTCAATCGAAACAAGTTCAGATCTGCATGGATGTCCCCAACTATCTGCCATACCTGATGGAGCGATTCTTTCAGGCGGGGGGACTTGCATTCAGGATAACCGTTTCCTCTCTTTCGAGCCTTATTTCAGTGAAGGATCGCCCGGCTTTCGAGGCCTTTCCACCCACTTCGACTGGTTCGCCCCCATTTTCTGAACCGGCAGCTGTCATAAATTGCACTGGGCTCGGAGCATTGTCGCTAGGAGACGTGCTTGGTGACTTCACCTCCCTAATTCACATTTTGGACGTCCTGATGATTTTTGAGACACGGACGTTTATCCTACTCGGGGTGAAACAATCCTTATACGCGCTCCTTGGGTCGATCATTCCATGACCTACTTCTTCAAAAATGGGGATTACTCGTACATAATTCCGCGGAAAAGCGGCGACATTATTCTTGGAGGCACTTTCCAGGTTAACGATTGGTGCGTTTCCTAGCTTCAATTGAGAGCATCTCATGTGTAGCTCTTAGGCATCCCACTTCCCGTCCAGAATCAGTGAAATCGATGAAAGAGCGAGGGATCTTCATATGCCCTGAATTATTGCCTGAGGGAAAGCGCGATAACCCGAACATTGACGATCTTGATGTCGTCGAGGAATGTGTAGGTCTCCGAACGACCAGGAAAGGCGGTGTTCGCCTAGAAACTACCTCGCTTGGTGCGCTCAACTTCAGAGTTTCAAACATATTGCCTATCATATATATCAGTCGTGGACGGAAAGACTTACCCAATTGTACACAACTACGGGTGAGTGGGTTCCATTACAGTTCAACCCCGTTGATACAGTAATGACCAGACACGGCGGAGCCGGATTTCAATCGTCATGGGGGTCCGCAAACCGCACGATTGAGTTGCTCAAGGCCGCGCTCGAGGAACGAAGAGATGGCTCATATGCACTGTCTCTTGATATAAGAATTGGGCTCATCCATTAATGAATAAGACTGTTTGACATTTTCCATTCCTCTACCACGCGTGGATCTTTGCTTTCGTATGTCATTCTCATTTTGAATTTCTTGAACATGGCACGGAATTGCCCGATTTGGAGCTGAGTGGTTGTTTGTTTCCCAGCCGCTAGGTAAGCACACCATGTGGTTGGGTTGGCTGAGAAATATAGGATCATCTCTGCCGCGAGCGGCTTGTGTGCGCGCGTGGAACCCGCTGGCGTGAACCAAGTCTCACAATGATCCGCCGCCCATATTGATTTTTTTGGACCTCGTATTATTATTTCTCAAAATCCTCCGTTGAATGATCTTTAATTCGCTTCGCAGCCGCTAGGAAATACAGAATGATAAGAAGTTCAAACAGAAGTGCATGCAACGAGCATTCAGTGCACAAATCTAAAATCAAGACACCTATTTCCGGTATCCATTGTCGTTCTCAGGTAATTTGGGCGTTCCTAATCAAGTTGAAATTGAGCGCGCCAATTTAAAACCGTCGATTGACTGAAACGAACCTCGGGGCTCATCGCGTCCGATATCTTGGCGCGCTGGCGATTCCTCCAGATGTAATACTCCTCGGGATACATGAAGAGGATATTAACCCAGTTTATGATGATGAGCGCGCGGTCGCCGTGCCGGTCTGAGGGAGGTTGAGGCAATTGATTTACATAACTGTTGAGACAATAGCGACAGCCAGACATCGTATCAAGCCTTTTGCAAAGTTGCAAATACATACGAAAATAGGTTATCACCGCCGGGTGCTCTTGAATCACTCGGAGTTTATGCCGTGTTGATCCACCCACATTTTGTGGGATTGAATCATCCTCACTTTTTTTTCTTGACCGTGTTGAACCACCGCTATGAAATTATTGATCTACCTTCTTGCCGTGATTGAATTCACTGCAATATTTTGGTTGATTTTTTGTTATGAATTGGCCCGACTTTGGATGTTGAATCACCCTCACTTTTCTGGATTTGTGCTATTGAATCATCCTCACTTTTCGGGATCAATGTTATTGAATCACCCTCACTTTCCCAATTGGGTGACCCGTACTCGACTCCAATATCAGTGTAGGGCCAAAATATCGGACTGCTTGCTTTCGGAAATATTACGCTTGCTCAACAAGCCTTGCCGACTCAAATCAACCTTCACATCGCAATGGTTCGACTCTGACGGCGGGGTCCCCGATCCGAGTTGAACATCCAAAAAATAAGAGCTACATAGATTTTGCCTCGTGCTATCACTGCTCCTCCTGCTTCATTCCTTCAGTAAAGATCCTCCATGTCATTCAGGACTCTAGTTGGGACAAGGTGGTGCAAAATAAAAGTTCCACGAAAAGCTGGGGTGTTTCAACACCGCCAGCCGCAAAAGTGAGGGTGTTTCAATAGCCTCCGCACTCAAAAGTGAGGTCAATTCAATACGACATGAGACCAAAAAAGTCTGGGTAATTCAAGAAGAAGAAAGCTACAAAAGATGCAGGCGAATCAATGCGCTGAATGCGTCGAATCAATTTTATGGTCATTTGGTGTCAGTTTCTAAAAGTAAGGCTGATTCAAGAGGAACGAGGCTAAAAACTGAGGGTAAATCAACACCATCAAAGGTCGGGGTTATTCAACTCCGCTCGGCGGCAATAACATGTTTTGCAAATACATAATGCACATCACAGCAGACGCGGATTTAGATGTGTCACGTGGCCACGTTCCTCTTCGTTGCAAAATACTAAATAGCCAAACAGCCAGGGCGACATCATCTGGGGGGTAAAGTATGACGAGGGGGGATGGTCGGACATATTAGAGCGAGAGTCACTAAGAACAGTTGTTCTTACGTCGGATTACTAGGCTGATGCTTAGGATCATGAGAGCTTTTGGTTGGCTGGACCTTGTCTGGAGTTCTTTCCCACAGCCTGCTTAGTTCGATTCGCTAGCCAAAGTTTAAGATAGCAATAACGAGGACTTGAAAACATTGAAAATAAAATGCCATTATACATGAGAATTCACTTTCTCAATTTCGAGAGACATGTAGCCGGAAGATGATAGTCGGCATAGGAAAAAACATAGAGTTAACCTGACTCGGCGCTCTGAAAGTGGGCGGAGATCCTGGCAGGTCGACGACCCAAGCGGGCCAGCATTGGAAATCAAATGTCAGAGCGGAAATGAAGAGACTACGAGGCTAAACGAATACGTCGCGAGCGAGACACCACTGTTGGAAAGAAAATCGTGAGACGGCGGACATGAGAGAGCTGTCTCAGTGTCTGGTGGCGAGAAAGAAAACGTGTGGTTCCCATAGTCGCACGAGAAGCTTCATGCACAGTCCTCCGTCGATCTCGCCAGTGTATCGTCTTGAAATTACAGCGGGTAGGTGAGTATAACGTCTTCTAGAGAGGCACATCAGTGGAAGGGACACTAGAGGATGAGCGGCATGTTGAAGCAGAAATACTCGATTCAACTGTGAACCTAGACCGATGACCGTCTGTCTATGAGAACTGTCGTGTCTATCGACGAGCTTGCTCTCATAGACAGGCTGGATTCGAGCCTACTGTGAACCAGCCTGATGCCAATGGCCATCTATAAAACAAATATTAGGGGAACTTGAATAGGGAGGTCGCATAGTCCATGGCGGCCACGAAGTGAGATTCAATTGTGTTGTTTGACAGGACACACTTGGCAAACTTGAGGATGAGTCCGGTGGCTCGAGTCGTGTCGATGTTCGTGGTGGCTGAACCTACATGAACATGAGCAGCTGAAATAACCGAAGCTAACAAGGCTGTTGGAAGAGAAGGTTTAGAACCGGACAACGGGATTTGGAGAACGTGATCAAGAAGTTAACTGACGTGTCAGCCAGCCTGACCGCAAAACATGCGTCACGTGAACGTGTATCTCTTTCCTTTCTATCACACCACCTCGTCAACTGTACATACGATCTTTGGTCCCTTTCTTCCGTCCTTCCTTCCGCCGCTCAGATCCGCTCTCGAACGGACTCCGTTACGGAGAGCTTTGAGCGAGCAGTCACGTGTTCTCCGTCGGGTAGCTGAATCAGTTGTTCGGCCTGTGCTACCACCGCATGTATAGCCGCATGTGCCGCGCTTGGAAAGAATAGGCCGGGGTCTCCCGGCCTGCGCGTGCAAGCTATGTCAGCATGGTCTAGGCGTGCACACTCAGCAGATCGCGTGCACTCAACGAGCCCGAGCGAAGATCTTATAAATTATGGTATAAAGGCGGTCTGCCACGGCCTTACCACATCCATACCACTTGTCTTCGACTGCGACCAGTACTCCTATCTGATCTCAAACAATCATGGCGACCGAAAATCTTTCTGACCTCATTATCCGCGAAGTACGTTGCCTTCATATCCCTGCTGCAAACTAATTAATTAATTGCGGCGTCAGGTTACACCCGAGATCACGACATTTTCGAAGTGCGTATTAACACTGGTTTTGAACACATTGAATAATGATTCCGTCCACCAGACCCTTTGCACGATTTGGTATCCTACCCTTCGGAGGGCGCTCAACGGCGATAAGGCTTTCGACAGGCGACGTGTGGGTTCTCGCCTCCACGCCGTTGACGCACGACTCCAAAGCCGCAATCGACAAGCTCGGCCCTGTAAAGTTTGTGAAACATCGGCTCTTTCTCAATTTACGCTGACAAGCTCTTCAAGATGGATCATGGCGGGTGATGCCGTGCATCATATGTTCCTGGGTGAGCCTCACAACGGGGAGAGTGTACTCGATCTGACCAACTTTTTTTCCTCTTCGAATAGGGCAATTCAAGAAGGTGTACCCTGAGGCAAAGGTAATTGGCGTGGAAGCGCTCGTTGCAAAGAAGAAGGGCGAGGGTTTGAAATTTGACGGAGGTGAACATTTGCCCCCAGGTTTTCTCTCTTCGAATATTCTTCTCATCCAACGTTTAGCCTATGGGGCTGACTCTGCAGAGACCAAGTATGGATTCGAAGACGAGGTACGGACCCTCTCGCTCCAACTATCTCGCAGAGTACTGACAATGGGGGATTCAGATTTACGCTTGGTACGCACGATTAGCCTCCAATAACGGCTCCTCAATGATGTCTGCCATTCCAGTTATTTCTCCGGTTTCGCAAACAAAGACGTTGCCTGGTTCCATGCCTCTTCGAAGACGCTGATTGTCGCCGATCTTGTCTTCAACCTCCCCGGGACTGAGCAGGTACATACATATGCTTTTTTTCTCCTAGATGAATCAAGACGTGTCCTCACTGCGCTCTCCATCTAACAGTACTCGAAATCGAAATCGAGCTCCAAAGTCCCCATCTTCGGGAAACTGAACCCCTGGGGGTCAGTGCACAAGCATTTCGTATGGGGTCAGGGCAGCGACAAGGCGTGCGTGGCCATTCCCTATCTCCTTTGCTTCACAAGCCGAGACTGATGTCGGGTTCGGCGTAGGGCGATGACGCGCGATGCGAAGACTGTGCTTGGATGGGCGCCGGAGCGCATCATTATGTGCCATGGGGTGCGTTCAACCGTTTCTTTCTCCTGCTGTTCTCTTTTTTTGACGTCGTGCATGAATCAATCAAGGACGTCATAGAAACGGAGGGCACAAAGGCGTGGGCCTCCGCGTATAGCAAGTACCTCTCGTGAGGAGTCGTGGTGTTGGACTTTCAGAGTGCCAGATTTCGGGTTTACGTTCATTACCGTAGTATACATGTAATTGAATTGGGTTTGGATTTCATTTCTGGCACAGGAAACCAGGCTAATTGTGCCAACCGGAGAGTGGTTCACTTAAGTTCGGTTCGTCGGAGTCAGCGGAGTTCAACATGTAGTCACGTGGATGTTGAAATTTTCGCAGCTAGAAAAGCGCTGCATGTGGGTTCACAGCTATTTTTCGACCTAGGAAGTCTGCTAAGATCGATGAGGCCAACTGGGTCGAAACACGGTGCGTGAAACGAGCCACGTTGGCAAAGGCGTCGAGACTCCGAGGTGCATATCAATCGCACCTACCTTCCTTTCTCACACCAAACTAATGGGCGACCGCAACACTATCCGCGCAGCAGTTTCTTTCAGCTTTCCAAACTGGAGATAATTCACGCACACATAGGACCAGGTCACCGATTTAGATGATACGAGATTTTTCGAAGCGAACTGGAAAAAGGAAGATTCTCTTTGTAAGCGCGGTTCTTCTCTCTCGGCGCCTCTCCGAGTCGACAGGCGTGGGTTCTCGCCTCCTCGATGCCCTTAACTGGCTTGCTGGTGTAAGATCGAACCGCGGGATCTTTTAATTTCGTTAGCACTTTCTCGTGGCGACCGATGAATGATGGCATATGCTAGGGTTCGCGAGCTTCACGGGAGAAGAGTGATAGCATCTCTGCCAACGTAGGAGGTTCAGCCCCATATGTTGAGCGAGGAGAGCCTTGATATCATCACATCTCTGAACACAACGCGAACACTTTTAGCACGACCACCCAGTCCAAACGTCGGGGTACGTTGTTGAACGTGTCTACACTGTTTCGCTCTTTGAATGTCATTATTATGGTTGCCGATGAATGATTTGTATTCAAACGCGCTTATGTCGGCTTGTCCGACCAATAGAACATCCAAGTGTAATCGAGTTCAACCAATAAAAATTCGGCCGCCAGCGAGAGCGCAGCGCAAACTGGGCAACTATTACTCCAAGTAAGATTTGTACGCCTCCCTCCAGATCATTTTACCATCAACCTCGATGACGTCCCCGTGGCATGGAATGATACGAGAGAAATCCCAGTCCGCGACAGTCTTGACATCGCGCTTCATTGCGCTAAAGATACAGTCGTCAGGTCTCCGGCGCCAATTCTAGTAGAAAATGAACGAACATGGGGTCCTCGGCTCGCATAGCTGAGAGCTTGCTCTGAAGCCAGCCATAGGGCTTTCCGAAGGGGCCGTAGAACGGGAACCGTCCCGCTGATGCGGACTTGGAGTACTGGGGGGGATGTGACAAATAGCGATTTCGAGGCCAGTAGAACGCACCTGCTCCGTCCCAGGTAAGTTGACGATGAGGTCCGCTTCAACCTGGAGACCAGCAGATTCAGCGGACTAATATTATTTATGGCAGCGGGGGCCTACTAATGTGCACGATTCACGATGCAAAAAGGCGACGTCCTTGTTCTTGAAGCCGGGGAAGTAGCTGCAGGTAGGTCAGATATGGCGGAAGTCTTTTCTACTTCTCTCCCACCAGGCCTGGATCTAGAGTTCGTCAGCGTGGTTACTTCGGTTATCTGAATCTCACTCACATCGTCCTCGAACCCATACTTGGTATCGGGTGGGTCGCTGCCCCAGACTCCGTCAAATGAAAGAGTTTTGTCGGCACACCGTTTAACTGTGTCAGCTGGAGCTATCAATTTCGCGTCTGGATACGCTCTTTTGAATTCGCCTTGAAAATAAGGAGGGTTGAAAAAACGATCGAAACGTCGTCCTACACAACATACCGAGATATAAATTGTGAACAGCGTTGGGCGCGACAATGTACCTAAGTAGTTGAGCAAGTCATTCGAGGCTGCACAGAATAACTTACTCGACGGGACCGAGCTCGTCCAGCTTTGCCTTGGCTTCGGCGCTTAAAGGAGTTGACGCCAGTACCCAGACTCCTCCACTGGCAAGTTTTATAGCAGTGGAACGACCACCAATGTGAATCCAACCAAATAGCGGAAAAGGTCTACCAGATGGAGGCGGTCGGTGCTTCCTGTAGTACTGAGCAAGTGACACATACCGAGAAAAAGTCCAAACGTTTTGTACGACCTGGAAATTCGACATTAAATTAGGCGGAAGAGAACCAAGTTGGGAAGTACCTCGCGAATAACGATGTCCGCCATTGGGGCGATAGGTAGGGGCGTCGGCGGCGTTGTGGTAGAAAACAAACTTGAAACGGTCACGTCACACATCACACCCGTATCCAACCCTCCTTTGATCGCGATAGGGCGAGTGACAATCCCCGATTTCGTGCGCGGCGCGACTCCCGAGTCGAAAATCACAGTCTAATCCAAGTCTCCTCTGCGTCTTGACGGCGTACAATTGCGTAGTGCGTGTCAACTTTGATACTACCAGAAATCAGTCCATCTACGACCAATCTACGACTCGACCCACCGTTGTGGCCAACCCAGAGCCTGTGGACGTGTTACGTGAGAAACCATGTCCTCGGTTCGGGTCTGTGGAGCATTCGATTGAACCGAACCACTGGGGCCTGGGTCGGCGGTAGCTTGAACTGCGCCGTATCATCGGTAAACCAGTGGTGCGTCTTAGATCCATCCGGTACGGAACGGGCGAAGCGGCCCCGCACAGGTCAGACTATAGACAAGTCAGTGATGGATTCCCCACGGTTTTAATTCTGATGTTCTAGAAAGAGACTTCGACGAGGATTGAAACAGCTGAGGCCGACTCTGCTTCCCAGTGGAGAAATTTTGGCGATCCTTTGTCGTCTTCCTTCCCGATTTCTTTGCTGATGGTATCATCTCGATTGGCGCGTTATCATCAAGCCGTTCAGGGTCTACCGAGCGGTTTTGCGCTTGTTTTTCTTATTTTGCCGTCCCGGATTCTCAATTTAAAAATGGCAAAGGAAACCAAGACCTCGAATCCCAACCTGCATGCTCCTTGCCCATCGTACTTCAAAATACGACGCGGGACTTCGTCGCACCAATATTCATTCCCAACCGTCCAGGTACGGTATCGGTTCGACCCTTCCCATCACATGGTTACCTCGAGGCAATCGTCTTCTTCCGTGATCTTGTTTAACTTGCTTCTCGACCAATTTAGTTTTCTCCTCATTACATGCAAACCGCATCAATTCACAGGCCTCCGCGGCCATACAGCGCATAAGTAGGCCACCGCGCCTTGTTCAACTACCACTCGCTTTAACATAATGCCCAAGTGTCGCCAGTGTTCCAACCGTCAATTCGATTCAGTGACTTCGCTTTACCAACACTATCGCCAAGCGCCAGGCCATTCGTTTTGTCTAGAATGCAACAAGTACTTCCAAGACGAAGACGTGCTGGCGAGGGTACGCAGTCACAGCTCAATATTTTCATCGTTCTCACACATAAATTCAGCACAACGCCGCAACACACCCAGAATTCAACTGCCCGACGTGCAAAATTGGGTTCTTGACGCAGTCATCCCTGGACGATCACTACCGCGGGAAGGCGGAAGCCATCCACCCGAAGTGCCCGCGATGCGGCAAGGGTTTTTTGAACCAGGCATCCTTGAAGGAGGTAAGCCCCGTTCTCTTTCAACTTCGGTGCGCGATACATCTCAAGTCCCCCAGCATCTCAAAACTGTCCACCCTATCATAAGATGCGTCTGCACTCAGCGTTGCTACGAAGAGGAGCTCGCTGCGCACTATACAGAGTCGAGTTTCCATCCTTCCTGTCGTTTGTGCGCCATAGGCTTTAAAGATGACGCTGCGTACGACGAGGCGAGCCCGGCCCACCTTGAACTTTTCCGATTCTAATCCGTCCTCTGTAGCATGCCGTGGCCTTCCACTCCGACCTTCGGTGCACTGCGTGCCGTCGCCATTTCCCCGCCGAGGACGAGCTCAAGGAGCATTTCGCTTTGTCGCCCGACCACCCCAAGTGCCCGAAATGTGCTGGAGGATTTTTCGACGACGCGGCATTGCACGAGGTATGTTTCCCCAAGTGCAAACCTCATGGACATCTCTGATTTACGCGCGCTAAGCACATCGCAGCAGAACATCTTGTTCCGTCCAGTGTCTTGAGCGCCTCGGCGGCGCCAATCACGGTACGCGTGTGGTTCAACTTTTGCGTTTCTTCTCTTAAAGCCCCAAAGAATATGCTCCCCATAGACGACGTTCCGGCAGTATCCCGCCTCATGAGCAACCGTCAAAACCTCCCTCCCCCCGGGAAGGAGCAGAGCCACCGGTGGAACCAGACGACCGTGAGAGGCAACGATTAGTCGTCAACATAAATATACTCATCGTAATGCACCCAGAACAAGGTTATCTCCCCCTCATACGAGCCCGAGTTATCCGAGTCTACGGCCCTCGTGCTGTCGGCGCCGCCGCCGAACTCGTCGGTGATCAGTGGTCGGCGCGACTGGCAGGTAAGTCCATTCATCACCAGCACACGTGGCATTTCAACCAAGCGATCCTTTCTTCTCCAGGCCACTCCCCGCCCCGTTATGTACGCCGCCCTTATTTGTACCTTCAGTGAGATGCTCACGAATCGTCTCGCAGGCTCTCCAACCAGAGCGCGATCGAGTTTACCGCTGCGGGGTCGTCTGTTAATTATCAGCGTAGCCAGACGCTCTCGCCCCAATCGTCGACCTCGTCGTTCCAGTCCGTATCGTACGCCGAGCTGTCGGAAGGGTCATCAGGTGTGGATCCCGGTGCGTCTTCGCCGTTTAACATCACGGCCCAAGCTCATTGTTTGTTACTTCCTTCAGTCCGCGCTCGGCGCGGGCCAATGAGCCTCGAATGCCCGCTCTGCAACAAGACCCCGTGCATCAAGCCAACTGCGGTTACGGTGTGCGGGCACGTTTTCTGCAACGCGTGGGTACTGTTTTATTTTATTCCCCCCCCCCCCTTTTTTATTTTTATTATATTTTATCCCCCATTTACCTGCATGGATGCTGACTACACACTCCCAGGTGCATTACGCACTACATCAAGAAAACGTCGGAATGCCCCCAGTGCTCAAAGATGGCCCTGCTCTACTGCCTCCTCGAACTTCGCCTTGATGGGTGAGGCGCCGTCGCCGGTTAGACAAGTTGAATTTGCTATCACTGTTCCCGCTGCTACTTTTGTATCATCGCTTTGACATGCTGTACTGCTTTGCTATCCTGCCTCTCGCTATTGTATCGTCGCTGCCTCTCTCGACCAACTCCCTCCCACTTACTTTAACTTAGTTTTTGTGAATGCAACACGTGGACCTACGTACACCTGTGGATCCCCAAGTGGCGATCTCGCGAATCATTTGATCGGCTTTTATTTTTATTTTTCTCATCTTATCTTTGTCTTATCTGATTGCGCGCAAATTGCTTCTCGGCCTCACTGCTCAGCCTTCCTCGGCGCTCTCCCCAAATCGAGCTTCTGAAAAAATTACACGACGGCTCCACGTGCACGCGGATGCGTTCATTTTTCAACCGCGTGGTGGCCAAATTTTGGGCGCGTCCGCTGCCTCCCCGTCTCGCCGCTCCGGCTATCGTTAGTACCTCCTCCCGACCCACGATGTGTCGGAGAGTCTTTGACTTACGCTTGACATCGCGCGTCCGACAGATCGCATCCGAGTCCAACTCGGAGCCGCGCGCGGGAACATTAATTCAGATGGGGATTGAAGTTGAAGTTGAACGTTGAAGCTTTGAAGTTCAACACGGAAAACAAAAGCAAAGAAAAAAATCATAATGCATTCCGAGTCGTTCAGTCAGTCGTGCGTACATCCCAGTCTCACACCCACCGCCGCGCCCCTCCCCGCAAGTATTTTTTTAAAGAAAAATTGGTTCCGAACCACGCCGTCTACTTGACCTCCTCGACGGGCGCTGCCGCCGCCGCGGCCGCCTGGCGCTCGCGTGCGGTGCGCCGGCGCGTGCCGGCAGCGGACTCTTTCCCGAAGAGCTTGGAGCGGCCCTCTCGGAATTTCATGACGACGAGCACGACGATGACCGCGATCCAGTAGAATACATACGACAGCACCGAGCCAACTGGGTGAAAGATATTTAAGTCTCGGACACAGCGCGCGAATAAGGAGGATAAACACGCACGCGTCGCGCTGTTCGTCCAGCCAAAGATGGCGTTGAAGATGCTCCAGCCCTGGCCGTCGAACTTGTCTTCGGGGTTGCAGCAGTCGAGGTGCCACACGCTGCCCTGCACGCGGAAGCTCCCGGGCCCGTCGCCTCCGGCGTCGTCGACGTCGCTGCCGAGCAGCTTGTTGAACGCGTTCGCCTCGAACGCCCAGACCGCGCGCGAGAAGAGGCCCGCGCCGATGAGCAGCAACAGGTTCGTCATGAGGATGAGGAACACGGTGAGCGTCGTGCGCGACGCGAAGGTGTAGATGATGTATCCGATGATGAGCCCGCAGATGAGCCCGACGATGGTCGCGATCGGGATCGAGGTCGCGGGCTGCCCGAGGGAGACGCCGCCCACGAAGACGACAGCTTCCATGCCTGGGGATGGGCGTTAGTTCGCGCATTCAGACGTTGAACTTGAAACGAACCCTCGCGCAGGACGGTGATGAGCGGCAGGATGAAGAGGATCCATTTGCCGGTCTTGGCTCCCCCGTCCGTCTGCGTGCCGGAGAACGCGCGCTCGAGCTTGATGCGCCATTTTGCCTTGGCTGTACGACATTTTTTAATGCCGTATTTAAATCGTGGTTGAGCGTGGCTTACCGCGGTCCATCTTGAGCATGGTGACGCCCATGACGAAGATCATAATCGACGCGATGAGCTCAAAAATGCCTGGTGCATGGTGAGTCTAGTATCGGGTCGAAAAAAAGAAGAAAACAAACCTTCCCAGAGTGTCTCGGACTTGGCCCAGAGATTCGAAGCCTGTGTGAACCATACCGCGATAAAACTGTGGTTGAACTGAGCTCAGCGCACGTCGCTCCATCTCGAGACAGACTCACGCTGCACCAATAGCGAGGGCGAGGAAGAGCCCGAGGCCCGCACCGGCAAAGATCTGGATACGACGTTAATTAATTGGGAAAAGCGATTAAGCGGACTTCTAGCCTGACCTGGATGCGTAATTTGCGGATGAGCTTGCGACGGTGGGCCGGGTCGTCCTCGGGATCGCTTCCAACCTCTTCCTTGCTGTCGTCCGACGAAGAGCCGCCCGCGATGGCGCCACGGTGGCCAAAGCGGCTGGGGTCCTCGCGCACGATCTGCTCTGCGAGCCCAAGGAGGACCGAGACGATGATGGCGGCCTCGAGGGTCTCCCGGAAGACGATGAAGAAGATGGGGACGGAAAAGAGATTTTTGCCCATGGCGGCTCGAGTGCGGGAGTACCAGATGGGCGAACTAGGCGCACGAGTTTATATGTGACGAGATGAGGGTGGCCGCAAAATCCGAATCTGATAAGATTCTCCGCCGATAAGATGAATGTGCGGGAGAATCAGGGTGATAACAATGGATAAGATTATCCGATAACCGGTTTGCTGGTTCTCGGCCTCGTTTCGAAGAGCCGACGCAAGCCGAGAAGCGCATAAATGCCTATTGGGGCACATTTCGCGCATGGGAGCGCACATGTCGCGGCCGCTGGGCCAATCACAAGTCTCCGGGTTATCGGTCGAGAATCGGTCTAATCAGATTACAGAATTGCCTCCACCCCAACTCAAACACGCTCTTAAACCGCGAAAAAATCGGCTCACTTCTATCCCCCTCAACATGTGGCCATCCTCCCTCCTCGTCCCTCTCCTTGCCACCTCCCATGCGCTTGCCGCCGTCACGGAGGTCTGGTGGAACCTCACCTACGTCGAGGACGTCAACCCCGATGGCCTCTTCCCCCGCCGGGTCATCGGCGTCAACGGGACGTGGCCGCCTCCGCCCCTTAATGTGCAGCAGAGCGACACCCTCGTCGTCCATGCAACAAACTCCCTCGAGACCGTCTCCTCGTTGCACCACCATGGCATGTTCTTCAACTCATCATCGTGGATGGACGGCGCTGTGGGCGTAACAGAGTGGTATTCCCCTCCGACAATATTCCACCCACTGGATGATAACGATCTTGTCCAGTGGTATCCCCCCTGGTGGCCAATCGACGTACAGCATCGATATCAACGGTTCGGGCCAGATGGGGACGTACTGGGTGCATGCGCACGCATCGGGCCAGTACGTCGACGGTCTGCGCGCGCCATTCGTCATCCACGCCACCAAGGAGTCATACACCTACGACGAGGAGTTCACCGTCGTCCTCGGCGACTGGTACCACGACTCGCACGACGTCCTCATCAAGCAGTTCGTCAACATCGCCAACCCCGGTGGTGCCGAGCCTGTCCCAGGTTAGTATTCTTCTCTACTTCCAAACAATGCGATTGAACTCGCCCGATCTCCAGACGCCGGGCTCATCTACTTTGCCCAAAACGGCACCTACCTCGGGCCCAAGTCGGGGACATCACCTTCCTCTGGGACGGCTGTGGGTTTCAATGAGAACGCTACCCTCCCCTTCCAGCCGGGCAAGACCTACCGCCTGCGCGTCGTCAACACCTCCGCGTTCGCCATGTTCTTCTTCTGGATCGACGGCCACGACATGCGCGTCATTGAGGTATCCTGTCTCTTCATTCCTGTTCGAAGAAAATCGTCTGACTTTGCGCCTAGGTCGATGGAACCGACATCGAGGAGTACCCGATCGACCTGCTCACGCTCACCGTCGCCCAGCGCTACTCCATCCTCGTCACCGCGCGCAACGACTCGACCGCCAACTGGGCCGTGCACGCGAACATGGACACGGACATGTTCGACACCGTCCCCGACGCGCTGAACCCGAGTACGCTCCGCCTCTTACCCAGCCTTGTCTTCATCTGACAACCGCAGACTCGACCGCCTCGATAACGTACGACGCGACCCTCGACGTGACCGACTCGGGCACGATCGACGCGTACTCAGACGTCGACGACATCAGCATGGCGCCGCTCGTGGCAGTCCCCGCGCTCTCGCCCACGCGCACGATCGAGCTCGAGGTCTTTTTCGACACGATGGACGACGGCACGAACCACGCCATGTTCAACATGGTCACGTACAACTCGCCCAAGGTCCCGGCCATCCTCAGCGCGTTGACGCTCGGCGAGAACGCGACGGTCGCGGCTGCGTACGGCCCGCAGAGCTTCGTGCTGGACCACATGGACGTCGTTGATATCATCGTCAAGAACGGCGACGCAGGGAAGCATCCCTTGTGAGTATCGCTTTGTTCTTGGGGGGTTCCCCGGCCGCATGCTCACCGCCCCGCGCCACAGCCACATCCACGGGCACAAGTTCCAGATCGTCGAGCGCTCGTCGGACTACACCACCGACGACCCGTCGGTCATCACGATGGCGAACCAGACGAACCCGCTCCAGCGCGACACGATCCAGATCGAGAGCGGCGGCTCCGCGACGCTGCGGTACGCACCCGTTCCCCGCGCGTTTAGTTATTCATTTGATACTGACGCCTACGCAGGGTGATCGCGGACAACCCAGGCGTGTGGTTCTTCCACTGCCACATCGAGTGGCATCTCGAGGTCGGACTCGCGATCCAGCTCATCGAGGCGCCGCTGCTCGCGCAGCAGCTCGCGGCGAACGTACCGAGCTACATCGCGGATAACTGCAAGGCGCTGGGGCTGCCTGTGACCGGGAACGCCGCGGGGCACGAGAGTGCTACGGACCTCTCCGGCCTGACGCTCGGCCCGTACCCGCAAAACAACGGCTGGCACTCGAAGGGCATCGGCGCGATGGCAGGATGCGTTTTGACTGCTGTCCTCGGTGAGTTCTTCGTGTTCTTTGGACTCTGGCCTGGCTGATCCGGCGTGTTCGTCAAAGGTATGATCACCGTCGTGTGGTACGCGATGGGCGGGCGCATCACGGAGGAGGAGGAGGAGCACGAGGTGCGCGCGGCACTCGCGGCCAAGGAGAAGCGCGGCAGGTTCTTTGGGCTGCTCAAGAAGCGGGAGTAGGTGCTGGGTCGGGTTGTTGGCTGCGCGAGGAAAATACAACAATTAGCTCCGCGCCCGACCGAGAGGAGGGCGGTGGGCGAAAAAAGGAATGACATACATATGTACTGAGAACTTACGAGCTGACGATTGCTTTCTGTCCATTTTTATGCATGCACTGTACATTTCCCATGAATTTGGAGTGGCATTCCGATTTCTGGGTCTGATTGTGGTGGCCGGAGGGGTATACCCTTGTAGGTACGAGGATGAGTTTATGTACCTTGCGAGTTGGTTGAGCTGATAAGAGAGCCGTGGGGAGCGAGAGTGTGACGACATATCACGTGAAGTTCTACGCGTATAGTCACGCGCGCGCGTCGACGCGTCCTTGTGGCACTGCCACAATTACTCTCAGAAGAAGGAAATGGAGACAGCGAAAAATGACCAAGTCGCGTAAGCTGCGTATGCTGCCCTCCGATTTTTCTTCCCAAACCTACCACTCACGAAGAAAATATTTGCTGGAATGTAGAAGCCCGGTCCTGGTCCAAAAGCCCATCGTACCTGGTGGATTGATTTTCCGTCGAAAAATTCTGTCACGAAGACATACTGGAAAAGAGGCATTGGTTCTTCGGTGGGGCAGGAAGACTCCAGAAGTCACCTCCTCACGGCCTCTCCGATAGACTCCCTCCGCATGCTCGACGTACGAATACTCGAAAAGAGGGAACTCATGATTTCGCTTGCACTCCCCACTACAGTGAACTCAGTCGTCGCGAGCTACAGCCACCCATCTTTTTTGACTCACGCTCGACTTATCCTTGCCTCGATCGCGAGCTATTCGTGCGGGTCCATTTCCCCGAAGATAGGAGCTTTCGCTCTCTATTTCGATTTCGAATCCTAGAAGGTGGCGGCAAATTCGTCACCAGCATTGGTCTTCTGTTCCAGAACAATTGAAAAGATTCCTTGAAGGAGCCCTTATCGGTAGGTGGACACCTCCCTCCGGCAACGAATCTCACACTAGCAAGGCCGCCGTTCAAATCAGACATGAGAAAATGGAAACTTCAATAGGAAAACTAGGGCGCCATGATGGTCTTCCTCCTTTCAACCACGATCACCGTTGGGTAATGCCTTCCAGAATTGGCTGACTGAGGATTGTCGCTTTGGATCAATCTTCTCCCGTGAAGCTCGCGGTGGCGGGTGAAGATGTGATGTTATATTCGTTGTCCCAATCGGGAGCGCGGTCGAGACACCTGAGTCCCACACTACCAGTCTTCCAATCCGTCTGGTCTCCGGCATACACCCTAGATTAAATTACACATCTGAAAATAGGACTCGGAGAGAGGAAAACGAATGGATTTTCACTTCTTTCCGGGATATAACAGTCCGGTCACACGGCATCTCCCGCCGATCGCGTGGGACCGTCCCCCGCTTACGGGACGGTCATCTTTTTCTGTTGATCCCCGTTTGGATGCAAGCGAACTGATCGCCGGTTCACAGCTCCGCCCTCTGCAGGCTCGCGCCCGTCTTGGACGATGCGATCGAGGGCGGCGGCACCGCCGCTCCCGTGTTTCACCTCGACCCTGGTGCCCTCATCCTCCTCATCCCTTTCATCCTCCTCCCCATCTACGAGCTCTCCCTTGTTCTTCTCTGTGCATGCGACTGCCGCCGCCATCATTTGCTCGCCAAGACGATGCCGAAGGATCTTTCAAGACACAATCAGTCGTATCCGTTCCCCGGCGAATACGGCACTGATGGATTCGCGATCCAGTACATCCGGCTGTATGTTGCACGCGACTCCCATTTGCTGTTTCTCATTTCGTACGTACGCGCAGGGACTGCAATAATACACAACTCTCGGAGCACTGCAAAACTTTCAAGCTACCCCATTCTGGCAATAAGACAGTGCTCACTGATCGTCTGAAAGCGTTTAGCAATGACAAGTCGCGTTGGCAAAGGCGCGGGCATTAAATCTACTGTCGGTCTAGGTATTTACTTTTGACCAGTATCCTTCCAGGCGCAACAAATTCCCACAAAGGTGCCCGCAAGTCAGATAGCGAGAAGAAGGGCAAACCTAAAATATCGACTGTCCGGCGAGAGACCTTGTTTAATGGGGCTCCTAGCGTCCGCACCGCAAATGCTCCTGTCACCGAGCGTTCAAAGGACCTCCGAACTGCCGACGAAAAGGCTGCAATAATACCTTGGGTGCGTCATTTTTTGACTTGCCGCCTGTTCGCTAACTCAGGTGTACTTCACAGGCAAAGCGGATTACTTCGCAGTACCCGTATCAAACTAACACTACCGCGCTCGATGCCAATGCATCAATTTATATCAATAGTGCAGTCCCCGTGCAGCAACCACACCTGCAGTCGGACTCCGAGTCGTCGGGCTCAACAGATATTAATTTGACTGTGAGTCCATTTTATAAATATAGTACCAGTCGGATTAATCGGTAAACTAGGAGATTCAGCCACCACGCCTTCAGTTGGAGTCGTCGGGCTCAACAGACATTAATTTGACGGTGAGCCCTTACTATAAATACAGTACCAGTCAAATTAATCGGTCAACTAGGGAATTTCCCAGAACCCTGATGCTCATCGAGTTGTCTCACAGTTTCTGGCTCTCTTCCAACGCCCTGAGAACACAGTCAACGGGGCGTCGGATGTATCAGCACCAGCTCACACGGTGAACACAGAGCCTCCCACGAGTAGTGCTTTGACTTCGATCTCTACACAGCCAGTATTCACCGACTCTGGATCAATGGCTATTGGGAACTCGAGGGCGCTTGACATTACAACATCAATCAGTACTCTTCCATCCGACGGTGGTGATCAAACTCCCACCCGCACACTCAAAATGGCGCGCGGGAAAATCATTACTTTCTGCGAGTCCGACATTCCCGATCCACCCGCGATCAGCTTTGCGAAGGATGTCGAGGATCTTCTACTGGTATGGGACGACGACTCACCACAGTGGAGTGGAGCATCCCCGCTCACAATCAATACGGTTCCCGTTGCTCTCATCTATTGGCCGACTGTCTACAAGTACTGGAGGGGCACTCAGTGGAAAGGTGTTAAGAAAACATGGTTTGATTGGAAGGCAAGTCTCTTCTCCTTTGTTGAACGTCTTCTAATATTTTACTTGTGTAGATACTTGTTCGTGCTATGTCGCATACCACCGTCGACGATTTCTGGGCCCGATGTTCCACACGCGACAAAAATGGCGAGCTTCAGCGCATGAAATACACGCGAATTCTCGCACACCTCGCAAATGAACGGAAGGCAGAAAATGAGCGACTTGCCAATTTAGCGAGGGTTGAGCTTACTCCCGAGCAGTTGACGTATCGCAAAGGAGCCAACCGCTACGTCATGACGAAGGATTCAATGATTGCAGCACTGTATCGCAAATTGAAAGGTCTTGATGCGGATGAGTCGGACGGTGACGACAACGATTAGAATACCTTGTTCCTCTTACATTTGTTAATTTGAACAGCTTCATTCCGTCCTTCTAGCTTTGCAAATGAGTATGCACAGATGAATAATCCGATCCCACCTACCGTAAATTTGCCAGCTATAATTTTGTGAAGAGCATACTGTCGTTCGCAATTATCAGATTGAACTGAAGCTAGTATACAGCAATGAAGTACAATAACGGACCAAACTAAATACAATGACAAGTTCTACCACAGCTAAAACATTTCAATGAAGGCGGACGATTAGGATTCATGTAGTCCTCCCGACGTTCAGATGGCTCGTCAACGTATGAAATCAGGTACTTCACAATAGTAAGGTTGCTGAACTCCGTGCTCCAGCCACCCCAGTCACAAATGCGACGAAGGCCCCAGCGGCAACAAGTATACAGCCATTGACACCCACCCCGTCGAAAGGAGTGTGTGCCATATGGGTACGGATCGATGCCCACATCTAATAAATTGTTTCGGAACATTTCCAAGAAGAAATCACTGGTCTGCACAAATTCCAGTTGAGCCGTGAATAAATACCTGGAATCGGAACGTACCATATGTGAGTTCTGCTCGGAAACGCGGTCACCTGATGCCATTTTGCGGAATAGATAGCCATCGGTGATCCCTGATACAAGTAACCACTCGGCGAGGGCGCGAATAGGGCAAAGATGAGCCAAGTGTGGTGGAAGTAGATGCAGATAGAACGGTTTAACACCTTCCATAGTTTGTGAGCATTGCGGTGCGAGATAGGAAAGCCAGCTCACCACCGAACTGATTAGTCTTTCTGTACGGCAAGGTGAGCTTGATGCATGTGTCTGACACCCATTCAATATCTTGCATTTGTATCTTGAGGACCTCGTCAAACCTGAGGAGACATAGAAACGAGAGCACATAGGCCAAGGTAAGTAATCTTCGTGCGCGCCCACCGCCCCACTCATGCGGATTCTTCGCTTGTTTCCGAGATCCAGCAGCATATTCCTTAATTTCAGCGACCTCGGGTCGGTGATTGAAGTGGTAAAGTTTGCTGAGTGTTTCCTAACATGCTTCAGCGGAGAATTTAATCTGAGATGGAATAGATTACCTGTGTTATCGCGCGTGCACTTGTGGCTGTCTCTCCAGCGCGGACCTTTAGAACGAGATTAGTGGTTGACTCGGAATCAAAGAGCCATAAAATACTTTGCGGCGTCGTAGACTAGTCATGTATGTTGCAACAGTCTCGGATACTGATGGATTCCCCACCATCCTTTGGTTAACTTCGCTCGCATGCCATGGAAGAGACCCGAGGCCGCAAAGACGGCCAAATGCATAGGTCATGGCAGCTCTCATCTTCTGCGCATGATTGTAGCTGTCGCGTACTTGGCCTGATGGCTTCATACTGCCATCGAAATTGAGTTCATCGCACCTGAGCGTAAGTTACATCAGTTATTCAAAATAAAATTGCAGTGCATACTCATCCATTATCCAGGCACAAATACATAAAGGAACGAGCTTGTGAGGAGCATTTGTGAAGAATTTATCAGTCTCTCTGATGAGTTTCTTTTCCCGCAGGAATTTGAGACATCTCTGCATCAATCTACGGATTTTTAGCAAGCCATCCGCCAATTTCCAACTCACTTACCTCTTGTATTCTTTGTCGGTCTCATTAGTAACACCCTTGGAAGCCTCCATAAGGTTTTCTTGCAATTTAGAGAGGTCGAAGCCGTCAGGGGCTTCTGGATCTTCATCCAGTTCCGCATCGTCTGGAATAGTTTCGCCCTCTGCCTCAAGGTCATCAGTAACTTCATCGGGGTGCGGTCTGTCATCAGCCTCATTTGGGGCATGAACAACTTGATGGAGTGTTCTAAAGACTGGAGGGAGGGCGTCGTGAGACATGAAGGGAAAGAATTCGTATATTGCCCCTATAGATCTAACATGCCAGTGTGTACGATCGGGCGGGAAATGTATGTAAGCAGGAAAATGAAAATTGGTGTGGAACCCTGAACGAGAATGAGATGAGAGCGAATTATAGCAGAAAAAAACACATGCCTTATGTGGATTTAGTTAGAGATTGATCCCCGGGACGCGATCTTCAGGCTCCGGCGACGTGAGATCAATAATGTCCTGTTGATTGACTGGCTACAATGAGTGAATGGAAGGAGTAGACGAAGAGTACACACTGGGAATTCTCGATGGACCTGCAATCGGTGTTTCAGGCGGTGCTCTGGTTTGGGCCTTCGAGCGTCGAGTGGAAAATTTGGAACGGCCTTCGAGATTCAATCTAGATTTCGACGCATTCAGCTTGGCCGCCGAAATCTTGGACCTTGAAACAAGATCTGGGAGAGCGTAATCAATAATCGGGGCGGGGATCCAATTAATCATAAGGGTCGGGGCGGGGAATGCCGACGCATCATTCAAGCCAGCCTTTACGTGGAGACTGAGGGCCCCAGCAGACATCTCGACACGATAGGACTTAAGAGTATGGTAGTGTGATGTCGTGGTTTTGCTCTTCAAGACTCTGAGGACAGACGACCGAGGGAAATCGTCATCCGAACTGAGCCCCGATCCCACATGTGCCTCTAGGAGCGCATACAAATCATAAGACTGGCGATCACATCAGAATTTAAGCGAAAATGTAAAAAATAAGCGAACCTTGAGAAGAGACTGAGTTGCGATACCCAAGTATAAAAGTTTGCTGAATTTGCGTCTGATTACATCTGCATCCCATCCGAATTGACGCTGACAGAACACTGTAATCCTCGTAAGATTTGGTTGGGCAAGGCCCCAAGAATGATAATTGGGGAGCAAATGATTTTCCGACCACGACGTGATGGGATGGACATAGGCGAATATCACATCAAGATCTGGGAATCCGGGTGTTTGAGCGATAGCAGCCGCAATGGCAGGATGCCTGCGTCCCAATAGTCCGTGGGCATTGGTAGAGAATTCGGATTGAAGCGCCTCCTTCCAAGAGATCAGAAAGTCTAAAAATTCAGCCGTCGGGGTAGGATTCTGCAAGGCCTCATGCAGTAACTCGTCTCCGAAATTGCCGCGGGCAATTGCATGGGCAGTAACTATGCCGCATCCCGGAATACCCTGCTTAACGGTCAATATGTGATCAAAAAGTTATCGAGACTCGCATACCTGGTGGTAATCACCACCCGAAAGAAGGGCAATCAGCAATAGACCGCCTCGGGTGAGCCCTACGGTGGGTGTAATAAACACATTCTCGGCGGTGAACACGGTAACATTATTTCCGTCCTCCTTCTTTCGAGGGCTACCGCACCAAAATGAGCAAAAGACTTTGATCAGGACACTTCACGTACATGTAAAACACAGTGGGGGCACCGAATAGGAGCACATCACTATCAGTCGTCTCTACGACGTCGACGAGACCTTCAGAACCGAGACGTCCTAATTCGGCATCAGCTTCTGCAGGTGCCTTGAGTTTTATTGCATTAGCCCTCATGCAGCACTAAATGAGCGGATAGCGGATCAAATACCGTGTACGAGTGGTAGCCGAAGTCCTGAATCAGCTCACGGAATTGGGTCGTGAGCCGGTGACCATCAGTGACGACTCGGGTGTTGCGCTTGAATTGTGGGCGGGCAGGTCCATCAAATACAAAGACGACCCGAATTGGGAGCTGAAGCAGAGTGGCGAGCCTATAGAAAAGAGCCCGCAGCTGCGGATTTGGGCCTGCTTGCGCATTACTGTATGTAATCGCACGGTCGACCTGATACATCCAGATACTAGATATCATCAGTAAGGAACTACATAGTAAGTGAATTCAAGATACCTTGCATCAACACCTACGAGAATAGGCTGGCATTCTCTTCCATTCTCGAAGCCTCGTTCCACAGTAAGCTGGAGAATGTCGTGGATCTCAGCCGCATCTTTCAAGCGCTGGAATACATTCAGAATTTGAATCACAGTATTCAAGAACACTTACCTCCCATAGTCCTGGAATTCCCATGTCGTTGTTGGAGGTAGGAGTCGAGTCTCGGAGCCCCTGAAAAAGTTGATCAAGTACATTGCCTAATTAGGATTGTACCGCTGGACGTATACATAGTGCTGGTCAGAGAGGCACACTGCATCTCTCCGGCAGTGGGCTGTAATCCCTCTCAGACGAACCACACATAGCTGCACACGTCGAACGGGAAACGGATTCGCACCCGCTGGAACATGTACAGCTCGTGCCTTCTGCTGTGTTTACATAAGCACATACACTACAAGCGGTGTAGTGCGACAGCGAGGACGTCTCCTGCCGAGGTCAGAGAGTGAAGGTCGAGCCTTGTTCTCTGTGAATGAGTTAACAACAATAGAAAAGGTTTTTGAAGGCTACATACGGAGATTCAGGCTTGACGTGGGAATCTGGTTCGCGCACAATCCTGCAGCTAGATTTTGTGAGCAGAGCTTTGTCAGCTCACAAATTCTAGCTGGAGGATTCTCCCACACCGGTTATCCCATGATTCCGGCTCCGAACCTTCCCACAGGCCATTTTCACCGAAGAAAATCCCAAGACCGGAGATCTTTAAGTGCCGAACAGGTTCTTCAGCTGCACGGACACGTGCGGAACGATGACGTTCATCTAGATGGATGTTACCGTGGTGTATGGAAGGTCAGAACACACCTACGTCAGGAGAACCGTAAGATTGTCCCCATCAGCGCTCCCAGCGGCGGCGGCGGCGGCGCGTTTTTGGGCAGAGTAGCGCGAACACGGTTCGTGCACCTCAGGGAGGTCCTACGAGAGCTGAAGGTTGTTGAGTTCAAGAGAAAGAAACAAGTGGATTAGACTTACCTTCGGGGCGGCAATGGCGATGCCACCGTACACCCACAGGTGATGCAGCAAGAGCAGCGCATCGCAGTGCCAGCGGCAGTGGCGAGGCGATGTAGACCACAGGGCCCCAATGTCAGTCCCTGACAATGACACCGCGTGCATATACGCCGACAGTCGCAAAGGCCCGCATGCTCAGCATCCCAGTCAGGCCAATGCGGGGAGATGGGCGGTGACACGAGATCGTCGTGGCCCTCGAACGGGAGCTCGGCGGCCATGCGCAGCGCCTCCTTCACAATCTTGGAGAACGGCGGAGGCACCGTGGGGTCGTGGTTGGGATGTGCTGCAGCTCCTGCAGCGTGGGGTATTGAAGCGCGTCGGCGGGATCTTCGGGCGTGTATGGTCGTCTGAGTCATCAGGTGCAAAGGGAGAAGAAGCGGGACGCACCCAGCATGAAGTTCTCCGTGGCCTCATCGCTCATAAGCAGCCACAGCAGCCGGCCCTTGGACAGGATCTCCACGCAGGAGACTGTGTACGCGTACACGTCCATCTCGGGCGTCAGCTCGCTCGATGGCGCCTGCCATCGCAGCATCCCATCTACATCCAGTTAGCCTCGATGCACAAAGAAAGAAGGTGACGCACAAGGAAGAGCGGCCCCGTTAGACAAGGCGGTGGATGCGGTCGTCGAGCACGTTCGCAGCATGCGGCCGCCGTAGAAAGCTGCTGAGGTTCCTGAAGTGCTCGTACGGGCACATGGAAGAACCACGGCCTGTCGCCGCTCGCCCCGCTCATGCTGTACAGCTCGAGCACGTTTGGGTGCTTGAACATAGCGTCAGCCTTGCTCATGCAGCGCAACATGTCAATGCCGCCCTTGATAAACTCTCGACAGCATTGCAGAGGGCACTGGCAGCGCGTGATGTACGGCAGCGGCAGCGCGATGATGCCCGCGCGTTTGAGCGTCAGCTCGTACACAGGAAGGGCGGTGAAAAGCGCACCTGCACGACTTCACTCTCCGAGTGTACCATGCCCCCGTGTTGCTGCTGCTGCTGCGGCTTGGACTGGCGCGCCTCTGAAAGCGCGGGGTTCTCTGCCATCGCGGTGGGCTTTGGCTGGGGCAGGCGATCGAAGAGGCGGTAGGGTGCACAGAAAACACAATGCTGAGGCTTCGCTCAGTGGATGCTGGGGAGGACGACACAAAACCGTGGAAGAGAAATAGGTGGGCGAGGAATTTAACCGATTCGGCCCCGTCAGACTCCCTCGCCCCGACCTTCTACAGTGTCGACGCGCGGCAATCTGGGGTCCAGAATACTGGTTGCGACAGTGTCCGCCGGGCGGTATCGCACCGACGGACGGGAGATCGAGATAGAAAGATGCAGAGAACCCACCAATTGGTGGAATGGCGGTGCGAATTGATCAGTTTGTGTCTGTTTCTGGAGCATGTGACCTGGCGCGTCGCGACGCGTCCACTGTAAGCAAAGCTAAACACGACTTGAATAAATGAGAAATGCCTGGCAGCAGCACGGGCAAATTCAGGAACCTACGAAATATGTGGTCTGAATTAAAGCAGTCCAAGCAGTGCACTTGGCACAGTGCAGATTTTAAGCCGATATCGATAGAGATACATACGGCCCGTTGAGCGGAGTACCCAAATGAGCTGATCTCCGGGACTGTCTTTGATCCTCGTTTGGACCGTTAATTTTTTGGCCCACGACAGTTGCGGCGAAATCTTCGCGGGCCATCAGACACATCAGCGTACGCGATTTTGGATCAAACCACCGTCCAGCTGTCCCACAGGACAGTCCTCCTCCGTGATATCACGGAGTTCCCAATTCGACTCACCGTGCCTCGGCTAGCAGTCACACCGCCCGTTTGAGAATTAGATGTAAAGATCTAAGATAAACCCGCCGCCTATATGTATAAATTGGGCAGCAGGACACCACCGTAATTCTGTCCCCCATCAGAGCTTGCTACAGCTTATTGTCATCCGTTTCCTCAAGTTCAGTGAATATGCCGGCCTTCTCGAGCGGCACCCTTCTAATTGCACTTGCCTGTGCGATGTTTGCTGCATGGTGGTGAGTGTTACATATGTATCTCTTTCAATTTGTCTGTTTTTTTTTTTTTCCACTGAAGGGAGGGAGAAAATTTTCTCTCCCGGCGCTGCGCGCCGGGCTTCAGCCTTTAAGGTGCGACCCCAGTGTGCCGGTCCATTTTTCCTTCCCATTCGTTCCTTATTTTGAGGAACATTACTGTCTCAATTTCTTATGTTTCTTGGTCTTATTTTCGTTTCCTCATGCATTTTCCTGCCTGGCATGTCGCGCGCCTGTATTCCTTCTGACTTTGGCCTCGCCTCCCTCCCGCGCTGCGCCGGTGCGACTGATCGGCGCTCGCTTGGCTTCGATCGCGTAGCCCGTTGCGGCTCGCTTCCGCTTTCGGGGCATCCGTTACTGATGTGACCGGACTGTTTATTTAGTCCATCGCAGCTTTACTTCCTAGCCGCCCCTCTTTTCTCTTTTAGCATGCCAATATACCGCCCTTAATTAACCGGTTGGGGATTTCCACAAGAGGTGGTTGATCAGGAGATCGGGCACACAAATGATGACACGTGCTTTGATTTGATGCGAACTTCAAACTCCTCGAGAGGGCGAAAGAAATTAATGTGAGGGTACATCTATGCATATAAACACATTGGGAGTGTTCAGAGAAGACTAGGTTTTTTTCTCAGGGGGAACTTGTTCAAACTTAGGTATCACCGGATTTAGTTCCCAATTAGGTCACCAAGGCCATCGGGCAGTAAGTCAGCTCTAGGGCCTAGAAATTTGTTCCTCTTGGAAGGATATGTTTTAGACTATCCAACTTAGGTATTTTAATTTTGGGTGGGGCCAAAGGGTGTGCCTGCTCTGCGAAATGGTGGACCACCTTTGTGTATTTGTATTTGTGGGGGGTGGGTCATCACGTGTGTTGATCTGTGTGCCCGATCTCCCGATCAACCACCTCTTGAGCCCTGGCAAGCCGTCTTCCATCTGTCGAAGCCACCGGAAAAGTGTCAACGAAATTAAAAGGATCCGCGATTCCATCTTATACCATCAGGGCCATTAAGGGGATATCAAGGCGCCGAGACGATAACCCATGCCCGTCAACTAGGATAAGTAACCGGTCGGTCGCCATTAGTTTGGTGTGAGAAAGGAAGACAGGAGCGATTGCGGACAGCTTTTGCGGTGCGGTTCGTTTGTTTCGACCCGGTTCGCCTACGTACTCATTCCTGGCAAACTCGCGAGCGGAAAAAAAGATGGCGGTCACATGGAGCGCTTTTCTGCGATAATTCAACATCCACGTGACATGTTGAAAGTCGGAGTATTAGTCAGGGTTCAAAGCAAACTGCCTGAAGACAGAGACAGAGCATGGTTCAAGTGACTTGAGGCCACGGATGAGCTTAAATATTCAGAAAATACTGGAGCAAACACGGCTATAGAATTTTGAGGAGAATTGCGAAAGCACAAATCATAAGCTGCCAAGGCATGGTCAAAATTCATATTAATATTGTTTTCGCAGAAAACTATGATCAAATATCATATCTTATAAAACAGACTTGACGAGGTTTACATGATTGAGCAGAGGGACGGAAGATAAGTCGAGGAGATGCGAAGTAGAGGGGGAATGGAAACTGTGTAATGTACAGCGAACGCGCAATGCAGCAGCGACTCATTCTACTTCATCCTCTCCAAAGGAATTGGGACTTCCGAGTCTTTCCGCAGTCGGGTTTTGGCTACAGCGGTTGCACACGAGACTCCGAATAGAATAGCCATCGAGATTGGCAAAATGAGGACGATTGGAGCGGCGGCCTGTACTCCGTGATCTTCAGCGCACCATATAGCACTGAGGACACCTACTCACTCGAATTGAAGTTCAAGGTGGAAGATGTATAGGGAAAGTTTGCGTACCAAATGATAACAGCGTAGCTCCAGCTCCAATGGAGAAAAACGGGTAAGAGAGCATGATAAGTGTGCAATACACATGGAAGCGGTTAGCATATAGCACCTGCAAACTTAAATTCCAGATGGTATGGTACATTTTGCAGAACGAACATACCTGCTCCGACCAGTATGGCCTTGCCTTGCTGGTTACCAGGAGACAAACCAAAGCAACGATAATGCCCCCAATGAGCAACCCGAACGAACCAAGCATGCAGATGTAGGGACCGCGCAGAGTATAGTTTACCATGGACGGTCTAGGTGGCACTGTGGTAATGAAAATGGACGAGGTTGCCAGCAGCAAACTCGCCTCGACGAATATCAGCGGAACAATTACTTCAAGGGTCATTGCCGACGTACCACCGGCACGGGTCCGCACGCGAGGCACGAGCCACGGACGCACAGTTTCCAGTAGGAGACCGGCATGAGACGCGTCTCAAGACGCAGGCAAACACAACCAAAGACTGGTTTGCTTGCTCTCCGCTTCCACCTCCGCGTCTCGCCGGCCTCACCTCACGTCCTCCTTCTCTTTTCTCGACTCAGGGACGACTCATATGGCCCCTCCGAAACGCGGCGGCAAGGGTGGTAAGAAAACCGGTGGGCCCAGGACGTACGCAGGCACGACGCGCTCGATGGCCGCCAGCGAACCCCCCGAGGACGACATCCCCCAGAACGACCACGCGGGTGAACCAACGAACGCCGAGACCAGCTCGCCGCACTCGCTGAACTGGGTCATGCCGACAGCAGAGGAAGTGTGGCAGCGGTCGACTATTTTTGGCCAGCTGGGACTCGGCGGCGCACACAACGCTTGGGACGACTTTGACCCAAACGACTTGGAGAGGGCGACCTCGCCGGGGCGCGCGTCCTCGCCGGCCGCATCCACAGGCTCTTCGCCGTCGAAAAGAGCCCACTCAGCGCACATCGCGGCTGCAAAGAAAGCGAAGATGCCC
Organism: Mycena latifolia; assembly: GCA_029289555.1. Lineage (NCBI taxonomy): Eukaryota > Fungi > Basidiomycota > Agaricomycetes > Agaricales > Mycenaceae > Mycena > Mycena latifolia. The sequence continues at coordinate 1,136,918 of JARJLE010000011.1, read as the reverse complement.
GTTCACCCGCCAACCGTACCCGTTCGCCTGTCCACACCAGCGGCGCCCACGGGACGGCGCGCGCGTCAAGCCATGACACCGAACGCAGCCGCGGAAAAACCCGCCAGCAAGCGTTTGCGCAAAGCAGCGACGACCGCGCCCAGCATCTCCATTGCCCAGGCCGAAGCCGCGGTGACCCCGGTGGCCCATGCTCTCGCTCACAGCGCTCAGCGCGTTTCTTTCTCCAGTCGGCCAGTCACCATCCCGACCGCCGACTACGAAGACGACTCCCCATCCCGACCGCCGACTACGAAGACGACTCCCCATCACGGCCCACCACCTCGACAGCGACACGCGGGCAGACCCACATCCCTGCACAACCGGCGCATGTTGAGGAGGAGCGCATCTCGGTGACGCGCGCTAAGCTCGACGAGCTCGTCCAGAAAGCCACGGTAGCCGCAATGGCCAAATATAGCGTGCAGGATAGCGCAGGTGAGCCTAACGTCCCATCCCACTTCACGCGTCCCCTCCCACCTCCTCCGGCGAACTCGTACCGGAACACCACATGAACGTTTACGATCGCGTCGCTCGGTGGCCGTGCGCCCCTCACTTCTCGCATCCCGCGTCTTATATCCCACACCACGCATCCCGCATTCCGCTTCCCGCATCACGCATCCCACATCCCGCATCCCGCGTTGCGGCCGCTTACTTCATCCGTGCGGTCCTTCCCGTGCTGACAGCTGTTACTTCAGACACTCAGCGAAGCCGTATCCGCATGCTGTCCTTCGTAGACGAGCCAGTAGGCCCCACGTGCCCTGCCACCTATTTGCGCGCCGCCGCCCCGTCCAGCTTCACCGCCGCGTTGCGAATGGCTGCTCCCGCAAGCTTCGGCGCCACATCACGCTACGCTGACGACACGACCGAGGGCGAAGACTTCGCGGACCTCAATGTCGTCATCCCCACGCCCACGTCCATCCGCAAGAACATCGCGGACGGCATTCCCCGCATGATCTTCCTCTCGGAACTCACCCCAGCGAAGTGCGCTGCGGCGGAAAGGGAGCGGGACGTCGACACGACCGTGCGCGAGTTCGTCATCAATGAAAAGGGCCACGTTGCGACACGGCAGGCGCATACCGAGAATGCGGCGGGCGAGTCGTCCATCACACCCGTGGACTTCATCATCGCGGGCGACACGCTGGGCCGAGCCATCAAGACCTACTTCCCTAACAAGCAGCAGGGCAGACGCATTGCCGCCCAGCTCGACACCCACCTCCGCTCGATGCGCGCCGAGCCTGACTTCACAACCCACTTCCCCCGCTACCGCTATTACCACAACTACGTCTTCCGCTCCTTCATCCAGGGCAAAACGGAGGACATGTCTGTCATTAACCCGAGGCTATGGGCGAAGGCCCTCGAGCGCCACCACGACGAGACGATTACAGCGGGACTTCAGGCGAATGCGGCGGCGAGCAGCCGCCATTCCTTTCGGAACAATTCGCCCTCACGCAAGCAAGCCCCGGCCGCACGCCAGCAGCAGCGCCAGCCTCGGGCCGACGACCAGCAGCAGAGCAACGGGCAAATGGCCAAGTGCATCTGGTGCGCTGAGCGTCACGGCGGCGGGAAGTGCAACGCAGCCAGCGCTAAATGGGGCATCCGCTCCACGCGCGGCGGCTTCTGCCCGCCCCTGCTTTCGGTACAACAACGGTGCAGGATGCCCGCATGGTGACACCTGCCGCTTCCAACACTTCTGCACACTTTGCGGAGCAGGCGCGCCAGGCTACGCGTCCGAAGCCCATGATGCGCAGTCCTGCACAGCGGCGTGAGCTGTTCCCGATCATGACGCCCCTTCGAGCGGACCAGTGGGAGATCTGGATCGCGAGGACGGGGTTGGCGTCCGAGTACGGGGACGTTCCGGCCGGTATTCGCAACGGTTTTCCGCACGGCTTAAATTTTCTTGATCGAGCCCAATCTACATTCATTCCTCCCAACGTCATCTCAGCTCTCGAACATCCCGACATCATTTCCAACTACATCGTGTCTGAACAAGTGCTGGGCCGCATCTCAGAAGGCTATGACGCAAAACATCTTGAACAGCTAATTGGGCCTTTTCGCTGCTCGCCGGTCGGCTGTGTCCAGAAAAACCCGCCAACCGGCAAATGGAGGATGTTCAACCATCACTTCTTCCCTTACGATGACCCGCTCATTCCTTCGGTCAACTCGCAGATAGACAAGACGAAATTTTCTTGCGACTGGGGCTCTTTCGCCCAATGCTACCTTATATTAGCCCGTGCTCCCGAGGGCACCCAAGTAAGTCCTTTGCTTCCGGCCCGCACATCAGCCTAATCGGCGTAGGCCTCGGTCTTCGACGTCAAGAGCGCCTTCCGCAACGTACCCTCCCTTCCGTCAGACCGAACCCAACTAATGATCTCGTGGGACGGCAAAGTGTACATCGACCACTGTTTCTCATTCGGGGCCACGAGCGCACCGGGCGCCTCGCGGACCTCCTCGTACACCTTTTGAGATTCATGTCAGTCGACGAGATCATCAAGTGGGTCGACGACTTCGTTTTCTTCAGGTACCCATCCGGCGGAGTGCGCGGTTGGTTCGTCTACAAGTACGACGAACACCTGTTCTTCGACATCGGCGAGGAGCTGGGATGGCCGTGGGAGCTGTCGAAGCACACGCCGTTCGCTTGCTTCTTCGTGTACCTCGGCTTCGACTGGGACATTGAAGAACGTACCGTCACACTTCCTGAAGCCAAAAAGACAAAATACCTCGAGAAGTTGGCCGGTTGGATAACGGGCGCACACGTCTCACGCAAGGTGGTTGAGAACATCATCGGCACCCTCAATCACTGCACGCTAGTCGTTCCAGCAGGCCGCTCATGCCTCATCAACCTATACTGCCTCTCTGCATCGTTCGCCAAGTCGCTGAATAACTTCGTCAAGTTCAAGGTGTCGAACAAGGTTGCGAAGGACATCAAATGGTGGCGGTCGGAACTCTCCCAGCCCACGGTTTCCCTCAAAATCATCGAACCACCGCCCCCGTGCCCCGACGAGATCTACGTCGACGTGTCAACGGGTTGGGGCATCGGCTTTGTCTTTCGAGGACGCTGGCTCGCATGGGAGTACAAACCCGGGTGGTTTTCGGAGGGCAGGTGTATCGGCTGGGGCGAGATGGTGGCGGTCGAGCTCGCCCTCCGCACCATCATCGCTTCAGGCTACCGCAACGTCCATTTCCGTCTCCGCTCCGACAACCAAGGCGTCATCGGCGTGCTCGCGGCAGGAAAATCTTACAACGCGCAGGAGAATGCGATCCTCCAACACATTCTAGGGCTGTACCACGAGCACTCCATATGGTTCACAATCGAGTGGGTCGCCTCAGAGGACAATACAGCAGACGCGCCTTCGCGCGGGCGCTTCGGGCCTCGGAGCAGCCTGTATCCCAACCCGCCAAAAATTCCGCATCACCTAGTAGACTTCGTTAAGCATTCGGTAGCATACCACGACCTGTAACGCGCCCGCTGTTGTAGCTAACTTTTCTTGGAATCATACCGACGACTTCGTGAAAAAGCGCCCATCAGAGCACATGAGGGACAGTCACAAATGCGACACCTTCCCCCCCACTCCCATGCTGCGTGCCAATACGACGACCGATGCACTTCGGGACGCCGTCCGGAACGCCATGGACGAGACGGTCAATGACTCCATCCGCAAACGCTACGGCAGTTTCACTCCGGCACACAGACCGCGCACGCACAACAGACGAACGGACAACCTCTCAGCAGCTGCAGAAGCCAAGGTTCAGCACGCAATCCTCAGCGCGTGGGCCGATTCCACCCTGAAGAAGTACGGTCAGGGACTTCGGGCGTACCAGCGCTTCTGCGACAACGAGGGCATCGTGGCGAAACACAGACTCCCAGCCGAAGAGTTCCTCCTCTGTGCGTTCGCGGCGTCGAGAGCGGGCGAAGTGGCAGGAGTAACCGCGAGGGGAGCAATAGCCACCGTCAAGGCATGGCACATAATCAACAACGCGCAGTGGAAAGGCGGCATTCGACTTCGGTACACACTACGCGGCATCGAGAACCTGGCGCCGGCGTCATCTAAACGTGATGAACGACCCCCCGTCACCGAGCAGATGCTTCTCGCGCTCGACAAGAACCTAGACTACCACGACCCGAAGGACGCGGCCGTTTTCGCCACGGCGTGTTGCGCTTTCTGGGGCCAGATACGCCTCGGGGAAATCCTTTCGGAGACGCAAGGCTCATTCATCCCGCACCGCATCCCACTAGTCTCCGACCTTGCACCTCCATCCACGCGTGCAGGCTCGCGCATCCTCAGGCTACCCCACACGAAGACCAAAGGCGACGCCGGCGACAATGCAATGCTCTGCCACCAGAAGGGACGCTCTGACCCAATCCATGCTATCAAGGTGCACCTGGACATAAACACCATTCCCCACGACCTCCCACTCTTCTCCCACCGCAACGCGCTTGGAGGGCTCATCTGCCTCACGCGCAAGAAGCTCATGCGGCGGTGCGACGCGATCTGGTCAAGACTCGGGTTTCCGGGCTGCACGGGCCACAGCTTCCGCATCGGAGGCACGACGGAGCTCCTCCTGGCGGGCGTGAGCACGAGCATAGTTCAGGCCATGGGCCGCTGGACGTCAGATGCCTTCCTAGTCTACTGGCGCAGACTAGACCTGCTCGCTCCACTTCATGCTGAATACCTCGACTTGTAACATTTCTTTCCATTCACTCGTCGTTTTGTTACTTGTTACTTGCATAATCCAATATATATATATTGCAGCATCAGGCTTGTGTTTGGGGTGTCCCCGCGTTTAGCTGGGACGCGCCTTCAGCTCGTAGTTGGGTTGTCCCAGCGGCACGCGCATTTGCTCCGTCGGAACGATTTAGTTCCCCCGGATCACCCCAAACACCTGGCAGCACCTTCGGCACGAGAGGTGCATATCACACCGAGGAAGGACGACGTGAGCTGGAAAGGCACGGGTCCGCACGCGAGGCACGAGCCGCGGACGCACAGTTTCCAGTAGGAGACCGGCACGAGACGCGTCTCAAGACGCAGGCAAACACAACCAAAGACTGGTTTGCTTGCTCTCCGCTTCCACCTCCGCGTCTCGCCGGCCTCACCTCACGTCCTCCTTCTCTTTTCTCGACCCCACCCACTGTCCCCTTCGTCCATTTTTTCCCTTTCACCTTCTTGATCTCCCTTCGTGAGCTCCGAAGGGTCTGCCAGAGCCGTGCCGGCTGGGTTGTCCCAGCGGCACGCGCATTTGCTCCGTCGGAACGATTTAGTTCCCCCGGATCACCCCAAACACCTGGCAGCACCTTCGGCACGAGAGGTGCATATCACACCGAGGAAGGACGACGTGAGCTGGAAAACAAGCATGTTATTCAACCGGTCACAAGTCTGCGCGATCCCATCGGCCCACACACGTTCCTCGCCCTCCTCCTCGAGCCGTATAGCTGCCCAGATTGGGTGCAACCCTGCATGCCCGAACGAGGTCATGCACAAGAGATTAAAGATGAAGCCTCGGAGCGGGCCGAGAACTTCGGAACGTTGGGGGGCTCTCCAGTGAGATGGGGGTGGGCACCTGTCCAACATCTCCTCCTGTTTCTGAATCTTCGACTTCAGCTGGAGCTCCCCTCGAGAAGGCGGAGCGGTTGAAGCGGTTGAAGCAGCCCCTTGAGTTCCACAGTCTGCGCCAGTTTCTCCTTTGGAACTCATCGAATTCGATAGAGAGTGTCGAAAACTGCGGCTGTGGGAGGGGCCGACTTCGTGGAGTAACAAAGGGCGATGTTGGTCCACCTCGTAGAAATAGAGGTGAAGTGCGTAAGGTGCGCAGGCTGGAATGAGGAATCCGCATGGTGAAAGTATATCAAAATTCCTGCTGTCATTATTATTTCCGGAACGTCCATCCTGTCACAGTGCTCAAAATTAGGGAAGGAACTCCTCTCATTTTGCATTTGTTTGAGATGTAAAAGGCATAAAAGCACCGGGGACGGTAGCAGCTGCGGCGAGAGTGTAGTAAGGAACGAGGGTCCTAGAAATAGTCTCTGTTCCCGTGGTGGCACCAAACGGGATTTCTGAATGTTGGAATATTCAACCGCACGTGCTCGGAGTCCTTCACCAACGCCGCCGCACTCATGTGCTTTTTTCAAGCTTTTTGGTGCTTTTCATTTCCGCATTTATCCTGCTCGGACTCGGTATATCGGCCACTCCGAGCCAGTTTACGTATTCATTCCTCCCGCCGATGGCTCAGACTCTCGGCCACTGCCACCGTTCCTTCGACATCCCGGACTCGGACTCTTTCCCGGCTTGCACTGCAGCTATTTTTCGTACTTGATCTCTTGTATTTAAGCCGTACTTCTTGGATGAATCCCCTGTGCGTTTGCCAGTGACATGTTCCGCGGGGCGTTGAAAAAACCGTCGTTCTAACACCGAAACCACTGCGAGCCGAGGCCGGAAGTCAAGATGAGGGGCTCGACATGTTTGACCGCGGTGTCCGTTAGGCTGCAGTGGGATGCGAAGAGCCTCTCCAAGAATGGACAGGATCGAGCCATATAGACGTTGGAGGGGATGCGGATGCCTAAGATAGCCTCTTTTCTTGAAGCGAAAGGGCGCGTTATGCAGACTATGACGGCAAGCGCCAGAGCAGGGGGCGACCGAACATGTTGTTTGAGTGACGGGCACCGCGTGTCTCGCTAGCCTACATAATATGGAGGACTTGGCAAGAGCGAAGGGAGAAGAGCGGCGTCGACATGCGCGCTGGATATGAAGTGCGAAGGATTAGTGCTAAGAGAGGGGATGCACAGTGCTAAGAGAGGCGATGCTGCTGCAGTGGGAATGCTCGCATAGAGCTCTTTCTCTAGAGAAAAGAGGGGAGCTACGCAGCGTAAATAGACCTACTAATTTAGTGTGGTATAAGTGCAGCGGGACGTGACGCGTCCCGAGCTCCTTCTGGTGGTCCCAGCGACAATCCTCGGGCTTCGTGCAGATCCCTCGAGAAGTATTAGAGCCACTCCTTCCGCAATGGAAGTATATCATGTTGTGCTGTGAAAGGTGTAAGTGCGGGGAAGACATGGTGCTACAATGTAGGATGGACCTGGCCTCGTAACGGCTTCGCGTACTCTTCGCATACACCTTAGATGCCGAGGCAGGCTGTTCGCTGGCTCGTATACTAGGACTCGAAAAAGTTCTCGGATTGTATCCGTACCACTTTGCGTGTGGGAAACCACTGGACATGCCGATCCCGATAGCAAACGAATGGCATCGTCTCATTGACTACTAGGAGCCAAACAGTTGTTGAGCGGAATGGAGGGGGTCGGATAAGAATGCCACAAGCAAACCTCTGCCCACCGAGAACTCGTCATTGGGATTCCCGTCAGGGTCTCAGCCTGTGTAATTATTTGCCTTGCTGCTGTCGTCCATCTTCATCATTTCGATTTCCAGTGAGGTAAGATCAACACGAAGGGACCGAGATTCGGTGTCATGAACCAGTCAGGCCGCGTATTCGTAAAAATCTGAAGAAATGCCCAACAAGGTCAGGAGAATGGAACAATGATTCCAGCAGTCGTACCTGACGTTCCTTCTGCCGGTGCTATGACGGCAAAATCGACACATGGGGAATACATTCGGGAACACGACAGAGGTGCAGGGCAAAGAGTTTCAGGAGTTGCCATGAGTTTTCTGTCTCTGGACCCAATTTGGGAGGGCAATAAATCCAAGGGACAATAATGTAGTTCCACCGTCACTATGACATGCATCTTTCGGCGGCAATGAGATGTCCTGTAAATGCATGCATGTTATGCTAAATGACAGATGAATTTGCCCAGGTCGCAGGACTAAATGACTAGTAGAGGTTTTATTTAGATTAAAATCTCAAGTGAGGGCGAGAGGGTTGGCGTACCCACCATTCGATGCAGATGACCCATATACTTTACCGAACGCGCTCAAATCCGAATCTCGGACTAGATGGCTAGCAAAACTCGCTATACGGACAAAGCAAGAAAGGGATTTGGCAAGAGGTTGGTGGTGGCTGTGCCGTTGTCATGGATGACCAAAATAGGGCATGATTCACCTCAGTTCATTCCCGCTCCTTCAAACCCGGAGATCTATACTCACTTGCTGCGTGTCTCATCACCGCCCGATGGATAGGCTATGATTCAAACATTCAGATTCCCGTTCCAGCGAAGGGCGGCCACTGAAGGCCGTTCACGTTTCACGCCATGTGCGCAGCCGCCAGTGTTGCGCCAGTGGCACTCATTCGTTCAATATTTAGATTGATTTCGGTCCCGGATCCCCCGCCAATCTTGGACTGTAACAACCTGCATTATCCCGTTTAATGCTACGGAGGGCCGCGAAGTCGTGAGTATCGGTCAAGACTCATAACTAAATCTCCGAGGCACGAATAGTGGCTCCGGGTCCTATTCCTGTACTGATCTTTGTCTGCAATCTTACTTGCTGGAATAATTTGACTCGTACTCGGATCATAACGGTGGCTGGCTCTTGGCGTTCCACCGTCTATGAAACACAGGCCTCTCTTCTGACGTCTCTCGATGCCAAGTCTGGACTGCATGTCAAATCTTGTTGTCTTTCCCGCCCAGCAACTGCTGCCCGGCGTCCGGCTTTTCAGTTCTAAATGGCAAATGCCTGAATTAAGACAATTTGCAGCCTTAATATCAACATCACCGGTCCCACAGCTCTCGTATATGGGATACGTCGTCGGGACCTAGATTGCGGCGTACGACAATTTGGCATTTTCATTCCCATAATCCTGGGCCAGAGGTCAACGGAGATGGGCTTGGACATTGTATCGCGTTCCATTTTGCGCCGTTCCATCCCCGCAGTTGACATTTAAAAGCCTGCCTAAAGCTCAAAGATTCACATTCTTCCTCCCCTCCACAAGATGAAACTCGATATCGTTCCTACACTCGCTTCTCTGAGCCTTTTCGCCAGCCTCATATCTGGAGCTAACGTGAAGGACGTCCGATCGTTGCAACCAAGAAGGCAGTCATCCATGCTAATCAGTGAACTATTTCGTGATTTTTCTCGCCTTGAAACTAAAGTAGTTTGGTCCAGACCCTCCCGCTCTACCAGACCTGCCTACTATCACAGCTGCCAAAGAAGCGGCAGGCGCAGTCGGTTTGAACTTGACAAACATCCAGGGCGACATACTGTATGCTTCTAATATTCACACCTTGCATTATTGAGTCCACCACGCAGGATCGGGATGAAGAAGAACAAGGAGCTTTTCTTCTTCTTCGGCATCGCCAACCCCAAAACCTTCAAGAAGAAGCTCAAATCGAACATCCTGCCGCTGATAACGACCACGACACAGCTGCTAAATGTCTCCGCGCAGCCCGTGACTGCACTGAACATTGCGTTCTCCCAGACCGGGCTCATTGCGCTAAACGTCAAAGACTCGTTGGGCGACACAGCGTTCGCTAATGGTCAGGCTGCGGATAATGGCACTCTCGGCGACCCTGGTACAAAGAACTGGGTCCCGCAATTCGTGGGAACAAAAATCCACGGCGTCATCCTCCTTGCATCCGACACTGTGGATAATATTAATACCCAATTACATCATGTACAGGCCGCGCTTGGGGACAGCATCACAGAAATCTACAGGCTGGCAGGAGCAGCGCGCCCGGGCTCCGAGGAGGGCCACGAACGCGAGTGTCCTCTCCGTGGCGCTTGAATATCCGGTTGACTTTCCAACAGATTTCGGCTTCCTCGATGGGATCTCGAACCCCGCCGTGGACGGGTTCCAGAAGCCGCTCCCGGGACAGGCGGTTGTTTCTACGGGCGAGATCATCGTCGGCGAGACGGGTGACAGCGTCGCGCGCCCTACATGGGCTAAAGATGGCTCGTTCCTCGTTTTCCGACAGCTCAAGCAGCTCGTCCCCGAGTTCAACAAGTTTCTCACGGATCATCCGATTCGGGCGCCGGGGCTGACGGCGAAGCAGGGCTCGGACCTTCTGGGGGCGCGTATGATCGGCCGCTGGAAGAGCGTAAGTCGTCCTCCTGAGTGAATCCCTTTGCCACCAGAACTCAGTGTTCGCCAGGGGGCGCCGGTGTTTTTGGCACCCTTTGTCGACAACCCGAACCTCGGGGCGGATCCGACCCGGAATAACAATTTCACGTATGCGGAGCCGGGAGAGACGACTGCGAGCAGCACGGATCAGACCAAGTAAGTTGTAGCTGCCCTTTGAGCTGAATTACGGCGCTTAATTTTCGAAGATGCCCGTTTTCGGCGCACATACGGAAGACGCGGCCGCGCGCTGATCTAGGACTGCCAGAGAGCCAATCGAGTATCCATCATATTGTGAGAGGCGGCATTCCGTACGGGCCTGAAGGTTGGTTTCTTCTCTAACACTGGTGTCGCCGGATCGTGACCTAAATGTTCTAGTTACGACGGGCGAGGCATTGCTGAGCACAACCAAGATTGAACGCGGGCTTGCATTTGGTGCGTTCTCTAACAATTCAACTTGCTTGACACTTATGGTGCGATCCAGTTGCATATCAATCGAATATAGGTACGTCTCGCCTCTCCAGACAAATGCTTCAAGAGTGCCAACTCGTTCCTTTAAGGCAATGGATTCCAGTTTCTACAACGCTTTTGGGCCGATAATACCAAGTAAGAGCCGTTTACATATTCATTTCCGCCAATGTTTGAGTCGTGCTCAATTGCCGCAACCGTAGCTTCATCCACGGCAACGTCGGATTCGATCCTATCATCGGTAAGCCTTGTATATGCAGTTTATAGTAGACAATCTCACGGGGTATCATCTCTAGGCGCTAACAAAGGCGCTCAGCGTGTCGTGAACGGCCTCGACCCCACAAACTCCTCGCGCCCCATCACGCTCGCTACTGGTTCGTTATTTAAGTACTTAACTCTTTGGTGTTTGGGCACTGACACCATGTGACGAATGTAGACTTCGTTGTGTCGCGGGGAGGGGAGTACTTTTTCTCGCCGTCGTTGTCGGCGATTGCACACACTCTTTCGGTTTAACGAGATTCAATGCTAATCAATACTTGGAATGTGTTTAGACCTTATATTTATATAGCCTATTCTCTGGATGGCAGTGGAAATAGTTGATAGGATACATGCTCCGTATTAGTTAATACAGATAATAACTGTAGACTCGTAACCAGCCCCTACGTTGAGGAACACTATGAGTAGTAGCTTACAATTTATTTGAAGTGAATCGAACAAAAATTGAGCGAGAAGAAAAAATGTGTCCTTCTGCGTTCGAGTGACACCGGCGCCATTTGTTATTTCTCCCTCAATTTTAAGCGGGAAGCTGATCATAACAAGATGGATCAAGATGCGGGGTTTGATATATTTGGCTGGACGCTCTGCCAAACAACCGCTCAATTCTAAATCGGGCAATGTTCATGTTTCTTCCAACCTGCATGATCAGGCATGCGCATGCACATCAAACGATTTTTTTGGTTTCTACAAGTATTTCCCCTTCATATTCGAGGGGAAACAATGTCTGGGTGGAAGAATGTTGAAACCGAAAAGCCGAACCGGTCATTCAATGCTCAAACCACGGATTTCAACAAATCGACAGCGGCCTTCGCGGACCCCCATGATGATTGGTATCCGGCGCCTCCGTGTCTAGTACCATACGTATGTCAGAGATGAATAAAGAACACCAATTTTTGCGCTGACCCGTAGTTATGCACAATCGGAACTTTCTTCTCGCCCACCGCTGAATTATTATTAGAGAATATATCGCGCAGAGCCTCAGCGAGACTTACTTAACGAAGTAGTTTCAAGCCGGACGCCGCCTTTCCGAGTGGGGCGCAGGCCGACACATTCCTCGACGACATCCAGGTCGTCTACATTTCGTGCCTCACGCTTGTCTGGAGGCAGCAGCTCCGGGTACGCTGCGATACCCCGCTCCTTGATCAACTTGACTGTTTCTGGACGCGACGTTGGGTGCCTAACAATGTTTGGTCTATCGTTTCACATATTATGACTAAACTTACCAGTCGTCAACTTGGAATGTGCCCCCAAGAATCACGTCGCCGCTTTGGCGGGGAATGATGTACGTCATGTGGCCGTCCGCGTAAAAACAAGCCAGTCCATGGTGTATCCAAGGCGCGCGGACTATCAGCACCTCGCCGTGAGTGGGGTAGACGTCGGTGTCTTTGAGACTATTAACGCTTCAAGGCGTGTTGGCGATGAACCGGAAAATTACCGAGGACATCTCCGATCGACAGTGCACCAATTCCGGTGCAGTTTATGACAGCCGCGGGGGAGAACGACGGAGGCGAGCTGGTTGCAGCGGGCGGGAAGGCTGCTAATGATGGACGGTCCTTCTCGGAAAGGAGTGCCGAGAGGGATGGAAGGGTGGCTCGGAATGCTCGCCCCCCTGCAGATAAAAATCGGTTCATGAGGTATGGGAGATATCTGGGCACGTCAATACAGATCTGGGGGCTGGATTCAGTCTCAACTGAATAGTCAACCAGGCAAGCGACTCGCAGTTGAGAATACCCCACCATGCACCACGCCTTCCGGAAGCTCACTGGGGTCCATAATGCGGAAATCGGGATAACATTGAGAAAGATGATCTGTCTGCTTCTGGTCCTTTGGCCCAAACTAGATAGAAGTGCACTGAAATATTGCCACGAAGGTAAACCAAGGCAGAAAGAGACGCACAGTTTGGGTATATACGATGTGAGGTCGGACCATGACGGGGACGAGAGGATCTTCCTTCATAAGCCCCAAGAATACTGTGAGCGTTTCTCGCTCCAATTCTGGGATAAAAGTTGATAAAAAGCGTTGAAAATTTTGAGATTGAGATCTGACTAACGATGCAGGAGTGCATTAGTCGTTGCGACGCTAATGTGGTTGGCGGCCGCCCAGCAAGACGTGTACTTGATGCTCTTCTTGTCCCCAGGGAAAGTCTCTGCGAATATGGTGACGTTGAAGCCCGCTTCCTGCGCACGGATAGCAGCAGACAACCCGACGACCCCTATTTGGTATCGATAGAGTTGGACTGGGTCGACTTGTGCGAACTAGAACTGACCTGCACCGACCACAAATACGTCGACATTCTTGCCCATCGGATTGGTGAGGTATGTAGTGCTAGTGGGAGTCTGAGAGACGAGATAACGGACAAACGCACTGCGCACGGAATTGGAAAGTGAGCGCCGATAAGTGATCGGAGATATCGGCGCTTATTGCGGGGCCGACCGGACCGGTGCGACTTCAACTACCTCTACGACGCCCTGGTGAGATATTGGAATGCACTTCTCCCTCAGCAGCCTTGGTCAATGCACCTCCGTACATTTAAAAGCAGACCAGGACCACTAGCCGCGCTTAAACCCGGTACCCGTCGGCCAACCGGTTTTTGCTTGGCGATATTGGTCCGCCCAGTTCCCCAGTACTTCCGAACACGAAGGAGGGTACGTATAAGCAGGCAGAGCCTGGTTGGCTGCGAGCTGGCCAATGTACTTATGTCGCTACAGAGGCTCGCTGCGGCAATTGGATATATGTAGCCACCTCAACCTCCCCTGCGCTAGTGAGAGGGTTACCCGTTAGGCGGTCGTACTCCGAAGGTTGGCTAGCATTTCTGCCCTTCATTAGAATCATCGTGCAAACTCCTTTATCCAGCTTTTTCTCACTTGCTCGCTGCAATCGCTCTCCAACAAAAACATTGGAAATATCTAGATCGCGAAGGTTCGGGCACGTCCGGACATGAGAAGGCCAAGCGAAGCCGTTGTATTTTTCTTTACTGCGCGCTCTGGGAAACAAACCTTAATGCTGCTGGTTTTCAGCCGGATTGGGACTATATTAACAAAGTAAACCAACAGCCGGCATACCCACAAAGCTGTTCGCTCGACTCGACACCTAAATTTTCCTGGGACGCTTGTATTGTCGAGGGCACTGTCCTCACAAGGAGACCAAGAGAAGTCACAAATATCGAGATCGAGAAGACTCGGGCACGCTCGGTGACATGGGAAGGTCAAACTGAGCGAAGTCGTTATCTTTTTTTTTAATACCTTGCGGTTATCTAGGTTATTATTACAGGCGTGACTCTGAATCCGAGAAGGCTGGAATCGGCGATATGCTTATCCTTCCTGGTATTGTCCGCTGACTATTCATTCCGGGAAAGACTCAACGATTTTCTAGCCGAATTAATTTCAACATCCCTGGGTTCCAGCGCTGTTCTAAAAAACCCGCAATCCGCGCGAGGATTTTGGGGACGGCGGACATTCAGCAAGATCCCGCCCACGTATTTCAACACTTTGCAAAGCACCTTGAATTTTACTAGGTGCTCGATCTCGATATGTTGCTCCGTAGGCTGATTATACTCCGTCGTCCATGGTGCATCAAGAACCTTGCACGACCAAGGCTGCAGATACTTCCCGCCCAAGCAACTTCAAGCACGATCAATCGCTTGGATCTTACGCTGCAAACGCACTCGGTTTTCTACAGTTCCAATATTATCCCCCAAAATTTCTCGAAAGACTCAGAATGCACTGTTTTGTTTAGTGCGAGGGCTCGCCTGACTAGCACTCCTCACTGGCCGAGCCATGGGACGTGTCCCCGCGCCGCTGAATAGTATGCGATTCGAGAGATGTATATATTGCATTAAAACTTAGTCAACCGCCGGACCCAAATCCTTATCCACCCTGCTGATATTCCTGGATTCGTGCCCGCCGAACCTGTGCGACAGCAATCTGACCAGGGATGGACTCAAGAAAAGATTCAGAAGCAGAGTCAACGCATATTTATTCGAATGTGTGTACTGTAGTCCACATTGTAATCACACGCAGGCACAAGAGTCAAAGAGGCACTAGCGGATGTATGTGCGACGCACTCCAACTTGTAGCAATATACATCACGAAGGAAAGCTGGAAAGCGGAAAGCGACACCTCCAAGGAAAACGCGACACCCCCAAAGAAAGAAGCAAAGTCGAGTCCACGGAGGCGCACGACGGCGCCCACTCGAAGGCGCTCCACGACGGCGCTCAAGCCTTGTCCCCCTCCTCGCTCACTCGTCGACCATCTCCTCGCCGTCACTGTCTGCTGTCGCCTTGCTCTTCTTCGCCGCCTTTGCCTTCTTCGCGGGCGGTTTGGCGGCGCTCTTGGACGCGGGTTTCTGTTGCGGCGTAAGTCAAGCTGTTCGAGTGCGGAAGTAAGGCAACTGACCTTGCGCTTCTTGCCCGCCTCCTCGTCGCCGTCGTCGCCCGCCTCGTCCTCCACATCAGACTCCTCCTGGTATTGATTTGTGAGACGCTTAGGGGATGAGAAACATGCAGGGGACTACCTTCTTCTTCTTGGGCGCGCGCTTCGCCTTTTCCTTCGTCTCCTTCGCGGGCTTCTTTGCGGGGGCTTTTTTCTTCGGCTTTTCGTCCTCTGCCTCGTCGTCGGACCCGCCCTTGACGTCTTCCATTTCCTTGGTGAAGTCTTCGCCTTCGGAGTCGGAGTCGGCCTGGAAAGAATGACGGGATGAGCGATGAGCAGCGCAGTACAATGAAGGAGAGGACTGACCTTCTTCTTGGTTGCGCGCTTCTTAGGCGCCGTCTTCGCCTTGGACTCTGCGGCCTTCTTGGGCGCAGCCTTCTTCTTTGGCTTCTCCTCGTCGTCGTCATCGCCCGCGTCCTCGTCCTCCTCTGCTGCTTTCTATATAAATGCGTCAGGAAGTGAAAGAGCTAAGAGAGGAAGGAAGAACACGCCGACCTTCTTCCGGGGCTTGGGGGCCGCCTTCTTGGGCTTCGCCTCCTCGTCCCCGTCTTCCGCGTCCGCCTTCTTCTTCCGCGGGGCACGCTTTTTCTTCGGCTTGTCCTCGTCGTCGTCGTCGTCGTCGCCGCCGTCCTTGGCCGGCTTCCGCGCAGTCTCAGGGATGTCCTCGTCGGCGACGTGGCCCTCCTCCCACGCCTTCGTCACGCGCGCCTTGTCCGCGTCCTCGAGGTCCTCGAACCCATCGAGCTCGTTCGCCTCGTCGTGCAGCTTCTTCGCGTTCGAGAGCACCTTCGGAGTGACGCACCCCCAGTGGCGCCAGGCGCTGCGGGCGTTCAGTTGTTGAGCGTACCAGGACGCGGGGAAGGACACACAAGGAAGTCTTGCCCTGGAAATCGACGATGCTGCCGAAGCGCAGCTCGCCCTTCTTGAGTGTAGTCCCTACGCGTAGAACCATCAGAAACGCGCAGAAAAGCTATAGAGAGGCATTGCGGACCTGCGCACGGCTTGCCGCCTGAGTAGATGGAGAGTCACGTAGAATCGAGCGCTAGGGAGGGCGAGCGGAGCTGCTGACCTTTGCATTTTGCGCGGTTGGACGCGGCGTATTCGAGACGGTAGCCGGTCTTTTTTGTGCTGCGCTCGTCGTCGGACATGGTGGGGGGGAGAATTAAAGACGGTGGCGTGCCAACCACACTTTTGTTGGCTTATTCAAACTCCGCATCTTTGCGCACTGACCACCATCGTGACCGTGCACGATTCCTCCTTTTTGGCTTTTCAGACTGCTGTCTCAATTTCCTCTGGCTGCCACTGTGGTATCTAGAACGCTAACGGCCATATTACTCAAATCTACGTAACGCAAGATCGAGGCTCTGGTACTCGCCAACACGATCGATTTTGTCTGGTTACAATCTAGCTGGCATAGCTCTGGATTGGTTCTGGACTCGCTTGTGGTTCTGGCTGTCTTTTCCGTCCGTTTGCTGTTCACACTGGGCTGCAAACATCCGCGTTCGCCCTCAAGGTTCAAGGCGATGACATCCGCAGTTGGTTGGTTGCCCACAATTGAATTGCATAACCCGTCGGAATGGAAACCTGTACTATCCGCGCCGGGTCTGACCACGGAACGGATTTGCACCCGCGCCATGTCTAAGACACCGCACAACGATATAATCGCGCCCGTCCGTCGCTAACAACTTGAACATCGACCATGAGATATCTTCACCCATTCTATCAGCCCGGCGCCCAGCTCTCCCTCAACCTCCGCTCCTGCGCCGACGACAAAACGGAGCGCAACGTCCAAGCGACCGTTGCCAAGGCCTTCACCCCATTCACCATGAGCCAGGTCCTCCTCGTCGACATTAACCCCCCTATCCCCGACCTCCTCCCCGCTGCAAAGTCAAGCTTCGTGCTCAAGGTTTACGACCCCCGATTCCTCCAGCATCGCAAGGGCACCAAAACAAGCGCCCCGCACCCCTGGACGCTTGCGGCCGAGTCCACCGCTGCACGCCGGCGCGCGTTCGGCGCGACCACCTTCCTGCCCACCTGGTGGCCGGACGACGCGGACGCCGCCGGCTGGGAGGAGTACTACCACGCGAACCTGCAGCAGCTCTTCACGAACGAGCTCGCCGCGTACACGCGCCTCCTTCCGCTCCAGGGCCACTCAGTCCCGCACTGCTACGCGCACGGCACGCTTGCACTCCCCCCCGCCGCCGCGCGCGCCGTCGTCCCGCGCGTCCTCCTCCTCTCGTACGCGCCGGGCCCGACGCTTCGCGCGGTACACCCCGCGCGCGTCACACCGCCCGTCGCGCGCGCGCTGCTCGACACCGTGCGCGCGTTTGGCACGCTCGGCGTCGTCCACGACGACCTCCGCCCGGACAACATCGTGCTCTCCCCCGGCGACGACCTCGCGCGCGCCGTCGTGCTCGACTTTGGCAACGCCGAGGTGCGCCGGGCCGGCCAGAATGACGCCGAATGGGAGTGGGCACTCGCGGAGAACGACGAGCCGAAGCAGGTCGAGATGATGCTCGACAACCTGCGCATCCTCCATTCAGATCCGGCATTTGGAGTTTAGGATTAAATTTTAACCGGGGAACAGAGAAGAGGAACTAGACGGAGGAAATTCAGCTTGTATTACTTACCATTGTTGTATTTGTATCTTTGTACATTGTCGAGGGCAATTGTCAGACAATTTCCGAGACTTAGAAGAAGGGCAAGTCTCCTACGAGGGTGAATCGAGAGAGTGGATAACCCACAATTTTTGGGTACTAGAATGCATCGCAAAACATTCTTGGGTGTATATACGAAGTAGCGTAGTTTTACATAAGGGAAAGACGATGACAAAAGGAGATGATAAAAATGCAAGGAGTGTAGTATGCCAGCAGATGAGTGGTATCGAAAAAGGAAGGTATGAGGTGGTAATACATAATCTAGATTGATACAGCGTCAACGGCGTCGAGGATCATCACCATTTCTTGGGGCCAAACGTATCCGGCGAGGTGAACAGCGGGAGGCCCATCGCGTCCGCCGTCGTCTGCCAGATTGTGTTCCCGATCCAATTGAGCTCGACGCCGCCCCCTGCTCGGAACTCGAGGGCGAAGAACATGATGATGAGCGCGAGCGCAAGGCCTGCGTCGAGCGCGGCGGAGAGGATGTAGTTGTAGCGCATCCACCAGCGGAAGTGGCGCCGGCGGATGAAGTAGTTGAAGATGAAGCCCGTGAGGCCCCACGCGGCGTAGTTGTACGCGGACGCGGCGGGGATCGCGGCGACGCCGCCGCAGAAGACAGGGATGTTGACGTAGCGGAAGAAGCTGAGCGGGAAGCGCCGCGCGAGGAAGTAAAAGGGGATCGGCGCGAGGACGCCGACGAGGAAGCCCCAGAGGAGCGGGCGGTACGGCGAGTCGGGTCCGAAGAGTCGCTGGGGCCCGATCCCGCCCCAGATCAACGCTGCGTCTGCGAAGACGTTCGTCGAGGGGCAGACGAAGTTGCCGGGTGCATCAGGCGTGCAGATGCCCGTGACGTTGTCGAGCATCCAGCTGTTCACGCCCGTCACAACGAAGCAGGTGACGACGACGGCGACCATCTGGACTGTGTACATCATGCGCGGCGCGATCTTCATATATAAACCGAGCTTAAGGTCGCTAGCGAACGTGAGCGCTTGGGCGCTCCCGGCGAGACAGATTGCCTTGAAGATCATGTTCGCAACCGGCCGGCCAGGAACGAGGTAGCCCGCCAAAAGTTCCTCCATGACGTTGAGGCCAATGGACTGGTTCGTGATGGCCTGGATAATGGCGAGGGGCAGGGAAACGGCGGTGGCGATCAGGAGAGCGAGAAGGGCCGCCCATACGGGAAGACCAGTGGGGAAGAGGTCGACCGCGATGAGGATAAGGATGGTGGAGACGACCGCGATGGCGGCGTACCATCGGGCAGGAACCTCGGGATACGCGAGCATCAAGCGGGAGTGGACGTCACGCTCCGTCTTGTAGCTCGAGCGGAAGCGACGGACAATGTCGCGTCCGAACCACACTGCAAGAAAGTTAACGCTTGCCAGGAGCAGAGGGGAACAGGGACGAACGGTACGTGTGCGTAAAGATGGACGCAAAGGAGGCGAAGGCGACAAAGTAGCTCGTGCTCAGAGCACTTGTGAGGAACACGGGTGAATACGCCTCGTAGCTTGTAGCATTGAAGACGCCATCCACGATAGTCGCACTGATATTGTATGGACTGCCGGTGTTGTCGAACACCTGGGTCGAAGACAGGGGCAGGAACCCGGTGAACATGGCATTGGTGACTGCATGAGAGTGAGACTCGGACGAGGAAAGATAGCTGCCAAAACGCACAGTACATGAGGGGCGTAATGATCCAGAAGCAGATCACGACGGAGGCGATGGTGTTCATCGTCGACCACCACTGCGAGGTAAGGGTCAGCAACGAGCTTTATGGCATGTAAGTGGGACTCACAGGTGTAGCCAGAGGGCTTCCGATGAAAGAGATCATGGCCCAATCGAAGGAGACGATGCTCATGCCAAGACCCGTGTTCGCGCCAAACAGAGCGGAGACCGCCACGCTCGTGGGCGCGATCCATGTTACCCAGTCGAAGACGCTGAGCGCCGTGAACAGGTAGCCAGGCACCCAATACCACACAAAACTGCAGACGCAGGCAATGAGAAAGAAGCGCTGGCGCGTCATATGCCCGCGATCACGCTTGCCGTAGGTGGCATGGAGTGTGTTAAACAGTGACGAGCTAACGAGTGCGCTGGGCCAGATCATCGAAGACGGCCAAACGACGAACTGGCGGAGCATGCCGCCGAGGGAAAAGCCGAACGTCTGAGTGCCCAGGATGAGAAGCAGCTGGTAAAGTCCGGGAAGGCGCTGTCCAAAGACTACGGAGGTAGCGTTAGCGTTAAGCTTAAGGAGGGAAGGGGAGCGCAAAGTTACAAGAGTGCTGGGTAGCCAGGACATCCGTGGCAATTGCACCATTATATGCGACGTTGATCATGGCCGTAATGCAGACGTGCTCCTTGATGTTGAAAGGACCGGGGTTGAACGACCATACGTAGTTCATAGTCCTGAACTGCGTCGTGGGTAAAGCCCATTCGAGGAACTTGCCCGCCGGTAGAGAGACCAGTTGGCCTACAATGCCGGTGATAAATATGGAAGGAGCTGATGGCACGTATCAGACTGCGATGAAAAGAAGGTCATGGAGGGTAAACGCACCGCGATATTCGAAAACCTGGTTGATGCCAGCCAACAAAATGGTGAAAAATAGGCCGAGGAACCACCTTGAAATATATGTTAAAAGGGGAGTATCGGCGAGGCATGTGGAAACCTACATCCGGAAAGTGTTGATGGGCATGAGGGGATCGTCAACTTTGGAAACCGCCATGCGGACTTCGGGGTACGGCGACTCGCTGAGAGGACATGAGAAAAAAATAGGTTTAGCAATGAGCTACGCACTCGTCGAACTCAACCGCAGTAGAGGTGCGCGATGGGGCGGAAGTCCGCGAAGGTGCAGAGTCTCTACCAGTGATGTTGGACTCGACATCTGTATCCGGATAAGTAGAGTTCCGCCTCCGCAACGTGTCGAGTTTGACTGTCACAGCAGAGTCGAGCAGCGGATTCTTGAGGTCCAAATTGGGGTCGTTCAGATGATCCATAACATAGTCCACGTCCTCGGGGACATCAGGGACGGCTCGCCGGCGAGGCGCGTGTAATGGTAGAGGAAGCTGGTCAGTCGAGCTGGTGTACGGTTTGAAGTCATCCATGCTCGCAGTATTTCAGGATGAAGGGAGAAGGGAGACGGTGAGAAAGCTTCAGGAATTTCATGGGTCTTATGTGTATTCCACCGAGGCCACCCAAGTCCAGAAAAGGTAACTGAGAACAATTAGGACAATAGACCGCGAATGGCCCGAGCGCACGACGCTTCAGGTAATTTTGGAAGCCACATCGCAACCTGACTCGGCGAACGCAGATCCTGGTCCCATTGTTCTGGGGAAGCCAATCGAGGCGGATTTCATGATGATGGTGGCCGCTCCGTTAGAGAACACGAAAAGTAACAAGTGCAAACACCCGCCCAATTCGGCTTCCTTGCGCCAGCACCTTGCCTCCTCCCTCCACGCACCTCCACGATGCCTGTCCTTGGGCGTTAGCGGCTTGGACTTTGAGTCCTTGCCGCTTGCCCCCCTCGTAACCCATAGATTCTCGGCCTAGACTCTGGACGATAGATTTCTCTAACCCTAGACATCCCATAGATTATTTTTTTTTCGATTCAAGAACCATGGCGCCAACAGCCCCGACTTCGCTTCCCCCACTTCGACGCCTTGCCGAATACTCACTCACAGATATCGCCGGATGTCTGTACGGTATCCGCGAACTGTACTGGCCGCCGCCTCCTCCACTCCCTCCGAAGCTTTCTGTCCCCATACGCAATCTGATGCGCGCGGGGCGGCCTAGGCTACCTCATGCCTACGGAGACGAGAAGGTCCCCGACTCAGGATACGCCTCTGCTGCTGTTTCCGACGACGAATCCGACGGGGAGGAGTCTTTCGACGCAGAAGATATCGATTCGGATTCTTCCGACGCTTTGGATGAGCTTCGCGCCGATCCCTTCGAGCGCGCGTTCGCTATCAAGTGGATAACGGGTCTGATTTGTCGGATTGACGATCCGGTCTCGGATGACCCTACTGTCGATGCGGACGATGCCCGCGAGCTTTTACTCGACGACGCTACCGCCCTCCTCGCGCTCTTTTCCCATCACGACGATGAAGAGGAGTTCGCCCTCACCCGGTCCTTCTCTTTCCCTTCCAACGGAAAGCCCGTCCATATCGAGCTGAACGACGCCCCGCTCTCAAGCTCCGACCACACCTCTGTCGGGCTGCAAAGCTGGGGCAGCGCGATCATCCTTGCCGAGCGCCTCTGCGCCGCCCCTGCGTCCTTCGGCCTCTTCGCCGCGCGCGCGCAGCCCCTCCGCGTCCTCGAGCTCGGCGCGGGCACAGGCCTGTTGAGCATCGCCGCCGCGAAGCTCCTGCCCCACGCGACCGTCGTCGCGACCGACTACCACCCCGCCACCCTCGCCAACCTCGCCGCGAACCTGCGCACCAACTTCCCCGACCCGGTCGACGCGACGCGCGCCACCGCGTGTGCTCTTGACTGGGCGTGCCCCGAGCTCGGGCCCCTCGGCGCGCCGTTCGACGTCCTACTCGCCGCGGACGTCGTATACCACCCGCAGCACGCCCGCTGGATCCGCGGGTGCGTCGCGCGCATTCTACGTCGCCCGGGTCCCGCTGACGAAGGTGGGACATTCCACCTCATCGTCCCACTGCGGCCATCCGGGCGCAATGAGGGGATGGACCGGACCATCGACGCGGTGTTCGGGGAGGGGGTGCACGATGAGGTGTCGGAGGACGCAAGTCAACGGTCGCCACGTCTGGCGATCTTGGAGACGACGGCGGTGGAGCGCCAGGGGGCGGGCGTGGGCCGCGCGGATGAGGTCGGGTACAGGCTGTTCAGGATTGGGTGGGTTTCTTCGTAGACGGATCGCCATATGTCTCTGGTATACATTATCAATTGGTAATAACTAACGATAAAGTCCTGGCGTCCAGGACGCATGAAGGTTCTTTGCATCCTGCCGAAAACCATCGTTTCCCCCCACTCATGCCCACAGAAGCATGTTACATAGGAGATTGATCCATTCGCACTACAATTACAAGAACCCCGAGCTCCTCCAATATTTCACCCATGCTTCGGCGGTGACCCGGTGAGCGGTTCTCATGACATCGCTGACAGCCTGTATCTCGTCTGTGGAATACTCAGCCGCGTCGCTTTGTGCACTCGCCTCTCCAAGGGAGAATGATACATCCGACAAGCGGCTGAAAAACTCCAGAAGCTTTATCCCAGGCTGCGGGTGGATGAGTGAGTTACGCAGGACACTGTGTACATGGAAATACTGACAAGCGACTCATCGTCCCTCGAGTAGCTGTGGTTTGCAGCGACAGATTCCAGGGAGGCATACCACTCGGAAAACGGAACGAGCTGTAGCTCGACGGAACACTGCTTCAGAATGGCGTCGCGAATGGAGGTCATGACGAAGTTCCACGAGACAGGTCGTGGGTTGACCACCGTAAAACCTTGGAGAGCTGTTCCGAGTCCAGAGGAGCAAAGGCTGCGTCCACCACCGCTTGGGCTGTGGTTTCGAAGTCAAGCCAGGATACCAGCTTAAAGTTAGGTGTCAATAATGCCGAAGACGGGTATCAAAAACCATACCCCGTCCGTGAGCGGAAGGTGCCCCAGCGTCTTGCTGGTCTTGACTAATATCGGGATCCAGTCTGTAGTGCTCCAAGCGCCCTTCGGTAATCCTCCGAACAGCTGGCCAATTCGAAGAGAGGTCGTATGAAGTCCGCTTTTCTTCAGGATCTGCGAAATTAATATCATTGAGAACGTCCCATGACAAATGGATTCGAAACAAGCACCTGTTCCGCGACAAACTTGCTTTGCCCATATCCAAGCGCGCCAGCGGCGACGTAAGCTAGTTCTTTGGGAACAGGACCCAAAGCAGGGTCCGAGGACATCGCCGCAATGGATGAAGTAAACAGGAATTTCGGCGAGGAAGGGCTGGATAAAGCGAGGTTGACGAGGTGGCGCGTCCCCATGATATGTGGTTCGAAAGAATCGAGGGTCAAGTTGAAATCGAGCTGCCAAGCATTATGAATAATCAAAGTGACAGAAGTTCGAATCTTCAAGAAATGGTTTCGAGTTCAATTTAGCCAGATATTTTATGAAAAAAAGAGAACGTACCTCGTTGTAGAGGTCTGAACTCAAGCCCAGATCTCGTTGGTCGAGCCGACCTTCAACGAAAACGAGTTTCGGAGAAGATAGAAGGACGGTATCCAAGCCTCTCTCTTTAAACATAGCTGAATGCCGCTGAGCTAGTCCTGCTGACGCCGAAGATGGTCGATTCAATGCGTATACCTTGGTCACTTTGTCGTTTTGAAACAGCGAGGCAAGGATCTGAGACCCCAGGTTTCCGGTTGACCCAGTCAACAGAACCACAGCCGAATTTCCGGCCCTTGGGATGGAAGCAATCGGCTCCGCAAACCCTGAGGTGTATTTGGCGATCATTTCGTGAATTCGAGTAACTGGATCATCAGCCTCCTTCCCAGTCCCTTGGACCAGCTCCTCAAGATACGTGGCTAATTTCGAGATGGTCGGGTGCGAATAAACAAGGTTTTGAGTGACGCCTTTTGATACTTTGTGAACGTTCGTGTCCGCGCAAGAACGGAGAGCGCCCGTGATCCGAATTCGGAAGACTGTGGCACTCAAGCTAATGAAAGAATATTTAAACGGATGTTCATGTTAGAAGGAAAATCCCGACCTATCAAATCCCTGCTGGAATAAATCCCCCTCCGGGGAAATTTCAACCGCCTCGCACAGGTCGTTCGCGAGCTGTAAGAGCCAGATTTTGATTAGGGGAGCCTGCCATAAGATAGGTGGTTTGATCGAATCGGTTACGGTGGCGTTTTCCGCAACAACGCTATATCTGAGAACTTGTTAGAATGCTGCGATTAAAAAATACGATGTCATCGGCACATACACAGCGTCTATCTCACGAGAATAGAGGTCTATTGCAGGCTTCCGCTGAACCGTCCCTTTGGCTGCCCGAGGGAGGGGTTTTCGGGGAGAAGTAAATAGAATCATTTCCTTGAAGATTCGACTAAATGCGGGAGCAATGCTATTCGCCTCTTCTATTACAGGCCTCAAATCGGATGAGTTGGTTTATGCGCTAGTTATGATAAGCAACACACCAGATCTTGTTTCTTAGCTTAGCAAAGCGATTCGAGTCCTCGGCGTCAATTGCGACGTCCGGTGTTGGTTCTATCAGAATGCCCGCCTGGTCCCGGTCACGTCCGAATACCACAGCTCCAACCACACTGACGTGTTCGTTCAATCAACCACGACATTAAAAGCCAGCGAAGACCGCTTACTAAGGACTTGCCAGTACTATATCTTCCATAGGCGCGGGCACTGTTTTCTCCCCAGAAGTATGGACAATCACGTCGTCAATGCGTCCAACACTAGACAATTGTCAGATGGGGCGGTAAGGCAAGATACAAGACGCACATTTTCCACAGATATTTCTTTTCTGGATGATTGACGAATAAGTCGGCCGTAGCGTATCCTTTAGCGTCGTGCAAGTTGTCCACCATCAAGGTGTGATTCTCCCAAGTCTATAGACGAAAGCGAGGTGAAACTACGAACGGAGTAGAGTTATAGAAGACACACCATAAGCTGACATTCAAAGGTCCCATCGCCTTGCGGAACCCATCGGACTTTAACCTGGTCTGCGAATCGATACCACTCCCATTCCTGCTCATCACCTTCCAGAGCAGTGACAAAACAAATAGGGCCGGTTTCTGTGGCGCCGTACACACCCCGCAGTTTGACCCCAGAACCATGGAGGAAGCTCCCGAGCTGATTGGGGAGCGCACCACCTGCCCAGAACTTCAAATCAATTAGCCAAAAACAAGAATATGGAGCCTAAGATGCAACTCACCACCATAGGCAAGGTCCTCAAGTAGGCGACGGCGTCAGGAGAGGCAGCCCAAACGCTAAACAGGGCGGGAATCGCCATGAGTGATGAGCAATTTGTTTTGCGTGCATGCTCGAGGATATTGCTGGGCGATGGCAGTATTGGCAGAGCACTGGGAGAGATTGCGGTAGGGGGGTATACAACAACAGGATTTCCGTTGAGGGGTTGCAAGACTTGACAGTGAAGACCCAACGTGTGAAACGACGGAAGGGCCATGGCTCCGAGAGGATAGAATCCGTGAGCCCGTGTTTCGGTCACAGCAGCTGGAAGGAGGTTCAGCTGATAATATGTCCACGAATATGTAAGGAAACATACGGAAGGAAGACTGCTCCATCAAGGCTCGATGGGTCTGTGGGATGGCCTTGGGAAGGCCAGTGCTCCCCGAGGAATGCAAATACAGGCATACGTCATTGAGAGCGGGAAAATTGGTAGGTCGTGTGTAAGGTTCGAATGGGCAAATCGGCGTTTCGACGCCCAAATTAGGATATATTTGCGAAAGAGATGGCGCTTCCTCGATCCTCAGAACGAAGTTTGGATCGACTGGGGTGAATGCTTGTTTGATTCCAGTAACGAGAGGCTCCAGCGTAACACACGTCGAGATGACGCGATGGCATGATGTTGTGCGCAGTAAGTGAACAATCGCCGCAGGCGAATTTCGCGGAGAAATAGGGAAGGGCTAGAAAACAATGAGCGTCTGCAGAAATGTTTGTTCAAGGCAGACGTACGATGAGATTGGCGGTGATGAGAGCAACCAGGATGGCCTGGTACAATACAGTATCAGATAGGGCTATAATAGCGACCACCTCGCCGTCGGAACCATTGTGATTGGGTCGAAGGATGTGGGCCGCACGATCAACAGCCCGCCCGAATTCCAAGTGTGTGATAGTAACGATCCCAGAGGATATGGGATCGGAGTATATATAAAAGGGTTCGGTAGGATTGCTTGCAGAATTGCGAGCAACAACGTTCGGGATGGTCTGTGGGGCAATCGATGAATGCATGGGGAGGTCTTGGTATAGCAGCAAGATGTCGGATATGTTTTATTTGCGCCACAGGGTGTTTTATAGGGCTGCGTGTATTCTTGATTGGACCCACAATGGCGGAGATTGAGAAGCATGCGGAATCTTCGATTAAACTTGAATATGATCTTCATTCAGAGGAACCTCGCAGCGCGAACCTTGGTGTTATCGGCGGCAAATACGAAATGAATAATTCTCCAACTTGAAGGCAGTCCAAAATAGAGTTCCCTCGATTACCGCTTTCTCGGGTCATTGCAGGGTGTCGTTATGGTCTACGTCGTCCGGAACTCGCACCGTAATTCGCCGTGTTTCACTGAATAACATAGCCAGTAAGAGTAACACCGTGAAGATCGAAGGGACTGAGAACATACGACGGCATTAGGCACGCATCAGGCATTGCGATGGATACAGATGTCCGGCAATATAAGTATCGCAGCAGGTCCTCGGACTTACAGCTTCAATGAGCGCAAACTTCAAGTTGAAGTTCTGAGGAACTTGAACTGGACTCCTCGGCGGCATCCGGACGGCGGATGTATGTAGACGTTCGCATCATAGGCGAGTTGACAATTTAGACATAAATCCCTGAAGAGGGAACATAGGTAAGTTGCGGGACTATAGTTGTAGCTTTCCCTCAGGTTGGCTTTCAAGAAACATCAAGCAGTGACAAGCAAGTGGCTCGCAGTCACGATCCGACTCGTCTTTAAGCTCCGCTCGGCTATCACCGAGACTCGTCGAGTATTGAGTTAAAGATGTAACATGTTGTACTTGACAACTATACACTTCCGACATCAAGATCAGTTAGTTCTTGAACGTTTGAACGCCTATCACGTTGCTCTCAAGTGCTTAATGAGGATTCAGCGTGTTTCAACCGAGACTCTGTGGCAGTTAGTAAAACTGCCAGAATGACAGCAAAGGGGCAGGGAACCATCGCCATAGGGCCTGGTAGATCCTCACACCCCCAATTAGGGTTCACCGTGTTTCAACAGGCAATGGCGCGGCCATTTACGACTCGGGCTGATGAGGCACCGGGAATCAACACTCCCCTCCTACATGTCAAGATCAAGATCCAACGTCAGTCGACCGTCAGCTGAGGAATTGCTTGTTTCCTCAATGGGACCGCTGCGGTAATATATCCTCCTCCTCCTCCTCCTCAGAGATCTCTAATCTAATTCAAACTTCTCTGGCGATTCGAATCCGGAGGAAAAGGACATTGGCAATTATGTGGTTCAATCGAGGAGGTTGATTGCTTGTGCGGTCCCAACTGATTCAGAATGCTACCAGGGCTTCCCAGATCGGCCAGGTTGTCAGGAAATAGGAAATGATTGCTATTATTTTCTATGAAACAACGCAGCTTGAACATCTACTACACGGGGGAGAATACCACTATTGTACTTCCGTATCAGTGTACCGTGCAACCTTTCCCTCTCTATTCTTGTAGAAAACAATGTCGCCTTCATCCTCAATGAAAGTGCATTCGGTGAACGAACGATACAAAGCTCGGAAACAATTCTGAACAGAGAAATATGTCAGTTACGACATAAAATCAGGTCGGGACCACATACCGTGGAATCACAATTATAGTCGTCACCTAGGATTATCTTGAGTTGCTTCGTAACCTCGGGTTGGTTATCTATGAGGAAGTAAGAACTGGAAGGGAAGAGATTTTCAACCAATGCGACTTGCAAAACGGGATGGAAGAGAATATATGATGAGCAATCTGAACCGAAATGTTAATGCACCCTCAGGAATATTAAACGCAGACTGACGTGGTCATGCGACACGTTGTGGAAAAAGAATCTTCCAATCCAACCCATGAGGGGTCTAGTTGACAGAATGAGAAACGAAACTGAAGACTGCATTCGACTTCTGTACCTATCAACAGTGGCAAGGGCACCTCGGAGGAATGTCCACTCTTTATTACGATAATGCGGTAGTGTTGGATCGCAATGGTGCAAAAATGTTATCATAACTGGCAATTGATTCAGTTCAAACACATTGGCGTCATGACACAGGGAATGAGGTCTCACCGATCCCTAGAGAATGAGCTTCATCGACCGCAGATTAGTTGACGCAACTTACAGTGATTTGACAACTATGAAAAATTCAAATAAGTATCTGGAAGGGAGAGTAATTCCTGACGAACGAGGTACGGGACGAAGTACAGTTTGATCATTCTTCCCCAGCCGACACTTATACTGAACTCCCAGAGAAGATAGGCCATAAATGCTAGTCCTATGTCTGATGCGACTATAAGGCGTTTCTCTTGAGGTTTGAACAGCGGAGAGGAGGGTGAAAAATGCTATTCAAACATTGTTGAGAAGATGATTTAGCTTTCGTTGCATGACATACATTAGTGCCTTTCGGGTACATTCGAGACCCCTGAATATTGGTTAACAAGTAAAGCTGCAGTCCAGACAGCTGCATGATGATCATGGCTCCGAGTGTGTAGATTGGGGTCTCCTCGAGAACGTCATGGTAGTTGACTGCATGGGAAGCCGTGATCGACGGCAGACCAACTTCTGAGCGTGTATACTTGGTCGACATTAATTATAGAAATATGTTTAATATCCGAGGAGACTCACAGGAACATAATTTTCGTCACGCTCTATGGAGCTTGTCGCTTTCTGCAATACCCGGGCCGTCAGATTAAAGATTAAAACATGAAGAAGCTTACATGGTGACCGCGGTGCGTCGATCGCCATCCGAAATAAGGAGTGAAAAGAACCTGTGTCAAAGGATATATCAACAAAACTATGGCAATTTCGCGAGATAGGACTTGCGGTGTGCAGAATATATCCCACAGTGGTGTTGATCCAGGCATGATCTGACAGTGTGCCATGTCCAGCTTCGTGGGCCAAGCACCACATGCCTGCCATGGCAACACCTTGCCAGAACCAATAAGCTCCCCAGAAGAACCAGAAAATAGCGCGCTCTGAGATCCACCCAAGCTGAAACGATTCAGAAAGTACAAGGGTGCCCGATTCGATGGTGGTTCCAAGGTAATAGATGCAGAAGACCAAGAAAATATCCCGAAGGAAATATCCTAAGCCAAGCGCAGTAGATTTTTTGTGAAGCCGTGTTGGGATGGACTTTCGAATCTTGAAGAGAGATATCTGCAAGGATATCAGACTTTAGAATGCCCGTAGAACGGAACTTAAAACATCGGGAGGAACAAATGGCTTGTTTTTTCTCGCTATGTATTCTTCGGAGTCTGCGAACATCGTGGGGGTGGGCAGATGAGGAGGAATGTTTTGGCCACCAAAATCCGAAGCTGGAGCTTTATGTCAGAGCGGATCTCGAAAGATCTCCGTGTGACGAATGCCAGTGTGTATCCATCGGAGACCTCGGAGCCACCTCATCGGTTTGAAGGGAGCAACGGAATACACTGACCGGCAGTTCTATTCGATCAGATGTGGCGTACAGAATCCCTCCGCCCAAACCACACCGTGCGGTGGCCAGAAAAATATCTCCGTCCAGATGCTAATAACTATCCGGGTATAATTTACCCTAGTTGCATCAACGGGTCATTACGGAATGATGCGCATCGTTATCACTAAGACGCCATCTACGGAACAAAGGGTATGGTTTACGAACCTAACCCTGGAACTTACACGCCGTTTCAGAATTTATGGCCGTTGTAACAGGTTACGCTGCCCGGGCGGTCCAGTTGTGTAGCCTCGTGATCAGTCCACCACTTGCATGGGCAGGCCCGCTCAATTCGGGAGAACAAACGGTTTGAGAAAGTTGAGATCCCGAGTATATATATAATACGACATATTTTGGGTTGTTCCTTCAAACTTTCAAGCTTCAAGTTGTCACTCGAAATCCCATTGCGCCATGAAAATTTCTGCGGAGAAACCAATCAGTCATTACAACGAGGAGGAACTTCCGGGATACTCCCCGATGGAATGGTAACTTCACTGCGGCAATCTTGAATGCTCGTACTAAGCTGTGATGCAGGTCTTTGAAAGAGATCCGCAGTGCAATTCCACCTCGACTCTTCAAGAGAAATACTGGCCGCGGTCTGTCATATCTTGCTCGGGACCTATTTTTCGTCGCGGGACTATGGACTCTAGCATCACAAATTGACGCCACTTGCACCACTGCCCATATTCAGCGACTTCTGTCCCCTGGCGGCGCCCAACTAGCAAAATGGGCAGCGTGGCTCCTTTAGTATGTGCTCGTCATTTTTTGGAGACTGGGCTAGAATTTTGGTAGCTGGTGGTTTCAGGGGCTCTCCTTTACTGGTGTGTGGGTCATTGGCCATGAAGTATGTCGGTTTGAGCTTTCGGTGTTCCATAATCTTACTAGTTGCAGTGCGGCCATTCCGCATTTTCTTCCTATGGGTTTGTGAATGACTCTATTGGATTTGTGAGTCGTCCTTTGATCCTGTTCAGAGGAAAAACATGACCAGACACCTGCGGATAGATTTTGCATTCTTGCCTTCTCACGCCGTTTTTCAGGTTCTTCAGCCTCATCTACTCATCCATTCCATTTCTTCTAATTTATTATTTAGCTGGAGGTACTCTCATCACCGTCACCACTCAAACCACGCCTCGATGGAGAGAGATGAGGTTTACGTGCCAAAGACACGGTCTGACCTTGGCCTTCCTGAGAATGTTCACGATGAAAGCATATATGCGGAGGTCTTTGGCGACACACCGATCTACACAGTTGTGATGCTTGTCCGTCAGCAGCTGTTTGCATTTCCCGCTTACCTAGGTGGGTGCATGCTGTTTCGGTTGGATAAATATTCCTAAGAACGAACGTCCCAGCATTCAACGTATCTGGCCAAAAACACTACCCGAAGTTTACCAATCATTTTGATCGTGCGTTCAGTCCAAGACTTCAAGTATCTATTAAAATTTGAAATTTTGCTGACCACTGTCATACCAGCTAATTCCGTTCTCTTCACCAAAGCGCAGCGAAATGCCGTGGTGATGTCGAACATCGGCCTGATAATCGTGACCATTGCCCTCGTTTACTCTGTTAATATCTTTGGCTTTTCCACGGTGATGAGATACTATGGGATACCTTGGCTGGGTGTAAACCATTGGTGTGAGTGCTTCGAACATAAGCGCGACAAAACCTCACATTCTCTTTTGCAGTCACCATGATCACATATCTTCATCACACTGACCCTGTATTCCATTTCAAGTCACCGCAACGACGAACAGTAGTATTAATAAATTCCAGACATTGCCTCACTATCGCGGCTCGGAGTGGAATTTCCAAAGAGGCGCCGCTGCTACAGTTGACAGGTCCAAATTCATTCCCGCTATTGATATCTGATTCACAAGTGACCCTTACAGACCCTTCCTTGGCTGGCAAGGCCGGTTCTTTCTACATGATGTAGCGCATTTTCATGCTATACACCATGTACGTCCCTTCCGCTTACTCACGAGCCTGCCGCCTGATCTTGTTCACTTAGTTTTTCCCAATGATGCCTTTCTGTAAGCTCATGATGACGCTTTTGAACTGATCTACTAACCTCTAGCACCGTTGCAGACCATGGAGAAGAAGCTACTCAATACTTGAAGACGTTTATGGGCCCTCACTACTCCTTTTCTGAGAAGCCTGCGTTTTCTGCGTTATGGGAAAACTACAATCGCTGCCAGTTCGTGGAAGACCACGGTAAGCAATACAATCACCTTTGCGCCCCAACTTCGAATAATCTGTTTCAACCTCAGGGAATATTTTGTTTTATCGAGATAAAGTGGGCCACGCGGTTCGAAGGCCCGCGGATGAATTTAAAAACAAGGATGCCGGCGGGGAAACCAGTGCCGTAGTATTTGCTCACTAGTAATCGGGACTGGAGGAGGAAGAGGAAGTGAGACAGAGACACATATCTTGCTTCTTTTTCCATGAGGGGCACCGTCGAATAGAATCCGTAAATGTTCTTCGGGGCCGAACTAAACGCGTGTGATGAACGTGCGCATGCTGCATGAAATTGCGCACCCATTGATATGGTAACGTATGATCCACCGAGGTGCCCAGTGTACGGACGTTTCAGCCGGGCAGGAAGTGTTATCGCGCGAAGAACAACACCCCAG
The DNA here is from genome assembly GCA_029289555.1 of Mycena latifolia. Taxonomy (NCBI): domain Eukaryota; kingdom Fungi; phylum Basidiomycota; class Agaricomycetes; order Agaricales; family Mycenaceae; genus Mycena; species Mycena latifolia. The sequence continues at coordinate 1,104,067 of JARJLE010000011.1, read as the reverse complement.
GTCAGTATGTAGCTCAATTTAGTTTCACCGCGTTTCTACATGCGATCAGCATGAGGCGAGAAGACAGGCCAAGATAACGACTGATGTTCCAACCGCACGGCGAAAAATAGAAAGCATCAACCGCGGTGCACTCATGTTGGCCAATATAAAAATTGAGGTTGATATGCACATTTCCGATGGGACCTGGGCCAACGTACTAGTCGGGTAACTCGGACGGCGCCAAAAATACAACCGCGGTGATAACAGAACCAGCCCGGGATTTGAACAAGATGCAGTAAACCGCGGCAACTTGACGCAGCTCCGAGTCGCCCGCAAACCTCTGTCAGCATTTCAATTATTGAGCAATTGAACTGACTGAAAACCGGGCTGATGCATGAGACCATGACCCGTTTCCGAACTCTAGTGTCTTTCCCATCGGAAAATTCGCTTACGAAACTCAATAAGGACTTTTCTTGACACCTACTGAAATGTGGGTCCATAAATTTTGATTCTACGTGATGCCATTCAACTCACATCCGAGTTCCGGTAGCATTAATATTTCCTGTCCGTCCGCCTTTGTTCCGCATACAGTGAAACAACGGATGCACATGTTCTAACAAATCTTGGACCCACCGGCGAATGTGGTCATGACTTCGGGGCACCTGGTTTAACAACGGGCATCTAAATGTGTGGCGCATCCCGGTGACGCAGCGGGCCTGTTCCCATCGTCCTGCAACTTCAAATTATATATAATGAGCTCCGTCCCCCTCAAAGTTCAGCCAACAACTATGGCCCCTACTCTAGACTCTACGATTGGGGCGATGGAGATTGGGGGAATGATCAGCACCTTTCTTTTCGGTCTTGTGACCATCCAGGCCTTCACATATTTCAGGTGAACACGAGTTCTCGGCGGGCGTTTTCATATTGGTCTAATTTTCCACAGACAATTTGGTGATGACTCTTGGAAAATCAGATCGGTGGTGAGTTTCATCTTGTCGACGCGTCTAAACCTTAGCTATTTATCCTCTTTTAAGGTCATTTTTGTTTGGTACTTGACGTGAAGCCTCGCAAATTTTTCTGTCTCAGATTAGCTTCCTCTAGGGCCGTGGAGCTCATCCATACGTCCCTCGTATTGGCCAGTGTATATACGAAGACTATCACCTTCTTCGGTCAACTTGAGAATCTCGCAATTGCCCCAACGTCCATGTGTCTATCGATTGCTTTTACCGCTCTCATTGGACCGAGTGTCCAGGTTGGGTGATCATTTACTATTTGTTCCATATCGCTCAAATAGCATTGCAGGCCTTCTATGCGTTCCGCATCCTCAGACTTTCCGGGCGAATTTGGATCCCTGCACTATGCTGGGTCATATGTATCGTTCGATTCTTCGACCTTTTAGGCTGTTCAATTGCTGCCTTCGTTGAGCCTGATGTCATCAAGTTCAAAATTCGATTCTGGTGGCTAATTGTTTGTGGCCTCGCACTCTCAGCATTTTCGGATGCCTTAATCACGATCGCCACCTGCTATTACCTGTGGATCCAGCGCAGCAACGGATTCCAGCGGTTAGTCGTCGCATTCTGGACTCAAAAGTTATTGACGTCAACCCAGTACACAAAACATGGTGGACATGATGATTTTTTGGACTATTCGTCAGTTTTGATTTTATTGTTCCAAAAACGAACTGACTTGTACCGCAGAAACGGGTCTTTTGACGAGTATCACCACCGTTGGCATGCTCATTATCGTACGAATCTCATGGTATCGTTCTTCTCAGACGTTAATGGACGGCTTTGCACTAGTTCCTGGCCATGGATAGTTTCGTCTGGGTCGCACTTCTTTTCCTGGTTTCCCGGTGTCAGTCTTGTCTAGATGTAAAATGATGCTCTCAACTTACTTTCTTATCTAGCATTTTCTAACTCCCTTCTGTCTACGTCAGGATTGTTTTTTTCTGTGGTTTATTGATACTCACAAATTTTCAAAGGCTCAATTCCCGATCCAGCATACGACAAGCCGGGCGATCAACAGATTTTGTTGACATACCGACGTCTTTTCGGGCTCGGGTTGGTTCTATTCTTGACCTATTGCTATCTGAACCAACCGCGAGTGAATATAGGGCCAGGCAACCAGTAATATCCAAATTGAGATGACGAAAACTCGCCAGGTTACAGGGGTGGAGTAGATCAGATAGCCGCATCTCATTTATCATTTTCACGTTGTTTCCAAATAGTTTTCACTCCCTATTTATTTTTGAATTTATGATGTGCTTGCCCAATTTCAATCAGTTATGTAACCACGGCCGCGTCACCTCTACTGTAGCGCAGTTCTTTTCACTTATTTCCAAAGTCACTCGGCTGTTCGGATGATTGGAACGCCCCCAATAGTTGAACTTGAAAAGTTGAACTTGGTTATTGGTTTTTCCGAACTGGCTGAACCGTGGGAATATTGTCCAATTTAAGTTACTGATCGCGGAGCGCCGACTGTAAAAATACGACGAAAACAATGTCTAAATACACGGAACCTCCTAGACTCATTACCAGTCTGCCAATGAATGGCAAAAAAATGTGCCAAGCACTTTGCCGTAGCTAGGAACCTCCAGCTTGTGAATACCTCCTTAACACTCCCCCTCGCACAAAGGACCTCCGCATCCATGCGCGACCACGCTCGAGACCTCGTGAAACATCCCTCACATTCCCAGCCGATGCTCTTGCCAAAGTCCGACCAGTCATTTTGATGCTGGCTCTTGCTGCGCGCAGCGCGCTGCGTTTCGGCTTTGACAGTAGCTCAGTAAGATGTAAATCTGAGCCAGGACTTAGTCGCAGTTGACAAACATATTGAGTCTCGACATAGTCTGGGCCTCTCAGGGAATGTAGGATCACCGGGTGCGACGAAAAGTGTGCCAATTATGAGGGTGGAGAGACCTTGACAAACAAGGTAAAACGCCCACGCGCATGCCCCAGTTTTCAGCAGAAGTTTCCACGTCGTTCTGGCAGCTTCAACTAACATTACACATTCAAACTGAATCCATCTTATACATGATTATGTTTCTCTGCAAAATCTGAAGACAAAACCGGTTGTCTGGCAATGCATGTCACAGTATCACATCCTAGTCTCTCATAGACAGACACTACAAACGGAGGAAGCTCGTATCTCGCTTGTTTGTAATCACATCCGAGCTTTGCGGGATTTCGACAGAGGGCCTAGGTATTGGACGGAAGTGGCATAAATTTTTCCACTGTTCTTATCTTTGATCTGGTGTGGATATCAGATCATTCCACAGGGAGAATCCGGAAGACGTACTTCACAGCCTGCTGAACGCATATTATTGTTGATTTTCGATCTTGAAACGACCTGCAGGGATGTCCCACTGTCAATGAAGTTTGAGATTCGAGGAAGACCACAGAGATGTTTCAATCCCTCACACAGGTGCGGCATTCAACCAGACGACCTCCATGGACCTTGTCATACCGCGTGCATCTATTCCCATTCTGGCACCAAGAATATAGAGACTGGATGCACAACATCTGGGCTAAATCAGCAACTATACGGCTAACCCAGAGCTATATAACATACGCATCGGCAATATACGCTGTACACGCACCGTGGAGCACATCCCAATAATTACACATATCTTTGAACATTCGTGAGTATTTACAAGTCGACGAGGATGATAGAATGCTATACCTCTCGTCACGGCGATCTCGTGCACAACCACACACTCGCTAGCTTCGTTGTCCATATTGAGCTCAACTATCTTGAGGCGTTGGCCGATGTCTACACCAAAGGATCCATCTGCGGATGCGAAGTGCCAGAACCCCTTTACTGCGAACAACTTCTCGTCGTCGGATGCGTTTCCCCTAATATCGGAGATGACTGTGTTGGGCGGTGCCGGTACGGAATTCAAGAACGCGAGACTGGGGGGTGTCATACTGTGTGCCTCAAGGAATTTCAGACAATGCCTCGGAGTAGAAATAGCTCCTGGGGATATCAGCCAGCCCACGCAGCAAGGCGCAGACGGGGATCAAGAGGGGACCCACAATTAAATGTGTTTCACTGCGTTCAGCCCGAATTCTGCCGAGGTGCCGGACAAAGGTTCGGCGACTAGGCATTGCCCGAGGGAGGCCGACTTTGTTACACTATTTTATGTCGTCCCTCGGACTCCAACCTATGTTTCTGGAGTGAATAAAGAGCGGGAATCGAGGGTGTGCGAGGGCATTGATGACCTCGACAAGCATTGACGGCCGAGAAGTTCGGGTGAGGCTGGCTGCCGGCTTCAAGTTAACCGTGCCGTGCTACGCCGCTTTTCACAAACAGAGACAAAGTCTCTGTATTCTCGGATTCGGCTTATGTAATTATGCACGTGGCACGTGCATATGCATGACGTCTGGCTCTCGTTTTACTATCTTTCGCCCTGAAGTGCAAGAAATGTTTGATGGGATTTTTTCGGACAAACGACCATACAACTGCACCCTCGGCTTTTATACAGACTATTCTTAACATCTGAAAATGCTGAATCCGAAGTGGCTTAATTTTTGAGCCAGGACTGAGGCCGTAGTGAAGATGCCGAGGAAGGTCTAACTTTGATTGAGGATTTAACACGGAAGTGCAAGCCATCAAAAATCGCGAGTATCGATTTTTGTGTGGCCTCAAATCTTCATTCATGCCTTGTCTGACCTTATAGATCCCACCTTGGGTGACATAGCGTAGTGCTCGATTTTTTTTTCTAAGCAATCTGAAGCTCATTGTGGCCGGAAAATCGAAATCTTGCACTTCCCCATCATCTTGCACTTCAGGGGCAAAGATAGTAGAAGTACCAGTGCTTCATCCGAAGGTTATAATGGAGAGAAAGATCTTGCTACAAGGGACTAAACGGCTCGAGGTACTAGCGAAAAAGTGCTTCAAGGCTGTGCGTAAGTGACAATATCCCTGTGGGTTTATCGGTTTTTTGACATCCTACTGAAGAGAGTTGGATTCAAAATTACGACACGGTGACACGACTTTCCACATACCTTCTTCCAAAGATGAGGGCAAGATCAAGTTGCATCGGCTCCGAGGATCCTTCATCGACTCATAACTTAGAATCACTCAGCTCAGCAACTCGTGTCTCGTAAGCCCGCAGTAATTGTGGCCACGCAACGCCGCCCGCAGTCCGACACTGTCTTAATAATCATCGCTTTCCCTCGGGCCTCCTGGCTCATATAAATCTTACACTTTTAGCCAACTTTTAGCAGTCCCTCTCCAAATACACTCCCTAGCCCTGTACTCTCGCATACATTATGTCCACCTCGACGTATCAGCCCGCGCCAAACGAGACCCTGGGCGAATTCGTGGACCTCCTCTTCCAGCGCCTCTTCTTCCGCGACGACAACGAAATTAACATGCCTCTGGTGCTCTCGTCCTTCGAGCACGACGTCGCGCATGATGCGCTGATCGAGTGCGCCCATGTTTATATTCTAGCTACTACAGAACCGAACTGACGTGAGGTGTAACGTAGTCTGAACGGGAAGGCCATGTCCGCCGCACAGTTCCTCGAGCTCATCAAGGAGTTTCACGCGACGAGCCTCGCGAAGCTAGAGACGATCAAAGATTTGGCGGTGGTGCCTCTCGACCCCGCTGGGCGGGCGGGGGTGGTCGCGCAGGTTTCGACATTTCGGGTGACGTCGAAGGCAGACGCGAAAGTGACGGAACATGTGTCGGCGACGATTGTGAAGGTCGAGGAGAGGGGCGGTAGGCGAGTCATGGTCAGTTTAGTGGAAGCTCAAACTTGAAGGTGAAAAATACGTAAATATTGTTGGGGGTTGTCCAGTTTAATCAGTAGCCGTGTCTGTCAGTTCAACGATAGTTCTTTACTAAGGGTTTCTCTAGTGAAACAAGCTCAATGCTGGAAGAAAGAACCACTAAACAGGGGTACACATGGGGACGAAAAACAGCCGACTAAATTTATAGTTAATTTAGAGCAGGGTGTGTAGCGTTAAGACAAACGGAGAACTGCAGAATGACCAAATTAGACCCTGTTCCCACGGTTCATCAAACCCGGACCGCAAGTTCAACCGAGTTTGGGGTGCACTGTAACCTTCCCCTCCATTAAACAGCCGACTAAATTCGGCACAGAATGGCGGGGCTGTAAGAATGCACTCTGTCCGGAAAACTGAGGTAACATATTGGAGCAACTATTTCATTTTTTCAATTTCAACCTTTCGACAATCTTTTCTGCCAGATAGATTTTTTCGAGGCCTAGAGAACGCGTTAATCTGCTGACAGTAGGGGCGAAAACTTGGGTTAAATCTTAACTGTGGAGATGGTCCGACGCAGGGATCGCATACGGGCATTAAGGTGGTGCACACTGAGCTCTAGCTCTCGTTGTGTCGCAGTTTCTAGCAGACCGTAACAAATACAAGAATCTGAATAGCCTTCGCAGTAGTGGTAGTGTACAATTGGAGATCGGGGTATATATAAAAGTACAGAGATGCCAGCGATGATACGCGAAAATAGTACAGTATCGGGGGTCAGAGTCGTTCAAGAGGAAACACGTAACCGAAAATATGATGGTTCGGTGCAGCAAAACACAAGGCGTGGAGCTGCGGATAGAACCTGACTCGGCGGTCGGGAAGCGGGCGAGGATCTTGGCAAGGCGACGGCCCAAGCGGGGCTGGCACTGGAAATCACCCGTCAGAATTAAAATCAAGGGACCCTAAAGATAAAGCGAACACGTCGCGCGAGACACCACTTTGGAAGGGAGTCGGCGGATTGGCGGAGGTGAGAGAGCTGGCTGGTAGCGAGAACGGTAAGGCGTCCCCTACGGTTCTCATGGCCGCACCGGCAGCTTCACGCGTAAACCTCCATCGTTCTCGCTGGTATCTTCTTCCCTACATCTTGGTGTCCGCTGGGGCGCTGCTTTGACCGCTTCTTCTGGCCGTCGAATTGCTATTGTCCGTTGCTGCGCTAACCGATTCTCAACCGAGTCGATAAGGCGAAGAAGGAAGGGAGCAGGAAGGGTGAAAATTGAAGGTGAGAATTGTGAACGAGTAGTCTCAAGGAAGCTTACCATCGGCGTCGCGACTTTCTAATCAATGGAATCCTGCAAACAGCCGGGATCTGTAAAGAATGTGTTAACCCAAAGCCCGACAGAATGTGAGAGAAATTACTCACGACGTAGAAGTAGCCGTAGAATATCACGGCGGGAGCCACAATGAGCTGCCCGGGCAGTTCAGCAAAGCAACGAAGAGCGAATGAATCCACCTACCAATTTGTGCATCAAGTGCAGGCTACTCCAGATCTCGCACCAGGAATTGAAGCCCGCTCTGAGAGTGTTCGGAAGTCCGGCGGTGAGCTCGTGAAAGTCTTCCATCTCCGCAGATTTCCATTCTTGACAGTGTTGAACCACACTCCAAAAAATGGTAACAGCGTCGTGCCTGGGTCGCTCACCAGTGAAGACCTGCCATAATATCTGCTTTGTATCAGGGTGGAGGTAGGGATAAAGCTGAAGCGAGAAGTCAATCAGGCCCTCCACATAAAGGGCGGCGATGTAAGCAGTGCAGCACAGAACGAAGCGGCGGAGGCCATGGGCATGCCCTAAGGTTCGGACCAGATCTTTGACAATGGAAGGGAAGCCATAGATGACGAGCAGCACGATCTGGAGACATATCATTGAAATGTGAACGAGCCCTATGCCAATGATCGTCTATAACAAACAGGGTGAGTGAGAAGGTGTGAAAGAATAGCCCAAAATGCGCTTACCGAGATCTCGAGGAACTGGGATGTTGCTAAGGATGACAAATACGACGAGAAGCGAAGTAGGATCCAATTGATCTCGCGGACATTGAGAAGACACTGCGCGCGATAGCCGAGGTAGTATCGTTTCCAGAAGATCCAGCTCAGATGCGAGGAGCAGGCGATCGTGGGTATGACGACGGCAAAGACACAAAGATTGCCCGTGCATTTCCGGGCGAATTTTTTTGAATAGTGGTGGAAGCGACGGAGGGCAGACACGATGAGGAGAAGGACGGAATGAGTCACAAGGGCAATGAGGATGACCTTGGAATGTCGCCGGCCGTAGAGGGAGATGTAAATTTTGACGGTTGAAATACACGACGCAACTGCACTGCGTCCGTCGAAGAAACACTGCTCGATGAAGGACAAGCCGTGACGGGAGAATGACGCAAGCGCCGTCAGAGAGTTGCGCGAGTCGTAGATGGTCAAGTAGAAGTACGCTCCGACCTCTCCGGAAAGCGTCAGAAGAACGGCAATCAGCCAGAGCAGCCACATCCATTGCCTACGGCGCGGGGAGTTGTCAGCGCTGCAATCGGAACCGGATTCAGGCGGAGGTGATGGAGGTTGTTCGCCGACAGAGGAAAGGTCTGATTTCGTCGAGTCGTTCGGAATAGAGCCCGGGTGTCTGGTCCAGGATGAAAAGCCTTTTGCGCGGAGGATCCAAAAGAGGCTGGTGAATACGACGGTCGCATAGGCCATTACGGCGATAAAGGGAAATGCTACAGTGCCGTTTGAAAGGACACATTTGGTAGGCACGAGGACAATTTTGGTGGTTTGAGTCGAGTGGAAGATGTCCTTCGGAATGGACAAGATGGTGAACGCAACATGAGCACTGATGCTGAAACCACCGATGAGACCAGCAAGGCATTTGGACGTGGCTTCTAAGGCCATTGCTGCGCATGGCAATACGAGTCCTAACTGGGCTCGAACCGCACCCATCTCTGAATCTTTTCTTGCATAATCTTCCATGTATTTTCTGCTGTATCATTATCCCCCAATGCCTTCAGGTTCTGAATCTTAGCCTGCCATGTTGCTGCCATTGGCATGTGTTTATAAAAACTCTATACAAGAGCACCTGCATCTTTCCTTGTTCCTTCTTTTCCCACCTTCCGCAGATGAATCCTGCCTGAGGTCGATGCCAGTGCCGCTGACAGATGGGCGCCGTCCGCGGTTGTATTGGCTGTTGATGGTCCGGGCAGCACTAGATCTACAACCCCGCCGAGAGGGGTCAGCTCGTCGAGGGTAACGGTAGTAACGCAGTGAGGTGCATTCTCTACGGCCGATGTACTTAGCTACACCCCAACATGTTTCGAAACGGGACCGCTCTGGGTAATATTATCCTGAGTCTTATCCTAAGGTAACTTGACTCTCGAAAATAACCGTTCGTTAGTAAATTCCCATCACTTACTCTCGCCCGTCCAACTGGATGATATTATAGTCACATGCATTGAAAGGCTGCGATATCCCAACTCTAGAGACCACATCGTATACGATGTTCGGTCAAACCCCGACACTCGCTGGTCGACTCGGACGCAGCTCGTATCGAGGGATCTCCCCATTTACCCCATACAATCAACATACAATTTTGCAGAACATAATCACAACCAACTTGAATGGCTACCTGCTCAGGTTTCCTTGAAGGGACCAAGGCTGCAGCTCCATCATCATGATTTCTTCCGCTGAGATATTGCGAGGCCTGGCCGCCGGGGTTTCGAAAATCACTGATGGAAGTCGCAATCCACATCCACTGGACTCGATTAATTCAGACTCAGAGAAGTAGATAGTGAAATTTAGATACACATCAACAATTGCTTCCCAAAAATACCAAAATGTAGTACACAATTCTCACTATAAGTTTAGTATAAGGTTATCCTGGCAGCCGTTAGGATCCAACAGTTTGTAGATCCGTTGGATTCCAACGGATTTGATGGTTTCATATTTTTCATGCTAGAGGTTTGTCATATCCCGAGGTCTCGGGCTGTTGACTGAGGGATTAAGACTCCAACTCTGGCTTTACTCCTGGTAGTACATTTCATGTTTTCAAACCCAAGCAGCTAGCAGGCTTGAAAGATGAAAAAACCATTCGCCCGGTACTCAATTCCCATAGGAATCCAACATATTTATCATTCCAACGGCTGCCGGGATATCGGTATATCTTTAGCAAGCACACTTAGAGGTCAGAAGCGTGATGTATGGCTATGTTTGGGCTGCTGATAAAGACGCGATGGCGTCACCTGCTCAGTGGCTGTGCACATTGTTCCCAGGGATCACAGTTATGATGGCAAAAACCAAAAATTACACCTACGAATCGTGGGAAGAAACGAGTTTAAAATTCCATTTTAGGACTCGTAAAGAGAAGGAGGCGAGGCTGAGAACGGACGAGGGGATTTGGAGCATGTTGTGGTACGGGATCAAGTGTCAGTTGGCGTGTCAGCCGCTCGCTGACTCGACAAGCCTGCAAATACACATCGCAACAAACGCGCAGATGCGTCACGTGGACGCGTTCACTGGTAGTCTTCCTCCAAACCACCACCTCCCCTGCGACACCCACGCGCCCGCCCAGCGTAATGCTGATTCCATTCCCCATCTTTATCCTTCTTCTCTCTTTACCTGCCCTTATATTCCCCGAGGGAGCAATCTTCGCGCACTGGCGACGGATGGCCACTATGCCAAGGTTTCGCTCTCCTCGCTCGCTCGAGGCGTGTATCGTTGGTCTGGATTGGTATAAAAAGCGTGACGTGCCTTACGGTTCGTTCGCCCAGCCGCCGGCGTTTCGCGTACTAATTTGCCTCGGTAGTGGCGCTGAGATATCCGACCGTCGAGTACCCCGACCACACAGGGCTCTCAGCGTGGCGGGGCGAGCTGCACGACCTCACCATCTCTCCCGCGCGTTCCCGACGCCGCGAGATGTTCGACCTGCACCGTGCGTCTTGCGGTTTCGCCAATATATCCGAATTATCAAGTACTGATTTGTTCCAGGGAGCGACTGTGCGGCGCTGGTGTCGCCAAATATTTTACCCCTTCCTTCCCCTGCAGGCTACCTTCCGCTTCCAACCCGCCCTGTTCAGAACACTCCCCACTCGGTGGTGCGGACCCTGCCCAGGACGTTGTCTTCGCCGTCATCTTCACAGCGATCGTTGGGAGCGGCCTCCTTCTCCGCCGAGTCACCACATCTATCGTCGAAAACTTGTATCAGCGATCTGCCCTTCGCTGACGTCTTCCCGTCTTCGGAAGCGGTCACCTCTTCGGCCGGTCACAAACGCGTCGACCCGATGGCAAACCCAGCCCCTGCCCCGACCGCAAGAGCCCAGACAGCAGTGTCGTCGCTTTCGTTGGGCGAGGTGTTTCAAAGCTGGTCTAGCTCAGTCCCGTATTGGGCCGGGGTTGTTGCGGTGCTGTGCGTGCTGGGATCCTTGGTTTGTGGGCTCGGGTTCCGTTCGACGTTGTTCAAAGTCCCGCAAGTGGTCGACACGCGCGAGGTGCAGCTCCCTGCGCTTCCTCCGTCGGCGCAGTTGGTCGATGGATCCGTAGTTGAGGCGGTCCCTGCACTCCTTCCCAGTGCGGCGGCGACACGGGCCGTCCGCCTTCCGCTCCAGGACCCCGTCGTACCTGCGCATCCCGACGAGCCAGTTGTGGTTGTCGGCACTGTACTCCCTCCGCCCGCGTCGGGCGAAGATGTGGATCAGATAATCGTCAGGATTCCGCGCCCGGGAACTCCTGCACTCGCCCCCACGCCCCACCTGTTTGACGCTGACCATCGCGACCGGAGTCGTGTGGGCGCTTTTCCCAACCCGACTCCCCGTTCTGCGATGCATCAACAGCAGACCACTCCTTCGGAGCTGCCGCGGGCAGCGTCGCCTGTCGCCGCCTCTAGCGCCGCTCATAAGCGCGGGAGTTTGGTCGACCAAGCACAAGAGGCCCTCACTGGGTCCCGCCCCACGCCTGCCTCTCAGCTGCAACGCGTGGTGACGCCTCCTGTCCCCATCGGCGTTGCTCCACCCCGCAGTGCTGCCGCAGCGTCGCGAGCGGCCTCTTGCGCCGCCCCCACCCACCCTCCTCGCTCTCAAGTGCAAAACGGGACGCCCGGCGAGCGCGTGGACCGTCGTCGCTCCGACGCCCAGGCCTCCGCGGCAACTGCATCTTTGCCCGTCCGAGCGAGGGCCGCCGTTGCGAGCGCCACTCCTCCCGCCCCCGTCGGCGTTGCTCCACCCCGCAGTGCTACCCTGGGCCTCAAGCACGCCAAATCAGTGCTTGGGATTGCATCAGCGTCGCCAGTATCTTGTGCCCCCACCGTGGTTCCCCCCACCGACCCTCCTGGCTCTCAACCGCAAAACAGGCCCACAACTCCCGGCGAGCGGGAGCACCGCCGTCGCTCCGACGCCCAGGCCTCCGCGGCGACCGCATCTTTACCCGTCCGAGCGAAGGCCGCCACTGCGGGCGCCACTCCTCCCGCCCCCGCCATCGCTGATGTCCCTCTGAACGCCCCTTTGGGTCTCAGGCGCGCCACATCGGTGATTGTCCTTGCGTCGTCACGCGCGCCCTCTCGCACGCCGACTGTTGTTTCCCCCCGTTCTTCTCGCTCTCGGGAGAAAAGCGGGGCGACTCCTGGCGCGCGCGAGCACCGCCGTCGGCCCTCCCAGGACCACCCTGAAGCAATCATAAAGCCCCCCGCGCCCCAGCCGCGGAGCCTCCTATCCCCGTCCCCGATGCCGCTGTCGTGGCTGCCCGCCTCCGCCGCGCTGCTGAGGGGCTCAAGCGCCCAAAATCGGGGATCACTCTTGCCAGAGCATCGCAGACGTCTTCTCGCACGGCTGCTGATCCCGCCGCACGCCCTCGTCGCTCCGGGGCGCAAAGCGGGGCTGCTGGCGCCGGTGAGCGCCGTCAGTCCGCCGACGCCCTCCACCCCGCGGTAGCCTCTCTGTCTCTCCCAGTCGCCCAGTCTCCCATGCCCCGCCGTGTGGCCTCTCCCCAGCGTCCCCCCCTCCCCAGCCCCCCCTCTGCCGTCCCTTCCTCGGTAGCCATCACCGCGGCCCCGTCTGTCCTCTCGCTCAGCGAGTTTGCGTCGCACCCGGCGCCGGCGTCGCCAGGAACGAGGGCAAGGCCTCCCTCGGGGAACGGCGAGCGCCCCGTCGTCGCCTTCTCGGCGGCTGCCCTCCTCTACAAATTGATAGGGCCCGATCCCGTCACAGGAGTTACGCCAATCGTCGTCTTCAGTCCCGAAAGGGCCGGCGCGTCCAGCGGAGAAGGCTAGGACGGAGGAAGACAAGCACGGGAAAGAGAACGAAAAGGCGCGGAAGAAAGAGGACGGGGACGGGGCGCAGCGCGGGGACGGGGACAAGGAGGGGCGCCGTCGGGCGAAGGCGACGCGCGAACCGACCGTCGCCCCTGCACGCCGTCGACACGTCGGCTCCGGGGAACCTCGAGGAGGCGGTGGTGGACAGTGCGCACAGGGCGGTGGAGGACCTCGTCGCCACGCTAAGACTTGAGGACGAGACGATTGTGTTGGATGTACAAGAGGCGGCGGAGCTTCACCGGCAGTTGGTGGCGCACGCGCACCCCAACCCTTCTGACGCTGAGAGGCGGGGAACGACGCGCTTCGTCCGCACGAAGATCCAACTCGGCCGGTCGACCGCTAGCGTGGCGCGTGAAGTTCCGGGGAGTGGGGTAAACGAGGAGGAGGGCAGCGAGCGTCGGCGTTGAGGCGCTTTTTATTTTATTTTTTATTTTTCAATTTCTTTCTTTCTTTTTCAGCTGCTCGCACTTGTACACCCTCCCCAATCATTCATCTTACATCGGTACTGTATTTTTCAGTGTAGCTTACAAGGCCTGTATATTTTTGCCTGTATTGTCGTCGCGGTTTCGAAATGTACGGCGTAAAGGTTGGCTTGAAAATTGGCAAGATTGAAAACGAGGTCTAGAACTGTAGAATACCCGACGTATTATAGTCTGGCATTCTTGTCTTCGTCTGGGCAGTGAACACGAAGTCTCTCTGAGTTCACGGAAGATACGGACCGGTGAAGTATTCCTAGTTTCATCCTATCAATCAACTCGCTGATCAACGTTCAACGCCTCCCTTCTCCCAACCATCCAACTAAAGAAGTCCAGCACTGTTTTCTTGGCTTCATGGTGTATAATTAATCCTCACCTCTTGGTATTGTTTGCTGCACCCTGTCACGTTCGGAGCTCGACGCATGAAACGGTTTGGGAGGCAACGGCGGGCGGACATTCACAGCGGCCATCTCGTTTCGAAGCAGATCAGCGATGCTTTCTTGTCCATGTCACTGGAGGAGCCCCCACGGGGCAGCTCCCTGCCAGTTCCACATGTCGTGTTGTTGCGAAGCATCATCGAGGCTTTCTCGGCGAATGAGGAGCTCACACGACGCAGTTCCTTGCCAGCGCACCCCTCCACCGCCCGCGGGTCCAGATGAATCACCCGTACAGCAGCCCCGCGGCGAGCGCCATCTACGCGAACGAGGTGCGTATTCTGATCATCTCAGCATATCGCCAATCCGAGTTGCGACTTACGTGAACCCACGCAGCCGGATGCCGCTCCCAAGCACCCCCACTTTGCCCCCGCTCGAGCACGTCGACCTGGGGCGCACGATAACCGCTGGGTGACGGTGGGCACCTACACGCCGCGGCCACTGCCGAGGGCGGGCCCGCGCGTGGGCGCGGACCCGCCCGGGTACTCCCAGTGCAGGCCGCTGCCGCCCCTCCCGCACGAGAAGCACCCCGCCGTGGCCGAGCTCGAGTCCGGGTGGGTCTCCGACTCCGAGGACGACGAGTCCGAGTCGGAGGGGCGCGCGAGCAACGACACGGTCGTCGCCCCTACCCCACCCACGAAAGCCACGACGCCGCAGCCGCAGTTCAAGACGACCATCATCCGGTACGAGGGCGAGGACGCCCCGCTCGTGAGCCGGCCGGCGCCCGTCCCGTACGAGACGCGCCTCTCGGAGCGTGCGCTCGCGGCCCGCAAGCACGCCGCATGGCGCAAGAAGATTGCGGACATCATGTGTGTGAAGCTCGACTGAAGAACCTGCATGGAATGGCCGGGACAGCCGCGGCGGCGGGTTGGGACTTGAGTTTTGGAAGATTTCTTTTTTTTTGGGGGGGGCGACTCAACCCTTTCTTCCTTCCTTCCTTCGGGTTGACTCCCTCTACGAACGCTTCGAGTCATACTTCATGGCGAGTAGAGCTTGGTGTACTTATGATTATTTTCGGCGCGGGACGCACATGTATCTATCAATCCATGTCGTTCTGTCTGTACTGCAGAGTGATTTGAACTGTCAGGATAAAGGATGACGTGCGTTGAACTGGAGACTGGCAGCCGCCTTCCATTCCCTCGAATGTAGCTCTGAGGCGATGCTTCCGGATCTTTGCGAGCTCCAGCTTCGTATGAGACTTCCTTGGTACACGGAAGCCACCAGACTTGCAGGGAGAATTTGGGCGGTGGTCGGAGCGAACGCAAGACGAAGAGCGGGTGAGGACAGAATTGCCAGTGGAAACTAAACGCAGCCAACTTGAAAACGCAGCTACTTCCGACAGCCTGAGATTTCAGCTCTGCCCTTCCGGCTGAGAACCGAGGGCAAGTAAAATTGGTCCAGGAACAGCATTGCCCGAGCTCAAAGCTTCTCAAAGACAGGCGATGGCGTGGTGGCAGATTCAAGAAGAGAATAACGCGCCGAACTTCCGAAGACGACCGTGTGATGCCATCACTTATCGCCCGGGCCGACCCGAGCTCTTTGAACCAAGACTACAAGCTTACACATGCAATGGCATCCACTGAAGCCTGGCGCTCCTATCCCGTCCCCGTCCCGTTCGTTTTGGGCTCCTCTCTCACTCCCGCCCAGCTGAAAGTCATGGCCCGCCACTGGCTCTCGTCCTCGGAAGTCGCGGTGCTGGAGGATGATCGGTCGTATCACGTTGCACTCCTCGACTACTCAAGACAGAAAGGTCATGAATGGACTTTCTTGCGAACCTACCCCTCGGGAGAGCTACGATATCTATGGGTTGTATACGTTATCCCGTCCTGGGACGGCTCCATTCCCACCCCGAAGATGCCCGACGAGAGCACGGCGCGCGTGTTATCGATGGTTTGGGTTCGATTCGGTGGACACGGCGTGCGAGAGGTGGCCGCGCGAGATGACCGGTAGGTTGTCTCATACCCTTGTGTCGTCATCTTCATACATGTATCTGCTCACACGCTGTTAATCAGCCCCGGAGTGGCTTTGGCGGAAGGTGATCAAGATCGCGAAGAAAATAAGCCAACAGAAGTCCGAGGAGCAGGCGGAAGGGGGGCGAATGATGATGTGTGCGAACTGACATCTTTCTCAGAGCCCAATCCCCACACTTGGAGAAAGCAAGCCCGCAGACGGAGCTGACGCAGAACCGGCGATGCGCTCCCCCATGTTCCGTCGTCTGTGATATTGTTGGACGTGCTGGACCTGCAAGCATGACACAATGGTTTCCATGGACAAGATAATTGGAGCGCAAGTGTACAAAACCAAGCTTGTTATGATAACTTGAACCGCGGGAATCAGGGCCGCGGCGGGATATCTTCCGCGAACGTCAGGCGCGCCGCGCCCTGACCGACTTCGCAGCATTTGACCACGGGCGTTTGTTTGGTGCGGACAGCCGTGTAAAAGGCCGGCCAGACATGATTGATTGGATGATTTCTTCCGGGGTGTATCTTTCGACTTTGCGAAGCAGTGTATTGCGATTGGCGATCTGGGACCAAAGACGAAGGTCAGTATGCTCCTGGCTGCTTCTCGCTGGCCTGAGATCTACAGCCCCGCCGAGAGGGGTCAGCTCGTCGGAGGCAGGTAAGTCGTGGCGTTGCACAGTATATTCTTAGGCCGATGTATACTCATACTGTACGCTACACCCGGCATGTTTCGAAAACTTGAACGGGACCGCGCCGGTTAATATTATCCTGAGTCTTATCCTTTGCTGCTGCTTATGCGCATCTCGCCGTGTGTTCCGTTCATTTCTGCGGAGGTCCCTGTACACGAAACGTTCTTACTCCGGAGTCCGGACAGACTTGGCAATGCCAAGCAGGCCACGGAGATCATACGCATTCGGGGCCCGCCCATCTCAGGCTTGCCCATTTCCCCGGGGATACGTGTACATGCGCGTTTCAAAGGTCCGGTCACTTATGGCAGGGAAAGACATACGACAGTGTGTCTTGTGTGTCTTATATCCAATTCAGGCGTCACTGACGGGGGTTTCATCTTCGGCCACCGGGCCCCGCGGTGTATGAGTCTGCGTCTCCATGAGCGAGGGTCAGCCGGGGGCACTGCGCGCACATTGACATACCTCGGGGCCTCGACTCGGACGGTGATCAAATATCCAATATCCAATATCAATCTCCTCTAGGCAGACGCTTCGTCGAGGGGCGGTGACAGGAAGCTCCAGGACGAAATCTCCGCGTTACACCAGATACGATTATTCAGACCGCCGTCAAGATTTATTTTGTTTTGTTTTATTGGCCGGAAGTCGAAGTACAAAACCTACCTGTCTGTATGATACTGCGAGTGAGTGCAGCGCGCC
This sequence comes from Mycena latifolia, assembly GCA_029289555.1. Taxonomy (NCBI): domain Eukaryota; kingdom Fungi; phylum Basidiomycota; class Agaricomycetes; order Agaricales; family Mycenaceae; genus Mycena; species Mycena latifolia. The sequence continues at coordinate 1,086,772 of JARJLE010000011.1, read as the reverse complement.
CAGGGCCATACGCGTTCCAGCGCGCCGAATTTGAAAGGCTCGAGTTCACCTGGATTCCTTGAATTCTACGCGGAATTCGACTTCGCTCGCGAGCAGAACGCGACCTGCCATACGAGGAGTCCGTGTTCGAGCGGCGTCGTCATCGAGCATTCAGCTTAAGCTCAGCCAGCCTGCGAAATGCTGTACGCGAAGCACCGCAGTGCGTGTGTCAGATCCTTAGCGCCGGGACGGACAGTGCACGAAAGTGTCCCACTGTCCCGTTATGGGAATTGTAGAATGATGTCGTGTGGGCGCTTATGCTTACGGACGTGGATCGCGCTGGGAGGCCTGCGAGACGGACTCACCGCACCCAGGTTCTACTTAGTCTTCCCACAAGTGAAGTGCACAACAAAACAATTCATTCGTTCGTCCATTCATCGCACTCCCTATCCTCTGACTCTCACGACCCTCCTCTTCCCCTTGCCCGCGCCCGCGCCCGCCTGCCCCGGACCCGCACCAGCACCCGGCCCAGACGCCGCGGCGGCGGCCTCCTGCGCCTGCGCGGCCATGCCGGCCTTGACGGCGTCGACGAGCACGCCGCTCGCGAGCGCGGGCGAGTACGGGCTCACGCGCGCGGCGAGCGGCGGGTGCGGGGGCGGCGGGCCCGGCGCCGCGCGCGCGCGGGCGGTCGCCGCGTTCTTGGGCGCGGGGGCGGACGCCTGCTTGCCCTTCCCCGGCGTCGGCGTCGATGTGGGGGAGGCGGAGGGGGCGGAGGAAGAGGAGGACGGGTTTGCGGAGGAGGTGGTGGTGGAGGTGGTGGGGTGGAAGGGCGGGACGGGGACGGAGTGCGGCTTGGCGAGCTGGATGCGGTGCGCGATGCTCTCGAGGAGGTTTTTCTCTGCGGTGCCGTGTCATCAAACATACAGCGACAAGGAGGGGCACGCACTCGTGCGTATGGCGGGGTTCATGAGCCGCCCGTCCTTCTTCCACTGCACGCGCACGCGGCCGGGGTTCTCCCAGTCGCGCGGGTGCGACTTGTTCACCTCGTGCAGCGTCGCGAGCCCGAGCGCGTTCGTCGCGTCCGCGATGTCCTTGCTCAGCGGCCACCACACCGCCGCCGCGCGCGGGACCCGCCGCTGGCCCGTCCCGTACGCGCGCTTAGCGTCGATGTAGATCGGGTAGATGCATGTCCAGCTGCAACGTTCAAAATCAGCGTTATCATCTTGAATAATTGTTTGAAAAGCGCACTTCTTGTACGGGGTGATGTCGGTGACGGTGTTCTTCAGATTTGGATTCATGTTCGGAGGCGGGCGGAAGGCGGGCTGGGCGTGCGGGGGCGAGGCGGGGCCTGCGCGTGGGCTGGGCTCGAACTCGTCGTCGTCGATGTGGAGCTCCTGCAGCAGCGGGCCACGGGAGCCGGTGTTGGGCAGCGGGTGCGACGGCAGCGGCAGGTCCGTGTCGTCGTCAAACTCTTCCTCGACGATGGCTGCGCGGCGGGACATGTTGTGCTGGTGCAAGAAGGCGGGAATCGGCGGTCGGATCCGTCGGGAATGGTGACTGTCACGCGTGACAGAAACACGTGCCGCATTCCTGGCTGTCCTCTCCGTTGATGTGCCGCAAATGCGCCTGCTCTGGGTCCTCTCCCTGTGCGTCTATTGCTCGTAAAAAACTCGTCAAACTAACCGAGATGGACGCGGCAGACTTTTCATGACATGCTTTGCGGCGGAGACGATCCACAGCGAGCTCCCCGCCGACCTCATCTGCACCCCCTACGGCGACTGTGAGCCATGTCCTGCCGATCTGGTACGTTCTCCTCCATTCTATCTCGTAAATGCCCTGCTCACCCGGACGCATGCAGCTCCACGAACCCTTCTGCCAGCCCTTCGGCTCGCGGCGCGTCATGCACTGCGCGAACGCCACCGCAGCGCCGCCCTCTCCCCCGCCGCCACACGCAAACCGCCTCTCCATGCTCGCCGACCGCGCGCCGGCCCCAGCGGACCCGCATGACCCCCGCGCACGCGCCGCGGACGCCCCGCCGCACTCGCACGCGGGCGAGACCCTCGCGTGGGCCGCGTGTGGGCGCATCGTCGCCCAGGAGCGCGCCGACTTCCTCGAGTTCGTCGCGTGTAACGTCCTCTTCGCCGCCCTCGCCCTCTTCGGCGTCTTCTCCCGCGCGCGCCGCAACGCCGCGCTCCACGCGCGCCAGCTCGCTGCGAGGATTGGGCTCGGGCGGCGGTAGCGAGCCCCTTGGGGTCGACACCCCGGAGGCGGAGGGGCCGGTGCGTGCGCATAGACACGACTGGCACGCCTGTATCTATTATCCCTATTCCCCTGTCTTGTAGATACCCAGTCCCACCCACGACGTAAAACACCTGGATTTGCAGGCCGACCATGCCTTCCTCGTTCTTCCCGTAGGAATCAGCGTCAATTAAATTGGGATGGCGAGTACCAGGCCGGCGATGCCATGTCATTTTGTGCCCGATGAAGGCGTAGCCTGAATTCGAAGCCTCAGAGTCGAGGCGGTTTTTTTTCATTTTTTATTTTGGGATACTCGACAAAAGAGGTACCCTCCTCGCATGAAAAAAATTGCGCAGGATGGAAACTGCCTCGACCTGAAGGATAACCCGAAGTAGTACCAGTCCGAGTCGTAAGGCCACCAGAAGGCGCTGAGTCGTCTCGACGAGCTACGATTGATTGGCGGGATAGCTGTAGCCGGGGGTCGAGCGCGAGCGCACACTGAGACCTGCCAGTGGTAACGTTGTCGGCTGCAGCGAAATCGTGTAGCCTAAGCCACGTACATACAGTGAACTGGTGCGCAGAAGTGCTTGGTCTGCGCACCCTTGCAACGTCGTCGTCGCGCCCGACCATCCGGGCACACTCATTCGGGCTGGGTAGCTACAATCCGCGGGCGGGAGTCCAGAGCCGAGGTGGGCATCGAGGCCTGCGCGTGCAGCGAAAGCGTGCGCGTACAGATGCATCGGAGGAAGGAGAGAGGAGTGGTAAGACAAGGCTAGCCAGCTCCGAGCGTTTTTGGATCCTAGTCCGTGCGCTCCGAGTCGGTGAAGGCTCGAACTTGAAGCGCACAGTCGACGCCCCGAGTCAAGGTGCGCGTCACCGGCCGGCAGACGAGACTCCGACGTGGATCCAGCTTGAATTGCGGGGCGCTGCGCCACAGTGTAGGAAACCGCGCCCTTGTTCGAGCAAGCAAACCTCAAGCTTCGAGCTTCACGTTTGGCGTCTTGTACGGCGGCAGTTTGGCTTTGGCAGAGTCCGTCGCCGTTCGCGCCATACGCCGAGTGAAAGGAAAGGAGGCGAGGTGGTGGTATTTGTGAGGTCCTTCTGGCCACGAATCGATGCCTCGGACGTCGATGATGCTCAAGATAGTCCGCCGCGTTTTCATCTTGCAATTTGTCTTCGTCCGCTGAAAGCGAAGTCTCTTTGAAGGGCGTCGACGGCGCACACTGGCAAAAACAGTCCGAATCCGATGCCTGGATGAAATACTTGCGATGCACGTCGAACTCTTCCTCGTCGTATTTCTTCTAGCTGCAGGTAGCTGGCCACTGGCACTCGACGAGTTTACGGAAGATGCGGGCCGTAAACGCGCGAACTATTCCTGGTATATTAAAATATCAATCAACTCGCTGATCCACGTTCAACGCCTTCTTCTCCCGAGCAACGAACTCAAGTCTCGCCGTTTTCTAGGCTCATCGTATATTCAATCCTCACCCCTTGGTCTTGTCTACGGCACGGAGCGCAACGCATGAAACGGTTTGGCAGCCACGGACTTTTACAGCGGACAGCGGCCATCTTGCTTCGACGCAGATCAGCGATATTTTCTCGCATATGTCACTGAAACCACACTTGCCCAGACGGGACAGCTTCCTGCCAACTCCACATGTAGTTGCGAAGCATCAGCGAGGATTTCTCGGCGAAGAGCTCACACGACGCAACTCTTTACCAGCGACACCCTCCACCGCCCGCGGGCCCACATGAACCACCCGTACAGCAGCCCCGCCGCGAGCGCCGTCTACGCGAACGAGGTGCGTCCGATGGTCTACGTGCGTCCCATGCACACCGAGAGGCCGAGTTGCGAGCTTACATGGACTGCGCTACGCAGCCGGACGCCGCGCCCACCGTCAAGCGCCCCCGCTTTGCGCCCGCGCCAGCACGGCCGCCTGGAGCGTACGTCAGCAGCTGGGTGGCGGCGGGCACCTACAAGGCGCACACACCGCCGCGCGCGGACGCAGCGCCCACACGCCCGCCCGGGTACTCCCAGATCCGGCCCCTGCCGCCGCTGCCGTTCCGCCCCCTCCGCGGGCCCACCGTGCATCCGCCCCAGAAGCCCGCGGCCGTCGCCGCCGCCGCCGACGCCGACGCCGACTTCTGGTGGGTCTCCGACTCGGAGGCGGACGACGCCGAGTCCGAGGCGGGCACGGACGACACGGTCGTCGCCCCGGCCCCGCCCCCCGCGGCGAGCGCCCCGCGGGAGCTGCAGTTCAAGACGACGATCATCCGGTACGAGGGCGAGGAGGCGCCGCTCGTCGCGCGGCGCCCCGCGCCCGTCCCGTACGAGCTGCGCCCCTCGGAGCGCGCGCTCGCGGCGCGCAAGCACGCCGTATGGCGCAAGAAGATCGCGGACATTATGTGTCTGTGACGCTCGACTAGTCGGTGTGCCTGCGGGAATGGCCATGGCCCCCCGCATTGTATTTTTTTTAGGGTCGAGTGGAGGTGCGCATGTAGACGCCTGGCAAGCCTGTATTTTACTATTTATTTATCACGATTCCCGCGTCCTGGAGATACCCCATCCGAAAACGCAGATATCAGCCCCCGACGTCCTTTGACGCCCGCGGTTGGTGCATCGGCGACGAACGAATATCTTCTCGTTCCGCCGAGGACCCACCTGTTTTGATTACTGTGTAGGACACCAGGGCTTCACGGTCATATTCCAGCCGTGCGTTTACGCCGGCGTCGGCTGCACTGGCAGTTCCACATACGTCCTCCTAATCTCTGCTAATACTCTCTCCAGCTCTCTGTCGACTATCTAAAATACGGCACCCCGCATTGTCTGCACGAATCTCGCTGTCCCCTGGTGCAATCAAATCAGGCGGCGAGATGGTACAATCAAGCGGACCGCGTCCAACGCACCGGCTAACGTGTACGATTAACGGAGGTCGCGCCGTATGTATACGTAGGGCTGCAAAGGCCTGAAAACCAGCGATATCGACAAACATTGACCTGAATAACGCTGCCGTGTCGACGGGTGGTTGGATTTACGCAGGTCTTGGCGCAAAAGGAAAAAAAAAAGGGGGACCCTCGATCATGGATTAGTTCTGTGAACAATCAGCATAGCATTAAACCGCTCGTATAAAGACAATCGTAATCCTCTCTCGGTTCCCGGTCGAATGTCGCATGGGAGAAATTTTAAAAATACATGTACGCCTATGAAACGAGGGGGAACATACCCGAGTCAGCTTAACCACAGGTAGCGACGAGTACTGAAACTAGTACTACCGGGAAGCTCTCCGGCCCACCTTCCCGGGGCCCAAGTATGGAAACACGGAGAATCACGCTTTGAGATACTAAGGCCCTCCGGGCACCTAGATGTGAAGCAGCGCACAAGCACACGTCGTGAAACAACACAGGATGTTCGGGGGTGGTTTCAAGTTGCAAAATAGGATTTCGCACCAAAAAAAGTCCCAACTTAGCCCGCGCGAAAAGCCCTAACCGACCTTGCCGCGAAAAGTCCTAATTAAGCCCGACTTTAAACCCTTGACCGAGCCCGACTTTCAGGTCCTGACCGAGCCCAACTTTTATACTGTTCCATCTCTTAACTTAGCCCGACTTTTAGACTTTTTAGACTTACAACTCCCAGACTAAGACCTCAGCGCACGATGCCTGTATCAAAGCTGTAGAGACGCAATAGTGTAGTAGTACTGGATGTATCTGTCCCAATGTCTGAATTAGAGTCTCTAGATGTAAGATCCCTCCCGATATATTGTAAGTTGATTTTCTGATCGTTTGAGCTGTGCTACAGTATTTCGGCCCTCCTCGTTCTCTCCTTCAGAAATTGGCTTCTAATCCATCTTCAGCATCAGGCCAGTGGATATTCATGCCCAATATAGGGGAATGCGGTCGGAAAGCTGGGTCTGGGCACAGGGAGTCGAAAGTATAAAAGTCGGGCTCGGTCAGGAGTTGGAAAATACACAAGTTGGGCTCAGTCAGGGCTTGAGTTAGGCTCGGTCAGTGGTTGAGTCCTGGCTCGGTCAAGAGTTGAAAGTCGGGCTCTGTTAGGACTTTTCGTGGCAGGCTCGGTTAGGACTTTTCATACCGGCTAAGTTAGGACTTGGTTTGGGGCGAAAAACACATTTTGGTTTCAAGTTCCAGCCCCTTCGTGCCGAGTACGAGTGAAGGCGGAATAGACGCGAAACCAATGTTCGTAATGGCGGCGGGCACAGATAGCTCGCTGTCACTCTCATCTAATGGGTTTTTCAAGATCTTGGACTTGAAGGAGGGAGCCAGAGGCCGTGTAAATGGAGAGGGCGCACCATGATAAGGCGATGGCGGCGGGTCCATTTAAGCATTTATTTGAGACAAGTAGCAGGCGGCTGTGGCGGTAAGGGCGGGCAGCAGGGTGCATTTAATCGAGCAGGAGCGGGGCGCGTTGAGCATGCTGTCAGCGGCCCAATGAGCGCACAGAACGGCGGTGGAGTGGCAAGCACTGGTACAAGCATGCGGGTATATGCTGGCTGCAGGCGAGCGCAGGGTGGGTGCGGGCCGAAAAATGAGGAACGCGCGGATCCCGACTGCCGAGGCGGACTCGGAGCTGGGACGGCATCGTCCGTTGTCTCGCGCTGCCCGCGACTCGGATACCCACCCCGCTGTCTGCACGCAGGGCGCTCCACCCGTGAATGGGGCGGAGTAGGATTCGCGGAACGAGTGGGGGGCAGCAACAGTACTAGTGGAGCCGGGCATTGTACATACAGGTCCTGGGCCGTGTAGGTCTTCGCCGAGCTATGCGAGTCCGATCGCGAGTCGTACGCGTCGCCAGCATCCCCAGTGTCCTGCCCCCGAGCCCAACACGACGGAATGGAGACCACCGCTGGAGACCGACTAGGAGCCTGGGACATCGAGCTCCGTCGACCATAACCTTGCGGAGGCCTAAAGTCGCGATCGCAGGACCAACGAGGCCGACTCGGAGTCGGAAGACTCTCGGAGGCGCCGGTACGCCGTATTCTGTCTGCAACACGCTTTGGCTCGGTGCGCAAGTAGAAAAAGAAAAAGAAACCCGCAGGGCTCTGCTCTCGAACTTCAGAGGGCCGCTACGACGATCGTGGCGGGACGAAAGGAAAGCGGAGTTGTCCCCGTGACCGTCTTTCTGCCTGCCGAGCTCGGCACCCGCCGCGACCTTGCCGCCGCCAAGTACTGCTTGGCTTTTCTTCGTTTCGTCACTCGTGCCACTGGCACTCCTCTCAGCCCAGGTTCTCGACTCGTCTCCTGTGGTGGAAGGCGCACTACTTGCCTTCTGAATCCACAAGTTGAACCCCCTGCAGTGCGCGAGCGAGTCGGAGCGCTCGCGACTTCGAACTCAAGTTGGTGCAACTCCGTGAAGAGTCAAAACCGAGGTGGCACTGAAGGACTGCCCTATGCTGTACTCTCTGGTCGAATCCCCGACGCAACTCAAATGCCGCCGAGCTTCATGATCTCGGCCGCCGAAAATCAAATCATGTTAACGTGCCTTGCGGCGCTACTGCGACTTGACGCCCTGAACAACGATTCTGCCAGGACCAAGCAGAACCGCCGTCCTCGTACCACAGAAGGCTCCCTTCTTTATATTTTAAAACCTCCGATGGGCCTTATCGCACCCGACTCGGAGTCGATCTAGATTATATATTCGAGTAGATCCGAGATGCAACTCGCCGGCACTACAGCTGTATTTCTCCTTGGCACTCCCGGCGTCCAGGAAGTAGACAACCACCTGCTGTACACAATCGCCAAGAACGATAGTATGGACGTGTTCCACAACCTGTGGGTCGTATATACTTGTATCACTGAGGGACACTCAATACTCTTCATACGCCAGATTCGAGCAGAGCTGCACCAGCAGGCCGTAGGCAAGAACGCGGATAGTGCGTCCGTCCCTTTTCCTTTTCCGAAAGCACGCGGCTGCAGTTCCAAAAGAAATCACTTATCTGTCCTAATTTCTCCTTCGTTCTATCTTTGACATTTGACAGCGGAATGCCTCATTATCTGCGTGAGTGACGCTGTCTTCCGGTATACTTATAATTAGGCTGCGAGGGGTTATACTGTAGTGTTGTACAGTCGTGGCACAACACCGCCCAACGCGCCGTCAATCCACTTAACCAAAGAGGTTATGGCGTACCTAGACGCTGCTGTGTTCCGTGATAATAATATTGTCAGTTGGTCGCTTGATTTGACCCAGAACTGTCATTAAGTCTGGGAACGATCGAGAAACTCAGTGCGTCATGGCATGGGGGAAATTAAATGTACGTTAGTCCGTTGCCTAAGCGAGGGGAAAATACCCGAGTCAATCATGAGTACTTACGAGACATATAGGAGGCTCCTGGGCCAACGTGCCAGTGGAATTAATGCGGTTAATCACCTAGAACAAGAATTCTAGATTGAGCAATAAATTCTCTATCAGTCTGTTCATCCCCGATTTTAACTCCACGCTGGGCCAGAGGGCTCAATACTAGTACAACGGTTGGCATTTCCCCCATCCATGCATTCATCAGCATCCGACGCGACAGATATTTTTTATTTTCTTCCCACTGCATGCTTGTGGTGCAAGTTCCTCGATCAAACGACAGCTCTCTCTTAAATTTCTCCTTCAACTAAAGCTTGCTCCCGCACGAGGACTTCATCCACCAAGAATAGCCCCACACGTCATCGGTTGTTCAGTCCGAGGTCTTCGTCGCCCCCAAATACTCCGCGACCTGCGTCGTAAACGTGATGGCCTGCAGCGGGTTGGGCGCGGACGCGTTGTGCCATGACTATAATATGCACGACGTCGACATCAACACGGTTGGAATCGCGCATTAATTATGACCGAAGCGGGCTAAAGAATAAACCACTTACGCAGACAATGCGGCATTCGGCTACATAATGGATAAAGATGTTTAAGAATCTAAAGAGGAAACCGCTTAAAAGGGTCTGGAACGCACTAGCCGCATTCTTCCCCGAATAATCGCCCGGCTGGAATATGAACCCCTCGAATGAGAGCCCCTTAGGCGGCGGGGGCTTCCACGTCCCGTTGGTGCACGTCTGCTCGAAACTGGGGGCGAGCACTCAGTGTCACTCGGAGAGTATTTAGACAGGAAGGGGACCCACAGGTTCCGGAACACATCCATGATGTCCTTTTTGGGGATCGTGTAAAGCAGGCGGTTGTCCACAGCCTCGACGGGAGCAGTCCCAAGGAAGACCACCGCGGCTATCACAGCACTGGCGGCGGCGAGTTGCATCTTGGACTCGGGGCAGACTCGGATATCTAGATGGATAATGCCGATGCGATAGGGGCCTTTATAGAACGCGATAGGGAATAATGGGGCTTCGGTGGTACGAGAAGTTAGAACGCCCTGAAGGCTGCGCGCTTCTGGTCCCTGGGTCGCAGTACCGCCGCAAAGGGGCCGGGCGTTCTGCGGCATTCGAATCGGGAGAAAGGATGGTCTTTGACCACGTAAGGACGCGCTTCATTATTCCGCAAGCGCACCCAGAAGGCGGCCTATGGATGGTAGGTCCCTGAGTCGTCGCTCTGAGTCGTGGGCAGATTCAACCAAGATAAATGTCCAGCTCGCGGATTTGAGACGAGATTCAAGAATTCCGAGCCTAAGCAATGGAAGGGCCAGAACGTGAGATGTAAGAGCACACTTAAAGCACCAAAAACCTCGCGGAGAACTGTGGGCGGAGACAAGGCGGACTGTGGTTGACACTGCCGAACTCACCGGCACTGCGCCGAGCTCGGCACTTGGCAGGAACGGCGGGAAGAATGTTCGTTCGTCTGAACGCTAGTTAGAAGCAATCATGGAGCGCCTGTCGAGAGACCAACGTACGAGGACGTTGATGGTTCCCCTGTTTGTTTAGTACGGCTGTTTCGACTTTTGATAATTGATTTATGTTGAGCATTTTGCCTCGGGTTGCGTGTCCCTACGGAGATTCAGAGGACAGACAAGTCCGAGGAGAACACATAGCAGTCCGAACAATTATCCGCGTCTTGGTCCTTCTGCGTGCCGTTTTATTAACACAAACGGAATCCGGGACAGAATATTGGCATGAGTCATCGAAAGCGTAGGGATCGAATAAAGTACTCACGCAGATTCTTTGCATCTTTCCCGAGCCGGCTGAGTCGCTCTCTAAATGTGTATCAGCCGCAGCATCATTCAACTTGTTCAACTTGTTCAACCACCAAGCCTATTATCCGAAATCCGAAAACGCCGAACCATCACCTCTCCGACACCAACGCTAATTTCTGTGCGTCTCGAGTTGATTGATAGAATTTTCGAGACTGGCAGCATAGCAGCCCAAGACGTGGTTCGAATTTTCTCCCCGGAGATTCTCAAAATGCCGATAATGCCGTTCTGTTTCGACTGCATCCTGAGTAGCGCCGAGATGATAACCTCCCGCTGGCTAATTTCAGCGCATTGAAAATACCCTATAATGCCGGAGGTAGTGACAAATTCACATTTGAGATGACGCACCGCGCGATGTCCTGTCTGCGTAACTGACCATCGTGGACATAGACAGCAACCCTAAATGAAAAGGTGAGGATCAAGACTAATTAAAGCACCATCGTCGCTGCCAGTGCCCCTGCTCAGCCGCCCGGCAGGCCATGGATCTTCATTCTTCATCTTGATTCTTGACAATTCAACGGCAGCCGTCCGAATATACCGCAAATTGACAGATGATGACAGCTAACGGCTCGGCAGAAAGACGGCGGCCAGGAGAAACCAGTCACTGATCCAGAGATAATCATAATGCCTTTCCAAATATGCGCCAGTAAAGACGGGGCCATTAAAGCGGGTCGCTATACTGAACAATAATATCTCAGCGTTGTAATATGACGAGCACTTTCCGAAATCTAGCGTAACAGAGCTACGTACGCGTACGCGTGTCTAGCACAGGAATTCGCCGACCGCACCCGTAAGCGCGGCCCAGAAGCGCTCGACCTCGCCCTCGGCAAAGCCCATGCTGTCCCAGCACAGCTGTAGGACGAGGCGCGCGCCGAAGGAGTGCCCGAGCAGGAGGAGCCCCCCGGGCTTGAGCCGGCTGGCGGTCGCGACGCTGCGGAGGTGTACGCCGGGCCCGTACGCAGTGCGCACATATGTGCGGTCTAGATCGCCGATAAGTGAGATCCCGAGGAGCGCGGCGCTGGCCGCGGGGCGCGCAGGGAGCCCGGGGGATTCTGGCGGGGGCGCAAAGGCGGACGCGGACGGAGGCGTGCGACGCGCACGTGCCGCTGCAGAGAGGAGGGTGCGCGTGGGGAGCAAGGGCGAGCGTACGGCATGTTGCATTTGAGCTTTGGCGAGCCGCGCTCGGTGCCAGACACCGGTGGGCTTCGGTGGCGCAAACGCGGGAAGGGAGATCGTGAAATAAGCGAGCGCGAGGAACCAATGCGCGGCGGATGGTTGCGGCTTAAGGTGAGGGCGCAGGTTAGCGGCGGTATAGAGCATCCTGGTTGAAAACATTTTGTAATGGCGCTGTTAGTATTTTTGCCTATGAAGTGGAGCTAATTTTTACATTGGAAGCTCGAGGGGCTGGGAGGTGCAGCGCGCCCAAGCGACATTGCAGATCGCGGTAAGGGCATGATTGACAGTCACACCGTTAGTTTTACAGTTTGCGAGAATGGCGGCTGTCTGTGTTTCTGAAAACTCACACTCTTCAAGAAGGGTCTTCTTGGGTCCGCGCTGAATGCGCGAAAAAGTGTGCCCACCCTAGTAATAGTGGACGCTATAGGTTATGATCTCACATATTATAGTGTGTGACGCACAATTTCTCGGCTGAGTGTTTGCAGATAGTTAATCTTGCATGCTGCTCTGCCAAGAGCGGAAGGAGGAACCGATACTCTTGATTCGAAGCTCAAAGGCAGGACATCCACCTAATAGTTATTCGAAGATGAAGTGGAGACAAGTTGAAGAAGACCCACCCAGTTTGGAGTTGTATTGAGTTCCGAGGCTAATTCCGCGTCCGTTTTATCGGAAGTAACTAGGCAGAGTAGCTCGTGCGTGGATTGGTGTAGCGCTGTGCCATCGCCAATAAAATGCGGAGCGCACATAAGGATGTCATATTCCGAAGTCTCGTTGTCAGGGACAGTTTCCGGCCCTGAGATGACCAGATATGAGAGATAGTGGTTCGAAAGAATCCGCGGCCCATCCATATAGGCGGATATGAGCTCTATTATTCCATCACTTTGTATAATTATCCAAGACGGTTGTATGCACCTACCATGCTTCGTCTCGTGGCTAAAACGCGTCACCGCCGCCGCCTCTTGTATGGCGTGTTCGGGTGTTGAAGGGGGAGCGAACCTAATCGAAGAATTACTCATCGAAAAAAAAGAAGTAGAGGCCGCCAACGAGAAGCGCGCGGTGCCCAGATCATCGCCATCCAGAAGGACTCGCGACATCAGCAAAGGGTTCTTTCTCCGGATCAAGCTCCATCCAAGTCGGACGCGTTCTTCGCGAAAACATTGAGCAGGCGCACGAAAGGCCAGATGCAGGAACCTGCCAGTGTGGTACGTTAGGTGGCCCCACAGACCCCCGTCTGCGGCTTACATGTCTCCCAGCGCGTTCTGAGAACCAAGAAACAAGGCGCATTCACTGTCGCCGAGAAGCCTTTGGTATGTGCCATCTGGGAACTGAGACCAGGCCATGTGAGAGTGAATGGATGGTGAATGCTCGCCGAGATGATGGGTTATTTAAATGGCCTTCCGTTTTCGGCAAGATTCGGCAACTCGACTAAACACGTGCACGTGCATAGCAAATTGATCCAAATTGAAATCCTAATTGGTTGTGCGCAAAGCTACGCGTAATTGCAGCTGTAATTGCGCGCCCTGTAGAACGACAAATTTATCTGCGAAAAAACCTTGCGTATATTTCACTTGATGACAGAAGCGTCGTGGACACGGGACTACAAATCAGAAATCAGAGAATCACTAGTAGGATGCATGTCACACGCCGCCACATTCATAATGCCGAAGACGGGTGGAGGTTGGGTGGCCAGGGCCTGTGGACACTGGACACATCAAGGTAGGTGATGTCCTAATTTTGTTGTTTTGTTTTACATTTTAAATAGATTGGTTTGGCGTCGACAGCATCTTTCTCCCATCTAGATCCCTTACCTTGTCCCCGTTAAATGCCCCCAACCTTCATTTGAGACATTCTCTTCACCGGCCCCTCCACCATGACCACTACCACTACCACTACCACCACCACCACATGGGCCCTCTCCCCGGTGATGCCCACGCCCTCCACGTCTAAGGCCGTCCACAAGGTCTCATATTCCGGGCTCTCGACACTGTCGCCCGAGGACATAGTTCTCTTCTACCGCTACGGACTGGGCCCTCGGCGTCATGTCGAATTTCCAGTCATCCACCACTCCTTTGAACACCACGCACGCATGCAGCCCAACGCCATCGCTGTCGAACACGCCATTTACGGCCAGACGCTGACTTTCAGTCAGCTCGACATCCGAGCCAACCGCCTCGCCCGTCGCCTCCGTGCGCAGGGAATCTCCCCGGGGAAGAAAGTCTGTATTCTCTCCCGGCGCTCAATTCATTTGATAGTGGGGATCCTAGCGGTATAGTCATATTTCATCCTGCACGACGCATCTCATTCCATATATAGGTTTTGAAGAGTGGCGGACAGTACGTACCCCTCGACGCTGTCACTATCCCCGACTCGACGTTGAGCTACGTGCTAAACGACTCCAAGCCGAGTGCCGTACTCGCCATGAGCGAGTTTGTCCACCGCGTCAGCCCCGACATCGTTCCCACCATCAATCTCGAATCTGTCATTGAAGCTGACGAACTGGCCAATGCCGACGGCAGCAAGCCGCCAGACACAACGACGCCCTTCGACGGTGCATACATCATTTACACCTCAGGCACGACCGGGGTGCCAAAGGGCGTCGATGTACGACATCGCGGGGTCACTAATGGTAAGTATTATCTGCAATCTTCTTCGGTGATTTTCTAATGGGACTGACAGTGATCAGCGGGCCTCCGGCAAATGTCGGCATGCGTCCAGGCCTCCGTGTCGGCCAATTCCTTAATATTGCCTTTGATATGGGTGCCTGGGAGATCCTCGGGTCGCTGTATAACGGATGTACTCTGTGCATCCGGGGGAACACAAAGAAAGATTGGATAGCGCTCATGCAGACTGTCGACATTGTCATCGCGACTCCGAGTATCTTGGCATGCCACGAACCCGAAGACTATCCGAGCATCAAGAATGTCATCGTTGGCGGAGAACCTTGCCCGCAAGGCGCGTTAACTCCGCTTTCTGGGGTATATTAATGTCGCGATATTAACGGATATACAGCGATCGCAGATAAGTGGGCGCGTCTCACCAATTTCAATAATTGCTGTGGCCCTACCGAGATCTCAATTTGTAACACCGTCCAGCCGCACACGCCGGGCTACCCGTTGTCTATCGGGAAGCCCATCCCGAATACGAACGTCTATGTGCTTTCGCGGGATCCCTCCAGCACACGGCCCGTCCCGATTGGGCAGACCGGGTGCATGTGGGTGGGCGGTGTGGGCGTCAGCAACGGCTACATGAATCTTCCGGAGAAGACGGCTGAGCGCTATCGACCCGATCCATTTGTTGGTGGCGGCGCTATGATGTTCAACACGGGGGATCTGGGCCGCTGGCGCAGCGACGGTCAATTAGACCATCTGGGACGCGCTGACGATCAAGGTACCGTGTTTCCGTGAATAGCTGCGCAGGGTACTGACTTGCGACGGGAAGTTAAAGTCAAAGGTTTTCGGGTGGAATTAGACGGGGTTGCTGCCGCTATGAGAGTGAGTGCACCCATTTAGCTTCTCCATTTGCGCCGACATGCTAAATGTGATTCCCTATCGCAGACGCATGACGCTGTACGGAATGCGGTCGCCCTGCTCGTTGGCACGGAGCTCTGGGGCTTCGTTTCGCCGTCCACGGTGGACCTCCCGCTGGTACGCGACGCGACGGCGGCGGTTCAGGCATACCACGCAGTCCCCACCCAGTACCTTGCCATCGACGATTTCCCGATGACCAAAAACGGCAAGGTCGACAAGCGCGCCTTGGTGGTTTACGCAGAAGGCCAGTTCTGCGAGGGTGCAAAGCGATTCTCAGCGCCTAGTCGCAGTGGGTCTGCCTCGCCGTGATTTCGTGTGGTGCTCTCGACTTGTACGTTAGAGGATTGATTATCATTTAGTAATAGGGGGTATCCTGGACTTTCTTGGACTATTTTTATGGCGGCGTTTTCAACTTACTTTATTGGATGGACCATTCAGATTCAGTAGCATAACCTGTATTTCAAGCTCGTAGCAGACGACTTACATTCCCCTCTACTGTATGCTTCGGGTTTCCAGGTGGAGCCATAGAGGAGGTGAATGGGGAAGAAGTCGCTTGAGAGCGAGGGGGAGGTTCTTGGGTCCTTGGCGGCTTTGCGATTATACGGCATGTAGACTGGGACGAGAAATGAAAAGAGGAGGATATTTGTTACTAGATATTTGTCCGTGCTTGGGGTTGATGGATTGATCCTATCAAACCGGGAATCGCGCCTTCAACCAGCCTTAAGTAGCCTTCAGCCTTTTAACTGCCTTTCGAATTCCTGGGCCGTTGGAGGAGCAAGGTAAGGATGCTTGGATACATCCAGAATAGCTGAGTCTCTGCTCGTATCTGCACGAGCTCCTCAGTGCTATCACCAGTGGTCTCCTCCGAGTCGACATTTTTCCTGAATACAACCTGAATGACTCGGAATAGTATTCAAAACAGCGCCTCTAACACGCACCGTTCTTTTCGCTCGTGATTTCAAGCGCTACAGAGGTTCAAGGAAAGTAAACGCTGGTCAATCATCGCTCCTTCTACTTTTTTGTTGTTGTTTATTCATAGACATCTTTCGTAGGTCTGGATCCACTGTATAACATCTCCGCGACGCGAGAAAGATGGAACAGCTTTCAAACAGCTCTGAGCGCTAAAGGCTTAGTCTCTTTCTCTCGGTCCACGCGCCCTTCGCATACGGGCGATTCCGCTCTTGCTTTTTTGATTGCGATCGGATGCTTACCATGGAAGGAAGGAAGGAAGGAAGGAATTACCGGCAAGGTCCCTCGAACTTGGAAACTGCTCCTGAAATGAAGAAGTTACAAGTTACTCTTACCAGTAAGCACCATTCGCGCCCATGCAGATATAGCCCGAGGCACCTCCACAGTCGTGAAGGCATCGGGGATACCCAAGCCAACCTTGGGATCCCTCCGATGCTGCGCCGTTATCTCGGTAGATGGAGCTCGTATGCAGAGAACGAAGACCGTCAAGTGTAACCCAGAATTGCAGTGGGATGAATCCGTTTCTCTGTATGTTATAAAAGTTCCTTGTCCTCAGGAACTCACTCAATGAATATAGCACCACCGGCATTCAAGAGTCTTCGACGGTCAAAATCGATCTATGTCGCCAGGCCAAACTTCCCGTGTCTCACGACGAATTGGTCGGAGAAGTGATCCTGAAAGAACTAAAGGAAAGGGCAGGCATGATTGGCACGTCCATCAGATTCGCAAAGCCGATTTTATCCCTCAACAGAATCTCAGAGGAAACGCGCAACATTCACAAAGCCGGGAAGAAAGACGAGCCATGGACTCCTGAAGGCCCGACGCTTCGCCTCCTCGTGCAGGGCGCGGATCCTGAAGCCGAACCATCCCTCTTGGTCCTTCCTCCGCAGCTGAAAACAGTGTCTTCTGTCTTATCAGAGGTTGAAAACCGTCTCAATAAGCTGGCCACTGTACAACAGGCTGCTGCCAGCTCGGATCTTTTCCCCGTCGTGCTCGAACGTGTTCAAAAGATCATCCATATCGGTGGTGCAGTGGCAGAGGTATGTTCCAGTAAAAGAAACCCCGACGCGACTCATTCTTGCTCGTAGCTTTCTCCATACGCGAAGGTGGCCTGGAACGTTTTGTTCTCTATCCCTCAGTTTGATTGAGAACTCATGCAACTATAGAAGTCCTCATCGAAATTTCAGGCTTTGATTGTCCAATTGCATCGAGACACTCAAGTGCGGGCCCTATGGCTGTCCGCAGCCGAAATGCTGAATTTTTTGAAAGGCGCAGACTCAGTAATCGAAGACAGTACCGTTTGTCTTTCGTCGATCATTTGATGCCCCAGATCAGGAAACGCTCAGAACGACTCGTTGGGACTGATTGGCCGGACATGGCTGCGAGACAGAAGCTGGTCGAAAAAGCGCATGACTTGTTCATCTGGGCAGTGATCGCTTGTCGATATATCCAAGACATGGATCCCGAGACGCGTTTGAAAGCCGTTATATTAGCAGCCGACCGCTCTGGAAGGAGCGGAAGCCTTCCTCAACCATCTATACCTGCATATCTTGCAAGACGTCTGCGCTGGGCGTGATGTACCCTTCCAGGAAGTTGTAGGCTCTACTGTAGTGACGATGACGCCGTTGACCATTAAAATGCTCGACGACTTGCTTGGTATCGGTCATCGCTCGACGGCAGCGCGGAACGGGAGTTGAAACAGTTTGGAAGCTCGCAATCTGACATTGGACTTCTGGGTTCGATTCTTCGGCGCGAGGGTGGGTCCGCAGGATCTATTCGAATCCTACAACTCGATTTCTTCGCCAACCCGCGGCGCTGTACTGACAGCCGTTTCTTCGTCCAAACTTCTGGCCAACATCGCTCAATGTTCCTTCGATGTATCGCAGTGATGGAAGGCCTAGTACTCAAGAAGCGGGACATTTGCGAGATAAATGGTCCAACTCAACTCAACTCCGAAATTCCCGATCTTCCGGATCGACTAAAGAACACATTCCCGAGCATTTGCGATTTTCCTGCATTTTTTGGACGAGTCACCTTGCCCAAGTAGAAGAAGTCGACGACCAGTTAAAAGAGACGACAGGGCGATTTCTTTTTGCCCATTTGCTACATTGGATGGAGGCCATGTCGTTACTGAACGAATTCGAAACCGCATTCTCCGCTCTGGAAAGAATAGACAAACGGTTCGAGGTAAGATTAGACCATATTTTTGCTCCGGATTACTAACAGCTCTCGTAGCGAAAGGACATCGACAGTATCATATCCGATGCCCTAAGATTCATGCAACGATTCGAAATTCCAATCCGGCAGAGGGCCACTCACATCTACATGTCCGCTCTGACTTTCACGCCATTGGAAACAACTCTGTCGAAGATGGGCACGATTAAAGTGTAAAGTTGGTGTAAAGAGTGCCAAACTTGAAGATCGAGAGACAGTCCGATTTCATATATCGACGAACAGAGACAGATGAATGTAAACAATCATATTGCTTGAATTACGTAAATCGTTCTTTCAAGCGGGTGTAGCTCCCAAAGACGCCGCAACGTCCGTTGTGAACGTTGTGATGGTCGTTCCGTCAGTCCACGCCTAGTGTGACGATTGGAGTAATTTTACTGTAATGACTGAAAAAGTATGGTAGACTCACACAAACAATCCTGGCTTCGGCTGAAATAATAGTCCCTCGGTTAGTCGAAGGGTTCGCGTGCAGCTATTGTAACATAAACTACGCACTGTCGGCGTTTTTGCCCGAGAAATCGCCTGGTTCGACCAAGAAATCGACGAAAGTCAGACCAGCGTAGACAGCAGGAGCCCAAGTGGTGCAGGCGTCATCAAAACTGGGAAGCCTCGTTTAGCACTGAGGCAGTATCGTTCAACTATCCACACGTACTCGGATGTGAAGGTGTCAATGGTATCCCCAGCAGGGATTGTGTAGAGCAGTCTGTCGTCGACCGCATGCACAAGACCGAGGCCAGCGCAGAGGAAAGGGAGGAGGACTGCAAATCGCATGTTAAGACGAGGGGATTTTCGAGTTAAGGACGAGAAGAATGTGGCGTCTTTTAAGGCGCATGCCTGCGGTCTTTCGAGGCCGTCGCTGTCGTCGCTTGGAGGAGATGGTTGATCACGAGTGCGTTTCGCTTATATATACACAGCCAACAGACGGAAGTGGGTCGGAACAATCGGGAATCTAGTTCGATGTGGTCATTCTACATTGCGCTGGTGACGTTGGTGCGGGCCGCAAGTTGCTTTGCCGATCCTCATCCTTCCTTCCTCCCTAAATCGAGGAGAAGAGCAAGAACTTTCCAGCCGCTGAATGCTTAATGCGAGAGACGAGGAGCGAGAATTCGAACCAACGTGAATCGGACACAAACGACCAAGCCAACGAACTCGAATTCCGAATGCTGTCATAAATCAACCGCTATGGTCGCACGGTTGTTTACAGGAAAATAGGAATCTTGAACACACCAAGCGCCAACTGATTGAAGAATCAGAAGATGGGTAGAACAGAAAGATGCACGGGATTGAAATGGTTGAACCTGCGCGAATTCCTTGTAGATCCTCCATTGCAAGCTACATAAATGACACCGATGAGACTCGGTGCCGGTACGAAGGTATGGTCCGAGTACAATGTTTAAAACAGCTCAGTATTCGACTCAGACGCTGACTGCTAATATTCTGTTGTTAGCCAGCGCACTCAGCTGGAGGACATGGAGCTCACAGCTGCAAAATTTCGGCGCATAGCCCGCCACATTTGATCCACGCCGGGAAGTTCGTCCCGCACCACATCCCAGGGATACGCCTCCCGTTCCCGGGGTGAGCCGGCATTAAATTCGGTCAGGCTCGGGAAGGCGAGGTTGAGGAACGCCGCAACATATTGCGGAGATCCGCAAGGCGAGAGGAAAAAGCAAATTTTGTCCAGGGTGTACAAGCGCGACACTGAGCTGCCCTGCGGAGGGACGAACGGGCCATCGACCTGGGCATCGATGGGCATTTCAATGTGGCGGAGGCGGTGACACTTCTCCACCAGGCTCCAGAGAGTGTAGAGATGCACCTGCGGGTCGGCCCAGCGGGTTTGTTGGGTGTACCTAGAAAATACTTTGAGGCACGCCAGCCTCGGCCAGGCGTCGGCCATCCTATCCAAGTGTGTGTCGTTGAAATCGACTTTCAAGGCGTCAAATTTGACGTCGAAAGTCTCGAGGTTCCGGCAGGCGAACAGGGGCTCGAACATCGCTATCGCGAAAAGAGCATGGCGGTCGCGGTCGGGGACACCATGATCCGGTGTGTGAAAGGTGAAGTGCCGCAGGGTCGATAAGCGAGTGGATGGTGTTGTGAGACACGACAATAGGGAGGAATCGACAGGGTGAAAGTCGCTGAGATTTAAATAAGCCGTCTCGAGGAAGTTGGACGTGATGAGAGGAAGGAACATGTTGAGCGCAGAATAAGTGACGTGGATTTCGAAGCTTTCAAGCGCAGGGAAACTGGGGGATTGTCGTTTTGCCAGCGTTTCGCCAAGGATCAAAATCGTCTCTTCCGTCTCTTCCCATATATGCAGAGTCTTGAGGTGGGGTAAACCGGCCAGATGGGCCAGGATATCTGCGCCGAGGGGTAATCGAGAATTGAAGTGCTGCAAGGCGGACAGGCTCTGGAGCCCCTCCAGAATGGCCGGGATGGGAAGATAACTGCCTGTGTGTATGGCCAAGCTCGGCACATTCGGCAGCCAGGATGAAAGCGGCTGATGGAACGAAGCGATCGTTTCGGCCAGCCCAAGCCCAGTTGCGAAATCCGGAGATTTCGGGTTTACCGCGTCTGAAGCTCTAACGCTGCCCCACATAGTGAGACAAAATCGTTCTTTAGGAACGTTAAATTTACGCGAGATGAGATGAAATGCGCCGACGGTATTGAATTTGGCTGTGGGGTGCCAGTCAAACTCGAGGAGGCGGGGAAAGATAGGATCTCTGAAAGTTTTCAGAGTGGACAGAAGCTCGCAGCCTCCGGGTAAGCCGGTGAACGAGGTGGAAAAATCCACGGACTTCACGCGTGGTGCGTACTTGTCGAATATAGCAAAGTCGGACTCGACCAGAGGGCGCATGAAATTGTACTGAAGAGATTTAATCAATATTTGAGATTATGGAAACAGTACGGCTGAACACTCACTTGTTGAGCCGGGGTAACTTCGTATACATCTTCGGGGAACAAGTGAATTATTTGAGACGGGCGGGTGAGCTTCGTCCACAGCAGGTCCAGCGCAAGGTCCGACGTCATTTTGCATACGCGCGCAAACCTGGCGATGGATTTTTGGTCGGGTGAATAGCCATCCCCTTGAGCCAAGTGCATTAACACCTGCTCATAAAGCTCGTGGATACATATGAAGCAGATGCGCAGGTGAGTCTTGGTCTTTCTGTCGGGCACTGGGGCAGTCAAGTAAAAGGACTGAGCGGGAAATAAAGAAACTTGCCATTTGGTAGAAATAAATAAGAGAAGTAGGAGGATATTACCACGCTTGACGCTCGTCACGGAACCACTCAGCTCAACTTATATGTTTCCGAGCTGCACCGCCGCAAAGGGGCAGTGTTTCTGATACTGAATCTTGATCCCGCATTTGACGGAGGTCTACTCGAATCGAGAGTTATATTTGGCCGGTCAAGTCCTCAGCAAGAACGTCTGGTCAAAGCTACGGTTCTTGATCCAGTGAAGAGTAAACCAGTGGTTGTGGGCTGTGGCAGTGGCAGTGACTCAGTCCTGGATCGGCCCGGGTGGCGGTGCACTTTGACGGCTGTTATCGATGCGCGATCATCGATTCACGACCATCGATTGTCCATCCTTATCCGTCCAATCTGTCTTTCACTCAACGCTCATGTTCCCCCTCATCTCTCCCTCATCTCTCCCCCCATTCTTGCTGTATTCTTAGGAAATCCAACACCCCCCCTCCTTCTTTTCCCTCCCCCCTGCTTCCTCCATCCCCACGACTCTACTTATCTTTATGCTTGATAGCTTCATCGTTGTATCAAACGAGATTCTATGTTTGCCCTTTAGCCTGACGTTGCAAGGGTCTTGAATGCATACAGCACAACTAGCTGCGATGCTTGCAATGCTAGTAATCCCAAATACTCGGCCTGCCCCACTCAGTCACCTTCTGCCCATGGTCTCCACATCGCACGCCGGGATGGAGGCTCCTCGATGGTCACAAACGCGGCCACCTTCTCTTCCTTCGGCGACCATCTCTACTTCGATTGGTTCCGAGTTTCTCAGTCGCGGAAGGTTAGACGGGGACTTCTGGTACGATGATTTCGTTGACAAAACGCATATATCCTCACTTCATTCTCAGGGCGTAATCCCGTTCATGTTCTTGATAAATCTTAATCTTTCGGGGGCTGTCATGTCTGGCCTCTGAACTATCCGCTGTCGAGACAACGCCAAATCGGCGATCATGGGATGTCCTAAGATGTCCTCGCCAGCATAAGGACACCATAGCCAAGACCCGTCCGTCGTAGTCCGTCGTCATCTGCTCGCACTGCATTACGTGTATTGATTCCTACCGCTGGCCGTGGCCGCCTCCTTCCCCGTCCCGTCATCGCTCTTGTATCCGTGTATCGGCCGCTGCGAGAGGCCGAGAAGATGACAAAGGATCCCGTACCCCGACGGTGCGGGACGGTGCGGGTCGAGAGCGGATCCGAGGGATCGAGAGCGTTCCAGCAGCAGTTTCTTCCGCAAGCGGCATCATCTGATACATCCGTGTGAACCAGAGTGTTGCCTATTTGGGATGATCTGACCGATTTTCTTGAGGTCTTTCCCAATCCTTCAGTCATCGATCCTTCTGAATCATGGCTAATTCAGTCCTTCGCCTCCGCCCAACAGCACCTCCTCCGACTCCTTTCCCTCTCTCCACCTCATCCCTGCCAGTATGCCCGTTCAATCTGACGCCCAACCTGTCCTGCTTCATTCTGGGCTCGGTACAGCCTTCTATGGCATTCGGCACCTAGATTCAACCCCCGAGACACCGATACACCAGTACCGGGGCATTAAATATGCTTCCATTCCTGGCCGCTTTCGCCAGTCTCACCTCTTAACGACACTCCCCTCCAAAACGGACGCCTCGCGCTATGGGTATCGTCATTATCTACTCCTCGAAGCGCTCGTTTGACAAGGTGTCGAAATCATAGACCCATATGTCCTCAACTCCAAAAGAAGAGCTTCGAGGAGGAACTCTTTGGCTTAGGCCGCGAAGACGTCCCACAACAAGTCCTCGAGCAGAACGAGTTCGAATGCCTGAACTTGAATATAACGTGCCCAGCCGGCTTAACGTCGCAATCTCGTGTACCAGTGATGCTTTGGGTGCATGGGTACGTCTCATAAAGTTACTCGCTGCATCGTGTGCTAACGTTGACACTCGACCTAGCGGCGGCGATAGGGGCTATGGTTCCAGTTGGATATACGATGGAGGGTCAATCGTGCGCAAGAGCATGCTCATCGAGAGGCCCGTGATCGTCGTAACGTTCAAGTTAGTGCGCATGCTCCCGAGTTGCCTCAGTCTCACTGATGATTCCTTAGCTTCCGGATTGGACTCTTCGGTTTCGCTGCCAGTCAATCAATCCGAGACGACAATAAGACGGCGGGTGATATTGGTGTGGGGAACTATGGTGAGGTTGATCTTCGTCTCGAGTTCGGCCCATGTTGATGTTCTTCAGGTCTGCGCGACCAACGCACCGCCATGGAATGGATCCATCGTTTCATCCAGGAATTCGGAGGCGACCCCAACAACGTTACGGTCTTCGGCGAATCATCGGGTGCCGCTGACATCTTGTTCCATCTTCTGTCAAAATCAAACGAGCATCGGCCACTTTTCCACCGCGCCATCATTCAGAGTGCGATTATCGACCACAACATCCCGGACGTTGGTAGTGCTGGATGGCACATCTCGCGCGTCATGGCGAGCCTCGATGTATCCACCGTCGAGGAGCTTCGCGCCGTCAGCTCAGAGAAGCTTGCTAAAAATAGTTGTGGGTCGACTTTGCGAGCGGTGGACGATGGCCACTTCTTCCTTCCCGACTGGCGAACACATTTCCTCCCAGAAGAGCCGGCGCCGTCCTCGCGACACCACACCCCTTCCGGGCTGAAGCCCCCCAATGTTGGTCGTCCTTCCAGCAGATCTCGCTCGCGCACGCGAGCGCACTCTGTCAAACGCCCGATCCACCAGCCCCTCATAATCGGGGACACGGGCTCCGCGTCCCTTGCCTGGTATCTCCCTGCATCGCTCTGGACGTCACAGGCCGTCGTCCGCCGGCTGAACGCCATCTGCCAATGCATCTCCAAGGCGTCTCTTCTGCTCTCGTCGTACGACATCTGCGTCAGCACGCCGGACGACGAAATCGTGCACCGCGTCCTCGAACTCATCGGCGACGCACGTGTCGCGTGGCCCACGGAATGCGTTGCGTCGCGCGCGCGGAGCCGGATGGCAGGCCAGGGCGTGTGGCGGTACGTCTTCGACCAGGAGGCGCCCGCGGGCGTCGCCCACAAAGCCGACCTCGCGTATCTCTTCGACAACGTCCCGAACCCGTTCCCCACCTCGCCGGCGTCGGGCTCTCCGGCGGCGCTCGACTTCTGCGACTCGTTCGATCTGGACGACGACGCCGATGAGCACGATCTCAAGTTTGACTCGGACGGGGAGGACGAATGGATGGAGCCGCCCGTGGATGAGTGGGCGTACACGCGCGTGCGGGATACGATGCAGGAGCGTTGGATCGCCTTTGCGCATGGGGAAGAGCCGTGGAAATCGGACAAGGTGTATGTGTTCGGGCCCGAGGGCGAGGTTGGCGAACGCTCGAGACAGATCTTCGAGAGCAGACGGAGGAGGGCGGTGTGGAAGGACGCGCTTGAACCACTTGGGATGCAGCTCGTGCAAAAGGTCGGCTTGGAGTTGAGCAGAGGCCCGCCGATAAAAAGCGGACAAAAATACTAGCATCACAGCATTTTCCGGCTTTTCACGCATTTCATAGGGACATTGCAATATATGTATTGTGTTATCCACAATTGCTACGAGTCTGTATACTATTACTAGTGGATTGCCATCAGTTAGATTTCAATGCAGGGACATCGATCTCCTTAAGTCTGTTGTTCTTGATATTACCCCAGGATAACTGTACACCATCAGGACAGTTCAATTATGTCCGCGAAGTCAACTTACCTGATATGATTCTGCGTTTGGTCCAGGGAATGATTGAAAATGCCTGCAACGGTCGTAACAAGCGACTCAGGTTCAAATTTATCTGTAATTCAAAACGCAGGGAGTTAGTATATGTCGCAGTCTCGACCCAATATTTCACACGGGCATGTTGACCACTCCCAATACATTGCGCCGGCCAATGGCCCGTCCGGATACTTCATGATGTAGTTGGCCTTTAGTGCGAACGTGTTTGGAGTGTCGTACGAAACGAGTTCCTGGGTGCATTCGTCGTAGGAGTAGCTCGAGACCGTGCTGTTGTCCTGGACAACATCCGCGCCATCCTCTTTGGACAGCGTGTCAGTGATAAAGTTGAAGACCACAAAATTCCATTTACTGGGTAGCTTATTGTATTGGATGCTTCCTTCTCCGAGCCCGATCTAAGAAGGAGTGTTAATGAAAACTATTTCGTGTCGCTACACCTACTGATGAATCAGATTGCGATACCATCAGTATTCTCAAATGTATGACCGTAAAGAGGGATTCCTTCGCAATCAGTGAGTTGAATTGTTCGCCTGCGATAGAGCCGACTAACCGATTACGATCTTACTGGGAGTTGCCCCTCTTGAGATAAATGGTTTAACTCTATCGTCCGTACTAGCATTGCTGACACTGCCAACAGCATTGCACAGGTTCGCTTGACTATCTGCATGGCGTGGCCAATTTCCCGAGTAGTCGTAAGCCTGGGTAAAATTGTGAATATGAAGCGTGTAAAGAAGGAGTTAGGAGGAGACCATGATATTCCAAAAATCGAGTGCTTTATTCATCTGAGGAACGACGAGATACGCACATTATCCGCCCCCGGTGACACGGCAGCAGAGAGCTGAAAGGAAGTAGCGTTTCCATTTTGCTCTAATTGGTTGAACGCCGTCCGTAGTGAAGTAAATAATACATTGGCGAGATTCTGCCCCTGTCCATCAGTTCATCAGGAACTTCATGTCAACGTCCCAAGGAAGGTCGTAAAGTGCAGTAAAACAACTTTGGGTGGATTGACTCACAAATCATCAAGACCATAATCCTTGATAAGTTGGACAGCACTTCGGACAAATTCTTCGCGGCTTGCGGAACTACTCATGAATCCAAAGTCACCTGCATTTTGAGATTATTGCAGGCAGACTTCAGAGAAAGATCAGTCGCGTACTATTCTCGCCGCCGACTGATAGCAAGACTTTCAAATTTCTATTCTTGAGCTTCAAGAGGTAGAGTTGGTTCAGACATCCGTAGAGGTCGTTACCTTGATCTGAGGTTGATTCGTTGCTGTTCCCGAATTACTTCTGTATAATTTGAAGGATTCAGGGTATATTTTGGACAGATCGAAGCTTTTACGCTTACCTGTGCGTCCATCCAAATATCGCCAAGGACAAGAGTTCCGTTCTCTGACTTCACATTCGCGAAACTGTATATGATGTCTGTTCCACATGCTGATTTTCAGAGAACGTATGTATGAGAACTTGGAAGGCGATCAACTTACGGGTGACATTGGTGGGATCGATTTCGACACACGCTGAAAGGCCAATTAAAACAACGTATGGAACAAGCGTAGGGACCAAACTGACAAAATTTGTTTCCAGTGCTCCAATTAACCAAGTAGGCTGTATTTTGTCAAGCGTTGAAAGAAAAAGGGTTGAAGATCCACGCACCCATTTGAACGGGGAAGAACCTGTGGTATTCACAGGCGCGCTGTCGCGAGTGTAGAGAGCGTAATGGGCTCCTGTTACTCGTCGAGCAGACAGAAATATGTAGAGGACGGCCATAAAGATGGTGAAGTGGGATAGAGAGCAGTAATGAGCCATTGCTAGGACTGTGGGGTAGGGCACCAGGCTCTGCCAAAGTTGGGAATCGGCGGTTCAAGTTGAACTTTTGGAGGTAGAATGTCCGTCTTTTAATCTGTAAGCGTTGGACCGACCTCACTGCGGACAATGGCCGCCTTCTTGCCCGTGAAGGTGGCCACAGTATTTGTTTATGTCATAAACCGAGAAGCCGCGATATTGCTTAGTGAAGCATCCGGATAGGTCTGATCTCAGCGTGTTGCTCACCGAGGATTTTCGCTTTGTTCAGGACTGCTTCCCGATTTAACGTGAGTGATTCGGGGCCTTCTGCAGTTTCAAGTCGCTTTTAGGGATGGCCTGAGTGAACTTTGCGGATATGAGAGCTTGACGAATCCGCATGAGTTGATAAGTTGGGAAGATTGGACGTTCCGACTCGTTCGTTCAAAGGAAGGCAGACCACGGTTAAAAGCGGATCAAACATAATGGCCCTGATGATGATTCCCACGGTTGTGTTTGTTAGTTCAATTGTTCGCAGTGCACTACGTGAGGAAATTTCCGGTTGTTAATACCTAGCCATGTTTCTGGTCAAAGGCATTTAATCTTGACGTCGACAGTTTAATTCTGGTTCAACTAACCCGCCTTTGCGGAGTCCACAGAAAAGGTTCTGTAGACTCCTCATTCTCGCGCTAGAGCTTCAATTCGTGGGAATTAACTCATTGTCTGGTACTTCGCAGTGCCAATGTTTATCATGAACATGTCTCCAAATTACTCGCCTCCTACTACCGACAGTACATAATGGCTTATGTAAATAGTAGGCATTGCACAAAGCAAGGTGAGTCCTTCAGCTACCTTGCTTGTCAAGGTCTCTCCACTCTCATAATTGGTTCACTTTTCGATCCACCCGGTGATGCTACATTCCCCGAGAGGTCCAGACTAGGTCCAGACTCAATACGTTTGTCAACGACCAAATTCTGACTCAAATTTACGTCTTTATTGTTAAAGCCGCGAGCGAAGCGCAGCGCGCAACAAGAGGCGGCGGTCGGCGGTCGCCCCATTCTCGGTGCTCTCCGCATCCTGAATTCTTATAGCAGTAGCAGAAGCACTGTGCAAGTTGAACCTCAAGTTAATCTCTCAGTTTTGTCCTTCAAGCAAGGTTTTTGTCGACGGAGTCGGCGCTCCCCAGTAGGTGAACCCAAAGTTCAAATAAATAGGTAATCATAAGTAATTAGCCATGAAGGTCTCTTCAACAGTGGCAGCGCAAAACAAACAACGATCCGGTCAAGATATATAAAAAAGGAACAGAGAGATGAGCGGGCGGTCACGCCACCACATTAAGTAATGTGCTCGTTGCAGAGGGAATGCCCGGGACAAAAGATAGACTCTGGGAAAAGAACCATGCCAATGAGCAATACAGTTCAAAATGAGGGAGTCATTGGCAGCGAAGACGAACATTTGGAGTTGTGAGGCCATCATTATTGACGAACTGTTTCAAAGAGCTGAATGTGTGGCCACTGCAGATATAAACTTCACATACCGGGAGTCGGGATATGTAAGCACTCATGCCCGCAGGATAAACCATAACGCTGAGTGGTCGAACACAAACAAACTGGAGCCCAGCCGACCCCTTAGTAAAGTTGCGTTATTGGTAGAACAAGCGCACATACTTCGCCGGGGGTGAGCGAAGAGCATGAAGTCTGTGACGTTTGATATAAGTCAAAATAAGTAGCGACAAAGTAGAGAACACACCTGGGGGTTCAGGAAAATGAGCTGGTCTTCGTTGAACTTGTACTGAGCACCCAATGCGTCGCAAGTATCGTTGGCCGCCAGCGGGCGGTACTCCGAACAATTCTAGAAATACATAAGCAGTTGAAGCCCTTTACAACAGATCTGTTATACACACCGGATTGGTAAGGAAGCTCGGGTCTCCTATAGTGGTCTGGGGGATTGGTGGAAAGCTCTCACTGTCAGCGGGTCTGATGGCGTTCACGCAATAATCGTACTGCGCCCAATGAGCTGCTTGCAATTGGTGGACTGAGAAAATGAAATCATACATCCTGGACCAAGTTGGTGCATTTGGGCTTTATCTGCATGGACCACTATCAGCATGTTAACTGAACCGCCGCGTGATCCACACACCTCTGGATTTGCGGAAAAGAATTGTTCTAACGTATAATTCCCTCCAGGCGCTATAAGATTAACCCTATTAACGACATCGTCACAATCCGTATAGTTTCTGCTCTTAGTCGAGAGCTCGGGATCGTTAGAAAGCTTTGAACTGCAGTTCTTCGAGAATATTGATTAAGCCGTAAGCACCTAAACAAGATGAAATGTCCACATACCACGGCGGGTCCATCGAGCCCATTAGGCCCAAGAATTAGGCCAGATCCAGAGTCTTGGCGATAATGAAGCTGGGGGGCCGCCCTGACATGGATCCCCCAGGGATTCAATGCCAACAGCGTCAGAACCGTCATGCAGCGGAAAGAGATGGAAGAAAAGAGTGCCATTTGGATAGGATGAAGAAGAGGCGAAGAGAGAGAATGAAGTATCGATGATTGAGTGAGATTCTGGCACTTGACGCCTGCTTTTATACACCGGCGCACAGGCTGTGCCATCTGTGGCCACGACACTTTTGGCTATGTACCAGAGACGCGGGGAGCCCGAATCGTTCGGGCTCGAATGTCGGCGTTCCAGGGGTCTCCGGCATACTGGTCCAGCTTCGGAGTTGGGAATTTTCGCGGTGTGTTCGGAATGTTTGGGGAGGCAGCCATGGCAGCATACAAGGAGGCGGTGAACAAAGTGGGCCGAAATTGGTTAGCAGCTAGAGCAGGCTGAATTTCTAACGCCCTGAATCCCGGAGGACTTGTAGTAGTCTTATGTATTGTAACTTGAATTTCATTCAGTCCCAGACTCGGGAGTTTCGGTCGCGGGATCCGGCTCAGGCCGAGGCCGATAAACCCGATTTCCTCAGAAACGATAGTAGAAAAAATATCCGTTGTGAAAATAATATTAGTACATACATCTAAGGTAACTCTGCAGGGAGGGAGGCTAAAGCTACACTGAAAAGAGTCCGTGGTCTGTCCGTGAGGTGGGGCTGGGCCGCTTATGTTTGGAAGTTAAAGGGCGATGAGGGCGTAGCGGCGGGGGCGTTCGAGGCGGGGATGGAGACCGAGGCGACGGCGCTGACCGAGGGCGTGGCCACCGCGGGGATAGACGACGAAGCGACCGCTGGGATGGAGGCCGACACGACCGCTGGGGCGGAGGAGACGGGAGCCAGTGCGGATGTCGAGACTTGCGCAGAAGCGGTGACAGGATTGGGGAGGACGGAGGGCACCGAGACAGCGACTGCGGAGGTATCCGGGTTCGGGAGCACGGACGGCACAGCGGACGACGAAGAGGCTTCGGCGGCGGAGGTGCCTGGGTTGGGCAGGACGCTGATGCTGGCTGCGGGCGCGCTGGGCAAAGGGGCCGAAGCGCTTGCACCACCCACAGGCACCGAAGCTATGGTCACCGAAACACTGGCGACCGGCGCAGAAGCACTGGGTGCTAGCGTCGACACCGCCGCCTGGCTCGGACCAACGGTGAGCGTGCTCGTCGCGAGGGGGACCGCGCCGGGCGCGATCGGCGTGGGGTCTGCGGGGAGGGCGGTTCCTGCGGGAGCAGATGGGACGGCGGCGGGGGTGGTGGCGTTAGGTAGGGGAGCGGCGCCGGTGGCGGTGACAATGACGAGCGCGGTAGGCAGGCCGTCAGCGCCGATCACAGTCGACGCGGCGGCAGCCCCAACCGAACTCGGGGCAGCGGCCGCCGTGGGCGGGAAGGAGGTGATCGACAGTGGGTCCTAGAAAGGAGGGGGATCGGTGAGGTGGCTTTGTAGGGCGAGGGGCGGACTCACGGTGCTAACGGTGACGGAGGGCGCGAAGGTTGCGGTGCCAGTGATTGAGAGTGCGACAGCGGACGTCGTGGATGCGACAGCAGGGACGAACGACAGGCCCTATGAGAGGAGCGAGCAAGTAAGTGCTAATCCAAGAGGAAGAGACTGGGACACGTACATTAGCTATTTGGCGACGGTGGAAGCGCCGAACCGCAACACTAGGCGCAGCAGACACCACGCTGGTGGGTGCGACCGCGATAGAGGACGTGCTCGCTCCTTCCGAAGCCGGGCTATCCTCGTCGTCCTCGCAATCGTCATCACCATTGAGCCCACTATCTACATCAGCAAACGAGAACCGCTGCGCGATGTCGTCCGCACTGTCGCAGGACAGTACCGTCCCCAGCGTGCTGCTCTGCGGCACGGCCGCGCAGACGAGGCCGCTCGCGCACGGGGTGAGCGTCCAGGCGTCCGCCACGCACATGGCGAAGGAGCCCGCGACGCAGGCAGTGGCATTGCCTGTAAACACAGCATCAGAAGGAGGAAGATAGGCTGCTGAATGCGACGCACCGGAGCACGTATCCGTCTCTGCAATGCTTGCAAACTGCTGGTTCATAAACCGGGCGGTGATGGCGTTTTCGAGGTACTGCGTCGGTGCGGTCGAGTTAAGGAGAGTGCCGCGCAGGAAGACCGGGGCTGCGTTGCTGCGAATTGGAGCCAAGAGTGCCAGGCAGCAAAGGAGGAGCGCAGATACAGCAGAAAGAGAAGACATCTTGAATTAGGCGTAAAAGGGAATAAGGATCGTTAGTCGTCGAGCACCGGGCTCTGAGATGTTGGAAGTCTAAGAAGAAGAAATAAAAGGAGGCCAGAGGTGGGCTGAAAGGCTTGAGGGTAATCGAGGCCATTGCGTATATAAGAGACGCAGCAAGACAATGATTTGTGAGCCATTGTTCGCAAAGAACAATAGCGCGGCACAAGGATATTGTTGGAAACCTAGAAATAGAATAGGCTCTGGTTGCTATTCGGGGTTCCTGGATCTATTCCGAGGGCTTGCAGTGGTCGAGCTTGTTGACGCAAGCACAGTTTTGAAGAATGAATCCATTAGGTTTCCTAAGGTTAGGGCTAGATACGCTTCCGTCCACCAACAGACGCGCAGCTCGTAATTGTCTTGAAATGTACTCTGAAGGCTAGTGCCCTTCATCGGCGGGTACGTCACGAACGAGGGCGGCGGCGCCGTGGCCAACACGACGACCACAATCACTGCCGCGTCGCAGCCGCGACCATCGGCGCGTACAACTTCAGCAAGTCTTCAGCTCGCGCAGATCGCCGCAATGTACTTTGTCGCCGCGGGATATGCCTACGCGAGCGGCGCGGACGGGTTTCGCACGGGGCTCGCCTCCGGGTCGTTTGGTGAGGCCGTGCTCATAAGTAAGCAGCGCGCACCTCGTCAACGCGGATAAGGTCAGGATAATGTGATGTACGCTGTGCGGAATTGCGCGCAGACATGGGGCTTCCGCTTCAACGCGCCGACCGTGGGCACCACGTACGCCGATCCGAGCGCGCCTGTCCGAGTACCCACGCGCTGCATATGTATTGATGCATATGCAGAATGCGACGGCGGTGATGACCGCCTTCGAGAAGAAGGTCGCGCGTGTATATCGGGAGCTTCATCCAGTACGCATTGCTGTTCTATTCTCGGGTCGGAAAAATACTGACGGCAGCCCGAAGCCCGAACACCCAGAAGCTCCCAGGCGCCGTGCACTGGCCGTATCAGGCCCTTGGCGACGGCACGGCGCCCCTCCGCCTCGTGCCGACCTTCGCGTGCGCGTCCAACGCTAACGGCGCGCGCAACACGGTCACCAACACGACGGCCGAGATCATGCCCAGTGCGCAGCAGGAACGGGTCGCGTTCTGGCACGCTCGCGAAAACGAAATTCTAACACAAATACCTCCTTATAGCACTATGAACGTTACGAATGTAATTGCATACCCCGAACGCACGCACCGACTTTGAAATTGAACGTGCTCAACCAGGTGAGTCGGCGACTGCGCAACGAGTATCGTAACTGCTATTTGAATTCGACAATGTGTGGTATTGAATAACGAGGGATCGAGGGAGTTGCGAAGCTCGATACCAGTGCTAGCAGCAGTAGTGTACGTGCAAGCCAATGCGCATCAAATATACCTGTATGTACATTCTCAACGGGCCCTTTCTTGGCCCAAAGGACAACACAGGGACGACTGCGCAGTCTGGATCGCGAGCACGTTGCGAGTCCGAGTCCATTTGAATTCCGCTATGAGGTATATATTAAAACTATCCAGGCACGAGGCGTGGTATGCGAGTTCGGATGTAGTCGTGGTGGTATACATGCAAGCGCGCACGAGGTGGATGGTTTCCCGACAAGAAACAAAGAATGTGAGCGAAGTAAGTAAGTATGTATGCGTGGGTATGTACGATGCGTGCAAGCGAAAACAAGATAGCAGCTAGCTGTGATAGAAAGGGATGGTCCTGCGCGGGGCCCTGCCCCAGGACAAATTAATGGGGCGGGCTCCGGAGGGCAAGCCTCCAGCCGGCTGAGAATAGATGTCTACTGGTTGTAGATGTAGAAGCCGTTCATCTTCCACTGCGCGGCGTCGCCGAACTCGGAGCCGTGGCTCTTGACGTACTCGGCGGCGGTGTCGACGCCCGTCTGGGTCTTGCAGGACGTGGCCTGCCCGCCCGCGCCGTCTGCAAATAGAAAGGCACACTGTTAGAACAGGGAACGGAGCGACGAGCACAGGGGGACACACCGACGCCCCAAACGCCCTCGGTGAAGGTGCCCGCGAGGTTGGTGTCGACAACCATCATGAGGTCGGAGAAGTACGTCGTGGGCGAAGCACGTCGACGGTGCCACGGACATGCGCGGGGCGCCCCAGGATGCTCGGGTTCGGTGCAAAGGACGAAATGTCTATTACAAGTCAAGTCAGCGTGCGCCCGACGCAACGACGACGAGGAAGCGCACCATCGGGCACGCTGCCAGCCTGGAAGAACCACGTCTTGATCCCGGAGGTGTCGAACTGGAGCGCAAAGACGCCTCCGCCCTGCGCTGTTGAAGCCGGGGCCGAAGGAGGACGCCGAGTCATCGGTGAAGCCACAGCCGGCCGTGTTGACGTTCGCGTCTGAGGGCGCGCTTAGTATCATACCGCGGCGGGCGGGCGAGATGGGACGACTGGCTCACCGCAGTTAGTCGCGCCGGACTGGACGATCTGGACCTTCGTCATCGCTGAGACGGCCGAGTCGGAGATGCTGCAGCCCGAGCCGGTGTGGACAGAGTAGATGTTTTTGTTGTACAGTGAGACACCCTGGATTAATTAATTAGCTGAGGGGCATGCAGGATGGAGGTCGTTCGCACCTCGACAACGTCAATCTCGCCTAAGTGATAAAAGTAAGTTTGGGCGGTTCTCGGTCTGCTAGCAGGAAAGAAACGCACCATCGTAAGGCCAGTTGGCGCCAGTGAACTGCACGTAATATCAGAATCTAGATAACGAATTGGAGATAGTAATGCCAACCCAAACAGCGGGCCACTGGAGGAAGCGTCAGAATCTAGAAGGGTAATACCAGTGGGCAGAATCTCACAGTTCCACAGACGGCAGGCATCTGCGCGATGTCAAAGATGAAGAGGTTCATGTCCTTGGCGTTGAAGGTCGTCTTCGAGACCATGCGCAGCGCATTGCGCGCAGAGACGTCCTCGGCGGTGTCGACCGCGAGGATGACCTGCGAGCCCGACGTGTACGCCAGGCCTTCCGAGATGCCGTTCACGTACTGCGCGGCGCCGCCGTTGTCGCCCGAGTTGGTGTCGCTGGGATGACGATGAGGGAGGTTACAAACGGGGGGCTCAAGACGCTTACTATTTGAAGAAGTCGAGGAAGGTTTGGCCCTCGAGCTTCTGGGAGAGCTTCCAGCCGTCTGTGGAGGTTCCAGCTGATGAAAGTTAGATCATATGTAACCCTGGTGCAAAAGGAACATACTTGAGCTCGCTTTTGTGGAGGTTGTTGTCGCGCTGGTCTTTGTGGAGGTAGTCTCGGCCTTGGTGGTAACAGGCTTGGCAGCAGCCTTGGTGGTAGCAGCCTTAGCTGTGGTCGTCTCGGCCTCGGCTGTGGTCGTCTCGGCCTTGACGGCGCTCGAAGTAGTCACAGCGTCGGCAGTGGAAGTTTCCTCTTCGGCGGTCGAAGCAACAACAGGATTCTGTTCGCCACTCGATGAGGACGAGGAGCCGAAGGACCATGTGACGTCGACTGAAAATTATCGCGAATAAATCAGCATATGGAAATCAAAGAAGTAGATGCCACACGTACGGACGCCAGCATCGAGGGAACCATCATTGAGGGCCTCGAAGGCTGCTGTGGAGAGGTATACGTTTCCAGCTGCACCGCAATCTTTGCATGCATCTGTGAGAGTCACATCGATGCTCTTTGAAGAATCTGAAGCGAGGGCGACGGTGATCTACACCAGGTTTCAATACAAGTAGCGGGCTATACGGGAGAAAAAGACACGTACGTGCTGGAAGCACTTGGACGAGACGGTGGACATGTCGCCGTAGTAGTCAGGGCCGACTCCAATGATCATATCGGTGTCGGCGGAATAGGTGCCACACGCATTCATGGTGCTGTTTTGGAAGCCATAGTAGGCGACTCCGGTAACGGCGGTGCGCTTCCATGCAGGTGCGCTGGCGACACGGGCGTGTTCGCTCATCCGCTTGAACGAATTGTGCGATGCGGTGGCAGAGGCCGCGAGGGCCAAGACGCCGAATACGACGGGGACAGAGCGGGACATTGTGTTGGTCGTTTAGTTGTGTGGTCGTCGACGAGGGCGCGAACGGAACGAGCGGGATGAAATGAGTGGGGGGAGGTTGGCGTGAAGCCTGGAACGGGAACAATGAGGCGAAGAAGAAAAACTGAAAGGCCAGATGGAGACGGAATACATATATAGCTGCGCAGTCCGTGTGAATTGCGATGGAGCCGGCCGTTGACGACCGTCCGCAGATCTCCAGTGGCCAAATATAGGGGCGTTCCTTGGACGCATGCTTGTTGTCAAGTAAAATTGAACGTCGCTTATTAGCCTCGGCGTCGATCTTCATGATGTCATTTCTGGAACTGGCCAAAAGGAAAGAAAAGAAAAACAGTAGCGGTTGTGCCTGTTGTGGTCGCCGTCTCTTTAAGACTGGTAAGCGGTACGCGGTTGCAGATTCCAGGGCATATCGCCGCACTGTTACAGGGTCGAGATGATCGGACGCCGAGGAATCGCTGCCGAGATTTTACCTCGTATATCCGATCAAAAGTAGAACAGCGCCAGGTATAATTTGCGGCCATCGAACCATTCAATGCAAGCCGTCGATGTGGTTCCTTGAACGAAAAAGGGCCGGCCCGTGCCGTGCCGTCACCTCTTGTGATGCGCTTCCCAACTTCAAGTTGACTCGAACGCGTCCCCACTGAAGCTACTCTCAGACTGTCCTGGAAATCTCGCAAGCCTATTACTAGACTTCCATCTCCTCCCAGTGTTTTTCTAACTAGATTTTGGACTGTCGTTACTTCAGGTAACTGGTTGGAGGCTGAGGGCCTGACTACGATCGTGTTTTTGCTATAACATCAATAGCTTGGCCTGCCGAAGCCTGAAACCCATTAAATAAATGCTTGCTGCGCACTGGCACTTCAAGCCTTTGCCACATCCGAAATTCGAAGCTTGGTGGTCTCAATCTTCCTAGGAGCTATCAAAGTTTGCTGTGGAGCTAGCCAACTAACAGCCCAATACGATTCTCGATCGCCAACTACCCATCCCGCTAGGAACTCTGCAAGTGTAACAGATAATAAAACAGGTGCGCAATGTTGTTCGAGACCTTTGTTTTCATCCTGTGGATTTACTAGAACGTATTTCGTGGTCGGAGGCGCTTTCCGGCGTGTTATAATATAATAAATCGGCTTCCGCCAGAGGCCTAGACGGAATGTAAGCCGACCCACGATACTGCCCGTTTGGGATGGTCACGTTTTTGACGGCCATCACACGGCATCGGACAATGGACGGGCTTCAAATCGTTCCTTTTACCAGTACCACTCACCATTGCGCCGCCGATGCCCTTATTGCTTGTATCCTTCCCTCCAGCCTGTTCCCAATTGAAGCCCCTCTGCTCTGTACCCCAATACGACAATACTTACAAGATGGCTTCCCACCAGCTCATTCCAGCAATGGGCCATGCCACCGCCCGCAGATGGCGGGAGTTCGCCCCATCGATAGCTGTATAGTCTCAATGATGACGAGACTCTATCTGAATACGCCCGACATTGATCCCCGTCGCCGCCCAGCCCAGTATCGAGGTCGCGACAATTCCGAGTGACCGAGTCTCCTAGTCGATGCTGGTGGCAAAACGGCATCAGCCATTCGCTCCTATTATTCTTTCTTTCTTTCGATCTCTGTAGTGTGGTAGAACTTCAATAATATATTAGATTTGCCTCTGCAGTTGATACCATTCCTTGCCACCCCGCAACGACAATGTGCTACTCGAGGTAGTGTTGGCCGGCTGATCGCCGCGATGCACGTGACCATCCCAAACGGGTAGTATCGTGGGTCGGCCTTCCTTCCGGCCTAGACATGCGTGCAAAGCGAAGAAGTGGCACCAAGAAAAGACGCCTCTTGCATGCTGCTCGGATGTGTCTCCAAGGTTTCGCTATTCAGTTAATAACCTAATATCTAGGTCTCAATTCTCGCCCCGACTCTCGACCCCCAACTGCTCATTCGTCCGGGAGAGTGGATAAGCTGAGACACCCTTCCAATCTTCAGTTTATGGTACCCAAACGTCTTGTAAATCTGCGCCTCACTTGCATCTTGCGTATTGTTTGCCCGCAATCTTCAATAGTCGTCCATTCACTGAATACAAATTTGGTCTAAACTACAGCGATATCCGATACAATGCAATGATGGTTGTCTGTACAAGTGCGGAATAGAAAAAAGAAAAAAGAATAAGAAACTTAAACCGCTCTGCACGCTCTCGTTCTCTCCTGGGGTGCCCTAAAGCGTCCCACCCCACCCCTCCTCCGTCCCAGCCCCACTCCCGGTCGATTCTCCGCGTACCACATTTGCGGTCGACCGCTGTAGGTGAATGCGCTGGTGGACATAGCGTTTGGTGCCTCGCGTCTCGGCATCCGACACCCTGCCAGGCTGGCTGTACGCCTCCAGCTGCCTGCGGAACTCCGCCTCCTCCTCCGCATCCAAGACAATCGTATCTTCGAGTCTCAACGTGGCGAACAGATCCTCCACCGCCCTGCGCGCACTCCCGACCGCCTCCTCGAGGTTTCCCGGAGCCGACGTGTGTCGACGGCGTGCAGGGGCGACGGTCGGTTCGCGCGTCGCCTTCGCCCGGCGGCGCCCTTCCTTGTCTCCTCCCCGCGCCGCGCCGCGTACTCGTCCTCCTTTGCCTTCTGTGGCGCCTCGTTCTCCTTCCCCTTTTCCTCCTCGTTCTTCTCTGTCTTTGCGCTCTCCGTTTGATACGCCGAGCCCGCCGCCGCCTTGGCGGGGCTGCACAGGAAAATAGGCAACTCCCCTGTGATGGAATCGCGCCGAGCAGCCTTCCAGAGGCGGACAGCCTCGTCCGTCGTCTCGACGTAGACGACGGGGGCCTGCTCGCCGTGCCCCGAGGGAGGCCTCGCCCTCGTTCCTGGCGACGCCGGCGCCGGGTGCGACGCCAAGTCGCTAAGCGTGAAGATGGACGGGGCCGCGGTGATGGCTGCCGGGGAAGGGACAGGAGCGGGGGGGCTGGGGAGGGGGAGACGCCGGGAGGAGGCCGCACGGCAGGGCGTGACGGGCTTGGTGGTCGGGAGGGGAGATGGAGCGACTGCCGTGGGACGGAGGCCGTTGGTGGACTGACGGCGCTCCCTGGCGACAGCGGTACCACTTTGCGCCCCGGAGTGACGAGGGCGCGCGGCATGATCTGCAGCCGTGCGAGAAGACGCCTGCGATGCTCCCGCAAGAGCGATCCCCGATTTTGGGCGCTTGAGCCCCTCAGCAGCGCGGCGGAGGCGCGCAGCCACGACAGCGGCATCGGGGACGGGGATGGGAGGCTCCGCGGCTGCTTCGCGGGGAGGTGAGGAGGTCGTCACGGCTGCTACGGGGCGATCCTGGGAGGGCCGACGGCGGTGCTCGCGCTCGCCAGGAGTCGCCCCGCGTTTCTCCCGAGAGCGAGGAGAGCGGAGTGAAACAGCAGTTGGCGTGGGAGAGGACGGGCGCGACGCTGACGGAAGGACAGCTACCGATGTGGCGCGCCTGAGACCCAAAGGAGCGATGCGGGGGAGAGCAGCGACGACCGGGGCGGGAGGAGTCGCGGCCGCAACGACAGGCTTCGTTCGGACCAAAGATACAGTCGCCGCGGAGGCCTGGGTGTCAGACCGACGGCGGTGCTCGCGCTGGCCGGGAGTCCGAGTCCCGCTTTGCGCCCGAGAGCGAGGGGGGTGCGTGGGTAGGACGGCGGTGGGAGAGGATTCCCGCGACGCTGCGTCAAGCACAGGCACCGATGTGAGGCGTCCGAGCCCCTCGGGCGCGCCGCGGCGAGCATTTGGAGAGAGGAGAGAAGGTGTCGCTGCCCGTGGTAGCTCAGAACCCGGGGTGGGGCGAGACCCAGCGGAGGCCCGCCAAGATTCCTCCACCAAATTCACGCGCTTTCGAGCAGCGCTGGACGGGGAACTGGCTGCATCTGCCGACAGCGAAGACGGGGCCGCGACCGCCGTAGCCTTGAAGGTTCTCTCGCTCGGGATCCGACAGGGGCGAACACCATCCTGACACTCAGAGAGCACGGCACCTGGCTGAGAAGCCGCAGGGGAACCCGTCGGTGGAGCCGCACCAGCTCCGTTCGAAGGCGTCGCAGAGCCGGCGCTTCCACCATCGAGGGGAGGGGGAGGCACGGGGAGGGCAGGGGTGGAAGGGATGATCTGCCTCTCGCCATCCGCCAGAACAGGAAGAAGTGGTGTGGGCCGTTTCTCGACGGGAGCGACAACCGGGGAAGCGCCGGCGTCGTTGTCGACTGTCTGTGGCCGCGGTTGTTCGAGGAGGGCGGCGGGGCGTAAGGTAGCCTGTGTCTCCGCCGGGAGCGCGGGTCCCTCCTCGATCACGGGTGGAACTTGGGCGGGAAGAGGAGGAGGAATCGCGCGTATTACTTCCGCTAGTACGCCGCCGGGTTCTGTGTTGATGAAGAGACGCGGCACCTCTATGACCTCTGCGGCTCGCGTGGCGGGGACCAATGTGGGTGCCAACCACATTGCCATGAGGATTGCAGTTAACACCACTATGGTGATCTCCATCCACCTTCCGAAAACCCAATCTAGAAGAGCTGTTTCTGCCGCAGGACTCCCTCTCGTCTGCACATTGGCGGAAGGGAGCGGCGCGACAGACGTAGACAACGCCTCGCCAAACGAGGCCGCTTTCTGGGGAGCGTCGCTTGCGTCTGTGGTCGGGTTCACGGGGGTCTCCGGGGTGAGCTGCACACCGCGAGTGCCGGGCTGGGTGTCCCCCACGTCTAGCCGGCGCATCGAACAAAGGCCAGAGAAGGGAAAATCTGGGACGCAAACATCGGACGCAGCGATGGAAGCGACCGCTACCACTCGTAGGCGAGGAGGTTCCTGGGACTGAGGGAGGATCATTGGGGTCGATGGCAAAGGCAAGACGTTTGGCGACACCAAGGACGCACAGTCGCTCCCTGGATCAAATCAGTACTTGATAGTTCGGATGTGTTGGCGAACGAACCGCAAGACGCGCAGTGCAGGTCAAACATCTCGCGGCGTCGAGAGCGCGGGGGAGAGATGATGAGGTCGTGCAGCTCGCCCCGCCACGCTGAGAGCCCTGCGTGGTCGGGATACCCGACGATCGGATATCTCAGCGCCACTACCGAGGCAAATTAGTACGCGAAACGCTGGCGGCTGGGAGAACGAACCGCAAGGGGCGTCGCGCTTTTTATACCAATCCTTGCCAACAATACACGCCTCAAGCGAGCGAGGAGGGCGAAACCTTGCCATAGTGGCCATCCGTCGCCAGTGCGCGAAGATTGCTCCCTCGGGGAATGTAAGGGCGGGGATGGAGAGAAGAAGGATAAAGATGGGGAATGGAATCAGCATTACGCTGGGCGGGCGCGTGGGTGTCGCAGGGGAGATGGTGGTGGTTTGGAGGAAGAGGTGAACGCGTCCACGTGATAAATCTGCGCGTTTGTTGTGATGTGTATTTGCGGGCTTGTCGAGTCAGCGAGCGGCTGACACGCCAATTCACACTTGATCCCGTACCACAACATGCTCCAAATCCCCTCGTCCGTTCTCAGCCTCGTCTCCTTCTCTTCCAAATGCCTCGTTGGTCTCCTCGGTGGTTTCAGCATCAATGCTCATGTTGCGTTCACCATCTTGTCCATTCCGAAGAACATCTTCCACTCGACTCAAACCACCAAAATTGTCCTCGTGCCTACCAAATGCGTCCTTTCAAACGGCACTGTAGCATTTCCGTTTATCGCCGTAATGGCCTACGCGACCGTCGTATTCACCAGCCTCTTTTGGATCCTCCGCGCAAAAGGCTTTTCATCCAGACACCCGGGCTCTATTCCGAACGGCTCGACGAAATCAGACCTTTACTCTGTCGGCGAACAACCGCCTTCGCCTCCATCTGAATCCGGTTCCGGTTGCAGCGCTGACAAGACCCCGCGCCGCAGGCAATGGATATGGCTGCTCTGGCTGATTGCCGTTCTTCTGACGCTTTCCGGAGGGGTCGGAGCGTACTTCTACTTGACCGTCTACGACTCGCGTGACTCTTTGATGGCGCTACCATCATTCTCCCGGCACGGCTTGTCCCTCATCGAGCAGTGTTTCTTCGACGGACGCAGTGCAGTTGCGTCGTGTATTTCAACCATCAAGATTTACATCTCCCTCCAAGGCCGGCGATATTCCAAGATCTTCCTGGTTGCCCTTGCGGCTCATTCCATCTTTCTTCTCATCGTTTCAGCCCTCCGTCGCTTCCACCACTATTCAAAAACATTTGTGTGGTACAAAATTGTCCAACTCACCGTTGGTAGCCTAGCCTTAATGATGTCTGGGGTCGCCTGCTCTTCTCAGCTGAGCTGGATCCTTTGGTTAGGATATTACGTGGACTCTCACGCAGGAGGGGCTTACACTGTCCCTGAGATCAATTGGATGGTACTCCGCCTCTCGTCGTACTTGTCGTCCTTGGCAACATCCTACTTCCTCGAGGTCTCAGTGAGTGTAACTTCGCTTATCTTTCCACACAAATCACTCATGACGTTTGCTTTTAGACGATCATTGGCATCACTCTCGTTCACATTTCAATCGTGTGCGTGCTGCTCGTCCGCTCCATTGTCACTTTCGGTGCTCGGATTTTGGCCCACGTGCGATTACATCCGCAGGACCTCCGCAACTTCCTCGGGTGTTCCATTTGTTCCATCGCTCTCTTTGCCTTCGTAGGCCTGATCGCGTTCCCGCTACAGCCGTCTCTTGGTATCCACCCGAATCCACAGGTGGTACTGTGGCAGTGTTTCTCTGGTAAACGGCCATGGGATCACACGCGAATCCTTTATTGGCTGATGGTCAAGCACTATCAAGAATGGAAATCGGAAGTGCTCGAAGACTTTCACGAGCTCACCTCCGGACTTCCGAACACTCTCAGAGCGGGTTTCAATTCCTGGTGGGAGATCTGGAGTAGCCTACACTTGATGCACAAATTGGTAGGTGGATTCATTCGCTCTTTGTTGCCTTGCTGAACGCCTGGGCAGCTCATTGTGGCTCCCGCCGTCATATTCTACGGCTACTTCTACGTCGTGAGTAATGTCTCTCACATTCAGTCGGGCTCTAGTTTTACACATCTTTACAGATCCCGGCTGCTCGCAGGATTCCATTGCTTATTAAAAAATGGCGACGCCGATGGTAAGCTTCTCTTGCGATTGTACTCGTTCACAATTCTCACCTTCAATTTTCTCAGATATCTATCCTTCCTTCTCCCTTCCTTCTTCACCCTATCGACTCGGTTGAGAATCGGTTAGCGCTGCAACAAATAACGGCAAATCGACGGCCAGAAGAAGTGGTCAAAGTAGCGCCGCCAGCGAACACCAAGATGAAAGGAAGACTATACTAGCGAGATCGACGGAGGACCACGCGAAGCTGCCGGTGCGGCCATGGGAACCGTAGGGGACACCTTACCTTTCTCGCCACCAGCAAGCTCTCTCACCTCCGCCATTCCGCCGGTTCCTTTCTAAAGTGGTGTCTCGCGCGACGTGTTCGTTTTATCTTCAGGGTCCCTTAATTTTAATTCTGACGCTTGATTTCCAGTGCTGGCCCCGCTTAGGCTGTCGCCTTGTCCAGATCCTCGC
The DNA here is from genome assembly GCA_029289555.1 of Mycena latifolia. Classification (NCBI taxonomy): domain Eukaryota; kingdom Fungi; phylum Basidiomycota; class Agaricomycetes; order Agaricales; family Mycenaceae; genus Mycena; species Mycena latifolia. Next base: position 1,043,535 of record JARJLE010000011.1, on the reverse strand, counting down.
CCGCTTTCCGACCGCCGAGTCAGGTTATACCCGCAGCTCCACGCCTTGTGTTTATGCTGCACCGAACTATCATATTTTCGGTTACGTGTTTCCTCTCGAACGACTCTGAATCCGGACACTGTACATTTTTTCATACCATCGCTGGTATCTCTGTACTTTTATTTATACCCCAAGCTCCAGCTGTACAGTTCTGTGAATGCCATTGTAAATTTTCCTTCGTAACGTTGTGCAGGAGTGACGAGAGCAAGAGCGCGGAGCGCAACACAACTAAATGCGCAGGTAGTATGCGATCTCTGCATTACATGGAACTTAAAAATTACAATTTCGCTGAAGTTTGGGCTCACACTTTGACTGGACCAATGCGTACTCCAGGGCCCGCGCCTTTCTGATTAGGATAAACGCGCTCGATGTGGCGGGGTGAGAAACCAATAGTTTTGCCGGAAGATCAACCAAAGACAGCCGCGCCAGCTCGCCAACTTGAACAGCTCGCAGTCTTTTTCAGTTCGCCAGTCTCCGATGAAAATTCTACCCAATGCTCAATCCACAGTAAATCCAGAACGTTATGATTTTCTCTTGTCGAGGAAGCGTAGCAGGTTGGCAAAATTCAAACGACAACATGGTTCAAAAAGGGGTCGGGTGGGCCCGAACGATCAATGATGCCATCGAGCACACTGTCGCTGCCAAATTCAACGATTCCTCCACCTTGTGTCCCCAACGCTTCACACCATGACCCAGTCGCTACGGGAACGCACGCCATGCATTCATGGCTTGTCCTAATCCTACCTGGGCATTCGCACGGCGTTTTTGCCCCTTGTCTCTGTCTCCGATGCGAGTACTACAACTGGACTCGGAAGCCGACCCTGTTCTTTTGAGCTCTCGTGAGTGACCAGCAATTTCACTTTAACCCCCTTTCTCAAGAGGTCCCTAGCAGGCTGTATCGACCAAGTTGATGACTTTGAGGATACACGTGTGAACGGCGCGACACATTTGAGTAACCTTTCATTCTTCCTCGGCCTCGCGGGACAGACTGAAGGGAACAGCGTTCTCTGAGTTTCGGACATGAGAGATCGCTTCTAAGTGCGTCATATCAGCCTACGTTATCTCACAATAAGGTTGAAATGAACCCTTGAGTGGGCGCGCTGCTGCCTCGTGCCACAGAATTCAGAATAGCCGAGCCGTGTCGCTTGTAGCCTCTTGAACGAACTGAAGAAACGTTCCTGATCTACATAAAACCCTTGTCTCTACGCGCGTCTGATCTCGCGCCCTCTCTTCTCTCCCTCCATGTTCCTTCGATATTCAGTCCCATTTTTCGTATTAGTTCCCCTCCTCGCATATGCGGGGCAATACTGCTCCCTCAAGCCTCCTAGCGGGGCCTCTTTATCTTCCAGCGGCGGAATTCAAACCGGTGGCGACACCACAGACGGCTCAGATGTCATCGCGTCTGCGTGGTACCCAGGCTGGCTCGCCACCGACTTCCCGCCTTCGTCCCTGTCATGGGACAAGTACAACGCCATGACTTTTGCCTTCGCGTGCGTCCTATCCTAAAGCTTTACTACAATTAGACTAACGATGATTAGCACGACAACCCCGGACGTATCTACGATAGCATTAGATGACGAGAGCGCACAGGTGCTGCCCGATTTTGTCACCGCTGCGCAGAGTAATGTCAGTATACATCTCTCCCGGCGGCGGGATTTACTTCAACGACACTTCTAGGGCGTCTCGGCCCTTTTATCTATTGGCGGATGGACCGGTTCGATGTATTATTCAACCGCTGTGGCGACAGCAGAAAACCGCACGGCTTTCGTTGCCGCCGTCCTCGGCCTTGTCTCCAAGTACAGCTTGGACGGTATCGACTTCGAGTGAGTCGACCGCATTCGTTTTGTAGAATCAAATTTCACGAGACCCAGTTGGGAGTACCCTGGGAGGTCAACCGGCCTTCCCTGTAATACATTTAGTCCCGACGACTCGGCCAACTTTCTCTTGTTTTTGCAAGAGCTCCGCGGCACGTCCGTTGGAAAGAACTTGGTGCTCACCGCAGCAGTGGGCCTCACTCCGTTTTTTGGATCCGATAATGAGCCTCTCGCGGACGTATCCGACTTTGCGGATGTACTGGACCGGATTGGTACTGCGTCTCCCTTCCGGATCGTGGGCTGCCCATTAACCGAACGCATAGCTCTCATGGTTTATGACGTCTGGGGATCTTGGTCGCCCACCGTCGGGCCCAACGCGCCACTAAACGATTCGTGTGCGCCCGCCGCAGAACAAGACGGGTCTGCAGTTTCCGCCGTCAACGCGTGGACGTCGGCGAATTTCCCGGCCAACCAGGCAAGTTGAAATGAATAGCCTGTCTCGCGACTGTTGAACTTATGCCTCAGATTACGCTGGGCATCGCCGCTTATGGGCACAGTTTCCGTGTCGCACCTACCGCTGCAGTTACTGGAACGAGCTCACTGGCGCTTTACCCTACCTTTGATGCGTCTGTTCAGCCTATGGGCAGTGTAGATACGCCGGGCGATACATCGTTGGATCCCTGCGGAACTCCGAATGGTGTGAGCGGCATATTCACATTCGCGGGGCTCATTTCCACGGGATTCCTCGATTCGAACGGCACGGCCGCGAGTAACATTCTCTCCGTTTTTGACTCGTGCAGCCAAACGGTCAGTTTACGATGCGAATCTCATTCCCGACCTTTGTTGACCGTATGAGGTAGCCATTCGTATATAACTCAACGACACAAGTGATGATCTCGTACGACGATGCCGAATCCTTCGGTGGGTCCTCTCGCGCGCGTTTTCCGATCTGACATCAGTTTCGTGTTATGTAGCCGCCAAAGGAAGGTTTATCAACGCCCAAGGGCTCCTTGGTTTTGCGGTGTGGGACGTGACTGGAGATCAGGATGACATCTTGCTCAATTCGCTTCATCAAGCTATGGGAATTCAACCTGTTTGTGAGTGAGGTATTAGCTGCATTATTCCTTGGCTGCTGGCAGCCTGTATTCCTTATTCATGTACTTATGTGGTTCGTTCTCAATGTGCAACGACTGCTGTGGAGCTTCTTCCCTGATATATATTACTCACCGCTTGTAGCCGGCGCTGTTTGCAACGCCCGAGATCTTGATACGGTCCCGAACGCCACTGAGATGTCGACAAACCACTTTACTGACTCGCTCTACAGTAGTCTACTGAAATTTTGCGAGATATCTAGCATGGAAGATGGGCGGACTCGAAAGAATCTGAACTCGAGGCTACTCGAGGTAGCCTCATGACGTACATTTACTCGGGGTTCTTGTTCAACTGGACAGCCACCGTCCTTGGCAATGATGTGGCTGTATCGTTGGCGCCTTTTTGGACAGATCAGCGGCTGTTCACTTGACTACCACACAGATCGACTCCATGGGCGGTGGAGAATCTCCCGCTAAAAAGCCGCGCAGTTAGCTATGTCCTCAGCAGCATTCTTTTCGTTCCCGCTCCCCGTCTTTGAAGTGCCGGCCGCGCAAGTAAGCCCATGTACACTTTTAGATTGTCTGCGCCCGCTGAACGCATGTTTGATCCAGAGGCATAATTCTTTTCCCCCAGCTCCACAGCTTCATTTTTTCTTTCATCCGCCACCATGAAGCTCGTCTTCCTCGCAGCCCTCCTTGCCGCTCCTCTCGCGTCCTCTGCCGTCCCAATACCACAAACACGGATAATATCGCCATATGTTACGCAGTTTCGCCAGCGTAGCGTCCCACATCGCGTCCGGAGCCAGGCCGCTGGACTGGTCTCGCGGATACCCGACGTTATCGACATAAAAAGGGAGATTGAGTGAGTGGATTCCTCGGGAATATTTTCCTTTTACCAACGATGGTCCAGCGACGATGTTTTCCTCGCACGAGCGCTGGAGGACACGGTTTTCGCGTCGGTCCAAGATATCACGCCGCGGTCGTATCTGGAGAGACCGCCGGCTACGTAAATTCATCGGACGTGCGTCTCGTCACCATACGTCCTCACCGATGCCTCGCGGCTCACTCACAGTCCGTAGCCTGTTTTTCCACTGGCAGGGATACTCTTCTACAATCCTCAGAAGATTGATCCTTTGTATCCATATTCTCTCGATATATATTACCAGCTATTGTCTTCGATTATCTACGGACTTTGTAACTACTAGAAAACTTAATTCGCTATTCGTTTGTACTTAAGCATGCCAAGACTCGATGGAGCGATAGCGTTCCGAAGCCTTGCTGCGGCGTTGAGAAGACATTTATTTCCGCTCTTTTCCGCTCCGTGACGGCGTCCGTCGCTGCTGTGCAAAATAAGATACAACGATCAACGGAACGCCGCGGCATCACCATTAATATTCAGCCGGAACATGTTTGCTTCAGACTCGGACTCCTTTCTTCCAGCCAATGCACTACTGGATCCTAGCTGCTTGGTCCATTGCATGGCTGGCCTTCCGTGCTCAGTCTGTCTGTGCGAGTCGCCATACCTTCCACTCCCGCGCCGTCACGGACTCGGGCCTCACATACGTGAAGGATTCGGGTGTCTGCGAAACGACACCAGGAGTAGGCCAGATATCTGGCTACATCAACATTGCGAGCAATGCTTCGATGGTGTGCCTGCTGCTTGGTTTGCGCGGCCTATCTCACGTGTAACCGTTCAGTGGTTCTGGTTCTTCGAAGCTCGCAACTCTCCGGACACGGCTCCTCTCACTCTGTGGTACGGATGCGTTTAATTTTTATGAAATAATCTCTCAACTCATCCTGTTCAGGCTCAATGGAGGTCCTGGTAAGTAAAGCAAGGTCTGCATAAAGCCAAAAAATTAAGCTCCAACAGGCTGCTCCGCTATGATAGGGCTCTTTCAAGGTGCGCCTTTCGATGGTCATAATTCCGAGCACCGTGACTGACTCAATTGTCTGGAAGAAAACGGCCCCTGCACCGTGGAATCAGACGGAAGCACAACCACGTTGAATCCCTACAGGCATTTGCACCGGTTTCGCCGTCTAAAAATACAGCCTTCTGACCATTCACCCAACCAGTTGGAATAACATCAGCAATAGTAATTTATCTTCCTAAAATCACTTGGAACCTACTAACGGAATGGCAGTGATCTATATCGACCAACCTATCGGTGCTGGCTTTTCTTATGGAGATGGGACTGTGGACAATACCGACGATGCCGCCACGATGATGTGGACAGCTTTTCAAATCCTGTTTGAGAGCCCAGAATTTTCTATGTTTCAAGGCCGAGAGTGAGTGTTCTTGGTAACGGCCTAAATATTGGTCTGATATATATATAATTTTTTAGTTTGATCTTTGCGACCGAAAGTTATGGTGTGCACCCTCCCAAGTAATCCTGCTCCATGTTGATTTTCTTCTGTCACAGGTGCTCACTACGCGCCTGCCTTCATAACGTACTTCAACGCGCAGAATGCCCTGATCGCTAGCGGGGAGTTGACTGGCCTGAAAATTATTTTCACGTCTTTAATGATCAACGAGTGAGGCAGGTCACATTCTTCATTCTACGCCCCACTGATACTTGCTATTCTAGCGGAAAGCATGATCCGCTAATCCAATACGCGTCTTATATCACTTTTGCCGCCGACGCGCCGGGGTACGGCCCTCTCCAGGACGATAGCACTATCAGCGACATGTCGGACGCGTTCACCAAGAAGAACGGGTGCCAATCTCAGTTGGAAGCTTGTTACGCCGCCGGGACCAAAAAAGCGGATGACGCTCTATGTGTTGCGGCCAATGACCTCTGTGTTCGTCATTCTCATTAGCTGCCTTATATCCGCTCATATTTCCCTCCTTGCACAGACTTCAGACATTTTCTACCCTGCGATTCGTGGTCGAGACTCCGATGACTTACGCCAGCTGTCAAATTCAACGGACACTTTCCCGCCCACCTACTACAAAACCCTACTCAGTTCCCGGTCTGTTCTAGACGCTATCGGAGCAAATTCGACGTATGATGCGTGCAGTGCTGATGTGCAAGCTGCATTTGACGCTACGGGCGAGGTACGCAACTCTCTATAAATACATCCCAGTTACTCATGTCTTCCTAGTTCGGGAGGACTGCTTTACCACCTTTAGCCGCATTAGCCGACGCCCATTTCCCAATTTTAATCTGGGTTCGTTGACTCCCTTGTTTATCACATTTATCCTATTAACAATGTTTCAGGTGGGGGATGCAGATATCAAGTACATTTCCCGCCCACTGTCCAAGTTCAACACTGATGACCTGAGCCAGGGCGAATTGGCTGGGCGTTCACGACGCTATGGTGTCCATGAGCTGGTACGGTAACCTGACCCTCAACAGCACGGCCTTGACAAATTGGACCATCGATGGAACGCCCGTCGCGTCGATCAAAACCGTCGACTCCTTCACATTCAGGTAAAACGAATGTTCAATTTGTAGTAGCGACATGCACTCATGTTTCCGCAGCCGAGTATTTGGGGGTGGGCACAACCTGCCGGCGTACGTTCCGAGCACGGCGTTACAGTTTTTCTCGCGGGTCGTGCAGAAGGACGACTCTTATTCCTCGTCCCCGACATCTTCTGCACCGTCGACGAGTTCGACATCCTCTCAGAGCTCCGCCGCGAGGGGTGTGGGTCCTGTTGTGTCGTGGGGAGGCGCTCTTACGGCTGTGGTCTGGACGTTCGTTCTTTTTGCATGGACATCATCGCGTATTACATAGACTATATTATACCAAACTGCAACATAGAATCTAGATGCATGGATAATGGGACGCGGTCAACGTCTGTTAATTCGTATTCAAAACTCTGATTAACGTTTGATGATGAAATAAAGCGTACCTAGAGAATGAAGCTTGAGGCTAAAGCACGGTTCAACTTGGGTTCAACTGCTGGACTGCAAACGTAAGCCGCACAGCCACACATCTCGGTACCGAAGCTCTCACCGATGCAGCGACCTCACCATGTCCACGATCCCAAATAATGCATCTGATTCCGAAGACGACTCGGACTTTGTACCCCCTGCTGAGGCAGGTCAGTAGCATAATCTTTACTCACACTATGGCTAATTCCCGGGGCAGAAGAATCTGAATCGTCCGACGATGAGCCTGATTTGAAGCGAGCGCGAACTAGTTCCCCAAAGCCAACGGCAGAGGAAGACGCCGCCAAGAAGCAGTGGGTAACAGCTTTCAGATAATTGACTACGAATCTCAACGTTATAGAACGCGAGAGGCACTATGGGCGAACTTTCAAGCATCCATTGATGAACCTCAAGACAAAGCTGTGGAAGAGCCAAAGAGAATGGTGAAGATAGAGAAGAGGTATCTGTTCGCGGGAGAACAAACTGTGTGCGTGTCACTCGACTCCATGCTACGTTCATTGATCTTTGAGCTAGAGAAGTCGTGGAGGTTCCTGAAGACTCGCCAGATGCGAAGAAATGGCCATTATGGCGTCCGCCAGAAGAGTCGGCGGCTTCCTCGTCGTCACAAGTGGCTCACGACCCTCCTCCACTTGCTTCTGGCGCTTCTACAAGCTCTGCACGTCCCGTCACGAAGAAGCTGGGGCCGCGGAAGCCCAAGACGTCCCTGGCTGCTATCCCCACCCAAAAGCCACGGAAGCTCTCCACTCTCGATAAATCCGCCATGGACTGGCGTGCACATGTGAATTCGGAGCCTCCAGATATGAAGGACGAGCTCGACGCCAATCGTCGCGGCGGTGGTTATCTGGCAAAGGTCGAGTTCCTCAATCGAGTCGACGCGCGGAAGGAAGATGCGCTGGAGGCAAGCAAAAGCACAAAGCGCCGGAGATGACGCGTAGTATATTGGTTCTTGCTACATGTAAATGGTACATGTTAACGTTTTTAATCTGCAGCCCGCCACACATCTTTATTTGCCTCAAAGAAGCCGCGGAGCGTCCTCTTCCCAACGACGTCGGCTCTGCTATAAAGTTTCTCCTCGACGCTCTGGGCAATCAAGCCGTCCATCGAGCTCAGCATCTGCGCATACTCTTCGGTCATACCTCTCTCGATTAAAACCTGCTTAAATTCGATTGTCGAAAGTCTGGTGTGCTTGATTTCCCGTCCAAGGATCTCCGTCAGCATACCCGCAATCTACGCAATAGGGTGAGAAGAGCTGGATAATAATTCCTGTTGCATACCTTGTCGTATGACAGTAATTCGGGGCCTACGATAATCGGTGCAGTGTTCTCGATCACATCATCCACAAGTGCCTTGAAGGCTACCTCCGCGATATCTTCTGTCGCCACCCACCCTACCAGTCCGTCCTCCGCAGCCGATACAATCTCGTTTTGAGTTTTGATGCGGTCGCCATATTGGAGAATGAAATTGTCTTCATGGCAGAATTTAGTGCATTATCCGCAAAGAAAAAGATTGAACCCATACCGAAGAACCATGAGGGGCGAAGGGCGCAGTACTCTACATCCAAGGAGCTCAGATACTGATGGACTTTGCCCATTGCCGGACCGCCGGGTTCTAATATCCCTGCACTCATTAGAACGAACCGTTTCACGCCTTTCTCCATGGCGAAATCGATGAACGCCTTCATTGAGGGAAACATATCCACGACGGGAGGCGCAATGAGGTAGACGCGGTCAATTTTGGCGTCCAGATCGAACGGGAGTGCGTAAGTCGAAGCATCGAGCCAGTCAAAGCGAACGCCCTGGAAGGGCGCAGGAACTTTCCCGCTTCGAGTGGACAACACCAGGCGCTGATTTGCCTGGAGCAGGAGATTCGCAAGAGGTATGGCGGACTTTCCGGTTCCACCAATGAGTAGAATCGTCATTTTGGGGTGGATCGATCGACTGGGACTCGGAGGGAGTTGTTTAAATATTTGAGGGCCAGACTTGCTGTGTCATCAAACTGAACTCGGCTATTCGGCTATTCGGCTGGGCGGATTCGAGAAATCCGTACACTGCGGCGTTCTGATCCAGAATTCAATATGAAGACGGGAAGGATCCGCCACCTGTGGAATGTGTGAATACATTGAAGTGGAGAGCACTATCAACTACGAAGTTACCTCCTGGGCGCCAATATATTTCGGACTCAGGACACCATGCCGGTTCCAGGTACCCATTATACGACTGAAATCACGTCCCAGATCCATATGCGGGATACATTCGGCGAACACGGACGCGTAATGGAGACTTACACTTGAACTTGAGGCTGTAGTAACTGGGGTCGACAACAAGAACGCTTCTCTACCCGAAATCTCGAAAGTTCATCGGAGACGGAAATTGCATAGATAAAGATAATGCTTCTGTCGTATTTTCGAGCTATGTGCGTTAGAATAAGCCTTCCCATTCTGATTTGCCTTTCTTGGCTTGCGATGGGTTGTTTGTGTATGTAGCAGAAAGTGCTCGATTTGGACCGTCACCCGTGACATCGTTGTGACCCCTTTCTTTCTCTTTCACTTGAGTGAACCAGATCTAGACCTCTTCGTGCTCGATATTAATAAACAGGAACGTTCGCGTATATGCCTGGACCCGGCCGCAAGATCAAGCCCAGACCCAGAGTCGCTGGCCCCACACCAGGCTCCACCAACGCGAACTCCAGTCAAAATGATACTTTCATCGGCGACATCGACAATGCGGAGGGATGGAGTCCGGTAGTCGACATTCTGTGCGCCTACTTTGAATTACCCGGTTCGTTTCAAGGCGGCGACATTGCCCGATTAATTTTTCCACCCATTCCTGATGTGCCAGAAAGATATCGCTACACGGAGTGGACTGAAAAAGGTACATGCGAACTTTGAAAGTATCTACCGGCGGCTGGACAAGGCGTACACTCGAAACGCGTCGAATGTGCGAGTGAAAGGCGGTATCGTGGGCATATACGCGCGGATGTGCGTGGACTCTCTATTGCGGAACAAGCTCTTCGAGAGAGGTGTGTCCGTTCCCGGAAGACGATGGCGTTCATGAAGCATTATGTACAGGTTTTCTTGGCCAGCTTTTTCCATTGCTGGACGTGCCAACGTGCCGGCACCTGGCTTTACGCGCTCTGACTACAGGTACCTATCTTCGACGCTTCATCCGACTAGCAGCCAACTCATTTTACAGTTACGCACCACGGCGGAATCAATATCAGGATGGCAATCGCCAAATGGTATCTGGATTTACTGCGAATCATGAAACAATTTCCAGACGACCCCAAGACTCTCGAGCTTTCGATCGTCACGCTTTCTCACTGCCTCATTTCGACCCTTTCAGAGGATGGGGTCAAAATTGACCATAAACTCGGAGAGTCTCTGGATCTAGAGGACGTGCTGGAGATCGTCACTGAGGCACTGCGCAAACCATTTCCCTCCCGCGTTTTGGTAGATCACAGCGTGCAGCTGATCGCCATGTCGACTTTGCACAGTAGAGTGCCACCATCTGCCGCGAGGTTTCTCGTAGCTGGCCTGCGGAGCAAGGACTGGATCTTCCGGTGTACCTGCGTCGGTGGCCTGCTTCGCTTGCACCGGAACGAGGCCGAGTCGGACCAACGTTCGCTCGACCCTATGAGGCTCATGGCTGCCGTATCCAGGCCAGCACCTTCACATCTCAACGAGATCCTGCGCGCGTACGGATTCCAGGAGTGCGAGACGTACATCACCATGAAGACGGCGCAGGAGTTTCAGTCAGCCATGATGAGCACTGTCCGCACGCGTGATTTGTACTCCCTCGGTATCCTCCTGGCTGGCTTTATCCTTCGGTGAGTCAATGGCGTGTCGATGGCCCAGGCACTGATTTGTGCTCTAAAGGACCGAGTTCTCGATCTCGGAAGGCTCTTTTCAGTCACCGAACCCAGTGACCGGCCAGATGGAAAATATGGACCTCGGCCTTCCGTTTATAATGTGGTCCGATTCCCTTCCGCACTGCGCGAAAGCAATCCGTGCCAAGGGGCTTCCCGCCGAGGCGGACATGGCGGACATCCTGGACATGAAGTTTTACATTATGAAACAACGCATTCCCGACGCGGTCAAGGTGGCGAATGTCGCCCTCAAGCGCAATCCTGACTTTGCGTACGCGTACTATGCGCTCACGCTGGCGTCTGATCCTGTAGTCGGGCTCCGCGCCGCGAAAAAGGGCATGAAATGCACGAAGATCTCGCCTTTTGTGCGCTTCCAGATGATGCAGCGTGCAGTTGACCAGGCGGGCGAGATGGGCATTCAGATCCTGCAGGATAACGCGAGCGAAGGTGACAAGAAGTGGGAGGAGGGCATCGCCTTCTTGATTAGTGCTTTGGAGGACTCAAAGACGTACATAGCGCATGCTCCCCCGGACAATCGCCACATGAAGAATGTTCTCTATTGGAACATTATTCTGCGCGTCGCAATCGAGGAGGAGATCAGTTCCGACCTTCGCGAGCTCCAGGTATGTGCGCTAAAAGATCTGCCGTCTCGTGCGCTCAATTCACGGCATCGTCAGGGATCGATCCGAAAGCTCAAGATCGCCGATGACTTCAGCAACTGGATTGGTGTCATTCCACCAAAGACGAATCTCCGGCTCACGCAGCAGACGGTGGTCAGGCTCTTCCCCGCGGCATCTGAGGAATGGGGCGAGTTTATCGCAGCCAACTCAAGGCTAGACACCCCCGCGGCGCCGAGCACAGAGAAGTCGGTGGACGACTTGGCCGCGTGGTTGGGGGACGTGCATCTCGAGGAAGAGGCCAACGACCACTGCCATAAGCCTGCGACGTTTAACTCGAGCCACCTCGAACTCTATCGATGTTCGTGGTGTGGCAATCCGTCGGCCGTCCTCCGCAAATGTGCCGGGTGTTCAAAAACCAGGTGCGCTTTTGATGGTCCTCTTCGTTCCCGATTTTCTAATTTGCATCTTGTTTACCATCCAGGTATTGCGATGCTTCATGTCAGAAGTCGCATTGGAAGGAGCACAAGAAGGCTTGCACCACTAACAAGACCGGGAACTGAAGTTATATACACTGTATATCTATACAAATTTATTAAAGGCTTTAGCCGAGCGTTGGATGAACGTTTGGATGGACGACATTTTGGCTTGAAGCGGCAACTTGCTCTCAACTACCACCAAGACAACGTGCTCGCTTTCAAACGCGAAGGCAAAGTGGACATCATGGCACCCTCTGCCGTTCCTATCCATGGAAATTATCATGGGTACCTTGAGCGCGTCTGGCATTACTCTCCGACTCATGTTGGCAATTTGTAGCTACTACGCAAAACGCCCCTCGGTAAACGACCCCCGTCTTGAGGTCCTCCCACCCTCCACGTTCTCAGGCAAGCGCGTTCTCGACGTCGGATGCAACGAAGGCTGGGTCTCCTGCGAAATCGGTCTGTGCTGCGTCTCATTTCCTGGAAGACGCTGACAGTCGACAAGGCAGCACAGTCGCACGGCGCATCGAAAGTAGTGGGGGTGGATATCGACGACGCGCTCGTGCGTGCTGCATGGCGTCGACGCAGGACGGTGTGGTCCACGCAGGGACCTCCCGCTGACGAGGATATCGAGACAACGGGAACCAGCCGCAAACGCAAACGCGCAAATCCCGTTGGAGAGGCGGACTACTTCCCTGCTTCATGCGCACACTCTCTCGGCCCCCTGCCAATTCCTCCCTCCGCCCCTCATCTGTTCCCGCACAACGTATCGTTCCGCACCGCGGACTGGGTGAACGAAACGATCCCCGAGGATGAAAGCGGGTACGATGTAGTCCTTGGGTGCGTCGGGACTGTATCTCGCGCCTTTGCACTCGCTCACGTCACCCAGATTCTCAATCACAAAATGGATCCACCTCAACGGCGGCGACGCCGCGCTCAACACCTTCTTCGCGCGCGTGGGCGCTGTACTACCCTCGGGCGGCCAGTTTGTTGTGGAGCCGCAGGCATGGGAGACGTATCGCAAGGCGAAGCGCATGGATAAAGTGTGTTTTCTCCCATCTCCGGCATCATTCCAGTTTCTGAAGATTCGCAGAGGTTGAGAGATATGGCGCAGGGGTTGGAGCTGCGTCCCGACGATTTTCCGCGGATGTTGGCTGAGCTCGGGTTTGGAGAGCCCGTACGGTTGGGCAGCGTTGGGGATGGAGGTACGTATTTCTTTCTCGCAATTCGCCGATACCAAATGATGGTTTTAGGATTTCACCGCCCGGTCGATCTATATACCAAGCTTTGAGATGTAGAGTAACTGCGTCTTCGCAACAATCCCTCTGGCCTGGTTATTATTGTGCGCGAGCCTCCACGAAGAATAAATGAATAAATTTCGAATTTTCGCATTACACAAGGTCAACAGATCCGCGGCGAGGCGACATAATCGCGACCACCTTTCCCTCAAAATCAGAGCCCCCCTTCGTTGCGACGAGATCGCTATTGCTCTCTTCTACCCCGAGCAAAGCCTCCAGATTACTGGATACTAGCGCCAACACGTCCGCTTTCCCGAGCGCTCCATTGGATTCGAGCCCCGCCTGTACGCAAACGATCAGCGAGGAACGGACGCAAGAAGGCGAGAAGGCGAGAGACTTACCCAGGCCATGTCGAACCGCGTGTTCCGCACTCCAGAGGGGTCCGCCACTGCGATGCCGACGGTGACGTTATGTGCGACAAGCGTCGCGATGGCGCTGGATGGCGTGAGGGGAGGTCCAGCCAAGATGCGCTTCTGCTCCCAGGTCTTCGGGTACGGCCGCTGATGGACGACGACGCCAACGCCGGCCTTCCCGATCTCCTTTGCCAGTAGATGCGCTTCCGTCGCGCCCGCGAGCGTGAGGCGGAAGGCGCTCCCAGTCGCCGCCTCCACCTCCTTTTTAAGCACGAGCACGCTTGCGATGATGTCCGCGCTCTCGACGTTGACGACGAGCGGGATTTTGCCCTGCAATCCCGCTGTAAGACTCTAGAATCAAAAGGAGGATAGCCTGCTTACCGCGACAACGTCGGCGAACCGCTTCGCCAGATCGCCCTCGCCCTCGCCGAGAAGCAAGCCTCGGAGGGTCGCAATCTGGGTGCTAACGCTGATTACGGATGACAAAGAAAGCGCAACATGCAGCGCAGCGACTTCCTGAAGCACCGCGCCATCAACGAGCTTGTGGGCCGGGGCTGTGCTGAAGACGGTGCTGAGGCCCGACAGGAATCCGCGGGAGGATGGGGCAGTGACGGCGGAGGTAACACCGCTGCGGTAGCCGAGCAGCGCGTCGCGAGTGGCGAAGAGCAGGCCGTCGACGGCTTTGATCACAGTCCCGTCGATGATCTCGGGGACCTTCATGCTCAACGGGTCGAACACGGGCCCGTCGTTGGTCGAGGCTGATGTATCGCAGTGAGGAGCCCGTCGAGAGAAGGAATGGTTTGCGCACCTTCGCCCGTGATATGTGTGAGACCGAGAGGGCTCCCATAAGAGACGAGACCAGGACTGGAAAACCATTAATTTGTCTTCGCGCAAAACCCAAGCTCGCCTACGAAATGGAACCGCCTTCAAGATCGAGGTGCAGAGCATCGGAGCGCGACAGCGCCGCTGGGCACGCCGCCTGCGCCCCACTGCACACAATGCGCCCCTTCTCGGCGACAACAACCCCGTCTGCCGCGGCCGCCGCGAAGACCTCGCTCACGCCCCGCGTCGCCGCGTCCTTCAAGAAGATGCTGCCAACGTTCCGGAACACGACGACGTCTGCCTTGGCCGTCTCGGGCTCGAGCGGCGGGAGGCCCTCGTACTTGATCGCGTCCGCGATCTCCTTGTCGAAGTTCGGCGTCGCGGGGACCTTCTGTGCGGACTTAGGCTTCGCGGACGTGTAGGGCTTCTCGAGCTGCGCGATGCCATCGATGAAGACCTGCGTGGGGGCCGCGCCCAGCGACAGTGGGTGGCTGTCCCAGACAATGATGTCTAGCAAGCAGTTAGCGCAACGAGATTGCCTATCGACGTCGTTCTCACCCGCATCAAAGCCTTCGATGAGGCGGCCGATTCTGTGGTCCTGTCCCATAATTCTCGCCGGCGTGCCTGTTGTACGCGTTATTCCGCCGTCGTCCTCAATTCTTGAAGGCTTACTAGTCACGGACGCCAACGCCAAATTAGGGGAAAGACCAAAGTAATGTGCCTGCTGCGCCTCGTATATCAAGTGCCGGGAGTCCAAGACGGGGTGGTCGCTCTGTAAACAGAAGAAGGATGTTCAGACGTCAATTCCCTTCGTCGCTGAACAAAGTCACCTTCATGACGACATCCAACCCGTTGTCGGCTAGAATGCGTGGCGCGAACTCGGACCCGCGGGACGCCTCGCGCTTGAACCTCGCGTGAGTCGCGAAGATGGCCACGGCAGGCGGATGTCCTGATTCGACTCGCTCAGGTCGCGCTCTACTTGGAGGTCAATAAACAAATGGTCACCATAAGCCTTCTTGATCAGGTCTGGCACCAGGTACGCCTCGTCTGCGACGCCAAGTCAGCATTAATGTAACAACGCGGAAATGGCCGACGCACGGGCATGGTGGAACGCGGCAATGGGGAATTTGAACTCGTTAGTCAGCTGGCGCGCAGAATTAGGGTATCCCGTGAGCTGCGACGACAGATAACGCACCCGGACCATCCCGTCGATGTCGACGCCCTCGTAACAGTGGTTCTGCACCTTGACGCACCCGCGCAGGACGTCAACCAGCGCCTCCCACTGGAGGTCTTCCGGGAAGTCGCCGAGACCGCGCCACTGGCCCGCGAGCGCCTTGGCGCAGTACGCGTCCTGCTTCTCCTTGAGGATCCGCGCGGTGTTGTAGCCCTGGCGGAACGCCCACTGCGTGTCCATGCGCGTGCCGGAGTAGCGCCGGCCTATTGGGGGCACTGCGTGAGACGAGGTTCAGTCGGGGAGGCGGCACGTACTGGGGTTCTCTCCTGCGAAACGAGGAGTCTGTTACTTCAGAGGGCACGACGCAACTAAACTTGAAGCGCACCACAAGCATGTCTAGGCCGACGTTAGCACTATAAAACAAGCGGGAGAGGGCGGGAACGTACTTCATCTGGCGCCACCTCGGGCGCTGGAACGGGTCGACGTGCGTCCCGTTGATGGAGAACGGGGGCTCGAGAAGCATCGCGGACGACGACCGCTCGGCCGTGGGGCGCAGTTTTATCACGAAGGCCTGTCCTCCTGCAAAATATTGAGCAACCTTCGTACCACAGCGAGAACGTACCAATCGCGTCGGCGCTTCCCGGAAGGACATTCGCGGTAGTTACGCCGCCGGCGACGGAGAGGCGGTACGCGTCGTCATGCGTGTTCAAGCCGTCGAGCGAGCGGAGCCACGGCAGCACGAGCCCCGCATGCGAGTTCGTGTCGGCGGCGCCGCTCAACGACGGGGAGCTGCCCACCCCGAGATGGGAATGCAGGTCGACGATGCTGGGATATATGTACTGTATGAGTGAATGAGCATCCCGAGAATGAATGAGCGTACGTACCCGGGTGAAACCCAGCTGCCGGCGGCGTCCAGGACCACGACGTCGGAGTACGCGTTGAGGTCGACAGATCCTACCTTCTTGATGAGCCCCTTGTCGATTAGAACGTCCCCATAGACGACCTCGTTGCCGTCGTCACGCCCCGTCCAGATGGACGCGTTCCGGATGAGCGTCGGCTTCGTCCCCTCCACGAAGCGGTCCGACTGCGTCCGTGCGTGGAAGTGTCATCTGGGGGCCCCGGAGTCAAGTGCAGCGCGCTGCATTGCGCGATAATGACCTCAGCGTTTATTGGGAGAGTTTCCGCATGCGAGGTGGGCCAGAGCAGGTACGTGAGGACGTATGAGGACACCGCGAGCAGCGCCAGGAGTAGCTGCAGCATCCGGACGCTCTTTCTGGCCGCCTGCGGCGGCGTGTACATGGGTGTCTTCTCCATGGTGGTGGGGACTCGCGTGTGGACAATCTCTCGCTATCATCGCGCTATCTGTGGTCAGGAACAAAGTTGGCCGCGGCTTGACTGGGCCGTTTGATGCGCCTCTCACGCGCCTTCCCGACACGACCCAAGATAACGTTCCTGGTTCACAGCGGTAATACATTATCTCCAACACGATTTACATGTACTGGTGCAGTGGAATAGATAAGTTAATGAATTGTATCGCGTGAGTCGGCCAGTACACCGCGTCCGTCTACTTACAATGCAGCCAAGAATCAAGTCAAACGCGCTCGTACATGCAGATGTACGCCTTGGCTTTGAGCACCTCCTCGAGGGTGGTAAGCCGCACGACCGTGTCGCTGATGTACGCCCACTGGCGCTCCTGCTTTGCCGGGGGGTCCGCCACAGCGTCCGACGGGGACATGGGGGATGTAGGTGGCGGCGAGGTCGGCGGGGCAGAGGCAGAGACGGGCGAGTTGGGCATGTTCGCAATGTCACTAGCAGTGGGCAGCGCCACGTAGGATACGTAGTGACCGCCAAGCTAAAAAAAAACACTGTCAACGCTCCGTAGGAAGGAACATGATTTAAAAAATACACACCATGTTGCCAATATGCACCACAACCGCATAAAGGCGGTACATGCACCGCTCCGCCACCTTACCCTTGACGCGCACGGTTCCCCGCTTCGCACGCAGCCCAAAGTCCTCCTTCTTCGGCGCAAGAAAAGGCGTCAGGTCGAGCATCTCCGGGAACGTGACAAAGTCGTCCAGCTTCTTGAACCCGTTCGAGAACGAGATCATCGTCTTGGACACCTGCTGGAAGCGCTTGAGGTGGATCACGAGCACGGGCGGCGGGACCGCAATGAGGTAGCGCTTGTACGCGGGCCGCATGATGACCGGCTTCGGCTTCGACTTTGGCTTCGTGCGTGACTTTGTTGACGCGCCCACCTCTGTATCGGACCGCGCGTCATCGGATGCGGATGCAGCGAGGGAGACCTGCGCGGAGGCCGCGGACACGTCGCTCTCGTCGCCAGAGCTGCCGTCCGTGCTCTCATCCGAGAGGTGCCGCTGGTGGTGTGCTGGCGGCGGGCGGAGCGCGTTCGCATCCGGCGGCTCGGGATGCCCAACACCGTTGAGGTGTGGCCGTGCAGTCGAGGGCATCTCCACCGCTTCCGTGATGGAACCGAGCGTACTCGGCGCACGCTCTGCCTCCTCGGTGGCGTCGAAGGTGTCCGCGCTGGGGGTGGGAGGAATGACGGTCACCTTCGTTGCCGGCGGCGTCTCCACCTCCTGGTCGGGCGATAACGGTAAAGATTGGGAAGAGCTTGCCGAAGACGGCGGCGTTGTTGTTGTGGTATCCGTGTCGTCTCCAAACTGGCTCCGTCCCAGCGCAGAATCCGATGAGCTACTCGGAGGCGTCACGAGCGGCAGCGACGACGCCGACTCGGCCGTCTTGATGTTCGGGAGGGAATACACCGATATTAGGGGGGTGGATAGTGAGGGTGGAAGCGGTGGCCTATGGTGTGGTGCGTCCACGACGGCGGGTACCACCGGCGACTGCTGGTTGTCCGCGCTGTCCTCCGAATCCCCATCCTCCTCGGCGACGCAGTCCTCGTCCGGCCGCCGCACGCGCGGGACGTACTCCCCATTCGCGATCTTCCAACACCGCCGGCACCCGACCATGTTCTCGCCGTCCAGCACCTCAACGGCGGTGAACATCCGCAGACACTCCTCGACGCCGGGCAGGCTGCTCCCAAGCTTCAGCCACGTGTCGCCGCCCGCGGAGACGTCCGCCAGGATCTGGCGCAGGTACGCGGTCTCGCCGGCCGTCGGCTTCGGGGGCTTGGGCGACTTGCTGCGCGTTACCCCGCTCACAGTGCGCACGCGTATCGGGACCGGGGCAGCGATCGTGATGGGAGGCACGCGCGAAGGCGACACGGACGGCGTCTGTGGGCCCGACTTCGGCGTGCTCGTGCCAGACGGGTTCCTGCGCTCGAGCGAGTGAGATGGCCGCGAAAGCCGGATCTCCGGAGCCTGCTCAGACATACTCGTCCGCGGCGTGTCGCCGAGCGCGGTCGCGAGCGCCGAGTACGAAAAGTCGCGGCTGGCGCGCTCCTCCGAGCGGCCCTTCCGTTCTTTATCCTTCGACCCCCGGCTGGCGAGCCCAAGACTTAGCCGCCGCCCGAGCTTCGCCCATCCGTCGTCGTCCTTCTTCGATTTCTCTTTCTTCTCCACCTTCGGCTGGTCCACAAACTCGATATGCTTCTCATCCGGTGTTATTACCAGTGCGACGCCGTTCACCCGCACGGGATGCTCCACCTCCTGGCCCTCCTCCGGCTTGGCTTCCTCCGAAGGTATATCCAAGCTCCGTCTCCGGGGCTCTTCAGTGCCCGCAGCCTCTACGCCGAGCTCCCCGAAACCATCCGGCCGTTCGCGCGGGCTGGGAGGCACGGAGCTTGCTCGCGGCGGTTGCAGCGAATCCGCGCCGAGCGAGACAACGGTCCCAAGCCGCTTAGCGAACGACTTGAAGCGGTCGCGCTTCCGTGAGCCCCGGTCGTAGTCCTCCTGCTTGATGCTGAGGCTGAGGTCGTTGAAATCCTCGTACGTGTGCGAAATGTGCTTGCACTTCTGGCAGACGAGGATGCTCGCGAGCTTCCCGCCAAATATCATGTCCGCGAGGGAGATCGACGCGTCCTCGGGCGGCGGCGCCACATGCACGGATGTGCGCCGGCGCTTCTTGGGCGGAGGGGGATTTAACTTCTTGATTATGTCAAGCTCCTCCATGCTCATGGCGTCCAGGAGGATGCGCAGGAATTCGTGCGCGTCCTGCTGCGCAAAGTCGAGGTACTGGTCGTATTTCTTGCCCAGCGCAGCGAGGATTGGTCTGCGGAGTGTCAGCTGTAGAACGCGCAGCGGGGCGTGTAGCGGACGCACTTTGGGCTGATGTTCTCGCGCCGGCGGTGGTGCTGTGCTTCCCAGGCTCTGTGCAGCACGTTCAGGAACATGTCGCCGATGGGCATCGTATTGACCCATTTCTTCTCGTACTCTCCCGCGATATTGTGCCCGTTGGTTAGCTGCGGCGACCGTCGCGACGCCAGAAGGGTGGCGGAGTGGGATTGGGTCGATGGAGAGATTGGGGCGAAGTGGACGAGATCGGAGAGCAGTCGGGTCGCTATCAGCTGTTGGTATCGTTTCAGCTCTTCGCATACATCAATGTACGGCTTGGGAGGCGTACCCCTTGGAGGACCGAATTCATGAAGCACGTATTTCCATGATTATAGAGTCCGGGTGGCAGATACGCCTGTTGTTCTTGCTCTTCTCTGATCCAGAAAGTGAGAATCGAGACCAGAACGTCCAGATGTGTTCTCACCGCTGTTTTCGGGCTTTATAGATCTCTTGTGGGCTCGGAGATTTGCCTTTGGCCATTCGCGCCACAAATATTCAATCGGCGTCCAAATTGCTCGTTATCGGCGTCCAAATTGAGCGCGGAGCGAGCGGAAATGGATGAGGTCTTTGGGGTGGAAGCAGGGTTGCGGTAGCCCACAGATTCCAGGACACTCGGGGCCAGAGATGGAGGGAACGGAGGACCGTGGTCGGTCGGTGATGGGTAAATCTGACAACCACGTGTGCCGCGTCTTTGTCGGCTAAGGACTTTTCCTGACTCTCTCCATTCCTCTACTGTCACTGTGCCCCGCAGTCCATCCCCTAATGTACAGCATTGGGCCTACTGTGCAACACTGCGATTCAACCGCAGCGTACAGGTTATGCTACGGATTTGCACTGCAATGCGAAAATCTGGGGAAGAGTTAATGGGGATTCATTTTGGATTCGCACTGGGCGGGCACTGGGCCTAGGAGACAGACACTCGGGATGGCGTTCAGCTGCCAGTGTCGTATGGGATCCGTCTATCTACTGGCGGGATTCCACATGTTGATGCGCAATGCTGCACCCTTCAACTTCATCATCTCGACGAACTCTCGTTTCATCTTATCTTCCGGCACTTCAAGGCAAACTTCTAGCTTTACAACGAACCTAAGCCGGGGCTCTCTTTTACAGCAGACTACTAGTCTCCCTGGACAGACTCTCGCTCGTTCCTTCGTTCCTGGCTCCGTCTGATGAATTAGATACCAATCAGACGCTTTATAAGTGGACCCGTCCTGGTGAGGCACTGACCAGGTCCACACCGAGGTTTCAAGGTCTGCCTTTGTGACAGCTGGACGACCTGGCATGTCCAGAGCTGACTCAACTCCTGAACTTGTAAAAAAAAAAGGTCCAGGTATGGCGAGTTTCTTTTTTCCGCGGATGAGGAGCAAATTGGGCGAAATAAATTATATTTATTGGAGATTTCCTGTCATGTTCTTCATGTTCCAGCCGTCATATAGCTACCCCAGTGCCCATCCGAATCGGATAAAACCCTTTAATTTCTTTTGGGGAATCCGAATTGGGACGTATGTTATGTGACAATTTGCACCTTGATTTGCACGTGCCCTGTGACTGGACGTTCCTCTCCCAAACCTCCACAATCTACTGCCACCTTCAGCACGCGATTTCGACCGTGAAAAATCCAGGTCTCACAACAGGACACGTTTCTCGGATTGGACCAAGATTGGACCGTCTTCTGAGGCAGGAACGCAAACAAAAGCTCACCGAGACGCACAAACTCGGAGAACGTCCGGATGACGCCAAAACACCCTCTACGCAGCAGAAGCCTATCCTCCGAACCGCCCAAGAAACGGCGACACACAATCGGAACCCCCAGTTCTCCATTCTCCTTCTCCTACCCGTATATCCCCTCGACATCGTCCACGCCATACCCCTCCTACCCGTCCGACTCGCCTTCCAACCCGTTCGGGCGGACGCGCACGTGGAACCTGCTGCAGGACCTGCCCGCACCGACCTCCTACTCGAAGCACCTCCCGCTGCGCTTCCAGTACCTGAAGCGTGGCGTCCAGCGCGAGACGCTCGACGGGATCTACCGCATCGTGCAGGTGCCGCAGAGCTATACGCTTGTGCACCTCAAGAGCCTCATCGGCTTCCTCTTCGGCGGCGCATACGGCCAGGTTCCGCCGGACGCGGGCGACGAGGACGAGGCGCACATGTTCGAGGTCAAGAAGCGTGTCGCGGTGTACAGCTCGTCGTTCAGGCCTGGACAGATCAAATACGGGAGCACGTGGGCGTACTCGTCGAGCGTGCTGGATCCGTACCTCTACTACCCCGATTGGGAGGACGACGCAGAGACGGACCCGGAGGCGCACGACGACGCGTCGGAAGCAGACACTAACCTAGAGGACGAACGCAAGTGGACGGCGGAGGAGGACCTGACTATCGCGCATGTGTGGCCTGAGGGCGGGGACATCACGCGCGGCATCGTCTACGTAAGTCTCTTCTTTCTCCATGTCTCGCTCGAGCTGATTCGCTCAGCAACACTCTCCGACTCTCCAAATCCACATTACGATCAATACGTCGCCCATCAAGTCGCGGCGGGGCAAGGACAACGTCCCGCACATCTTCAGCGCGTGCGGGCTCGTCTTCCTCAACGAGCCATCGCCGGAGGACCGCCTGGAGCCGGAGGACCCCACCGCCGCGCTGGACCCGTCCAACTGGAACGAGCCGCCCGACAAGTTCGCGGGGTACTATGCCGAGAACACCATCCTCCCGTTCGCGGGCTACTCTAAGGAGGCGAGCAGCAGCTCCGCGTCGGTGTCCTCGCTCTCGTTCTCGTCGTCGCCCACGCGCGCGAGCTCCTCGTCGCTCGCCACGTCGCCCGCCTCCGCACCGCGCGTGCGGTCATCCCCAGGGTGCGTCCCGAAATATACGCCTGCGCCGCGGCCTGCGCAGCGCCGGCGCATCCGCCACCTCCAGCATCGCATCGGCACGCTCACGCGCGTGCACACGGAGGACGCGGCGCACAAGCCCTATCACCCGAGGAAGAAGCCCGTGCGCACCTCCTACGAGGACCGCGAGCGCCGCGCATGTTCCGAGGAGCTCTGAACGAAATTCACAACGGAATCGAACATCTACTACTAGCTGTGTACAGTACGCACAATCATATTCATGCAACACTACTTATTGCCGCGGAAGACGGGGACAAGGAGCGCTTTCGGCGTGCCGCGGCCTGCTCGGCCTTTAAGTCCTCCAATTCGCGCTTGAGATCCTCCACGTATGATTGCGCCGGGAAGATGGCGGGGGGTTTAGAGTGCCAGATTTCATCAGGGAAAGTCCGAGGCGGGTTGGGCGCATCGAGCAGCGCAAGCGCAGTCTCGCGGGCTACTAGGTCTGTAAATTGCGCTGCGATATGCCGTGCCTCCTGCAGAGACGGCTTCTCGGTCGGGTACAGGCGCCACATCATGTCGGGAGGAATGGCGAGAAGCTCATCGCACAGGAACGTGCACAGCGCGCGCTCGTCTTCGGACAGGCACCGCAGTGCCTTCCAAGCCTGTTCAACGCCGGTGACCGGGGTGTTTCTTGGAGGAGGCCCGCAACTGAGAGAGACGAAGTTAGCTGATCAACCCGAATCTAGATCTAATTCCTCAAATGTACTGTAAGTCATCTGTTCTCTTTCAGCCCTTTATGTCGTCGAGCGTGAGGTGCGTACGCGGGCCGTTGTTGGGAATGACGCCGCAGACATCGAAAATTCTGTCGTCGAAGGCTGGTGTTCGGATTGGATGAGGTTAACGTCAATGGGTGGGGAAGGACTTTTTAAAATAGGAAAGCACCTTGAAGAAGACCAGTGACAGTGTCGCAGTAGCCGAACGCAACAACACGTTCGAGCTCTGCCTCGAGCCGACGAATTTCCCGTTGCCGCTGTCTTTCCTCAAGGCGCTCTTCCCGTTCCTCCTGGCGCTTTCGCAGCTCTTCGTATTTGCGTATCCATTTATCGAGCCTCTTGAGGAACGTGTCTTCAGGAGAACTGTCAAAGGTTTGGTACCCCATACTAGACGGCATAGAAATCATATCACTGACCACGCCCTGTCCCCGAGCAGTCCTTCGAAACCGGGTCGAGTTATCGGACTGGACTCGACGTCCAAGAGGGTGGCAGGCAGTAGAGGGTCGTTGGCGAGCGAGGGGAGTTTCGTGCACCCTGGCGGAGCTGTGCAATGATCCATAGTGGACGACTCATGAGCCCCTATGTGAGTCGAGCCATTTCTTGTTTCACATCCCATGTCCTTCCCTGCCTCTCGTGTGGTAGCAATGTCACATCATTCTCGAAGAGCGAACGTGGTTGGTGATATCATTTGCATGGCCTTCAGTCTGGGGTACTCAATTAGGACAGTGTCGCCGAGGAGATAGCCAAGCTTGACAAGAGGCTCGCCAAACTCGAGGAGTTCGAGGAAGAGCGCCGGCAGCAGGAAATTCGTCGGCTGGAGGCAGAGCTCAAGTACGCTGTTGAGTTCGGCCACTGCGAGAGCGTCAACGGTCTTCTTCAAGGTGCTTTCTCCATGAAAAATCCTCAATGGGCCTCGACCTCATCTTCTCTGAACAACAGCCTTCAATGAACGCATCTTCGACGACGTCCCGGGTACTCACCTCACTCTGGACGACATAAACGAGCTGGAGCAGAAGGGGCTTACTCATAGTGAGTATGCGCCCACCTGCAGTCTCAAATCTACATTTTGCGCCTTCATCTAAGTCGCTCTCAGTTACGCATCTCTTCCAAAAGACACCGAAGTCGCCGGCGGTCAGCAAACTCGTATGAAAGGCGCTGCGGTGTCCATCCGAAAACGAGCGCGCGCTGGGCGCGTTCCTGTGCGAGCAACGTCGCGCTTTTCCTCGTAACGCAATGTGGCAAACTGTGAGGCCGTCTCTACAAGAGGCACGGCATTTCGCTTCGCACGGACCCAGTGGCCCGCGAGACTGCGCTTGCGATTCTGGATGCGTCCAATCCGCCTCGGGGCTCCGCTTCTGAGTTCTGGCACCCACGACTCCCCGCTATCTTCCTGGGAAAATCGCGGGTGGAGGAGCTCAAGCGCTCATTGGAGGCCGCAAAGGCCCCAGTCGTTATTTGGCCCGGTCGAACCTCCCTCAAAACGGGCGCCATCAAGTATGAAGTCGTGTTGTGTATGTGAAATTTGCCGATTAGCTACTTAGCATTGGAACCAATTTCAGTGGGTAGCATTTTCTGTAAGAGGAGGCTGTCGAGAAAATGAAATGTCGACTGGAGCGATGCTTGAGGAGCAGAAGACAAAGTCAGGTGATCGTGTCGCCGGCATTCCGGCAACTAATTTGATCTCTCTTGAGTGACAGACGCTTTATCGTTTCTAACTTGTTCCTCGTTCGATAAATTCTGTCTTAAGAATCCAGATTTCACGGCGCACACAAGATCTTTGCAAGATACTGTAGAGGCTGGAACGATACTACTTGCTCTTCACGATGTCGTCTCTGTACCGTTCAGCCATGAGTGCCCGCCTGGCGAAACTACCTGCTGAGCTCCCACCAAGCGACGAGGACGACGACGTATCCGAGCTCGGCGACTCGCTTGGGTTCCTCCCTGGCAGCGGCCTAGGGCCACCCGCAATGTGCGCATACGCGCGCAGATCTGCTTCGCTTGCTCGATATTCATACTGCTCTCAAGGCCTGCGATGACGCGCTCGAAGCCCCCGCGTGCCCCGAACCCCGACTTCGCGCCGATCTCGGCCGCGGAGTTCTTCACAGAGGCGCTCCAGGTCGCCGTGCCCGCGCGCGCGCTCGAGTGCCGCGTGTACTACACGCCACCGAAATATGCGGACGGGACGGTGCTCGTGTGCCACCACGGCGCAGGGTACTCGGGCCTGAGCTTTGCGTGCCTCGCAAGAGAGGTCACGGGCATGTCCAAGGGCGAGTGCGGCGTGCTGGCGCTTGACGCACGGAGGCACGGTGTGTCGCGCGGCTCGCTGTGTGGTGACCCATCCGGCTGATGTGTGCACCCCAGGCAAGACTCGGTCGACGGCGGAGAAGGAGGACGAGGATCTATCGATCGGCGTCCTTGTGGACGACTTTTTCCATACCCTACGCGCGGTGTTTCCCGACCCTGCGGCGGCGCCCACTCTATTAGTGCGTATCCGTCCAGGCCTTGCGATCTCTGTTCATCATCGCACTGCAGCTCGTGGGCCACAGCATGGGTGGCGCGGTCGTCGTCCGTGGTTGTCCACTGTTGTTGGAGCATAAATACCGCGTCTCGGGCGTTGCCGTTCTCGATGTCGTCGAGGGTGCGTCGCGTTCCCCTCCCTGCGATTGAATTATTTATTTAAAACAATTATCCCCCAGGCTCCGCTATCGAGGCGCTCCCCCACATGCACAGTCTCCTTAACGCGCGCCCCGACGGCTTCGACTCGCCCGAGGACGCGATCGAGTGGCAGTATGTCTCATCTATCCGTCTTACCGCGCGCGCTAACCCACCCCCGCAGCTTCAAGACCAAGACGATCCGCAACTCGCACTCGGCGCGCGTCTCCGTCCCCGCGATCGTCGTTCCCGCGCCTACGCCGGGGCCGCACCCCTACACCTGGCGCACGCCCCTGCGCTCGACCGCGCCCTACTGGCCCAGTGCGCGCCTTCTTCCCTCCCTCCCCGCGCCCTGCTGACGCGTAACAGGCTGGTTCATGGGTTTGTCTGAAGCGTTCCTCGCCGCGCGCGCGGCGCGCCTGCTACTGCTCGCGGGCACGGACCGCCTTGACCGCCCGCTCATGATCGCGCAGATGCAGGGCAAGTTCCAGATGGTCGTCGCCGCCGGCGTGGGGCACATGCTGCATGAGGTGCGTGCGCGTTCGCCGCCTTCTTCCCCTCCCGTCTCCGCTTCGGTGCGCGGCTGATTACTTGTACTTTTTTTTGCACGCAGGATGACCCGACGCACGTCGCGGAGATCCTGCTCGACTTTTGGCGCCGGAATGATAGGGTGCGGCTGCCGTTCAAGGGGATCAAGGGCGTTGGGGAGGCGTAGGGAGGGCGGGAATATAAGGAATTCGAAGTAGCGAGCAGGACAATATAAGGAAGGACGACAATGTTGTATCGAATGTATTTCATAGGTTGAAGGCGTAGAGTACCTCTCAGATATTCGAAGGACGGGCTCGCAGTGTGGTTGCGTCGGGCCGACGTGATGGCCGCGGCAGCCGCGATCGGGATGTTGAGCGACTACAACCTTGTCCTTAACCAACACCATGGATAAGGCACGAGCTATCGCTGGGGTAGCACAGCAGCTTATATCCCTGGTTCCTGGCCTTTTCGGAGCGGCGGCCAGAGGCGCATCAAACGGCCCGCCGCGGCCAACTTTTGTCGCATAGATAACGCGATGATAGCGCGAGATTGTCCACACGCTCTCAACGTCCAACGGTCAACATGGAGAAGACGCCCATGTACGCGCCGCCGCAGACTGCCAGAAAACGCGTCCGGACGCTCCAGCTTAGCCTCGTGCTGCTCGCGGTCTCCTCGTACACTCTCACGTACCTGCTCTGGCCCACTTCGCACACGGAAAATCTCCCGATAAACGCTGAGGCCATTATCGCGCAGTGCAGCGCGCTGCACTTGACTCCGGGGCCCCCAGACGACTTCCACGCGCGGACGCAGTCGGACCGCTTCGTGGAGGGGACGACGCCGACGCTCATCCGGAACGCGTCCATCTGGACGGGGCGCGACGACGGCAATGAAGTCGTCTATGGGGACATTCTGATTGACAAGGGCCTCATCAAGAAGGTGGGCTCCGTTGACCTCAAAGCGTACTCGGACGTCGTGGTCCTCGACGCCGCCGGCAGCTGGGTCTCCCCCGGGTAAGCGCGCCCGTTCCTGGGATGTCCATTCGCTCATGTATACAACAGCATTGTCGACTTGCACTCGCACATCGGAGTGGACAGCGCGCCGGCGTTGAACGGCGCCTCCGACACCAATTCGCTCAAAGGACTCATCCTCCCGTGGCTGCGCTCCCTGGACGGATTGAACACCCACGACGACGCATACCAATTGTCCATCTCTGGTGGGGTGACCACCGCAAACGTCTTGCCTGGAAGCGCTGACGCGATTGGTACGTTCTCGCTGTGTGCGTACGACGGTTGCTCAATATTTTGCAGGGGGACAGGCCTTTGTGATAAAACTGCGCCCCACGGCCGAGCGGTCGTCCTCTGCGATGCTTCTCGAGCCTCCCTTCACCCTCAACGGCACCTTCGTCGACCCCTTCCAGCGTCCGAGGTGGCGACAGATGAAGTATGTTGTCAACCTTTACCCTTCGATTTGACACTGACGTTTGATAAAAGACATGCTTGTGGTACGTCTTCGTCTCGACTATGTCGCACCGCTTGATATTCTTCCCGTTCCGTAGGAGAGAACCCCAGTAAGGATTCATATTCACACCAATCGCGTGGCCTCACCTCTTCCAGGCCGCGTCTATTCCGGGACCCGCATGGACACCCAGTGGGCATTCCGTCAGGCGTACAACACCGCGCGGATCCTCAAGGAGAAGCAGGACGCGTACTGCGCCAAGGCGCTCGCGGGCCAGTGGACTGGCCTCGGCGCCTTCCCCGAGAACCTCCAGTGGGAGGCGCTCGTGGACGTCCTGCGCGGTCGCGTCAAGGTACAGAACCACTGCTACGAGGGCGTCGACATCGACGGGATGGTCCGGGTGCGTTCCCCGCCGTCTCGTTGCCGTTCGCGCGAAATGTTCATTCTGCGCGCCAGCTAACCAACGAGTTCAAATTCTCCATCGCCGCGTTCCACCACGCCCGTCCGTTCGCAGTCCCGTGAATCATTTCGATACTGACCTCGCCGTGCAGACGAAGCGTACATGGTGCCGGACCTGATCAAGAAGGCGTACGGCGAGTATCTATCGCCTTCGAAGTTCCCGCACGACCTGAGCAATTCGACGTAGGCCATCCGCCGGCAGTTGCTATCTTCGCGACCTCCGCCCGCTTCAAGCGCGAGGCTTACCGCGGCTCCGAGTTCGCGCCCCGCATTCTGGCGGACAACGGGCTCGACGTCGTTATGAAGGTACGTTGTCTGCTCTCAGTCCTGCAGGGTGAAATGGCTGCTGACTTGGTGATTCTGCAGAGTGACCACCCTGTCCTGAACTCGCGACACTTGATATACGAGGCGCAGCAGGCTCACTATTTCGGTCTTCCCGCGAATTTGGCGCTGGCGTCCGTGACCAGTAAGCCTTCAGTACTCATCAGATTTATGGGGAGAAAGGAGTAACACGGCAAACAGGCACGCCGGCGAGGATTATGGGACAGGACCATAGAATCGGCCGCCTCATCGAAGGCTTTGATGCGGGTGAGCACGACGTCTCTCTTTACTTGTTGCGCTAACGCCTTGCTAGACATCATTGTCTGGGACAGCCACCCACTCTCGCTCGGCGCCGCCCCCACGCAGGTCTTCATCGACGGCATCGCACAGCTCAAGAAGCCCTACACCTCCGTGAAGCCCAAGTCCGCGCAAAAGGTCCCCGCGACGCCGAACTTCGACAAGGAGATCGCGGACGCGATCAAGTATGAGGGCCTCCCGCCGCTCGAGCCCAAGACCGCTGAGGCGGACGTCGTGGTGTTCCGGAATGTGGGTAGCATCTTTTTGAAGGACAAGGCGACGGGGGGCGTCAGCGAGGTCTTCGCGGCGGCCGCGGCGGACGGGGTTGTTGTTGTTGAGAAGGGCCGCATTGTGTGCAGTGGGGCGCAGGCGGCGTGCCCGGCGGCTCTGTCGCGTTCGGACGCGCTCCACCTCGATCTTGAAGGCGGCTCTATTTCGTAAGAAAGCTTATGTCTTCGGCAGAGAAATACTAACATTTGGCAGCCCCGGTCTTGTCTCGTATGGGAGCCCTCTTGGTCTTACGCACATAACTGGCGAAGGTACGCTCACATCGTTTTCTTCCTCGCGACGGCCTGTTAACCGAGATACTCCAGCCTCGACTAATGATGGACCCGTCTTCGACCCGCTGAGCATGAAGGTCCCCGAGATCATCGACGGGACTGTCATCAAAGCCGCCGACGGCCTG
This sequence comes from Mycena latifolia, assembly GCA_029289555.1. Taxonomy (NCBI): domain Eukaryota; kingdom Fungi; phylum Basidiomycota; class Agaricomycetes; order Agaricales; family Mycenaceae; genus Mycena; species Mycena latifolia. Next base: position 1,013,837 of record JARJLE010000011.1, on the reverse strand, counting down.
CTCTTCGCCACCCGCGACGCGCTGCTCGGCTATCGCAGCGGCGTTACCTCTGCCGTCACCGCCCCGTCCTCCCGCGGGTTCCTGTCGGGCCTCAGCACCGTCTTCAGCACGGCCGCGGCCCACAAGCTCATCGACGGCGCGGTGCTTCAGGAGGTCGCCGCGCTGCATGTGGCGCTTTCTCTGTCGTCCGGGATCAGCGTCAGCACCCAGATTGCGACGCTCCGCGGCTTGCTCCTTGGCGAAAGCGAGGGCGATTTGGCTAAGCGGTTTGCGGATGTTGTCGAGGTAAGCGGTCGATCCTGTCTCTAAATCCCAAATTTCATGGCCCACTGATAGGGCAAAATCCCCCTCGTCGTCGACGTAGAGAGCGCGGACATCATCGCGAGCGTGCTTGTGCTCAAAAAGGAGGTGGAGGCGACGACAGGGAGTGCTATCCGCCTCACGATCTCGGGTGCGACGGAGGCGCATCTGCTGGCCAAGGAGATCGGACAGGCTGGCGTCGGCGTGATCATCGAGCAGCGGCCGTTCCCCTCGAGCTGGGAGGAGAAGCGCATCCTTCCCGGACCGCCCCTGACGCCGTCCAGCGCCATCGCGACGCTCGTCGCGCACAACGTCACTGTCGGCATCAAGGTCAGCGGCCCGTCCAGCGTCCGGAATACACGCTTTGACATGGCCTGGGTGAGTCGTCCGTCCCGTACGATCTATCTAGCGCTGACTGCTTCTTGCAGGCGGCCCTTGAATCTGATGGGGTCATCGGAAAAGCGGAGGCGCTGGCTTTGGCGTCTTCCAACCTCGAGACGTTACTCGGGATAGAAGAGAGTAATGCCGACCTCGTCGCAACGAAGGGGGGCTCTGGTTTCGAAGGAAAGGTCCTGGCGATTATCTCGCCTCGCCACAACTCGGTCGATCTAATCTAATCTACGCGAATATTCTGAACCTTGAAAATAACAATCTGATATTGATTTTCTTCTGATTTGGTGAGTGTACATGCCAGTTACATATGCCTTTCCCCTACCGATGGCACCGATACTTGAAAGTCACAATCAAGCCTCTCTCCCCGCATCGTCAATGGCGCCGTGCTGTCTGAGAAGGTGAACGATCTCATCGTGTCCCCGGGATGAGGCCGCTTGTACCGCAGTGCCATGCGTCCCACCTCTTGCGTTGACTTCGGCTCCGTTCTTGAGCAGAATATGAACCATCTCCTCTCTCCCCAGTCGCGAGGCAATCTGCAGCGCGGTGCCATGGTCACCTCCCTGCTCATTGACATTGGCTCCTTTCTGGATGAGGAGGATAGCTATTGCATTATGCCCACCCGATGCCGCCGCCTGCAACGCTGTGTTGTTCGCCCTCGATTTTGCGTTGACGTTTGCTCCCTTTTGAATCAACAAACGAGCAATCTCTTGGTGTCCATTCCCTGCAGCTAGCCCGAGTGCTGTCCATCCACGCTCTCCGGGATCGTTCACATTGGCTCCGTGCTCAAGGAGCAGACGCGCAACGTCTTCGTGGCCGCAGGATAGGGCTGCCGCAAGTGCCGTGCCATGTTTCCCCGCTCGAGCGTTGATTTCGGCGCCGTTCTGGATAAGGAGAAATATGATATCCATGTGTCCCCCCAACGATGCTGCCCGAAGTGCCGTGCCATATAGTGCGCTCTGAGAATTCACGTCGGCGCCGTTGGCAAGAAGGATACAAACGACGGCATAATGACCGTTTACTGCAGCAGCCTGTAGCGCGGTGCCATACCTCTGGGCCTCGGCATTGACATTAGCGCCGCTCTCGAGGAGGCTATAGACTAGCTCTTCCTCTCCGTGGAACGAGGCTTCCTGCAGCACTGTCCCTGACTCGAGATTCGAACGATGGATTGATTCATGACCCTCGAAAGGAGCTTTCCGCCGTTCAACATAAGCGCAGTATCCGTCGCTCGTCATAAGCAGACGGACCATGTTTGCGTGTCCAGTTATTGCGGCTCCGCGCAATGCGCCGATGTCAAATCCATCCTGCTCCAGCAGATGTGTTGCTACATGGAGCATCCCAAAGTATGCAGCAATGCCCAGCCTTGTCCGCGGTAGAGATGAATGGAAGTCGCACATTAGCCCCCACAAACTCTCCCACTCAACTGACAAGTGAGTGAGAAACTGGAGAATATCTGGTTTGATGTGCAATTCAGGCTCTCCGCGAGCATGAACGAGACAAAATAGCACAGCATATTCCAACAATGGGTTTTCTTCGATCCAAGTCTCCGGAGCGTTGTCTTGCGGCTCGGTGAATTTCTGAAACGACAGGTATGTGAGGCATGCTTTGGTGATCTCGGTCTGTGCGTGGAGGAGTTCTCTGTCCTGTACGCGATCCAGATAATCCTGTGCTGTATAATGGATAAGTCGGACCAGTTCTTCCTCGTCGACGATAACCAGACCCGCACAGACGCTTAAAATGATGTCCATTTCCAGGAGGTTATCAGGGTCGAGATCGCTGGAGTCGGGTTCAATTGCCAGTGCTTCTCTGAGCTCAGAGATGTGCAGGGCAGTCTCTGTTTTCGAAATCCAGAGAAGGGTGCATCGAGCCAGGTTCCGGTCGTCCTCGCTCTGCGCATTGATCCGCTGCATGACTTCGTCGTACGTGCCATTCAGATCGCCGGGCATATTTTTCAAGGCATCGCGAACCGCTTTAACAGTATGCTTTGTTGTAAGGGAATCGATACTGAGTTTTGCGACCAAAAACCTATAGAGACCATTATTAGATGAATTCTTGAATGTCAGGCAGCGAGACCTACATTCCATCGCTACGTTCAACAATTGTTCTCTCGATCTCGCCGCGCAAACCGAAGCTGTTCTGGACATGTTTCGAAAGCCGCGAGGATTTGACTATTTGTGCATCTATGTAACGTCGGATGTCCTCTTCCGCGGCTCTGATTTCCAGGGTTTGTACACCCGTGCTTGCAACGATGCCGATGTGGGGCCGCGACATTAACATTAAGTTGACGGTGGGTCCCAATCTCGAGATAAAATGAACCAAAATATCCCGCTGTTCTTCGGGATATTCATCGAGGGCGTCGACAACAATGAATACTCTGGAGAGTTTTTTAACTGTGGAGGAGAGGATAGCATAGGCGTCCTCTAAGGACGGCCTGGTGCGCTGCTCTTGGTGTGTCTCGTAAAGGGTGCGGACAGCCGGAGATATGGGCTTTCGGAAAATTAGCTGTCGCCAGACAGCCGCCAGTATATTTGGGGGCGATTGCATTTCATTTTCCTTGTGATTGAGATAAATGACTGCGACACCGGTGCTCTCGCTCTCTAAATTTGCTCTGAGATGCTCGATCACTATAGAACTGTTGCTCATTTAGATCACATATCAGGGCCAGATTGTGTGGTACGCACGCGAGCACAGTCTTTCCAGCCCCGGCTAGAGGATCAATTTATAGATTTAAGTGGCCGTTCCATGAAAGTTCAAGTGGACTCACGTATCCCGCGACACCAGAGTGTTTTGCATGTCCCTGATTCCCATTCTTTGAATATATCATCTTCTAGGAACCATCCACCAGTTCCCGGTTGTCGAGCACTCAATATATCCGCTTGGCGGCGGAAAAAATTGAGGGGTGAATACCACTGTATTATTTCGTCGCGGTGAGCAGCTGCATGTATGGAGGTAAGAAGGACTTTTGGAATTTGTTGGACAACACCGCACAATCGTAATACCGTTCTTGATTCCGGGCAACATCCCCGACCAATGTGAAAATATCTAGCCCGAACTTGTCGTGAGGGCTGGATTATTTCAGTCAATTAAACTTGAGTACCGTTGTGAGCTATTCGCTGCTGCTCCGCTTCATCTGTGATTACGGATACTATGTCTGTTTCAAAAATTCAGTGAACAAAGGTTGGTTGAATATGTGTTGGATAATTTAACCATCATGATATTCTCTTTGCGCCCGGGCAGAACGCTTAATAGAGCCGGATATTTCTGGTGAAGTATGGCCGGATAAGTGTGTTGTTGGAATGTTTACAGTCATCCTACTTACCTTGAGCAGAATCCCTGCGGTGGGTTATGAGTCGCGATCAGAGATAGATTGCGGTTACTACCGACCAGATATCCATTTCCATCCAGGCAATAAGTAAACTCTTGAACCGCTCAATGGTGCTTAATCCGTCCTGAACATCTTCCTTGCCCCAGAGCGGCCAAGCCAAGCGACTGGAAAACTTCGAAATACCGCGCGGGTCCAGTTTCCTCGTCAACCGTTTCATCGTCCTTTCGAGCTGGATCAGGGGCTCTTTAAGTTCTTGCATACCGATAGCCCCTTCAACATTACTCTCAATTCGCTTGTTGAGCTCCCTGAGCAGCGTTTCGAGGTTTTGGATCTCCAAAAGTAGTCGCTGTTGATCTTTCGGTGCACTGCTGAAATCCTTGACGTAGTTGCGAGCTTGCACCGCTACATCGACGAGCTGGAGAACACTAGCAACAAGCCCAAGGAGCTCTGCCATGAGCCAAGAAGCAAGCGAGATGCCGTACAGCCTTGTGGATAATACCGCGATCTTCGGATATGAATAGCATTCGATTTGTCAGCATTGAGATGAAAGAGGCTCGAATATTAGTGCAACAGAACTGAGCAACAGTCTTGGAGTCAAGATGAAAGACGAAAAAGAGGAGACGCGATCGGGTCTTCGGAAGAAAGCGGGACATTTGCCAATTGAGACAATGAACTAAAAGAAATTGCTTACGATACATGTAGCAGATAATTATGGAAGAAAACAAAGTTTTAGTACCCAGTTGTTACATTCTCCACGGCCTGTTCATGTCAAGCGGCCGCCTACTTGCGAGCTCCGGGAGCTCGGAGCCGTAGGGAAGCATCCTCGCCCTCTGACCCATCGTAACCGAAAGCCCAGGATAAACCTTGCTATGCTCAGCATACTTGGAATACGAGGCATGGCTGCGTCCTGTAAGCAGATGAAAAAGAACGGAGGAGTCAGACCCACCAAATGTGTGTCATGACATTCTTCAATGACTGGTTTGGATTTCTCCTCAAGATCTCTACTAATGACTGTAAAGTAACATAGGTGAGCGTCTATCAGCGGACGAGAAATTTGAATACAGACTGAAGCCAAACTTTGACCCTGCTCAGCACACTGAGGAGCTCGAGGAAATGCAAGTGAAATCACATCCGCATGATCCATTGGCAACTCGTAGGTTGAGTCATAACGACACCAGCCAGAACAGCCGAACATTGGTGGAGGTTCACTGCACCAATCCTCTTCCGGTAACATCCAAGTTGATGTATCTCCCTCCTTGGGGCCGGACGACGTGGCACGAGCGCCCAAGGGGGAGTTACGAAGGCGTGCGAAAGGCACGTCGGCAACATGAGCATAGGTACGCGGAGCAGACCCGAGAGCCACCGGCGGATGACCGAGTCGACTGAGGACACTGCGCCGCGTTTGGGGGCGGGGCGGAGAGATTGGTGGGACGTGAGTTTGGAGGGGAGGAGTTTTAAATTTCGTTTGTACGGGTAGGTGGAAAATTCTAGCATCCGAGTGGCGTACTGTGCGGGGGAAATATCATGAACGACGGAGAGCCGGAGGGAAGGCACTTACTCACCAGGCCTGTTCTGAATCTCTAAGCTCTCGCTTCTCGCCAAGGTCCATGGGACAAACACCCGATTGCAGCAATAGTGCTCGAGATCTGCACAAATGTAGCCATCGTGTCCCAGATACGGGAGGGACGCCGTACCGAGGAGACCGGCGGAATGACAGGTGTCCAATACGGCGACGAGGTGCACGCCGGTGGGTAGAGGAGCGACAAGGACGCTATGAAGTTCCTGTGTGCGGAGAGCGATTCGTCACCCTCCCTCCCTGGGACAGAGCGCAAAGCACGAACGTACGGTATCCACGATCATCATCTCTTCGCCCTCGAGCGGAACCAAACCTGTATATATTGGAACAGCACAGTTGAGTTCAGCGGCCAGCTTACATGAGTCCACTCCATCCTTCTCGCTGTTCGAACGGTTTATGACTTGGGTGGAATCTCCAGAATCTAGTTTGGCAACGTCAGCCGTCGGTTCCACTTAGCTGAGAGATGAATGTGCACACAGTGAAAGAAAATGCGGTCTCCGGCCCTCGCGTCCTTGACAAGTTCGGCTATTGCCTGCAGCTATAGAGGTGGTTATTTAAGATGCATGCATCGAATCTGCGACTAATGCGTACGATGTTGGCGCGTGTAGGTTGCCTATGGTCCTGAATTCCATCGGCGACGAGGATGCATATCTCGTCCGACGCGTAGTCATAGCTGGGCCACCATAATACGCGATGAACGAGCAAATTAACTGTAAAAACGACTGCAGCTCACACATCCGTCAGCAAGTCGCGCATCGCATATGAATCGCGAAGAGCACCACTCCCCGAGGACTCAATTCCGATGAGAAGTGCCTTCTTTCGGCCTTCAAGCGTCATGGCGAGAAGGATGAGATTGTCGTGGGTGCAAGTGCACCTTCACCACATACTCCGACCACACTGCCACTTGGACGTGCAGAGGTGCCTGGTCCGTGGCAGCAGTTGTAGAGTTCCTGTCCGGGAAATTTCTAGATAGTAGAGGTCCAAAGTAGAAGCAGGGCACTGGCAGGGCACGTGGAGGTATGGAGAGAACTGAGGAAATTCTGCAAGGAGAAATTCTACTAGGAAAGACATCATATTTTTGTGGCCGACGCAGGTACAGACGAGCCAACGATAATCGAGAATCCAAATACAAAGCAAGAACGAAAGCGAGAAAGCGGGGGTGAATGCGACAGAGTGTGAGTAATATGAGTAATTGGAAAGACGTCTGCAATCTCTGAATGAAGAATAAATTCAGCTCTGCCAGGGGAAGAACCAGCGTCGAAGCTAATACCAGAGAAGCGGCGCGCTACTCGCGGCGACGAAGAGCTGATATGGCAGATCACATCCTCCACTGGCGCTCCATATCGAGGGGCCGAGCACTCGAGAGCTCCGGATTTTGGAAGTTGTTCATATCGTACCCAGCACTCTGCCGCATCTCAACCACTAGCTTCCTCAGCCTCTTCGCCCTCCCTGCAAGGGAGGAACGCCGACGCTGTGGCGGGCCCGCGCCTAGGACAGCCACCGTGCGCTTGAGCTCCCACTCGACTTGCAGGAGTAAGGCCTTGCGTTCTGCCTTATACTTCCGCGCCCGTGCATGTCGCAGGAGCGCCATGGTGTGCGTTGCGTGGCTGCGTCCGCTATCGCATCAGTCGGATGCACGCGCTGAAGGGAAGGGATTACCTGATGTGCACGAGAACGTCCTTTAGTGACTGGTAGGGGTTGCGCCTGAGGATCGGAACGAGGCGCTACGACATGTTAATGAGTCGACCATGTTGCAGTGATCGAAATACGCACTGAGGTCATGCTCTCTCCCTCCTCGCCCTCCCAAGCCTGTTGTGAATCCTTGCATGACGCGAGAGAGACCACATCCGCCGCGACGCTCTCGGACGACGACTCTGCGTCTGCCCGCGTAGACCATTCCTCATCGCGACACCACCCTGTGCACTTAAACATCGCGACAGGGCTGTCGCACCGCCGGCTCCCATCCAGCACGAAGAACTCGCCGGACAACGCGGGGAGTCGGTCCCTTGTGAAGCTGTTGGACGGCGCAAAGGAGACGGTGCGCCGGTACGCGCTCGCGCCGTCACTGGCTTCGCCCCCACTTGGGGCGAGTGGGAAGCGCACCAGACTCGTATTGACCTCCTTGCGCCGCGCAAGTGCAAATTGGCGTGTCGAAGAGCGACGGGGAGGTGGGCCCGCCTTACGGCCGGCCAAGAGGGTTACACCGCCCGACGCTAACAAGTGGGCATTTTGCCGCACTTTGGATAGGTTAACGCGGACCGGAGAGGGACAGAATAAAGGAAGCGCACTACTCACCGACCTTGTGCCGGATCTCGTCGCTGTTTCGCCGCCCCCTCGACCTCCACGGAACAAACACACGATTGCACCTGTGATGTTTGAGGTCTGCGGGCACGACAGTGAGTATTGCGTGAACTTCGGGGAATTCGGGCCGTACTAAGCAAGGATCCGGAATGAGAGGTATCGAGGACCGCGACGAGATGAGAGCCGCAAGGGAGAGGTGCGACAAGAGTAGCGTTGAGTTCCTGTGTTAACGAGTTAATTTCTGCTTCAGGGCACGAGCGACATACGTTATCCAGGATACTATTCTCTTCACCATCCGACGGAACGAGGCCTTTGACGAGATCAGCAAGCTGACAAGAAGATCAGCGGGGGACCTACATCCATTCAACCCATTCTCCCTACTGTTGGTGCGATCTCTAATTTGGGTGGAATGACCGGCGTCTGTTTGGGGGGGCACATCAGTTCCATATCGCGGTGTCGTCGAGAGACCGTATGCGCACAGTAAAAGAAAAAATGGTCCCCTGCCTTGGCATCCCGGACAAGTGCCGTCATTGCTAGCAACTATCGATGCGATTGAGATAGGCCGCCGTCGAGTCCTGGTAGGGAGGCGTACAAGGTTATTCCGCGTGGGCTGTGTGTGCCCTTGTATCCCGTCGTCGATAAGGACAGTGATATCGGCCACCGTGTAGTCGTAGCTGTGAGCGATGAGCGAAAGTGTAAATCGGAGGATCCTAAGCTCACCAGTCGATAAGCATTTCCCTTACATCTGCTGCATCTCGGTGCGAGCCCCTCAGCTCCAGGTAGTCCTGACCGCCGTGGCAAAGTCCGATAAGAAGGGCCTTCTTCCGCCCGGTGTAGGCGAGCATCGGTTTGGACGAGGAGGGAGATTCTGGTGGAGACGGACGGAATGGCTCTCAGCGACACGCTCAAAGCCCGCTGCCTCGCCGTGCCCTCGAGGCACTGCTATCTAATCTACCTAATCTGATGCTCTAGCCGAAGCTCAAACCCGCCATCATGACGCGCCTGCAGTTGAGCAACTTGAGCGCTCCTACTCATCAGTTCTACATAACAAACACTCGTCTACGCCGGCTGATTATGATGCACACAGCCTTCTATCCCTCTAAAAAAACCTGGCGGTCCTTAGGCCTCGATCGGGGGGCGCTCAATGTGTTTGAGCAGTCTACTAAGCAAACGCAGTCGGACGCGCGGTGACTTTGGGTAGAACTTGCCAGGGATCGTGAGTCGTGAGTAATATAAGCCTAGTTTGACTCGACATGGTCTTTGGCGCTTGGGATGAATCAAGAGTGGACTTGCACAAGGTTTGTACTGACTTGGTGGGACAAAAGCAAGAGGCTAATCTAATCCTATCTAATCCGAATTGAGCGGAGTTTGAATATTTGAATCCTTGCTCTCGCCACCGCGGCCATCTTGCCTAAGCCTTGCCCCTCGACCGGTCGTCTTGGGTCAATTGCTGAACGCGTCGCGCCTGAATGGATGTTCCGATCTTGAAGTCGAAGCTCCGAGCCTTCCGAAGCTGACGGAGAAAATTGAACCCTGGCAAGTTCATGAAAGTGCATCTCGTGTTCATTATGTGGGAAGTCAACTAGTAATCGACTTGGTTTCCCGGGGCTGAAAGCACTTAGTTTATCCACTTATCCTATACAGATGCAACTAATATTCCACCAAATTTTCTGCTCAGGGAAACGGGGTCGCCGCGACGAATGGCAATATGACAAGACGCTCCGGATCCCACTGAAAATCGGTGGGTTCAGCTGCCCGTCGAATCAACTTGAGTGAATGAACTCACCACTTGTGAAGTATAATAGACGTCTGTCTCAACCATCGTCCTCACTGCCTCGATGTTCTCAGCCTCGTAGATCATGATGGATCCGACCTGGCTTCCGTTAGACTCGGTGACGGACCCCAACTACCAACAGATAATACCCACCATCTTTTTGTCTGCCCCTGTCAGCGATTCCGGTGTCAATAAAGCGCCTCCCACTCCTGTATCCCCCCATCCAATAAATGGGTATGTTCGAATGAGTGTTGTCGACTCACGAATTACTCCCTCGTTTATGGCTTTTGCTGCATTCTCGAGATGTTTCGGACGCACAGACAAGCGACGTTCAAAGGTACCCGGATCTGTTTTATCGGGTGCGTAGACAAAGAATCGCGGGAGGCCTGGCGCTGCGGATGACATGGTGGGTCAGCTACGACAATCATAGGTCTGGCTGCCGCTTTATAGGTTTGCGGACCGCGCGGCGCTGACCCGGCACGGTGCTTGAACATTGCAACACAAGACCGATGTTCTCGCCTGATTTAGAACGGTGAGCCATATGAGCCATATGATCACGCTCCGAGTCGCAATTGCAAGTGAGTCGCTTCTTTCTCTCGGTCTCTTGAACGTGAGCACGCCGGCAGCTAACGGTTCCATAGCGGCATCTTAATCCCGGTCATTCCAGCGCTACGATTTAGCCTGCGCCGTGATCGTCTTTCTTCATGTTGGGGCTCCATGGTGCTCCTTCAAACGACTGTTGTGTGGTCAATTCTTGTGGGTCCCCTTCACGAAAGTCTCGGCCTTCATGGGTAGACGGCATTTCTTCCCAACAACTCAACTGTTCGGCGTCTATGTTGCCTGCCAGACCATCCCATTCCCTGGTTTTCGCCGAGGGACACTGGGAAGCGTCTATTTGGTAGTTGCAACAAAAAACCCACTAAGCCATTGATGTCATGGACTGAAAATCAAAAACTATGCTCGGGATGGGGTACCGCTTGTACTGGTAGATTCGAAAAAAAAAAAACGAAATTCCGAGGACAGAGAGCCACTGGAATGTGACTATTTCCGCGGCAATTGCAAACGGTCATCATGTTACTTCGAGCGACTATCATCAGCGACCAAAACAGTCATTGAACTTGAGTACAGATATTCTAATGTGTTTCGCTTAGAGCGACGCTTGGTGTCGCCTGTACGCCCTTTTTTTTGTGAGCGAACTTTGTACGTGATGCGGCTGCGATTGCGGCCAATTAGTCCGAGCCGGATGTTGCCGGCGAAGACCAACCTGCTTCCTCGTTATCGCACTCGACGCTCGCCCGACCCTCCCTCGACCCGCTTCATCACTGCACTGGACTTTTGTACTAATGTTGTTCAAAATTGCTGTGCTATGTCTCTCAGTCCTCTTTATCCGATTGGCAAGACGGAATCGTAGAAATGTGTACCCGCCGGGGCCACCTGGACTTCCGGTGATGGGCAACGCGCTTCAAATCCCACAAGATCGTCAATGGTTGAAATGGGCTGAGTGGAAGGAGAAATACGGCGCGTACTCCGCGTAAAAGGATGAATCTTGTCGATTAACCACAATTTGCGTAGGCGATGTCATTAGAATCTCGATTTTAGGTACACCCGTGATTATACTGTCGTCTATGCAGGCCGCCACCGATCTTTTGGAAAACCGGGGTCCGTACTCGCTTTGTGGGATTTAATTCTACGGCTGATCCAGGGAAGGCAACATATACTCCGACCGGCCAACAGCAACTATGGCCGGGGAACTGTAAGTAGAAAAAACAGCTCAAAGGACGGCATTCGCTAATAAATACCAGTGTCGGATGGTCGCGTGGATTAGGTTACGCTCAAGCCTCTCATAACCCCCGATTTCGCGAACTTCGTCGGCTATTCCATCAGTTTATGGGTCCCCGGGCATGTGCCGATGCCACCCTTCTGCGCATTCAAGAGCGGGAGAACAAAAGGTTAGAACCTTCTTTCCATTTATGCTCATTTTTAATGAATGGAAGTCTATTGTTGAAGCTCTTATCGGACCCCAATAATTTCGATACTCATGCCCGGGAGTAGGTTGCATATTTATTTGATCCTGCATGCTCGTCTGATGAAACTCTTTAGATGCACATCGTCCTTGATTCTCGTCCTGGCGTATGGATATCCATCTGATGCAGGAGATCCTCTGGGTCTCGTCAAAATCGCTCAAGATGCCATGGAAGGCTTTGCGGTCGCTTCAGAGCCAGGCAGGTGGTGGGTTGACAGCTTTCCAGCTCGTAAGAAAAATATCTGTTGTTGTAATCGAGAGGACTGATACGGTTCCAGTTAAATATCTCCCAGCCTGGCTCCCAGGCGCCTCTTTCCAACGAGCAGCTCAGCGCATGCGAACGGACCTGAATAAACTGTTCGACATCCCGTATCAATTTGTCAAAAAAGAAATCGTGAATATAATTCACCAAGTTTGTGGCATTTGCTTCATCCAGTTTCAGAGCTCTGGTCGTCCGCATCCATCTTTCTTGCTCAGTTATCTTGAGGAGAAGAACGGCCAGGAAACGGCGGAAGAGGAAGAACTCGTACAGGCGTTTGCTACCGCTTTATACTCAGGTATCGGATAACGATCATCCAATCCTGTCCACCCTGACACTCGGATAATTTCTAGGTGGTGCAGAAACGGTAAATTAGAGCGCATGAAACTTAAACGTTTTTCAACATAACAAATTTTAGACCCCTTCGGCACTCACATCGTTCATACTTGCGATGGCTCTCAACTCTGAAGTCCAGGATAGTGCGCAGGCTGAAATAGACGCACTTTTAGCCCCTTCAAACCCTGCTGAGGGCTCGATCCCCACCCGGTTGCCTATATTCGAGGACAGGGATCAACTTCCTTATATAACGGCCGTCGTTAAAGAAGTTTGGAGATGGAACCCCAGTGTTCCACTTGGTGAGGCCCGCAGGACATTTCAACCATTCAATATGAACGAGAAATCGTTGTGATAGGGCTTCCACATGTCGTGACACAGGACGATGTATACAGAGGTTACGCCATCGAAAAGGTTCGAAATCTTCTACGCTTTTTCTGCATCTCCAACGATTGTTCATGAACGCAGGGATCAATCATCTGGGCAAATGTTTGGTGCGCGATCTTTCCTCTTGTCACAAGTCGAATTATGCACCTTTCGGCCCCAGGGCTATCCTCCACGACGAGGAGATCTTCCCCGAACCGTTTAAGTTCCGCCCAGATAGGTATCTGACCGATGATAGAGCTGGCTCGACTGTCGCTGCAGCCTTTGGATTCGGACGCAGGTAAGCAGGGATGCATAGCATGGACAACAATATGAACCAACTAATGCGGCTGTAGAATATGCCCCGGTATGCACATTGCAGAGAACAGTGTTTTCATTGCAATCGCGACCATGCTCTGCGTTTTCCGCATCTCGAAGGCTGTCGACGAGCACGGCAAGGATATCGAACCTGTGGTTGAATATGATGGGTTCATCAGGTTTGTCTTTTCAGCTATTTTTACGAGGGCAGGATGTGAACCTGTGCAGTCATCCACGAGCGTTCAAGTGCAAGATCGAGTTGCGAGCCAAAGCATTCGAGGCCCTTATTAACACGGAGTTTGGGGACGAGCATTAAGCATGACACTTGTATAAATTACGCCTCGTGCTCAGATGTGGGCTCAAAATTGCAACGCAGAATCCCTGTATCCTGGTACTGCGGCAAGCGTTCTCGCACAAATCTCTCCACCATCTCCTCGTATCCGTCCCACCACTTACCGTCCTTTACGTCCATGTGCTGCGACATGGAAAACGTGAACTTGACAGACGTCAAGCATATGAACTGCGGCTTGTCTAGGCAGGTTCGCAGAGCAAGCCAGTCGATCACTTCAAGCGTTTCAATACTTTTCGAGTGCACACAAACGCTGAAAAGGAGATTCCGGGGACTGGAAAATTGCATCGCGAGAAGGATGTGAATGAACCAGTTCATGCTAGCCCGTCCTTCGCTGCCGCGGTGGTGTAGCATGAGATGTCGGAAATGGATGGAGGTCAATTGCCGGTTATGCTTGAGACTGATTTCACGATGCAAGTCTAAGGGAGTCCATACGATTATTAGAGAAGATGGTCATAATAGTGAATGACTGACTTGGTGTGGATTCTCCGCTGAGAGTGATATGCTTAAGATTATTCTTCAAAGACTTCAGGAATTTCCCGACAACAGCGGCTTCGCCCGGAAGGAGTGGTCCAATAGTAACCACTTCAATGTTGACGCGCTTGGTTGCCATCATCCACTGGAATAGCTCTTTTTTGATGTATCCATGAACATAGATACAGCGCAAGCGTTCGAGAGAGAGCATGGGTGAACCACATAGTTCGATCTCTTTGGGATGGAGCCGGACAAGGCGATGAAGCGAGAGGGTCTCTAGGGCGGAGAAGGAACAAGCGAGGTTGACAAGACTGCCAAACGTGCGACAAGAACAATGTCGCAATTCAAGCGTCTTTAAAGTGTCTTTGAAGGTGAAACTCAGGAATCTGAGGGCCCCATTAGCCATCTCCTCCCAATCGGTCGCATGGAATGCCAGGGATTCCACCGCCACCATGCGCGCCGTTAGGCGAGGTAGAATGGCATAAAACGAGCCTGAGCTGGAGTTGGAACCGGACGAGTCGGAGGGTACGGGACCATGGACCCAGTCCTTCAGGACTAAGGAGGTAATGTATGGGGAAATTGTAGATTCGGGGGTGTCCACTAGTTGTAGGACTTGGGATAGGGATGGCGGTGAAATGATCAGGGGACGAAGGTTGGCAAAAAGTTTGATTCGGCTGGATGGCACCCAGCTACGGCAAACGAGGCCGCAAGAAACAAGGGTCGGTTGGTCGCATAGGGATATGATATCGTCGTATAGTTCCTGCGGAAAGACAGGCATGGTGACGGTACAGTAAGACCTGTGCGAGCGCCTAACGAGCGCTAAATGGGCGCGTTTGATGATCGATATTGATGGCCTGTGTTCGGCATTACTTATCTCCCTTTAAACCCAACCACCACCAGCTTAAGATCCACGGACATGAAGGAAAACCTTCGGCAGCGAATAAGCATACCAGTCCCCGGGGTATGGCCTGCCTGCCCGCCACAGCTACGAACGGACCGGGGCAACCGCCGGTTCAACCGACACGGAGTATGCGACGGGAATGACTTGCTAGACGGGATGTGCTGAATATCATCAAGAGACCTACCATCGATTCATCGTTAATATACGCGGTAGTCCATTCACCACGCCCACCGACGTTGAAGCGAATATCAGCCGCTTTTACTTCACGTGTGGCACGATCACAACACCCGCATGCGACTTTTCACGCCTGGTGTTGCCCCGCTGACTGTCGGACACCTACGCGAACTCGGCGATATTTCGGCTGCTCCTATAGATGCAGAGTTCTATCGTCGTCGGAACCCCCGTATTTAACCAAGCGCAAGTTGGGAAACTTTAAGTGAATGATGGCCTACAAATCCCTACATCTCCTCGCTCTCATTGCGCTTACTTCCTCGTCTGCTCGAGGACAAGGAGCTGTGTGGTCTCAATGTGAGCTTTCTGTCCTCCCCAGTGAAGAGTGGTGACCAAATAATATCATGGACCAATAGGCGGCGGCCAGGTTCGTATCCCAGTTGTAAATGCGCAATGTCCCATTGACAGCCTGAAAGGGTTGGGCCGGACCAACTACATGTGTGACAGGCTCGACTTGTACATTTGTGAATGATTGTAAGTCGACCGGCCTTTCGTCAGACTATTGTGCAATTTCATGTACATGGACTTTTCATAGTCTATTCCCAATGTATGCCTGGATCTGCAGCCTCGACAACTTCTGCGGCATCGACGACCGTAATAACAACAACGACGAAAGTATCTACTACATCTGCGTCCACCACCCCAACTTCCACCCGCACCACGACATCTAGTACCATTGCATCGTCCACATCAACCGCTACTGGTTCAACCGGCACATGTGCCCCCAATTCACCAGCCCCAGGATCCGGAACTCTGAAACTGACGTAGGTTCTTCCTTCCTTACACACGGCCACTCATTTACTGTCTCTTTCAAGAGGTGTGAATATTGCAGGTAAAAACGAAATGAAGAATAAATTGAATCGCAATTGACTCAAATGATAAGGTTTTGACTTTGGCTGCAATTCCGATGGCAGGTAGATATAACACTACACGGCATCATATATGCAACTCATGAACCCCTATTAAAGCTGCAGCCCCGGGGCTGCCTATCCCCCTCTTACTCAATATTTCGGTTCGAAATTCTATCTTTTAATATCGGCTGTTTCAGTCTGAGGCTCTCGCTTCTACCTAGGTGCGGACGGGGCTGGCCAGATGTCACATTTCGTAAAGGACGACGGTTATAATACGTTCCGGCTGCCCGTGGCTTGGCAATTCTTGACAAACTACGTTTTGGGTGCCCCAATCAACGCGGCCAATATGGCGGAATACGATGCTCTCGTTCAGGTTCATCTTCATTGTTTCTTCGTCGATGCATGCATCTCATTGCACGATTTATCGTAGGCGTGTCTGGCCACTGGCGCATACTGCATCATCGACATTCACAATTATGCTAGATGGGAAAAAGGGGTGAGTCAGTTCTGTGGCCAGTAAACCAATTGTTGAATTAGTCTCTGCTGGCAGATTATTGGCCAGGGAGGGCCAACGAACGAGCAATTTGCAGCGACCTGGGGCGCTCTTGCTGCAATATATAAGGATAACCCGAAGATTATTTTTGGAATGCAAGCAGGTTTCTCCCTCCTCGGCGTCCGCGTCTAACGGAATGAACAGTATGAATGAGCCCCATGATGTACCCTCGATAGACCTGTGGGCGGGATCCGTCCAAGCCGCCGTCACCGCCATCCGAAACGCTGGGTAAGTGCTGAGAGGTTCGTTTCATTGATACCCTATTAATCTCTCCAACAGAGCAACAACTCAGATGATCCTGCTCCCCGGAAATAACTGGACTTCAGCGGCGACCTTCATTTCAAACGGATCTGCGGACGGTACGTTTCAAGGATGACGAATACCGCCCATTCTGACTTATTTTCCCGCAGCGTTGAAAAAAGTAGTCAACCCGGACGGGAGCGTGACGGGACTTATCTTCGACGTACACAAGTACCTCGACTTTGACAATTCTGGGACCAACCCGTAAGTCATTTTCCAGAGCAGATTTTTCCTAGTTCGACTGCTCATGGCCATGCAGAGAATGTGTAACGAATAACATTGCCGAAGCGTGGGCACCGTTGGCCCAGTGGCTCCGGTGCAATGGGAGACAAGCATTCAACACCGAAACGGGAGGGGGGTATAATACCGCATCTTGCATAACTTTTATGTGTCAGCAGATCGCCTTCCAGGCGCAGAACAGTGATGGTATGTGCGACAATGTTCCTCAGAAATTCTGTAACTAACGCGCTGTTCAGTGTTCCTCGGATATGTCGGCTGGGTCAGTGTTCTATGATTCTATCAATGGGTTTCTCAGCTAATATTAGTTTGTTTATAGGCGGCCGGAAACTTCTTCACGGGATACGTGCTGTCGGAGCTGCCAGCCCAGAACGGCAGCACCTGGACGGACACTCCCCTAGTAGCGAAATGCATGGCTCCCATTGCCGGCGCACAGAAGGGATCGACAGGCTAAACAATGGGTTAACACGCATGTATCAAGAGATAATGCATGATATGTACCTTGACGCGATTAAAGCCAGTCAAGTAAGCGTGGAGTTCCACGGTGAAAATAGAGCATTCTCCGCTGGCTACTGCGCGGCAAGCTGCGATTGAGGGCCCTGAGCACGTCGTCGAGCGCGACGCTGCCAGAAATCCAAAATCGTAAGGCCTGAAGGTCCGGAAACTGAGGATCACAAAACAGATTGTCGAGGGCCTCCCAGTCGATCGGATCCTCCTGGGGATCCAGCTCCCCCACATCACGAATGGCGACGCCGAATGATACCTCCTTGAGGCTTGGAGTACGTGATACGATCTCCGGGATCCACCCGACAGCGCTGCTGAACTGGTAAATGGAATAATGGATAAATTTGTCGAGGATTATCGTGTGGAGAGCTGAATTATGCGCCAAATCGACATGGGCGCAAAAATCCTCTGAAAATGCACTCTTCAAACGATGCTCCCAAGCTGCTAATAATTTATAATTACCTGCATCACCGCCGGCATCCAGGGACGAGAACTCCAACTGAAGAGTCAGCAGGTCGGATCCGAGACGCTGAAGAAAACGTCCAATTGAATGGGTATCCTCGGGATAGACTGAGCCCAGGTGAATGTGGTGGATCGGCGGAAGCGAATCGTGAGATACCAGCCAGTCCAGAATGTCCCGCTTGTAGCAGTTGCTTAGACGGAGACTATGCAATGAGCCAGGAATGCATTGGGATGGATCGGTGGGTGTCTCGAAGGAAGGATCCTCCCATGCAAGATCGTCGAAACCCAAGATCTGGAGGAGGGGTTTTGAGCAGACAAGCTGCACAAGGTGTGAAACCGAATCAAAGTGGGCTGCCCAGAGCTCGAGATGCGTGAGCGCCTGAAAGCCAGCCAGAAGAGCCGACTTTGTAGTGGGGTTCATGCGCCCCCACTGTATGTTCTGGATGAGCATCTCGGTGACACACGGTAAGCTCGCCAGAGTGTTGATGACGGGGGGGTCAAGCCACTGCGCGTCGAACGATCCATCAAGGACATTTGAGCTTAGGAGCTCCAACGACCGAATATATGGGCGAAAGGTCGATGATGGATGGATTACGAGCTCAATGAATGTTTGCACATTCCGAGGGTGAAGAGAAACATTGATCGCTTGAAAAATGTGATATCGACTCGAAGCCAGCCAGGATCTGCAAACGAGGCCGCACGTTGTAAGTACGTGGATATCGTCCCGAGCCTGTCCTATAATTATATCAAAGAGCTCCGGTGGAAGAGGCGACTCAGCAATGGCCATGGACGTCGACTTGAAACTTGCTTTAAGTTGATGTCACGACGGCGATCAAACGGCGATCAAAGATCACGATCGTCGTCTCGGACGGCCACCACAACATGTGTGTACGTCGCTTAAGTTTCCTCTTTTCTTTACTCTTTCTACCACTTATTTTCTTCCTTCCGGTCGCTGCACAATGCGTTCAATCACTCCGTTTATCCTCTCGTTTATTTTCGCGGTTCTCGCAGACCAAAATGTCACTATCGACGACACCGACGCGTCCATTCAGTACAGTGACGGCGGGCACACATCGCCGTGTCTAACCGACTCAAACGGCAACGTTTTGGGCGGTCAGCCTGGCTGTTTTTACAACGGGCCCACGAACTGCTCATCCGGGGCTCACTTTCTCCAAAGCCAGACCAGCACTCTTTCCATGCAATTTAAAGGTCACTCAAACGCTCGTCGTTATTGACTCAGGCTGAGGGTTTCCAGGCTCCGCTATCTATATGAATGCTCTGCTCGACGACATCAGCAATACATACACTGTTACCTTGGATGGGAAGTCTACAGACGTCGATGGGGCCCGTCCTGGCGGACCACTGCTTTGTTACACCCTCTTCTCTCAATCTAACCTGGATGCGACCGTGGAGCACAATATTAGTTTATCCATCAAGGGACTGTCCCCAACGCGTAACGCTTCTCGTGGGGATGACAGTGACTTTTTCTTCTGGCTCGATAACTTCATGTGAGTGATTTAACAAGATTGCTTTTATATACACATCTGACTTTTCCGTGCAAGTGTTACGGCCTCAGACACGAACAGCTCCTCTCCCTCGTCCGCGGGATCCTCTCCCAGTGGAACGTCCGGAACCCCTAGTAGTTCGACTTCTAGCCCTAGCGCGAGTCCGAGCACCGGAGCAAGCGGCGCCTTGAGCCAACTGGTGGCTACTTCCCCGTGGATCTCCTTCGGACTTGCTGCTGGATGTTTTGCACTGCTCCATCTTTGAGATGGGCTTCATTCATGGATGCGGAGAACTGGGTTTTATTTAATGATCATCTGCATTTGCAGAATTTATAGCGCCCGAAGGGGGTGGTTATTTGAGGATAGAGTCTGAGCTCAATGACTCGATTTTCGACAGAAATACGGCAAGCTCGCTCCAAGGAATAAGCCTTGCATCAAACGTCGAGCCCGCGTCGGTGCCAGATTCGCCTGGAATTGTTAAAACCTTTCACTATAATCACCTCCCTCTAATAATTACTCGTCAGACGAGTCAGTCAATCATAACGATCTCCCTCTGATATTCGTCAACCAGTAGCCACGCCTTCGCCTTGTGGGCGTCGATAAGACGATGATACTGATTCTTGGTCTCACGAGTACCGCCCTCGAATGTGAATTTTGACTCCCGACTGATGAAGCTAAGCCGCATCCAACAGGCTCAGTTTTATCGAACGCAGTTGTTCGAAGCTTCGATCTCAGTTCACGGAGGAGGACCGCCGGGTAACAGAAAATACGCGCGTGCAATCTCGAGCGGGAAATGACATGGAAAATTTCCCATGTACGCCCTTCCGCAACTTGTTCCGTATCGTGCGAAGCCGACCTCTCCCATGAAGCCCCCTTCGCACTTGGGAGACGGAATCCCGGCGGAGGAGGGGTCCAAATCATGCGGTCGGTTGGTAGCGCATGGAGCGCGTAGTCGGCCTCGCGAAACTTCGTCTTGGCTCGACCATCGTGTCCTGCTCGTCTACAACATTTTTTTCGGTATGTCGAGGGATAGAGACCTTCAAGCCTAATAACCCTAAACCCTTGGCCAAATCGAGTGTCCCAACGTCGCAATTCCGGGACCAAAAATTTCCTTCAGGCACATCGGATTCCTCCTTCTGCCGCCGGGAACTGAGATAACAGGGAATACCTCCGAGCCCATCTTTGGTCTGGTCGTCTAGTCGCCTAGCGGGCGTGCGCCATCCGGTAGCGGCGTGTGACTCCTTGTCGCCAAAGGCAGGCGGATTAAACCTTATTTAGACGCTCGGTGGTCCTCCCATGTAGCATGCGATGCCAGACCCGGTGCCCACAGGCAACACGCCTATACCCAGCGGCGACCCGCACACGACGTTTGCCGTGGCCAGATGCTGAGCGCCGTGCGGCCTGAAGCCGTGGCCTGCATCGATAACCGGGCAAGGACCATCCAACGTCATGATTATCACGGAGCCAGTCCTCATCGGAGACAAGGGTGGGAGGCGAGCGATCGGTCGTGCACGCTTTGTTCCTGTTCCCGATTCCTTTGACTGACAAGGACGCCCGAGTCGACAGTTAAACAATCGAGATTTTACGGTGCTAGTCGCCGGTCGGGGTAATGGAGCGATTATGGCGGGAATGGGGCATACTTTCTCCAATCGCAAATAAGAGAGGGATGCCCCAAAATTGTCCCGGGCACGGAGCTGGTCATGACACGCCCGCCCTTGATTTCTTGTCCGGAGATGAAATCTCGTGCGCGCAGCAACTCATCGCCCGTACTTTTGGTGTTATGAGCATAGTGGACACGAAGATAGTACAGCTGCGCACTCACCAACGTTCTGGAATGCCTGATCGATGCTCCTGCGCAGATCAGGCTACTGACCGACGTGCATCACCTGTGCGCTGGCAGGATATCTGCCATCCAAAGGGTCCTTCGACGCGCTGCTGCTGCCGTTCTCTGTGGCTGCCAAGAATCCAGAACAGTGGACTAGCAGCAGGCAGGACGACTCCGCAATCCTCTACGGTGTAGTAGAAAGCAGCCGACGGTGTCTGATGGTTCCTATGTCATCTAAACTCGTATCCGTGTCAATTTTTAGCTGCGTCTCATACACACCTTGTTTCGAATGGAGAATATGCTGGTTATAGCATCCCCGCGAGTTCCTGCGCTGATCGGCCGAGTCTCAGTTGAAAGCGCCGAAGATATTTTATTCCTTGCAGTGGGTCGTTCAGTACGCCCAGCTTGTCCCAAATTCACACACACACTCACACACCTAATTTCAAGGGCCTTGGGCTTGTCTCGTCGAGTGCAAGCGCATGATCAGTCCGGCGGGACTGCCGGCATACGCAAATAAGGTTGGCCTAAGGCTCGATCTGTAGATCCGTTAGAGGCCGTATGTAGATCGATGCCCACGGGAGTATTCTTCAGCGATGGTGATAGGAGGCCGCTACCTCCAGGACACTTATCTCCGACGCCGATCTGACCCGTGCGGCTGCGGGCGATGTACAGCTGGCGTATAGGCAGACGTTTATTCTCTGAGTTCGGGGAGCAACAGATATTTTATCTGCCGGAAGGTGCACGAGGACAGCGAGATGTTTCAATTATGGTAGCCTGAAGGGATGCTAAACCATGAACGAAATTATTGAGGGTATCTCCGGAGAATCAACACACACGTTGTGACGGCGAACCCCTCGCGGTAGTTTCCCTTCTGCAAGATGGGGAGGCAGGTCATCTGCTGGTTGCTCCCTTGGTTGTTGGTGAGAACTCTGATTCAAGTCAACAGAAATTCCTGCGAACATACTTGACACGTCGCCGAAGATTATTCCGCTTAGATGTTTACTCCAGCGGAGTCCGGGTAGGAGGTAAAGTAGGGGAAAGATTGCTCGCCTTCTGATTGATGTAGTGGAGACGACGATAAGCCAAGGTTTAACAAGGAGCGTAGATGGACATAGTCGCCGGGAGGATAGTAGCCTTGCTGTGATTAATGGGGTCGCTGCTGAGCCAGAGCGCATTGAGAGCACCGCTGGTCGCCGGATAATTTTGAGTGAAGACAGTGCTTGGCATCCTAAGTCTGACTTGACTAGGACAGCCATGACCGGCGGAAGGCATGGAGTTGGGCACAGGGAGAAAGATGAAGAACCGAAAGAGTTGTAGATCGTTTCGATTTCACGGAAGCTCGCGAAATACGAAGCGCATCTTCCTCGGAGACCAGTTGACTGTGAAAGAGGGAGCTCAAACGAAGCCAGAATCTCCGGGATTAAACCAGTGGTAGACGTTCGTATTGGTCCCGCGGTTTGCGTTATTTATCCAAATCACTGCAAATTCAAGAAGTAGAAGCACTTAGTGGAGAAGGTTATTCGCTGATCCGTTGTCTGGACATTGCTATACACACTGCCCAAAAACGATGTAAAGTTGTTGAAGCAATGCAGCTGAATGCCATACCATTGTCAAGGCGAGAACATGATAGATTCTCGGATATTCCATCCTTGATCCATCCTGTATTTATTGCGTCCGCGGACGATCGAGAGAACGAAAATGCCAAGCACTCTTGCAATTCTTTTTCGCACCGCTTGGTTCGACTTGGCTTCGACCTCGGTAGTTGGACGGAAAGCAGCACCATTGGTCGACCGAATCAATGGAAGATAACTGTATTCGTTACCCTTAGCATACATCATTTGCGCGACAAACTGACGTCGCCGGACATGGGACCATGTCCGTGAGAGATGATTCCGAGGCAGCGCTCGAATGCTCCGTAATATGTTACCTACGCGCACCGCATGTATCCTGACGTTGCGGGGATCCAACTGGATCCAATAGTGGCAATAGGACGGCGAACTCGGAGGGAGGATGATTATGCGCGAGAAACAGCTCCAGGGGTGCTGGAAACATACAGAAAAAGCAGCTGAGCAGCCCAGAAGAGAACAAGAAGAAGGCCGGGATTGTATTCGGAGATAGAAGGTTCTTCGAGGCCGCGGTGAATAGAAAGATCTGTGTCGATGATCAGATGTGCTGCGGAGGGAGACAGACGGCGGGAACAGGAGATCACCGGCACGCCGGCATCTACCAGCAAAACCACGCAGACGGCCACTGGCCTTCCCCCCCGCCCCACCTCTAGCTCATCTGTCGAGCTCGCCGACCACCCCCTGCAGCCATGGGACGCAGAAAAATCGAGATCCAGCCTATCACGGTGAGCAAAGCCGCCCTTTTACGTCTGCGAAGCGTCGCAGCAAGTCCGCGCACATTTATACGTCGACGGGGCCCATTTATACCGCGCTCGAACCACTCGCTTACGCCCTATATCTTTAGCACGAGAGAAATCGCTCCGTCACCTTTTTGAAGGCATGTGTTCCAAATCATAGCCATTCCGCTATTTTTGTGTCCTTTTGGCTTGGCATCGGCCCTAACCGTCCCCCAGCGCAAGAACGGCCTCTTCAAGAAGGCGTATGAGCTCGGTGTCCTCTGCTCTGTCGACGTCGCAGTCATAATCTTCGGTCGGTGCCAGTTCATCGTCGTGCCTCGCCATTCTGCTCATCGTGGTCTATTTTTATCCAGAGGAGCGCCCTGGGCATCACCACAAGCTGTACCAGTACTGCTCAACCGATATACGCGATGTAGTCGCTCGCCATGTACAGGTAGGCCCCGTTGTCTCCTTTTTTCCGCCCCTGACCCCCTCCAGTACGACGGCGAGCGTGATTCCCGCGGGCCATCCGATTTTTCAGGCGTAGCAAGCAAAGTAGACGATGCGGGGGACGCAGACGACGACGACGCCGACGAGGAGGAGCCCCCACCGCCCCCTCCGCGAGCACAGGGCAAGCGCACAAAGCCCAAGGTGTCTGAGGACGATGTGAGTCGCACTATCTCTTTTGGGAAATCGCAAATGGCCAGGGAGAGAGCAGTACTCTGTGGAGTTACTGCTACAATAGCGCCTCTTCGTGCCCCATAGCTGGCCATAGCTGCTATGGAGCTTATGTCGAGGCGCTATGCAGGACTCGTGCCCAGTTGATCAGCGCTCTGTGGAACTATGTCTAGGCACTATTCAGCACCGCACAGGGCTGCATAGTGCCTCATGGTGCTCCATAGCTGGCCAGCACTCCACCGTACTACCAAGTGCCCCCTCGTGTTCCATAGCTGCCACAACTGCTCTTTGGAGCTCACGTAGAGGCACTGCTCAGCACCGCACTGTGCTGCATGTCCTCCAGAGCTGGCCACCTATGGAGTTTATGTAGATGCCCTCATGGTTGCTCTATGGAACTTATGTTAGGCACTATTCGGCACTGCACAGGGCTCCATAGTGCTCCATAGCTGGCCATGACTGCGATTTTCCTGATGCGACTTCCTCGATAGCTTCATCTAACTAATTGATCTTTCTTCAGATGGACTACCGTGGCATGGCCATCCCCAGCCCCCCCATATCCATCCGGAATCTCCCCGCGGCCACCTCGAACGCCATCCCCACCTCGAGCACCCGCAGCGGAAACGGCAGCTCCAAAGGAAACGGCAACTCCAAAGGCAACGGCATGCACCCCCCGTCCTCCAAAAAGCCCCGCCTCGCCTCGTCCCATCCCCACGACTCGGACGAGGACAACCCCCTCACCCTCCCCCCGCCCACCTCGGGCGGCTACAACTTCCCCCCCATGCAGGGCTACCGCGGCGGCGGCGGCGGCCCGTACGGCGTCTCGCCCACGCAGTCCCCCGGCTTCTTCCCCCCGCTCTTCGACCCGCCGCCGCCGCCGTTCCGCGCGCAGTACGACCCCGGCATGTACCAGCAGCTCGTCCGCGCCCAGCAGCGCCACGCCCACAGCCACAACACGAACCCGAACCCGAACCCATTCTCCGTCGACTGGCCCGTGCACGCGACACCACACACGCAGACGCCCCACGGTGCGTCCTCCTGGAATATTGACCATTTCATAAATTCAATAATGTACCCGGACACCCAAGGCCCACCCTCCGCCGCATCAGACCCGGGCGGGAACAACTGGCTCGACTTTCTCTCGGGCGCGGGGCTGCCGCCGGGAGGGTCGAGCAGGGGCGCGGGGAGCACTTCGTGGGAGCGCGGGGGAGGCGGAGGAGGTGGAGGTGGAGGTGGAGGCGGGGGAGGCTCAGGTAGTGGAGGTGGAGGTGGAGGCGGGGGAGGCTCAGGTAGTGGAGGTGGAGGTGGAGGCAGCGGGGGCGGCAGCAAGCGCGCGCAGTCCGGCAGCAGGTCGAGCTCGGAAGCTGGCCGTGCAGAGGACAAGGACGGATAGGCGCGCTGGTGTCCGAGAAAAAAATCCCCAAAATATACGACACGGACACTCGCTTTCTTTCTTGCATATCGGCGTTTTTTCTTGTTTACATGCAGCCCTTTTAATCGTATTCCTCTCTGCGAGTCGGAGTTGACGTTCTTCACGAAATTATTCCCAAAAAGGCAATATACCTTTTCGATACTCCTTTCCGAGTCCGGGACGAATGTGTTACTGAATGATCTTCTTCTGAGTGACCTCAGGGTTTATACTATTGAACCGCGACTAACGTACTTTGATCCCTTTAGTGTGTGCTCCCGGAGTACCACTGAGATTTGCGGCGGTATTGGCCACGGATCCGTGTAATCCTGATTGTCAGTGTGAGGTTGCCTGGCGGAGCCCACTGCTGCAACGCCGAGCAGCTATGCATTACGATCAGAAAGAACGTATTTAGTTTGGATCAGGAAAGACTACCCCTTGCTTCCTGCGATACTTCCAAATGAAGTACTTCGGGCTAGGGAGAAAAAAATCAAAAAATCCGAAACGCGGAGCCAGCCCGAGAGCACAAGGTCAGAGGAAGGAGTAACTTCCAGGCGTCGATTAAATTCTCGCACCAACGCCTCGGGCGGGATTATAATCCAAAGCGCCCGTCTTGAAGTGAGGACAAACGCAAGAATTCTTCTTGAGATTACGTCGATCCTTAGATGATCTCCCAGGGCCGCCGATGCAATAGCCCAGATCCTCAACTTCTTACTGTAAGATCAAGTAGTCCATGCCCTCGTCAGGCGGAGTCCGGCGGTGGTGTAGATTATAACTTCTGTTTTTTTTTTTTTGAATCTTGGATACGCCGTCCAATTAAAGAACTCGTCATGGGAAAATTTGAAAGTTGGGGTTGAGAGACAGCAGATGATCAGTACCGTTTTGAAAAGACTACTCGTTGACGCGTTGAAGGTTTCGACGAGCATAGTGTTGGTCGCGACAAGAGACGAATTTTATGGCAACAAGGACAGGACAGCTTACAAAAATGGGAATATAATCACCGCCGCTATGATCCCTGGGTCGGCTAGCATTGCAGGACCCCAGAGACACCTCATTACACGTATATAGAAAGTAGGTAGGATATATGAGCGACATGAATATGCAAATGTAGGATAAACCAAATTATATTGAATTTGCGAGGACTAGGATACATTTATGACTGTAGCAAGGGAGAGATGGAGAATGGCTTGCATATAACACAAACACTTGGGTCTAGGTAAGCAGAGGAGGCGAAAGAGGGAGGGGAAGAGCGCACAGGAGCGCAGGAGGGTAGGATGAGGGACGGGGAGGCAAGGTGGCATGGGTGTGAGTGAGCGGCGAGTACGGGCTCGGTGAGGGAAGGGGTAGAGGGGTAGATAGCATTGACTGGGAGCGGTTAGGTTGAAGACTCGGAGGAAGGGGTCGAGGAGGGGTGTGATGAGGGGCATAGGAGGACAATGCTTGATGCTAGGACTTGGCTGTATTTGCGATGAGGCGCACTCCCTGGGTCGTGCATGATACAAGACTGGGGCCTGGGGGAGCACCACGCGGACAAGGACGTCGACGCGGCGCACGACAGGTAGAAGAAAGACCCGAGACAATTGCGGACCTACCTCTTCTCGCGCCGCTGCACCAGTGCCTATGCTCAATCTGTCGATCTGCGAGCACGCGATGCGACTGCACGATGGCGCAGGAGGTAGCAGCCTTGCCGGCGACCGAGGCTGCTACCGACGACGAGGGCGTGCGTGGGCTCGAGCGCGAGCACACGCACGTCCAAAATGCGCAGCAACTGGGGAGGACAACTCGGGCGGGCGCGGCGCAGCGTGGTGTCGTTTGCATCACCCGGAAGCGGACAGCCCCCACCGTGCAGCCCCGGCTTCGGCTTCGCGTCCTCTTGACGCTAGACGATGTCGCGCTCCCATGCGATGCTCTGGCGCTGGTGGAGGCGCAGTCGCCCGTACCCGCGCTGTCAGACCGGTGCTTGGACGCGGCTGTGAACGTCGCCTTGGACGCGGCGGTGAACAGCTTAGACGACATGTCATACGGTCAACAAGAAAAGTCGATAAACAGCGAAGGCTCACCGAGCTTGTCTTATCTATCCGGGAGGTTCTCAAGCACAGACGTCTCGCTGCTGTGCATGAAGTTGGGGGCGAGCTTGTTCGCGAGCCAGGCCGAGGGTGCCCAAGACTCAGGAGGCTGGAGGAGGGAGATCCCTCCGTCAGGAATGCCCCACGAGATAGTCCTGCTCGTGGGCATCCCTGTTCCTGGGCATCGGTCCTGTTCGTGGGCTGGGCGTCCTGTTCGTCGTGGGCTTTGGTCCTGTTTGTGGGCGTTACCTTACAAAATTGCGTGGGAACCCGTTTTGATCCTACGCCGAATCTTTCCGAGTCCACGTGATGAGGATATCGTTACTCCCGCTATAAAATTTAATAGTATTGTGGATCTTCACCCACCATCCTATTTGTTTGCTCATTCGAGTTTGCCTATCATCCTCTGCCAATAACACTGGATCATGTTTTTTCGAGAACAACACATCATCGAAGTCCCTCAGCAGAGTCAGCACCCGGATAGTTTCACGACCCAAACTCCGCAAAAGTGCAAAATAAAAATTCAACAGACTAAGGGTTCCACATACTAGCTTAACAAGCACACACACGCGATCTGAATCCGAGCAAAAATAAATTGGGAAGGAAGTATTTTTATTTTTATCTTTATTTTACAAGCACGCGATCCCCAGCCTGGACAGCAATAGCCTAAGCAGTCTATGCAACCTTACCATACAGCCTTGCCCCCTTGCCTGCGTGCAGCGCCGTTGCTCCAATCTCCACCAGCTGCATAAGGGGTCAAATGTAGCCCTGAACGCGGGCAAGTACACCACATTCGTATAGGAGCCTTTGGTGCAATGCAAATCTGGGTTGCGCTCGCTCGATCCTTAAATTCTGCCAGGCGTGAAGGTATCGGGAGAATATGCAAGAAATTCACTTGTTTGGCCTCATCATCGGAGGATTATTGCCTGAAGGACGGAGCACAGCACAGTTTGGGCCTCGGTGATGCGGATTGAAGCTAATGACCGGACAACACGACAGGCAGCACGCGACAGACTCGAAGCCTTCCAGAAGTCAACCGCGGCCAGTTCAGGCCAGTTCAGGTCACAGCGGCAGTAAGAACCGGCGGGGGCTTGAGTGTCGAAAGGCTGAACGACACTGACGTTAACTCGTACAACCTGTTGTCCGATGAAATCAGCTCGTTCCGCCGGGTTAAAGCTCAATGTCCGGGGAGGGACATATGCACTGCCGAACTTGTGCACTGAAAGGAGCCCGGTGTCTGTGCCCGTGTTGAAATCATGTTGAAATCGTAGGACCGGAGGACGTATTTGTTTCGGATGTAGTATTGCAATCCTGGTGCACTGTCAATATGGGGTGCTTGCGTTCGAGCTTGAAGACGATCAGTCCACTGTCGTGCACCGCAGCAAAGAGGTTGAGGTTAGGGTGTGAGGCCAGCACCCAGAAGTGATTGTTCTCACGGCGGAACGTTTGGATCACAGTGCATTTTGTGAGATCCCAAATGTGCTGTTCTCGCCACAGGATCATGCGAAACAGCGCGGTAGAGACGTTGTTGAAGTGACCGTGGCGGGAGTCAATCTCCCAGGCCTTGGTCTCGCTCATTTGCCATATTTTGATCGTACGGTCGTCGGCGGGAGAAAGCCCCCGTGGCTGTGGCCTTCCAGGACATACTTGAACGTGGTTGAAGATTGTATCGAAGGTTTCAAAGTTGCCCGGTCCACTATTTGGAGAACTCTTCCCAGAGATGTCCCAGACACGCACGGTTTGGTCCATATATTAGAAGCAGATACAACCACCAGATCATCCTTGGGATGGAAGAGGGTGAACATAACGTAGTGGGAATGATCTGGTAGAATGGCAATGCAGTTTCGCAATTTACTGTTCCATACGTGGTCGTCAGAGCATGATATCTGTGGTGAATCGCTTAGAGAGCGTTGAGGATAGGCATGTGAGGACTCACAATCCAAGGCATTTTGTGGTGGAACTGGACGGTACGGATGTAATCTAAGTGTCCATGAAGGGTGAAAAGACACTGTCTGTTTTGCAGCCGTATTTCTGGGAATGTCCTTTGATGGGACCTGGGACTGGCCCCAAACTTTGATTTTGTAGTCAACCAGCAGGGCACGGCTCGGATAATATGTATGAAAGTAAGCGATAAACATGATGTGTTATGGCAGGATGCTCACCTTCGTGTCAATAGACGATTTGGTCTACCAAGACACCCGGAGAGGAGGTAAGAGTGAAATGCGAGACCTGGTTGGAGGGAAGTGAGATACAAAATGGGAGAAAAATGTAGCTGCATAGACTCGAGCCAAACCAGTACCTCTTGCGTGAGACGGAGATTGTCGAAATCTTTAAAGGACTTAGCCAAATTTTGTTGTAGCTTCAAAACACCAGGTACACCAAGAGATTGTGGGTGTCAGGGATTCCTTAGCCATGGCAAAAATTCCAGAAGCCCATTTAAATCGGCTGCCTTCGTAGATCTTTGCGGAGAGTGCCCGCATAAACCAGCTGGCAGTAGTGCCTGTTCTCTAGCTTTCATAGCTGCATATTCTCTCGTCTTGGAATCAATGTACAGAGCATATATCTGTCGGTCTGAAGGTGGGATTTGCTGTATGAAAGAGCCTATACAGTATTCCAGGAACATGCAGACTTCCCGAACATCTGGCATGACAGACAGAGAGGATGAGAGGAGTCGAGAGAGCGAAAGTGCGCATGCATGAACCCGATCTGCGTGAAGGACTAGTTGAGAACTAGGATAACCAAAGACGACAACTTGAACTGATAAGAACACATAAGCATAATTGACTAAGCTATCTGAATAAATTTACCTCATTTATAGTACATGGGGGCTGCCTCTGGTCAACTTGGAAAAAAAAGACTTGAGCTTGGATGGTGCAGACAAGTTCTCGTGATATTTGAATAGAGTTGAAAGTGTGTAATTATTTCAATTTCTAATGAGGGAGCGTCTCTGCCAGTCCTGTCAATCAGTGTCACAGTGTGACAGTGTTCTCAGGCTTTTTCGTCCCCGCGCTCGTCGTCGGCGGAACGCTTGCGCCCGCGACCCACGCGCTCGGCGACAGTGCGTACTTCGCCCCCGCGCCGTCCCCCTCCGTACCCTCCTCCTCCTCAAGTCCCTCCTTGCTATACTCTGTGTCTGACATGAGGCGCCGCGCCATCTCGCGCCATCCAGTCTGCTTGCTCTTCAAGCGCCGCCATCCAAGTCCACCTGCTCTTCAAGCGCTATCACGACCTATCAAACGCCCTACATCTCCGTCACGTCACGTCCCTCAAGTCGTACAAGTCGTACGTCCAACTACTCTGGCTGCAGCAAGATCCTGAAAAAGTGGGGTGGGTTGGGGTCAGGCAGTCCATCGAGCCTCCCTAATATATATGACAAGGTCCCGTACCGCAAGGTGCGATCCCCCCGCCGTTTTCCTGCTGACCGTGTGACACGGCCGTCTGCGTTCACGGCCATCTGCGCGTCCAAGGCAACACTCACCGGCCTGACGACACGGCGGCTCGACCTGTACGCCAAGTGTGGCACACTGGGCGACCGCACACTCGCGACACCGTCTCGCGGCAGATGATCGGGCACGAGCAGGCGCAGGGACGGTGACGCTGTCGCGGGCGAAGGAGGACGATGTGGTGGAAAACGCGAAGCCGGGGTTGCTCCTGCGGTGAGGGCGTCCGTTGTGGGGACGTCCGTTTACGGGCGACGCAGAAGGTCGCGAGGCTCGCCGCTCTTGCCATGTTTGTTGCGCTGCTCAACACGCAGACAGTGGACGGACAGGAGACGGCTGGTGCTTCGCCGTGCTCATGTTCTGCACTGTGCTGTGGGCGACCAGAGGTAAGAAGCGATGGTGTTGCTTATAGTTATGGGCAGCACCGCCGCATCTGCGCACACGCACCAGTGCTCGACCTCGATGTTGGCACCCAGAACGAAGTTCACAGTATGCCCTCCCCTCACCTGCTCTGTCCGACTTTCTATATTGCATCCCTCCCTTCCCTGTCGTCGTGTTCCTCCCTTCCCTTTGTATTGTTCTCCACATCGGTCCTCCTTCGTTCATGTGCACAACCCAATGTACTATATGTATAATCCAATCTATTATTCTTTGCCTTAAATATGAGTGGATCCCGAACGCATACCATCCTCTTCCATGCAAAATGTGTACTAGGCACTTCTACTACGCGTACAGAGGTGTATCTGGGGTCCTGTTACTATACGGAGTTCAAAACACTCGCCTATCACATCAACGGGCTCCAAAAACTAAGCTGTCCTGTCCTTGTTGCCATAGAATTTGATCGGAACAGTGATGCGTTGAGTAACTTAAGAAACTTGTCCAAACAGCGGGTTCCTTCTTCCACTCGCCGCAACCGCACACTTGCACACTTGGTGTCCTCGTAATTCATGGCCCTGCATTGAGGCCTGAGCATAAAGGGACAGTGTTTTAATAAGTATTATACAATTTGCAGGCGTAGCTATCGGGACAGTTTCATGCCCAGTGCGCGCCAACCCTGCCCGCAGTTCGCGTTTACTGCCTCGCAGCAATCACTAGCCATGAGGCGTCAGAAAATCGTTTCCACCTTTCAAGCTGATATTGTGCCAGAGCCATTGAACTCGACGCACGGTTCCCCTCTCGCCACCTTCCCGAGCCGTCGATTTCCTCAGTTTCTACGATTTCTAGGCAGAATTCCAACGAACAACGTGCCGACGACGAAGCTACCGTCTGGAAGACGAGGGCGACGAAGCATATTACGATCGGTAGGTCCTCCCTCGGTGGAAAAGACCTGCACCCTGGTGGTACGTTAAAATAAAACCAGCTTGATAAACCGACTTCTGACTCTGATCAAGGCTACCGGTACTCACGCCTTTCAGCAGTCTCATTCGCCCTCCAAATCGAATTGTACACCACTCTAGCTTGTCGCGTACATAGGCCGGAATTTGAGAGCGAGACCCTCATCAGCATCAACATCTCTCTGCCTCACCCTGACCCTCCGAATTCTATTCCGCAGCTCAACATTCTCGTCGATAACGTAGCTGATGACGCGTTCTTCCAACAAGTTCCAAGCGGTTTCTGCGCAAGCGCCCGATTCGAATCCTTGCTCGTCGGATCCAGTCGTGCAGGCTGCCGCAGCCAAAATCAACACGGCTATGTGTGTTCAATTCTCCTTGGGCGGTGGCCCCAGGCCCGCCTTCCATAGTGTCGCGCTCGAGATATACTCGCGAAAATGAACCCGTGGAACCCGGGAAGCCCTTTGGCGCGCTGAGCGTCGTGCAGACTGTGTTGTGAGCTCCGCATTTATTTAATTTCCCATGCGTTCCGCTGACAGCTGGCTACCTCGCAGCGCTCAGATCCTAGCTCCGCCGTTGTACGGGGCCATCTACGCAGCGACTGTCGCTACGTTTCCCCGGACGATATTTTTCGTGGCCCTCGCCATTTCGATTGTTTCTTTCGCATTGTTGAGCTGCGTCAGGTTGCGTCCGGACATCGGTCATGAGGAAGCGGAAGATCTTGCAAGCTCGAGCGACGATCGATAAGCCTAGATATGCACCCTTATTGGGCGAGTAACAGAACTCCGTGTAGGCGACAGTCGCCTCTGAATATTTACATATGTTTAATTATATTCAAATCGGCCACGACGATCAAGTACTTCGTCATTATGGCCAGCCGGCGAGATCGAGCTTGCATATAATTCCTAATAATTTCCCGTGGATGCACAACACACATCTACTCCTTCAGCCCCACCGTACGGTTACAACTCGGTCCATTGAGCCTAGATATCGAACGCAGACAAGGGGTTTCAAACTCTACTGTTCATAACTTTCTGACATGCGACTTGCAGCCCAATTCGACTCGCTATTCCCCGCTTTGACCGCCGCCGCGGGCCCGACTCTCCAGGCACCCATAGCAGATCCGTTGACGATTACCTCAATAAAAATACAGGTTGACGCCACCCCACTTCCTCTAATTTTCTTGTCACTGCCTGGGGAGACTAGCCCCCCCCCCAAAAAAAAAAAAAAGCTGGACTTATGTTCGGAAAATTTACTGTAAATGTTAATATTTGTTCTAAGACTTACAAGGCTTAACTGATTGGGAGATTTTGCAGAATATCCCCTTCATACAGTGAGAGGAGGGAGTAGAGGAGCGGTTCAACAGGGTGAGAAGCAGAGAAAGAGTTGAATACATTGGCCAAACCGTGGGAATCGGGATCAATCGGGGCATTCGGATTGCGATCCGACTTACAACTGCCAGTGTGACTCGAATCTGACCTTGAATCTGACTCTTTACTTTCCACTATGTCGATCCTTGGGCTCGCAGTAGGCGCCTCGACGGTGGGCCCGGCGCACTTCGATATCATCAAGATCATCCGCCCCAACATCCTTGCCCTCCACCCATATCGATGCGCGCGAGATGACTACCAAGACGGCATTCTGCTCGATGCCAACGAAAACGCGCTGGGGCACTCGATAACGCGCTCAGAAACCGAAGCAGAATCCATCTTTGACATGGATCTCCACCGATACCCGGACCCCGCGCAAAACTTGATCAAGGAGCGCGTCGCGTCCCTACGTTCCGTACCAGGCGTCGATCACATCTTTCTCGGCGTAGGCTCGGACGAAATCATCGACCTTCTGATGCGCGTCTGCGTCGCGCCGGGGACGGAGAAGATACTCATTACCCCGCCGACGTACGGGATGTACAGCGTCTGCGCGCAGATTAATGATATTGCGGCGGTCAAGTGTCCCTTGGAGCTGACGGGTGCGGCCGGGGAAGGCGGTGAAGCTGGACGCTTCAGCGTCCGCGTGTCAGAAGTTCGGTTATTCCTCCTACAGCGATATGTTTGCTGAAAAAATTCCTCGCAGATAAAAAGGGCGGTCGACGCAGACCCGTCAATTAAATTAATATTCCTGTGCTCCCCGGGCAATCCGACTGGAACGCTGATACCTTTGAGCACTATACGCGCGATCCTGGACTACCCAAACTTCAAGGGCATCGTAGTGGTAGATGAAGCCTACATCGACTTTGCCTCTGACGACGCCAGTGCCGTCTCTCTCATCAAGGACTACACAAATCTCGTCGTAATGCAGACGCTTAGCAAGAGTTTTGGGCTCGCCGGTGTTCGGTATTTTTTTCTCTCCCTTGTTTGCAACAGTGTCAAAGTTTGACTCGCTGCGTAGATTGGGTGTAGCGCTCGCGCAACCGCCCCTCATCCAAGTCCTCACCAACACCAAAGCGCCGTACAACATCTCTACGCCAACCGCCCATATCGCCCTCTCCGCACTCGCCCCCGCGTCGATCAGCACGATGCGCAGCAAAATATCGACGCTCGCCGAGGGACGGAAAGCTCTCCTCACGGAGCTCGCTGGCCTCGCGTCCTTAGGCGTGGGAGCCGTGATCGGCGGCAACGACGCCAACTTCGTCGTCGTACCCATCCTCGGCGCGGACGGAAAGGCCGACAATACGCGTGCGCAGCGCCTATACCGCCTCCTCGCGGAGGAGAACGGCGTCGTGGTGCGGTATCGCGGTAGTGAGCCCGGATGCGAGGGGTGTTTGCGGATTACGGTGGGCACACCGGAGGAGAATGCAACGGCGATCGCGAAAATCCGTGAGGTCTTGTCTGCAATATAGAGAAATTATAGAGGGGCGCTACAGGCCTAATCAACTCCCGATTGTCCGAACTGAGTTTCAGAAAACTATTGGTGGAGTGGAACCTCTCACTGCCACTTGACCCTTCCGTTCCGCTCACCAACACTGACATTAGTCACCGTCTTATCCCACCTGTCGTCTTCGTCAACGGGACAGGCGTACGTAATTCCAGGACCGTCAAAGAAGCGTCCGACTTCTGAGTTGCCCCATCTGACTTTCTGGTCGTCTGCAGGAGTTTTTCGGAACCACTGAATCTAGTGGCTGGGACCTCAGCATGCAACTCGGAGGCTTTCGGCTCTAGCCTGAACCCTCACTTGGCCTTTCCGTTTCGTTTAAGCTTTCCGTTCCATTTCATGAACGCTGATGTTAGTCAGGCGTGTCCCATTATCTTGGCCAAAGGCAAAGCAAACCCAATTACACGGCTGTCAGAGAAAGGAAAACTCTAAGTTCTCGGCTGCCATCTGATTTTCAGGTTAGGTTGTCATCAGCGAATTTTTGGAACAACGGATAGCTCAGGCATACAATATGAAGCAAGACTAGGATCTGAGCCCCGGGAAATGTTTCCCCCCTCAATTCAGAGTAACTCGACCCTTCCGCTCCGTTCATTAAAGCATCCCGTTCCGCGACGGTTAACGCCAATCGTCTTCTGATCTCCGTGTAAGTTCCGTCGCCTAGGCACATCAAAGAAGGTCGCCTTTTTTAGCAGGTGGAAGTCTCGCCTCGTGCTATCAACCCTATTTGGGATGCTCGCTTTGTCAAGCTCGACGTTCACTCTGCATCGTATCACCGCAAACCTCATGGAATGTCGACCTCCTTCCATGTTTCTTTCCGTGCTTTACGTGTCGCAGAGCGATGCCAAGACACAAAAAAAATCATTCTGAATTGGTTCAGAATAGCTTTTCAAGGCGACCTGCAACAGAGGATCGAGGATGATTCACAGAATATTTGCTTCCGTATCCTCTGAGCGTAATCTTCCACGTTTTTGCCCTCCTATGTCCGGGCCGAGTTCCATGGTCCAAGACTAATTTAACGTTAATTACGTTTGTCATCTGCTTGGCAAACCCGGTTATCTCTCGTCAACCCACCCCAAGACAGCGTTCTTGCCGCTGAGTTCGATCCTCCACTCTTCAAGAAATTCCTCGGACCCCGCACCCAATTTCTATCGCCGAAACAGCTATTCAGCTCCTCTCCTTTGGCGGTGTTAGAAAGGTAATAGATGCTCATCGGTGCGCCGCGTCGGGCGGTTCATATTCTATAAAGGCACTGAAGACCCGCTGTACCCTCCATCTCCAATGACTTCCGACAGCGAGCCCAATTGTGACTGCCCGCCAACTGCCCCGCTCCTCCGCAAGGTCCAGGAAATCGGGCTTCCAAGTCGGACGTCGTGGCGCCAATTTTTGTTGTCCGAAGTCGATCCAGATTACTCTACGGGACCACTTGCAGCGTTCTGCTTCATGACAGGTTTTATGTATGTACCTATTATCAATTGGCTACGCGACCGGTCAACCTTACACATTCTTGTAGCGACGCCATCTCATTTACTGCGGTTTTCGTTTGGTGCGGGTTTCAAACGGGCAATTTTGCTCAGGCAGGTTTTATTTTATTGGCTATGTCTAAGGAGTAATCGTTGCATTTTCTAGCTTGCGCTCGCCTTTGCCCGGCTGCCGAATACCGGCGAGTTCACCTTCTACATTGCCGACCGACAGGCTGTCACCTCTCTAGTCGCGTTCAACTCGGCGCCTTCATCGGCCGGATCGGAGATCGACTCGGACCGCAAACGCGCTTGTGGCTCGTTTCCGGGACAGTAGTTCAGGCTGTATTCACCATCATCGCTGGGATCTGCATACAGCAGAGCGGACAAGGGAGCGTTGCCATCGTGCGCGGGGAGCCCAGCTGGACAAACGGGTGGACGTCCGTCGGCCTGGCGCTGATGGCCGCGAGCCTGGGGCTCCAGGGGATCATGAGCAAGCGGCTGAATACACATTTCAGCACGTCGGGTATGCGCGACTTATTCATGCTTCCTTCTCACTGACGCTATTTGCTCAAGTCGTGTTGACGGCCCTATGGGTGGAGCTTGTCACAGACCCACAGCTGTTCCAAGTCCGGCGTAAGATCGCGAGCCGGGACTACAGGGTGCTCGCGTTGGTTGCGCTGTTTGCGGGCGCATTTGGCGCGCGCCTGCTCGTGGACAAGATGGGGGCGGCAGCGACGCTGGGCTTTGGCGCGGGCATTCGGCTGTTCGTCGCGGCGGCGTGGTTCTTTGTGCGCGGGAAAGGGGAAGGATATACGCGCTTGTGGGACGACGAGCCGCCACAGGACGGTTCCGAAGACGACGCTGTCACCCTGCCGTCGGAGGTTCCAAGTTACGGGGCGGTTTCGACGACCTCACGGGTCTTAGCCTGAGACCACTTTCATCGGTTGACCGTCCACATCCTTACTTCATGCATTCAATTTGCGACAGAGTAGCTGGTCGACACACCCGTAGAGAAAAATATTAGGGACGCAGAAGCCCGTCCAAAGGTTATATTCAAACGGCGGCATAAATACATACAAGTGAATGGGGAGATAAGAGATTATACCAACCACTGAAAAATAAGAGCGGTCAGCAGTGGAACATAGACAACGGGAGTCAATGAGGGCCTCAGACGAGATAAATGTGTCCGTCATGAAGGTTCGGACATATGCTTGTTTATGATAAAGAACATCTTGGGAAGGGAACGAGATGGAGATTTTACTCACAGTAACCGAGCGAAGCTCCCATCCACCGCGTTGACGATTGAGACCTGCCACAAGACATCAGTCCATTTGAACGAACGATTCCACGTCGACTGGGACTTCAGCGGGTGGTGTGTGTTAGCATAGGGCCCATGGTGTGTCGCCCACTAACTCGCTTCGTCACAAGTTCCGAAGAGGAGGCGATACTCACACTAGAAGATCTGTGAAGAACGAGAAGTCAGATACGACTCCAAGAATGAAAAGCACAGAAGGGAGAAAGGCTCAGTTGGTGATGCATGTTGCGAGTGAGGATCATCGATAAATCGTCACCGACTCGAAG
This sequence comes from Mycena latifolia, assembly GCA_029289555.1. Lineage (NCBI taxonomy): Eukaryota > Fungi > Basidiomycota > Agaricomycetes > Agaricales > Mycenaceae > Mycena > Mycena latifolia. Next base: position 975,510 of record JARJLE010000011.1, on the reverse strand, counting down.
AATGGAAGGATATCATCAAGGCCACGAGCAGGACAGAATACACACCTGGTAGCGAAGAAGACGGTGAAGAAGGAGTGAGAGAAGAGAGGCAGTGTGACTAGACTGTGACGGTGACAGACTTATGGTGATTTGGTATTTGACAGCGTAGCACAAGACTGTGCAGTTGCACGTGCGACGCCGGTTAAATAGCCGGCAATTTGCATCCACAACCACCTCTCTCTCTCCTTCTCCACCACTTTCCGTCAACCGATCTTTGTGCGTATTCGCCAGCTTTTATCCTTCCTTCCCGCCATCTCCCCCTACGTGATGACTGGACTTTTCAGTTCAGTTCTGCTTCCGAACGAGAGCAATCAACCTCTTGTGGACAACCTTTTACCAAAAAACTTTCTGATCTTTTGCCTTCATTCTTTTCTCGGTTGACGTGTGAACCGCGTGCTGACTATGCCTCCTGCTATAGGCTTTTCATCGTCTTCCGGGTCCAAATTCTGTCTCCTCTTTAATAGGTGAGCCTCATTAATGTCCTCGCCAGCTTCTTCTGTACGACGAAAATAAGTTCATCCATTCGTTGAATACCTCTTCTGTCGCCGGGTGCTGTACGCCCTTCCACTTTGTGGGGGTGTCCTTTCTGCTCCGTTCTGGGGTAGAACAGGCGGTGGACAGCATCTCGGGATCGTCGAGGGAAAAGAAAACAACGGCTTCTCTGATTTCATCTCACTGTGTTTGCAAAATACCACATACTGACCACTTTCCAGGCTTCTGCTTGATTAGTTTTTCGTAGTACGACATTAAATTTGATGTTTCTGCTATATCCACTGCACATTTCACCTTCTGTACCTTCACATTCTCGTTGTCGTTGAGTTCCTTCAAGGCGCATTGAACTAGCCTAATATTATGTCACCCGGTGCCGCCATCCACTGATGTCAAGCCAGAATTGGCTGTACGCATAAGATTGTGTGTCTTTGAGGGATATGGTCGTATGCAGTCCTTGATAGCCAGACTAATAACTGACAGGACTAATTGTGCGTTGTCGTGTGTGGTGCATCTATTAGAATTCAACTTCAATCCTATTTCATGGCGAGACAACTCGCTGGCTATTGCCGCCGAAGCGCTGACTATATATCCAACCTGGCCCACCTGATTGTGGTGGCCAGGGTGAATATAATGAAACGTACGTATAAAGTAATAAGAGTTGAAGTTGTCGTATGACGCGGTTTCCGGCACTCGGCCAAATCCCAAACCCATCGCCGGATGATCGCCTAAGCTTGCAAGATCTTCGACGTCTTGGCTGTGTCGCACATCCGGACGCAGTCTGATGCAACCCAAGAGTGCGAAGGCAACGACTGAATTGCCGACGGCCACAAAAAATATCGTCCCGGGAAATGAAGCGACTGTTGAAGCGTAGATGAGCCCGAACATCGGCGGGCTTATTATTTCCGCACTGCACAAGAACCAGCTGTCAAAGGAAATACAAAGACTAATGAAACTGCTCACAAGATAGAGCTCACGACACTTAGCGCTCCAAAGAGCTTGCCGGATTCCACACGGGTTCGTGTCTGCGGAATTTCCGTGTCAAAGGCGGGATTGAACCTGTTGAGTACTATTGCAGCCTAAAATATTTTGAGTTTACAGGCAGTTACATACGAGCCGGAGGTATTTCTAGGTGTCTAAGTCGGCAAGATCCTCAACGTCTTCGGCACGGCCGTCCGGACGTAACCTGACGCAACTCAACAGTGCGAAAGCAATGATCGAAGTGCCCAGGGCCACGAAAAATATCGTGCGGGGAAACGTAGCCACAGTCGCGGCGTAGATGAGCCCGTACAACGGCGGAGCAAGGATCTGAGTACTGCCAGACGTCAGAGGAATATATAGGGAATCTAAATGAATGTAGAGCTCACAACACACTCTGCACGACGCTCAGCGCGCCGAAGAGCTTTCCCGATTCCACAGGTTCGTTTTCCCGGAATTTTCGCGAATAGATCTCAAGCGCTACACTATTGATGGCGGGATTGAGGCCGCCCCCCATGGAGCCGAGCATGGTGAAAAATATGAATGCAAGTCCGGTAGGGGCAAAAGGCAGGGCAGCGAAGGTAGCTATGTCCACCAGCATGGAGAACCGGGCAAGGCCGAGGTCGAACGTAGAGGCATGAGCACTGACTGGGGCAGGCCGAGATGCAGAATCAGCATCTTGGTCGGAGAGCAGTGGTTCCGATTCGGACGACCGATAACTGGTGCCGTTTTTTCTACTTTTTGCGAACTTGATGACAACTGTATAAAGAATCTCAGACGAGAACGATCAACGGCAGGAGGATCACTGACGAGGAAGAATGAGGGTGAGGTATATTGCGCGAGTAATACCTATGCTGCTTATGCAGTAGCCGAGCTAAAGCAAGGTTATATAAGTAACCGTGCGGCTATTGGGTTCACTGACCCATTCCGAGCCCCATCCAAAGGTGTAAAGCGCATAAAGGAATTGGTTAACTAATGATGCCTGTGTTATTCGTGTCAGCCGTGAATACAGTCCAGCAACAGAAGGGTGAACGAACCGAGGCCAGGAGCATCAGTCCATACGCCAATACCAATATTGGGAGATTCTAGTCCCGTCTCGAGCCTTTGGAAGATTTTTTGTCGGGCCATAAAACAGACAGAGGTTGTAAGAAGAAAAAGAGCCGTTTGAGCCACAAGAACAGAGCCGGCTCTCCGGTTGGAATCGAATTTTCCCGATGTCTGATTGAAGCTCTCTGCATCTGGGTTGTTGAAAGAGACTCGGGGAGAATGAACCAAATAAAACAGGTTTGAATGATCCTGAATGCAGCCGCCATATAAAACACTGAGAGAATATTGTGGGAAACTCTATTCATTTCGACGAGTTGAGAAAGCCGGTGGATGGAACAGAGATAACACGCCTACCGAACGATAAGGCTGCCCAATATCGGCCCAACGCCGAAACCTGCAAGATAAAAGCCGGAAACAATTGAGAAGAGACGAGACCTTGAGCATAGTTGAGCGAGGAAAGAACGAGAGAATTGTGCCGTCAGTTTCACCTTTTTTCCGGCGTCGAGACATCCGATATGTAAGCAAACATGGCAGCAGTTTCGCTGGTACTACCTGGGGGCGGAAATTTCATTTTATTCGGCGAGAATACTGCGAGATACTCACCACCTAAGGCTCCCGCAATTGCAGCATCCACAACGAGGAGCCAGTATCCTCCGGGAATCCGGTCAACGTACTTAGCAACAAATAGAATGTTCAAGGAGGATATAAGCTGCCCAACAGCAGCGATCCCCATCATTCTCCTGCGGCCATGCCTATCGGAGAACTGAAGATGGATCAGCAACTGCATGGCAGACTAGGTGCGACGACTTACCGATCCCCACCATCCGACGGTTACAAAGGTCAGAATACCCGTCAAGGTGCTTATGACTGTCGTGCCTCAGCGCAGCACGAACTCTAAGAGTCGAATAGACATACCCGTGTTGAATTTGGCCACGGCAGCCTGGACGACTGGATCCGACGAGCAAGGATTTGTATCGGGCGTTTTCGTTGAAAGGGAGGCATTGTCAACTACTTTATCGACGAGAATGTTGAACGGCCGAGGAAAGTTCGGAGGGTCAGGGCGAGGCAGAGAGATGTTGATGCTGATGAGGGTCTCGCTCTCAAATTCCGGCCTATGTACGCGACAAGCTAGAGTGGTGTACAATTCGACTTGAGGGGCGACTGTCGCGGCCGCAATGAGACTGCTGATAGGCGCGAGTACCATTAGCCTTAGTTAGAGTCAGAAACAGGTTTATCAAGCTGGTTGTATTTCAACGTACCACCAGGGTGCAGGTCTTTTCCATCGAGGAAGATCATGGCGAGTGTTCAGATGTGCTTCACCGCCCTCGTTTTCTTCTATGAGAGGATTTTCATGGGGATGAACAGGGTCGGCTGACAATTCGACAATGTCTTCGTCGTCGGCGCGCCGTACGCTCGGATTCTGCCTAGAAATGGTAGAAATCGAGGAAATCGACCGCCCGGTGCGGTGGCGGGAGGGAAACCGTGCATCGGATGACATGCGAATGCAACGTAGGGGTGGAGGATTTGTGAGGGTCTCGGCGGCATCATATATAGATCTCAAACTAGCTAGCGCTGCGCTCGGCAGATAAGGTTCCCCGCGAGTCCCGGGACTTTGCGAATATCCGATTCAGATCTTCGATCGTCCTCGCGGAAGATAATTTTGATGGCAGTCAACTTGAAGTTGAACTTGCAGAAGAATGCTTCAACTTGAGGCTCGCCTCAACGACCACGGTACTTGTCCGCATCCTGTTCAAAGTTTGGCTATGGCTGGAAATCGATATCGGCTTGACGAGGAGCAACGGTATCTTTGAGCCTGAGTGAATTGCTGCGGCAGTGACACTAAACCCGGACTGCGGCGCAGGGTTGGCGCAGTAACGTTCCGCATTGCCTGATAGCCACGCCGTCCGACTCGGACCTGTAAATTGCATCATCGAAACCGAATGGCGGACCTTAGTGCGGGATAACATCGTGAATTGTGTCAGGAGAGCGTTAGGTTAGGACCCAGGTCGGACCCGGGTGCACTGGGTACTAACATTGTGGATATGAAGTGTAAGCAATTTTTGATGTCAGCATTCATGGTCTGCGTCGAAGCAGCGAGCCCCGGGTGCGACTCATCAGTCGCAAGCAGGTAGCAAGTCGTTAGGCTTCAAATTGTACCCGACCCGGGATTAAAGCCAGGAACATGAAATGCCAATGGGGTTCCATGCATTTTACCCTTCATGGGTAAATGGACGAGGAAGGCGGGGACCCTTTGCATCGGTGGTCTACTGTAGTGCAAGTCTGAGTTGTGTCTGCCAAGAGGTGGGCGATCATTCTGACTGATCTTAGCACAGACCTCGGCGTCACCTCCCCTCAAATCGGGCTATCGGTAATCGCCGACCGACTTTCATTAGTCTACATCTTGGACTTTCCACTGTGGCTTTAAATCTGACCGGATACATCCCAGACTTAGGATACCCCCCATCCGCGTATATCTTATATCTGGCTAGCTACTCAAAATATTTTATTCCGCCCGCTGCTAGACACAGTGGATTTTACAACCTTTTTTCGGCAGACTTCGGCACGCATCAGTTTGAAGCTAAGGTGACGTCATGACCTTAACACGACTTTTTCCGTGGGTTTCTGCTGGCAGCTGACCCCCCCCTCTGCACGTGTTCCCGACTTTTAAGTTTGAGCTAGTAGTCACGTGTATCTAAGTGGACTTCGGTCGAGTCGCATAAAAAAAAGTCCAAGAAACGCGAAAAAAATTAATAAAATCAATTTGAGCAAATGTCTTGCGTAGCGCTAGCTCGAATGGAGACCTACGCGGGAGCTCAATTGTACGCCTTCTGAGTATGTTACGGAGAAGTTGAACATAATGCAGACTGCTGTTCAACTTGAGATGTACTACATCATGTACACCGGTCACTGATCCAAAAAAAGGAGACGACGTTGTCGTCAGACTGGTAGCATCTACTCGAGATACCCAGGGTCCCACGTAGTAGAAAGTGAGTTTGGGAGGTTACTGGCAAATGGTTTGGAAAAGATATTAATGAGTTGGCTGTCGTTACAAAGTGGAACTACTCGTGTTTTCTGATGCGATGTGAGCATAAGTCTATGAGCCCGATGGATTTCCTGATTGATCGCGTAATACAGAAAGATCTTCGACGTCTTCACTGTTGCGCACACCTGGACGCAGTCTGACACAAGCTAAGAGTGCAAAAGCAACGGCAGAATTTCCCACTGCGACGAAAAAAATAGTCTGGGGGAATGTGGCAACAGTCGCAGCGTAGATGAATCCGTACATCGGCGGGCCTACTACCTGTGCGCTGCACAATAACTAGCTGTCAGAAGAGAAATGTATGGCCGAATGAAACGGCTCACGAAATAGAGCTCACGACGCTCAGCGCACCAAAGAGCTTGCCTGATTCCACGGATTCATTTTTCCGGAATTTCCGTGAGTAGATTTCGAGCGCTACGCTGTGGAAGGCAGGATTGAGACCGGCCCCCAAGGCGCCGACCATGGTGAAAAATATAAATACAATTCCGGTGGGGGCAAAAGGCAGTGCGGCGAAGATAGATATGTCGACCAGCATGGAAAAACGTGCAAGTCCGAGATCGAATGCAGAGGCGTGGGTATTGGACGGAGCAAGACGAGATGCAGAATCAGAATCTTGATCGGAGAGCAATGGCTCCGACTCGGGCGAGCGTGGACCAGCGTCACCTTTCCTATTCTTCAAGAACTTTACGGCAACTGTAAAGATGGTTAGACAAACGATAAACGACGTAAAGATTGCTGACAGGGAAGAACGAGCATAAGATATATTGCCCGAGTAACGCCGAAGCTGCTTATGCAGTAGCCGAGCTAAACAAGCCTGTTATAATGAGATATATAACTATCGATTTCACTGACATATTCCGCATCCCATCCGAAGGTGTAGAGCGCGTAGAGTAATTGGACGGCTATGGATGACTGTGTACTGCCGTCAACGATGGACCCATGTAGTCAGGCAACGCAAGACGAACCGCGGCCAGGGTCATGAGTCCGTCCGCAAGTACCAATATGGGGAGATTCCAATCCCTTTTTGCGCCTTTGGAAGCATTTTCGTGGGAAATCTTCTCCGGCCACAAAACGGATAGAGGGAGTAAAAAGAAGAAGAAACGTTTAAACCACAATAACGGAGTCGGCTCGCTGACTGCAATCGAATGCTCCTGATATCTGATCGAGGCTCTGTGCATTTGGGCCGCAGTAAGGGACTCGGGGAGAACGAGCCAAACGAAACAGGCGTGAAGAATCCTGAATGCCGCTGCTAGGTAAAAGACAGTGAGGAGATTGTGTGTGGATCTATTGGTTGCGAGAAGTTGTGAAAAGGACAAAAGAAAGAAAAAAAAGTACATACCGAATAATAATGCTGCCCAACACCGGCCCGATACCGACACCGATCAAGGTGGAACCGATAACGATTGAGAAGATGCGAGACCTCGATAAAGCAGCTGAGAAAACCGGGCGACAGACTTCTCGGAGGGGTTCACCTTTTGTCCGGAGTCGAGACGTCCGCAATATAGGCATGTATGGCGGTAGCTGCACTCGAATGACCTGCGTGTAAAAAAATGCATGGGTTTTGGTATCGGGGCATGGAGGGTGCTCACCACCAAGGCCCCCCACAATTGCGGCATCGACAACGAGCAGCCAATATCCACCGGGAATCCGTTCAATGAACTTGGCAACAAGCAGAATGTTCAGGGAGGATATAACCTGCCCCACGGCAGATATCCCCATCATCCTCTTGCGCCCATGTCTGTCGGAGAACTAGAGATAGATCAGCAGCTGGATTACATATCAGGAAAGCGGAGCTTACTGATCCCCACCATCCGACAGTCGCCAGTGTCAGGATGCCTGTAACAGTTTTTATGACTGCCGTGCCTAAGTTCACGACAAATTCTCGAGTTGAACGCGCGTACCCGTAGTTAGCGTCGCTACGGTAGCCTGGACGGCGGGCTCTGAAGCGCAAGGATTCGAATCAAGCACTTCCACAGGTAACCTCTTAAAGAATGTGCTTTGAACGACGTTATCGACGACAACGCTGAACGATGATGGGAAACTCGGAAGGCCGCGGGGAAGGAGAGAGGTGTCGATGTTGGTGAGGGCCTCGCTCTCAAATCCAGGTTTGTGGTGGACACGGCAAGCTAGAGTAGTGTACAGCTCGATTTGGGGGGCAGCTGTCGCGGTCAAGGTGATAGTACTGACAGGCCCGAGTATCATGAGCCTTGTTAAATCATCAAGTTAGATGTGTGCTTTATCAAGTTAGTGGCGCTCAGCGTACCACCAGGGGGCCGGTCTCTTCCACCAAGGCATTTCCTGCCTAGTTGTGTCCGCCGTGACAGGATTTTCGTGTGAGCGAGCAACATTAGGCAATTCATCGGCAACTTCGTTGGTCGTTGGATTATGCCCAGACATGGTAGAAATAGCTGGGGTTGGCCCCCCGGTGGCTGCCGATGTCATGCGAATGGGAGGGGGTGGAGGATGGCAGGTTTATCGCGCGGTATGCTAAAAGTACGGATCCAAAAGACTGCGTTTCGTGAGCCGTGGCAGACGACGCGGACACCATCAGTGATGGCCGACTCAGGCAAGATAAATCTTCTCAGTCCGAAATTGGGAGATCCACGAGTTGTTAACCTGATGACCGCGCTGTAGGCGTCCAAGTTGGCACTTCGTGGATTAAAGTTTCTGACCCTGCCTCTGCACTAAAAGTTATAGAATTTTCAGCCGCGAAAAAAGTCTTGATCGGCAAAGTATTAACCCCTGTTAGGCATAGATTTCTCCGAGGGTTGGATCTACGGCGCAGCACAATCGAACTGCGCCGCAGTGTGACGTTCCACGCGGTCTAATACGCGTATATACCTCAAAGTAGAATGTCGCCGGAAGGAGATTTTGAATCGAATGCGGGGATCGCTAGCCAGAGAAAGCTTCGTGCAGTGCCTAGCTGGAAACGCCGGGGTGTAAACACAGGAAATACAGGAGAAGAAGATTGCGTCCAGGGCTTGAAGGTTAGTAGCCACGGGCCACGGCTCGATCGGGCCCAGAGTACTTTTTGATTTACAGGATATTTTGCGGAAGCTTGAAGTTGAAAGGGTCCCAAGCTATTGAATGAATGCGGTGCAGGACGAATGGTGCGACAAAGGTTGGAAAGACGTGACTGGGGCGAAAGTCAAAAAGAGTCGACTGTTGGAAAGATGCTGTTTGGACAAGTTTGCTACTTGAGTCACTGACGCACCGTTCCTGTGCGTGCGACGACGACATGGGCCGAACCCAGGACGGCGGAACCCTGCGTAGCGTCAACTGGGTAACTTTCTCAGATCTCAGACCAGAACTGAAGCTCTAGTCTCTTTCAACCATAACCTTAAATTCGCACCCATGGCAAGTTCTTGGAGAATTGACTCCACGACGAGTTGAACGACCTGACTCGCTTTTTTTTTTTAAATCCAAGGATTCTCTTCCTCCACTCCTCGACTGGCGAGTACGACAGCTACTCATCTTCGGACGGGAAGACTCTTACATTATCCGAGGCGTATTCACACTGCCCTGGGAGCCCTCTGCTTGTTAGGACTCCGGCGAATCTCAAGAAGGATTCTTGAACTCCAATGGGCTAGAATTGGTTGGTGCCACCGGGAACCCGCATCCCGACTCGCTTCCACTGCTTCCCAGGCAAACCCTCTCCACGGTGGCATCCAAGAACACCTAAGTTCGGACGATAAGATTACGCGAGCGAAGGCTTACGCAAAAAAAAGATCAGCTGGTCTGCAAGATCGTGCCTCTAACGCAACCTGGAGTTTACCATGGCTCCATTCACACCACTATTCATCGACGGGCAGCAAGTCTCCGCTAGCGACAACGCCACCTTCGAGGTGTACAATACATCGGCGGGCGCTGCCGTCGGCACCTCCGCCTCCGCCTCCAGTGCCGACTGCGTCGCCGCCGTCGAGGCCGCCGGGCGTGCGTTCAAGAGCTGGGAGAAGACGACTCCGTATGCACGCCGCGACATCTTCCTCAAGGCTGCAGCCCTTTTGGGCTCCGACCGCTGGCGCGACTTGGTTACCCAGACCACTAGGGAAGAGACGGCCTGCACCCATGCTTGGGCAGCAATTGCTGCCGCGTCTGGCGTGTCCGTGATCCTGACCATCGCGTCGTTCGCCAATGATCTGACCGGCAAGACGTTCACCTCCGCTTCAATCCCGGGCATGCAATGTGTCATGGAGCAGCGCGCGATGGGCGTCATGTGGGTTTTAGCGTGCTTCAAGTTGCCACCTTGCTGACGGATTTGCGACTCCGTAGATTTGGCATCGCACCGTGGAACGCGCCATTCGGGCTAACGATCCGCGCGATCGCTATGCCCATCATGTGTGGCAATACAGTCGTCGTAAAATCGTCTGAATACAGCCCCCGGACGCAGGCTCTAGCGGTCCAGCTTTTCCACGAGGCGGGGCTGCCGAACGGCGTGGTTAACTACCTTTCCATGTCGCGCGAGAGCTCGCCGGCACTTACCGCAGAGATAATTGCCCATCCTCTCGTGCGCAAGATAAATGTATGCCCTCCTACTTCTCCTTTTGTCAGCGAGCTTTTAATGTGGGCCGCAGTTCACTGGGAGCGACCGCGTGGGCCGCATAATCGCCACCGAAGCGGCCAAGCACCTCAAGCCCACTGTCCTTGAGCTAGGCGGAAAGGCCCCGGCAGTCGCATGTCTTCTTTAACGCCGCCCCCCCCTGAATTTATTGAGCAATCTCAGGTCCTCAATGATGCGAGCATCCACGATGCTGCCAATGCCATTGTGTATGGGGCGATGATGCACTCAGGCCAGATCTGCATGTCGACTGAGCGCGTCATCGTGCAGAGTGGCGCCGCCGAGGCTCTCATCGCGCAGATTAAATCCCTTGCTGCGTCTCTCACTGCGGGTGACCTCAAGAATGATCCCACGAATGTGAAGCTAGGGCCCCTGTTCTCCGAAGCCTCGGCGGAGAACGTGATATCGATGATCACGGAGGCGCAGGCGGCAGGCGCGGAAGTGCTTCTCGGGGACCTTGGGCGCCAGGGCGCTGTGGTGCGGCCCCACCTCGTCAAAGGATTGCAGCCTGGGATGCGGCTCTGGGATCGCGAGTCGTTTGGGCCAGGTACGCATCTTCTCGTTAGTTCAGTACATGTCCTCAATCTCAAGGATAGTGATTGCGTTCGCGGTCGTCGACACTCCGGAGGAGGCGGTCGAGCTGGCCAACGCATCTGACTACAGTCTGACATCGTCTCTGTGGACGTCGGATATGTACATGGCGCAGCGTATTGCACCGCTCATTCGCGCAGGTGCGTTCTCCCCAGCCTTGTTCTCTATCAGTGTTGACCGCCTTAAAGGATACGTTAACGTCAACGGGCCTACCGTCCACACCGAGCCGCTCGTTAGCCTAGTGGGCCTTGGGTACGCTGCTTGCACGTTCTTCGGTCGGTTACTAGCTGATCCCGGCTCCTACAATAGCGGGTCGTCTGGCTACGGTCACTTTGGCATCGACGATTTCACAGATAAACGAGTTATCGCCACCCATCCGCTCGGCCGACAATTCCCGTTTTTGCAATAAGCGAAGTGGTAAGAAAAAAGAAATTCCGTGCTCGCCAAGAAATTTGTAGCTGTGTGATGTACGATTAACTCTACCTGTGTATGCCACCTGTACATATTTCCTTGTATGAAGTGTAGTTAAGCCAGCTGTTGAACAGCCTTGAGGCGAACTGGAGGTCAAGACCAGAGAACTGGTTCCGAGGTGCGGTGATACAGGCGTGATCGGACGCCCGCTCGGAACACAAAATTTTCGTTGCCAAGCTTAGAGCAGCCTATAACAGTTCTCCCTTCTTATGTCCCTGGCATAGAACCCGGCCCCACCTCACGGACTTTTCTTATGTCTGCCGCCACCACAATCGAGGGGGGAGGATCCCAGGGGCCCACCAGCAAGGAGATTCACGACGAAGAGCGAGCTATGGCGAAACCCTCTCGGCCCACCTTTTGGGAGCACTTGAACACGGACGTTGACCCAGCTCAAGCCACAGGCCCGCTGGCTGCGTTTTGCTTCATGACAGGGTTCATGTATGTGCATGAAATACCTTGCTTTGGGGCGGAAATGCTGAAGCCCTCTTCTAGAGATGCGATATCATTCACCGCAATCTTCGTCTGGTGCGGATTCCAAACTGGCAATTTTGCGCAGGTGAGCGACGTTTCCTGGATTCAGGGGTTTCGTTGGGGAATTCAGAATGCGCTGTGGTTCATCTCGGGACTGCCACTTCTGTTCTCTCTTCTGCGATGTGCTGGAAAATCACTTTCATGGTGACTCTGAATGTTGAGCCCGAGTGTGGATTCCGTCCTTTCTTTGTCCGTCTCTTGCGCAGAGTGGGCGAGTTGTTTCTGTGGGCAGCGCCGCAGACTACGCTTGCCAAAGCGGGAATGCCGCCGCAACTAACTCTTGCCAAAACGGCATTTACGTTCCTCAAAGTGTAGTCCAGGCCTCAGCTGTTTTACTGACGATCTCCCTAGCTCGCCCTCGCTATTGCACGCCTCTGGGAAGTCGCGCCGTCGGGCTCGGGGCACGATACCCACTTCCACATCGCCGACCAGCAAGCGATCACATCGTTGCTGTCCTTTAATGTCGGTGCATTCGTCGGCCGCTTGGGGGATCGTATTGGCCCACACAAGCGCACTTGGCTTGTCTCCTCCACGCTGCTCCAGGTGCTGCTGACCATGGCCGCTGCACTCACCATCTGGAAGAGCGGCCAAGGTAGCATCGCCGCCGTGCGCGGCGACCCTAGCTGGACGAATGCGCTCACGTTCGTCGGCCTCGCGTTTATGAGCGCGAGCCTTGGCGTGCAGGGCATCGTCGGCAAGCGCCTCAACACGCAGTTCACCACCACCAGTGAGTTGTAGTCTCCCTAATCCCGCCTCGGCTGCTGACACCACTGTACTCAGTCGTGCTTACCACGGTCTGGGTCGAGCTCGTGACGGACCCGCGACTGTTCAACCTCCGCCAGAAGGTCATCACTCGCGACCATAAGCTCATTGCTGCCGTCGCGCTCTTCGGCGGCGCCTTCGTCGGCCGCGCGATCCTCGCCCAGATTGGCGCGGCGGGTGCCCTCGGCGTCGGCGCAGGGGTCCGCCTCCTCATCGCGCTTGCGTGGATCGTCATCCCTGGCAAGCCCGTCAGTCGGTGACGACCCCTTCCGTTCACCCTATCTTGCTATAGATTTTCTTGGCCATAATATGTTAGATGCGTCCACGTTTGGCTTTGCATAGGAAGTAGTACTAAGAATGTATTAGTTTGTCACAATAACTCGATTCTCGAGCTCTGGTCCCCGCTGAAACAACAAAATCAAGATAATAACGACACCGATTGTACACTACAGACTACGCATTATTACAAGAAAAAGAATAAAAAGAATAAGAAAGATAACAATAGCAGATCTCGATTTCCCTCCGCTGTACGCCGCCACCTTATGCAAGATATGACAAAAAATTGACAAGATACCTTTTTTCACCCCTTCAAGGCCCTCTAATCCTCGTACTCCACCGCCATCAACAAGTCATAAATCTTGCCGCTGAGCGCAGGGCCAATCGCGCGCACCCCGCCTTCCGCCCCACCAACCCCTTGGAGCATCATCCGTGCCTCCGGGACCGTGCTCTTCTTCTTCTTCTTACCCTTGCCCTTGGCCGGCCCCGCAACAGCGGCCGCCTCTTCCTCCGCCTCCCTTGCTCGCGCAAACTGCTCCTCGATCTGCGCGGCCCGGAAGGCCTCCCACAGCGCGCGCGGCGTGTCCCACCGCTCCACCACCGCGCCCACCTTCTCGGCGCTCATGCCTTTGACACACAGGAGCATCCGCGCCCACGTATCGCGTACGGTTGTGAACACCGACTTGTGGTTCAGCTTCTGGTAGTCGGCGAACGACGTGGTGAAGCATTTCCCCGGGTGCTTCTTCCGAAGGTACTTCTGCAGGTCCATGTACGAGTGCGGGCGGATGTGCGCCGTCGGGATAACGTGCAGATCGGTCGTCTGCGGAGCGGTTAACACGCTGCTGCTGAGACGGAAGAAGGCTCGGTCGGTACCTGGTGGGCACGACTCAACTCCTCCGTCAGGCCAGAGAGGTACGCGATTGTGTCGTCGATGTTCTTCGTCTCCTTCACCATGAACCCGTCCACCACCTGCGTGGACGACACCGCGGTGCTGATGGCCGGCCCGTAGTTCTCCTTCTGGCGGCGCGTGTCGTAGTCTTCCACGAGATACAGCACGCGCGAGATGCCCGAGCGGTGCAGCCGGAACTGCACAACGCGATGTCAGCTGGTGAAAACGGGTAGAAATTCAGAGAGAGATCCAGACCTTTTGCTCGTGGAACCGTCCGTCTTTAATGGACCCGACGAGATCGTCGAGGCGCTTCCGCTCCAGCACGACATCGAGCATGCACTCCTCCCCATTATGGTGTTTCGCCACCCATGCGACATCGCCCAGACTGAGCTGGCGCCTGTCTACGGACACCCCGTGAGCGCGCAGCTTGTCGGCGATCCACTCGTGATCCTTAGCCCGGTTTTCGCCTTTATCGAGGATGAGGTAGACGGTATACTCGCCCGCGCGAAACAGACGCGGCTGGAAGTCCGGGAAGGTCGTCTGCGGTGTGTAAATAGAGGGGTGCTCGATGGGGGGCAGGGCGGGCACGGCGTGAGAGAGGCGCGGGCGTGTGTGGGCAGGAAGGGGTGTGGATGCGGTCCGATGCAGAGCCGATGCTAAGGAGGAGGTTGCAGCAGTGGTGGCCGCACGGACAAGGGGCCGAGGAGGAGGTGGACGAACAGGCGAAGAGGAGGATGCAGCAGTTGAGGGGGGCGTTTGGGAGGCTGGCGGCGAGGGAGCACGACCCGCTTGAGAAAGAGACGCCGAGTAGGACCGCGCCGCTGCCGCTTTCCGCATATCCGACTGCAGATGAAGATTAAAATGATTTCAATTATGAGGAATTAGAGAAGCGTACGTTACCGTTGTCGTCGTTGCTGCGGCTGCCACTGGCAACGGCGTTGGTCCCTTTCTGCAGATACGCGGGCAACTGACGCGACGGATCGGTTGTGCTATGACGCTGCCTCTGCAAGAGTCTGTCTTCGGCAAGGAGGGCCGATAAATTGGAGGGATTGAATGGCTTCGACGCAGGAGCCTCTGGAAAACCAGGGCACTCCGGGAAAGGATCAGCAGCATCCTCTCGCATCTGGGCCACCATGGTATCACCTTTACGCTCACGCCCATAAAGTTCAGCAGCCAGCGGGTGGTTGACCTGGGAAAGCGGATAAACGATTTTCATTCTGAGCAGTTGGGTGCTATCCTCCCATGTCGTTTCGGCGTCCACTCGTTTCCGGACTCGCTTGTTACCGTCTAACGCGGACAGTGTTAGGGGCGCCTGAAAATAAATAGCACGAACTTTACCTAGATACCAGAACTGGAAAGCGTCATTGTTACCAGTGGGTCTTTCAGTTGTCGTCTGTGCAGGCTTGGTAGCCGGCAGTCGTACAGGCTGGGTAGCAGGCACCCGTGCGGACAATGCAGCAGCGCTAACCGTCCGACGCTTAGCTTGCGGTGGGGGTTCCTGGTCGACATCCGTTGCAGCTCTCTTCAGTGGACGTGCGCGAGGATTTGGGGTAGGCGCCGCTTGCAACGGCTGGGCAAGGCCACCGTTATCTAAATATCGCTTTTCGAGCGTCGCGACAATTACCGGGCCAATTCCCTTGACTTCTATCAGTTCGCGCGGAGTGGCGAATTCCTTGGTGGTATCCTTCAGATTATTCAGGGCTTTCTTGTACACACGGTGCCAATTACTGTCTGAGGGCGGTTGTTGCATTAAACTATGCAGAATAACGGGGGGAGGGAAGACGGACCTGGCTCCTGCTGGTTCTTCAAATCTTCCAGCCATTCTATGAACTGTGCGTTGAGGCGGGGAGCTTTGGCTCTAGGCATCTTCAAGTTTCCGCTACGCGACCGTTGCGAGTTCACCGCGAATTGGGCGATTTCCAGCGGGAAAAAATGTGAAACGCGACCTGCTGTATGCGAATGGAGGGGAGAAAGTCCAGAGGAGTGACGGGCGTGATAACAAAGGCGAGGCCAAAGCGACAGGGTTTTGAGTCGTGTTTGTCTCTGTCTCCCTAATCTATTTCAAACTCCGCTCGACGATCTCAGAAGAAAATCGCTCCGAACCTCGAATGGAGCTGCAGCTGGGAGGAAACTGAGGGAAAAAATCCTCAGGCTTCACATTGTTCCAAGCATCTTCAAAGCATCTTCAAGATTCAGAAGAATCCAGTTGGTAAGTGATGTGACGATATCACCTGATTCAGTCACACCGCGTTTTGATACCATCGGACCGTTTTGACATCTGTGGCTGTCCGTTGACGTTCTCCGTAACTGTACGTTGCTGGTATTAGCTGGCGTATTCTGAGAGGGCAGGACCAAGTTGAACTTAGTGAGCTTAATTTAAGCTACTACCCTCTTTATCTGACCCGCAGGCGGCGGAATTCTGAAAAAAGAAATCCTGGTTCACTATGGATATAGATCCCCCCATCAGCAACTGGGGAAATTCCTTTCAGCTAGTAAAAAATACGATCGAGAAGTATGTCAATGCGCATGAAAAATATCTTTCCGCGCGGGGCAACCTGAATCATTTCCCTAACCTTGTCGATTTGGCGGCGGAACGTCTAGCGGCCTCGTCGCTGGAACCTGATTCAAACTCCCTGGATGACATCCCGCCCGTGATTTTAAATGCTTATATCTGGAGGTGGCAGAAAATATCTTATCCGGCAATATGTCGCGCGGTGCTACGCCTATCCTCTGACATGGACTTCATGAAAGAGTCGGCCATGGAAGGCTCGACAAAGGATATCGATGAATGGTGAGATTCTTGACTTTGTTCACGGCTGATTGCTCAGTCGCGTGCATGCTTCAGGATCCTCTTGAACGAGAGATGGCTCCGGGACGGCAGCCAGGCCCAGTGGCAACAAGGTCTCGTCACTTTGAGTGATGCCGACAGTGTGTTCTCGAACTCAGTCGTTAGCCCTTCCGGGCGTACGATCACGCGGCAAGGCCCTCTCCCTGGTTATGAAGTGCTGTGCGACGCCCGGGAACCTCACATCACGATTCAGCCGTCTGTGGAAGCTTTTAAGCGGACTTTCGAGCACATGTCAGACTACCTATTGAGGAATCTCAATTGGAGTAACCTCATGGTTGCGGGCGGCATCGTCTTGGGCACTCTACTCTCCGTCGACACCCCCTACGGCCAACCGCGCATTGATCCGCGCTGGGCCTCCTCCGACATCGACATCTACGTCTATGGGCTCACGCCAAGCGAGGCAAACGAGAAAATAAGAACCTTTTTGCCACATTTCGCGCTAACCTTCCCGCGAGTACGCCGACGCTGGTGGTCCGGAACTCCACCACCATCACATTCTACGCACGGTATCCGCTGCGGCGGGTCCAGATCGTCCTCAAGCTGGTGGAATCGCCGAAGAGCGTGCTCCTCAACTTCGACCTCGATGTGTGCGCGATGGGATGGGACGGAGCGACCCTTTGGATGCTACCACGCGCTGCCCGCGCCATTGAAAGTGCGTGCCGAGTGCTCTGTTGTGTGTGTGTATCTGACTGTTCGGTGCTGACTAGCGGGCTGCAGTGTCTTTACGATGAATCTCGTCCGCGGACATTATTTATCTGATCGCCGAGCCAGTACTCTAGTACGGTAAATATTCCTTGCAGTTGTTGAAACCGCTTTTTAACATCTATATGCAGCGTCATGAAATACGCCGATAAGGTACTTGGCACTTTCAAGCGTCGTTTCTCCGCTTACCTTCGTTGCTGTAGGGGTACGGCATCAGGTTTCTTCCTTCCTACATTTCGTCCCTCGCCGGTAGGACTCGGACCAGTCGAAACCCGGTGTTGGACGGTCGGCCTCTAGATCTCTCTTCCATTGCTGCCGAGCAGCGCCAGAGGACTTCGGACACTGTACAAGATGCATTAAACCGGGCAGACTCGTTTTACACTACGAACGCTTTTGAGTATTTGATGGGCCGCGCCGGGATATCGATTCTTGGAAGGATTCAATGTCTTCATGCGCTGTGTGAGTGTCTGGGAAATGGAGCGACGCGGCGAGGTCAGGTAGGTTTTTTGTGAAATTTGTCCCTCGCATGCAGCGCTCATGTCTACCATCTCTCTCCCCGCAGTCTCACCACGATTAACTGGGCATCAAACTCGTACGAGGATGAAGTATGTGACGAGTTCGATCCGCTCCGACTAGCATTCATGGCCTTTTAGTTCAGTATGTATGACGAGGCGCACGCCCCACGGTAATGCCCCGCATCCTTCACTCAGACTTCTTGATGTCATTAATGAGGTCTGTTGCAGATATAAACTGGGACCCCCACTTCGATATTGCAGAGTTCCAACAGCAAATCGTCTACTCTAACAAAGCCGAAATAGCAAACTGGATTGAGACGGATCTCCACGACCGGTTGTTCCCGCAGGGCATTGTCAACCCGGAGGACCTAGACGACCGATTCCAGCGTATTACATGCGCACCGAGTGTAGACGAAGTGCTCAGCAGGAAGAAGGACGTGATGCTGCAGGTGCTCCTCCCTTGCGACTTCGCGGTGTACGCGAACGATCTAGTCAGCCAGGCGCAGGCGCATGCGGGCCTGCGCGAAACGAAACTCCTCATGCCCATGGTGCGGCAATTCAATTTCCTGGGGGCGCCCAACCCACAGACGGACGGCCTGTTTCTCTGGCGCGTGGGGAAAGAGCTGATGTGGCAGCAGCTTGACCGGCGGATCGACGAGTGCGTATTTATTTGTGATCTGCCCCGCGGCCCATGGTTAAATTCTGCCAGGGTATTCGAGGTGCTTTATGCCTTCCGGAGGGTGAACAAGCACCTGCGCGCGGACCCAGCCCTCCAAGCCCCAAGGCTCAGCAAGGAATTGGCTAGGGGCGGGGTCGATAGCGAGTTCGACGCGTTTGCCCTGTGGGTTGGATCAAATTGAAGGTGGTTCGCCCTCCCATGCGTGTTGATTTTGAAGCGACTTCGACTAAGCCACGAATTTAATTCCACGTACGATTCGCATGAAATATCGGTTATGTAGGTCTGGTCCAGACCTGTCCAGACCGTCGACGGACCAGCCTACCAAAGCGTGACACTGATCACGTGTACCATCACGTCGCGTTTTTCTTCAAATTTTGTCGGCTAACTTTCATCGACATCGGTTGAATAGTGGTTGAGTCTAGTTGCGCGGCTGGTTGAACTTGTCCGTTCCTTCCTGTTCCTTCTATTTCCTGACTCCAGTTATGCTCACGCAGTCTGAAACAGTTGCTCCTGACGACCAGTATTTTCCCGGAGTCTTGGGTTGGCTTGCCTCTTGAGTAGGATGGACCCGCCTCCCATGAGCAACTGGGGGCAATCTTCCCGTTTAGCCAGAGCGGTGATCGAAAAGCACGTCGGTGTGCATCAGCTGTATCTTTCAGTACGAGACAACACAGACCAGGTTCCAACCCTCGTCGATTTGGCCGCAGAACGCCTGGCGAACTCGTCATCGCAAATTGCCGAATCTTTGGATGACGTCCCTCCTATCATATTGAGCCTTTATATCTGGAGGTGGCATAGAATACCGTACTCGGCACTTTGTCGCGCGTTGCTGCGTCTGTCCTCTGAAGGAGCGGTCCCAGAAACGTCGGAGGGCAACAACGTCGATGAATGGTAGGTGTGGCATCCTTTCTTCTGATTCCTCAGCTGAATTGAATTCCAGGATCCTGTCGAATGAGAAATGGCTTCGGGACGGCAACCAATCCCAGTGGAGCAGGGTCTCGTCACTTTAAGCGATGCCGACAGTGTGTTCCCGAACTCAGTCGTTAGCCCTTCCGGGCGCACGATTATGCGACAGGGCCCTCTTCCTGGATATGAGATATTGTGCAACGCCCGGGAACCTCACATCACGATTCAGCCGTCTGTGGAAGCTTTTAAGTGGACTTTCGAGCACATGTCAGACGGCCTATTGAGGAATCTCAATTGGAGTAACCTCATGGTTGCGGGCGGCATCGTCTTGGGCACTCTACTTTCTGTCGACACCCCCGATGGCCAGTCGCGCACTGATCCGCGGTGGGCATCATCCGACATCGACATCTACGTCTATGGGCTCACGCCGGGAAAGGCAAACGAGAAGATAAAGCACCTCTTCGACACATTCCGTGC
This sequence comes from Mycena latifolia, assembly GCA_029289555.1. NCBI lineage: Eukaryota > Fungi > Basidiomycota > Agaricomycetes > Agaricales > Mycenaceae > Mycena > Mycena latifolia. Next base: position 955,712 of record JARJLE010000011.1, on the reverse strand, counting down.
CAACCTCCCGCCAGGGACACCGACGCTCGTGGTCCGGAACTGCACGACCATCACGTTCTACGCGCGGTATCCGCTACGCCGGATTCAGATCGTTCTCAAGCTAGCGGAGTCGCCGAAGAGCGTGCTGCTTAACTTTGACCTCGACGTGTGCGCGATGGGGTGGGACGGAACTACGCTTTGGATGCTCCCGCGCGCCGCCCGGGCCCTCGAAAGTGCGTGCCATTGCGCAGTCGTTGTATGTATCTGATCAATGTCGACCAGCGGGTTGCAGCGTCTTCACAATGAACCTCATCCGCGGCCATTACTTATCTGATCGTCGGGCGAGTACTCAAGAGCGGTAAGCATTTCATACAGACATTGCAAGCCTCCATTCATATCTGCATGCAGCATCTTCAAATATGCGGACAAGGTAATTCACACTCTCAGCGAGTGTGTTCCCACTCATTTGTTCGATGGTAGGGCTACGGCATCCGGATCCTTCCTTCGTATATTTCGTCCCTTGTCACTCGAAAATCTGCGCACCGGTATCCCTCCGGCGAGGCTTTTCTAGCCAGCATGGCGGACCGGGAGCGCGAGTGGACTACGAATGAAGTGAGGGCAGCGACCCGCCGATTTGGACGATCCGGCCGGATTTTGGAATGCGTGATGCCCCGATACGCCGGGTACCGGGCTTCACGCTGCTTGAAAGGATTCCAGATTTTTATGCGCTGTGTAACTATATGGGAAATGGGACAACGTGGAGAGGTCGAGTACGTGTCTCCAAACTCCGGAGTCCCGTGTCGCTAAAGGTATATCCCTACAGTCTTAAGCAAGACATTTGGGCGCATACCGCATACCAAGATGCAGTACGTTTTGAACCATTGACCCGCCGTTCTGGCGTTCACAAGGGGATCATGTATGTAGATGACAACGTACGACGATGCGCCAAATCCCCGGTAATATCCCCCGCCTCTTAGATGTAGTCCACGTTCATTAAGCCCTCCATAGGTATACATGGGACGACCAATTTACCCTCGCTGCATTCAAAAAGCGCATTGACGCTTCAAATTGTGACGAAATCCAGGCCTGGATCCAAACAGATTGCGACAATCGCCTATTTCCGCATGGCGTGGATGACGAGAGATCCCTCCCAGAGTCAACGCGCATGACATACGCAGAGACCGTGGACGTCTTACTTAGTAAGAAGAAAGACATCAAGATGCCAGTGCTCCTCCCTTGCGAGCTTGCGGTCTACGCGAACGACCTGGTTAGTCGTGCCCAAGCGCGCGCAGGACTGCCTGAGACGAAGATCCTGATGCCCGCTGTCCCCGGCTTCAATTTCCTGGGCGAGATCGACCCCGAGACGGACGGCCTGTTTTTCTGGCGCATCGGGAAAGACATAATGTGGCAGCAGCTCGATCGGTCCATCGACGAGTGCGTATTTGTCCATTTTCGTTGCAGAAGCGTGCCTAATTTAAACCTGTGTAGAGTATTCGAGGTGTTGTACGCATTCCGGAAGGTGAACGAGCAACTTCGTGATGGTGAGGCCTTTCAACAGGAGCGAGTTAGCGTGGAACTATCCAGGCGCGAGGTGTATGATGAGCTCGACGCCTTTGGGCTCTGGGTTGATTTCAAGACCAAACCTGGGCCTGGCTGGCACAACGATTATGACTAGATTTTTTTTGTATACTAAGGCGTTTGGACGCGCTCCATCTTGTAAAACAGATTGATGTACATTGGAGTGGACCGGGGGATCTCCGATGGGGCGGTGCACGGCGATCACAGCGACGGAGATGCTCTGTGGGTGCCAGTGAGACCAAAGGTGGAATGATCCCCTGGCTACAAACAACCGCTATCTACTACCAACTGAGCCACAACACACTGCACTGCCACCCTCTCGGCGGCCTCCGCCGCCACCACAACATTCGTGCAATTTGAATGAACATATCATATATATTATATACTCAGAAGGCCAAAGCTCGGAGAATTGTGAGTACAAGCCGCAAGGCCCAAGCGAGATCAAAATAGACTACATTAGCCACGTTTGGACGCACACCGTATTTTCAAAGTCAAAAAGGATCCGGTTCCTTAGGGTGGTCCTCCCCTTCTACCCCGCTTCGGCTTGCCATTTTTTTTCCGCCTCTTGGCGGCCGAATCGTCGTCCCCATCGAAATACGAATCGCGGCCGTAGTGATCTGGACTCGAGTCCATGCCGCCCATGTCGTCCCAATCACGCTTGCTCGGTATCTGGACTCTTTCGCGCAATGTCAGGGGATCCTCGGAGAAGCCGCCCATCGAATTGCCGTCTCCACCACCGCCATCTATGCTCAACCGCTCCAGTAGCGATGCACTTCTCGGCGGGCCAGACGGTCGTTGTGCGTGCTCCGACGACGAAGCATCTTCTGCTGCGCGATGATGCGCCGAAGACACAGAGGGCGCGTCGAGGGGCAGCGCGGAGTTATTGTCGAGCGATGACGATGGGTCTGGGCGGCGGATGCGCACAATTTTGGAATGGCGGCCCGAGGCACCGTCGTCGTATCCGCCGACACGGTCAAACAGTGGAGGGTCGTTCGGCGGCTGCTCTTTGCGGAACGAGCCGCGGCGCTCGCTTTCTACAGGTTGATGCCCATGGAACGTCTCTAGATGGCTTCCCTGGCTCGTCGACTGTCTAGCCTCCTCCGCTGGATAGACATCGCGATCATCACGGCGGAGAGACGGGTTCAGGGGAAGTGGATGAGTTGTAGGACGAGACTCGTGAGGCGGCTTGTAGCGGTCCCCCGGCGGCGGCGCCAATCGCTCACTCGACGACGGCGCTAATCGATCCTCGAGGCTAAGGCGGGCAGGTTTAGGCTCCTCATTTGCAGGCGGATACCGGTCGCGCTCGGGCTTAGGAACGTCCGCCGAAGCAGGGCCGTCATCGGGTCGTCTTTCGTAGCGCTCCGGGCGTTCGTGGCGGGGACCATTATGAGCCCAACTCGGCGTGACAGGCGTTGTCTGTGAAGGCTGCCTCGACAGGGATGGCGGGGCTGGGGACGGGTAGGACGCGTTGTCTGAGTAGTTGGATCGCTTGTGTGGGGGTGGCTCCGACTCGAACCGGGACTGTTTGCGTAACGTGAGTCTCTGCCATCCAGTCGGAGCGCATAAACCACGTACCGGTTCTTCGTAGTGATCCTTGGAGCGCGAATACGAAGGCGAGACGTGTCTTTCCGGCTGAAAATCCATCTGGTGAGCGGCCAATCCGAGTACCACTCGCAGCATAACTCACAGGAGACCCATAGCGACTTGGCCCACTATCAGGGCCATTGTCGGACCGATAACTGTCTCTGGGTGGGATGTATCCCGTCTGCTAATTTCGTCGTCAATGGAGATCCACGGCGAGGATAAATGCACCCACAAAGTCCTGCCCTCGTCCTCGTCCCCGGCCGCGACCTCCTCTTCCCCTGCCACGGTACCCGCTGTCGAACCCAGGCTCCCCGTTGAATCCACCCATAGGCGGAGGCGGGGCATATGTTCTCTCCCCGAACGCAGTGCTCGTCGCAGCGAGGTGGGGTCGAGATCCGATGGGCTCATTGTTCGTCCCAGACGTCATCCCGACTGACGGCCCTCCTCTCTGCAGACAGATAATTCATCAGCGTCCCAAAACAAGCACCGTCCATCAGAATAAGCACGTACAAGGGACCCGCGTCCGCGATACCCGTCGCCCCCCATCCCGCCGCGCGGCGGCATACGCTCCCCATGCCCACCCATGTGCGGCGGCGGGGATCGCTCCCGGCCGCGCCCGCGCCCAAACCCGCCGCTCTCGAAACCACTCGGAGGGCCCCCGCCATACCCGTATGACCCCGCGGGCGCCGCGGTGCTCATCGCACGCGGGCCCCGCGGCACGCCTCCCCCGTCCGTCGAGCCGGATACAGGCGTGCCCAGCGCTTCGCGGTCGGCGTACATGCCCGACCCCGCGCGGATGGGCGCTGCGGGCCCCGCGAGCGCGTGGCTGGGCGGAGCGTAGCCTGCGGAGCTGGGCTGCGCAGGCGGGTGGCGCGGCAGCGCGTCGACCTCCATAGACATGGATAGCGGTGGCGGCCGGCCTCCCCGCGTATCGAGCCCCGGCGCGCGCGACTGACGCGGACCCGACGGGAGGCGCTGCGGGGGCGGCGGCATTGTGTCTCTGGGCACGTCGCGAGGCCCAAGTGGCGCATCCGCGCTCGGCAGGAGCGGGGGGCCAGAGAACGCCGGGGGCCCGGGCTTGCTGAAGCGCGCCGTGTCCTGGTCCTGAAAGAATTGGTTCTGCGGCGGCAGCGGCGCGCGCTTCGGACCTACATGTGAACGATAAGCAGTTGCAAAAGATGTTAAAGCACACTCACGATCTCGATCCCTATCCTCCGCGTCCCGCCTCGTGCGCTCCTTCTCGTCGGGCTTCTCCGCCTCCTTCGCGTCCTCCAGCAGCTCGTCCGGTACGAACTGGTCCACCATGCTCCGGTCGAGGAGCCCGAACGCCGCCGCGACCTCGGCCGGCGTCGCGTTCCCTGGGTGACCGAGCACCTCCGCGGGCGCAAAGCGCGACTCCCGCTTGCGTTGCTGCGCCCCGAACTGCCCGCCGGGCGGGGACATCGAACGCGAGCGTGACCTGTGCCGAGTGTTCCCTGTACGATGCAAATGGAATGGACGGGGAAAGGGGGTGAGGGGAAATGTGGAGGGCGAGATGGATGGATGGACAGCACACAGGTGGAGACACATCATGGTGGAGTGGGGGCGGACGGTGAGGAAGGGATGGGAAGGGGAGGGAAGAAGAAAAAAACCCAATGAGTACGATATCCTTCCAGCGAGCCGAGAGAGGAAGAGAGACGGAGCGGGGGAGAGGTGCGGTGCGCATGCCACGTGCGGGGTGTGGCCGGTAACAGTACGTGCTGCGGTGCCTGTATGCAAACTACGAGCCAGCAAAGTACGCGAGCGTGCGCCGGCTACACCGCGATGCCCGCACGAGCACCGCAGAACAACGACGAGTGGCGGAGGGATTCAGGTCTAGGATGGAGAGTCAACGTACTAGGAGCAGGCATCATCGAGTGGGCGCTGCGCGGGGGCTGGGGGTCCCGATGCGGCGGCGGTTCGCGCTCGCGATGCATCGGCGGCTGGGGGTCGCGCTGGATTGGGTGGTCGCGCTCGCGGTGGGGCGGTGCTTCGCGCTCGCGTTCGCGGTGGATGGGCGGTTCGCGCTCGCGCTGTCCGTCACGCTCGCGGTGCATTGGCAACTGCGAGTCGCGGTCACGGTCGCGGGGGTGGCTCTGACTCTGCGTCAGATTCAGATTCACATTGCTGCTGCTGCGCGGCGCGTCCTGCTTCCGCGCGTCGTACGGGTCTTGCTTCCGCGCGTCGTACGCGCCGTCTTGCTTCCTTGCGTCGTACAGCTCCTGCTTGCGCGGTTCATAAGGGTCCGGCTTGCGCGCATCGTACACGCCCGGGCCATCCTGCTTCCGCGGCTCGCGCTCCCGCTCGTCCTTGCGCTCGTACTGGTGCGGCGGGAGGTCCCGCGCCGACGCTGACGCCGGCCAGCGCTGGTCCCGGTCGCGGTCCCGCGGCTCGCGCTCGCGGGGGTGCGGCTCTCGGTCCCGCCCCTCCCGCCGCTCACGTTCCGGCGGGTACCCACGGCTCGGCCCCGACCCCGGCCCCGCACCGCCGTACGCCTGTCGCGGCTCCCGCTCCCGCTCCGGCTCGCCGCGCTCCTCGCGGTGCCTTGGCCTGTCGCGCTCGCGGTCGCCCCACTCGGCGCGCTTCCCGCTGTCGAACTCCGCTTGCGCATTGGGGTTCGCTTTATGCCCTGTGCCTGTGCGCATGCTGCTACTGCTGCTGTTAGGAATGCCCGTCAGGCCGCTGCTGTTAGGGTTGTTATTGCTGCTGTTGCTGTTGCCTGCGTCGCGCGGCGGCGGCGAGCTCCAACGTGCGTTCGGATTCGCGTTCCCGCCGCCCCCGTTCTTGCGTTCCCGTTCCCGATCCGCAGACGGACTTGCGGGGCGGTAGTACCGCTCCGCATCGTCCTGCCCATGCCCGTTCGGCGGCGACCCCTCACGGTCGCGGTGTTGCTAAAAAAAAAGAAAGAAAGAGGCAAGGTAAAGACGCTGGGACAAGGACTGGAGGGCGAGGACACCGACCCCAGTGCGCGGCGCGCGCTCCCATGTGTTCTTGTACGAGCGCGCGTTCTGGTTGTGGAAGTAGGACGCCGACGAGGCGGGGGGGTCGTTGGGGGTGGGGGTGGGGCGTGCCCAGTCGTCTGTGAGGTCGCGGTCGCGGTCGCGTTCGCGTTCGCGTTCACCGCGGTCGCCGCGCTCGCGGTCACGTTCGCGACCGTCACGATCTGTGGAGCTGCTCTTAAGATTAGCATGGTGCGGGCCCGGAGTAGCCGCCCCGTTTGGTGTGGCGCTAGATTTGGGTTTCTAGAAGAGAGGGTTAGCATGCAGTAGAGGAAGGCGGAGGGAGTAACCAAAGGAAGAAAAGAGAGATGGTCTAAACAAAATGAACGAATGTGGAACAAAAGAAAAGAACGGGAAAAATTGAATGGGATGAGGGGATAGCATGCGTGAGAGGAAGGAGACGAAGGCGGAGGAAAATAATAAAATCCAAAAGAAGATAGCATGAACAGGGCCGTGGTAAAATGAATGAATGAGGACATCGCTGGACAAAAAAAATATTGCAAAGGACAAGAAAATTGGATTGGATGGGGAACACTTACTCCTTCAGTTGGGGTTGAGCTTGGTTTCGGTTTCTGGGAAAATGGGTTAGTAGACGCCACAAAATAGCTGCGATAAAGAAAACAAGGACGACGACGTCACACTAGCGGAAAACGAGGAAAGGACAAAGCAGCGGCGAAAAACAACTTACACTGCCATCCTTGGCGTCTTTGAGGGTGCTCGGGGCCATGAGGGTAGCCTCGATGCTGCTGGGGTGGCTGGGGTGCATGAAGGCGGGGACGGTGGTGACGGGCTTGGGGGGAAGTGCGTGGGTTATCGGCTGGGCGACGGTGATTTTGTGCGGCCTGCGAGCGTCACGGTCGCCGCGGTCGCGCTCCCTGTCGTCTCTGGTGTCTCTGGCATCTCTGTGGCGCTCGCGGTCTCTGTCGCGGTCTCTGTCGCCCCGCGCGCGCGAGCTCGAGTGCTCGTGGCGAGAGGGCGACGAGTGTCGCTTGCTGGGGAGCCGCTCCGCGACTGCTGGCTTCACGGGGGCCTGTGGGGGTGCGATATCGTCGGTTGGCTCGTCTGGGGCCGGGGCGGTGTCGAGCTCGTCCTGCTCGTCGTCGCTGGCACCGAGGGAGACTGCGTCCTCGTCGTCGGCGCCGACGAAGGGTGTCTGGGTGTCGTCCTCGTCCCAGTCCAGAACCTCTGTCTCGTCCGCCATGAGAGTTGCGCTTGAGTGTTAGGCGCGCAGAGAAGAGCGCTGGCTTTGGCACTCCGATTGGAACTCCGCAAGCTCCGCTGATTCCGGTCTCCAACTCCGCTCTCCGCTTTAAACTGACCATGTCCTACGCTTCCTCGGCTGGCGGCGGGCTGCCCCAGCCATCGTCGTCGTCGCCGGCGTCGACGCCGCGAATACCAGTCATATTTCGCCGCCTCCACCGTTTCCACCAGATGGTGAGCACCGCCCGCTTTCCTCGAGGCAACCCTTGACGCAGCACAGGACTTTGAGCTCGCGGCATGGCAACTAACGTATCTGTGCATTGCGCCCCGACGCGTCTATCGCAATGTCTACTTTCACAAGCGTGCGTTCTACGGCCAATACTTGTTCAGAAACCAACACTGTATTTGGTAGAAACGAAAAACACCTGGGCACGCGACGACCCCGCGATCCTGGTGCTCATCTCCGCGTGCCTTGCCGTCTCTGCGGTCGCCTGGTCGTTGGTTTACTCGTTGAGCCTTCTCCAGATGTTGGAGCTCGCCCTCCTCATGGTCTTCCGTGACTTTCTGCTCTCCGGCGTGATAATTTCGACAGTCTTGTGGCAGATCTCCCGCACCTTCCTCGTCCCACCCACACCACCCATTCCCGTGCCTGCGACGCCCTCACTCGGCGCGCGCTTCCCGCCGCCCGCGCCGCGCCACGACGCCCTCGAGTGGGGCTATGTCTTCGACACCCACACCAACGCCTTCTTCCCACTCTACCTCACCCTCTACCTCGCTCAGCTCTTCCTCCTCCCCATCATCCGCAAGGACTACTGGGTATGTCTCTTCGTCGGCAACACGCTGTATCTCGCGGGGTGAGCGCTGTCTTTCGTAGTGATGTTCTGGCTGCAGCCTCAGGCTAAAAAGCCTCGGCTGGTCGGCCTTGGCCGTGCCCTGGCTTCATATTCGGCTAGGCCACAGCCAAAAATGGGCGTCAGCTCCCCGCCAAAATGGATTTGAGGCCAAGCCCCAGCCAGGACATCGCTAATCTCTCCTGCTTTTACTTCCCCACTGACATACTCGCAGCTTCGCGCAGTACATCTACGGCACGTACCTCGGCCTCAACGCGCTCCCGTTCCTCGCCCACACCAACATCCTCCTCGCGCCCCTCCTCCCCCTCGGCGTCGCGTATGTCGTCTCCCTCCTCGGCTTCAACGTCGCGCCGTGGGTCCTCGGCGTTTACTTCAGGGCATAGCATGTATCTCTACAAAAACTATTTATTCTGCCATTCGTGTGTGCATTCTCAGTCAACTCAAAATGCTGTGCCGAGCCTGCATACGTATGGGGTCGCAACCCCGCATGCCGGCAGATGGCGGAACAAGGAAGATGACGGAACGAGTCAGATCTCGTCGTGAATGCTTGCCTGGTCGTGCTTTACAAGATAATACGCGTCCAAACGCCTCTGTATAAACAAGGAGCGTAGTGGAAACCTCGTCCCACGCCCCTACGTGCTCTTCTTCTTCTTTGTCTTCTTTTCAAGACCAACCCACACTGCCAACGCGTTAAACTCGTTATATGCGGCCTGGCGTCTAGCGAGCTCATTCCGAAGCCGGCGTGCCTGGAAAACCGGCGGGTCCCGCAGGTGCTCGTTCACCCGGCGGAACGCGTACAGCAGCTCGAACACCCTACACCCGACATCATGATCAGCCGCGCGTCCCAGAGCCAAATGAATGAGTAAAACGCACTCGTCGACACTCCGGTCGAGCTGTTGCCACATCAGCTCGGTCCCAACGCGCCAGAGGAACAAGCCTTCTTCGTCCATCTGGACTTCGGTCGCGGACACGAGGAGCGGCTCCTCGCGCAGCCCCGCGCGCTCCTGGGCCTCGGCGATCATGCCGTTTGCGTACGACGCAAATTCTAAGGGCAGGAGCACCTGCATGCGGACGATCCAATCCTCCGAGTCGGCGAGTAGCACGTCGAGCGTCGGGGCGCACACCGTGCGTTGGATCCCGAGGATGCGTCCGTCGAGCCCGACGCCGTGGCGTGCGAGGCGCCCGTGATGGTCCGTGTCGGCCCAGCTGCGGAGCTCGTCCTCGTTTAACTTTGTGATGCGCCTTTGGAATGCCGCGATGTCGAAGTGCTTGTCCCATTTGTATCTGTCGGAGAGCTCAATCAATGTACAGAGGTCCAGCAACGACGGGAGCGTTACCGTGGACCCGGCATATCGTCGTACGCCATCATCTACACAGATGAGCCCTCTGTAATCGATGGAAGATCCGGGCATAGGAAGTAGCGTACCGCATCTTGGTACCACGTCGACGCCCAATTGTCTTCTCTAATACTGGGGAGATAGATACTTCAGCGTGATGATACAGATTTTGGCTAGACACGTACACGACCTCGTCGCGCTGATCCATCTCCCAGAGTGCCACGCAGCGCATGAATATCCCGAAGCCTTTCAAGCATCGCGACGCCCGGTATCCCGCGCAGCGGGGCACCACACACTCCAACAGCCCCGCGTCGCCTCGCTCCTCGACTTGCTCCGCAGTCCACTCGCGCTCCCCGTCCGCAATGCTGGACAGAAGAGCCTCCCCGGAGGAGTAACCCTGAGCAGATTTCCGAGCAACAAGGTTTGAAAGATACGAGGGAAGGATACGGATGCCGTAGCCCTGACGTCGGAAAATGAGCGGTAAGACAATCACGCGGAGAGTGCAAAATACCTTGTCGACGTATTTGAAGATGCTGCAGACATCCATCAACGAAGGATTTCCACGACTGACTGTACGAGATGCTCACCGCTCTTGAGTACTTGCGCAACGATCAGACAAGTAATGGCCGTGAATTAGGCTCATCGTAAAGGCGCTGCATCCCGCTGCTCGGCATAAGTCAGACAGACACGAAAGACGCCATGGCACGTACTTTCGAGAGCGCGGGCGGCGCGCGGCAGCATCCAAAGGGTCGCTCCGTCCCATCCCATCGCGCACACATCGAGGTCGAAGTTAAGCAGCACGCTCTTCGGGGACTCCACCAGCTTGACGATCTGGATCCGCCGCAGCGGATACCGCGCGTAGAACTTAATGATCGTGCAGTTCCGGACCACGAGCGTCGGCGTCCCTGGCGAGAGGTTGGCACGGAATGTGTCGAAGAGGTGCTTTATCTTCTCGTTTGCCTCCCTCGGCGTGAGCCCATAGGCGTAGATGTCGATGTCGGATGAGGCCCAGCGCGAATCGGTACGCAGCTGGCCGTCCGGGGAGTCGACGGAGAGTAGGGTGCCCAAGACGATGCCGCCGGCAATAATGAGGTTGCTCCAGTCGAGATTCTTCAACAGACCGTCTGACATGTGCTCGAAGGTCCGCTGAAAAGCTGCGACGGAGGGGTGAATCGTTATGTGAGGTTCCCGGGCGTCGCATAGCACTTCATAGCCAGGAAGAGGGCCCTGCCGCGTAATCGTGCGCCCGGAAGGCTAACGACTGAGTTCGGGAACACACTGTCGGCATCGCTTAAAGTGACGAGACCCTGTTGCCACTAGGCCTGGTTGCCGTCCCGGAGCCATTTCTCATTCGACAGGATCCTGGAATTCAATTCAGCTGAGGAATCAGAAAAGATGTCACACCTACCATTCATCGACGTTGTTGGCCGGGTGTCCTGACTTCTCTAGGACCGTACCATCAGAGAAGAGACACAGCAACGCGCGACAAAGCGCCGAGTACGGTATTCTATACCACCTCCAGATATAAACGCCCAGGACGATCAGCGGGACGTCATCCAGTGACTCGGCCTCCTGCAAGGACGAGTTGGCTAGACGTTCTGCAGCCAAATCGACGAGGTTTGGCACATGGTCAGCGTCGCCTCGTACTGAAAGGTAGAGTTGGTGCGCCTCGAGACGCTTTTCAAAGGCTTCTTTTACTGAGAAGGAGTTCCCCCACTTGCTAAAGGGAGGTGGGGGAGCCTCCTCCATTCAAGGCGAAGTCGATCCAGTCTCTTGCGTTCATTTCAGTCTATGCATCGCACAAGTCAAGAGGAGAGTTGATAGCCGGGTTCAGGAATTTGAAAAAGAAAACGCGCCGTTATGGTGTCATGTGATCCAATGTCACAGCAGTCGCATCCTTTGTCTCTCCTTGCGACTTTCGCGTCGATTCCACTGCATGCATCTGCTTTACGTGCCACCTAACGCCAAATCCTTCCTAGAGGGCACTTGCCCTCCCGTTCTGTTTGCTTTCTGATAATCCTGTCTGTAAAAAGCTTCTTGCAAGTTGCGTGCCACCATCTTGCCTTTCCGCTTTTTCCAGGCTCAGATGTAGGTCGTGGATGGCTTAGGCTTGAATTCCTTCAAGTTTGATGTCTCAGGACAGGCAATATAAACCGCTGGAAACTCAAGCCAGCGGTCGTATTCGGCGTAAATGTCTCATTGAATGGTCAATATGATGTCCATCTAGCCACTTTCGCTTGGACCTTAGCTTTGTGCCTCCATTGTCTGCGCTTTGATCTGGTGAGTATATAATACACACGCTAATTTTCCCTCGTTCGTGCCACCCATCATCTTCTGAACCTCTCCCCCCCCTCCGTCTAGCCAGCAACATCTGACCACTAATCCTCGGACAAACTTAACCGCCCGGTAGAACACCCATTGGTCGAGAATGCTGCAAGGTTGGTTCATAACTTCTTTGTACGTTAAAAGTGAATCTCAACACCTGGGAAGGCCGCTCGAACGACATACACGTACGAATACCTCAACGAAGCCCGTCTCCAGGTTCCCCGCCGCCTCGCCGGCTCCCTAGTGCGTTGAAATGGGACAACTCATCCCATCTCGCCCAAGAGACGATTGAAAGACACGTTCAAGCGCATAAAGAATACCGTGCCTCCCAAAAAACCTTCGATCACGTTCCGCGTTTGGTCGACTTGGTTGCAACGCGCTTGGCCATGGCAGATACCGAGACGATTCAAGACACGATAGAGGGTATGCCATCCGTGGTATTGCAGAACAATATCTGGGGGTGGCATAAATTATCGTATCCCATCCTGCGTCGTGCTTTGCTTCGCCTCGTGTACGAAGGTGCAGCGGAAGGATCCGAATGGGACCAGACAACTTTCGATGATATGCAGAGCAATATAGATGAATGGTATGTCTGGCACCAATATTTCGGCTCTCGAACTGATACTTCGTTACTTTGCAGGATCCTTTCCAATGATAAATCGCTTCAAGATGCGGATCCCGCTAAGTGGAAGAACGGCCTGGTCTCACTGGACGACGCCGAAGTGGTTTTCCCAAACTACCTCTTGACTAAGACGACGCGCATTATCATGCGACCGGGTTGTCTCCCGGGATACGAAATCCTATGCGAGGGACGCGCGCCACACATCTTCATCCAGCCCTCCACCGCCGCATTTAGGCGGAACTTTGACTACATGTCTGACGGACTATTGCGGAATCTGAATTGGAACAACCTCATTGTCGCAGGAGGTATCGTCCTCGGCACGTTGTTGTATAACTCTCCGGAAGACTGGAAGTCTTCTGACATTGACATCTACGTCTATGGTCTTTCTGGTCAAGACGCTAACAAGAAGATCCAGCATGTCTTCGACACTTTTCGTTCGAACCTTCCTACTGGGACGCGTACTCTTGCGGTCAGGAACTCCAAGACGATCACATTTTATGCCAAGTACCCGCTTCGCAGACTCCAAATCGTCCTTAAGCTTCTCGAGTCACCGCGCGACGTACTCCTCAACTTTGACCTCGACATATGTGCAATTGGCTGGGATGGTTCCAATGTTTGGATGCTCCCTCGTGCGGCTCGGGCTCTCGAAAGTGCGCTACCCCCTGATCTTATGCTCACGTTTGCTCATCTTCTCTATTTCGATCAGCTGGTTGCAATGTGTTCACTATGAATCTAATCTACGGCCACTATCTCTCCGAGCGCCGAGCAAGTCAAACTCAACGGTAACTTTTCATTTCACTCGCCGAAGGTTTTACTCAACGTTGACGGCAGCGTTTTCAAATACGCCAACAGGGTCCTGCACCATTTTCCGATTCAACGTCCTGAGCTAACTTGTATCGCAGGGATATGGCCTACGAATCCTTCCAGCTTATATTTCGTCTCTCGACCGGTCGGTACCCGAGATGACGGGAAATTCTCGGGATGGGGCTCCCTCCTTGCCTCTCAATTTGGAGCTTTTGGCGAACGAAACTCGAGTTTGGGCCGAGCAGTGGATCACTGAAACCTTGCATCAATCGCGGAGGAGCATGGCTTCGCCGCGCGAATTGCCCGGGAACTGCTTGGCTGGATTTTCGACATTTATGCGCTGTGTAGCGCTTTGGGAGAAGATGAAAAACGGAGATATGCGGTGCGGATATTGGCTGGAAATTCCCTCTTTTCGAACTCAGACCTCCATCTAGAGTATTCGACGATTGGGGGCCGGGAGATTCCTCTTACGAAGACAGAGTAGGTTCTTAATTCAGTTTCGATCGCTCTACATTTCTGAATCGTTCGTTATCTTAGGCTTCTCGTTCTCCACATCCCGAGTGAGTGTCCCAGCTTCTACAGGAACAGTCGTTCATAGTCCCCTACCCAGATACCCATGGGATGCAGCATTCACTTTTACAGGATTTCGATCTCACATCGAGCAGACCAACCTGAACGAGGTCGGTCAATGGATTAAGGCTGATATAAACCAGCGCTTGGAGCGACATGGTGTTTCACACGGGTACAACCTGTCCGATAGCGTCCGGCGCATGTCAGGTGCACCCACTCTGGAGCTCCTATTGCAGCGTGAACTGGATGTATGCCTACCGGTGCTGCTTCCGTGCAATTTCGCAGTCTACGCAAACGACTTGGTCAGTCGGGCGCAGGATAGTCTCGGATTGAAAGAAAGAAAGATTCTCGAGCCGGCAATGCCGGGATATAGTTTCCGCAACGTTCCTGGCGACGAAAGAGAGGGGCTCTTCATCTGGCGTGTTAGTTCTGACCTCATGTGGCAAAAGCTTGACCGACGTATCGACGAGTACGTGTCAGAGCTATGACCACTACGCTTATTACAACCTCATCTGATTCCCAGAATATTCGAAGTTCTGTATTCCTTCCGCCGGGTTAATGTAGACCTCAACGACGATCTTCAGGCGCAGCGCCTTACTCGAGAGCTTTCCAGACGCGACGCCAAAAGAGATGGGAATGAGTTTGATGCTTTCGCCCGGTGGGTTGGTAGACGCCCATTAGAAGTCCGACGGGCCGCCTCCGAAGATCTATAAATCATGACCTACCAACAAAAAAATATGATTATGCTATTATAAAAGCCTTCAAGACAAGTCCCATTTCCCCTGAACACTGACTAGTTGAACCGTGTATTTGAACATCAAGTCACATGACATGCCGACAAATATGCAAACGCTTGTTTTGAGCTCTCATGTCGGCTGGGATGCTCATCGACTGACTCGACGCGTCTGATATTTGGCTCATGTGTAGCTCCTTACCCGGTCATTTGCCTGCCGGTCTGGGAGGCGGTCGGGCTGGACGGCAATGCGGAACATCAACGGTCGTCATGCATCAGCATTGGTATCTACGGTGCAGCCTGGTGCAGCCATGCGTCCCCGCCAAGTTATGCATGCGTATTCCAATCATCCCCTCTTCTCCGGTGTGGCAGCCTTGATATTGCGGAGAAAGGGTTCCTTGACAACTCGTGGCTTATAAGCATACAAATTCTGCAAGGTCGCCCTCGCCCTTGTTCCTCCGGAAGATGCTGCACGCCCTGTCGGTCTCCCTGTTTCTCGTTTCGGGCTGCCGCGCGCTCCTTTGCACTCGAGAGCCGACCCCGCACGCGATACAACTCCAGTCCCGGGTCGCGCCGAAGGAAGCTACCCTGAGACGGCGGGCGTTAAACCCTGTCACCGTACCTCTAGAAGATTTCTTTTTGGGCACGGACCTTCAGTGCGTCTTCATTTTTTTCCAACTCTTACCATTGACAGGCGTTAACTTTTTTTTCTTCTTTGTTGTAAAGATGGTTTGGGAACATCTCCGTTGGAACCCCACCACAGAACGTCAGCGTGGTGTTTGACACCGGCAGTAGCACTCTGGAATTCGCCTCCACAATGTGTGGTAGCTCATGTGACTCCCAAGTCAAATTCGACCACACCAAGAGCTCAACATTCGTGGACAAGAAAACCACCAGTTCAATCACCTTTTCGACCGGTAGGGCATTGCTCTACTCCGATGTTGAAAGGCACTGATATTCGTGCTGCTAGGTGTTGGTGTTGATCCTGTCGTTGGTAGCAATTACCGGTCTGTTGAATCAGTTTATCATGCGGTTTTCACTGAGCTCTTGCTCCACTCGTCAGGCTTAGCCTCCACGCTGCACAAGACACTGTCACCGTCGGGGGACTCGTCGCTAGAAGCGTGGCCATAAACCTCATCACGAGTCAGACTAAGAAGTTTGGTATTGACCCATTTAGCGGCATACAAGGTACGGTGAATCGACCTCTTTCATTTCTTTCACCTCTGAACGGAACACAGGCATGAGTGCGCAAGCTCAAGGTTTTTTCGCCAGCCTCATAAAACAAGGCTTGCCATGTTAGTCTGTCGCGTCTGTTGTGTTATTCTCTTCTGATTTTCTCTGTCTAGCACTGTTCAGCTTGTACGTCACACCGAACGAGGTCGGAGGAGCTGAGTTGATGATCGGCGGAATCGACGAGTCGAAATTTAACGGTCAGCAGAACAAAAATCATCATCCGTTTATCCTCAACTGCGACCAGGAACTCTCAAATACGCGTCACTCCCCAATCCGGGTTCTTCCACTTGGTCGTTGACTTCGCCTAGAATCTCAGTGAATGGCAAGACCACCTCGACTTTACGCCAGACTCGCGACATAATCTTTGATTCCGGCACCTCCAACATTCTTTTCTCGACGGACACTACTGAGGTCGGTGTCCTTGTCACGGTAGGAAGTCAAATAAGGGCTAATTCCATGCGCTAGGCTATCTATGCCCTGATATCCCCAAAAATCAAGGCCCACGCGGCAGAACCGGGGACCTATGGCATTGCCTGCTCGCTCATCCCTACTCTACCCGCGGTTATCGATATTGGTTTCGTCGATCAGAACAACAAGCCATTCAACTTGACTATCCCGAGCAGTGAATTAAGTGTTGGACCCTTTGCCGACTCGCCTTCAACGTGCCAGACGCTGATCAATGCATTTGACGGTCTGGATCTTGTGGGAGGCAGCGTCTTGAAGCACTACTACAGGTATGCACTTTAATCGATAATTTTCACAGCTAGTTGTAATGTTTCATCAGTGTCTGGGATGTCGGTTCACAACGCATGGGCTTCGCTGCAGTTTAATGTATTTTTCAGACTCGAATCATGTAGAGTACATGACTTGTATCAACTCAAATCAGCGTCGTCGAGGCATTGGTTCAAACCTGCGCATAGTTTTCCAACATATTTAACTGTCTTCAAGGAATGGGCGTGGCCGCTACGAAGGGGAGGATGACAATGCGCTCTGTGTCCCACTTGAAGTTTTGTTCAAGATATTTTCAAGGAAGGACAATCGATGCAACTTACGACGCCAGACGTGTAATAAATGTCGCTCTCGATTCTCTTCTTTACGACTTCAATGTTTTCCGCCTCCAAGATGAACATGGAGCCAATCTGAATGATCAGGGTAAATATTGATCGGAGGAGCATCGTTGGGCACTCGCCATCTTCTTATCTTCGGACAAGAGAGATTCCGGCGTCAACAATGCACCAGCGATCCCTGTACTTACAATGATCAGAAGCTGGAGCATCCCAAGCCAATGCTCTGCAAAAGACTCACTGACGGACCCATCCGCGATGGCTTTTTTAGCGTCCTCGAGATGCTTGGATCGGACGGAAAGCCGGCGCGCAAAGGCATCTGGGTCCGTCTTATCGGGGGCGTGAACAAAGAACCGGGGGAGAGCAGGGGATGTTGT
The DNA here is from genome assembly GCA_029289555.1 of Mycena latifolia. NCBI lineage: Eukaryota > Fungi > Basidiomycota > Agaricomycetes > Agaricales > Mycenaceae > Mycena > Mycena latifolia. The sequence continues at coordinate 938,438 of JARJLE010000011.1, read as the reverse complement.
GGTGGACATGTTTCGTAGGTTTCTGTAAAGGCTGCTAGAGAACCGTTGCATATATAGCAGGGTTCGGATCACCGCAAGGCGATGGTGGGATGGAGAGCACCTCGGTCCCCGACTTGGTCCCCGGTTCCGGCGGTTCCTTGGTGATGCTTACGAATTGATTGAACGTGGGTTAGGGTTTGGATGATAGTTCCTTTTTTGGTCCTTGGTGCAATGCTTTTACGATTCCTTAGTTTACTAAGAGAATCGTTCTTTCATCTGGAGCTTTGCCATCAGTAAACAACGTGACTTAGAGTGACAAACCCGTATTGACTAATATTGCTTTCTTCCATGTTACTTACTCAATGCACTGTGACTGAACCTCGGGTCGGGCCCAATGTGAGCTGGTCGGCGCACTGCGCCGACCGAGCGAACGTTGGGCAGGAGGAGGAGAATGTATTATACTGGCACGGTCCCACATTTAGAACCAATTTACTAAGAACAAACAAGTACTGGGTAGCTAGAATACGGGTAGTTAGCTATCCATATTACAGAACTCCAAGATGCTTAGCTAGTAGTACCCGCCAAATCTGACTCTCTTCGAAGCAACATTATGTTGCTTCAGAGTTTGCTCCAGAGATGTGCAAGTTAGCCCCAGTTGTCGGCAGATTGCGGATCAAGCGGAAGGCAAACGGCAGGAATCGTACATGCCATGCGTAAGCACTGGCCTCAAGACCAAGTGGTGTTCAATCTTCGGAATCACAGGAGAATCATGACGAATCATTGACTGTGGGAGAAGGAAGAGCTAAGTTAGCCGGATATCGCCCCTCAGCCTTTTCTAAGCGCCTTCCCAGAGAGAGAGCGTACTTACTGTAAGTAAAACAGATATGTTCAGCTACTACTATGTTCCTGAGAAACCCACCTATATGCTGCACTCACTATGAGTCGCCGAAAATACAAAGGTTGGTTTTTGAACTGAGCTTCCCAAGAGCTACCTTTCGCTAAATTGTGTAAGGATCACGCATCGCTCGCTACATCAATCAGTCCATCACTGCGGCTTCGCTGCGGCTCCCTGTGCCGGAGTCCGCAACTACTGTGCCGTAGTTGCGCCGCTCCTGCGCCCCCAGTCAATTACTCATAATTCGGTTCCGTATGTACTTGTAGTTAGGTATAAATACTCACTAGTAGTTAGCAGTAGGACAGTCTTGGTTTCAACACGTAGACTTCACCGATTCATTTCTGATTCTGAAGTCTATCTCGCGCCATCAAGATTCCTTGTGTCTACGACTTTCTCACCGAGAAACCCCGTAGCTCACAAATTGCTCCCTGAAAATGGCACGACTGCACATAATAGAACTCATTCCATTGAGCCGTCAGTACTGTTTTAGGGAGCCATCAAGGATACCGGGAGCCTTTTTAGAACAGCCCGAAAACTAGAAAATCGCTAACCGGCTGTTATCATCTTAGGCAATAAACTTGCAGGCCGTGTATCTTTGTGTGAAAGGACACAGAATGTTGCACCTCTCATAAACGAGGGTTATAACATGCAGTTTTTTTTCTGCTTGTTTTCCATGAGCCTGGCGAACGCATTCGTTCATTTGAGGTCCTCGAACCGAATTTGCCTTTTTCGGACAGAAGCGTTGCTTGCACGAGTTGTGGTTCTGTCTTGGTCAGCCATCAGAGTTCCAACCACCATGCATCCCATTTCTATCGCGTGCGTTTCCATCTAGATACCGTTCGCTGTCGCTCACGGAAGAATTTAGCATGATTACCGACTTCTTTCATCCCAACGTAGGTGGCGTCGAGAACCACGTATACATGCTCAGCGCCAATCTCATTCGCAAAGGCCACAAGGTATTATCTGGCCCTGCGCATACGGTCTAATACGAATTTCACACAGGTAATTGTCATAACACACAGTCACCAGCCAGATCGTGTTGGTGTTCGCTGGCTTGTCCCATCTCTCAAAGTCTACTATATACCCTTCGTGCCTATTGCATCCTCTGCCACGCTCCCGCAATTCTTTACCTTCCTGCCATACTTACGGACCATCCTTATCCGCGAACATATACATCTGATTCATGCCCACGCGAGCCTTTCCTCTCTGGGCCACGAGGGTATTCTCCATTCCCATTTATTGGGTGTTCGGACGGTTTTTACAGATCACAGTTTGTTCGGATTCGACGACGCGGCTAGTATCCTTACCAACAAGCTTATGGCCGGAACTCTTAAAAACGTAGATGCTGTCATCTGTGTCTCTCACACCGGGTATGTTTCAACCACTCATCTTTATCGCAATCAATTGACGTGCCTGCAGGCGCGAAAACACTGTCCTTCGCGGAGAGTTATTTGAGAAATACGACGAAGATCCGGATGTGGTTTCTGTACGCAAAAGCGTATATGTTATCCCGAATGCTCTGGTACCGGAGCGATTTCAACCATCCCCGCCGAAATCCAGCGAGACAAGTGAGATCACTCTCCCTCTTTCTTTTTCCCGCTGAACTTCAGTTTAGTTACGATAGTTTTTCTCTCACGGCTCGCGTACCGGAAGGGTATCGATCTTCTGGTTGCAACTGCTCCGCGTATATGTGCCGCCTTTCCGAATGTTCGGTTTCTCGTAGGCGGGGATGGGCCCAAGCTCATCGATCTTCTACAAATGCGGGAAAAATATCTGCTTCAAGACCGTATCGAACTCCTGGGGTCAGTTCGCCACACCGACGTTCGCTCCGTACGTGTTTTTTTATTTATTTATTTTAGCTCGATCTCATTCGCAGCAGGTTTTCATCCAAGGATCAATATTTATGAATACATCGCTCACAGAGTCCTTCGGAATCGCTATCCTGGAAGCAGCTTGTGCCGGCCTCTATGTGGTTTCCACAAGAGTAGGTGGTGTCCCAGAAATCCTGCCCAAGGACATGATCAGTTTCGCCAACCCTGATGAAGACGGTACGAAGCTGATTCTCATCTACCTCGATTCTAGAGAGGAGATCTTGATTTTTTCTCCCACGCAGATGTCTGTCGTGCGGTGGGGGAAGCAATACAGATCGTGTCCGAAGGAAAGCACGACCCGCTGCTCGCTCACGAGCGGATCAAGACGTTCTACGACTGGCATCAAGTCTCAGAGCGCACGGAGGCAGTATACAACGCGGTCATTAAATCACCGCAAATGGACTTGTGGGAACGCATGCAGCGGACGATGCAGCTTGGACTCTTCGCCGGTCCCATATACACCATCATCCTGATCGTCGATTGTCTCTTCTTCTTGTTCCTCGAGTGGTGGATGCCGCGGGAAGACATGGATTTCGTCCAGGAGCACTGGAAACAGGACCGGTTTGAAGAGGTGAGGTCCACTGTTCTTCTGCGAATGATCTTCATCCAGCTTACCTAGCTTTGCCGAACGGCCTCTGAGACAGCGGAGTAAGAAGATCTCTGCTGAAGCCTGATTTCCGGGAACTATAGCTATCCTGCCTGGCACATCCACTTCCCCCGAGGCCAGTCCATCCGAGGGCGTCTATGGTAGCAAGTCTTTGGCCTCCCGCTCCCGCCTCGCCAGGGCTTGGGCTTGGTCGTTCCTAAAGTACACTTGCATTCGAAGATCCGAGAATATACACAAAGGAAGAAGAAAGGAAACAGCGCTAGCACGTCTCAAGCTCCACGCAGCTGCGTACAAACGGAAACAGAACGAGGCGTCGATATACGATGAGCACAAAATGAGGGGCAAGCGTCCAAAATCATACACAACGCTCCCGCGCCCGCATCTGAACCCGACCCTCTCACGCCTTCGCGCCGTTCACACTGCTCCCGGCGAGTCGCCCCGCCAGCCCGTCGACATCCTCCCCGGAGCTCTCCTTCCGCGATGCTGCCCTGCGCAGGCGGCGTCTGCCCGTCCCACACGCCCTGGATCAGACTCATCGTGCTCTCCAGGCTGCGCCTCCGCGTGCTCGGGCTCGTCATCGTCGTCCCCAAGCTCGCCTGGCGCCCGTGGCCACGGCGGAACGCCGCCCCGGGCGTTGTTGGTGAGCTCGGACTTGTCGCGACGGGTGACCCAATAGTGCCACCACCAAGGGTGGTCGTGTTCGTGTTGAGGGCAAGGGGCGGCACGCCGCCGCTCCCGTTTTGCTGCGCGAGGGCAGCCTCGAGGTTAGCAGCGTTGATGGCGGTGGATGCGTCAGGATCTTGTTCGGCGGGGGTAGACGGTATGGAAGACGAGGAGGACGACGAGATGATCGCCTTGCCCTCCTCCGATGAGGCGTCGAACAGCTCCGGAGGTAACCGCTCGTTCTCGATATCGGATTTGCGTCTGCGGGGGTGTCAGTTCCTCGTCTCCTGAGCGCCACGAGAAAAAGTTTACGTACGCATCTTCGAATCCATTAATTGCATCCTTGATACCCTCCGAGCCGGACGCCAGCGTCCCGTACGGAAGTTTGTTAGAGCCAGACACGCTCTTGAGCTCTGACACCTTCTCGGACTCCTCCCTGTCCACAAAGAGCGTCGTTAGCTTCTGTGTTCCTGAAACCGAAAAGCGTACGCACCGCAGCAAAGCAAACACCCGCGCCATCCGCCCCACGGCCATAATCTTGTTTTTGATGACCTTCCGTCTCTCGACGCCGTCTTCCGACGTCGGCGACACGGGCGACGTGGGCGATGAGATCATGGCCACATCCTCGTCATCCTCCAGCTCTTCCTTCGTGCACGTGTTCAGGACCGCTACAAGCATGTCTGTGACTACCAACTTATCAGCCGCAGTGAAAAACGAAGAGAGAAGACGCACTTTTCTCCCCGACAAACGGCAGACTCCATGTGAAAACGTCCATGAAGTTGGGCAACCAGTACGGATGCGGCGTGCAGTTGAATTGCCTGATGTTCATGACATTGCTCTCGTACTTGAGCACCGCGGCCTTATTATTATACACATCCAGGTAATTGGGCGCAGAGAAGATTGTCATCACAGAGGGAAAGCCCGTCGACTTCGTTTTGCGGTACATCCGGTAACTACGGATACATTGTCAGCGCAGCAGACGGAGGAAGCTCAAACAGACGGACCCAGCGTCCTGGGCTTCATGCGCCCGGATGATAGACAGCAGGTTGTTCCGCTCGAGGAACTTGGCACGCTGCTTGATACCTGCGTACTCCTGGTCAACACATTAATGTAAAAGTTGGACTAGACGTACGTGAAGAAATATGAGCAACCGCGGACGTGATTATGCAGGAAGCTGTCCGTGGTCTTCTCCGTCCCGAAGTCTTCCACGGGGTCCGCCCACAGTATATCACACATGAGCCCCTGTGTTGGCGGTTCGCGGAAGCGGTCAATCTATGACCAGGTAAGGAAGAAGGTAAATTGAAAAGAGGGTAGCCTTACGGCCCGGATGTCATCGAGCGTGTTGAGCTCAGGAGAGAGCCCACCATGGATACATAAGAACTGCTTATTCATGACGGCTGCCAGGGGCAGTGCGCAGAAGGAGTCCATGCATGCATCGTATATGCGCTCCGGAGTACTTGTGTTTGCCTGGAGACCTCGTCAGCGCGCATACATGAAGTATGGGAGCAACATACATTCAAGTTTGAAGGTGAAGTAGTCCGTTAAATGACGACACTCGTGGTTCCCTCGCAGCAAGAACAACGTGTCGGGGTACCAGATCTTCAGTGACCAGAGATACAGAACGCACTACGAAGAGTCGTGTGATTAGGAGCAAGCGACTGATAAAATCGACCTCACCTCGATGCTGAAATACCCGCGGTCGACGTAGTCGCCGAGGAAGAGGTACCGTGTGTCGGCGGGGCTTCCGCCGACTTCGAATAGCTTCATTAGGTCGTACTAGTATCAAGAGTTAGGGCTCGGCCAGACTCAAGATATTAGAACACGGACATATTGCCCATGGATATCACCACAGACTGAAAGGCTGTTAGAAAACTGGGGCTGTTCGTAGCGAGTTGCTACACACCAGTGATCGGCGCATCGACACTGAGCACATTGGGTTCTCGCCGGAGCATCTCCGTACCCTTTGCCAAGATGAAAAGCGCCTGCTCCTCACTTAGTCGTCCTCACGATAGAAATGGTTTTTCAGGAAGGCGATGTCAGGCTTGGACTGGTCCGTGGAAGAGAAGAACTGGGAGGCGGTGGGAATTGTCGGAGACGGTGCTTGCACCTGGATGGACGTGTGAGCGCGACGGTAGATGGGAGGGATACATAGGAGAGGTATGCAAGGGCAGCCGACCACTGGCTGGCCACCGCGTCCGACCCTCTGGGGTAAGTGTGGCCTTGTGCAGAGCTGCGGGCCTAGCCCAATCGCCGACAAACGCCCACGCCATAGGAAAGGATTGCACACGATCTCGAGATCGCAAGAACGAGGTCAAGCCGCATACGGACCGCTAGCACAGGGCCAGGTGCGCTTTTGCGTCGGAGGCCTGCGACTGTGTCGGACAAGGAGAATATACTCACGTCCTTTATAACGCGTTCTTGGGTGCTTATAGAAGTGCCATCCTCGAGTACATGCTGTGTATAGTCGATGTTGGGCACCGGCGGGCGATTCTGGATTTGCTCGATGGCATGAGCGATTTGAGTTGGCGCGCTTACGCTCATCGTTTGTGGCAAGCGGGCTCAATGAGCTCGGGAACGGCGGCGGCGGCGAGGACGGGGGACTAGAGGAGAAGAAGAGCAAGGAGGCGCCTCCCTGACTTTGTCCCAGTTTGTGGCGATGACAACTTTACCGCCGGCACTTCCAACTTCGAATTTGCTGACATGCGAATGAATCAACTGATGGATCTACATATCCTGGGAGGGAACAGGAAATCTCTCGAGCTCTGCTATTTTATTTTATTTTTTTGGGGGGGGATAATTTGGAGTATGGAATACATAAATATCCGATATTTTGTGTCCTATTTAGCAGGTGAATCCTTCTGTCGAAGCCACAGCATGGCAAGAATACGTCCCCGCCGAAGCGTTCGTCCCTAGAATAAAGTTGCTGTCGAGAATCTTCAAATCCTCGCATGGGGCCGCGCCGCTGCACTTTAAGCTCGGCAATACCCGAGCCCACGATGCTCCCCTCCAGTCCAGACCAGGTGATATTGCTGATCTGCAGAGTAGAAGTGTCGCATTGCCCAACAGCACCGGAGAACGATGTGCTTCCAATGCATTCAGACTCGAGTTTAATTTATAGAAGATGATACTTACCACTGCGTTATCTCGGCGGGCGTCTGCAGTAATTCCACTGAGGGTTGAATTCGTCCAAGCTGAAGGAGGAGACTGTCAAAACGGCAAGTCGATTTGTGCACATAGTACCCACTAATATCGCGCACATCTTTCCGAGATACCTCCGTCAGCCTGCTTTAAATAAACCTCTGGCCATATCACGTACATCCTGTGCCTCCCCCTCCTCCATTCGGCGGGAATCCCTGTTCTACTCCGGTCCACGTCTTGATGTAGCCCACCATTCCTGTCCCAATGAATGAGCAATTGCGCGTCAACACCCGCTCGACAAATTCAAATTCTCCGGGGTACTGTCCAATGCTGCCGATGGCGACGCCTAGACCAGTGTAGAAGATGGAATCCTCGATGAGAATATCCGACGAATTTCGCTTCATTGCGATCGAGTCGTCGCCGTTGTGAACCTCCCAGCGCAGGAAATTAATGTGGTGCGAATTGAGCGTGTCCGCGCCATCGGTGTTGCGCGCGGGTTGCTGGAATCGGTAAGCCCAGGGGTATAAGCCCAGCCAATAGAACTCACCGAGTCGTTAGAGGTTGAACTGACAAAAATATCGGTCATGTTGACGAAGCTGGAGTATGCCAAAGTCATGGTCCTGGACAAAGTCATTATAAAATATAAATCCACGCCGGGTAAGGTGAAACCTACCACATCTGAGACTGGACGAAACGAATCCCCTTGAAAGTCGAATTATTCGTCTCCCATATGGTCAAGGCGTGGGGACGGCCCGCCAGGTTAGATACACCTTTTGTGAAGTCATACCTGGTCGGTTGAATATTGAATTACTGTTTGAGAATAATAAATACCCACCAGATCTGCCCATTCCCGTCAAAAGTACCGTACCCATGGCCATTAAACACAATGTTGTTTCCGCCCAGGAACCATGCAGAGGTCTGATTCTGAAACCCAAGCGGCAGCGAATTGTTCAACCAATACGAGATATTCGCAGCGGACCACTGAGGCGCGATCTCAGAGCAGGCCTAGACTCCCAAATATATGTGCTCACCAAGAGCGTCCCGCGCAGATCAATGTGCACATCATTCAGCCCGGTTGTGTTCATGACTTTCTCGATCCAGTATGTTTCGTTGAGAAATTCGATCTAAATCCGTCTCAGATCAGCAAACCCAGCATCCGATAAATCTACGGACCCTTCCGCCTTGCCCGCAGAGGTTAAACGCGTCGACGATGGCAGGCGAGTCGTCGGTGAAGTTTCCGGACGGATGGACGGTACATATCTTGTCGTGCCTTGCGACATGTCCGCCGTAGGCCAGGCCAGCGAGTAAGAGCAGGGGGAGAACTGGAAGCATCTTCAGATGACATGGTTGCGGCCAGTTTCAGCCTCTTGTACTGCAGACGAGGGTCGCATGACCGCGTTTCGCTTGCACGGTCCTTGCGGTCCGTGCGGCCCACATCTGTTCTGCAGCCGAACGAAGAACAGGTTCAAATATCAAGTTGTAGACTTGAGCGGGAGCCGTCGACAGGAATCAAGAATTAGTCGGGCTAGGATGCCATGGAAGAGTTCAAGTGAAAGATGAATGCCATCAATGCGTTGATGGTGGGATAAAATCCGGATCAGGATCTGCCGAGAACCTCCTCACTCCAAACTCTCATGTCGAATATTCCAGGACTCATGACGAGCTATGTAAACGATACAGTTTAGGCGCCAGAGATGACCCACCGGTTTTCACCTCCACCCAGTCATCATAAACATCGTCCAGAGGATCTACCGCGCGCGCCACTCGTGACTCCTGACTCTAGCCAATCTTCTATTCAAGAACTTCGACGACTCATACACAGCAGTTCTCTTGTACCCACACCATCAGGCTAGTCGTACTTCATGAGCGACGGCCTCGCTTTAAAATCATCTTTTGAGCGCTCGGAGCCACTCCCGGTGCCACTCTTCTGGATTGTTGACGCGACCGCAAACACGATCCATTTGAAATGAGAAAGCAGCGACTGGCTAACAATCAGCAACCCAAGCGGATGACCTTAGAATGCTTCTGCAGACTGAGACTCATTATTCCAAACGCTCCAAAAAAAAAAAAAAAAAAAAAGAAATGAGAAAGCAGTTTCAGCCCGTTCTGGCATGGGTGAGGTCTGCACTATCACGGCTCTTTCTCGAATGGCAAATCCCCTAGCTGCCATACTCGATTTGGGCCAGAACCACCGGGTCAAGTCTTCGCAGCTCATCCAGAATAGTATTTACCACATCCTCCGAACCTCGACGCGACTCTGGTGTAAATTTAGAAAAGCCTTTAATCAGGGTGGTGCTTCCACGGGGTCGTTGTATAGGGGCGGAGGCACCCAATCCGATTGTTCCTCCAGCTCGCGTATCCTCTGCCGGAGTATTTCATTCTGCTGCCTTGCACTCTCCAACTCTTCTGAGCTCGTGGCAGCTTCTGATTTCTGTTCCGCGAGGCCTTGAGTAGCCGGAGATGGTTGCTGAATTTGACGGAAGGCCTCGTGCTGCTTTTCGATCGCACGTAACTCGTTGGCGAGATGTGGCAGCCGCAAAACAGTTTGGGGTTGTAATGCGTGAGATTGGGTGAGCTCGGTCCCGATTTCGGTCTCCACAGCAGGCTGTGTTGTGTCCGTCCGTACTGAATTAGACTCGTTATTCCGGGCGAGTTCGACATCACCGGCGTGCACGGTGTTATCCGTGCGCCGCATTTCTGTGGTGGCGGCCACCCGAGGTGGAACGGACTCGATATTCTTGGTGACCTCTCGTGCGGGGTTTCGACTGCCCATTCTCTCTACGTTGGGGGATGTCGCATCAGTCCGTGCAGGACGGGACTCGATATCCCTTGCGAGAGGTCCACCCTCTGCCCGGATGGCATGTGTGCTCTCTGCCGCTGGGTATGCTGCGACGGACTGTGTCGGAAGGGACTCCATGTCCCTGGCAAGAGAAGATGCTTTTCTTTCCGCGGGGGGTTTCGCAACTTTCGCCAGTCTTTCGTTTCCTTGCCCTCAGTACGAGGTATCGCCAGAGGAAAAATACGAAGATAACGGCAATGACGGCGACCGATCCGCCCACGATTGCGCTGACTTTTGCCTTGGGTATCCTACACACTTTCTAGCACTGTGAGATTGAAAGACGGAAAGTCGACGCACCGGGTGGATTTCAGTGGTCTTGGGCTGGGAGGCGGGCTAAAACGACGGGGAGGTGAATTGCAGAGTCTATTTCCCATTGTGCGAATCTCACCGAGCGGAATGGCTCGTCGTCGCTGCTGTTTGGGGAAGGGTAGGGGAAGTGAATGTGATTCTGACGTGTCAATTAGATATACATAATATCCTTTGGCGGGGATCTTACTGGAGAGAATGACTGGTGGACGAGGCCGACGAATGGGAGGACGAATCACTTGTAGGTGTGGAACGGATATTAGTTCGTGAAGCTCCCTCGGCTGGCAGTGCCCTTGCGCGCGGTCGGGGCAGTCTGGGGCCGGGCATCAGGAAAATACTCGGAAAAACGAGGTTTTTCGCGGTTTTGATTTGTCCTGATTCCGTGCGCAAGTAAAGGGAAGGGCATTCGCGCTTTTGCGGCAGGCTTACAACGCGGAGGGAGGCATGCGAGAAGTGGGCGGGAGGAAGGGATTCTGATCGTCGTCGTGCGTCTCAGAAGCATCGCCTACAAGACTCTCACATGGTGCTGCACCTTGACAGATCATGCAGCGTTGCAATTTAAATCGAGTTTGGCGCCTGGGCGTCAAAAGTCAACTGTGGGAATGATTTATTCCGACGGTTTAGCCGGCGGAGGGGGCCGATATTCAACTTGGAGCGGTGGAACTAAATGAAAAAATCCTCGGCTTCATATGCATGGAATACATGGACGTCAATTTTTTTGGTTAAGTTAGGCAACAAATCTTTCGCGGACCAGATATAGATCTGAACTACTCCCACGTCTCGAGGCTGGCAACCAACATGATTCACTCTAGAAAACGGGATGAGCAGGGGCCTATCTGGAATGAAAACAACTATCTTACCGAGAATTGACATCCAGTGTAGCAAATGATACATCATCCTAGACATACGTATAACAGAGCGGCTGGGTTCTCGGGTCCATCACATCACGGATCGTAACTAATGGCGCAAGGTTCAACATTTTCAACTCAAAGGCCAGAGTGATGTTCACGAAAGGAGGATCGACGCTGGACCGCCCAGAGATGTCGAATAGACGGTTAGGCAGATCCTTCTGTTGCCAGCTCCACCAAATACGGTCCAAGTTCGCGTGGTGGAGGTAGAACACAGGATCTGATCATTGTTGCTTTATTGCTAAAGTGGGAGAGGGAGTTGTACGCACCTCCGGGGCTTGAGTACGTGTCGAGCATCTCAGCTCCAACAGCAAAATGACCACCGTCATGCAATTTCATGGTGGGAGTAGCAGGTTGGCCTTCGAGTTCGATGCGGAAATTCTCGAACGTTGGTTGCTTCGTTGTATTCGCTATTTGGGCCGAGGAGAGAGCCCAGGCGTATTCGTTATTAAACGCTCGGGTAAGACAGTGATTAGTCGGAATCGTCCCAGGTCCCAATGAGAGATTGTATGAAGCAAACGGGCCCGTCGTTACACAACCGCCCCCTGTGCCAGGTACCCAGCCCACGAGGTTCGTCAAATTGTTGAATGGACCAGCGTAGCCTGGAATGTCGATTCCATTTCCTAGCGGAGATCGTTAGCCTAGACGAAAGGTATTAGGCTCAACCTGCCCCCGAAGCCATAAGCGGGATCAAAGATCGGAGATTTGTCAATCCTAATCGCAACCAATTGAGGAACGACAAGAAAAGCGGCCAGTTACGCACGAATTGTAAACATCGGCGTCCCTGCTCCAATCCCAATATCTGCAGGGCGCGGATTTACCATCTCGAAGGTAAAGTTGGATACCTACTACGAACGGAATTGCACCTCTGAAACCGCACTCGCTCCTTAAAGTTTCTTCAAACACATTCAAGAAGCGCCGATGCCAAGGCAAGAATTGTCCCTGAATTACGTGGAGGCGCTGCTGAGATTATGATTTAAAAAACTCACGACAAGGTGTATTTCGTCCGTAAGGTTGATATGCGTCGCCTGAAAGTCGTCGAAGCGCTGTTCGGGCTGCCGTGATTAATCCAGTCGCTGGAAGTGCCTGTAGACATTTGATAGCGTTGATGTATTGGAACTTTTGCCCAATCGTCAAGTCTCTCCTGCGCCTGGAGCGTTAGTATCAATAACGAGGGTCTGGGTAAGGCAGGGGCCGAACCACTCCTGTCGATTTGCTAGGCTTGGGCAGACTCTAACTCCAGCTTGAACGAGCATGAACAGAGTGTGGGGCAACAAAACGATGTAGAGACTGGTAAGAAAAGGGATTAACATATTGAAAATGTGTTCCTGGGAACGATAGGAATGGTAGCCTAACGAGGCTCTTTTAAATACCCGGAGCTCTATCCAAACTGGCGGAGCGTAGCGCAACATATCCGCTCTAGAAGCGCCTGGTCCGTGAAGTCGCATTCAAGGATTGTCCTTAAGGAAATGACGTATCAGCGCTAGAACCATAGGAAGCGCAGAGTCAAAGGCCATCCCAAAGAGCATATAACTCAACAAAGGAGAACGCTTGTTCCCCTGAAGCTCCGGGTAGGTACTTAGATTCTTGTACTGGTCATGCAACGTGGGCCATAGGAATTGGATTCCATTGTCGATTTGAATTGCGATCTGTAGCGCGCCGTTACGGAAAAGGGCACGTAATGGACGATGCTAACTATCGCAAGGTGACACGCACGGCGAGACAGATGACCGGTATAAAGTTGGCTGTCGGCCATTCGGAAGGTTCTGCCGAATTGAATGCCTCTATTCCGCTGTAGATAAGGGCGGCGACTCGGAGCTTGCCTGCATGCATCAAGTAATTTGAAGAACAAAAATAAAATACCTTGAGGGAAGTTTATAATGAGTGACACCTGCTCAAGGGAGTATCTTCGGCGTTGCGAACGGTGGCTTGGGAGATCCCCAACGGCTGATTAGTGTTTCACAGAGTTTGGGCTTGAAGTCAGCGAGTGGGTGATGGTGTTGAGTTTGAAGGTGTTTGTTTGTTGGTGTTGCAGCCAAGAAATCATTTTCCATTCAAACCACCATGGACGATTCAGAAATGCAGGATATACAGGATGCAGGTTCGACAGATGATCTGGATGAAATCGAACCCCAAACCACGAGTAATTTTACCTCTCAGACCCATTGACCAGCAACGGCTGAGTCTCTACATTCTGACCCAGAGGGACCGACCCATTTCTTCGTACGGCTTACTATCCGGATGCATATCATAGATTCTGACATACGACAGGTTGGAAGCTATGAAAGAGTTTCTTGATCTACCGGAGGATGTGGCCACAAAACTGCGGATCGAAGAGCTTTACGAACAGTACGAGGAGGATCTCGAGCGTCTCTACATGGCCCAGGCAGAAGACTACATGGACGAGGCTGAGGATCGCTACTACGCTTTTCAAGAAGCTTATCCTGAGATTGAAGTAAGTTTACAACGGATCGGCCCTGATGAGCACATCTGAGTCAAGTCCGTAGGACGCCTATTCGGATTTCCGAAAGGAAGACAGTCGCCGCTGGCAACAGATTGAGTGGGACCACGCACTGGCTCACACGACGTCGACGCATCAAACACGATTGGAGAAACTTCGCGCCCCGCCCACAGAAATTGAGTTTCCGCAATCCATAGACGAGTATCGGCTGTTGAAGTCAAAAGAAACGCAACATCGTATTGCGCGTTTTCTGCTCCTTGAAACAGACGAACAGAGGGAAAAGATGTTGTCTGAATTCGGCTGGGCTTGGAGGCAAGTGACGCCTTTAAAAAATGAATTTCAAGCGAATACAGTACGTTGGTTTTGGTTCTTTGTTTGTGGAGTGGAAGCCGGCCTCCTCATAAAAATTTTCAAGGAATTCCAAGAAGAGCTACGTGTTTCTATCGCAGACTTGAATGTCGCAGATCCCAGAAAGCGGTGACATTGGTTGAATTGCATGTGTGGTGTATGTATCTTGAGTTTTACAGTTTAATAATCTATTCTAGCATGTCAACAACAACTGGCTGGAAGCCTTGTCCGCCCATCTTGACCCGCGTGCCAGTCCGTCGAGCATTTGGCCCGGAGGGCCAGTTGGCAGCATTCACGAACACAGTTTCCTCTGCTTCCTCAGTAATATCGGTCGCCTCGGCGTTTTCAGGGATGCCGAGCAAGACGACCTCATCGTCAAAATCGCTGCCGCTTCCGTCGCTCTTCAACTCAGTTTCTTCTTCGTCGCTCTCGCCGTCCTCTTTGTTCAGCTCGAATTCTTCTTCGCTCTCGTCGACGTCCTCGCCTCCTTCCGATATGTTTGTGCCCTCGGCCTTGATTCCAAGTTGTATAGCATTTTGAATACCCAGTCGATCCGAGCCGGCCCAACGATGCACATAAGAACCGCGGGCTTCATGTATATGCCCCCAGACATGCAACTTCGGCTTCAGCTCGGGCAGCCTTGCGGCGAGCGCAGCGCAGCCAACGCGCTCCTTATTGTTCGTAAAGTCAAGAATGTTTTGCGGAGGTCCATGCGTTAATCTATGCAGTATTGCTGAGTAAGTGGGGTTGGTGATGGACCATTTGCCACAGAGACGCACAAAATATCTGTCTTCGGGAATTTGGAAATTAGAGCTGAAGTATTTGTTGGCCCAATCTCATCAACAGTAAGCAAAATTATATACGTACCCTCTCCATCTTCTCTTTCGTAGCCGAACGCCCAGATTCCAAAGTTCGGCGACCACTAAATTGCAGAAGGTAAGCTTCACAGGGCGATTTGGCGGCGAGTGGCGCATGCATACAGGGGACCCATATACGCTCCACTCCTTCCCGCCTTCCCGGACTCTAAACTTATATTCCTCGTCCTGGAGATACACGATATTTGCTGCTACAGCGCGGGGCCCTTTCAGCAGGTGGATAACCGCTTCAGCGGACTACAGTAAAGCGAGAAGAACATTGAGCCAAGCCCCAGACGGAAATAAAGCAAGGCAGACCTCGGGCGCGTCGTTTGAGCGGTGCAAGAAGAGGTCCTGCCAGTTGGCTTCGTACCACTCCCGATGAATGCCGCAATCATGGTTGCCAGCAATTACTCTGCTCCCTTGTCAGTCTACGTGCCGGAAGCAGCGGTGTCACAGACATTTTTATTGGATGTGGCAGCGCATACAGCCACTCCATCGTCGTCTTCAGCTCCTTTAGCGTTCCCATCTTAGTGAGATCTCCGGTATGTACAAGGACATCTCCGTCAGGCACCGCGCATGTCCGTGTGTGTGTATCTGAGAGCAACACGAAGCGTGTCCATTGTGCGCCACTGCCGGTTGCCGCGTCGGGCTTTGGTGAGGGGCCCTTCTCAGCAGGATATTCGAGCTGGACCACGCTTGTGCGCGAGGCGATGCGGGTGCGGTGAGGTAGAGCAAGGGTGGGCATGTCCGTTCACCGTGAACTTCACGGCGATTGCGGGGTCAGTGAGCTTCAAGATCAGACTCTGAGTCAGTCCGACTCTTATTAGCGAATATATAGGGACGCCCACACAAGTCATAAGTACTCCGAGGGCCGAGGACTCAGTACAGCTTCCGAGCAAGACTAGCAACTTTGACAGAAAGGTGGAGAGTACAAGAAACGAGTAGTGATCGGAGGCGGCGAGCAAAACGGTGTCCACCACAATTAAAAGTCCAGCGCCATGTGTAAATAATCATAGAAAACCCAAGTCCAGAATTATACGGACATGACGATTTCGTAGTCGTAGCGATGATGTGAATATAAAAATTCGTGGTAGTAGTAGTCTGGATACGACGGGAGTGAAGAGAAAAGGGTTATGCACATAGGATCCGAGAAGCAAGATAATCTAAGTTCGTGAGCCGCGCCTAATGCTCGTGGGATTATGACCCCTATGCAGCGGGGGGCGTGAGGGTGGCGGGGCTATCTTCTATGTCGTACTGGGAGGGCTCCTGGAGCTCCTCCTCGACGGCCTGGCGACCGGCGGGGGTGAGCGCCGCATATCCGGCATCCAGGTTCTTCTCGAAGTAGCAGGGAACAAACCTGGGGGAGGTATAAGTGGGGGAAATCGGTACGGGGATGAATAATACGCACTCTACACCCTTTCTCTTCCGGTCCGCCGCTACGTCCCTCTGCCTCTGCTCTATCGCGACCTTCTCCTTCGTTGCGTCGGAGAACTCCTTCTTCAGGAGCCTCGTCGTCACGCTGTCCCATAACCGTCGGCTTTCGTGTGGAAGCTGCTTCTCTATCGGGCGCACGGTCTTGGGGAGGACCTCCAGCGTCGAGAGGTCCAGAAGCGTCGCGTACTCCTCTTCCTTCGCAGCCGAGATGTCCAACCTGGAGGACGCTGCTGACGGGATGACGGGAATAGGGAGCGAGGTGTGAGATGGGGAGGGGGAGGAGTACGAGGACGGCGTGGCGTCGGGGTACGAGTTGACCCCGACACGGCGCCAGCGGATGCGATTGCGCCACGAACCATCGAAGACCGCAACGACACGCGCCTGGGGGACGTGCTTCACCTTCGTCCATTCGTTATGCTGCGTCTCCCCCTCGACGACCGTGTGGATCACGCCCTCCGACAAGAAGTGAGCACGTCCAAGCCACGACTATACTGGATGAATCAGCATGTGTTAAGTCGACTTGTTGGAGGAACGCACCTCCTCCTTGTACTCGATGACCGCCCGGAACCGTTGGTTGCCTCCAGTGCACGAGATGATAGTCGACTCGGCCACGGTAACATAGAAACTGCCTCGCAGCAGCCCATTGACCGATGCGATGGGGTGCGTGATGTTGTAGTGCTCTCCAGCACCCGGCCCTCCGGTGATATTAATGAAGATGCCCTTGTTTAAGGAACCGGGGGCGACGCGCAGGGTGGTGCCCGAGATCTTGGCGGAGATTTGGTCGATCCCATAAAGCTCCAGCGAGCGCGACGGGCACGCAGCGTACTGAGGTCCGAAGGAAAGGTTAGCGTGGCGAGACAAGACAGGGCAGAAAGCACGCACGTAGGCCGATACAGGTGGATGGTGGGACACTTGCTCTGTGATGTAGATAACGCGGATGTTCTCGTCCGACGGAGCAACGTGAGCAAGGTTGAGCTGGGACATCTCCGCATTGGGCGCCTCCAGAGAGGTGGCGGCTGTCGAAGGCGACTTGCCGGTCTTGGAGAAGGAGCTCACACCGCTGCGGGTGCTCTTGGAGCTGTGCCCGCTCTTCACGCTGGCGGTTTCCATAGAAGTTGATACCGGCAGCCCGCCGGACTGGGAAGTGGGGGCCTTGGCCGGGACAACATCCCAGTGAGCACGGAAATGCTCTCCCAAGACCGAGTTGTACGGTTTGCAAACTTTGCCGTGCTGAAAAGAACAGATTGAGACAAATGAGCGAAATACGGGTGCACAGGGTACAATGACATATGTTTTGTCGATATTGACAAAGCAGCGGCCACTGCATCCTGTGCGATGGCAAATGAACGAACTACAAATTTGAGGTCCTTGGTGAAAGTAAAGCGGACAATGGCTAGCATCCGCTCAAAGGGGTCATCGGAGTCGTTAATTCTAGAAATGTACTCAGCACCGGGATTTGATAGAAATGGGCATGTACGCACGCTGCAAACATGTCTGGCCGGTCGAGATAATGCCAGTACTCGAGATTGGGTATTGGCTCGAGGAGTGATGCTGGCAATGAAAGACGCCTAGTTCGCCAAGGAACTCAGCAGGGGCTTTCCGGGCGTGAAAAAAGCATCGCAACGTACATGGCGGCGATGTCCTTGACTCCCAGAGACTTCTTGACGAGCTGGACGATCATCTTGAGCTTCCCGCCCTCGCCCTCGCCCGAATCAGGCACCGATATCGGCGGTCCCGGTGCGTCGTCGTCGACAACGACATGAGGGTCGGCGACGATAGAGGACATTGCGCCTACGACGTGGATTAGGAAGAGAAAGAAAGAGGGTCGTAGAGGTACAGGTCTGAGGAGTAAATAGACCGGTTCCCCGCTCACTGATCCGCATTTGGTCTTTGCACGTTTGTCCCGACTTACGTCTGCTTCGTTCTTCCTTTCTCTGCTTCGAGCCTTTCTTTGCTTTTTTATACTGAGCTATCTGTGAGCACTCTGGTCTACCGAATCCCCTGTCCAGAAAGCTCGGAGAGCGCTCAGGTCTTAAGCGCGGTATCAATAATTTATCACAAGGAAAGTTGTACCCTGTTCTACTACGCGCCGGTCAGTGATATATATTGGAGAACGCTCAGAGTCACTAGACTCATAAATCATCGAGGATTCGAGGTATGAGTTGTTCCGGAATTAGTCTTTAAACTCATTAAATTGCCCAGCCCCGCAGTCGTACAGGAGGAGCGAATTCGCGATGACCAGCCATTTCCTTCCCCGGCGCGCGCGCATCGTCTCACCCACCAGCAGTAGTACATCTCGAATACAGTCCCCCCCTTCCGAAACCCGAGTCAACTGGATCCCAAGTCTGGACGCGCTTTGTACTCCTCTCAGACACCCACTCGCAGACATTCCCCGTTCCGGACGGGGACGTTCTGCTGCACAGCGGTGACCTCACTCGCCGGGGCACGCTTCGCGACCTACGCCGCACAATGGACTGGCTATATGCGCTCCCGCATCCAATTAAAATGTACTTTTCTCTCATCTACCTCCAAACACTCATCCGACCTTTATTACCAGCATAATCGCGGGCAACCGCGATTTCGCCCTCGACCGCGAATGGTATGACGCCAACTGGGAGCAGACGCAGCCGGCGAAATGGGAGGTGTGATCCCCTTCCCGCCGTTTTGACGCATTTAATATTACTCGGGATAGCCACCAGGCCCCATTTTTGAACTGTTAACGGGTCCCCGCGCAGTGGCCGCGAATATAGTGTACCTCCGAGACGAACAACACACATTCAGGACACGACCGGGCGGGCGTGAATGGACCGTCTATGGCTGCCCGGTGAATCAGCCCGTATTTCCTGCGCGCGACAGCCACCGACTTATTACTCATATGCAGCGGACCCCCAACTTTGGCGTCCACGTCCGCCCCCGGGCGTTCAGCTACGAGGCGGCGGACGCCGAAGGTACGCGCCCTGCTGCACCTCCACCGTTTTTTTCATCAATTCAACTAACAGCCGTGCTGCCCGACTTTCCCGACACCGACATCCTGTAAGCACCCTCGCGGCCCATCACGTCTGACTGACCCTCCAGGCTCACACACGGCCCGCCCTACAACATCCTGGACCTCACGAACAAGGCCGCGCGCCCCGGGTGCCCCGCACTTGCCGCGCGCCTTCGCGCCTGCCGTCCTCGGCTGCACGTGTTCGGGCACATCCACGAGGTGTGTTAGTCTACGCAGTGGTGCAGAGTAAGAAAAAAAAAGACATTTACCAGGCGCGCGGAGCCTACGTCCATCTATGGGCAAGCGCGCACACCCCCAGCGCGCAAAATGCCTCACAGATGGGCGACGCCATGGAGGACGGCGCAGGATGAAACGGTCGGCGATGGCGCGCAGACTGTGTTCGTCAACGCGGCGAATATGCCGTCAGGCCCCAATGCAACGAGGAATAATCAAATAGTCGCTGCGGGCGGACTCGGAGTTCAACCTGTCATTGTGGACTTGCTCGAATGAGCGGTCCTTCCCAATCATTTAATATTTAATACTTAGTGTCCAGATGTAACACATGGTATACAGAAAAAACGGGTATCCATCACTGAACTGGATTCACGGCCTCGTACCATTGGATTACGCTCCCAATTAAAAACGCCCAACTTCCCCAGAACGTCGAGCACGAGCTTTGGTATGCGATCTTGGTGCTGTCATTCAGCGCATAGCCCAGGGCCCCGCAGAGCATGAAGCCTACGCCCCCGATCAGGTTCCAGACTAAGAATTCCATAAAGTTCAAAACTGAACCAGCACACAAAATAAAATAAACTCACAGCCAACGTGCCATCCAAGCGAGGTCAGTGCCGGGATGTACCATTTCCGCTGGGTCTCGATCATCATTATCGCTCTGCGCAGTAAATATTTAAACCAAGCCAACTCGACCACGTTATTGGCTCACGAGGCGATAATGAAGCCTGTGCCTCCGATGACTTGAGGAGTCCAGAACACCCCGTCCAACACATCCGTCCGAGATTTGATCGCCGTCTGGATGGCGGGGATTGCAGTAAAACTGAACAAACGGTAAGCTGGCTTGCCGATAGCCACGAAACATTAATAAAAAATTACCCGCTAATCCAGAAAATGGTAGCAGCCCAATATTGCACGAACGCCGCGAGGAAGCCGAGCTCGTGGAAATACTTGCCGTCCGTGGAGAACCATATCCATCTCTTCCTCTTCGGTGCCTCAGAGGGCTTTTCAGACTCGGGTGTCCCGTTGGCTGCTTCCGCCGGCGCGCCTTCCAGCAGCATTTTCAGGCCCCAGCCGAAATCGGTGGTGTCCCCACGGTTCCACGCCTCCCAGAGCCCGAACAGCGCGCCAAACTCGAATATCGTGGCCCCAAGCCACGCGGTCCACCCGCCGCCCGTGTCGTCCTCCGCCACTGCGGTGTTGACGAACGGCAGGAACGATATAAAGCCGTTGACGACCCAGACGATGCTGCCGACAGTAAACAACTGGAGGCGGCTGTTCATGTCGCGTGGCGGATAACGAGCCAAGAGGATAACTCACAATAGACACCCACCAGCTGATGTTCCAGTATTCTATCCTGCGCATGTTCGCGAGCTTTTGGAGCGTGTCTTTGCGGTAGCGGGGCTGTCCAGTATTGGGATTCGCAGCTACGTGGCGGTGCCTTCTGTGGTCCCTCGACGTCCACGCGAGAACCTTCTCTGAGGATTTCAGAATAGCGTGTGTGGGGTGTATGAAGGATCCGAAGCGGAGCGCGCTGTAAAGCTCATGCTTCTTGACGTCGGGGTGCAGCTCAAGATGCCACCTTCCGCCGTTTTTATGGTTTTCGGGGTCGTAGCTGTCTGCGGACATCGTGGGGGGAGGCAAGGAAAAGTACTTAGAAGCGTCATGGTCCAAGTTTAGCCTGCAGGCTGCCGTCATGTTGTTTGGTGACTTTGGCTCAGATTGTACGTGTTTCGGTATTTCTGTTTTGAACCAAGGATCACGTGTTGGTTTAGTTCTTGAATCAGGACCACACAAAATCACCCCAAGCCCCAAAAGTCTGTGCCTTAACCCAATCTCACTTACGAAATCCCCGGAATTATCTGAATGCAAAGTACTATCCCGACTCATTCCATTCAGCATCGCACTGCATCGCACCCACATTGTCTCCCGGACCAGCGTGGTGCAGCTCGAATATTCCCTTAAAACTGGGCTGCTACCAAAGCCCAACGCCCACTGGATACGCTTTTTTCAGCTATCCGACACTCATACATGCACATTCCCCGTTCCTCGGGGATGTGTTGTTGCACGGCGGGGTCTCACGCAGATGGGAACGCTAAAGGAACTGGAGACCACGATGGAATGGCCGTATCCTTTACCCCACCCCATCAAAATGTACCTCAGACATCTCTTTTTAGTGCTATCTGCAGTCAACTGACAAGTTCACAACGCAGTATCATCGCTGGTAACCACGATTATGGCGTCGATCGTGAGTGTACAAAGACAGCTGGGAAACTCTGTATATCCACCGCGGAAACGAGGAGCCTGAGATGTGCTTGCTTAGCACTTTGACCGAAGCTCTTCTACATATTTTCGCTCAGTCGGCCGAGTCAATTAGGCAACTGCTCAAGGGTCCTCGCGCGATAGCCGCTAATGTCGTATACCTCGAAGGCGAAGAGCACAGATTCAGTGTGCGGGATGGGGGCAAAGAATGGAGTGTTTACGGTTCTCCTGCGAATGTTTCTCCTACCTGAAGCCTTCATTGCTTACCTCTACCCTAGTACACCCCGATTCCCGGCGGGTGGGCGTTTGGATACAAATACGAAAATGCAGAAGGTACGCAAACTCTCTCCGCTCAAGAGGTCAAAACGGTAGATCCGGCCCAGCGCTTGTCTCCAAAAACTGATATCCTGTATGTCGTCTACTCAACAATTTCATGGACCTCATCTCAGCGAGCCGATGCAGACTAACACATGGCCCGCCACATGACGTCCTCGATTTGACAATCCGCAAAGAGCGCGCGGGGTGTCCACCTCTCTGCATGCCTTCCGGACCTCAAGCCCAGACTGCACGTATTTGGTCATATTCACGAAGCGCGGGGATCGTATCTCCATGCCTGAGAGACCGAATCAGCCGGGCTGAGTGCACAGAATGCGATGCAGCTTGAAGATGAGATCAAGCGACAAGAACTAAATCGAAAATGAAGAGGGTCTTGCAGGGATTCACGACATCACGGAAGAGCATCACCGAGGACGTGGCGGAGTCTGATTTTTTAGAGTAAACCTGCTTTGTGAACGCTGCTAACTATCCTGCGGGTCCTAAGTCTCGGAAGGGTGGTGTTCGGGTTAAAGTTGGTGCAACTGGTTTTCAACCGGTTGTTGTTGACTTGCTGGAATGAATAACCCTACAGAATTTCAAGGACTCTGAGGACATCACCTTCACAGGCTTCAGCTTCCATAGCTTCATGGGCTCTGAAAGTAGAAAGCTTTCTCGCCGGCGCCGGCGTATCAACTTCCCGGGCCCCTATCTGCCTGAACGCGTGACGTCATCGATCTCCCGCCATGACGCGGGTCGTTCCAAGTAATAATAGGTATATAAGCGCGACGCCAGAGATTCTCCATTACTCTTTCATCCCGCCACCATCATGTCCGCCCACGCAAATGCAGAATACTCGGGCAAGGACCTGAATTATACTATGGTGAGTGGGACTTTGTGTTCTTTGCGATGCGATGTACTCATTCTGCTTTAGCTCCAGGTAACTCTATACTGTTCTAGCTCGCCAACAACGAATCTAACTCATTTTATAGGCCTTCGAGTGGTATGTCGAGGGTGGAGGCGTCCACTGGAAGCGCATCGCGGACTTAGTCCCCGAGCTTGCTTCGATGGGAGTGACGGCGATGTGGCTGCCTCGTAAGCGTCTCAACTCGCTCTTGTACTCGTTTTAACCCCATTTCAGCGCCCACCAAGGCAGCGGGCCAAAATTCTGTCGGGTATGACATATACGACGTGTATGACCTCGGCGAGTTCGACCAGAAGGGCGGGCGGCGCACCAATTGGGGTACCAAGGAGGAGCTTATCGCAGCCATCAAGAAGGCCAAAGAGCATGGCATTGTGAGCTACGTCGATGCGGTGCTCAACCACAGGTTTGGGCAGTTCGATGTATGTCGTCGGCAGCGCTGATGAGGGAGTATTAGGTTCGGCGCCGATAAAATCGAGACCTTTGGCGCGGTTGAGGTCGACAACAACGACCGGACCAAGGTGATTTCGGACAGGTACGACATCAAGGTACGCTTCTTTATCGTCCCTTTGGAGCACTTTTCTGACGCGACCGCAGGGTTGGACGGGGTTCGACTTTCCAGGCCGTGGCGACAAGGTAAATACTTTTATTTTCTTATCAACGAGTACATACTTATGTCCCCGCAAAGTACAGCGCTATGAAATACACATTCAACCACTTTACCGGCGTCGACTACAACGACGAGAACCAGAGGACTGCGATATACAAGATTCACGGCGAGGGCAAGGACTGGGCTCAGGGCGTCGACAAAGAGAATAAGAATTACGATTACCTGAGTGCGCCGCCCTAATTAGCCCACTCATTCCTTGTTAATCCTCCATGCAGTGGGCGCGGATGTAGACCATAGCCACCCCGAAGTGCACGCAGACCTCTTACACTGGGGCAAATGGGTAACGGAGGAGCTCGGGACTGCCGGCTTCCGCTTCGACGCCGTAAAGGTACATCTTTGCACTTCGCTTCTACATTAACTGACGAAACTTAGCATATCGACCGTAACTTCATCGCGGATTTCGTCAAGAGCGTGCGCGCGGAGACCGATAAGCCCAAAATGTTCGCTGTCGGCGAGTTCTGGAAAGACTCGATCACGGATCTCGAGGTGTATCTGGACGGCCTCGGAACGCAGGCAAGTCGGAGCCTTGGATACGCGTTGTACGCTGTATGCTGACTTCCCTTCCAGTTCAGCGTGTTCGACGCGCCGCTCCATTATAATTTCAAAGAGGCGGGCGACCGCGGACGTGAATACGACCTCCGCGCGATCTGGGACGGCACTGTCGTGCAGAAGCGTCCCATCGACGCAGTTACGCTGGTCGAGAACCATGAGTGCGTTTCGTCCTCGTTTTCCGTATCTGCCAGTGGTCTAACAAAAATAATTTAGCACGGTAAGGCGTGAAATAATCTTGCCTTGACTGCGCCTCATTTATCGAAACAGCAAGTAGGCCAGTCCCTCGAATCCGCGGTCAACCCTACTTTCAAGCCGCTTGCGTACGCGATGATCCTTCTGCGTCCCTCGGGCTATCCGTGAGTCCTCCGCTCTCCCCTCACGCGTGTAATTGACGCGTTTGAATACAGTTGCGTGTTCTGGGGCGACATGTACGGCACCAAGGGCGACAACCCCCAGCAGGCCGTCACGCAGCTAGGAGACCTCGTCCGCGCGCGCAAGCTATTTGCATACGGCGAGCTGCGCGACTACTGGGACCACATGAACTGCGTTGGGTGGGTGGACATTTCATTTGTGGTAGGGAGACTTATCTCTCGCAGGTGGGTACGCATGGGCGAACCGGACAAAGGGCGTCCGAACGGCTGTGCGGTGGTTATCTGCAACGGGGACGAAGGGTACGCGTGTTTCTCCGCTTGAACTTGATGTGTGTTGAATTATTATTTGCCGAAGGTTCAAGCGCATGGAGGTCGGGAAGGTACGTACCTATATAAATCCATGCCAGACCGTTGCTGATAGATGTTTCGTATGCAGGAACACGCGCACGAAAAATGGACGGATGTGCTGGGGTGGCACAAGGGCGAGGCCGTCATCGGCGACGACGGTTGGGCAGACTTCAGTTGCTCGGCGATGAGCGTGAGCGTTTGGGTGAAGAGCGATGCGAAGGGGCGGGAGGAGTTCAAGAGTGGGAAGCAATAGTAAGTGCAAGGACGTTTGGTCGGATTTGGGCGCTGGCTGGACAGAAGCGAATCTGAACTTTTTGGGGCGTGTTTTAGAGCGTTTTTGAAGAATAGAAAGTTGAAGGACTACGTACCAATATTTGAATATTAGAGGATTTGGCCTGGACGAACGCGGAATTGAAGTATGAGGGGCAATTGCAATAAGTTGAGAGATGAGAAAAGATCGTTGATATGGTTGAAGTCGGCGTCTCGGCCCGAAATCCATGTCGGAACTTTCCGACTTTCTGCGTCTTGCCACCACCATCAGGCCTGCAAACTTCCTAGTTGCCTTTTGGACCCTAATAAAATCAGAATCGAGCAAAGAAAACACTCTTGGTTCGAGTTGTGTCTACCCTTTCGTCCCGCTCAAAGTAACGAACAAATTCCAACCTGCACACGAAATGGAACACCCACTTTCTATGCTCCCGTTCTGCTGTAAATACTCCGCCTCCTGCGACTCCCTGCTTGTTCCTTATTGGGACCTCCGCAGTAATACACTCCTCCTCCTCCTCCTCCTCCTCCTCCGGCCTAGAAACACTGACTGAAAAATAAAGACTCCGACGATTATGGAGAAGATATCGCCCCCTTACCCCCCGACTCCATCTCGGCTTATCCTGGAGCCGCCCGCGATATGTCAATGTTTCAGGTTCATCCTCAATACTATCGCCATTTCCTCTATTCAGCGATTGTTGAGGCATCGGCGCGGGATGAACCATCTCTCAGAGATCTTCCTGCTGAGCTCATTACGAGAATTCTTGCGATGGCCGCTCTGTCTTGTCGTACCACCGGGTTGGCTCTCGCACTGACTTCCCCGTGGACTGCACACGCCACTCTTCCTGCGCGCGTAGCACATGTTTCATTGCGCACGCATAGGCATTTTCTCTCCTTCCACAGTCTTGTCTGTTCTTCCACTCGAGCAGCCGCGGCTGTCAGAACGCTCTGGATTGGCGATTCTATTGGGTGGGAAGGGGATCTAGCGATCTCCGCTATTCTCGCTGCCTGCTCACATATTCAGGCGCTCACGTGCAATCTCGCCCCGCTAGAGATCCTGTGCCGATCCGAAGAGCGCTTTCCTCCCTGGCTACTTTCTGCCCAAATCACGCTGACGGAATTCATGGGGATGCCGTGGCAGAGCCCTGTAACAAAATGGACTCGCCTCGCACGTTCCGCGCATGGCACCACGTTTCTACATAATCTCACCCATCTGCGACTCACCTGCCACCATTATCTGTTCGACGAGTCCTTCCCGATGCAGCATCTTCCGCACCTCACGCATCTGGCGATCTCTTCCGAGCGGACGTGGTCACGCAACCCTACTGAATACGCCACATATCTCAGCGCCTTTACACACTACCTCCAGCGCTTGTGGACATCGACATCACTCCAGCTGGCGGTGCTCGTATTTCGGGCACCCAGCCGCTCCATATACCACCAGAAAATTAGCGTATGGGATCCATGCGAGCTGGGGCGTGCTGTGAAAGAGTGCGGCTCGAACATTCTCACATACTGCCCCCCACAATACCATTTCCGAGAATCCAAGTTCTGGGCCGAATGCGTTGTTAATGGGGAAGATATATGGTCGTTGGCTCTGAAGCAGAAATCGTTGTTCAGCAATGTCAATGATTCCTGAATGGTTCGCACGCTCTGAGCACACCGACCTCGCCTTTGGAGTTTATAAGGGAGAGCTGTGGCAGCGTCCCATGCTACTATAGACCGGCACATAAATTTCCTCATGTCTAGCATCCGGGCCCTCCAATTGGCCAGACAACTGTGAGACAATTGCGTTGCGGCACATACTACTGTCCCTTAACATTGGTTGCTTCTTGAATCCAGCGATCAGTATCCGGAATCTAAGACTGAAGAATAGCTACAGACGCCGATGAACGCTCATCATTAGTGTCCCAGGGGAATAATAAATATCGGATTGAATTGTATCTAAATGTCGTCCTCGGCTTCATCTCCATCTCATCCTGGGCTGTCCATGTACGCGGATAACCATCTGAGTCATACTCCGAGTCTTCGTCCGCCTTATCAGATTCACAATCGCTAGCTTCGGTCTCGGGCTCCTTATTGTAGGAGGAGCGATCAACCTTCCACGGCGGCTTCCCGTTCGTATGGTTATACGTCACCGGCTTGTAGTTTTCGTCCAACCACTGCAGCTCGAGATATTCCGTCACGTCTGCCCCCGCCTGGTCTAACTGCTCCTTTAACCGGCGTTCCATCCTCCTGCGCAACCCGCGTCGGAAATGCAGGTCCGAGTCGCGCCAAACGGAAAGATGAAACCCGATCTGTCGGGGTAACGGAAACTTGCGTTTCAAAAAGCTCTTCATGGACTCAGATGTGGCCCACGGGACAGCGGCACCTAAGCTTGCGTTCAAGTGCTTCCGATGCTCGTCAACGTCACCATCCTCGCTGAATCCAATACGAAAAATAATTGTATTGAGATTCGGAGCCGCGGTGAGTGCCTGGATTAAGGATTCCGCCGGGTGCTTTGGCCCAAGCCCGATAGTGAGTGAATGGAGTGTCGGGAATGCAGGGAGGCGACTGAACATCTTCGAAATCTGATTATCTGTTGGAAAGGTCATCAAAGGAAGCGGCTAGGGACCTGAAAATTACTCACGCGAAATCTGCAGGCATGTCGGTTGTACAATCAAGGTCGCGAGGGATGGAGCAGCGAGCCTCAGGAGTTTTTCCATGGCAGGTATAGAGCATGGGTCATCGCGATAGTACAAGCTCTCGAAACTCAAAGACTTGGGTTTACCGGGGGGAAAGTGTGCCACCAGATGGATGAGGGGGTCTTTGTCGTCTTCGCTACAGTAGTTGGATGTGACAGTCAGCTCCTCAAGCTCGGTGAGATTAAAGGAGCACAGTTTAGGATGTGCCAATGCCGCAATGCCATCCGAATCGTTTGATTCAGATTCAGATCCGTAGTTATCGATCATCGTCGCCCGGAACGAGAGATCCTTGAGGCTTCCGCAAACACTGAGAAATTTGGCGAGGGAGATCATACTGGGGAAGCACTGTTCAGCGAGACAGGGCTTCTGCAACCTTGGGAATAAAGCCATGTATGCCACCGTCATTCCGAGCTTCAACTCGTCATAACTATCGTGCCATTCGACGACGCGAACGTTGGGCATGGGAGAGATTATGGGGGGGATAGAGGCGAAGCTAGTGCAGACGCTGTGGTTAGGCCCCTATGACGCCGAAGCCAAGACTTGTCCGTCCAGTTCGAAAACTTGACTTTCTGGACGATGGTTCTCAGCCTCGGCGTCCGGCCAAGCATGTCAAGCCATCGGGCGAAATCTTCCGCGCATGCGAAATGGATGATGGAGAATAGATCCTGTATAGCTATGGATCGGATTGTCTTTGACACGAGGCAGAGGGCGCGCAAGGCTTGCACATCGTCAGCATTATGTCCAATAATTTCCTGAATTAATTCAGGAGGAAGTCGGTGCCCTAGACTTGATATCGAGGTCAGACAGAGAATGTAAGGAAATTTCTTTGACAAACAAGGACCGGAAGATTCCATACTACAAGATGGCAAATTGATTGTGGTGGGCGGAGGAAAGGATCGATGGTGTGACAGCCCTCACGTGTGTCGTGACTACCGCGATTTCTTTGAAATTCAAGGTGAACTACCACATTAACATTAACCCAGACCGGTCACAGCACCTGAGATTCCTTCGGTCATCCATACTTCCAGCATTTTCACCGAATATATTTCAGATAACTCACAATTTTTCAAAGTCGTTTTACCAATTTGAAGTTCCAACCTCATGGAACGATTGAGTCGTTGGTCGGAAACTTAGTTCAATTTTGGTTAAATGTCCCAATCCGTGCGCCACAAGATTGTATGACTCGCTGGTCCCTCGCAGATCTTTTTGCCGCAGGCAATCCGAAGGCGGGAGATAATGGACTGTGGGACGGTGTGCGCCAGGGCTCGGAGATGGAATACGTAGATCATGGCGATGAGATTCCGGGTAGAATAAATGCAGTTGAGCCAAATTTTCAACTTTCAACATCTAGCCACCGTGATCCCGCGTATTCGCGTTCAAGGCGCAACTTGAGCTGTCTGCGTTTCACGAATTCCGTGAGGCGCTGCATAAGCATTGGGCTCAGAGAATTACCGCTCTGATAACGGAACAAGGAAGTTTGGAAGGGTTCGTGGTCGGTGCGTCCAGGGCCCAGACGGGACACGGTGAAGTCCAGATAGATGTCGTCCTCGAAATGCATGTATATTTTGCATTCGAATGTGTGGAGTCGTGGAACGAGAGAAAGAGAATCTGGGATTCATGTAAGGCCGCGACAGAGCGCGTTGTCAATCAAGCACAGCTCCGGGGGCGTTACGAGTCTTCGGCCAATGGATGGGATCAGAGATGGCTAACTCTTCCAAGCGCGGCAGCCCAGCCAGACATTTGAGCAGATTGGCTGCCGATATCCATACGTTGGTGATTTCGAGGGATCTGAGAATGTCGTGGAATGATGAACGTGAGGCGAAAGCGAGAAAAGCATTGTGAAGCCACTGGATGGTTTAAGCACAGGAAGACACGTGCAGACCGCTCGCACGGCGGAGGGTGATGCAGTTGAGGAACTCAGCGAGACCCGGAGCTTGTTCTTCTAGAAAACGTTCAAGAAGAAACGTAATAGTGAAAGTTTCAATGTCGGGGTGATAAATGGTGGAAATTTGTGGGCTTGGGGTTCGTATCTGCGCCGAATGCCCAGCCTACAGCAAGCGAATTTTCTCATCGAGGAGTAACAAGACAATTGCGATAACGCAATCGCACAGTCCGCTGGAGATAAAAGCACCGTACGCAGTTGCCCCCTCGGCAGCTTTGGGTGATCCGATATTGGCGACTCTAAAGTGAGCTCTGTTAATCGAGGGGCCATCTCGAAAGAATCGCATTCGACCGGCATTCCCCCCCCCCGATGTGGAGATTTTCAAGGAGAGGAAGATTTCCTTTTGCGTAGGCTAGGAATTCTAACGCCTCAGGCTCCAGACAATCTATCCAGATCTTGGCAGTCTTCCAGCGGTGAGAATGCTGAGCTGCCCCAAGCAACAGATGGCTTTCATCCAGTGGGAAGAACATATGAGCGTGGGCGTGATATTGGACGACGGTGCGGTCAGTGACCATCCGACCTAGGAGCTCCCTCAGCTATGCTATTCCACATCGTACTCCTCGACCTTGGCCCGAGACGGTGCAACTTGGAGCCGATAGTCAGTCGCCGCAGGTGGTAGATAGTTGGATCGAAGGGCACGAAGTCGAGCGCTTTCGGAGGGATACGACAAATAAGCGGAGCTTTGGAGCTCGACTTTTTCCTTTCAATAAGACCTTGGAGAAAATCTCATAGCAACTGTAATGAAGAAGTATCGATAACGTCGCTAGCGCAAGCTGAAGGCGACTTACACAAAGTACGATCGTGGGCAAAGGCAAAACGCGATCGTGTGACCGACTCGGACACGTGGATGTGACTCACGCGACTTGCTCCCAACTCCGAGTCGCGACTTGGTCGCGACCCACTCGCGACCGACATTCTTCCTTGGCACTATTCATCTACGACCAGCTGCAACGACCCGCGGACCTTAACCGAACAATGCGGAAGCCAATAGCTTACTAATACAGAACGGCTACGGCCGTTGTCCACTTCTCGCGAATCTGGGGTCCATGGCTCCATATCTTTAGCCGGTCAGGGTTTTGGAAGCACCTCCAAATGAACGCCAGTCTGCAATCTTAATAGCCTTCTCACTCGTGTATCCCAAGTATACCAACCAGGAAAACACTCGACCTTCGTGCAACCAATGAAAGAGCCTCATGATAAATCTTCAGCAGCGGCCGTCCACAGAATCCTGCGATCACTTGTATGCGCCTTGACAAGTGGTGCAGCGGTTGGAGCTCATGATTGCAAATGAGAAACTGTATCACAGATAACAGCGCGTAGTTGGACGGACACTCGGCGCATTCGGTCTAGCGCGCCGCAGGCACCGAGCATCCCGAGACACCGCTCCAAGTTTCGATCTGAGGACCAGGGTTTCCTCGCGCTCGATCCACATTGATTTCCTGCCCTAGACGACTCTTTCTGGCGATCGTGTTCAATCCGCAACCTACTCACCAGCAATTCTTCTCCAGTCAGATGCTCCACTCCCACAAAGGCAAACAACCTACGTTCCGTGCTTCGCCCAAAATTTATTCTCCAGTTGGACAGATTTCCGTAAGTCGCGGTGAATCTGTGGCCCCATACCTTGGTCCGAGTCTGTACTGGTACGGCAGCCGGGCAGGAAATAATATTAGAAAAAATAAGCTGGAGAGCCAGAACTCAACCAGGGACTCCACTAAAAATCTGGCGTTGCTCTCCAAGCTCCAAGCAGCTTCTGTTTCCAAACAGTTCGCTGTTGGGCGTAGTCTAAGCGCGCGCTTAACGGTTTGACGGACGCCAGAAAAGGAAATGCGTAGATCAATGCCAATCACACGTGGCGATCATTGACTCATGTCGTTTTGGAATCGATTTTCATGTAAATAGCTCTGCTTCAACTCTGTTAACCTTCGCCCAAAAATGTCCCGCTCCTCTTCCAGCTCTTCGCGCCTTTCCTCTCTCTCTTCCTCTCCACCGCGTACCCCACCCAATTTACATCAGAACAGCATCGATCCGTCGTCCAGATGGCTGGTGCAGAAGTTTGGCGGCACTAGTGTCGGCAAGTTCCCTGTAAACATCGCCAGAGACATCGTATCGTAAGCCTTTCATCCTTTTCATACTACCTGGAGTTACATCTCGTATGCAGGAGTTATATCGACGGGAATAAAGTGGCCGTTGTCTGCTCTGCTCGATCAGGGTCCACGAAGGCGCTTGGGACAACCAACCTGCTCTTGAAAGCGGCTTCAGAAGCCCTGAAACGTCCTTCAAAGACCTCGTCGGGGTACGAAACCCCCGTCATATTCGGGCGCACAGAAGAAGGCTCCCAGAGTCCAAGTCCGCCTAGCCCGCGAAGTGGCGAGACATCTCCGTCTCCATGGGGCCCGGGGTCGGGCATGACACCTTTTACGACGTCGAACTCCGAGCTTCTGCCTGCATTCCATGAGACGGTGGATCTCATTCGGCAGGAGCACTTCAATGCTGCGCGCGCGTCTATTCAATCTTGTGGCATACTGAAGGAGCTCGAGGCAGAAATTGAACGAGACTGTGAATGGCTCCGGAGTTTCTTATACGCATCCCAGGTGAGTAGCCTGGAATGGATGGTGGTTCGGGATGCTTAAACCTTCATGCCAGGTCATCGACGAGATATCCCCGCGATCGAAAGACACTATTGTCGGCCTCGGCGAGCGCCTCGCGTGCAAGATGATGGCCGCGGTTCTGCGAGACCAGGGCATAGACTCCGAGTATGTCTCACTCGAGAACATCGTGCCGGGTGCCGATGATCTGGAAACGGCGGACGACGGTTCCCTCGACCAAGACTTCTACGACCGCCTCTCGAAAGCGGTGGGCGACCGCGTGAAACAGTGCGGACCTCGTGTTCCTGTTGTAACTGGTGAGCACTATGCTCTCTTCGCAGTCATCCCGATTAGAATTTGCCCAAGGATTCTTTGGCCCAGTCCCGGGCTCATTACTGCAGCAGGTCGGGCGCGGGTATACGGATCTCTTGTCTGCACTGCTCGCGGTCGGACTAGAGGCGGCAGAGCTGCAGATCTGGAAAGAGGTCGATGGAATATTCACCGCTGACCCGCGCAAGGTCCCCACCGCGCGCCTCATCTCGATCATCTCTCCCGCAGAGGCTGCTGAGCTCACGTACTACGGCAGTGAGGTTGTCCATCCATTTACCATGGAGCAGGTGCGTTCCATCCTCATTTTTTTGAGCTCTACTTGACGCCATGCTAGGCGATCCGGTGCAAGATCCCCATTCGCATCAAGAACGTCGAGAACCCGCGCGGAGGCGGAACGGTTATTCATCCTGACCCGGAGGCGGACACGGCGCAGGTCGAGGATGAGCTCGGCAGCGTGCCCGAGCCGGCATCCCCGCTGGCGCTGGCGATGCTCGCAGCCCGTGCCAGGGAGGCGAGTAAAGAGCACCCTCGGCACCCGACGGCGGTGACGATCAAGGAGCACATCATCGTGCTGAATATCAACTCCAACCGCAAGAGCGTCTCGCACGGATTCCTCGCGGGCATCTTTGGCACCCTCGACCGGTTCGGCGTCGTCGTGGACTTGATCAGCACGAGCGAGGTTCATGTCAGTATGGCCATTGAGGACGGGCTTGCGAAGAAGATTCTCGAGCGGCTATTGAGGGAGCTTCAGAAGAGCGGGACGGTACGCACTTTCTCCTTCCTGCCCCCATTTTTGGCTCATTCGCGCATGTACAGGTCTCAGTGCACCACGACATGGCGATCCTCTCGCTGGTCGGGAAGCATATGTGCAACATGATCGGCATAGCCGGGCGCATGTTCACGACCCTCGCGCAAGGCAAGGTGAATATTGAAATGCTCAGCCAGGGTGCGAGCGAAATCAATATTTCCTGCGTCATCGATGGGCGGGACGCCGTCAAGGCGCTGAACTTGATACATCAGAGCTGCTTGCAGCTCCCGGAGCCACTCTCCACAAAAAGAGGTACGTCGTTGCCTGTTGTTTCCCGATCTCTGAATGCTTATTAAGTTATACCTTGTGCAGTAGCTGTTGGGCCATGGCTGTTCTAGATGGAGGACAGCTTGTAAGTTACGGGCCTAGGCTCCAATGTATTGTCTCGGACTTTCCTGAGCAAGGGTACTAACAGGATAGAGTACTGTGAATGGACTAATTGTATACGAGACTTCTACATTTGTATCGTATAGTGTCGAATTTCAGAAACTTTGATTTCCACTATTAGCGCATCAGCGCCTTGTTTACGGCTGATTCTCCTGCTACATCCACGCCACTGCTGGGTTCTCGCGTCCGTCAAGGCTCGAATTCTGTCGGTCCATCTTCATAGGGCATTTGAAGATTCCGAAAACCCTTCGGCGCGGATTGAAATAATCCGAAATTGACGTGGAAGGAGTGGTGGGCGCTCAAGGTATGTGTGCCTTTCGTGTGCCTCCATTCATGTGCCTTGTGCATACCCATTCTCTTTGTTCGGGGTCTCGACCGCTCTCTGCGATACCTGGGCGAATTCGTCACACATTTGCGTTGCTTTGGGACGACACAAAATATTTCGTGGCGCGGAGACGTCAAAACGTGTCTTCTTTATATGCCAGTCATTCTCGTCGGTTCTGGTCTTGACGCATTGTGTTCCATTGCAGATTCCCCGAAACATCGACCAACGACACCCACCGATATCTCGGAGGTACGCGCGTGTGCATCCTATCCCGTCTTTTGCTTATTGTCGGCGCGTAACTCGTAGTCTGAACAAGTCTCTTGCAAGCTGCTTCAAACGTCGAGTTATACCCTACAACCGCCTCTTGGAACGTCTTGCATATGGCCGAAGCGACTGCGACATTCAAAGATATCCCTGAGCTCTTCGAGGTACGTGCGCAGCTCAGTTTACACCACTGCTAATGCTAAAGCGCACTCCGGCAGGTCGACCTCGGAGAGTCGCTAACCGCCCGCACTGAGAGTCTCTGTGAGTCTACTGGCAGTGCGCGATCCCACCGAGCCTAATGCGGGGCAGCAACATTCAGGGAGCTCGGACCGCCCGATCTGTGTCATGTTGTGAAAAGCACCGGGAAGGCCGGCCAGCGCGACCTTGGCTCATACCACTTCGTCTCGGGCGTTGACGCTTCCTCGTCTGCGTCCCTAGCCGCGTACATCAACTCCCTTACCTACGCGATCGAGGACTCGAACGCGTGGTTCTCCAAGACCCCGGTGTGGAAAGTGCGCAATGGATGCTATTGCTGCTTCAACGCCTTCGCGCGTGTCGACTTCCGCGTTGACGTCAAGATCCCCGGAGGCGTGAACGCGTATGTGGTGGATCTGCGAGGGGAGCGGTGCGTTCCTCCGATTTCATTCCAACATTTCGAGGCCTGATTTCAGCTAGACACGAAGCCACTCCCGATATGTGGCAGGAGACGTTTGTCTCCGCTCTCCTGCGTGCGATCCTCTATTCAGATGACCCTGCTCATGCTCTCGATGCATACCGCAAACTGGACCCCATTACTTCCCCCGAAGGCGAGCTGCGCTTCCTGGCTGCAGCGGAAGCTCTGTTCCTCAAGGGTGCGTCCCTTCACTGCAACTAGCTCCCTGCTTACGTTCTTTCGTACAGGCTGGCAAGTCGGCTCTGATCCAGAAATCCAGGTTGCGTCGGTAACGACGAACCACCTCACCGCTGGGCTTCTCAAGTATTTCGGCGCCTCTGGACGTTACCAGCAGGCCGCGAACCTCTTCGAGAAGATCGCGGTGCGCGAGCCGGAGGTCAACTCCCTCCTTGCGCGCGCGTACCTCGGAATGCGTACGGGAGCTTTTATCTCTTATCGCGCCAGCCACTGATTCTCATACTCGCAGACGAAGAAGTGAAGGCGCTACAAATCATGTCCATGGCGCTGCGCAATGCACCCGGGCCTGCTTCCTATACGCTCCTGCATGCACAATGCGACTTCCTGCGGGAGAAAGGGCGTTCGGATTGGGCGCTTAAGCTGGCGAGGCAGGCGGTCAACGCCGCCCCCAGCGAGTTCGTCACCTGGGAGAAGCTCACGGAGGTGTACGTCGAGCTCGGCATGTTCGAGTCTGTGCGTGCAGTCAACCCTTGTTGCCTCGGCACCAATGCTCACCGTCTCTGCAGGCGCTACTCACACTCAACTCGTGCCCGATGTTCACGTTCAACGGGCGCGACGCACATCGTGCATTGACGCCCGCCCGCGTTCACCTACCCTTTCATCGCTCGATAGGCGAGATCTTACCGGACCGCGTGAAGACGGAGGATGACGAGGTCTGTTTTCCTCTTCTCGATAACGGAAGCGAACCGACCGAACTCTCTAGGCGGACCCTGCTCTGCAGCGTCTCCCCGCGCCAGGGCTGCGTGGCACTTGGGCCCGTGCATATGGACTGCTCACGCGTCTCGTCGCGCAGATCGGTTGGGATGAGCTCCTCAAGACGCGGAGCGCAGTATTTGTGATGGAGGAGGAGTACCGCATGCAGAAAGCTCAGGGCGACTTTAATGGTCACGCGCGCACGGAGTCGGCGGAAGGGACGACACTTGCGGAGGGCTGAGGAGGACAACGCGTCAACGCGGGGAATGGTTAGCCCCGTCTCTGCTACCACGAGTCCGGTCAGTGCGACCGCGCCTGAGATGAACGGAAACGGAGATGCTACCGCCAAACCCAACGCGAGCGAGAATGGGATACCGACGATCCGCATATCCACCGAGTCGGATCGCGAGGACGACAAGGGCGCAGCTGCGACGGCGGCAGATTCTCTGGAGCGACCAGTGCAGGCCGCGGCGGGCGACGACGAGGCGGACATCACCCACGCGGACAAGGATGCGAAGAAGGAGCCGGCTTCACCGCTGCCTCAGGAGCCGTTCTCGTTCAGCAACAAGCGGTTATGCGAGCGGTGGCTAGACAACCTCTTCATGGTCCTATATGAGGTTTTTCGATTCTTCTCAGCCGTCTGGCGTGAAACTGACCTTGGACTAGGACCTGCGAGTATGGACGATTTTCCGCGCAGAAGTGGCGCACTTCAAGACCCAGCACGTCGCGTACCGCAAGACGGGGCTGGAATGGGAGATCCTTGGTGACCTAGGAATGCGCCTGCACCACAAGGAGGAGGCGAAGGAGGCGTACCAGCGCTGTCTTGACACGCCCCGGTACTCCGTCAAGCCGTGGAGTAAGCTCATGGAGATGTATGCAGATGAGGGCGACATCCAGCGGTCAATCCAGACCGCTATCCGCGTCGCAGCGTATCAGTATGCAGAGTACACAGAAATGACGGTATGTTTATCTTGCAACCAAGTCATCCCGATTCTCAATGGTCCGCAGTTCCCGACACAAATCGCGCAATGTTTCTTCAAGCTAGGGCACGTCCACGGGCATGCCAAGATCTCGTATACGTTGCTCAGCATGGGCCTTCCGGAGCCGATTCTCAAAATTATGGACAGCTACTTGCAGTATGGCAAAACCTTCAAGGTCGAGGGTTACGATTACTAGTTTCCGTAAAATAACGGCAGTATGCCGTTTATCTCAATTTCTGTCTAATGCGTGGCGTGCTATTATATTTCTTTGTCTCAGTACACATTCCACGTTGGGTCTGGTGCTACATTCTGGGCCTTCTGTGTATTCCGACAGCAGCGCTGCTGCATATTCTATTTAAATAATTCGTCTCACGTTATGCATTGGTCTTTTCGTTTGTATGCAGACTAGTGCGAGTCCAAGAAGATTACAGGTGAGTAGTATACAAATGAACGCTCTAGGGTGGAGAGACCCGCCAGTATTCGCTCGGCGTAAACCCCATTTTGAGCGCGGCGACGGAATTACGTGCGGTCGCGCGCAGCGGACCTGGAGTCTCGCCGTCGGAACCCTCGTCGAATCCGGTGCCGAGCTTGCGCGCAAGGTCGCGGACAGCGTCGTCCTCGCGCACCCAAGCGCCTTCGCGGGCTTCGTCCGTCCACCAGGCCACCGCGCGCGCACGGAGGTCGGGGACGCGCATCACGGCGCCGCGCACCAGACGCAGGAGCTGTATGCGCACCGCGGTCTGCTCTGCGGTGCGCATTGCTGTGAGCGTCGGATTTACGAGCGCGGCGGCGGACGCAGAAGGGGGGAGTATGTGGACCACCGGGGGCAATAGTAGGAAGAATAGTCGACGGAGAAGGTACAGGTTATCGTGCCACTGCGCGGGCGAGTCAGACGCTTATGCAGTTATTAAAGGTATGTGGCGCACCATGAAAACTGACTCCTCATCGTTGGGGGGGATTTGTATAGTAACGGTCGAGATGTAGTATGCTTCGAGACAAAAGGCTCCCGCCACGATCGCCACAGCAAGCGTGCGATAACGCTCATGTCCAGAGTTGCTAATTGTCACAAGCTGCAGAAAGCGTTGAGGACGTGAACGAAGAGAGTTCAAGGGGCGAACTCACTCCAATGACAGCAGTTGCCCAGATATACGACAGCAAGGCTCGCGGCAGCGCAAACATCCCGAAATCATCGAATGAGAGGCAGTAATCACACGTCGAAACCACCGAGTGGCCAAATCTAATCGAGTTGAGGTGGAAAGGTGAAGCCAGGTGCTTAACTCACCGAATGTAATACGTTTTCACGTCGAATGAACCAAGGTGTTTGAGTAGCGTCTCGAGTGGCTTTGGAAGGTCGCCGGTGTCTGACTGCTGAATCAAGATGCTCCGGATAGCATCGCTAGGGGTGTTTACTGGGATCTTCAGACGCGTGAAGATGTTGACGGGTGGCAAGACAATGATCTGGTACAGAAAGTAGAGAGAGTGCAGGAGAACAAAAATATTGAGCAGAGATCTAGTAGAGGTTAATGGCCGTCCGGGCGCCTTGTGGATGACAAAGTAAAACCAGGGCGCGATGACGGCGGCCGCGGTGGTGAAGAAGAGGACGAGGGAAACGCCAGCAGCCATCGCGTCGAAGGAAGAAACACGTCAGATGAGAAGCGCGATACCATCACGTGTGAAAATTCCAAACGAAAGGAAAGGAAACAAAAGCAAAAACTGAACCTGCCCGGGATCGAACCAGAGACCTTTCGCGAAACAAGAACATGTAAGGCGAACGCGATAACCACTACGCCACAAGTCCACCGCATCACACTTTCAAGTAAAGAGTATGGAAGGAAGATGATTTTGAAATTGAAAGAAACCGGAATAAAATTTAAATAGCAAATGCACCAAAGCGTCGCGGCGGGAAGAATGAGAAAGAATATTGTTCGTGGAGCATTCGGTTGACAAAGGAATGGAAGCCGGTTCTAAATGACAGGTCAACAAATCAACATCGCCAAACATAGGCCCTTCTGCTCTCAACACCATGTCCGACGAGTCTGCTCCCCGGCGGTCGAATCGAAAGCCCAAACCTGCCCAACGTGAAGCAGTTCCCGTTGCCGCAAATGTTCCTTCAAAGCGCAAAGCCAAAGAAGACGCGGACCCTGCAGAACAACTTCACTTACTGTTGCAAAATCCGAAAAGTCGCCTCACGAAGATGAACATATCTGTGCGTTTCCGGTTAGACACCCGGCAGGAGCTCAATTGGCGCGGTACTCATAGGACCTTATTAATGCGAACTCTTGGAATATGCTCTCCCCAGATTCGCAATCTCGACTCGCGGCTTTGCTACCACCCACTGCTTTCCCTTCTTTCCAGCCTTCTATTGGATTCGACCATCCCGCAGCAGGAGATTCGATGAATATTGACTTTGAACGATCAGGTCCTATAGACACCTCGCTATTCACGGACCCTCATTTCCTCGCCGCCGCACATACCTTCCAGGATCACTTATATTCCAATTGGCTATCCGATGGGCACGCCGAGAAGGTGAAAAAATATGAGCAAGGAATCAAAGATGGCAGTCTTGCAGCCGCGTGGAAAGACGAAGTTTGGGAACGGGACAACCAAAGGGAAGAACCGACGGCAACAAGCGCAGCGAATGGGCCTTCTCTCGCAGGGTACAATCTTTTATCGCTCAGTTTCCCCTTCAACTGTGGCTCATATTTTTTCCCTTCCAGGGAAGCTGCCGAACTCAAGCTTGTCGATTTGGCCAAGAATTCTGTTCTCCGCGAAGGAGATGTAATTGCCTACAGACGCAACTTCTCACATCTGGATATTGTCGTCGAGAAAGACACCATCGTGAGGATTTTCTTTTTCCTAGACCAAAAACCCGGCTAATGCGCCACGTAACTAAAGGTCCAGAGAATTGATCCCCGCACACACAGCCTGACGGTATTGGTAGAGCCAGGGACAACGTGCGATCTGCCCGCTCACCTCCTGATGCCGGGCCCGTCGGAGCCCGACGCTCCGACACGTATCATGACGATAACAAGTCCCACACAACTCGAAAATGCACTGCTTGATGTGGACGGGCGGGTCGAGAAAGCGAAGCGCCCCAATGGGAATGCGTGGAAAGCAATGACGCTGTGGCGGTGGACGGGCGATGCCTTGGAGTACACATCGTCATCGGCCGACGGTCGACGCGGGGGTAGAGAAGATCATGGCACACTGTTCTACTTGAGGGCCTGCTATTACCAAGATAGGTAACGTTGCGAGATCGTTCTACTAGCTATAATGCTGTACGTTTACTCCGCCCCGTTTGCTTATAAAGCCACTAACCCCTTGATAGATGCTATTAGCGCCTCAGTGCTCGTCAAAAATGAACCGTTATTGTCAAGAACGAAATCCGCGATGGCTTTTACAAGTTCAGCGCCCCTCGCCCGTTTCACGACGTCCTTGTCCTTCAGCTCTTGTATTTTCGCTGCAGCGAGTGCAGAGCCGACTCGTGCGATTTGTCTTCTGGTTCTTTCCGCTTCGGACACGTCGATATATACGATCTGCAGAAGTGGCCCGAGAATCCTCTTTGCCTCGTGAATGGACCCATTACGATGCAAGGATTCCAACGAGAGAATAGACACCCAAAAGTGCGCCTTTGAGTAGTCCTCTATTTGCTGGATGAGTACATGCGCCTGAACCTTTTCAGGCAGCGTGTATATGTTCATTCCAAGCTGTTTGCTCGCGTTGTCGAATAAATAGCTGCAAAGGACAGAAAGTCAGACCGGTGAGCAGTCAGAATCATGCAAGTGACGTACGCAAACTTTTCGCGGCGCCCTGCTTCTCCGAACTTTGTGTCTACGATGCTTCCCATCGATGACTTCCCGGACTCGGAAAGCCCTCCGAGGGCAACCACCATTTTCAAGCTTTGCCGGTGGATGAATGGTTTGAACATCATGTCTCCCGATAATCCCATCAGCCGTTGAGGGAACGCCTCGGCGATGAGGCGGCGTAAATGGTTTTGGATCTCCAAGACGGTTTCATTTTTTGTGTCGATGATGTACTGCTGCTGCCACCCCGCAAGTGCAGCATCCGAAATCCTCAGAATATTTTTGTCCAAGTCATTGTATGCGGTGAGATCTTCCGAAGCTATTAACACGATGTGGATTCCGGGTGCCTCTTCATCCACCCCAGCAGATAAATCTGTCCACGCCCGTGACCCATTTTTTATGACGACTAGTTTCCCGTCAGTCAAGTGTCTGTGAACTAGCTCCAAACGAACAGCCAGATTTCGCTCATATTCTTCGGACTTCAGGGCCGGCATGGGAATAAGAGGTCCGATCCCAGGCCGCGTAGGATGTGTGTGAACGGCGGCACATTCCACGCGGATGATATCTGGAGAGAAGGGGAGGACGTTGATTTGAGTGTCCAAAATCTCAGCTGCCTGCGCGAAAGTGCGGGCCGTTGTGTAAAGCGAAACGGCGGGCATAAAGGAACGGTAGCAAGGTGGGCGCCGGTAGGCGTCGGTTTACACGTGTGAGGTGTGATGACGACCAGGCGCCAATCAGGTTCGCATTCAAATTCGCAGGTCTGTTTCCTCGAGTTCGGTAGAATATCGCAAGGAGGGCGTCAGCTCATGCGAGCGGTACTGGGTTTCCAATCAACTGGAATGACTTCGAACTTGGTGTGGCAAATAAGTTCATTACCAAAACCATAGCATGGGTTTACAATAATAATTTTAAGAGGGTGTTAGGATGGATGCCTGACTATCTAGATGTAAACTTTTGAAAAAGTGTCCCAATTAAACAATGAAAATACGTACACTATGCGAGTTCACATCAGGTAGCCATACTTTGAATATGTCGCAGGGTGGTCCTTGTAATCTAATCCATATTGGAACCACTGGAACGAGAGACGTTCTCCGGCGTCAGGAATTTTCGCCCGCACTGTGTCCTCCACGTCCCGACGAATAGACTGCTCATAATGAAACTCGGACAGATCGGGAGCAGAGAAATGGAAAACGAGCCGCTGAAACCGCGGGAACTTTACCAAGAGGAGGTCTTTAAGCAGATTCTTCTGTACGATTCCCATTTCCATGATCTCGCGAAATGTTTCCAGATCTGTCTCGAAGCCGTCCTCGTCATCTTCATGAAATTGAATCCGAAACCTGATCTCCGTAACATTTGGTGCCGGGGGACAGGCACGAAGCAGTGTTTCTGCTGTCGGGTCGGGCGCAAGGCGAACCTCAAGCGAAGTTAGAGCCGGGAACGCGGGTAAGCGTTGGAACATATCTAAGCCTTGGGCTGCCTCTGATGCTCAAGTTAGTGGGACATATAAGGATCAAAAGAAGACACACGGGAGCCGAAGGCAGGATCAAGGATAAGGTGTTCGAGAGAGTCGGCTGAAAGTCTGAGGAGCTTGGCCATCGTAGCGATGGAACATGAGTCGTCGAAGCCGCTCAGGATCGAGTCTCCGAATATAAGATATTTGAGTTGAAGTGGAGTGGAGTGATCCACCAGGTCGATGATATAGTTTGCGGGATCGATGCAGTGAATATCGAGCTTCTCGAGAGCGGTAAGGTCGAAGAGACCAGTATGAGGGCTTGACTTGTCGATACGGCTATCGGAGGGAACTGTAGTCTCCTTGAGAGCAAGAACCTTGAGTCTCCCGCACGCTCCGAGAAGTTTGGAGAGGGAGTCGAAATCAGAGAAGAAACAAGTAAGATGTAGTTCTGTAATATTTGGAAATAAAGATAGGCGTGGGGCGGCTGCGACGACGTCCGCCGTGAGGGAAGATTCCCAGGTGACAATGCGAACACTGGGCATGGGAGGGATTGTAGAAGGGTCCGGAGCCCAACGCGTGTCTGGTCCTAGGACTATTCCGCCGCGGGGGCGGTTGTACTGCCATGTGGAAAAGGTGACGCTTTTCACAATTGTTGTCAGCTCAGCATGCCCAGCCAAACGTGAAAGTCTTCTGGGCATGAAAGTTTCACTGAAGCAAAGTGGTACACAATTGCCGAGCATCTCATTTCTTTGGACACTAGGGACATGGCACTCAACGTCGGAGCATGGTCACCATTATGAGAAGTGATTTCATGAGCAAGCTCGAACGGTAATCTGGACCCTTTTAGGTCATGTCGCTCAGATCCACGTATTAGGAGACTGAGTACCACTTACAAGCATCATAGGAACTCATGGTCCGTAAAAAAAGAAGGCGACAGAAACAACGTCTGAACTTGGATTTTTCTTTGGTGTGTCGGCCGAGTGTCACCAAAAGTGACAGATCTGTGACATAATCAATCAATCAATGACATTAACACGTGATCATGACAGGGTGACATGAACCTCCTTGTCACCTTGAACTCCTCAAGCCTTTGCTCGTGAACCCTCAGACCGAGCGCTGAGCAAACGTCGAACCAACCATATAGCGCTATGTCTATCTATTATATGTGGATTTTTTATCTGGTCCTCAATTCTGACCAATTTTCCTTCGTCAATTTACTCCGCTGGGCCCTGGCAGCTTCAAGACTTGGGCGTTTCTGAATTCTGATTCAAAAATCAAGGCGAACGAAGCTAGAGTCGACTGGGATCCGGATCGAAGTCCTCGCGTTTAATTTGGTGTGGTTGGAGAACTCGCTAAAGGTGATAAACTTCAACTCTTGACTTTAACTCCCCGCCCTCAGTGGAGAGAAGATTACAACAGATCTGCCACTGAGTATAACTTTGTGAAAATGGCAGTCTAGCTC
Organism: Mycena latifolia; assembly: GCA_029289555.1. Taxonomy (NCBI): domain Eukaryota; kingdom Fungi; phylum Basidiomycota; class Agaricomycetes; order Agaricales; family Mycenaceae; genus Mycena; species Mycena latifolia. The sequence continues at coordinate 894,588 of JARJLE010000011.1, read as the reverse complement.
AAGGGACTGTTTTTCCGTTGTCGTCAAAATTGCCGGAATGGCATTCTACTGTTTGCCCCTCCCCGTCGTAGCCCGTCACCAGGGAAAACCGAAATAGATCTCCGTTCGAACAGCTATCTCCGACCAGAGACTCAGCCAAGATAAATTCCACCCGAGATTTGGAATCACGCAAACTGTACCCTCCACGATACTATGCACACATCGAGCACACCACCCACGCGGAAAAGCAATGCAAGTCAGATTTTCGAATACGCCACGCTTGCGGCAGAAACTGCACGAGATCTCGCTGAGGCTTCACGGATCCCGTTCCTACACACTGCTGCTGGGGCAAGTCTGCAGGTACTGGGCGAAGTACAGGTTTGCGCTTTTGCATCCGCTTGGACATCTCTCAATTTGCGTCATGTAGACGATGAAGAGGAGTCAGGGAATGCTATTGCGCATCACTGAACTCATACACCAGCTTCTGTGCGCGATAATCCACATATACATCACCGAAGAAGGCGTTCTCCCGGTCAAGACATTGGGACATCTCGGACACTTTGCAGAGTATGTTCAAGATCCATGGTAAACCTGCACGTTCTCATCAGATCCCTAGAACCCTCCAGAACATCCTGACTTCCTTGCAGTTTCAGCAGGAGCTCGGGAAGATCAAACGCTTCATTCGACAATATGAAATCAGCCAACAGCTTCGGGCGTACGAGGGCGAACTGCAATTCATTTCAGAGAATCTCAAGGTGGGTTGATTGCGATTCAGGACCGCCTTTCTGGTTGATGACCATTACTTGAAGATGCGAAACAGAATCGCTATGGCAGCTGAATTGGTTGAATTCGAGCTGGACGCACAACGACGACACCAGGAACTCATCAGTCTTATTGCGACCAGAAATGACGGGGACTCAATGGAATACTCAGCGTCTGTGAGCTCTTTTCCCGCTAACGTGTTCCGCCAAGTTTAATGTTCATGATATTAACTGACTCCGTTCGTAGTTCATCCATCAAAGTAACAGGCTAGTAAATTGGCTCCGTTACAAAGACTCACCGGCTCATGAATAGGTATAGTTCTAGCGTCTTTTCATTATTACCCCCGGTTCCGAAAATCTTCCATGGGAGAGATTCGGAGCTGGCGCACATTATGACGAACATCCATGTTGCACCAGCTCACGTCGCGATCCTGGGGTCTGGGAGAATGGGTAAAACAACCCTTGCAACAGCCGCCCTACACCACCCCGAAGTCATTTCAAAATACGAGCGGCGCTATTTCATCTCGTGCGAATCGGCATTCGAGAAAGGCCAGTTTGTTAATACTATCGGTGCCCACCTCGGCCTCGAGCCATCCAAGGAGCTTTCACATGCCATCGTCACTCATTTTATTGAAGGCGGACGTACCTTTTTGGTGCTGGATAATCCCGAGACGCCATGGGAACAGCCTGAGTGTCGAGGAGAAGTGGAGGATCTCCTGTCCTCACTCAGCGACCTGCCGCAGTTGACATTGCTGGTAAGCCCTGTTCATAATCTCGACTAATATGTTAAACGGTACCCAGATCACGATGCGCGGTGCAGAAAGGCCACCCAAAATAAAGTGGACTCGACCCTTTCTTCCTCCGCTCGAGCCCCTTCCTCCCTCTGCGTCCCGTCAAACCTTCGTCGAGATCGCAGATGATCCGCGAACCGACTCTGAGGAATCGGATTTGACGGACCTCCTTGTCCTCTCTGGACACCTCCCTTTGGCTGTGAATCTTCTGACCACGGTAGCATCTTATGAAGGCTACACAAAAACGTTGCTTCGCTGGGAAACCGAAAAGACGGCGCTTTTGTCGGACGGCTGTGACAAGAGATCGAACTTGGAAACGTCGATCACTATCTCCCTTTCCAGCCCGCCCATGCTGTCCTCTCCCGGTGCCAAACAGCTCAGCTTACTCTCCTTGCTGCCCGACGGCCTTGATGGCGTGGATCTCCTCTCGCGCGAAGCAGTCGACATCTCGAATATTCTGGAATGCAGAACAGCGCTTCTCCGTACTTCCCTAGCGTACGTGGAGCACGGGCGGCTCAAAGCACTCAGCCCTATACGCGAATATATGCGGCTCGTCCACCCACCCGCGCCCGAAGCAGTGGAGCACCTGCGCCGGTATTGGGACAATCTCTTGGTGCTCTGGAAATCCCACAAAGAACTCCCGTCCGGAAACCTCGTCGCTCACCTCAGATGCAACCTCGCGAATATCGACAGTGTAACGCAGGTCGCATTGGCCCGAGAGCTCTCGGGGGCCGACCGACAGCGTCTAATGCGCAGTATTCTGAACTTGGATCTTTTCTCGCAGAGCATTCTCAAGGGCAAAAGTTCGCTGGTTCAACATGTCGATCACATCGAATTGGAACCGTTTGTGCTCCTGCCTCGATCTTGCAGACTATTATAGCCTCCCACCTGCCCAAGCGGAGGTTTTGATTCAGCAGGGAATTCGGTACTTTGAACAGCAACAAGATTCGTCAGGCCAAGGTACGATTCTTTTAATAAAGGTTGAACTTTAAAGAACCAACCTCATGTTCTTTCTAGTCGGTCTTTACAAAGTAGCTGCGCGGTACCACTATTTGACTGGCAATCTCCCGAAGGCACTGCAGTTCAATCAACTAGGAATGACGGCCACCGAAATGCAGAACATCCAAGAACAGCTCAGCGCCGTCAATCTGACCACTGTCGTTCGCGAACCTGGTATAAGCTATTCAGTGTCGGGGAAACGAATCTCAGACGAACACGCCGCGGCTTATTGGAGTATAAACAAACTGCGCAGCACGTCGGATCTGTGCAAACTCGGTCGCGACATACTTATCACTTACGGGCACGAAGGCTCCTCCAGGGAGGTCAACGTGCTGGATATCGAGGCGGGGATCAAGTTCGAGAAGAGCGAGTACGTCGAGGCGCGGGCGGTGTACGCCGCGGTGGTGCGCATGACAGATCTGAATCGCCACCCGTACTTCCACTCCAACGCTTTGTTCAACTTGGTCAAGATTGACCTCGTGATGGGGCGGGACGAGGCGCATGTCCTTCGCGGCTTGGCCGTCGCGAAGCAATCGGCCTGGGCTGGACGCAAGGGCTCCTGTTTGGCGAGCGACTAATGGCGGGCGTGCAGCTCGCGCGCGGGGAGACCACCATCGCGCGGGAGGCGTACATTGTGTGCCTCAATTCGTCCCGGCGGACGTATAATTTTCCAGGCGCGACGCAGTGCCTCGAGATGCTGGCGGATCTCATGCACGGGATGTCCGACCTCAAGAACACTTTCCGCTGGGCCACGACGTACCTCGCCTTTGTGCGGGTCAACGCGGTTCTGGTGGCCACATACCAGGCGCTGCGGTGTCTGGGCGATGTTTTTCTTGCCCAGGGCGACACGGAGACTGCTCTGAGCGTCTTTTGGGTTGTGTTGGAGGGGTCCACGGAGATGGACATCCACCGACGACGGGCGGATTGCATGTCTCGAATCGGGGATATTTTTCTGGCACAAGGGAATACAGGGGGAGCGAGGAAATTGTGGGAGGACGCCCGGCCGCTGTTTATCCGTTCATCGCGAATGAAGGACGTGGCCTCAATCGACGCGCGGCTGGCATATAGTTGAGTTATTTGCATAAATTAAAACCGCGTACCTTCCGAAGGAGAATATTAATCGAGGTCGAGGAACCTATGTATTGTAACTTTGTGTTTCGCTGTTCCGCTTCTTGTCGACGGCCGTACGCCCGCAAATGCCTATACTTTTATTTTTATTTTTTGGACTGTTGACCGGCGATTTGAAGCGGATAACGATATCTCGCCATGATAAGAGATGGGTTGCATGGTTGAACGTGGCTGACGGGCGTCTAAAACAGCAATTGTGCCATGTGGCTTTTTTGATGGAGTCACATTCGGACCGAGACCAGGACCTGGACAATATTGACCTCCACCCCACTCTGGGCCTCTGCCCTGCAGCATGTCGATATCACCCCCAATCCGACGGCTCTCGGTCAGTTCCATGACCAGGCAGGAGGAGCTTATCAATGCATACGAGGCAGAGGAGGAGCGTATTATGAACGTCTTGTCCAAAAAACTGGAGCAGGTGGGCGCTACAACACGAGTCATGTCGCGGCTGTTCATGCGCGCTATATACAGCTTAAAGAAGAGAAGATCGAGCTCGAGAATGTGCTCGAGGCAGAGTCCGAGTCGCATGTGAACAGGCTCACCCGCGAACTGTCGAGCTTGAGACTCGCGCAGCAACAGCTGCATGGTCTCAACGGCACTTCTCCTGGGCCCTCGGATCCATCTGCGGAAATCATGCTGTCGGCCCTTCAGAGAGAGAACGAAGCGCTCAGGGCCCGTCTCGTCGCCACGGAAAGGGACTATGTGCGAATATCAAGGCTAAACGAAGTTTACCGCGAGGAGCTACTCGAGCACAGAAACCGCGTAAGTACGCAATCTCTCGCATCGCGTGCGGTGAGTCTGACCGTTCTGCAGCTAGGCTTGCCGGTGGATCACCTTATTGGCTTGGCCTCGCCCGATCCCTACTCGCAGGCGACCCATCAGCGCCCACAGTCTGCCTTCTCGTCTAGTACCTCGTCCCCGACTAACTCGGTGCTGCACTTCCCCACCTCCCGCCCTACTAACGGCGTCCCTATACCCCGTCCGGCCGCGCAGATCCGTCGCGCCAGCAGCAACAATATTTCCGAGGGAAACACCCCCCTTTCGCATTCGCCTTCCTCATCCTCCGACTCGCCGTTCCCCTTCTCGCCCGTCACGTCGCCCAACCCCACGAGCTATGTCAGCGTCAACAGCAACCTCACCAGCCCCCCGACGTCGTTTAACCCCGGCGGAGTCACTTTTGGGGCGCCGTCTCGGGGACTAACGTACCCTTCCGTACCCCCGCCTTCTCTATCCTCGTCATTCGGATCTCCGACGGTGTCGTATCATATGCCACATCGTGAGCCATCGCTGTCGCCGGTCGAGCCGCAAAGCCGCCGCAACTCGATGCGCCGAGGCGGTGCGCGCGTCGTGGAGTCGGGGAGTCTGCGAAGCATCAGCGCTAGCCGCAGCACGAGTCAGAGCCGGCGGGGGAGCGTGGAGCGGGGAGGGCGGGTGGCGGAGACAGGCCAGCTCATCCCTCGGAGTCACCCTGACGGGCACACGCTCTCCGTCACCACCGAGGCGCCTGACTCGCCGCACACGAGTGGCGGGATTGACATTCCGCCGAATGGCAACTCGCACCCGGGCGAGTGATTTGCGTTCCACTTGCATATGGTCGTCTGTGCCCGAACACTGAGAAAGATAGTACTGTACTTGATAATGTGCCATAGACGCCATAACTGTATACTAGCCAATCTGACTCTTTCTTGCATTTATTTTCCGCCGTCTGAGGCTTGTGGCTGTGTGCCGTAACCCCGCCTCGTGGTGACGGGTCATCAATACATCAATGATGGCGCATTGTCTCCACATTTGGCTCCGCTTCCGAGCCTGACTCGAATGGTATAAAAGGCAATTGATCCCGCGGATGGCTTGCTCCCGACCACCATGTCGTACTACCCTGGCCAGCAGGGCCAAGGTGGGCAGTACCCCACCGATGAATATTCAGCTCCTTCCACCCCGCGCGATCCCAGCTACCCCCAGCAGTGGGAGCAGCAGCAACAGCAAGACTCACAACACTCCCAGCACTCCCAAGATCACCTCCAACAAGCGCTTGAGCAGTCCCAGCAGTCCCAACAAGGGCTTGAACATCACCGACCGCCATCGTTACCGCCGCCGCCCCAGCAGTCGTTGTACCTCGAAGACCCCCAACACGTAGTACCGAGTCAGATACCCCAACGAGGGACACATGATTTGACACCTATACGTCTCCTGCCGGTAGCGGGCCAGCCGCCAGGGCGCTCGCCGCCGGTGGAGATTAAGCCTGTCATGTTGCAGGTCGATACCGCGGTTCGATCCACCTCGCACGCCGGACCTAGCAGCACCCGAGCCTCGCGTGCGCACCCCCATCAATATCAACCGTATGGACCACGACCGTCGAGCGCCTCGGGGAACACCAGACGAGATATCGAGGCCCACCATCACGTCCGCTTTGCCAGCCAGACGAATACCCCGCAGGCGCACCCGGGATCCGCGATGCATTCGCCAGCACCAGGACGACAGACGTTCGCGTCACCGATGAGGTGTGCCCCCCGCTTCGTTCTCCGTCTCGTCGTTTCACCACCTGCCTAGCGAGTACGGACCAGCGCAGGGCCCGTCGCCGTCTTTTGTATCGACTTCGCCCCTTGCCGCACCGCCCGAGGGTGCTTTTGCACCCTTTGTGCCGCTAGCGCCCCCGCGGGCGGCGCCGGCCTCGGACGAGCGCCGGTACATCATACGCGCCGACACCCACTACGACCCGGGCACGCGGGTCCTTACGGCCCTGCTTGAGCTCCCCGGGATGAAGAAGCGCGACCTTACCATCACGCTCGCGACGACGCCCTTCAACCGCGTCCGGCAAGTCACCGTCACCGGCGAGTCGCGCCCACCCTTCCCGCCCACCGCGAGCGCCATACGCGAGCGCAAGTACGGCCGCTTCGCGCGCGCGTTCTCCGTCCCTGCGGATACGAAAGTGCGCCCCTTCCCTACCGCTCCCTATGTCTGACCCGTCTTTTTTTGTGTGCCAACGTCTGCCCTCCGTTGCCAGCCAGACGACATTGATGCGGCGATGGAGGATGGGATTCTAGTTTTGAAAATATCATGTGGCCTTCCAGCGGCTTCAGCTGATGAGCATGAGATTCCCATTCGATGAGAGCGATACGCATCCGAAGACCCGACTCAACAGTCGCTGCGCGCGCAACCGCCGCCTGCAACAGCAAGCACACAACATTAACTTATCGCTATCCGACATATACCGCCCCTCAACCCGCTCCCCGCGTGAAAAGACCTGCTAAGTGTCATATTTCTTTCCCTTTCTCTAATTTCTTGTCCGTTCGACACCGCCGCGCAACCGCCGCCCCACGCCTGACTGCCATCACGCGTACATTTCTAACCTGTGTATCCTGTCTGTTATTCCGTTTCTTGGTCCCAATTTCGGTTTTCTTGACAGCGGTTTGTACAACGCCGCAGCTAGAGTAGTCTAGATTGTGCTCGTTTGTACCGCCCTGGAGCGGAGGCTCGTACGTAGGTACATATCGTACATATATCCCCTGCCGCGGGCTGGACAGTAATGCTAGGTACTCTGTAAATAGTGTTTTGTATTAATTCGTGGTCGTTGGCTCTTCGGGTCTGACTTTTAGATTGTGCGAGAAAAGGTGATGTGCCCTTTTCGCTCGTTATTTTGTGCTGGTTGACCATGTATCATCGCGACAGACTGCCAGTGGCGGAAATTTAACAAAAATGTACATGACGCCGATATCGATGCAATAAAAATTCTGCCCCTCATGAAACACGCGAACGAAACCCGCTGCGTTTTTTTTTCCAGACCCCGGGCGAAGTGCTACATACGCGCTCAATTTTTTTGTGTCGCGCCAGTCACAAGCACGTGAGATCGGTCACACGATCAGGGCTTGCCTTGAACGACCACTGTGAGTTGCGCAAGTTGCCTTCAGCTTGTGCGGACGACGTTTGGAAGACGGCTCTAATGCTCCATTACAGCTACACACCTGAACCTACATTCACGGCCGTACATGAAGAAAAAGTCAAGATCCAAACCTTCTGCCAGGAACGTTCAATGCCAACAAGTCGCCGCCCTGGATTCGTCGAATCGTTGAAAGCGCCCGGCTTCGCGCCCTTCTTCGATCCAAGCCTTTGTCCGCCGCCTTCCAGTGCGGCAATCGATTACCGGCTCCAAGTCGCACCGTCATTAGCCAAGGTCACGGATTAGGATGAGGAAATAATGTTCAGGCCCTATTGGACCGAATGGTCGCCGATCGCACCACTGTCCAATATCACGCCGATGGATGCCTCAGCCTTCACGCACCTATCCGACGTCTTCCCGACGAACTGCTGCTACAGTTGTCCGACTATTGCGACCCATTGAGACGCTCCCGCATACTCAATGACTGAGATATGTATGCTGACGAAGGAATCACAGACTTTATTGCGCAAATGCCTCTGCGACAGCTTGCACACAAGTCTGTAGCAGCATAGTTTTGGGCTCTCCGTCGTTGTGGTCGATGATACAGATGTAGTTTGCACGCCAGATCCCGGACGCCAAGCATATATTGACTGCAGACTGGGTCTCCTCAACTCGTCCCTTGAGGGATTAGCTTTCGCTCCGGTCCAACTTTACTCCGGACATTCGATCATCATGCCTCCTCCGAAGGATGAAGGCCGCGTATTTCGCGTTTTGGCGCTGCACTCCGATTGCTGGAAGATCGCCAACATCTGGTTTGATCATCCAGAGACCTTCAAGTACCTAGCCCCCACGAAAGGAAATCTCCTTCTGCTCGAAAATCTGCATATCGGCAGGGAAATGCCGACTGCGATTATTTCGAGAGTGGCCCCCGATTGAAAGCAATCACTCTCGAGGACCCAATTCCAGCGCACCCAAAGCTGCCGTGGGCCCAGTTGCGTACGGTGTCGTACGCCAATTTGTTCCCAGAAGACTTTGCGACTGCGATATCCCAATTGTCACACTGTTCCGCCATGGCGGAACTAGCCTTCTACAGGCTATACATTCCGGATGAACCTGGTGAAACTCACAACTTTCCGTCATTCATCGCCGACCTCGATGTTTTCAATCTCACATTTCGTCTTCTAAGCTATTACGGAGAGGAAACCCCCGTTGTAGCTGCGTTCATTGGATACCTCACCCTCCGGCGTGTGAGAGCCTTGCACTTGGCGACCGACAATTATCCCCTCCCGTGGCCTCAGTACGCTTTTCTCGCGTTCATCTCTCGCTCGTCGCTCCACGAGACTCCCAATACCCTCCAAATCACCAACATCGCGATATCGGCAGACGAGTTGCTTGAAGGTCTCGCGGCCATGCCATGCTTGGAGGAATTAAATATCTCTGACTCCGCTCATTCCATCCACTGGCCGAACAGCAACAACCCTGCGGACGTGGAATTTCTGACCATACTTTTGACTTATTTCGTGACCTTACATGGACCTCAGACAGTGCTCCCCTCGTTCCCCGTCTCCACACATTCGATTGCAAAACGTACATGCAATTCGAGGATGACATCTATCTCAGCTTCATCGCATCCTGCTTGGGCCCGGGACGCACCGACCAGGGACCCTTCCAAACTTTCTTGCTCCGCTATCCGAGCAGTAGAGATCTAAGCCCGATGCTCGCGTAGCGCCTCACGGAATTCGTGAAGCGGAAGGAGCTCAGGCTGCGTCTTGAATGTGAATATACGGGACTGTGGTGGCCAATAAATCTTCAAGGAATCCGATGAAGCGCTGTGTCTTCGGCCATTGTTCGATGTGTCTATTGCTCGTATTTAGGGCACGCTCGCCCAGAACCTTCAAACATCAACCTTTCCGCAAATTCTTGAGCTCTCGAAGCTCTTTTCCTCTGGAATTAAAATTTTTCGAAAAAAACAACAACATAATGCCATCAGCAATGAAAATGAGTATTGACCCGGGCCCATTATTGACCCCATAGGCAACAGTTTTTTTTTCGACTTGAGGGTAATTGGACGTCTTGCGCAAGAGCGATTCCAGAGCAATCAAGCTAATCAAGATGCCAATCAAGAAATTTGTAGAAAGTCTGATGGACGCGGCGCAACCTCAGCCTAATGCAACACGTATGTATTCCCAATGAATCCAACACATCACTCTAATTGCCGTTTATACTGTGCATGTCTGGCGCAACCATCCTTTCAGCCTTTGGTTTGTCCGTTTTATTGTCATGCCTGAACGTTGCAGTTTATGTAAGTAGAGCTGTCAAATGAACATCAAAAATGAGTGAAGCACACGCCCAAATCACGTTCCTTTCCTCGACATATCCCTTCGTGGTCCATCTCAATATCGAACGAATCCGATTGATTTACACGCACACTCTTGAAAGCCTATTCCCTCTCCATCTCCCAATTCTATGCAGGTGTGTGCCTCCGGGTCGGCACTGCACTCCTACTAAAGCCGCCTCAACGCTTTGCAGGCCAACAGGGCTATAGGTGAAGGACCCTCCATAGGTCCGTCAAATCCGATTGGAAGGGCTGATCCACTCGCCGGAGTTCCTACTACCATGAGCGGCGCAGAGACAGCTATGCGTAGATCCAACACGGGCCTGCGTCTCCTGTCGCTCGGTAATTCTGCGCAATGTGTTTTAGCGCTGTGTAACGTGTTGACGCTCCCTCGCAGATGGAGGTGGAATCCGCGGACTCTCATCGCTCCTTATTCTGGAAACGATCATGTACCGGATTAAAGTCGCGGAGAACCTTGAAGAGCCTCCCCTTCCATGCGATTACTTCGATCTCATTGGAGGTACCAATACCGGCGGGTGCGTTGACTGTGGTGTGGTGGTCATACGCTGATCAACGGTGACCAGGATCATCGCCATTATGCTTGGTCGCTTACGAATGTCTGTGGAGCAGGCAATCAAATCTTATGATGATTTGAGCGGCCAAGTCTTCCGGCAGTCGAAACTCATGGGCGACGGCAAGTACAGTGCAACCATGTTGGAGAAAGTGATCAAGGCCATTATTGAAGAACGGACTGGGGATAGCGAGAGTTCGCTGTTGGATGACGGTGCCTTGGGAGGTAAATGCAGGATGTGAGTCCACGCTACAGATCGGAAAGTTGTGCACACTCTTAAGAGGACTCGATTGGGACTCGATAGATTTGTCTGTTCAAGGACCGCGCATAATATGAACGCCGGGATACCCGTGCTGTTCCGCTCCTACCCGTCACCTAACGTCTCAATTCCATGTAAAGTGTGGGAGGCTGCACGGGCAACATCTGCCATGCCAACATTTTTCAAGCACATTTGTATCGGGCCACACAAAGAGCCATTCATAGACGGAGGCATGGGCTTAAATAACCCTACGGAATGTGTCCTGGCCGAGGTAGACGACATCTTCCCTTCCAAGAAAGTTGCGTGTCTTCTCAGCATCGGAACTGGACAGCCTGAGGTAATTGGGATGGGGAAGCCTACGATTGTTGAAAGGAATGTCATTCCGGTGGGGGCAATGGAGGTCATGGTCGGGATGACCACGGACTGCGAGGCGACGGCCGAACGGGTGCACCAACGTTTCAGGACCCAGCCAAAAAGATACTTCCGGTTCAATGTCGATCATGGCCTGCAAAAATTGAAGCTCGACGCCTGGGACCGAATGGATGAAGTTGCAGCTCATACAAGACAATATATGGGGAAGTCGGAAGTCAGAGAGTCTCTGGACGGCGCAGTCAGGGCGATGCTGGGGCGAAGCGAGGCGATCACAACGTTCACATCCAGTACGAATTAGAATCTTCTATGTACCAAGTTCATCTCCTTACGCTCGGAATATTTAACACAGATACCATTCCGAATGAGACACCAGTTCTAGTTGAAGACTCTGAGCGTGGCGAAATCCTCGCCTGGATATCGCCCGTGAATGTCATTGCCAAGCATTTCGATGTTTTTCGTACCCTTCAGCGCGGAACTGGCCAGTGGCTCTTAGACGATCCGGCTTTCCAGGCCTGGATCAACGGAAGCCGTGAAGCGCTTTGGCTCGTAGGCATACCTGGAGCAGGCAAGACGGTCCTCGCCTCCCTCGTCATCGAACATTTGCGCACTACTCAGCGGGAATGGCCGACTGTTCATAGTATAGGAGTGGCATGGGTTTACTACAACTACAAGGAGGCGTCAACGCAAACTCCCGATGCCGTTCTCCTCAGTATCGCAAGGCAGCTGGCGGGATCCTCCACCGACATCTATACCGAGTTTAAATCTGCATACAAACGCGACCCCTACAACCGGCCATTCCCGGAACAGCTGGTTTCCAGTGGTCTTTTAATGCGGGGGTTCAAAAAAGTATTCTTCGTTATCGATGCATTGGATGAATGTGCCCCAGAAAACCGCGATGCCTTCCTTAAAATGATGGGGAGTCTGCAGGCGTCGGGCGCGAACATCCTCATTACATCGCGCGACCACGTTTCTGACTATGTCACCTCTGGCGTAGTTGCTATTCGGCGGATCGATATCAAAAACACAGAGGACATTGCCAGCTACATACAGACTTGCTTGGAGAAACAAACCCATTTGACAGCTATCGTTCGAAGCAAGCCTGGGCTAAGTCAGAAAATAGTGACAGCAATTGTAAAGTCTTCTGAGGGAATGTGCGTGGTTTTTTTTTTCCGACATGAACGATATTAAAGTATGTTCCAGGTTTCTGCTGGCAACATTACAGATCCAATCTCTTCGGAAGTGTACCACTGTTGGCTCCCTTGGCGATGCTCTCAATGTTCTACCAACGACAATTGCTGGTATCTACGACGCGGCCATGCATCGTATAGAGTCCGATGACCGGTCAGAGGATGCACTTCGTGTCCTATCATATCTTGTCCACGCTCGGAGACCCCTTAAGTTGGAAGAGCTCCAACATTTTCTCACCGTTCAACCAGGGCACATGCGCCTGGATGACATCGAGGATTACATCATGCATCGCGACACGCTTATATCCCTATGCACCGGCCTGGTCGTGGTCGAGGACAAAACCAATATAATTCGGCTGGTGCATTACACTGCGCAGGAATATTTCGACAAGCGTTGGGAGGTGTTTCCCCAAGGTGATGAAGAGATGGGACGCAAATGTCTCACATATCTTTCTTTCGAAGACTGGAAACCCACCTCCGCAGTAATACATCCCTCCCGCAAGTTCTACTCCCCCTCCTTATTTGAGTACTGGCCAATCTTCCACCGGGGTCTGCGAGATTATGTCGTGCATCACTGGCATTTGCACGTAGTAAATCACCAATGGGCTCTTCGTGAGTTCTTGTGTGCTTTCCTCAAGAACGATCAATCAATCCGCGGGTATCACCAATATTTATCGCGGGGTCCTCTAAAGGATTTGATAGACCCTAAAGGGATCCATGTGGCGGCCGCCTCCGGACTTCTCCTGGCGGTGGAATGGCTGATACCAGACAACCAAATGAATCTCGGTACTGCGTTGGTTTCTGCGTCGGAAGGTGGCCACGAAGCAGTTGTGACAATGCTTCTGGACCATGGTGCCGATGTCGACGCTCTGGACGGAGAGAGGAACACCGCGCTAATGCAAGCATTGCAACGCGGACATACCGCGGTGGTGAAGCTTCTGCTTAAATGCGGCGCGAAAACCGAAGCGCATACGAAATTCGACGGCTCCGCATTACATTTGGCATTGCAAGGCGGACGTACCACGATGGTGAAGCTTCTGCTTGAACACGGCGCGGACATCGAAGCACGAGACAAGGACGGGTACACGGCGTTGATAGTGGCATCGTTACGCCAAGAACGCGCTGTGGTGAAGCTTCTGCTTGAACATGGCGCAGATATTGAAGCACGAGACAAGGACGGGTGCACGGCGTTGATAGTGGCATCGTTACACGGACATTGGTGGGTGGCGAAGCTTCTGCTTGAACATACTGGCGCGGACATCGAAGCACGAGACAAGGACGGGTGCACGGCGTTGATAGTGGCATCTTTACGCCAAAAACGCGCGGTGGTGAACCTTCTGCTTGAACATGGCGCGGATATTGAAGCACGAGATAAGGACGGGTGTACGGCGTTGATAAGGGCATCGTTACAGGGAAATTGCGAGGAGGTGGAGCTTCTGCTTGAACGGGGCGCGGATGTCCAAGCACATACACAATCCTACGGCACCGCGTTGATGCAGGCATCGGGAGGCGGACATGACACGGTGGTGAGGCTTCTGCTTGAACACGGCGCAGACATTGAAGCACAGGACAAGGACAAGTGCACAGCATTGATAACGGCAACGATACACAGACGTCACGGGGTGGTGAAGCTTCTGCTTGAACACGGCCACTTCGGGCTACCCCCCTGACCCACCAGTTAGGGTAGATTTTTATCAGTACTAAACTACCCTGAGAGGTCATTTTTCTGAGTGCATGTCCCATTTGCGTGGGATGTCCCATTGTCTGGGGGGGGCGCCGCAGGCGCGCAAAAAATTGCCTTTTTGGGAAGGTGTGGGACATCCCACTCGGCCGCAGGCCGAACGGAAAAATTGCTTGTTTGGGCCTTAAAAGTAGCCATATGGGATGTCCCATTCCCATTTGAAAAAAATGTTTTTTGCAGCTGCACGGTGCACCAGCAGTCCTGCTCATAGCTGGCCATGGTTGTCACCTCCTACTGGATGGCAGGGGCGAACGGTGGGTGCGCGTACCGTCGGCTGAAACAAATGTTAGCTGCAGGGACAAACGGTGGGTGCGCGTACCGTCGGCTGAAACAAATGTTAGCCGCAGGGACAAATGGTGGGTGCGCGTACCATCGGCTGAAACAAATGTTAGCCGCAGGGACAAACGGTGGGTGCGCGTACCGTCGGCTGAAACAAATGTTAGCCGCAGGGGCGAACGGTGGGTGCACGTACCGTCGGCTGAAACAAATGTTAGCCGCAGGGGCAAAAGGTGGCCCACGTTCGCTGGCTGTACACTCACGTCTCTGTGCGACCAACTGGGGCATGTAAACAAAAGGGACATCCCAGATGGGGTGGGACCTCCCTCCTTGTACGCGTGGGACGTCCCATTGATGCCAGGGACATCCCAGTTGGTCATGTAAACAAAGGGGACGTCCCAGATGGGGTGGGACCTCCCTCCTTGTACGCGTGGGACGTCCCATTGATGCCAGGGACGTCCCCAGGAGCTGGGATATCCCACTTCAATCGGGTGGGACGTCCCTGCGTGTACGTTGCAGGGTGGGACATCCCACTCAAATTTCCCTGGGACATCCCATCTTGCTTCCTGTAGATGGGACATCCCACCCGATCAGCCATCATGCAAGGGATGTCCCACCATCCATGGCGCACTTGTGGGACGTCCCACGCAGGACGTCGTTGATCGGAGGGACTTCCCTCCCCTGCTAGTATTAGTGGGACATCCCACCTTATTTTTTTAGTGGACCTGTGGGATGTCCCAATTTTAATTCGAACATTATTGTTTCCTTAGTCCAGCAATTAAAGAATTAGTTGCAACAAGTCATTGGATCATTATTTGTATTACTCTATGCTGTATCGATTCGTCCCTACGAAATTCAGACTTGTCGCTTGCTCGAGGGGGATGCCGAGATGCCGAATGTCCAAATCGGGAAACACAACGCATATCATCCCAAAAAGGAAATCACATCCGACCACCAGACGAAAAAGTGCATGCGTTGCATAAAAGTACCATAAACATAGACATAAGTATCATAAGTATTCAAAACGTTCCCCCATCTGTTACGCTCGACAAGGAATATAAAATACTCGACTATGGCCCATCCAGGCCGTGTATCTGTATTTCAGACTCATACCGGGCTCGATCACCCTCAGACGCCAAAACTAGTGTCAGTTTATCCGGCAGATGAGCGTAGCGATTTGTGTCGTGACAGATTAGCGTGTAGCGATCTGCCCGCGTGTGTGATGCCACCGGTTCGAAGCCGGTAGCATAAAAGACCTTGGTTAGGCCACCTGGGATGTTGAAGCGGCACTTGTAGAGTTTCGGCTCTGGGCGTGCCACCGGTTCGGGCTCCGCGTCCTCCACTTCTCTCTTGCGCTTTGCAGGACGAACCTCTGGAATCACCTCCAGCCGCGAACCCGAAGGTACACGAGAACCCGACTGCGACGGCCCTTGGCGGTCCTGAGTTCTCGGCCGCTTCGCTGGGCGCTCCTCATCCTCGGCGTGCGAACCAGAGACATGCCGGGAAGACCTGGCGTAGGGAGGTGGAGTTGCGGCACGGTGATAGTAGTCGGTTCGCGAAGCAGCACGGCGCGGGGATGGATGGTGTTCGGGGTACGTGGGCCACTGGGGAGATGGTGAGCGCTGGGGGTAAACGTGCCGTGAAGGTCCTGCACGGGCTGGCGATGGTGGGCGTTCGTAGTAGCCATGGCGCGAAGAAGTGGCGCGAGGTCGAGGTAGCGCAGCCACCGGATGACGGGGGTATTCCGTCTGCCAGGCGCCACGGGGGGGGGGACGCTTCCCGCCGCCCATACCCAAGGGACTCGCCAGAAGGTGGCATGGCCACCCTGGGTCGCATATACTGGTCGTCGCGGGAGTACCGTGACAGCTCGTATTCCTCGTGGCGGAGCGGGGCTGTGTGGCGTGATGGAGCACGCAGGCCTTGCGTTGCCACCGGAGATCGTTCGCGAGCGGCAGGCAGTGGGCGTGCACGGGAGCGTGAGCGGGAAGGGGAGCGGCGGGAGCGGGAGCGGGAGCGGCGTGACTTGGACTTCTTGGGCACCGGCGGTGCGCGCTCCTTGGCGATCGAGTTGTTGTATGCTTTGCTGTCCTTCACCGCCTTGAGGGTTTTGCCGTTGACCGTGGAAATGAGTGCAATCTTGCGCTGTTCTTCGGGCGACATCTCTTTTTCAGCTGCAATCCAAGTCAGCTCTAGTACCCCCGTGGACGCCACAACTTACCATCTTCCCAAGGCACCATCATCATTACGTCAGCGTCGTTGTCGTCGTCCCGGCTATTCAGCTGTGCTTTCTCCAGCGCGGGCATGAACTCCTTGTACTGTGCGATGCCGATCTTCTTCAGCCCGAAATCTCCCCCAATGACGAACTGCAGGTCGGCGAGCACCGTGGGGTAATTGACTAACTTGAATTGGTTTTTGTACGCCAAATCCAAGAACTTCGGCCCCCATACCATCTTGAATTTGGCAGGGGCTGGCGGGGGGCTGCCAGCGGCCGTGAGCGACCTCGCTGAAATCGTGTTAATTATGGAAATAAAACTGGGGTGAAGGAGACGTACCCAGCATTGTCGACATAATCCTAGCAAAGAGACGTCGCTGCGCGTCGCGTTGACCCTCCCCTTCCTTGGACACGAGCTCTTGCGGCCGAAGCAAGCCCATCACGGGCGGGCCACCATTGCACGCGCGTTTCTCCATGGCGATGTGACTAAAAGCCCCCTCGTTAGTTTGCGATCCAAGCCTGATACACCCGACGTACCCCAAAATGTGCTGGTAGTCCATCATTCCCTCAGTGAGCGTTGACTCGTACTCAGTCAGAAGGGTTTTGAACTCGTCTGTCGCTCCCCACATAAAACTTGCCTGGCCTCCTGTATCGATCACAAACCCCCAGACGTGGACGCCCATTGTTTGAGAGACGAGGCGAGCCTGAAATGTAGCGGTTAGCGGGAGGCTGGAAAAGAAGCACATGCATCAACGCACCTGTCCTATCAGAGGCTTCATGGCCTTCGTCACTTTGGCTTTGAATGTCCCCTTGTCGCGCCATTTGGCGGTGGCGTTGGCCATTGTCTTGTCGTTCCACTCCTTGATCTCGGGCATCGCTGTATAGAATGAGTCGAGATCCTTCGTCACCTCGCGCCCCAACGCCCTGAATCGCGCGTTACATAGTGCGTTGTAGTCCTCGCCAGTCACTGAAAACGATTTGTCAGCATGATTTGTCAGCAAACCCAATTGGGCGATATCGCAGACTTACTGTCGTCGGGCTGGGGATGCACTTCCGAGTGGTACGACTGGTATAGGTTCCACGGCGACGGGCGCTTCATCCCCTTCACCTTGCTGCCGACGCTCCGATGTAATGTGTCGGGGGACTTGCCGCATTCCTTCGCCAGCGCCTTCACCTGGCCCAGATATGAATCATAGGCGTTGATGAGACACTCTCGAATCGGAGCGGGGATGGGGCCTGATTTGCGTGCGCCCTCGCTGTCGCCGTCGCCGTCGACATCATCAAGCGCGTCCTCGCCAGCGGCCGATTCCTTCTCCTTCCCCTTCCCCTTCTTCTTCGACGTCTTCTCGCCCGCCACTGCCTTCCCCTTCCCCTTATTCCTCTTCGTTGCTGTCGTCCCCTTCTTCTCCTGCCGCTTCCCCTGCCACTTCTTTTCCCTCGGATTCGGTAGGTCCTCCTCCTCCAAGCCGTTTGCCTCGATCTGATCCTCCAAATCGCGGAGATCATCTGCCTCGTCTTCTTCCGACCCGGCAGGATTGGTATAGCCACGCGCAGCGCGCTTGTCCAAGGTGCGCTGCTTTTCCGCCTGCTGCTTGCCGTAGTCATCGTCGCTGGCAGAGTCCTCGGACTCCTCTACGCGCGGCGGTGAGGAAGGTGGCAAGGATTTAGAAGCGCGCCGGGGTGGGGGTAGGCGAGGACTACGCAGCAGGGCATCCTCAGACTCTGTACGAGATGGAAGAGCAGTCCCACGGTGGACGGTGCGGCTACGACCACGAGTGGCGGACAACTCCCGTGAAGGTGATCGACCACAAGTGGCTGACAACGTCCGCGACAGCGACCTGCCACGGCTATGAGGAGGTGATAAGGCAGGGATGGTACGTCTGCCAGGTGGTGGCGATTGGTGGGGAGGTGAGCGGGCGTCAGCGGAGTGGGGGCGGCTAGGAGTTTGGGGAGCAGGCGCTTGGGGATCTGGCGAATGCGCTCAGGACGTAGGGTCCGCAGAATGATGACGAGGGCGAGGGTGGGGCGACGAAGCGTGATACGCAAAGCCTCCGAAAGCATCGTCTGGCTCTTGATTCTCGTCAAATTCGATGTACGTCTGCGTGTTCAGATCTTCACAATCGATGGGCTCCGTCTTCACCGGGGGAGTGTAGTCGTACTCCTGATCGTCGTCGATTTCGATGTAGGTCTGGCCGCCGTCGGTTTCTACTTCCCGTGGCCGAGCAGTTGGACGACTCGCGAGATTGAACAGATCGTCAGCGAGATTGTCGCTGGGGGGTACTTTCTTGCCGCCCATCGGCTTAGCACGAGGTCGAGGAGGACTGGCAGGTGGTACTGAGGCACGGCGCGGCGTGTCCGGGACCTGGGAGCGAGTAATTAGCTTGGATGCGGCATTTACAGTAATTGTCCTTACCACTGCAGAGCCCGCGGGCACATCGTCCCCGGAAGTCTTTTTCCTAGAGCGACCTCGTCTGACTTGGCCGGCATCGTTATCAGTCACGGCATCCTGGAAAACATTCAGTCAACGGACCCTTGTAGCTGGAGGAACTGGACGTACTGGCTGCGCTGGCGGCTTGGTCTTCGTTCGGGGTTTAGGTTTGGGTTTGGTCCTGGCCGGCGACAGTGCTTTCGACAGCTGGGGGTTTCTGGTGGATCGGGTTGTTCGCGGGTTCATGGTTTCGGGGTATGCAGAGCGTTGGGCAGGCGTAAGTTCGAGAGGTAGCTGGCGGCGTGTACAACTTGGCTGGGCTCGACCGTATAGTGGGAGTGGGGAATGAAGGGGTGGATTGGAAAAAAGGAGTTACGCTGCAGTCGTGAAGCGTCAAGTCCAATCTTGCGTGCCACCCACACACGAATTGGATGCGAGCACCGTGTTTCCGGTGGCCACCCACGTCTGCATTGGGTAAGAACGCTTTGCGCGATTGCTTGGGTTGCTCAATTGGGTAACCCTGGCGCGGACAATGTGAGCGTCGACCACCTATAAGTACGGCTGTCCTACTCACCAGAAGGACAGCATATTCCTCTGCCCTGCCTTGTCGCCTCCCTTACTTGCGCCCTGTCTGCCGTCGCCTTTTCTCTCGGTAAGCCTAACGCCATCTTTTCATTATCAGCGCGCTTAACGTACGTGTTCGCGGTTTAGTCTGCGCCCCCTCTGCGCTGACGCGCCATTCCCGCCGTGCGTTATCTCCATCCCCTGATTGCCCTGTCGCTCATGTCTTCCTGTCTGCCGCAGCCTTTTCTTTCGGTAAGCCTAACACATCTTTTCATTATCAGCGTGCTTACTGTCCGTGTTCGTGCTTTAGTCTGCGCCCCCTCTGTGCCGACGCGCCATTCCCGCCGTGCGTTATCTCCATCCCCCGATTGCCCCGTCGCTCATGTCTTCCTGTCTGCCATAGCCTTTTCTTTCGGTAAGCCTAACACCATCTTTTCATTATCAGCGTGCTTACTGTAGGTGTTCGCGCTTTAGTCTGCGCCCTCTGTGCCGACGCGCCATTCCCGCTGTGCGTTATCTCCATCCCCCGATTGCCCCGTCGCTGATTTGTCCTTTACCTGCGCCCTGTTTGCCGTCCTTTTTGCTCTCGGTGAGCCACACAATCCTTTCATCATCAGCGTGCTCACCCTCCGTGTTCGCGCTTTAGTTGTCGCCCTGTGCGCCCACCCGCCATTCCCTTTTCCCCTTCCTCTTTTTCGTTCCCCACGTCTCTCGCGTCTGTTTCACGGCCCAATTCTTTGCTTTAGAGTACTTATTACATTGCTGTATCACCCTCGCTGCGTTGTTGCCGCCCCCGTTGCGTCCCTGCGCCCGCCGCACTACATGATCCTGCCACTTGGTGGTCAGGATCAAAAGGCGGGTGGTGGCTGTGCACCTGTGTCGCCATGTTTGTGGTGACTCAGCTCGGTCCACCGTCCCGCCTTCCGGGCTGAGTCACCACAAACAAGGCGGCACATCTGGCACAGCCACCTTCCCCATTTTGCTCCTAACGCTCACCATGCCTGGGTAAGTCATCCGTTCTCGTGTCTCGTAGTTAGTAGATAGTTAGCAAAGCAATAAATGATGAACGTGCACCCTGTCGTCCCTCTTTTGAGCCGCGCACTCGCCAGATAAAGCGCCAAAAGCGCGCAATCCTACGAATAAAGCGCTGATGCGTCATCTTGCAGATCGCACAACCCATACGTCGACGACCGCGCTGAGGACGCCGAGGACGAGCTCAGCGACAACGCCCCCGACGATCCCGACAGCCACGAAGCGCGGATCCGCCAAGAGGACGAGCGAGACTTCAAGATGCCGGAGATATACAGCGGGCACCCATCGCGATTGGTGTCGGACGTGCCATATCGCATCCCCCACCAATTGCTCGCCCCTGCGGTGGGCACATCTTCGCTCTCGCCGCACCTGGCTCCGCCGCGCTCGTCCCTTCGGAGGCGCCCTCAAAACTGCATCTTTTTTTGGCAGATTCGCGCGACCCCACACCCGCCTACGACCTACCGCGCGGCCTTACTCCAATGACTAACCCAGCGTCCTCGCCCAGGCCCACTCCTTTCCCTTCCGACGCGTGCTCAAAACCGCGTCTCTTCTTGCCAGATTCCCACGACCCCACACCCGCCTACGACCTACCGCGCGGCCTTACTCCAATGGCTACCCCAGCGTGGTTGCCCAGGCTCACCCCTTTCCCTTCCAGCGCACCCCAAGCATCCTCCAGTGTATGTCCATCTCATATATATACTACACATCTCATCTAAGTATTAATCCGCAGAGTACGCGTTCCCGGCCATCCTCCCCCGACCCCCAGCATCGCAGCAAACACCCTCACCTCCAATACGGCGAGCCCCTCGAGCCCCCGTCCCTCGACCGGAAAGGCAAGGCTCCCGCAGTTAGCGCGCCAGGCATTGCGCAGTTCCTCGACCTGCAGGCGTACGAATCGGACCGCGAGGACGCGCCAGACGACGACGAGTCTGACATGAGTGACTCAGATGTCGGTGAGTATTTAGCGACACATCCGCGACAGCGCCTGTTGATTCCAATTCTTCGCAATGTAGCAGATTTCATCGATGATCAGCCGTTGGAGGAGGGCAGCGTTCACCTACCGCACGTCGTGCAGCTCGATGACGGGGAGGGCGACCGGAGGCTCGCGCTGTATTTCAAGGATGCGGCTGCAGGGTATTATGGCGAGGGCGATGACGATTCTGGTCGTGAGGACTACCTCTCCGATGACGAGGAGCAGGCGTCCCTTCCAAAATCCGATCCCCAGCTGCTGAGCACTGTGTCTGTGGCAGTCCGCCAGGTGTTCCCTGTCCCACCTCCCACCACTGCACCCCGAGGTTTTTTGCCCATCGGCACTTGGCTTTGTCTGCGCAACAAATATAAGTCGAAGTACCGATTTCTCGCGATAACGGTTTCTTTCACGCAGTGTGTCATACGACGCTGCCCGGTGGACCCGAACCAAGACACCTGCCGGATCGTTGATGATGTTGACCCACCCCTCCTCACAATACACTATTCTCGGCGCGTTTACCCCACCGTCAAGGAGCTCCTCCCCTTCCAGTGCAGTGCGCTCAAAGAACTCGAAGGTCTCATTGACTTTCCTATCCCCAACGGCACCTGGATTCGGCTCAAAGGCCGAAAACACAAAGGGCAGCTGGCGCTGGTCCTTTCGCCCGCCAAATGTCTGGTGGCGCGCCCGCGATACGAAGAGGAGATGCGTCTACGCCCGACTGACGACCCTTGCGAGGTTGTCGAAGTTACGCCGCATCTTCTAAAAAAGAATTACACCGCCATCATTCCAACCACTGATGAATTAATTCCTTTTGAATCGTCTCGCGTTCCTCAGCTGCGCGGGTTTCAGTGTCAATTTCCCACCACTGCACCAACCCTCGGCGATCACGTCGTCCTTGTCAACCTCCCAGAAAGCTTCCACGGGAAAAGCAACCACCACAACTTTAGTAACGGAGATGATGCTTGGATCCTGGCCATCATCGACGATTACAAGTTGAAGTCGTTGACTCAAGATTACACCGTCAGCGAAGACCAAGCCGCCACCACCACCACCCTCCTCAGGCTCATCCCAATGAACCTGGAACTCTCGGTCGACCCAAGGCTATCTCAACCCGCTCGCTACGAACATTGCGACTCTCGGTTGGTGCTCCCAAAGTGCGTGGTGCGCCATGCTGTCAGCCCTGCACCTTCTTTCTGTGTCCTCGACCGGGTGAAATACCGAACGACCAACGGCAATTACATTGGATGGGTTACCGCGGTGAATTGGCCGTGGGTTACCATCCGGGGTGTCGACAAGAAAACCAACAAAGAAATTACATACGACGCCGAGGCCTGGCAGGTGCGGAGATGGTTTAGCCCAGGAGACGCAGTGACTGTCACTGCTGGCGAGCACAAATCTCGTCAAGGTATTGTCGTTTGTGTTGCGGCGGCTGGTTTTCTCGAGATCTTCGATGTATGTTTTCCTTTTCCCAAACGCCTTCGCAAGTTCTTACTGATCCTTCTTAGGCTGAGGCTGTTTCATCTGGTGTAGATGCTGAGGAGCTGCCACGGCTGCCCATCGTAAGTTTATTTTCTCATGTGCATAGTGCGCGTTAACTAACTGTAACAGATTCGAGTCCGGCCAGCGCATGTCGACTTCCACATTGAACTGGCGCCTGATGCGGGCGACTATAGCCGACGCGTGGCAGTTCTTCACCCAAACATGCCAGCACCACCGCCGCCTCAAAGTCGACAGGCAATCAAGCTCGCTACGGCTGCCGATGAAGCCGCAGACCTGGCTGAGCAGAAGGCCCGCGCAGCAGCATTCGAAGCTGTCTCTCTAGCGGACTTCGCGGCTGTCCTAACACTTTGGGCACCCCCCCCCAGAACCAAGTTAGGATAAATAGGCCCACTGGAATAAAATACCCAAGAGGGCTCTGTTTTGTGGGGTGTGCCCATGGGACCCAAACTTGGGCCTGCCCAGCTGCCTGGTGTTTTCTGGTGCTTGGGCGCCCCCAAGGGCTGTCTTATTTTGCATGGGCGCCCCCACCTGTTTCCTGGCATTCTGCCTGGGCAGGCCCACAGATGTCACTTGTCACAGTGGTGTCTGGGGTCCTTTTCCCATTTTTTCATGGGCCTGCCCACGATGCCTTTTTCCGACTACCATTTTGGGTCTTTCTGGTCCCTCTTGCAGCCCCGCGCAGCGGCCCAAAAAAATTGCTGTTAATCTCTTGCTCAGAGTAGTTTTTTGGCATATGAGAGGAGCATATCTGTGTGTATGGTTTCCACTTCAAATCTAGATAATGCCTGTACCTACCTATCATACCTTCAATATTATATTTTGCCAACCTCCAAATGCAACAACTTGGCTTCACATTGCTGTATATATGTACTTTCTATATTTTCACTCCACTTCAAACCCGGTCGATTTGTTTTGAATAAGGCATGAGTAAATATTTTAGCTCGCCTCCAAATAGGCAGATTAATATTGCTGCAAACACATTTTCACTTGACTTTGAACCTGGTCGATGTGTATTGCATAAGGCATGTGTAGATATTTTAACTTGCATCCAAATGTGACAGCTTCGTATTGGTGTATATCGTCACTTGGAACATAAATTATTGTACTTGTGATATTTTTGTCCTGACGGTGCCTCTCCCTCCCCTGCCTGATCCTATACATTTGGGCCTGCCCACCCTTCATTATGTACGTGTGGGCCTGCCCAGGCTTGCCTTTTACTGGCCCGTGGGCCTGCCCACACTTCATTATATACATGTGGGCCTGCCCAGACTTGCCCTTTAATAGCCCGTGGGCCCGCCCACCCTTCATTATATATGTGTGGGCCTGCCCAGGCTTGTCTTTTAATAGCCCATGGGCCTGCCCACCTCTTCACTATTCACATTTGGGCCTGCCCAACCCCTTATTTTAGTACACTGTGGGCAGGCCCACACTGCCCTATTCTCCTTGATGAATACATCAACAAATACGGTTGACCCTTAAAACCCATGGTCCCATGCATCCAGACTTGACTGTGAGAAATTCAAAGTAAATTGAGTACAGCTTATATTCTCCATGTCTCAGCATCTGTGCTTCCCAAATATCTCCCCTTTATTCGTGGCCAACAACAGAAGCTTTAGTAATTATACAACTTCTCGCTTACACCTTTTCTAATCACCATGATTCCTGTCTATCTCCCCTTCATTTCCTCGAGAATTGCCTTTTTGGCTCATAGTGGTTGCTTGGGGCTTGTTAAATTTTCTAATGACTTGCATAAGCTGTTACGTAGTTAGATATTGAACCGCATTAGGCCGAGTATTTTGTGATCTGCAGGCTAACTAAGCTAGTTGAGACCTAGGTCATTAGATGAATCTGAATGCACTTGCAGAGCACTACAACTTTGGTTTTTTGAGTCACAAAATTTTCTAATGACTCACACAAGTTGTTATGTAGTTAGACATTTTGAACCGTGTTTGGTCGAGTATTTTGCGATTTGCAGGCTAACTAAGCTAGTTGAGGTACAGGTTATTAGATGAATCTGAATGCCCTCAAAGAGCTCTACAACTTTGGTTTTTTGAGTCACAAACTTTCTAATGCAGTTGCAATTTTGAACCGCGTTTGCACAAGTATTTTGTGATTTGCAGGCTAACTAAGCTAGTTGAGGTACAGGTTATTAAATGAATCTGAATGCCATCAAAGAGCTCTACAACTTTGGTTTTTTGAGTCACAAACTTTCTAATGCAAGTTGTACAGTGGTCTGCATTTTGAACCGTGTTTGGTCGAGTATTTTGCATTTTGCAAGCCAACTAAGCTACTTGAGATATGGGTTATTAGATGAATCTGATCAACTAGTTAGCACTAGTTAGCACTCGTTAGCACTAGTTAGCCATTAGAAATGCTACTTAGCCTTAGTTAGCCACTAGTTGGCCTTCAGAAATACTGTTATCACTAGTTAGCCTTCATTAGCTACTTATCAGTAGTTACCAGTTAGCCTTGGTTAGTCATTAGAAACACTAGTTAGCTAGAAATACTAGTTATCACTAGTAGCACAGTTAGCCATTAGAAACACTAATGAGTAATCACTACCATTAACAATGTTAGTTACCTTACAAGTTTCAAAACTGGAAAGTATTTCTGGTTTGACAGCAGACATCTTTTGAAGGCCTCGGCCGGCACTACGACTTTGGTTTTGGGTGCCAGTTACATCGGTTAGCACTATTTTGCCATTAAAAACACTAGTTAGCCTTAGTATACACTAGTAAGCCTTAGTTGGCACTAGTTGGCCAATCAGAAACACTAGTTAGGCTTAGTTATACAGCCTGAGTTAGCGCTAGTTAGCCATTAGAAATGCTAGTCAGCACTAGTTAACCACTAGTTAGCTTAGTTAGCTATTAGATTGCACTAGTTGGCCATTAGTTTACACTAGTTAGCCTGAGTTAGCGCTAGTTAGCCATTAGAAATGCTAGTCAGCACTAGTTAACCACTAGTTAGCTTAGTTAGCTATTAGATTGCACTAGTTGGCCATTAGTTTACACTAGTTAGCCTTAGTTAGCGCTAGTTAGCCATTAGAAATGGTAGTTAGCACTAGTTAGCTATTAGTTTGCTTAGTTAGCCATTAGATTGCACTAGTTAGCCATTAGTTTACACTAGTTAGCCTTAGTTAGTGCTAGTTAGCCATTAGAAACACGAGTTATCCTTAGTTGTACACTAGTTAGCCTATTAGAAATTCTAGTTAGCCTTAGTTATACTAGTAACTAGTTAGCCTTAGTTGGCACTAGTTAGCTAGTTAGCCCATTAGATTAGCCTTAGTTATATACTAGTTAGCCTTACTTAGCCACTAATTAGCCATTAGAAACACTAGTTATCACTAGTTAGCCCATTAGAAATGCTAGTTACATTAGAAACACTAGTTAGCTATTAGATTGCACTAGTTAGCCATTAGATTGTACGAGTTACATTAGAAACACTAGTTAGCCTTTAAACCAAAAATAAATTTGAGAGCCGACGATTTTGCAACTGAAGGGCTGTTAATGGCTCACAAGTGTGATTACTGATAAGGTGACTAGTGTATTTCTAATAGCTAACTAGTGCTACCTAAGGCTAACTAGTGATAACTAGTATTTCTAATATAACTAGTGTTTCTAATGATGTATAACTTTGTCAGAAAATTTGTGACTCAAAAACCAAAGTTGTAGAGCTCATTGAGGACGTTCAGATTCATCTAATAACCCATATGTCAAGTCTCTTAGTTGGCCCGCAAATCACAAAATACTCAAGCAAACGCGGTTCAAAATTGGTACTGCATTAGAAAAGTTTGTGACTCAAAAACCAAAGTTGTAGAGCTCATTGAGGACATTCAGATTCATCTAATAACCCATATCTCAAGTAGCTTAGTTGGCTTGCAAAATGCAAAATACTCGACCAAACACGGTTCAAAATGCAGACCACTGTACAACTTGCATTAGAAAGTTTGTGACTCAAAAAACCAAAGTTGTAGAGCTCTTTGATGGCATTCAGATTCATTTAATAACCTGTACCTCAACTAGCTTAGTTAGCCTGCAAATCACAAAATACTTGTGCAAACGCGGTTCAAAATTGCAACTGCATTAGAAAGTTTGTGACTCAAAAAACCAAAGTTGTAGAGCTCTTTGAGGGCATTCAGATTCATCTAATAACCTGTACCTCAACTAGCTTAGTTAGCCTGCAAATCGCAAAATACTCGACCAAACACGGTTCAAAATGTCTAACTACATAACAACTTGTGTGAGTCATTAGAAAATTTTGTGACTCAAAAAACCAAAGTTGTAGTGCTCTGCAAGTGCATTCAGATTCATCTAATGACCTAGGTCTCAACTAGCTTAGTTAGCCTGCAGATCACAAAATACTCGGCCTAATGCGGTTCAATATCTAACTACATAACAGCTTATGCAAGTCATTAGAAAATTTAACAAGCCCCAAGCAACCACTATGAGCCAAAAAGGCAATTCTCGAGGAAATGAAGGGGAGATAGACAGGAATCATGGTGATTAGAAAAGGTGTAAGCGAGAAGTTGTATAATTACTAAAGCTTCTGTTGTTGGCCACGAATAAAGGGGAGATATTTGGGAAGCACAGATGCTGAGACATGGAGAATATAAGCTGTACTCAATTTACTTTGAATTTCTCACAGTCAAGTCTGGATGCATGGGACCATGGGTTTTAAGGGTCAACCGTATTTGTTGATGTATTCATCAAGGAGAATAGGGCAGTGTGGGCCTGCCCACAGTGTACTAAAATAAGGGGTTGGGCAGGCCCAAATGTGAATAGTGAAGAGGTGGGCAGGCCCATGGGCTATTAAAAGACAAGCCTGGGCAGGCCCACACATATATAATGAAGGGTGGGCGGGCCCACGGGCTATTAAAGGGCAAGTCTGGGCAGGCCCACATGTATATAATGAAGTGTGGGCAGGCCCACGGGCCAGTAAAAGGCAAGCCTGGGCAGGCCCACACGTACATAATGAAGGGTGGGCAGGCCCAAATGTATAGGATCAGGCAGGGGAGGGAGAGGCACCGTCAGGACAAAAATATCACAAGTACAATAATTTATGTTCCAAGTGACGATATACACCAATACGAAGCTGTCACATTTGGATGCAAGTTAAAATATCTACACATGCCTTATGCAATACACATCGACCAGGTTCAAAGTCAAGTGAAAATGTGTTTGCAGCAATATTAATCTGCCTATTTGGAGGCGAGCTAAAATATTTACTCATGCCTTATTCAAAACAAATCGACCGGGTTTGAAGTGGAGTGAAAATATAGAAAGTACATATATACAGCAATGTGAAGCCAAGTTGTTGCATTTGGAGGTTGGCAAAATATAATATTGAAGGTATGATAGGTAGGTACAGGCATTATCTAGATTTGAAGTGGAAACCATACACACAGATATGCTCCTCTCATATGCCAAAAAACTACTCTGAGCAAGAGATTAACAGCAATTTTTTTGGGCCGCTGCGCGGGGCTGCAAGAGGGACCAGAAAGACCCAAAATGGTAGTCGGAAAAAGGCATCGTGGGCAGGCCCATGAAAAAATGGGAAAAGGACCCCAGACACCACTGTGACAAGTGACATCTGTGGGCCTGCCCAGGCAGAATGCCAGGAAACAGGTGGGGGCGCCCATGCAAAATAAGACAGCCCTTGGGGGCGCCCAAGCACCAGAAAACACCAGGCAGCTGGGCAGGCCCAAGTTTGGGTCCCATGGGCACACCCCACAAAACAGAGCCCTCTTGGGTATTTTATTCCAGTGGGCCTATTTATCCTAACTTGGTTCTGGGGGGGGGTGCCCAAAGTGGTCCTAAATGCTCAGGCAGTGCTGAATCAAAAACGACAGTCGCTGAAAAACGTGGGGAAAAGGTTCGAGAATATTCCCGTAAGAGTGGTGGGACACAGCGCGCACAAGGGCAAAAGAGGAAGGGTGGTGGGCAATTTTGACAGTGCTGAACGCTCTGACGCCTTAAAGGCCCAAGCCTTGGAGCTCCGCAAGCACATTCATGGCGATACGCGGGGCATCATGGTCAGCTTCAAGGAAACGATAGGCAACAGGCTAGTGACTGTCCCCATCGAGCAGCTCGCCCACGACGCGTGCACCATTATATTATTGACCGTCTTCATATTTTTGACATTTTGAACTATCTACAGCACGCGTTTGCCTTTGGCGCAAGCCATATATCTACTGAACAAGGTTCTGTTCGCCGAAGCGACAAGAGGCGCGCCTCCACCCCAGCAGCAAACCCGGCCTCCCACCCCGCCCCCATCCGAAGCAGAAAACGTCCCATCGTGGGGAATAGACCGTAAGTCTATCGTTAAAGGCGGCCGAGCAATGATCGAATATTTTCACAGAAGAGTTTGAGAGTGCACGCCTTCCGGGCGAAGACACGGGAGAATGGCTATGCTCGGACGCCGTCATGAACAAACACATCGATGTCTTGATCCAGGGCATCAAGAGCTTCGGTGGTTCCAACAAGATGAAAGCCACGCCCAAGCTCATGACCCTTGAGGGAAACATCGGCATAGTGATGTCCAACGCAAAACGCCGGGCTGTGTCGCTGAAGTTGAAGAAGATCGATGTCTTTTGCATTGGCCCGCCTGCTGGGAAGCAACAGCTGATGGAGCCTGTTCCCGGCCCCTACCTGAGGCCTTTGAGGACCAACAACGATGGTACTTCAATAACAACAACACAAGGACGCGTTGTTGTATTGGGCCCAGACGTTCAAGGCAATGCGAGTGCTGTTGGTCAGTACGGCGAGACTCAGCCGCTGATCCCCCACGACCACGGACAATATGTGGTCGCCGTCAGATTCCCCGGCGCTGGCCATTGTTTTTACCACGTCCTTCATCTGTGCCGTTCACTCAACGAGTTGGCGTACTGTGGTGATGGCACGTTTCCAGTCACTGTATTTTAATATTGTATAAGATCTGCATTAGATATGCCTGTAAATACTGTACAAACTGGCGAACTAGCGCGTAATTTGTTAATGACAGCGTTCATTTGTTGAAAAATCAATATTTACTGGTGTGAAATTCCTTACTGGCCCCACCGGTGCCTGAAAATATACCGAGAACAATGTGCCGGCGCGCCAGACGCGTTCGAGGCGCGTTGTACACTAGTCACGTGGTCGTATGGCGCCGGCACGGTTCAGCCGGTGCTGGTCACATCAAGTGGCGCTGCATCAATCACCAGCGCCTATTTCTCTCTTGCTCCTGACTTCCATCACCACTTACAGACACGTCGTGTGTACTGTAGAGTAGCGTCTCCGTTGTAATTGTAGCTTACACGCATACTATACTATCGCTTACACGTAGTTCTCCCAATTTTAATGTGGATTTTGTGCGAGTGAAATTTGAGTGACACCGACAAAGCTCTGTGGGTGGCACGCGCACGCTCTCTCCAATCAAGACCCCTCACTCATCCCAATTGTAGCACCGACGATGCCAGCGGGTATCCAGCTCACCAAGAAAGAGAGGCGTTCTGCGCAGCAACCTCGGGACTACCGGACCCATCCAGGTCCCAGCGTTGCTCACCCGCAGGCAACGATTCCACCCCACATCAGCAGCCGCCCCAATATTATACTCCCCAATGGGCGCACCCTTGAACAGCCGCGCCTACCGCCATTGCTCCGGCACCCTGTGTTCACCATCCTTAACGCGGACGAACAAATCCCAGAGGACGACCGATACATGGTGGCACTGGAACGTACTCCACCCCCGGATCCCACCCAGCATCAACGCAAACGGGCGGCTCAATGGCGGCGTTGGCAGCTTGAAGTCATTCCCAACCTCATCCCCCACTTCGTGCGCATAATGCACGAAACCAAATCACTACGAGACTGCGGCGACCTTGCATTACCGACCGGAATTCCCGAGGGGTGCTCCTGCGTTGCTGCCAGAGTCCACAAGATCGCTATTGTGCGTTTCTGCGGTATGTTTTCAGTATACCTAGCTTCATCGCGCTAATATAAGTTGCTCTTCCAGCTGTGGAGGACGTGCAACTGTGTATATGTCCATGCTTGCCGGCCGCCGTGCAACTCATGAAGTGCGGTGCCTTCCCCTGCGCACCGATGCAACCGTCGCTGGCTGTCGACATGCGCGTCCTGGAATTCTGCAAGAACCTCTTCCTCCACATCGCGCCCAACAACACTGCATTCGCCACGACGCTCGAGCGATGTTTAAGTAACATAGGATTCCAACTGCAGCACCAGGTACGTCTCATACCACTACGCCTACGATTTCTTCTCACCGCTTTGAGCAGAACTCTTTGCGCAGGCGGTTTGGCAATTGCGTTATGTGGTATATCCACCTGCGCAATGAGACGAAAGACCGTTACCGCAAGCTGCTTGAAACTGAGCGTATACGATTCCTGGGCGCGCCGGGTGCCCCGCAGGAGTCAAATCACCAGCAGACGGAAACCTCGCCTGGCCCCCGGGACTCATCACCGCCTGACGCCTCGCCCGCGCGGCCTACATCTCCCGCGCCCAGTTCCCCTACCCCAGCAGCTCGCGGACGCGCAGCCGAACGCAGGCGGGGCCCTCGCTCTCCCTCATCATCACCTGCTCCCCAGCCACGGAAGCGTGGGCAGGAGGCGACTCCCGAGGTGCAGCTGCCGTTCCCCGATCCCCTGCCTTGCACACGCCCCAGCGAGTATCTGCGATGTCGGTGCCCAGCATGCTTTGGCGCCTTGAAGCGCGATAATTCCATGAGGTTTGCCAATTTATGCGTCCTGTATGCGGCGAACTGACACCGAGTTCCAGCGTCAATTTCATTCCTTGCATTGACGCCTGCTTTACGCAAAAGAGGCAGAGTGCGAAAACTAGCCGCGATCCTCCTCGGAGCCACCCAAACACCCATTTCGTTCCTGAAGACAGTGCCACCCAAACAGAAGCCTACGTGGACGGTGTTCGGGAGACGGAGGACAGAGGGGGGAAACGCCACAAAGCGATGCGGGATGCGCTGGAGGAGGAGGATGGTTATGAACACCTCTTGCTCCGTCTGCCGCATTCCGTTCTGGATGAATGCGAGGCATCCTTCAAGGCCGCAGATGAAAAACGCGAGAAGGCGAGCACCCGGTTCTTTGAGGACACGGTGATCATGGGACTGCTCTGTCGCCATGATCGAGTCCTCTGGCTCATTAACATGCATTCCGCGGGCGAGAAACAGTTCTATGTCATCGTGCTGTTGGAGACGCTGTTCCAGGAGCTTCCATTGAACATCAGGGTCGGCCTTCTGTACGACGTTGCATGCACGTTTGAAAGGAGTTGTCGGAAATGGGGGTTCCTCTCCCGTTATATGGACCGTCTAATCTTTGCGGTGTCCGTCTTCCATGCTTTCGGCCATGAGTGGCCGTGTCAACTTCTCTACCATCCCCGCAAACGCGCCGGTTTTGGTTTCTCAGACGGTGAGGGCTGTGAGGGCTTCTGGCACTCAATCAGCCACTTGATTGCCAACTTGCGGATATCTGGTGTAAGTACATGACGTTTAATTCAAGGGCGCTGAGTCTAATATATTTCCTAGTACCACAACAGACTCTACACGCTAGACATGCAAATCGAGCATGCGGATGAAAGCAGCCTCTACCGACTCGGGGAGTGGATACGGCGGCATCATTACCATAGCGCGAATAAACGAGCTGAAGCGCGGGCTGTATTGGTGGAATGTGGACAACCGATGGCGCTGCTGCGCGCCCAGTGGGCGCTGCAGGTCAAGATGCAGACAAAGCCACTCCCCCATACGTGCTGAACTCGGCGCCGTCCATGTAAGAAACTGACAGGCGCTGTGTGTAGGGCGTTCAAAGAACAAGGGCCAGCAGGCGGTCAACGCCGTGATACTGATGCGTGGGGCGCTGAAAGCTCGGGAGACGCAGGTCGAAAACCTACAACAGGCATTCCTCAACGCGGTCATGGACGAAGATGCCAGCGCGCCACTGCACCAGGTGGCGTTCGACTCCACCGACGAAGCCTTAAAGACGGCTCAAACAAAGCTAAGACAGAAAGAAAGCGCTTTGGGAGTAACGGAGCGCCAGTCGTTGAGGGGCTTAGCGAATAGCGAGTACCTGCATCTGCGAATGAACGCCCGGGCGTTGAAACATCGCCTACGTGATCGACTTCGCTCCAGGAAGTTCGAGCTCGACAAAGTGGAACACTCTTTCCGACGGCTGGTTAACGGTATGGGTGGATCCGTCGTCTTGCGTAAGGCGAAGGGAACTGACCATT
The DNA here is from genome assembly GCA_029289555.1 of Mycena latifolia. NCBI lineage: Eukaryota > Fungi > Basidiomycota > Agaricomycetes > Agaricales > Mycenaceae > Mycena > Mycena latifolia. The sequence continues at coordinate 861,386 of JARJLE010000011.1, read as the reverse complement.
CTTTTTGTAGATCAGAAACTCTACGCTCACACAGAATCTGCTGTCAAACGTTGCGAACCCACCATCAGTAAACTCAATAACGACTACAACAAGCTCTGTGCGCAAATGTCCAAGCTCATCAAAGAGAAGAAGGCGCCCAGGGGCGCGATCGCCCCGTTGCCTATCCCTGTGAAGGGCATATGGCAGCTGGATGTCGCCGACGGAATCTGGCAAGACGTGGGGCTCGATGACGACGATGGCGATGGAGATGGTGAAGCCGTACCACCCTGGTTAGGTGACGAGAAGGTGAGGTCGGGTATCAAAGCGATGCTCGAGCTGGATCAATGTGTGGAGGAGGATGTGCGCTTGAAAAAAGAGAGACGGGCATTACAGGAATGGTTTGCAGAGGAGTGGGCCATCGTAAATATGGCGTTACAGCGTGCAGGTACATTTATTCTGTTTTCTTTGAAGAAAAGGACCCGGCTGACGACTCGAACTCCCGCAGAGCTCCAAGAGGACAAATATCAGCTGCAATTACTCCGCGACAATCTGGTTCGCTTGTGTGCGACGTGGCAAAAAAGCCTTCCCGACCTCGGGGTAGAAGATGCCGGATTGCCAGCGTGGGGTCCATCGGCAGCACAACTGGCGACGTGCGTAGTTGATGCGCATGCAGCTGCTCGAGGGGAGGACAGGCATTATGCGTCGGATGACGATGAAGAAGATGGCGGTGAGGATAGTGGGCGCGAAGATGAAGATTTTGGGACTCTGGACGCGGTAGACACAGCGGACATCTATCGCAGTGCGCAGGAGCCTGAATTCTACATGTATTAACTGTACTACGCACTATTCATCTCATTATCTCATTCCTGCTAGGTTTAGCATAAACGCGTCGCGTCGCGGCTTTGGCACGTGGTCGTGTGGCCGGCCCGGGCTTCTGCCGCCGCTGGTCACATCAAGTGGCACGGCATCAGTGACCGGCGCCTATTTCTCTCTTGCTTCCTGCGCTCATGTAGTTTACAGTGTACTTAGTCGTTACATTTTGTAGACTTGCGAGGAGGTGAAAAACAGGCCGAATTGAACGACAATGCAATCCGCCTCATGAAACCAATCGTGAGCACGCCAATTAGCCGAACCAGAAAAGCACGCAAAGCCACCTGCAGCCCAAATTCGGTGAGTACGATCAACGACAATGAAGTGGACACATTGAGCTTGTTCACAGTTGCCCAAACGAGAACAGTGTGCCACCCATCGTGCGTGCGGCACATACTTAAAAGCGGGGCGTCCTTTTCTCCGGGTAAGAACAAATTTTCATCCGTAATGGCGCCCACCCGCACTCAAAAGCGCCCTCTCCGTAGGCTCTCTTCTCCGGTCCTCCCCATCACGCTTCTTCCGTCTCTTTCGTTGCGAGAGCGCCTCCATGATGCTAATCCTAAACTTCGAGACTCCGCCCTCGCAAGTGAAGAAGTAGACCATGCGAAAATGAACAAGGAAGTCTGCGAGACCCGCGCATTGGCCTGTGAGTCTACCGTCTCTGCTCCGAAGCTTTCTGGCTAATGGTTTCTCTACAGTAGCATCTCCTCAGAACACTGGGAAGGCCACCCACGCTCGATGGAGTAGTACGTCCCTTCCATCTTCTTTCTTTCCTTCGCAGTCGTCTCATAGTTGCTCGCATCAGAGGAGGATTATGAGGACCTCTACGGCAAGTTCATTCCAGATGACGATAATGAGGTGTGGCACGCTCGCAAAGACATGGCGTACGCCGCACTCGTCATGCTTCGAGAGGGCGTTAGTACGTCTTCTGTTTATGTTGAGAACGATTCCTGGTAGCTGACACATTGCTTGTTCGCAGTCTATTCCTCGCATATCCACGATCGCGAGAAGCTGCTCGAGTATTTTGCAGCCGGTACGTGACTAGTATATATTGGTGTCCTGAGTTGAACCCCCACTGCCACAGAGGACGCGTTCCACACCGAGTTCGGGGCGGCTTTCGAGGTCGACGATGGCCATGATCACCCCTTGCAGCTCAAACGTCTCCTCACTCAACACCACACCGAGCTTATGCACCGCGCTGGGGGGGATTATTGGGAGGCTTTCGAAATCGCCGCCGAGCCTTTCACTTATGTGGTGGTGAACCCGTTCCCCAGGGACGACGAGCGGCGCGTGGAGCTGGACGAGAAACGTGCGTCCGCTTTTCCCCTAAGCGCATTGATTCCGTTTCGCTGACGATATTCTAGTTCGGGCGATCTACGCCTGCTATCGCATTGACAGAAAACCTCCACGGTTCCCGACCGTAGGATGCCGGACGTTTGTCTTCGACCTCCCCAACACCTACGGCGAGCTGGATGAACGGTGTTTGGAGTACTGGTGCCACCGTACGTGTTTTGGCCTTGATTCTGCGCCTTCGGGTTATTGACGTCCGAGCGCAGGCCGAATTTGGAAGGAGGATATCGAGAGTTACATGCAGAAGGCGAGAGAGGACGCGGCGCTACCCAAGCCAGCGCCTCGGGTGATCCCCCCCAGCATCTTCTATGGCCTGGGGGCCCCTGGCCTTTATTAGTTGTTTTGCTTTCATTATGTGTATATGCCTGTACTTTCAATTGTATGACCGGATTCCTCTTGATGCCCCGTTCGTCTAAATATTATTTTTTAACTCAAGCGCCGCCATTGTTCCCGTGTTCCCGTTCGGGTAATGGGTGGCCAGTGGCCAGCCATTGTTCCTTGGCCTGTGGGGGGTGTATAAAGGCAAGCATTTGTTTCATCATATCGCTACCCAGAACTGACTTAACGAACGCTCCACCACCAACGCTGCACCATCATCTAATTCAATATGCCTGCATCGAACACTATCTGCGCTGCACAAGGCGCTTACTTGCCGGTATGCTGTGCTTATTTTCTCTTGACATGTATTCATCTGCTGTGCTTATCTAGCGCGTTCCTACATCTTCCCTTTCGGATGGCGAGGGTTATGAAACCGCGTGGCTTTCAATGCGTTCACAGGTGCGTTGTATTTTATCGGTGCTTGAAATTTCGTCATTGTTTGTTCCTTTAATAGAAGCCTGCATCGAGCACTATCGGCGCTGCACAAGGCACTGACTGCGTTCCTACATCTTCCCTTTCGGACGGCGAGGGGTATGAAAAAGGGTGGCTTTCAATGCGTCCAAAGGTGGGTTGGTATTTTATCGTGCTTGTGATGTTTCCTCATTATTTCTTGTTTTAATATAAGGTTGAGTCGGACGCAATGCACTGTGTTACCTGCTAGTCAATAGGATTTTACTTTTCTTAGAGAGATGTTCTTAGTTGTATGACTTCAATGTTTTTTTTTAAAATCGACACGATTTCCTGTTTGGGACGATATGCGTTGTGTTTCCCGATTTGGACATTCGGCATCTCGGCATCCCCCTCGAGCAAGCGACAAGTCTGAATTTCGTAGGGACGAATCGATACAGCATAGAGTAATACAAATAATGATCCAATGACCTGTTGCAACTAATTCTTTAATTGCTGGACTAAGGAAACAATAATGTTCGAATTAAAATTGGGACATCCCACAGGTCCACTAAAAAAATAAGGTGGGATGTCCCACTAATACTAGCAGGGGAGGGAAGTCCCTCCGATCAACGACGTCCTGCGTGGGACGTCCCACAAGTGCGCCATGGATGGTGGGACATCCCTTGCATGATGGCTGATCGGGTGGGATGTCCCATCTACAGGAAGCAAGATGGGATGTCCCAGGGAAATTTGAGTGGGATGTCCCACCCTGCAACGTACACGCAGGGACGTCCCACCCGATTGAAGTGGGATATCCCAGCTCCTGGGGACGTCCCTGGCATCAATGGGACGTCCCACGCGTACAAGGAGGGAGGTCCCACCCCATCTGGGACGTCCCCTTTGTTTACATGACCAACTGGGATGTCCCTGGCATCAATGGGACGTCCCACGCGTACAAGGAGGGAGGTCCCACCCCATCTGGGATGTCCCTTTTGTTTACATGCCCCAGTTGGTCGCACAGAGACGTGAGTGTACAGCCAGCGAACGTGGGCCACCTTTTGCCCCTGCGGCTAACATTTGTTTCAGCCGACGGTACGTGCACCCACCGTTCGCCCCTGCGGCTAACATTTGTTTCAGCCGACGGTACGCGCACCCACCGTTTGTCCCTGCGGCTAACATTTGTTTCAGCCGATGGTACGCGCACCCACCATTTGTCCCTGCGGCTAACATTTGTTTCAGCCGACGGTACGCGCACCCACCGTTTGTCCCTGCAGCTAACATTTGTTTCAGCCGACGGTACGCGCACCCACCGTTCGCCCCTGCCATCCAGTAGGAGGTGACAACCATGGCCAGCTATGAGCAGGACTGCTGGTGCACCGTGCAGCTGCAAAAAACATTTTTTTCAAATGGGAATGGGACATCCCATATGGCTACTTTTAAGGCCCAAACAGGCAATTTTTCCGTTCGGCCTGCGGCCGAGTGGGATGTCCCACACCTTCCCAAAAAGGCAATTTTTTGCGCGCCTGCGGCGCCCCCCCCAGACAATGGGACATCCCATGCAAATGGGACATGCACTCAGAAAAATGACCTCTCAGGGTAGTTTAGTACTGATAAAAATCTACCCTAACTGGTGGGTCAGGGGGGTAGCCCGAAGTGACATGGCGCAGATATCGAAGCAAAGGACGAGCGCGGGTGCACGCCATTGATACTGGCAACACGACACGGATATGTCGAGGTGGTGAAGCTTCTCCTTGAACACGGTGCAGACATCGAAGCAAAGGACGAGCACGGGTGCACGCTATTGATACTGGCAACGCGACGCGGATATGTGGAGGTGATGAAGCTTCTGTTTGAACACGGCGCATACATCGAAGCAAAGGACAAGGACGGGTGCACGCCATTGATACTGGCAACACAACGCGGATATGTCGAGGTGGCGAAGCTTCTGCTTGAACACGGCGCACATATCGAGGCAAAGGACGAGGACGGGTGGACGGCATTGATATTGGCATCGATGAACGGCTATTTGGCGGTAGTGAAGCTTCTCCTTGAACATGGCGCGGACATCAAAGCACAGGACAAGGACGAGCGCATGGCGTTGATAGTGGCATTGAGGCACGGACATGGCACGGTTGGTGAACTTCTTCTTGAACATGGAGCAGACATCGAAGCACACATGGCGTTGACAGTGGGATCAATGGGACATTGCACGGTAGTGAACCAACACGGCATGGACATCGAAGGACCCGACAAGGAAAAGCGCATGGCTTTGATAGCAGCATCGGATTACAGTCGTAGTCCTCGGGTAGTGAAGCTTCTGTGGGAACACGGTGTGGACATCAACTTGATTCAACTCAGTGTTGCCCATACTCAGATCAATGCAAAGGATAAGCTGGATGGCACTGTATTCAAGAGACAAGACAACACGTATGCGATGAAGGGCAGCACCCTGCTAATTGACGCGTTGAAACACGGCCACACAGTAGTTGCGGAGGTGCTCAAATACGGTGCCGATGTCAATGCTCGTGACATGGAGGGAAACACCGCTTTGGCAAAGGCATCGCGCAGCGGGAACGACGCTGTTGTGGAACTCCTACTGCAACAGGGTGCGGACTTCAACGCAAAGAACAGACACTATTATACCGCGTTGATTGCTGCTTCGGAAGGCGGCCACATACCGGTCATGAAGTTGCTGCTCCGGCATGGCGCCGGTGACAACGCACTCGACAGACATAGAGCACTGATGATGGCCTTGAGTCGTAGACGTTACGCGGTGGTGGATCTGCTGCGCGAGCATGAAAGCCAAATGAGAGATATCGACATAAGTTCCCGTACGTCCGCTCATTCGAGACCTGGACGTCATTAAACGTTGGCTATTGAAACAGGACAGATGAATTGACACGAGCCTTGAAAGACCAGGCAACGCTGGAACCGCCGTCAACAGCCTTGTTTTGGTTTTGGATTCTTAGCAAGTCGATGTATCATTCATATATTTACTGTTCGTTCCGATGGGCACAAGATCACGATGAGGAATAAATTGTCTCTCACTGTGTAGGGTACAGTTGGTCACTTCCTCCCCGAGGAACAACAGATGGGAAGGAGTAAGATGGCAGTACAGGTCATGCCCCACGTCTGTAGTTACAGAAGGCGACCACGACCTGGTCAGACGGAGTAGACGCAGAGACAGAGGCTGCGCCCGCACGGAGGAGGAAGAGGAGGGTGAAAGAGGAGAGTAAGGAATGCGTATGGACGCAAGGAAGAGGGTATATCTTCCTTGCGTCCATACAGAAAGCGGCCCGGGGATGGGAGGAGGGGGTAGGGGGATAAATGGGGGGCGGGGACAGCGTGAAAGCGAGCAGGAGTAACATGGAGGAGAGGACTCGGAGCGAGTAGGATGGAAGAGAAAGCGAACAGCATGGAGGAGACGAGCGCAATGGCGGAGAGAGGAGCGGGTAACCTGAGAGAACGTAGTGAATGAGAGAGAGGGACGAAAGAAAAGGGCAAACCATCTGAAATCAATGACAGTGCTGTGCCCGCGCCCGTCTCGAGCCATCCAGAGATGTAGGCGGGCCAAGCGCGCGCATGGGCAGTCCGCTCAGCGGCGGCAGGATCAGCATGTAGAGGTAGCGCGCGGGTGGCAGGAGCAGCTCCTTGCGTGCATGGAAGCGCTGCTCGAATACAGCGAGCCTGTGTGAACACTGGAGATGAGCGAGAGTAATCCTGGTAAAGTGAGCCACGCAGGATCACCTAGAGGCGCTCGTGGAGGTGGGAGGGGACGGCCTTGGGACGGTGTGCGCTTATGTGGGGCACGTTTCCCACCGTAACACGACCCAAGCAAGTGCTATGGCTCCAGCACCTGAAGAAGCATGACCGTATGTTATAGAAGAGTTCAAGGACTTGAAGTGAAGGACATCGTGCACAGCACGTACCGCCCGAGGCCGAACGCTCAAAGATGGCCTGAAAACGGGTTAAAGTTGGTAAGGGCGACGACGCAGGCTGAGGCTTCAAGCTTTAAGTTGTAGTCGACTCCGATGAGTTGAGGGAACAAGAGTTATGTGATGTCAAGGGTCGCATGCTTTCCAGGCCAGGAAGATAGAGGTAACTCATGTGAGGCCCGTTGTCGAGAAAAAAAGTGTCGGAGGCTCAGATGAGTCAGATTGATTAATAATGATTGCTTCCACCCGGTGATGATCCGTGTTCTTCCGGACCAATCACGGCGACCAGAAATCAACTTACCTTCAACATAATCTTTCCTCTTTCAACATTTTTCAACGATGCCTTGGTATTAAAAGTCCAAGAAATGAAATGTGCTGGCCAATTAATCCAGTCCCTCGGCCTCGAAATTCCGCAAAACAAGCCCATCTCCGCCGCACCTACATACATCTCGCCACGTAAACCACCATCTCCGCTGTCCGCGTCGAGCTTAGCCACGGACTCACATTACGCGCCTCGAGGCAGCCAATATATCTCGCTGATCTGCGCCAAGCGCAAATCTGCGTGCGAAAAACAATGTTAGCCCCGGGGGAACCCCACGCGGCAATAGACGACTCGGAACTGGCAAAGTATTCTGATTCGAGGTACGAACAGCCGATTCAACTTGTGTCATAGAATCAAAATAATGACATTTTTCGTCCGCCCTGAACCACCTGATCTCAGTACGACTTCTTCTAATAGGCGCCGAATCAGATTCGTCTCAAGGCCAGCAGATTTTCTGTTTTGTCCTGAACTAATAAAACATTGCATGGGTACCGGTCTTTCCATTTTAAATGGTTAAGCACGTCGGACGGGGAATGGGTATTTTATCATTGCTCTGAGCGTGCCAATCGTTCTTCATTGACTGCTGAACAACAATGCCTGCTTCTGCGCCAAAGACCATGTCTTCCCCATCAACAACGTATTCCGCCCAGAACTTGGATTCCCGAAATGATTGTGTGGGAGGCAGCAAGCGAGAATACTCGAGCTGCACTCCCGCGTAACCTGAACTAGCTCGTGTGTCTGCCACGCTTCGGACGAGCGGGGGTACCGACCGTGGCTGGTTGGTCGAAATACGAGCACCGTCTGTTGGAGGGAAACTCCGCACGTACTTGAGGGACGCAAAGTAGCGGAAATATGTGGCGTACTCAGCGGGGCTGCGCGACCAAAACTGGTGGGAGCCCATCGCCAGATGCGTGAGGCGCGGGAAGGATTTGGGCGATAGATCTTGGTACGATGGGAGGTGCAAATGGGTGAGGTTGTGTAGGAATGCAGTGTTTCCCGCGATGCGATTAAAAAGTATAGTCCTAGACCCCGGTCAAACCCTCGGAAAGAATTCCGGCAACGTGAGCTGGACAGAAAGCCGCCATGAACGGATCGAAGAACGAAGCAAGAGGAGGTGCAACCGAAGAATGAGGTTGCACAGAACGAAGGATGAGGATGCGATACACCGTTTCAGGCCGCGAACCGGCATGAAACCGGCACTGCTGAAGGCAGATCAACAGAGCCAAAGCTCGCGGATCTTGTTTTCATGCACTCGTGCCGCCACAGCAAGCGACGTGCACGGTGAAGTGCGCCGCAAGTTTCTGCCTTTCTGCTTCTCCCTTTCTTTCTCGCCAGGCCCATCTCGCCATGGCACCCGCATCAGCCGCCCCGGAAAGACCTTGGGCAGATGGTTCCGCGAAAGCACGCCGCCAGCGATGAGCGGTTTCACGAGCGGCTTCATGCCCTGAAGGCCTCAGGGCTCGTTCAACCTAGTCCTCGCCACGCCTTGCCCCGTCTCAGCAGCAGCACCACCACACTGGCAAGGTTGCCACGTCAGAACACTCAAGCCAGAGCCCGACATGGCGAACGAACTCCCGCCCTTGCGCGGTCACAGTCAAAGTGTACGACGCTGCGATCAGCGAGGCGTCGAGCCGTTGCATGAACGCTTTCGGGCCTGGTCCCAACGTCCCAGGGAGCGCAAGGGGAGGGGAAAGAAGGCATGCACATATGACAACCCCGCACCACCCCCGACCAGGGCCAGCGCGCCTAGGAGCGCGGGCCAGCGAGCCCATGTTCCCCCCATATTCCGTGCCAGCGCGCCGGTGGGGTCAGCAGTACGGCCAGCGCACCGAGGAGCGCGGGTCAGCGAGCCCGCATTCCCCCCATAGTCCATGCCAGCACGCCGGTGGGGTCATCAGTACGGCCAGCGTGCCAAAGAGCGTGGGTCAGCGTGCCCGCCTCCCTTTCCTAGTTCGTGCCAGCGCACCGACGGGGGTCAGCAGTATGGCCAGCGCGCCGTTGGGGTCAGCAGTACAGCCAGCGCGTGCCCAGGGAACGCGGGCCAGCGAGCCGTATGTCCTCACGTCCATCCGAGCCAGCACGCCAGGAGGAGAGAGTTCCGGCCAGCGCGCCGTGCCATCCCACACGAACTAGAAGCTAACGGGCTAGCATACCAGAAGCTGACCGAGGATGCAGGGCACTACCGCGCGACGTTGTCAGCCCCGAGAAGCGACTGGAGAAAGCGACTGCAACTGAGCAGAGCAGGAAGAGGAGCGAGCACAATGGGAGTCACTCAGGGTCAAACGAGAGCGCGGCTCCTGCGCCGGCAGCATCAAGGCCCGCGGGCACGAGCGAGCAGCTCCCCCACGGCGTCGACGTCCTTGAGTCCGCGCAGGTGTGCCCCAACGCAGGTTGAGCCGCGCCGATTTCCTTGACGAACGCGCATACGGAGGCTGCCATCCGAAATTGCCTTCTGACTTCGAAGCAAGCGTACGACGGGCGCGGTCATTCCACCCGTCGACCCCAGACAGCTCGCTTGAAAAGAAGGCGGAGATGTCATTCAAGGTGACCTCCTTCAGCATCTCCATACAAGCGGAAGGCGTTGGAAATATTTGGCTCTGTGCATGTCGTGACAAGGATGCGGAAGGTGTTCGGGCCCTCCGTGGTCCGCGGGGAGAGCAGGGGGCTCGAGCTTGCGCTCGCGTCTAAAGACAAGAGCACCTTTTTCTTCCCCATTGGCAGTAAGAAGAACAAGTCAAAAAAGCGAGGGCATATCCTGTCAATGCCGTCCCGCAACTCCAGCCGATTTCCGAGTCCGGTTTTTCTCCCAGACGATTCGGGGGAAGTTGCAGCGAACCAGCTCCTTCGCTCATCTTCTGCATACTACGCCGTTGACGTACATGAACGTGTTTATGCACCATCTTTCCGGCCTTTGTGTATGTCACCTTTCAATGTCCATAGATCACATTCGCGCATTTTCCAGACGCAGATTGCAACGAGCCCACAAAACGAAACAACACACAACTCTTCAGACCGGGCTCGGATCCGTACAACGCTAGCCTTCTGGTCTTGCACTTCCCACATGTCGGAGATCCATGCATATAGTCGCTTGCGTTCGAGCTGAGCAATAGTAGAGAAGCCCCTCCACAATCCTCTCACAGCCCAGATTCTATTCGAAGATACCAAAAAGACCCCAAGATGCCTCAGTGATCTTCTCGGGCATTCGGCCTCTTAACCGACAAGGTGAGGCCACGGGTGGCAGAGGATGAGCGGTCGTTGCCTAGGCCCTAGTCTCCCTCGACAGACAGTTTATTGTCCCTCATTCGTTCCTCCAGTTGTTGCCCGAGCCGCCAAGGGCGCTTAAACGAGGCCTCGTTCCCAACACGTGGCAGACCGTGTTCCCATTTTCTCAGACAGCAGCGCCGACTCGACCATACATTTACCATTAGGTTTTCGTACACAGAATACAGACACAGCTATAGTTTTGAGGTAAAAGGAGAAGCGACCGAGTTTCATTGCGCAAGGAGCCACACGCGCGATATCATCACGCTCCAGATGTCAACTCCGTTCAAACTGCTATGTCTTTGGGCGGCACAAGCCTACGTTGACAACACCTTCCAGCGAAGTCAGAAGAGGGCACGCGCATCCTTAAGCTATATTCCGGACAAGAGGGCGGCACAGGTCTGCAAACTTCAAGTTGAACACCGGTACGCGGCCACTGGGCTCTCGGGAACTTGACTGAGCAGGATCGAGGAATATGCAACCAGTTACCTTACACAGAGACGACTGGTCCCCACGGCGAAGACACCATGCTGTGCTGCCAGCGGAGCCCATTCGATCCCATACACCGTGTCCACGTCTCAAGGGTCAAGGGGCATTTTGTTGACATCCCTCCCACGAAGGGCAACGAGGTCTGGGCGCGTTACGGGTACCTGACGCACACAGGTCAATTCTTCTGGACCGGAGGCACGACCGAGCTTTTCCTCACGGGAGTCAACTCGGACTTGAGAACGTGGACCTGGTACAAGTGATGAGAAGCTGGAAAGTCATATAGCATACTCGCAACGGCAGGGTCGTCTCGCACCACTTCACGCATAGATTCGCAGACATGTAAAGTTCATCAATACTATCATTAGTAGCAAATTGAAATTGCAGCAAGGGAAACAAAGCTAACCCCGCTGAAGGCCCGGGTTTGGGTTCCATCGTGCATGCGTCCGGGGATGTGCCTCCAGCGGGTGTGGGTTTCCCCCGCTGCACGCACGCCTTCAGATCTGGCCGGTTCAGCCGAAAAGAGGCCGAACTGTCCAGCTCTCTCCCAAACATGGGCCGAGCTTAAGAGAAACAAAGTGAAAGAAAAGCGAGGACCTCTTCGGAGAGGTTCGCAAGGCCGGAAAGGGGCAGGCTGCAAGACACGTGGGAATCAGGTGATCCCCTTCCCAGCCAATAGAACTCCCGATCCAGGCGTTCTGACACCGCCGGCTGCTCGAGGCGATGAACAGACAAGGCCGTGGAAAGAGCGAACATGTCTGCTTGTCCGCAACAACACATGGGCTAAGCGCGCAGGTAGAGTAGCGTCTGCAACCCACGGGGAAGTTAGTGTGAGAGCCAACCCGGTGGTACGGCTAGACAGCGGCCATCGCAAGGATTTTTATAATGAGCTCAGCAGGAAGAGCTCTGAGAGACATTTCGCCCCGCGCCGTTGCTTCAACGATCACCGAGTAGAGGAAATGGCGGTAGTACGGAGGATGGGCCTGAAATATTGACATGTCGAGTGCAGCTCCGGGTTCTAGTCTGTTCGGGGGTAGTGGAGTTGTATCTGAATCATCGTTCCCATAATCATTTGAGTCTTCACTTTCGGTAATGAGCTTTCTAGGCCACATTCGTAAGTTAGTGGATGGCTTACAGCAGAATGGGAGCATTGAAAGTGAGTATTCCATTCCGTTGTGAATATAATTTCTTTTGAAATTAGCCAACCTCTAACTGGGAAATGGAGTTGGCCGCAAAAGGCCACAGGGCGGCGATGCACTCGTGTATCATAGCTTGAGGTTTTGTAGCATCCAAGTATAGCATCATATGGTTGTTTCACCGTCACGTCGCCGCAGATCCCCGCCAGTATACATAGCCCCGAGCAGATCTCAGATATTTTCATTTTCCAGGAATTTTGCAGGACCGCGATGATGGTGGTCAGACTAAGAGTAGATTCCGACTTCCGACCCGGGTTTCGGGCCGTTGCGCCTACTTTCAACACTCTTCTCAATTGCGCCTTGGTAGCGCTTTGGTCTTGTCTCATGTAGTATGCTGCATGCTTAATCTTCTCGCTCAACCTCAGCAGAACTCCGAGTCTGGAGTCCGATGGTAGCTGCACTTGAGCTGCACCCTGCGCCGTCCGTGAGCCTTGCACTTGGTGACTGACAATTTTTGCCTTCCATGATCTCAAAACACAACTTTTCTTGTGTGTGTCTTGCGCTCGGATTCACCCCGTCTCTCTCAAATCCCTCGGAATTCTTCCCGAATAGCATTTGTTTCATTGCATTCCTGGGACCCCCGGATGTATCGACCAAGGGCTCCGCTGTCCCTCTTGATCCAATGCGCAAGGTCCAAGCTAGCATCACATCAAATGATTAAGCAGCCAGCCAGTTTACAAGTGTGTCACTCGATAGCTTTCCTCTACAACTTGCTCGGCCTCTGAAAATAGTCCGTACTCCGGCATCCCCAAAGTGCCGACCTCCTCGACTCCATTTACGCCGCTCCTGAATCCGATTAACCACTTGGCATATGATCATTGTTGAAAGGATGACCATGCAAGAACACTACAAGAACATCCAAAAAATTTAGAGTGCTTCGACTCCACCTGTCCGGAGGCAGGATTGGCCATATTCCCTAGATCCAGACATGCTCAGGATTTTCGGGCAGGTTCGGGCACTTCGGCTACTCAGATCTGTTCGGCTTCTGACAGCTTTAGCTTTCCGCAGTGAATGGATGTTCTGTTTTTCTATTTAGAGGCCAGTGTCAGTCATGAGGCGCAGGGGCGTACTAAGCAGGCGGCCGCTGTCGATTTGACGTTCGTCGCTTGCTCACAAGGTTTCACTCCCACCACCATGTCAACTGGTCCTAGAGTATGGCTCAGTAAGTTCATTTCCGCTCAGCGTCTTCGGTCCTAACAGGGTGTATGTAGTCACTGGGGCCTCATCCAGCTTCGGTCGTGCCGTGACGGAACTGAGGGTTTCATGATACTTTCCAAGACAGCTAGCTACTCACCTAGTGAGCCCAGCACGACCGATGTGGCGGAAGGTCGACCTACAGCTATCAGCCAGCAAGTAAAACTAGACTACCTGTTTACCACACCTCTCTAATTATCGGGGAGAAAATAGTTGAACACAGGCATGCGGTAGAGCTGAACCGTAGCAGTCACGGGCACTTGAATGTGAGAAAAAGAGGGGAGGAACAATAAAATTTCATTTGTCTTGCGCGCCTCGGTGACTTCTGGCCTGACCCCGGATTGAGGATCTTCTGCTACCAAAGATCGTGTCAACCTAAATTTAGGAGATGCACTAACCAGTTGTGCTACCAGGCCATTGCTCCTTGTTTTGAATCTTTGGTTGAGCCGAACTTTTACATGTACTCAACAACCAAAAATTACATGATCCAGTTTCCGCTCCTTTGGAATGGCCTGGCCGCTAGACCTCCTCTCCATGTGCGGCCTCGAGTGGCAGTGACCAAGAATATGTTCTGAGGCTGAGGATAATAAATTCCCTTCCCAAATAGTGCAGTCAAGTCATTTACATTCGTCGCGCATGTTTGAACTCCCCAACAAACTGCAAACCTTACAGACATCTGAGGCGCGTATAACGGTCCTTGTGCGCATTGAGATTCTGCTTGTCACACACAAAGTGGTCCAAAAATGACGATGGAACCCGTTCAATGTATTAGGGAACTCAAGGGGGTACGAAAATGCGAAAATATCAACATACCTTCCATTTTTATTTTCAGAGGGTCGAGCTCCCCCCCCCCCCCCCCCCCACGTAAGCGATTTGTAAGCAACACGTGAGCTTCGCTTAGCCTTCCCTCAACAGTAAACACACCAGAGGCTATACTTTTAGTATCTACATCCTTTAAATCATCCCTAATATCATTCGGGTAGCTTTCCAGGCTGTAATTTATGTTTTCGTTCAAAAAGACATTTCGGCACTGTCTGCCGCGATCAATACACGTGATGATTTTCTCATTGCCGAGTGAGGCCGAGTGGCTGTACCCCCACCCCCCCCCCCTCCAAATGCAGTAATAATCTTTTGGTCTCTAACTCGACGACCATTCCACCGATCGGCTTGGGAGTGTGATTTTCAGAATCCTCGGGGAAAATAGAGGCTGACTGGGACGTCATATAAAATATTCGCGTTTCCGAAGCCCCTTGAGGGAACTACCTACTTAGCTGTGACACTTGAGCGCGAGCTGGCTCAGTCCGCGTCGTGTTGGTGAGTACGACACGTGACCACGAAGCAATGAGTTCAATGACTAATATTAATATTAATCCCAGCATGTGACAGTGCTCCCGTCGTTCCTTTTGCCTTGATCCTCTCCGCTCTCGTCGACTTGGCCCTCTAAATTTTATGGGTGACTAAATTCTGTGACTTGATTCTCTTACGTTCGCTCCTACGGATCCCCACCGTAACCATATTTGCGGTTTACGGTTACGGGTTTACGGGTACCCGTAACCATACCGGAAGGCCTCCGATAGACCTCTTACGGTTACGGTTACGATACGGTTCGGTGGAAACTCAAAGAGGGGGATTCTAGGTGGAATTTGAGGCTTGAGAAGGACACAGGGAAGTCCAAAGAGACTGAATACACCATATTTGAACTCACCCTCCCTCGCTAAGCCTCGATCTATGACCGTATATACGGCTTCAACCCGTACCGTATAGCTAAAAAATGATACGCTTACGGCCGTATTTTATACGATCGTAACCGTATATACGGTCGTAAGCGTAACCGTATACGGTACGGTGGGGGTCCCTACTCCTACGACCTTCTGACGCATGCAACCATCATTTAAGCCGAGTCTGTCGTGCTCGACTCACGATTACGCCTTCTGCTCCATCCCTCATTCCCGTGACTTTTGTTTTACCTGATGCTAACATACCCCTTGGGTCACGCTACTGAACGATTTTTGCTCTTGCTGTTGACGCTGACGAAGCTCAAGACAAATTACAATGACAAGGAGCTCCTGAGGGGACGCCGGGAGCGCAACATTGCCCTTTGGCATATTCCTCTATCAGTCGGAACTGGCTTGGAAATCTTTTTTCTTGCCTTGACTCCGGCCAGTACGTCTTGGTTACGTCCACTGGACTTGAAGACTAAAGCCGCGGATGGCGCAAATGAGCAAACATCGCTAAGGTGTTGAATCTCCAAGTCGACTTTATGGAAATCCATAGTCATGGAATTCTCACCGATAGATTTCTCACACGGTTACTATATGCGGCGGCCTGATTTCCGATGTCCATCTAGCTTCCTCAAGCTGCCTTTCTATCTACGCAATCTCAGGCCTCCGCACCTCCGTTCTTGTATTGGGAAGAGGCGTAGCAGGTGGCCTCACGTTCGTCCACTGGTACCACCACGATGTCAACTGGTCTTAGAGTATGGCTCAGTAAGTTCGTTTCCGCTCAGCGTCTTCGGTCCTAACAGAGTGTATGTAGTCACTGGGGCCTCATCCGGCTTCGGTCGCGCCGTGACGGAAGAGGTTCTCGCCAACGGTGAAATTGCAGTCGCAACCTTGCGAACACCTGCCGTGCTCGACGATCTCGCTGCTGCCAACCCCGATCGCCTCCTCGTCGTCAAATGTGATGTTACGAAGCCCGATGATATCATCTCTGCATTTGCTGCAGCTATAGAGAAATTCGGGCGAGTGGATGTTGTGTTCAACAATGCGGGATACGGGATACTAGCCGAAGTCGAGGCCACACCGGAGGATGCCGCGCGTGCAATGTTCGATGTGAACTTTTGGGGTGCAGCGGCAGTTAGCAAGGAGGCGGTCCGGGTGTTTCGAGACGTTAATCCAGGAAATACTGGTGGCCGCCTATTGAATGTCAGCTCTACTGCTGGGTTGAGCGGGCTAGCAATAGCTGGGATGTATGGTGCCAGGTGCGTAGTTAAACAGACAAAGTTATGCACCACAATTCTGATACAGAAATACAAGATATGCCGTCGCTACGCTCCGGCTTCTTATAATTCCTCCGAGGGCAACGGGTGCAGTTTCCTTCTGATGCAAGTTGAATTCTGCCGTGGTTGAAAATCAAGTCAGTACTTGTGTTCCACTGTATTTCATTTAGCCATGATTATCCAAGGATCCAGAGTTCAGAATTCGCGCTAACGACCTACACACCATCTATGCCTACCCATCCGCGCGCCACCAAACATCTCCCATCAGAACAGTAGCAAATAAAACCAACTACCAATAAAACTCGTATACACTCGTAGTAATGCCGAAACTTGATACATCACATAAACTTGCTGGGGGATACTCTGTGCAACGCGTCATAAGATCGGAGCTGTTGAACCGCATACACGAACTAGAACTCGTTGGGAGGTTATTCGACGTACCTTTCCTGCCCCGAGTATACGACTTCGAGGACTGAGCGCGGGCTGTCGGCGAGTTGCGCGCTGTCAAGTGAGCTGGCCAGCAGTGGCACGCGCTGTTGGATGGAAATGAACGAGCAGAGGTACGGCGGAGGAAGTGTCATTGTTTATACCTGCGGAGGGAGCGAGCCCGGCGTCTGAGAGCAAGAAATGAGCGAGAATCAAGAAAACGCGGCTACTCGGGAGTGGAAATCAGAGGGAGAATACAACATACCAAGGTTAAGGGGATGAGCGCGGCGCAATTCACATCCAAAAGCGTGCACTTTCGTTATTCGCACGATGGTTGAAAAGGAAAGAGACCGGCTCGGCAGGCTAGCAAACGGTTTGGTCAAATGAATGAGCATCTGTTAATCTGCTGGTTGTATCTTACCTGCCACTTGAAACCACCACCCGTTGTCTGTTCAACGGCAATGAATGAATAAGAGGGGAGGCTAGAAAGAATATTGTCCTCACCGGCGGAAGGAGGCATGCGTAGGGAGAAAGGCGATCAGCAATCCAATGAGTGGCATGGAGTCCAATCTAATCCGTAGTAAACTCCGGGCGACAGCATGCAGAGGTTGGTTAGTTGGCTGTCATGAATCAGTCGTTGTCAATCCCGTGTTTGTGGGTGCTTACCAGACAGAGATCCCAACGAGAGCTGTGAGGGGTATATAGTGAGCAGATGGATGCTGTAGGCATCATGCCTCAGACATACCTGTCATCGCTGTGCGGCACAATCTTGAGGAAGTTCCTTGCGGGTAGCGCGGAGACGAGGAAAATGAGACGCTACTGATGGAGAATGCAGCCGGTCTATAGAAAGTGGCTGTTGCACACAGGCGGTTAAGCTCGAAGGCATTGAAATTTGAAGTATCTTGCGTCTTGAAGGCGGCACGGGGTCTTGAGACCTTGAAGCGTCTTGACGGTCTTGAAGCCACTTGATGATGTTAGAGCGTCCTGAAGCTTGAGGCGGCGGCATCTTGAAGAAAGGTCTTAAGGTATTGAGAGGCAGCACCAAGGGGAACGCCATAGGGATATGGGCGGGCGGAGGAGGTGGGCGAGGATGAAGGATTGGGCGGGGGAGGTGATGGTAGGGAGCAAGAAGCGTAAGCGAGACGTGTGGCTTATGAGCGGGCTAAGTGGCTGATCGGCGAGGTTGAAAACACGCTGGCAGTGAAGCGCCGGGCGCTCAAGCTAATCTATGATATGGGGATCAGCTGACATAGTCAACCAGTCAGCCGGCAACTCAATGGAAAAAAGGAAAACGGAACGCCGAACTTCTGGACCTTTATAGAGGTGCATGAGAAAGACAGAATAAATTAGGAAAGATACAAACACATCTGCTGAAGATACGAATAATAATAATCGGCTGTTGAGCGGTTGATTAACTATTGTGCGCTGAGTCAAACTAAACCAACCACAAACGGGGAAATTTCGGATCAGGCCAAACAGGTGCACTCTGATACGAGGCATCTGCTTAATATACGAGTAACTTACAGTAAACACGGTGAGTAACTATGCCCTATGTGAGGCATTTCACTGACATACATGGGGAAGCCTTGGAGGGGCTTACCGAGTCATTACGCCTGGAAATGAACCCGGCATGGAATATCAAGGCTTGTGATTCCTCCTTGGTTGCCTCGCATCACTCACCGAGCATAGATTTCAATAATTGGTTCAGGGTCATTTAGAACCCCGGGACACACCAAAGGTGCCCTCGTGCTCGAGCGAGGGGGTCTGTCAAGAGCGACTACCCTCGTGCTTCCTGCGCATGAGGCCTATAGTGGAGAAGATATGCCCTCTCAAGTGTTTCGTCACTGGTTCAAAGACGGATCCAGCGTCCGCGGGGATCCTTTGTTGGCAGTCAAAGCCATTTTCAAGTTCTCCATGTTGGACTCTCCTCCTGTACGATGGGCAATGGGCAAAGACGCTGTGTCCGGGGCGAAAGCTAAGGCTGCTTTAATTACTGAGGAAACCGACAAGTTTGAATACTTGTCAGATAATCTGGAGCTGCCTGCCAGCGTGTAATGTTGACCAAACTCTTCCTGTGGTCAAATTCCGCCAATATGTAACATGTTTTGTGTTCTTCCCATCTCTGTAATGTAGTGTATCAAGTCTTTCTGTGTTTTAAGTCAAGGGAAGATAGGTTTCGGAGAGCTGAAAATTGCGACCAAACAAAACCGATCATTCTATCCCATGAAGTGTCCCAATCTGTACGATCAGATACTTTGTGATGGGTCGTTCGACCCATTGTACGGGCCCCGGCTGTTTCTTAACTGGACCGCGCCGGAATATACCTACCTACCTACCTACCATCGTAAGTTCTACACTCTTTCCGATCGGTCAATTCCATTCCTATCCATCAGTGATTCTGAAAGTCCACATTCTTACATCCAATCGGGTATCCATTATGCCCGATGGGATGGAATGATATTCTTTTCCTTCATTCCATCCGATTGTTAATATCTATTCTGTTCCATCGGTCATTTCAATGCACACGAAGTACACATTTGACATTTTTGACATTTACCGTGCATGCGAGATTTTTAAACCAGCGGAGTACCTATATCATCTATTGGAATAGTATCTGGCTTCTATCGTACTGGATTTTGGATCGTCGGGCGACACTGGGGACTTGTCGGTGCCTCAAGAATCTCAACCTGTATTTTCTTTTTTTGGTACGGATGTTGCGGGAGGCATTGAGAAATCTTCGCGCTCGTCGTTGTAATGAGCGACTTTGCCGCCAAGTACGATTCGAAAAATGAGCGTGGTGAGAACTGGTGCGGACGTCAGAGCATCAACCAATGATTTCGGCCCAGATGAGGGGCGGAGTCGGTGAGCGAGTGAATCGAGAGCCGGGAATGCAGGCAGGCGGCCAAACGGGTGGCCTACAGCCAGAATTGAGAAGGGACTTCGCTGGGAGATTATTACTCACCACAATCATACGGATCTATGACGAGATGGATGATAGACGGGGCACCAAATGCGAGGAGCTCCTCCATGATGTCCGGCCGTGATGTCTCCTCGATACTGAGCCTTTTGAGTCTCACAGGTAGGGAGTGTTTAAATAGATGGTCGAGAAATTGCGGAGAAGATATGGAGGTGATAGCTAATTCCTCGAGTTGGGTGAGGTTGATGGGAGACAACTCGAGCTGCGCTGTGTCCACCTTCGTCTGTGCCGCAGTGCCATCTAGTTCTGCATTGGGCTTCTCAATTTTTGTGTTCGAGAATGAGAGGACCTTGAGGGTTGTGCATGCGCCCAAAAAGGCCGTGAGGGGGACTAAACCACTGCGGAAAGATGATATCCCTAAATGAAGCTCCTCTGTGCCCGGGAATAAATACATGTAGGCGACCACCATTTCAAGGTTAGAGGTATGAATCTCCCATTTCACAGTGCGGACATTGAGCATGGTAGGGATTTAGGTGGGATCGTGGCGCGGGATATTTCTGTCAAAGAGGCCAACTTCGGATGACGCCGGCGACCCAAGTGATTGTCGGCAAACTTGACCTTTTTTACGCTAGTCTTTAGTCGAGGCGTCCGACGAAGCATCTCGAGCCACCGATTTAAATCCTCTGTGCATCGAAAGCAAATTTCAGAGAATAGGTGCTCCATGGAGAAGGACCGCATCCTCTTCGATACCAAGCACATAGCGCGCAGGGATGCCACGTCATTTGAATTATGACCAGTGATGTTGTGGCCTATTTCAGCGGGGATTTGGGACCCTGAATGGATGTCAGAGATTCAAACAAAAAACGGAAATTGGCGTACATGGATCGAAAGATTGCATGTTCAACGGGGCGACAACAGTCTCACGTGACGTGGCTCGCTTCCGGAAATCTCCGACAAACTCTAAAACTGACTACACTCGATCCGCCGCAAGAGGACCGAAAGACTCGCAATGCAATTCGAGAGTGCCATTCACTAAGACTAGTAATATCCGAAGTTCATCGCGTCATAGACCAACGCAACCAAAACGCAACCAACGTCATTCCACTCGACTGCAACTTGAAGATGCCAGTGGCGATCGCCGACTCGGAATACTCCTTGGCGGAACGCGAACCGACATCGCTGAAGAGATTGGATTCCGACGTCACGGTCCCAAGGTCCCAAAAGCAAAGGTGCCCCAATTCCAGGGTCCCAAAAATTCCGACTTCTTCGACTCCATTTACGCCGCACCCGAACCCAATTTAATAACTATTTGACCTCTCTATCTATTATCTCCTCGACTTCCCCATCGCGGAACAGCCAGGCACGCCGGCCTCAATATTCCGAATCGACGCACATAGGTGTACTTCCACCCAAATACCGCGGTACCCCAATACCACATGCCTGCTGCCAGTCAAAAAAAAAAAATCAAGATGTACATACGTCCCCGGCCGTCGACGTCAATTAACGTTAATTAACCGCGGCTCGGACTACGAATCAGAAATTCCGCAAAATAAACATCTCCGCCGCCCCATCTCGGACTAGCTCGGACTCGGGCTCCACTTCGCAAATCACGGGCCTTCGCCGTCTTTTTCGAGCTTAGCCCCGGCCTTTCGCCCGCTTATTACGCGCCTCGAGGCAGCCAAGCTATCTCGCACCCCCTGATCTGCACCATCGGATCTCAGATCGAAAATCTCTGTGCGAAAAAAAATCCTACTTGATGTCTGGAGGTCTAGGTGGACTGGAGGGTTGCGGCCCCGGGGAAGCCTCCGGAAGCAAACGCAAAAGCAAAGGTATCAGAACGTGAACTGATTCGGCGCGTGGAGGGTTGAACATCTGATTGAACTGCGATATAATATTAATCTGAATCAGAATAATCAGAAATTTCCGCCCTCCAACCTTCCCGCCCGCCCTCTACTTACCTCGGTCTAAAGCGGCACCTCTTCGTGGGATCAGAAATATTTCCCGCTCAATCAGATTTTTCTGTTTCTCTAACAAGTATGTGGCGCCTCCTCGCGGCGCTTGCCAAATATGGATATCTCAGTCTGCCATTTATATATTCCCAGGAAGTGCAGTATGGCGAGTCTTCCACTGTTCGCCCCGGCGAGAACAGTCAATCAGGTGCCCTTGACGTACGTACCCTCCTTATCTTAAGCCAACATAATGTATATTTATTCTCATTTATTTCTGCAATCACACGGGACGCATGCGCAATCATCCTACCCCATTGCGCGGCGCGGACCCAGGCGGCCCTGCGGTCCAATCTTATCGTACCACCAACGTTAGCCCGCGACAGCGCACGACCCGACAGGGCTGGTACACCGTGTACAGGACAGAAATAACGAGCCAGTTACTACATGATATATACATCCAGTGTCCGCCCTTAAGGCCTTAAATCGAGGTTTGAGAATCCTTAAGGCCTTATTAAGGGCAAGGGCTTAAATATAAGGGTAGTTTAAGGGCTTAAATATATATTTCCCACGCCCCAGGCACCGCCGAAATCCCAGTGAACTCAATCTCGACGGCGCCATACATCGTCCGGGACCGCCCTCTGCAGCCTCCGCCAGTGCCTACAGTAAAACCTCCTCCGGAGTCTTTAAATGCCTGGGGGCCTTCCAGCACGCCGGTCGTAGTCGCTCCAATGCTGTCCAGCTGGTGGGACACGCAAGCCTTGCAGTATGTCCGTTCATGGTACTTTTCAGATCCTCGGGCCAGAAATAATCCTTTAGAGACATGTCCGACGGCAGAGAAATAATAATAATACCAGTACACGTGATAGCTTAAGGTCTTGTTAAGACCTTAAAACTTAGCTGAAAATCCTTAAGGCCTTATTTAAGGTCTTAATTAAGGCCTTGAACTTTTAAGGCTTAGCCCTTCGGGCGAACACTGTATACATCTACACGCATCACGGATAGTACACTACGAGATGTAAGTATTTTATGATACGAGTGTCGGGTGGGCGGTCTAAGTATGAAGACGAGAAGGACATAAAAAAAGAATCGTAAACAAAAGAGTAGTCAGAAAGAAAAGAAAGACAAGAGCGCGAGAGAACGCGCAGTCCAAAGAGGAGGCGGGGGCAGGACGTATGTATGTATATATGGAGGGCGCCAGGACGATAGGTGGGCAGATAAAAAAACAAACGGCGCGCGGAACGAATGAATACATGCACACGTACATACATAAACAGCGATACAGCGCATACAGAGCAAGGCGAAAGCGGGCGGGATCGGGGCGTGGCGGGGTGGCTCTACGGGTCGTGCG
Source organism: Mycena latifolia (assembly GCA_029289555.1). Lineage (NCBI taxonomy): Eukaryota > Fungi > Basidiomycota > Agaricomycetes > Agaricales > Mycenaceae > Mycena > Mycena latifolia. Next base: position 838,387 of record JARJLE010000011.1, on the reverse strand, counting down.
GGTCGTGAGCGGGCGCATTGTAGCTGTAGTGGGGGGCGTCGTGGGCATGGGTCGTATGTAACAGGGGGTCGTGGTCGTGGTCGTGGGCACGGGAGTGCAGGCGCCGCGCGTGCGTGCGCGCCCCGCGCCCCGCTCGGCCTGCTGGGCGGATTGTCGTCGGATGTAAGCTCCGTACGCGGTGTGTCCTATTCCTGCAGGCCCGATGCGGAGTACGGTACTCCGCATCGGGCCTGCATGCATACACGCACAGCACACACGCCGCTATAGCAGCTTCGACTGCTTCAGGTGCTGCCGGACGACCATGTCACGCACGCTGGCGATGATCCCGCCCGTCGTCGCCGTGTCCTGCGGCGCGCCATCTTATTAAGAACAGGGAAAGAAAGGAAAGGGAAGGGAAGACGCACAGTAACGCTCGTGCAAAACGCATAAAACTTGCGCGGGTTCGGCGAGCACTCGCGGTGGATCGCGCTGAACTTGCTCCGGAGGTCTGTGCGGAAGCATGTCAGCACAAGCGTTGCGAATGGAATGCGCCGAGTCGCGCGCAAGGAGGCGCGTCCAAGGGCACATAGTGCACGGCCGAATGGACGGGTTGCGCCTGCATCTCTCTCCCTCCTCCGCTCCCCCCCCCAAAAAAAAACAAAAACGCAAGAGAACCCCACTCACACTCACTAACCCCCTCGAACGTATTCTCCCGCCCCCCATAGCTCCTCACATATCTCGCCAACCTCACGCCGCTCGCGAGCTTGCGCGCGAGGATGTCGCACTTGTTGAGGAAGAGCACGAGGTCGACGGACGCGAGGAGCTTGTTCGTGCAGACGGCCTTCCAGAGGAGGACCGAGTCTTCCTGTGGGCGGAGGGGAGGGGGTTAGTGGGTGCTTGGTTAAGAGGGAGAGAGGGGAGAAGAAGGGAGAGTGTTTTTATTTTTATGAGGAGAAGTAGGAAGGGGAGGGGCGAGGGAGAAGGAAGACGGATTTCCCCGTCCTCCTCGCAGCTCGTTCCCGCCGCCTAGACGCCTCTACACCGGCTTCCCACCCAGGCGCCGTCCACGACACCCCCAGCGTCCCACACGACACCACCACTGCGGTGAGGTGGGCGGACGGGTGATCGCGCACCCGCCCAAACGCATGGCTGGTCGTGCCCCCGCACAACTCGTCCCCCCATAAGAAGTAAAAGCGAGTGAAAAGACGAAAAACACAAAGACGAAAAGAACGCTCGGAAAACACAAAGTACGAAGTACGACGCAAAGAATAAAGAAAGCTCGGAAAAGAACGGAAAGGAAGAAAAAGAAGAGAAAAGAACACGCACGAGCCGGTTCACCGTGCGGTCCTCCGCGAGGACCTGGTCGAAGCCCGAGATGGGCGCGAGGAAGATGATCGCGTCGACTGTGGCGCGTTGTGCGTTTGGGCGGGGGCGTTTTACGTGCGAGGCGAGGGGAGTGGGAGTGGGGTGGGGCGAGCGAGCGAGGAGGGCATTTCGAGTCGAGGCGGGGAGAAAAGCGGCACGGTACGAAGAGGAGATGAGATGCATATGGGGAGAGCAGAGAAAGAGCAAGGGGAGAGCAGAGGAAGACGAAGTAAAGGATGAGCCTAACGCCGCGTCTCGAGAACGCAGCGCACGCACCGTCGTCGAAAAAGGGTATCCACGTCGCTACATCCACAACGCACACACCCATCGTCAATCACTCGACATAAAACCACATTTGGTGGTGGGACGTACCGCGCTGTCGGAAGGGCGGGAGGGCGGTTAGCTTAGCTTACGCGGCGGACGGTAAACACGAAGACGGGTTTTGAAAACGAAGACGAAGACGGTTTTCAAAAGAAAAAGGAGAAAAAGAAGGGGGGGGGGGGGGGGGGGGGCGGGTTTGAAAAGACGACGGGAAGCGTCTCCCGTCGAAGGAGGGAGGCAATCGACGTAACGTCGAAGGGTGGAAGATAAAAAGCGAGGAGACGGAAAGACGCACCTGACTCCGGCTCCCCCCAACGTCGACGATGCGCCACTCGGTGCCCGTCTCGCGGCCCGTCGCGACCTCCATCTCGAACGTGTACTCGGACACGCCGACGGTCTTGAGCCGTGCGCGGAGGACGTCGTCTGTGCGCGCGAGCGTCAGCGAGCGTTGCACACAAGGGGGAAGAGAAGGGGGAGGGGGGGAGGGAGGGGGAAGAAGGGAGAGGGGAGGGGAGGAAGAGGGAAGGAGCAAAAGAGGAGGAGGGAGGGAGAGACGCACCGTCCGTCGGCAAGTAATTGAGCCCCGTCACGCGCTCGAGGTCGTTCAAGAAGCTGTATCACAGAAATATGTAAATAAAACAAGTGAGAAGGGGGGGAGAGCAAGACGCAGAAGGCGGGAGCGAGGAAAGATAAGAGGGAACACGCAAAGATAATAAGAGGGAACACGCACAACCCGGGGCCCTCCTCGAGCCTGATCTTACGGCGGCGCAGGACCTCGCGCACGGCGGGGTCGCCCCAGAGGGCGATCATGGCGGGGGCGCACGCGTGCAGGGCCTCCTGCGGCTCGTCCGCGCGCGGCTCGGGCGACTTGCCGCGGCCCAAGCCTGCCCATTAATTATCAGCACATGGAGGATAAGCATGAGACCGCGCGGCGCACCCTTCCACCGGTTCCCCGGGCGCACGAAGATCTCCTCCCGCCCCTCCCGGTCCCGCGCGGAGGCGCCGAGCGCGGCGGGGTCGACGCCGAGGTGCGTGGGCTCACTTTCATGCGCGGGGACGAGGCGCGCGATGAGCAGCGCCTCGACGTGGCGCAGCGGGAGCAGGCGCAGGCGCAGGGCCTCGTAGGCGGGCGGCGGGGGCGCGAAGCGGAACTCGGGGTCGCTCTCCGCGTCCGAGTCGACGGCGGGGTACTCGAAGCGGTCGTGCTCGGTGATGTCTGCCTCGATGGGCACGGAGGGGCCTGCGGGATAGGCGGTCGAGTTGGAGTATGCGTATGCGTTGTTGAGGGACGGCTGGGCGAGGGCGAGCATGCTGGCGTCGGGCGCGAACGAGGGGCGGCGGCGGCGCGGGGGGCCCTGCGCGCCGGCGGGGTCGATGGCGTCCAGGATGGTGCGCACGGACCGCACGATGTTGAGCTGGATCACTGCCCGCCACAGGATCCGCTCTGACCGGAAAGCAGTCGGTGTGTATAGACGCTGGAATTCTGGGGAAAATCCAATAAATTAGTTGAAAAAGCAGAGAAATAAGAGGACGCACGCCTCAAGGTGGTACTCTTCCCGCTCTCGCTCTGTCCCAAGAGCAGCAGACGGACGATGCGCTTCTTGCGGCGGGCCTGGCGCTCCGCCCGGATATCCGCGTCAATGAGGCTGCTGACCCTCCGCGCCTCCGCCTCGCGCGCCTCACGCAGCGCGGCCTCCTGTTCGGTCTCGTCCGGCGGCGGGCGCAGGACGGCGTCGAGCGGGTCGTCGCTGGGGCGGCGGCTCATCAGGCTAACTATACCAGACTGAAGATCAAGGCACCGCCCGATATAAATACTCGCCGTCACGTGGGGCCCCGTTCTCACTCCCGCGCCGATGGGGATCTGCCTCCGCCGCCGTGCCTGATTTGCGTACCCGACGCGTAGCGTACCGCGATATTATCTCGTCGGTCCTCCGTGATATATCACTATCACCACCTCATCGCCTCTTCTTTCTCACCGCCGCCGTGCCTGGCTTCCTCGATCCAAAACCCAATCCGCGATCGTTCCTGCCACTGCCAGCCGGTGAACAAACATCCCAGCTGTCGTACCTTATTCATTACACAACATTAATATTAATCTCATAGGCTTTCTGTCCGCCGACGCTTGTTCATCGATAACTATCGTGCCCACATCTCCGCTGCGATAGGTGGCCGTCTGGGATCTAAGTACTTAGCGTCCCGGCTGTCTGGGCACTGGCAGTATAAATCTCCGCGATTAAATGGAAAATCTGCAGCTAAACGCCGCCGCCTGTCCAGGCGTGCCTGAACGTGTATAAATAACCTTCACTCGGCCTTTTCCTTCCTTCCCTTCCCTTCCCTTCCAACCCTTGCATACGCACAGTCACTTACGGCTTCTAAAGATGCGTATCTACGGTATCTCGCCCACAATGTCGTCAACGGCTTGCAACCCTCACAGTCGCCCACATACGTACCCCCGATTCACATCGCGGACTCGGACCGAGTTGAACGGTTGAACCCTTCAACCGTGGATCCATGTGTATAAACAATGTTATCGCCCACAATGTCGTCAACAGCTTATAAACTCGTTATAGCCAGGCACCCGCGGAGGATCAGATTGCTGCAACGTCCCGAGAGTTCAACCGTGGGACCGCCCCCTCTCTCGGACCCATGCTCTCGGAACGGAATCAGAAGAGAATATCAGAAAAGCCTGCGCCCGCAAATTACTTAAATGAATCGTACGCGGCGACGGTGGGACCGCCTGCCTGCCTCCCTACGTATATAACGAGATTTAACGGCAGGCGGGTAACCCACCGGCGCCAAATCCGAGTCAACCCACCGCGCAACGCCCCTGGACGCGAACGGGGTGGCGTCGGCGCCACGGGCCCAACGCTCCGAGGGGCGTGGAATGCGGAGTAAGGACCGGAAGCTGCCTCGTTTCATTTTATTTATTTATTTTTGCGTACTCAGGCCCGCTGCCGCCGCCAGCACGGATCGGGTATCATGCATAGTCCAACCCTGCTTGTTCTCCCGAGGCCCTTAATTATAATCTAATCTCGCCCAGCAATATGAAGGGATTCCGCTAGTATATATATAATAACAGACAGGGGCACCGGCATAGATTCCTGCAATATTAATCCCCTCCGCGCACCACTCCGCTCCACTCCGAGTCCCAACTTGACCTTGACGAGATGTCGAATCCGGACTGTCCCCCCATATTGCATTTAAATAAAGTACAACTTCAACTTCACCTTACGAGAAAGAAATCCCGGTTCCGAAGCCCTTTACTTCGTTCAACCTATCATACAATAGATAATATGTACACGCTGTCCCGCTCCCCGCCTCGAAGACGCCGAACATTAGTATGATGCGCGTATGTGCGTTTCTTTTTTTCCCGGGACGCCGCGCGCGTTCAATACCAAGCATACCATGGGGGTCAATTTTTCTTTTCTTTTCAATCAACCCATCCGCCGGTGCGAATGGCACAGATGTCGATACTACGTAACATGTGTGCATCTCGAACCGCGAATCCTACGACCAATGTTCCCCCAACGCGAATCGAATCGAACCATCCATCCATCCTCCCAAGATATATATAGCCACGAGATTTCAAACACCCACCCAGTTGCCGTCCGACATCGCTTCGTACCTACCGCGGTGGTATCATGATCAATCAATCTCCACACCTCAACAGTTCAAACTGTTCCGTTTTTTTTTGTGTTGGCTCGCGTATCTAAGTTTTAGATTTTAGATTTTTAGATTTTAGCGTTACATCTTGATGTAAGTAGGTATGGAGCTAGGCACACCGCGCCCGGGGCGCCCCACGAAAGACGTCCAATATAAATATATTTCGCGATGCGCCGTTCACGTAGATCATTAACGATGTCGTCCTCCGCTGCCGCGGCGCGCGGGGTCGACCTGCGCTGAGCCGCTCCCGGCCCACAGCTACAACGCGCCGTGGATGGCCGACTGTTCGTGCGCATATGCATTTTATATTATCGTGCACGTCGCCGTGCGCGTGCCAGTCGGGTCCATGCAATGATACATGTCATTGTGGGTAGACCACGGCCGAATAAATCCACCCGGCCACAGAGATACAGAGATACAGGCATCGGCTGCAGGCCTGCGCTGCGCTGAAACACTAATTTAAACCCACCTTATTTCTGTTCTCGGCACCCGACATAAATTCCATCAGAATAATAGAATACACACCATACACTACCATCGGCGCACGGAACGGGAATGGGAATTCCGCTTTCCGTCAATCGCTATGCAGCGGCCAATACTGAGGGATGATATCAATTCCAATTCAAACCACCGCCATAACTGAGCCCTCTCTATCTGCATTCGTCCGCTGGACGGGCATCATTCACGGAGACAGCGTGTGCGCTAATACTATTACCGTATGTATGTACGTGCTCCTATCATTCGTATCAATCTCCACACCTCTCGCGTATCTAGGTTTTAGATTTTAGATTTTAGCTTTCCATCTTGATGTAGGTAGGTATAGATATAGATATAGATCTACGCACGCCCCCGATTGGCGGGCTCTAATACAGTATGTTGGATACGCCGTCCGCTTGATTGATATTTACGCAGGCGGGGTACGGAAACGAGCGGGCACCGAGCCGATCCACCTCACCTCACCTCACCGCTGTGCAGCAGCCAATACTGAGGGATGATTCGAATTCATACCACTGCCATAACTGAACCCTCTATCTTCATTCATCCGCTAGACGGGCATCATCCACGGAGACAGCGTGTGCGTTAATACCGTACGTGCTCCTATCATTCGTATCAAATCTCCACACTGCGGCTCGCGTATCTAGGTTTTAGATTTTAGATTTTAGCTTTACATCTTGATCTAAGTCCAAAGGTATAGATCTACGCACGCCCCCAATTGGCGGGCTCTAATACAGTATATTGGGTACGCCGTCCGCTTGATTTAAATTGATATTTACGCAGGCGGGGTACGGAGACGAGCGGGGACCGAACTGCCCCACCTCACCTCGGCTTACCCCACCGCGGTTTGCATGCAATGATTGATATCACTAACCGATACAAGAATGAATCAGAACCTGCTGGCAGGAGTCAAATGAGGACACACAGGGACCCACGCTGTGACAAAACCCGACCCGTAAGGATGTTCACGTTAATCGCGGCGACGTGATGTGGCAGGGCAGTGAAGGCAGCGCGAGGTGGGAGAAAATGAGGGGGTTGGATGGGAGGGCGTGCGGAACCGAGGGAGAGATACATGTATAAGGAAGGAGGAGACGGCGCAGTTCAACCGTGAGCGCACGATGCAGCCCATCAACTGTCCAAAACGATTCGCGTTGAATCGCGATCAGAAATTTCCCTCGCCCGCGCATCGCGAAGACACAGCTGAACCCGGAACTGATTTCCCCGGATCCGCGCCTCGAGGTCGGGAACGCATATGCGAGCGGAGCACGGCTAGGACGCGGCGCGCACGGTCCTCTGGAAATCCGTCGTCCAAGCCAAAGTGATTAAAATTAAAACCAGACGGACACGTCCCATCGCATGAAAATCCTGTGAGGTCCACTCGCTCTGCGATCAGCATCCCGCGCAGGACAGCTTCTGTTAAACTTGTATGTACGCCACTGACTCTGAGCCGCGGTCAGGTTCAACCGTGGGATCAGACGCACGTGCATGCAATTCAAATTTTGAAGTTGAGTCAAGACAATGGCACCGTTCGTCGTCTCTGCATATATGCATAGATCACCGCCGTGCCCTCGGAATTCCGGCGCACTTCCATCGATGCGAAGTGCGACCCACATGCAATTCTCCCTACCTTTCAACAAGCGAAGCAAGGGCGTCATTGTTGGGGTGACCACTACAGCCACGAAGCGCGGCGTAGAGGCAGGTGATCGCACCTCGCATTTAGGGAACGTGGATGGGGATGGAGACGCGTCCTCGAGGCGTCGATCCGGGGAAATCACTTCGGCCGACGGTTGAACCTTCCGTGGGGCGGTGACGTAGCCCTCGAGGCGCGTATCCCTTTCGGCTAATTCTGGGGTTCAGTCTCCAGAGCGACACATAGCCGAGGGCAGAATGCGTTATTTATAACTGCACCTGTCGAACTCGAAATCAACCGCTAAATAACAGGGGAGAAAACAGGCATTCTGATCCGTCACAACGAACCACGCCGAGATGGCCGCGCGCCGCATCTCACACAGGCACTGCGCTGTCAAATTAGTACCCACAGGACTTGCAACGACCCCCATGGGATTTCAAGCGGTGGACGCCTGTCGACGTCCCTGCGTAGCGTCTGTGCGGAAGGCAGAGGGGTCCATCAACCCTGATCAGATTAGTAAGTTCAACCGTTGAACCGTGGGATAGTGATTCTGATCCGTGCAGGGCGGCATGCGTTTGTCTTTCTCTTCTTCGTCGGTGCCGTAGGAAATGCAGAGTTAGAATCCGACTCGCATGTACGTATTGCCTTCCATCTATTTTCGTCCGACTCGGACCTGGCAATCTCTCGCGCGTACATAACATATTTATAGATCCAGGCACAGCCTCGAGGCCCCGGTTCGTATATGCGATAGTCGTGACGCATCAACAGCGAAACTTGAAGAAAAAATAGACCTGAATAGCTCCCTAGATCCCACCAACCCTTGACATGCCGCCCACGGATGTTGAACAACGCCGAGATGCCCGCCTACCTCACCTTGGATTAAATTAATAACATCCTCGGCGCCCGTAGCACGCCCCTGCACGCATCAGACTTCCGAATCAGAAGTTGAGTGGTAGACGTCGCAGAATTTCGAAGGACCCACAAGGACCCACACGGGTTGCAGGACCCTTGAAATTTTTCACAAATGCCTGGCCAGAATTTGGCGACTTTGGGCACTCAAGGGAGGGGGGGAAGGAGGAGGAGAAGAGATGGTCAGGTTCCAGAGGATCCTATCCAAATTGACACCAGGGGGATTTCAGCGTTTGGGTCATTTTTTATCCGAATCGAAAATTTTGGTGGGCAGGCATCCGGGAGGGGTCCTCGGGTTGCCTGTGACGAAATACTTCCCCAGTCCCCACATCAACATCCATATATCGAATCGAGTACTCACTGCTAAGGGCAAAAGCGTATTTGAGCATCAGGTTCGAATATTCGTTAACATTAGGCTCCACCAGAAGTCGTTGTCGATTAAATAAAAGCAGGTCTGCGCTCATGGGATTTTCACTCAGGCCAACGCCGTTGGGCGGGGTCAAACGCGGAAGCATTGAAGTGTCGGTGCGTCCGAGGATGCAATGAAACAGAAACTAAAGCAGGGATATCAAGAAGTTGGCTACTTCGAGGGATTGATATTGAGAGCTCGAGTGAAGTGGGGAAACGGCTGCGAAGCTGCGTTTTGTGATCGCGGAGGGGGAAGCTTGTGCCGGTTGAACGAGTAAAATAGGGGCAACGGCCCGAAACCTCGCTCGGAACCTTCCGGCTCTCCTGACTCCAACTTGACTCTTACCACATCATCCTGCAACTTTCCTCAACATTTGAGTGGAGAAACCTTCCGTTGACTCTTGGGCCCGTTCAAGAGGAAGAAATTTCCACTCAGAAATGGAAATGGAGCACCTCCTTTCATTGCTCCCGTTCTGCTGTAAGCACTCCGTCTCCTGGGATCCGGGCCGCAAACATTGACCACGAAAATGGAAGACTCCGACGATTATGGGTATATATCCCCTCAACTCGCCAACTCCATATCACAGCCCGGAGCTCCTCGCTACATGTCGATTTATCAGGCCCATCCTCCGTACTACCGCCATTTCCTCTACTCGGCAATCGTTGACGCAACAGCGCGGGACGAAACGTCTCTCAGAGATCTTCCTGCTGAGCTCATTATCAAAATCCTTGCGATGGCCGCTCTGTCTAGCCGTACCACCGGGTTGGCTCTCGCACTGACTTCCCCGTGGATTGCAGACGTTACTCTTCCTGCGCGCTTAGCCCATGTTTCATTGCACACAAGCAGACATGTCCGCTCTTTCCACGGCCTTGTCTGTTCATCTCCTCGAGCAGCCGGCGCTGTCAGAACGCTCTGGATCGGGAGTTCTATTGGGCGGGAAGAGGATCTGCTGATTCCCGCTTTTCTCACAGCCTGCACCGATATTCAGGCGCTCGTGTGCCGTCTCGGCCCACTAGAGAATCTATGCAGATCCAAGGAACCCCTTCCTCCCTGGCTGCTTTCTGTCCAGCTCACGTTACCGGAATTCTTTCCGAGGGTTTGGCCGGGGTCTAGGACTAAACTCCTCAATCGTCTCGCGGGAACCACCGCACTCCTACACAACCTCACCCATCTGTACCTCCCATCCTACCAAGATCTATCGCCTAAATCCTTCCCGGCGCAGCATCTCCCGCGCCTCGCGCATCTGGCGATGGGCTCCCACCAGTTTTGGCCGCGCAGCCCTGCTGAGTACGCCTCATATTTCCGCTACTTTGCGGCCTCCCTCAAGCACGTGCGGAGTTTGACCTCCCTCCAGCAGGCGGTGCTCGTATTTCGACCAACCAGCCGCGGCCGGTACCCACGGTCTGAAGTATGGCAGACACGCGAGCTAGTGGAGGCTGCGCGGGAGTACGACTCGAGTATTCTCGCATGCTGCCTCCCACACCATCAATTTCGGGCATCCAAGTTCTGGGCCGAATGCGTTGCTGATGGGGAAGATGTATGGTCTTTGGCGCAGAAGCAGGCATCGTTGTTCAGTGGTGTTAGTGAGTGGTATGTGATAAACACCCATTCCCTGGCCGACGTGCTTAACGGACTGAAGAAACAATAATGTTTTAATCGCTTTACATACCTGCTAAATATAGTGAACGCGCGTCGACCCGAGAGCAGCGTGCGAGCTATATTGTAATCGGTACTTTGTTCAAACGAAATTAATGGCTGTGTACCCACCCCAAAAGATAGGAAGAGGCTATAACAGGCGAACGGAGAATAGACTACGCATTCCATCGATCCATCGGCCACCGGTATCCTATGTAATCATGTTCCAGCCGCAGGTTGAGTTCCTTGTGTCGCACGAGCTCCGACAGTCGCTCCACCAGTGTTGGGTCCACATAACCGGCGTGAGAGCGGAATAAGGATGTCTGGAAGGGTCCGAGGTCGTTGCGTCCCGGTTCCAAGCGGGAGACGATGAAATCCAGATAAATCTGATGCTCGAACCGCATGAATGTCTCGCAGTCGAGTGTTTGTAGACGAGGGACGAGGGAGCTTGCGTCTGAGGTCCATGTAAGTCCACGAAAGAGCTCGTCGTTGACCAAATACATGGCCGGTTTAGATTTTTAGATTTTAGATTTTAGCTTTTACATTGAGATATAGATATAGATCTAGGCACACCGCTCCCGGGGCGCTCCCCGGGACTCGGGCGCCCCACGAAAGACGTACAATATAAATCTATTTCGCGATACGCCGTTCACGCAGATTATTATGCACGATGTAGCCGAGGTAAGCGAGCGGAGGGGTGTGGCTGCGTGATGCAATGAACGCCCGTCTCGCTTTGTGTTGCATTGCGAGGGACACAGCAACACCGAATGATGGATCAGAAACCTAGTACGTTAGGGCCCACAGGGGCACACGCAACGCTGTGATGCCCCGTGCGATTTAGACGTGACCTGGAAAGGCAGCGTGATTTGGGGGGGAGGGAGCTCGTGGGGGGAATTCGAAGAATGTGGCAGAGACTGGGAGGGAATTAAAGGAGCCCGCGCACAGTTCAACCGCGAGATCACGCCGCGTTCGACCTGTCGTCCAACTTGAACTTACCTGGTGTCATGATCAGAAATTCTGCGTTGCGAGGCTATAGCGCGTCGAACCCGGACCTGATTTCCCTGGATCCGCGCCTCGAGGTCGGGAACGCATATGCGAGCGGAGCACGGCTAGGACGCGGCGCGCACGGTCCTCTGGAAATCCGTCGTCCAAGCCAAAAGTGATTAAAATTAAAACCAGACGGACACGTCCCATCGCATGAAAATCCTGTGAGGTCCACTCGCTCTGCGATCAGCATCCCGCGCAGGACAGCTTCTGTTAAACTTGTATGTACGCCGCTGACTCTGAGCCGCGGTCAGGTTCAACCGTGGGATCAGACGCACGTGCATGCAATTCAAATTTTGAAGTTGAGTCAAGACAATGGCACCGTTCGTCGTCTCTGCATATATGCATAGATCACCGCCATGCCCTCGGAATTCCAGCGCACTTCCATCGATGCGAAGTGCGACCCTACCTTTCAACAGGCGAAGCGAGGGATTCATTGGTGGACGAAAGCGCGGCATGGAGGCCGGTGATCGCACCTCGCGCATTTAGGGAACGCGGATGGAGATGGAGACGCGTCCTCGAGGCGTCGATCCGGGGAAATCATGATCACTTCGGCCGACGGTTGAACCTTGCGTGGGGCGGTGACGTAGCCCTCGAGGCGCGTATCCCTTTTGGCTAATTCTGGGGTGTCTTCCGGTCTCCAGAGCGACGCATAGCCGAGGGCAGGATGCGTTATTTATAACTACACCTGTCGAACTCGAAATCAACGGCTAAATAAATTAAGAGAGGAAGAAAAGGCCCTATATGCGGTTGGATGTCCGATCAGAAGATCCCGGATTTTGGCCTGTTCCGTACATGGTTTTCCGCCCGTATCTGTACGCATTGGGATCGGGTACGTCGCTTTTGGCGCACAACTGTCCGCATTGTGGATCGGACATTTTCCCGCGAGAGGCATCTTTTGACACGCTTTTCACATCTTTCGCCCCATTTCTCGGGTGCCTGGTCGCCCAGGCCCTGTTTCTGGCGTAAAATTCTGAATTATGCGCCACTGCGTACGCATAATGATCGGACATAAGGCTTGCAACGCGCCTCGCGTCCTCAGTTTGGATCGGACATTTCGCGTTTTTCTCCTGCATTTGTCCGCATTGTGATTGGACATAAAGGCCATTTTCAGACGTAATCCGTCTGCATCCGGATCGGACCTACAACCGCATATGCCGAGGGCCTGGAAAAAAACAGGCATTCTGACCCGCCGCAACGAACCACGCCGAGATGACCGCGCGCCGCATCTGACATTGTGCTGTCAAAGTATGTGAGTAGTATTTTTGATTGACGTCGTCAATGGCCGCTGCTGCCCTTGGTGGAACGTTGACGCTGACAAAATTGTTTGGCAAATTTAAGTCAGGAAAAAGACGCGGGTCAGTGCACTCGAGAATATTTTGATGGACCCGGGTCCGTCTGTGACCGGTCATTGACGGGCCTTCTGTAACCTTTATTGACTGACCCTGACAACACTGCGGGCCAGAGGGACCCAAGCAGCCTGCAACGACCCCCATGGGATTTCAAGCGGTCGACGCCTGTCTGTGTGGAAGGCAGAGGGACCACCGGCACCGATCGGATCGGTAAGTTCAACCGTTGAACCGTGGGATAGTTATTCCGATGGGTTGCCGGGCACGTGTTTTCCTTTCTCTTTATCCTTTTCGTTGGCACCGTAGGAGATGCAGAGTCATAAATTCGACTCGCATGTGCGTATTGCCGTCCGTCTATTTCCGTCCGACTCGTACCTGGCATCAATCTCTCGCGCGTACATAACATATTTATAGATCCAGGCACGGTCCTCGACCGGTCTGCGTGTGTGCGATAGCCGTGGGGCCAAAGATGCACCGTTAGGATGCAACAATGCAACATGCGTACTTTAGGCGACTCATTCCAAGTCGAACAGCGAAAAAATAGGCCGGAATAACTGCCTGAATCCCACCAACACTTAACATACCGCGCACGGATTTTGAACAACGCCGAGATGCCCGCCGGGCTGGCCTTGGTTTAGGGTAGATTAATGTCATCTGCGGCACCGGTAGCTCAATCGCCCTGCACCCATCAGGCTTCCGAATCAGAAGTTGAAGTGGTAGAAATCGCAGAATTTCGAAGGACCCACAAGGACCTACACGCGTTGCCTGCTACGAAATGCTTAGGTGGATCCGACTGCCCGCATCAATATCAATAAATGTCGAACCGGGGCAGACCGCGACACGCAGTGACCAGAGCGCGACATGATATTGTTGTCCGAAGGTTCGTTATTCCGCAAAAGAGGTCGTTGTCGATTAAATAAAAGCCTTTAAGCAGGTCTGTGCTCACGGGATTTCCACTCGGGCCAACGCCGCCGGGCGGTGTCAAATCGCGGAGCAGGGCCCATTTTCAACGCGTCCGACTCCGAGTGATGCAATAAAACAGAAACTAAACCACGGATATCGTGAATTTGGCGACTTCGAGTGATTAATATTGAAAGTGAGGTAGGGATGGCACATAAAAAAGCTGTGTCTTGAGACCGTGGAAGGGGAGACTTGTGCAAGGCTCTCGCCCGGTTGAACGAATAAAATAGGGGCAACGGCCCATAACCCTTCCGGCTCTCCTGACTCCAGTCTGACTCTTACCACATCATCCTTAGTCTGAATCCGTTGGCATTCGGTTTGGCGGACCCCGGTTTTGAATGATCGATGCGTGACTACACGTGTTATTCCGGGCATTCCCGCAGCCCCTAGGGCGCGGTCCGGTTGAGCGCATCGCGTCTGACTTCAATTAGGGGCCGCGGCAATGCCCGAAAACGCACGTGTAGTCACATTTTGATCATGTCATTCCGGGGTCCGGTAAAGCCGATGCCAACGGAATCAGACTCCATAGTAAGATTTTATCGACTATCATAAAATTTTGTGGAGTCTGACTACGGGAGACTACATCATCCTGCAAATTTCCTCAAAATCAAGTGAAGAAACCGTCCGTTATTTAAAAGAAAGAAGCAGAAGAAGTTCCAACTTCGACATGGAGCGCCCCCTTTCAATGCTCCCGTTCTGCTGTAAGCACTCCGTCTCCTGGGAATCCGGGCTGCAAACACTGACCACGAAAAATCGAAGACTCCGACAATTATGGGTATATGTCCCCTCAACCCGCCAACTCCATATCAGAATTGGAGCTGCTCGCGACATGTCGATTTTCCAGGCCCATCCTCCGTACTACCGCCATTTCCTCTACTCGGCGATCGTTGAAGCAACAGCGCGGGACGAAACGTCTCTCAGAGATCTTCCTGCTGAGCTCATTATCAAAATCCTTGCGATGGCCGTTCTGTCTAGCCGTACCACCGGGTTGGCGCTCGCACTAACTTCTCCGTGGATTCCTGACGCTACTCTACCTGCGCGCTTAGCTCATGTTTCATTGCACACAAGCAGACATGTCCGCTCTTTCCACGGCCTTGTCTGTTCCTCTCCTCGAGCAGCCGGCGCTGTCAGAACGCTCTGGATCGGGAGTTCTATTGGATGGGAAGGGGATCTACTGATTCCCGCTTTTCTCACAGCCTGCACCGATATTCAAGCGCTCGTGTGCCGTCTCGGCCCACTAGAGAATCTATGCACATCCAAGGAGCCCCTTCCTCCCTGGCTGCTTTCTGTCCGGCTCACGTTGCCGGAATTCTTTCCGAGGGTTTGGCCGGGGTCTAGGACTATACTTTTCAATCGCCTCGCGGGAACCACCCGTGGTACCGCATTCCTACACAACCTCACCCATCTGCACCTCCCATCGTACCAAGATCTATCGCCCAAATCCTTCCCGGCGCAGCATCTCCCGCGCCTCGCGCATCTGGCGATGGGCTCCCACCAGTTTTAGTCGCGCAGCCCCGCTGACTACGCCACATATTTCCACTACTTTGCGTCCTCCCTCAAGCACGTGGGGAGTTTGACCTCCCTCCAGCAGGCGGTGCTCGTATTTCGACCAACCAGCCGCGGTCGGTACGTTCTGAAGTATGGCAGACACGCGAGCTAGTGCAGGCTGTGCGGGAGTACGGTTCGAGTATTCTCGCATGCTGCCTCCCACACTATCAGTTTCGGGCATCCAAGTTCTGGGCCGAATGCGTTGCTGATGGGGAAGACGTATGGTCTTTGGCGCAGAAGCAGGCATCGTTGTTCAGCGGTGCTAGTGAGGACTGAGTGGTGTGTGATAAACACCCCTTTCCTGTCCGACATGCTTAACGGACTGAAGAAACAATAATATTTTAATCTCTTGGTCTCTGCTTTAATCGGTATTTTGTCCAAACAAAAGTGTATGATAGCGAACCCCCCAAAGGAGACAGATACGAAGACACCATAACAGGCGACGAGGCCGCTTGGAGAGTAGTAGACTACGCACTACATCGATCCATCGGCCACCGGTATCCTATGTAATCATGTTCCAGCCGCAGGTTGAGTTCCTTCCGTCGCACGAGCTCCGACAGTCGCTCCACCAGGATTGGGTCCACATAACCACCGTGAGAACGGAATAAGGATGTCTGGAAGGGCCCAAGGTCGTTGCATCCCGCTTCCAAGCGAGAGATGATGAAATCCAGATAAATCTGGTGTTCGAACCGCATGAATGTCTCACAGTCAAATGCATGTAGACGGGGAACGAGGACGCCCGCGTCCGAGGTCCATGTAAGTCCACGAAAAAGTTCGTCGTTGACCAAATACATGGCCGGTTCGGAGTGTGCGTTCGGCCAATAGATCGGATCTGAGACGATTAAAACTTCTAAGCGTGGAAGGCCAGCAAGACATTGAAGCAGGTCGGCTGCTGAGATTAACATGTTGAAAATTTCGAGCGATATGAGAGTATCGTGGCATGCTGAACGCACGGAAAATTCGAGAAAAGACTTCTGAGGCCAGGCAAGAGGAGTATCACAGGATTTGAAGTGCAAGGAAGTTCCACGAGGTAGGGTGATACTTCCGATGATTGCATCGGCAACCGGGCTTTCGAGTGATAGATCGGTGTCCACAAAAAACACAATGGTGAAGGTGCGAATGTCGAAGACGAATGATGGAAGATGAGGGAGCTCTGGTTCCTCCTGGATATGGAGTTTGTGGAAGGTGAGGTTGGTCATCTTCGTACAGCAAGACAATTGAGATAGAACCTCCGGAAGGTCCATCGGAAACAAACGAGTAAAGCGGATGGTATGCAACTGCCTCCATGGGAGCTTTGGGTGCGGTGGGAACGACTCTTCAAGGTTTAGCTCCGTCAATCTGGGCGCGGTGTCGAAAACATCGAATTCATCTGGCATTGTCCCGCATATATGTAGGCTTTTGAGAAGAGGGAGATTGCCTTTAGCAGGCGCAAGACACCTAAAATCCGGGTCCATCAAGCTGATCGTGGCATCCTGCCAGCGGCTAGAACTCTGCACTAGATGGGATATAGCACGAGCCGCGCCAGACTCGTGGTGACTGAGAGTGAGAGGGTGGCTGCGAATGTAGATGTGGAGTGGAGCAACAGCTGATAAGTCAAGAGATGAGTTCAAGAGTCTCATTCTGTTCTCCTTGATATGCTCCCCGAGGCGCCGCACTGGGTGAAATGGGATGAGATCCATGTCTATCGTCGACCACAGCGATGGCGAACTCATAACTATATCACGCCAACTCCTGCAGACTCCAGAAAGCTGCCGTAGGTGTCGTTGGGCGATGCGACTTGCACTTCCATCGACATTGTGACTGGGCCACAAATCGCGGTAACGGGACAGCTCCATGGGGCTGCAGTATTCGAATATCTCCAGCAAGATTTCGTCCGGAAGGTGGCGGATAGGTGCATAAACGCTAAGGCACCCTTCGGCATGGTATTGAAGGATGGCGCGGTCGGCGACCATTCGGTCCATTAGCTCCTGCAGCTTTGCTATTTCCACGTCGTACTCCGCGATTTTGGCTAATGATGGTGCAACTTGGAGCCGATAATCAGTTGCGGGAGGTGGCGGGCAATTGGATCGAAGAAGAATATGTAGGTTGGCTCTCTCGGCAGGATCAGGTAGATACTCCGAGGAGATAAGACTGGTGTAGGAATATGGGGCTTGGTCAATGGATGCCATTGACCTGAAAGGATGAGGCTATGGTGCAGGATGGGGTCTTCAAGATGAAATTGATACTGCCGGTGTAGGGTGTTTCTCTCAGCTTCTATTCCTCCGGTTACGTTTGAATCTGGAACACAAGTAAGATCCAGTGTCAGTATGTGGCACAGACAACTTCGACCTGACCTGGGCAGTTGTGCGTTGAGTGTCGGCACACCCCAACAAGTCGCTGAGTCACTGAGCCGCGGCTCCGTCCGACTTTAGTCCGACTTGGTCCGACTCCGACTCGGTTCACGTCGTCACAACATTTGACATGCATCACATAACTTCTTTCTTCCTTTCTCCCCACCTTCTCCCCTCAAAAATGGCTCCTTCTCCTATCCCCGTGTCCTTCACCTGACCAGCTGGGCTGACTGCAATACCTTCAAGGCTATTTTCAAGAACTGTACCTTCCCCCGGGCTTCAACCTCTTGCATTCATGCCGTTGTCCAAGCTTCCGAGTCTCAAATTCAAGCATCCCTTCAATCTCGCGCAAGCTTCCTACAGGTTCCTTCAAGTGACTGAGCTATGTGTGGGCTTCGGGATGACCAGCACATGCAAGTTTCTCGGCACGCGACATCTCTGCATCACTGACTTATCCTTCTGCGGGCTTAGCCAGGCTAGTCGATGTAATATACAAGTTCTCCTAGATACATATATGAATGGATTCCAATTTTTTCCCTGCATATGGATTGGGATTGGAATTGTAAGGATACCAATACAAATGAACGCATCCCAACAGTTTCATTCGCGTAGGCTAACTGGTGCCTGATTTCACAAGATCTCACAAGATCCCACTCTTTCGGCACAGATTTGAATCGAAAAAAATCTGTCCACGCTAAGTTTTTCTGTCGAGATAAATAGAATCTATATTTCAATTTCTCAATAGATCTCCCAACACAGGTTTCTCACTGGGCGTCACAGCCCATCCGATCCAAATGCAGTGATAATGTTTTGGTCTCTAACTCGACGACCACGGAACCGTTCACTGCGGGACAACGATTTTCAGAATCCTCGTTGAAAATCGGGTCAGGAAGGGAACCTCATATAAAAAAACCGTATTTCGGAAGCCCTTGGTACCAATCGCACCAGATGAGAAATGCACATCCAGTGCAGCTGTTCATTTAGCGATATCTCAAGAAATGGATGTTCTTAAGGCCATTCTTTCCCCCAAGGACCGTCAGCCACCTCGGAATCAGATACCGACTGGGAAGAATGATCTTATTTACTCACATCGGAGTAGCCGCGCCGCCACAATAGCTTGGAACTAATGAACATTGATTACAATGGCAAAACAAACGACGAGGGATGAGGGGCGTCTATGAATCTAAAGACGTTTAGTTTCTAGCTGAAATGAATACGTAGACATATAGGCCGACATGACAACCCTGTCTTCAACGTCGCCCGTCTGCACGCCAGATACACTAACGTCGCTCATCCTCAGCTATTCGCGGAGGACAATATCAGTCCGAGTAATCCTCAAAGGCTTCGTCGTCTGAGTCGTCTGCGTCGTCCGAGTCGTCCGAGTCTTTGTCTGACTTATCAGACTCACAATCGCTCGCTTCGGTCTGGGGTTCCGGATTCCAGTAGTGGCGGGAAACCTCCCACGGCGGCTTCCCGCTCGTCTTGCTGTACGTCGCCGGGTTGTATTTCTCGTCGAACCACTCCAGCTCGAGATACTCCGCCACATCTGCCCCCGCCTGATCCAAATGCCCCCTCAACCGCCGCTCCATCCTCCTGCGCAGCCCGCGTCGGAAATGCATGTCCGAGGTGTGCGAGAGAGAAAAATGGAACCCAATCCGCCGGAGCAATGGAAATTTGTCCTTCAAGAGGCTCTTCAAAGATTCAGAGGTGTCCCACGGGAAAGCGACGCGCAAGATTTCATCCAAGTGCCTCCGATGCTCGTTGATGTCATAGTGGTCGGTGAACCCAATGCGAAAAATGAGTGTGTGCAGATTCAGGGCGGCGGTAAGTGCCTTGACTAACCACTCCGCCTGACGGTTCGGGCTGAGCCATATCGTAAGCGACTGCAGACTCGGGAATGCAGGTAGGCGCCCGAACATCTCCGGAATCTGATCCTCTGTGAAAATTGCAAAGGTCATCGAAGAAGATTAATAGACTCCAAGCTCACGAGGAATGGACCATAAGGTGGGTTCTACAGCTAGATTCACGAGCGATGAGGCGGCAAGCTTCAAGAGTTCTTCCATAGCCGGTATGGAGCATGGGTCTTGATCAAAATCCATGACCCTCTCGAAGCTCAACGACTTGAGCTCAACAGGTGGGGAGTGTTTCACTAAATGGACGAGAAAATCTCTTGTACCCTCCGTATAGGTGGATGCGACACTCAATTCCTCGAGCTCAGCGAAGTTTAAGGGGCACAATTGGAGAGATGTGCCAATGGCATCCGAGTCGCCGGGGTCAGACTCAGCCTGAGGCCCGGAGTCGATGAGCCTGCCCAGGAACGAGATGACCTTGAGGCTTCCACAGGCAGCAATAAAGTTGGCGAGGGACATCACACTGGAGAAAGGCATGTGGCTAAGATAAAGTCTCTGAATATTTGGGAACAAGGCCATGTATGCCACAGGCATTCCGAGTTTGAAGTTGCCGCCATTAAGATCCCATTCGACGACCCGGACGTTAGGCATGTGGAGAATTATAGGTGGAATAGCGGCACGAGAGATGTTGGTCGCTTTATCCAACCCTCGGTGCCGTTCAAGCCACAAAGGTCCGAGGTCGGAAAACTTGACTTTCTGGACGATGTTTCCCGGTCCCGGCGTGCGGCCAAGCATGTCTAGCCATCGGGCAAAGTCTTCCGCACATGCGAAATGAATGATGGAGAAGAGCTCTTTTATAGCCATGGACCGCATTGTCTTGGACACAAGCGAGAGGGCGCGCAAGGTTGGCACATCGTCGGCGTTGTGTCCTGTAATTTCCTGCAATAATTCAGGGGGAAGTTGGTGCCCTAGAGTTGGTACTGATGTCAGGCCCAGAATTTAGCAAGGACTTTTTCGACAAACATGGGTATGAAGACTGCATAGGAAATTGGCTTGTGGTGGGCTTGTGGTGGGCGGGAAAAGACTAATGGCATGCTCACGTGGGTTGTGTTGACCATTATTATGCTCGAAATTTATTCACCACCATCTACTCGCAGCGAGTGAAGGTTCCCTCCGTCCGAAACACCACCCAACATATTCAAGATAACTCGCGAATTTTACAAAAGACAGAATCCATGTTGTGACGTACAAAATCAGCCTGGTCCTAATCTCGCAAAAACCGACTTTCTGTACTTTTGTGAAGACAGTCGTTCACCTAGCCAGATCCCTCTCGAACCACTCGAAGGAAAGGTAGTCCCCCGCGTCTTTGATTTTTTTCCCGCACCACCCCCTCCATTCTCGCGCGAGCGTCGGCCGGGGGATGAAGACTGTCGGGATCGGGTGGACTTGTATCGTCGAGTTTAAATTTCAGTCGTTCGAAGCGCGACGGCGGATGAAGGCTGCTGGAATAGGATGTATGCCGGAGAGGATAGAATTCAAACTTCAGATGTTCGAAGCGAGGGAAGCGCAGCTGGAGATTTGCGACAAACACATCCCACCGCACCGTCCGCCCCATAACGGCACTGAAGTGGGCTTCGTCCCCGACGTTCATCCGAAATGCAAGTATCGTCATATTTGACGCCGCAGGCAAGGCGTCGATGATCGCGTCTGGGTCTCGCCCGAGTGCTAGCGATATCGTGAGCAAGGTGAGTGCCGGCAATGAGTGCACGCCGCGAAACCTCTCTGCATCTGGGGAAAATGAGAACGAGGGCACAGCAGCAGGATAGCGTGGGCCGTGGTCGGGACTCAAAGCAAAGTGTTGGAGCGAGTGTGATACAAGTGGCAGAAGATCCTCTACGAGGCGAGCGTTGTTGTCATGCAAGATCGACAAGGATTTCAATCCAACGGGTCGAGAGTGCTAGCGCTGCAACAGGTTAACGGCGAAGCCTGTATACCGTTCTTCCAACACCAGCTCCTCGAGCATCGTGAGGTCAAAGCGGGCTGTCTCTGGATCCAACCTCAAATAGTCAGATTTCGGCCAGCGATAGCTAATCTTGTTGTCTGCCAGAGAAAGCGTCTTGAGATGTCTGCACGCCCCGATGAGCTTGGTTACATCCTCGATACTCCAGAAAGTCGCAGAGATACGGAGCTCTGTCACGTTTGGGAACAGCGACAGATAGCGGTCGGCCCTCCCGCTGAAACCAGGATCACGCTTGGATTCAAACAATACGCGCCGGACGCTGGGCATGTGCGGGATTGGTGACGGATCCGCATTGCGAAGGGCTTTCGCCGCCGGAAGTTAGGAGGGAGTGATTTCCACTTCCCGGACGATCATGGTACCTAATTCCGGTGTTCGTTTAAGCATGTCGAGCCACATGTCGAGATCGTCCGCCGAGGAGAATTTTATCGTGGCAAAGGGGAACTGGATAGCGCTGGCTCTCATCATCATGGACGCGATGCACATTGCGCAGAGAGCGGGGATGCTCTTATTTCGTGGACCAGCTCGGGAGGAAGTCGGGGCCTGGTGTTATATAAATCAATGACATTGAGATAGGATTGAGAGACTACGCACACTGCCATGGATCATCGGTCGACGCAGAGACACTCATAGTGGTCCGTAGTGCGAAGGTGACACTCAGAGAGGGGTTTAAATTGATCAGCCGCAGGAAGTCGTATTACAGCTAAATCGAAAACGATAGACGTTTTCGATTTTCGAGCTGAATTCGGGCCGGGCGCTCCCAACGCGTCATACTCCACTCCAACGCCACCCACCGTACCATCTCGCCAGAACGCTGTTTACGATTTTCCTCCTCAAACCCTACTATACTGCTGGAAGGGTATAGACTACATACCGACTGCCTCTTGCTGAAAAAACAGCCGATTCTGAGACCCCGGACATGAGAAGGAAGCGGGAGTGAACTAAATTTAATGCGGATGACGCATTGCCGAGAATTCCGCCGAATTCAACTCGAAAATCGAAAACGTCTATCGTTTTCGATTTAGCTGTAACTAGTCCAGAGCGAGACCTCTGCTCCCAGATTGAGAGTCTTTGCCATTTCAGAATTTACTGTTGCGAGGTTAATTTTCCTCCTAAGCACTGAGCGCTGTCCTGAAGCGTTCGCGAACGGTGTCCTATTAGCTTGCCATGAACACGTTTGACAAAGGTGAGAGCCCAGCTTGAGTCTTGAAGTGATAGTGATAGTAGAATGAATACCGTGTTGCTCCGTGACGCCGCGTTCTCATGACACTCGGCGCTATGTAAAGCCTCTGTCTGGCTCGCCTCCCACCACCACCTTCAATGCTCCCGACATTTAGCAGTTCTACCTCCCCGTCGCGCGGTGGGAAGTTCTCTTTCTTGACTCGCAACATCTTCAGGCGCTGGTGGCACATTTGTCTCGTCTTTCTCGTCGTTCTATGGTTGTCTAGCTCAACGTTCACGCCCCGTCGCTATCGCATCCGGTTCTTCAAGTCGAGTCGGCCGGCGGGGGGGCCGCGGCCGCCACCGCTACGTCTCCCCGTTGCAGAGGGCGACTTATGGGCGGGGCGCGCACACGAGGTGCGCAAGGCGTTTGTGTACGCGTATACGGGGTACCAGGCGCACGCGCTGCCGGCAGACGAGCTAAGGCCGATGTCAGGCGAGCGGATTAACAAGTATGTATTTTTTGCATATTCATCTCCAGTGATGTCAAAGCCATGGCCTTGTGGCTTTAAAAGCCAGGCCAGAACATCGCTATTTCCTTCACTAGATGAAAGTACTGACGTACTTGCAGTTTTCACGGATGGGGCGTGACGATGTACGATTCGCTGGACACGATGTGGCTAATGGGTCTCGAGGATATGTTCTACGACACGGTGGAAGACGTCGCGAAGGCCACATTTCCCATGAAACCCGTATGCCTTCCATGCTGTATTTCTGTATCTCTCATTGAGCCGCGGCAGGGAGAGCGCGCGCACTTCTTCGAGGTCGTGATCCGATATCTCGGCGGGCTCCTCTCCGCGTACGCGCTCTCGGAAGACCCCAGGCTCTTGAAACTCGCGGACGACCTCGGGGAGAAGCTGCTGCCGGCGTTTAACACGCCCAGTGGATTCCCGGTCTACGGCGTTAATACCGCGACGTGCGCATGTCTGTCTCGTGGGGGTTGACTTCGCGCTAACGGTTTTACAGAGGCGAAACACTACATGGAGCGCGTGGCGGCGAGCTCGTGTGCTTGGCGGAGGCGCTGAGTAACCAGATGGAATTGTAAGGTTTCTTCTTTACTCTATGGCCTTTTTTCTTACAGGCAAGCCAGCAAATACCTCGCGCACATCACGGGGAAAACGAAATACTACGAAGCGGTGCGCTGACCAGTCTTCTTTCGGACTCACCGCACTCAATATGTGCAGACTGAGCGCCCGATGAGATCCGTATACGGCACAGAAAATATCATGTACGAAGGCTTGTTTGGGACGATGTGGGACGTCAACACCGGGAAACCGAATCAAAGTACGTCCATTCACGAAAGTTACCGCCGCCTATCTAACGTCCAACAGCGGCCTTTTCCGCCGGCGGGCGGGCAGACTCCGCGTACGAGTACTTCCTGAAGCAATGGCTCATGACCGGACAGAAAGAGCCCCAGACCCGTGACCTATGTGCGTCCGCCCAGGCCGAACACTTGTGGCCCACTGACAGGGACCGCGCGCAGACATCCGCAGCGCCAACGCGATCATCGAGCACCTCCTGTACGTCGGGCCCAAGCGCGAGCTGCTGTACGTGACGGACCTGAAGGCCGGTGCACCGACGCACCGCTTCGAGCACCTCGCGTGCTTCCTGCCCGCGCTCCTCGCGCTCGGCGCGCACACGCCTGCGCTCGGGCTGAGTGCGGGCGAGCGCGAGCGGCATGTGTGGGCGGCGGAGGGCCTCGCGAACATGTGCTGGGCGGTGTACGGCGACACGGTGACCGGGCTGAGCCCGGACATCTTCGTCGTGGACCAGTGGACGGAGGCGGAGCGCGGGAGGTGGGCGCCGCGCGTCGCGGCGTGGGAGCGCGCGGGGCGCGTGGGGGTGCCGCCGGGGGTCGCCGACCTCCCGCGCGAGTCGACGCCGCCGGGGAGGGGCTATGCGCCGATCGCGGATGCGTACCTGCTGCGACCCGAGGTGCGTGCCTTGACACTTGATTTCGCTTCTGGGTAAATGACTTGCGGTATGCTGCGCAGGCGGTGGAGACGTTCTACATCATGTGGCGCACGACGCGGGATGTCAAGTGGCGGGAGCGCGGCTGGTGCGTCCGGTGATAATTTCTCCAGCGCCGGAAAATTCACGATCGATTTTCGCAGGGCCGTGTTCGAGTCACTGCAGATTTACACCCGCGTGAAGTATGGGTACACGTCCATCCGGTACCTTGACGAGCGCACCCCGTTCCAGTTCGACGACATGCCGAGGTACCTTGCCTCTCTTATCCCCCGACTTCATTCATTTTGCTTACAAACTGATGCGCAGCTGGTTCATGGCTGAAACGTGCGTCTGCTCTCGCTATCCCCGTAGCTGCTCGCTGACGTGTCCCCCGCAGGTTAAAATATCTATTCCTGTTGTTCACGGACGAGGAGCTCGTGCCGCTGGACAAGTGGGTATTTAACACCGAAGCGCACCCGCTCCCTGTGTTCGAATGGAGTCAGAAAGAAATAGAAGAGTATAACGTAGATGTAGCATAGTGTACCATAGCCAAGCTCTGAATTTTCAACGACCAAGCTTTGACCAAGCTCTGAAGTTTTGCCGATGCCCACATACACGTGGCGGTGCCGCGGCTGTCGATCTCAATCGTCCAGGGTTCACCCCTACTGATTTATTCCTCTTCCGCCATCCCGCCCTGGCTCTAGCGGCGTCCACGTCCCAATGGTCGACGACAAATACATTGGGCTCGCTCTGGCGGTGTCCAGCTCCGTGGCGATTGGAACGAGCATTGTTATAACCAAAAAGGTGGAAGAGCCAGCTGGCGCTCGCTTTCACCGGTGCTGACCCCTCTGCAGGGCCTCACAGCATCCGCAGACGGCGTCTCTGCTTCCGACAACCTCTCGTACCTGCGCAATCCAATATGGTGGGCCGGGATGTCGACCCGTGCGTTAAATTCTATATCAGGCATCGCGCAATGGCCGCTCATATTTTTTTGGGCACTGTGCAGTGATTCTGGGCGAAGGTAGGATGCTTGCTCACCTGAAGTGTGTGGCTGATCAAAGAATTTTTTGCAGTGGCCAACTTCGCAGCGTATACGTTTGCGCCCCCGGTGCTGGTAACTCCGCTTGGCGCGCTCAGCGTCCTCATAGGGTGCGCTTTTGGTTGGGGGAGGATTGAGCACGTTCTTATGTTTCTTGCAGAGCGGTCCTCGCATCCTTCCTGCTCAAGGAACGGCTAGGCCATCTCGGGCGAGTGGGATGCGCGCTGTGTCTCATTGGCTCCGTGATTATCGTCCTGCACGCCCCGGAGGATAAGCCCGTCGAGACCGTCGTTGATTTCCTCAACTACGCCCTGCAGCCCGGTGCGCATCTTGACCCTCTACTCGCTGTGATCCTAATAATGCTTAGGCTTCCTGATGTACTGCTTCACGGTGTGCGTGCTCTCGCTGGTGCTCGCATACGTTGTCGCCCCCAAATACGGACGCACCAACCCCGTGGTGTACATCTCCATCGCCTCCATCGTCGGCTCCGTCTCGGTCATGTTCGTCAAGGGCTTCGGCGTCGCCGTCAAGCTCACCTTCGGCGGCAAGAACCAGTTCATCTACCCAAGCACCTACGTCTTCGGCCTCATCTCCGTCGCGTGCATCGTCATCCAGCTCAACTACTACAACAAAGCCCTCGACACGTTTTCCGTCAATCTGTGCGTCTCCTCGACTTGATTATATGCTCTGACTGATAGTAGTTGAAAGTGTGAATCCGCTGTACTACGTCGGATTCTGCAGCGCAACGATCGTCGCGTCCCTCATCCTCTTCCAAGGATTCAACACGACCGACGCGACCAACACCGTGTCCCTCCTCTGCGGCTTCGTCGTGACGTTCCTCGGCGTACACATCCTCAACCTCTCCATGATCGAGGAGTCCGCACAGGCAGTCGACGACGACGGCCTGGGCGGCGTGACTCTCGAGGGCCGCCTCTCGCTCGACGGCTGGCACGGCATCCGCCGCGACAGTATGAGCCTTGGCATGCCGTCGCCCCGGGGGCACGGCCGCCGCAGCTCGCTGTACCGCGCACAGTCCTCGACGCTCTTCAACGCGTTCGGTGCCGGCGCCGAGGGCGAGAGCGTCGGGCTACAGCGCCTGCGCGAGGAGGATGAGGAGGAGTGGAACGAGGACGCGGACGAGCGCACCGCGCTGCGGACGCCCGCGGACGGCGGCGCGCGCCGCGTCGCACGCAGCCCGATCCAGGGGCACTCGCCCAACCGCTCGCTCGGCCATTCGCCAATTGGCTCGCTGGGCCACGCGCCGCACCCCCCGTCGCTGGGCGATATCCGGATATCGCCCCGGCCTCTGTAGCTATAGCAAAGTATTTATATACGATATACCTGTAATTTCGCGGACAACGGACTTGTTAATTAACTTATATAAAGTACACGGTACAAAAAATCGGTATTGGATTTGGCCAATCTTTCCTACGTCGGCGGTGCACGAACAGCCTACATCAGCTCAGTGCCATTGCCCAAGCCTTTGAATGAAATTGGGAGATGGATGTAGGATACAGCACCATCCGAGACCATTTTCAGAGAGTATAGGGTTGAGTCCAGAGAAAATCGATGGTCGCCGCCGGATTTGCAGCAAATTGAGACTCAGAGATTAGCCATGCCTCGGCGACTTGCGTGGAAAGGTTAAGCCACCTCACATTCGACATCTACATATGATAAGAAAGGGTATCCCAAGGAAAATCCCGACGGCCCCTCGGCAAGATAGATAGTTGCGCAAAACCCCAAAGGCCTAGCTTAAGGGCCATCCAATATTTAGGCAAAAGTGGGTAGAGATTCCACACTGACGAAAAGCCTCGCTGAGAAATCCGACCCACGATCTCGACTGGCTCCTGGGCGTGCACTGCGCTGGATCTGAGGTGAGCCTGGGATGTTTGAATGATTGAATAAAAACGCACGACTAGAAATTAAACCTGAAATTCGCTCATGATATTGCGATCTTGTTTGGAATCGCCTTTGCTTCGCCCTCTGCGGTCCAAAGTTCTTCATGCCGTTCTTGGACGCGAAACCATTCATCATCCAAGTCATCATCGGTTGCAGTCGGAGGAGTCATTCATCGTCGGCTCCATCCATGGCGCGGATATGGCGGGGAGGGGGCTCTTCGCCGAGTGGCCATCGCGCCTCCCTGTCTTGCGCCTCCTTGTGAATGTGCCTTATTGGCTGTATCTCGAGCCAGGAGATCCAGCTGACATATTGGCGGCTTTCTTCAACATATGTCACCTGTAGGAGAAGACAAACAGAAAAGGGAGATGCGGGGTCTAGTGTGAGCCACGTTTGCCGTCCAACATCCCGCTCCCAGATGAGTAGGGTGGAGAGGTCCGATTCCAGAGAGTCAGGCCCCGGCGGAGGCGCGGCCAAATTAGAGGCATCATATCCGAGCCGTCATTCGGATACTCTGGCGGATAAAGTCCTTGTAGATCCAAGGCCAAAGTGATTTTGTGGACCACAGGTGGGATGCGGCCGAGGAAATTCAGGTTGCATCCTGCGATTCTTTCGACGTCGTCCGTCTCATCTACGCAGTAAGCATACGGAAGGCCCGGGCATGCACAAGCAGTAATGGTACGTTCAGGCCATTCTAGAATCCAGAGGCGAAAGTCCTCCGGGATGTGATTATGCTGAGCAAGGAGGGCGTCGAGGTATTCAAAGGGTCGAAGATTGGCTAACAGCCAAGGGCGAGTAGGAACGAAGAGTGGATCGTGCACAGTCTTTCTGTACAGGTTGAGCAATGCATGACGAGTCGAATTGATGTCGGCCACAGATATTAACTGTTTCCACAGTCGACAAACCGTGAGGCCCTCGGCAGCTATGAGGCCCTTCAGGTGTAAATGTGGGACAATTTACAGACAGATTTCGGGGGGTAGATCGACGAAGGCCGGCATGGTAAGATGCTTGACTTGCACAGCTACCAGAAAATGGGTGAGAACGGCATGGACCCACAGACTAGTTTTTCGGCGGTGATCACGCAGCGGCACGAACTTGATTACATAATTCGATTATATTCCAGCGGGATTTCCGTACGCAGACTGCACTAACAAAACGAGTAGTACTCCACGATTACCAAGCGAGCATCCTCACCACTTCAGCCTCGAGCCTCTCCACAGCTGAATCATCTACACCCAAGCCCTCCAAAGCCTCTAGCACATATTCTTTGGCTTTCTCATACATGCCCTCCCAGGAGTCCCATTCGATGTCGGCACCCAGCTTCGTGGAAAGGAATGCCATAGCGATCACGGTAGCTATGACCGTGTCGTCCGTCCCCGTGGGGAATAGCGCGCGGACATGTTGAAGTTCGGTTTTCATGGCCACGAGCGTGAAGATATCGAGGGAGAAGCGGCCGTCGAAGGATTGAAGACGGGCGAGGGCTTCCAGAGGATCCGATGTCAGCAGGGCTTGGGGGGGCACATCGGGTTCGTCCTCTGACGCAGAGCCCCCGGACCAGTAATCTTCCGCCTCTGCCTCCTCTTCATCGTCTACTGCAATCGTCCTCCGGTGCATGGATGTTTGTAGGACGTCGCGTAAGATGTCGGCCTGAATCGCCGAATCCGAGCTCGGTGGCGCGATGGGGGGCGAGGGTAGGGTTGCGTGCCGAGCTCGGGGTGCGCTCATGACCAGTGATGACACCGCAGAGTAGTTGTACGTGCTGAGATCCCGCCGCAAGGGAGCCGGTGCGGGAGCAGGCGGCGGCGGCGGCAGCGGCTGCTGCTGCCACGTATCGTCGCTGTAGGTCGAGGTGCTAGATGGGAATCTATGGGCCATGAGTGTAGCCCTACGCGCGTCGATGCGGCGCTTGGCCTCGATGTTGACAGCCTGAATCACCGAATCTGGGCTCAGAGGCGCGATGGGCGGCGGGGGTGGGGCTGCGCCCATCATCATAGCCAGGCGCGCGTTGCTTCGGGGCTTGGCCTCTGCGCGCAGCAATACCATCTCAAACTCCTTCCGATCCTCTGGCGCCGGCGGCGCCGTCGGGGAAGCCCGCGGCGGGGGCGGGGGCGCAGGCCGGCCCCGGCGACGACGAGATGGCGTTGGTGATAGTGATGATGACGAGCTCCCAGGCGGGGCGGCCACCAATGACGCTGGTACCGTTCCGCGCACGGAAATCGGCGTCCCCTCATCGACGGCGACGAAAGACGTGTGCGTGCTCGAGATGGAGTACGTCGTTCCCAAGCGGACCACACTCCCCTTGACTGTACGCGCAAGCAGGTCGGGGTCGTCAGGATTCGCGACGATAAGTCCATGCTGACCGTCTTCGAGGTCCTGGATGATCTTGCGCGCCGCCAGGGCGTGGATGGCAGGTGGGGCGTCAGGGTCGTTTGGGAGGCGGCTTAGCGTCACCGGAATAGAGAGCTCGATTGCCGCGCCTTGGGCAGTAGACCCTCGGAGGGTGACAACTTTGGGAATGCTCTTACCTGTTGGAGGGATCAAAATCAGTATATGAGAGTAGTATACTGAACGTACTCTGCAAGATGGCATATACATTTAATCGGACACCCGGGAAGAGGTTGCGGATTTTGAATGGCGACTGCTGCACTGCGGGAAAAGGAGATAAAGCCACTGGGGCAGGAGGAGGAGCCGGCGTGTCGTCAACGTGCAGGGGATCAACAGCCTCGTCAAATATGTTCAGAATTTTCTGCTCCGCCCCATCAGCCTCTTCGATCATCTCGAACTCATCTTCAGGCTGTGCATTCCCGACCTCGGCAAGCGGACGCCCCCAATCGACGGATATATTTGAGATGGGAGGAGTCCTGGCGGCTTTGAGGAGCCGCGCGACCTTGCCTGTGAAGCTTGCTTCCTTCTCGCTCACGAACATGCATGTCCCATGCCCTACGCGCGCGATGCCCTCGCACATCGCCGTCGACACCGAGTCGCCGATACCCAGCACGGATACCCGTAGAGCTGCGTTTTCTGGCGCCGCCGCCACAGCCGTCTTCGCAGAGTCGAGTACCGCGTCCAGATCCCACGCCTCGCCATCGGTTAGCACGAACACGTTGGTCGGCCGATCGAGCTTACGCGCAGCGAAGCACTGCTGCAGCGCGCCCCGGATTTCCGTGCCAGCAAAATCAGCTTCCATTCCGTCAATGTGGCGCGTCGCCTCCTCCAGTGTTTCCTGATTGTACGGCTTGCTCCCAGCCGCCCACAACGCGCGGGAAAAGCTGCCGAAGGACGTGATCTGGAAGAGGGAGTCTTTGTGCGGGAGGGATCGCAGCATCACGACGAGCGCCTTGCGCGCCGCGGCGATGCGCCCGTCCTCCATCGACCCGCTGCGATCCACGAGGAAGACGAACTCTTGACAGGAAGCATCAGGAAGCTTGAACCGCGGGACGAGAGCGAGCCCCATCGCGATAGTGTCGTGGGCCGGGTGCAGCTCCGCGACGCAGCGCGGGGTGTCAAGGCCCGCGGATTTGATGGTGAAAACGAAATCCTTGTCAAGGGCGGAGTCGGAGGAGAGGGACACACGGGCGTAGTTGGAAAACGGGAGGTCCTTGAAGTTGGGAAGAGTTGGGTCTGGGCCGAGTTCAGTCGAGACTGAGTGAGATGGGCAGCTAATCTTTGAGATGGGCGCAAGGGCTTCCACACTCGTGGAAAGGGTGAGGAAGGGAGTCTTCACGGCCGACGCGACGAGGAAAGGATTTTTCGAGGCGACCAACACGGGCGTTTGTCCATAGTTATTCGAGACCGGTGCAGCAAGGAAGGGATTGTTCGAATGTCTGGGGGGCGGCAGGGGTGCTTGTCCATAGCGAGCGCCGATATGAACGGGAAGATGGAAACGAACGGAGTCGTTTTCTTCATCCTCTGAAAGCTCTGTCGCATATACCAGCTCGATCTTGACTCGCTCGTTGGGAGGGATGTTGCCCACCGAAACCCGGAACACTACAACGAGGTCAGTGTCTGTGGAATCCCCAGTAAAGCGAACGCACCATCTGGCGTCTGCTGCTCCATCAAGGATGTCTGCTTTCCCTGGGCAACTGCAGTGTTGTACGTCTCCCTGGCTTCCTGTTTCTCCTGAACGACTCCAACCACCCTCGTCCCGTCCTTCTTGATCATGGCAAAAGAGCAGACCGAGGCGCGGGCGGGGATTGGAAAGGAATAAGTCGCTTCAATCGGGAAGGCGGCGTCATTTCCGTATGTCTGTGTGAGCTTCACTTGGGCAGCGAGCTCCTTGATGCTAGCCTGTGCGCGGACGTTGTGCAAGGGGAGTGAGACGAGGTGGTATTTATGGTAGTAATACAATCCGAAAACTTGGCTCGAAGGCATGTTGGCTGGAGGTGTTGGGAAATGGGGCCTCCTTTATAACGATGCTGGTTATAAGCTGCGGGCGGTAATCGCAGTCGCTGCGTCGCTGCGAAGCGAGTTCTAACTGCGGGAAGGAAACAAAGATCGAGCATTGGATGGCTCGATGCGAAGTCCATTGAGTTGTGCTACGCTCCCGCGAGGCCTTGATTCCTTGATGATTCCACAAAGCCAGGTCCAAGGCTTTGCGTAGATTCTGTATTTATAAGTTTCAGAGTTGGGGGTCACCCAGGGTCGGTCGCGTCAAGCAAGTGTCGGTTTGGTTGAAGTTGGCGAGTCGGGATCTGCCGAAACTAGATTGTCGTCGATCTTCAAACTGAGAAAGCCTGAGGCCTCAGGAAGCACAGGTAACAGCAGTTTCACAAGTACGCAGTCTTATCTTCCATACCCAAAATTACAAAGTTTTTACAAGGTCGATATCAGCCCGTCTTTTATTCATGTAGCAAAATAGTGCTGCCCATTTCCTTCTTCAACCACTTGCTCAGACTGCACTGGCCAAATCCCCCGCTCCTCAGCAACGACCTTCTTTCTCCAGAGTAGCCCCGCATAGTTGCCGCTGCGATAATCTTTGGTGGGGTCCGGATACATGCTGTTGAGCGCGTATCGGCTCGTGTTCATGAATTGCTGCCTCATGCGATAAGGGTCGCTCGAGCCCACCTGCATTAGCCGCGCGGACGTGTTGACGAGCGCCTCTGTGACCACCAGCGGGCGCGCAGGAGGGAACGCGGGCACATCCACCTGTGCCCCGCGACGGAGGACGGGCGCCGGGAGCCCCGGGGTGAGGTAGTGCGCGATAGGGAGCGCGTCGGCGGGCGCCGCGTGGTCGACGATGGTGATCGGCACGGTGGCCTGGAGAGTCAGGGAGCGGTGGTACGTCTGTATCTGGACCTTTTGCCCGACGCGCGTGTAAGAGTCCCAGAGCCCTTCCTCCGTCATTGTGGCGTCGTCAGCCGCTGGCGCCATCTATTCCTTCGGGGGCCGGGTGGACGGGTTCACGCAGGTGGCGGCCTCCTCCGAGTAGATCACGGTGAGGCATAACTTCAGGAGGGTCTCGCCGTGGGCGTAGTACGTTGCGAAATTCACAGGCATCCCCTCCGGGATCTCGAACTCGAAGTTAAAGGAAGGATGTGCGAGCGTGATGGAACCATGGCTCCCGGTGCTGTGGGACAACATCCTCAGCCTGTGCCCCATCCGGTCGTCGTCATCGGCGAAAATATGCATGTAATTGTCAGACTCTGGATCGAGCTTCTGGTCGCTGCCCCAGTACTTGCACATCGGCGAGGTGGCGTTGTGGAAACCGGCGTCGCCGCCGCCGGCAGCCTGCGCCTGCGCCCAGTGTTCGCGCAGAACGGTTCGCAGATTGACTGAAATGGCGGACATGGTCGTGGACCCGCCTGTGCTGTGCACGGTCACTCGTCCTTTGACCGGGAGGCCTAAGGACGATGCAGGATGAGTCGAGTGGCAGGCGGGTGGTGCGGAATATATGCATACCTCTTTTCACAACGTTCCCCTCCTCGAGAGTTATCTCGGCAACGAATGAGGACCGCTGCGCTTCAGGAAGGCATCTCTCCAGATCTTCGGCGTGCTTCTTCTCTAGAGGAGAGTCGACCCAACACTGGTTCTGCTCGAATGTCATGTTCCAAGTGAAGGGTTTCTGCGCCGCACTTGCGTGGACTATGGGGACGAAGGTCGTGTAGCCTGCTGGCACTTCCGCGGCATGGCCATCGGTGAACGTCACGACCTAGAACAAGTAAATTCCAAACGAAATTTGGATCGAATACACTTACTGCGATGTAACGGTAGCCGAGATTGTTGAAGGAGTGCCGTGAAATAGGTGGCTGGAGGCTTCGGGACCGGGAGCGGGCGAGGGAGGGGGGATAGTTTACAGCCGGGACAGCGACGGTAAACGGTGTGATAATAGGCTGCGAACAATCTGCAATAGATCGCCCGTTAGCTGTTATGTATCCATCCCGCCAGATATTCAAAGTTACTTACTGGGATTGTTGTCCAGAAGCGTCGCCTCGGTCGCCCACGCACGCCGCTCCTCTGCCGCGACGGTCCACAGTTCCGGGTCGCTCATCGCGTCGTCCCGCGCCTGGTAGTCATACATGACGGAACTCCCGGTCCAGTCTTCGTACCCCATCGGTGCGGTCTGGTTTGCGGCTGTCTGTATGGCCGGGAGCTCCGCGCCCTGCTTCAGGAACTTGACCTCGCCGAACTCGTCGAGCTGCAGGCGGAGCGCGACAGCTGCGATCTGCTGCGCACACTCTGCGCGCGGGACCTTAATACGGAGCTCGCCTGCGCAATGCAACGGTCAGCAGTCACCCACGGACTCGGAACCGGGCTGGGACGCACCATGGGAGATATGGTCCGGCGAGAGGTCCTGCGCGCGCACCCACGCGTGGACTTTACAGGGCTGGCCCTCCGAGTCGATTGACTAGGGACGCCGCAAGCGCCACAGCTGACAGTAACGGAAAGCTGAGGTATTTCTTCATGGTTGTTGAGAGAATCTTGGGATGACTCGAGGATCTTTATACGATTCGAAGCCATGGAGCGCTTATAAGGCGGTACCGACCCAAGTTTTGGTGGTAACAAATGTGATTAGCGCCTGCAAGACTTGCATCGAGGGGTGGGCAGTAGATGGAGTGAGAGTTTGAAGGCTTGGAGAGTTGCGACAATGCATGGAGCAGTAACCAATCACTGGCGATGGTCTTCAAGCTGCAAGTTGAAGCGAAGTTGAAGCGCACTGGACGGCAACTGGACGGTCGTCGAGCGGTCGAGTCAACTGCGCGTGATCTGGTAGCTGATCTGGTGGGGCTTGGCAAGGAGCTTGGCCGGCCCCTATATAGCCGCCGGAGCAAGACTCGAGGGCTCAGAAAGTATTAAAAACAAGTGAAGGACGCTCTATATTACATTTTGTTTTTTCCTTTTTACTACCTTCGGTTTGATTGGAATGGGCGCGTCGGGATCTGCCGAAACCATCTCAAGTCCATCTTCAAACTGAGAAAGCCTCAGGAAGCACAGGCAACAGCAGTTTCATAAGTACGCAGTCTTATCTTCCATACACAAAATTACAAAGTTTTTACAAGGTCAATATCAGCTTGTCTTTTATTCATGTAGCAAAGTGGTGCTGCTCGTCATGATTTCCTTCTTCAACCACTTGCTCAGACCGCACTGGCCAAATCCCCCGCTCCTCAGCAACGACCTTCTTCCTCCAGAGCAGCCCCGCATAGTTGCCGCTTCGATAATCCTTGGTAGGGTCCGGATACATGCTGTTGAGCGCGAATCGGCTCGCGTTCATGAATTGCTGCATCGTGTAGTACGGATCGCTCGAGCCCGCCTGCATCAGCCGCGCGGACGTGTTGACGAGCGCCTCCGCGACCACCAGCGGGCGCGCAGAAGGGAACGCGGGCACATCCACCTGCGCTCCGCGGCGGAGGACAGGCGCGGGGAGCCCCGGGGTGAGGTAGTGTGCGATGGGGAGCGTGTCGGCGGGCGCCGCGCGGTCGACGATGGTGATCGGCACCGTGGCCTGGAGAGTCAGGGAGCGGTGGTACGTCTGCACGCGGACCTTCTGCCCGACGCGCGTGTAAGAGTCCCAGAGCCCTTCCTCCGTCATTGTGGCGTCGTCAGCCGCTAGCGCCACCTCTTCCTTCGGAGGCCGGGCGGACGGGTTCGCGCAGGTGGCGGCCTCCTCCGAGTAGATCACGGTGAGGGCCAATTGCACGAGAGTCTCGCTGTGGGCGTAGTACGTCGCGAAATCCACAGGCCTCCCCTCCGGGATCTCGAGCTCGAAGTCAAAGTATGGATGTGCAGGCGTGATGACACCATAGCTGCTGGGGTAGTGGGAGAACATCCTGTGCGCCATCCGGTCGTTGTCATCGCCGAAAATGTACATATAATTGTCAGACTCTGGATCGAGCTTCTGGTCGCTGCCCCAATACTTGCACATCGGCGAGGTGGCGTTGTGGAAACCGGCGTCGCCGCCGCCGGCAGCCTGCGCCTGCGCCCAGTGTTCGCGCAGAACGGTTCGCAGATTGACTGAAATGTCGGACATGGTCGTGGACCCGCTTGTGCTGTGCACGGTCACTCGTCCTTTGACCGGGAGGCCTAAGGACGATGCAGGATGAGTCGAGTGGCAGGCGGGTGGTGCGGAATATATGCATACCTCTTTTCACGACGTTCCCCTCCTCGAGAGTTATCTCGGCAAAGAATGAGGACCGCTGCGCTTCAGGAAGGCATCTCTCCAGATCTTCGACGCGCTTCTTCTCTTGAGGACTGCTATTAGAGTCAACCCCACACTGGTTCTGCTCGAATGTCGTGTTCCAAGTGAAGGGTTTCCGCGCCGCACTTGCGTGGACCATGGGGACGAAGGTCGTGTAGCCTGCTGGCACTTCCGCGGTATGGCCATCGGTGAACGTCACGACCTAGGAACAGTAAATTCCAAACGAAATTTGGATCGAATAGAGACTTACTGCGATGTAATGGTAGCCGAGATCGTTGAAGGAGTGCCGGGAAATGGGTGACTGTAGGCTTCGGTACCGGGTGACGGAGGGGGGATAGTTTACAGCCGGGACAGCGACAGTAAACGGTGTGATAATAGGCTGTGAACAATCTGCAATAAATCGCCCGTTAGCTGTTATGTATCCATCCCGCCAGATATTTGAAGTTACTTACTGGGATTGTTGTCCAGAAGTGTCGCCTCGGTCGCCCACGCACGCCGCTCCTCCGCCACGACGGTCCACAGCTCCGGGTCGCTCATCGCGTCGTCCCGCGCCTGGTAGTCATACATGACGGAACTCCCGGTCCAGTCCTCGTACCCCATCGGTGCGGTCTGGTTTGCGGCTGTCTGTATGGCCGGGAGCTCCGCGCCCTGCTTCAGGAACTTGACTTCGCCGAACTCGTCGAGCTGCAGGCGGAGCGCGACAGCTGCGATCTGCTGCGCGCACTCCGCGCGCGGGACCTTAATACGGAGTTCGCCTGCGCAATGCAACGGTCAGCAGTCACCCACGGACTCGGAACCGGGCTGGGACGCACCATGGGAGATATGGTCCGGCGAGAGGTCCTGCGCGCGCACCCACGCGTGGACTTTACAGGGCTGGCCCTCCGAGTCGATTGACTGGGACGCCGCAAGCGCCACAGCTGACAGTAACGGAAAGCTGAGGTATTTCTTCATGGTTGTTGAGAGAATCTTGGGATGACTCGAGGATCTTTATACGATCGAAGCCATTGAGCGCTTATAAAGGCGGTACCTGCGGGTGGTAACAGATGTGATTAGCGCCTCCGGGTGTTGCATCGAGGGGCGAGCAGTGCAAAGATAGAGTGAGAGTTGGAGAGTTGTGACACCGCATAAGTACTAGAACAGCAACCAATCGCAGGCGAGATGTCTTCAACAGTGGTCTCGAAAATGCGCAAGTTGAAGCGAAGTTGAGCGGGCAAGTAAATTGAGTCTGGTGCCAGTTGAAGACCGTCAAGTGTTCATATTTGGGGCCAGGTACATATCCGGAGCAAGACTCGAGAGCTCAGAAGGTAGGGAAATTGGCGAAGGACGCTCGATAAAGTACATTTTGTTTTTATTTACTACCATTCTGTCTAAAAGGATTACTTTTTTATGCGTACTTCTCGTCATCGTCAATGCTAGCGGCTGATTCCTCCCTGCGCACCGTTCCCATGTCTGACACGTCCCAGCCGTTCTCCTCGAGGTACGCCCGGAACAGCGCGTCCTCGGACTCGAGCTGGTTTTCGCGGTCCGGGACCAAGAACCATACGCAAGCAGCCCCAGCGAGAGCAAAAACCGCGCCGACGAGGAAGATGACTTGCTGCCCCTTGATCGCCGTGTCGTAGCGCGCCAGAATTTTGGGGAACACCTGCGTGCCGATGGCGGCGCCTGCCTTGCCCACCCCAGCGGCGAATCCCAAGAAGTGGCCGCGTATGGGGGTAGGGAAAGACTCGGACGAGACGAGGAAGTTGCAATTCTATACCCACATGTCAGACGGTCGTTTCTGCTTCGAGCAGATGAACTCACCCCCGGACCGACCGATAAGAAGCTCTGGAAGAGGCCGTACATCACGACGAACGCAGCGAAGTGTGCTCTGAGAGGCTCCATAGCACCACCAATGATGAATCCGAAGACGGCCACAATCAAGAAGCCCAATGTCTGCGCGGAGAATTAGCACCCATTTACCGATGATTGGGAAGAACGTACGTAGGTTTGACGACGGCCGATACGGTCAATCAGGAAACCACTGAAACAGTCAGTGGTATCTCGATAGGCTTTTACTGCAATACTCACCCGAAGAAAGCTCCCGGAAGCGCAAACGCGTTGACTAATGCAGACCACCCCGTGCTTTCGACCAAACTGGTCGACGACGAGAATCCAGAGACGATCTCAGGTGCAAGTAGGTTGAAAGGGTACACAATCTGAGGGGATGGATTAGAACAGGGAAGTGCAGTTAAAGAAGAGCGAGCGTACGAAATCGTAAAGGAACCACGCCCCACAGCACCCAAGGAGCGCTTTCCAGTAACGTCTGATAGCCAACTTGTACGGGAACTTGCGGTGGATGGCGTGTTTGGTGTATTGCGTCGAGTTCACCAGTCGCATGCGGAAAATAAAGATAGTCAACGGCAACTAGAGGAGCGCGTCATCAATATCGACTGAGGGACTAAAAGGCACATTGAAACGTACGATAATCCCAATACCGAATCCAAAACGCCAGACGATGTCGCTTGCCTTGTTGTTCGCGATAGCAAGGATGACGACCGAGGTTATCGAGGAGCCTACGAAGCCCGACACGATGGCTACGTTGGTGGAGAATGCTACGAGGAACCCGCGATGCTTTTGTACGCTTTGGATACGCGTCAGGAAAAGAAAAAAACATAGCGGAGACCAAGGACGCACAATTTATCCTCGTCTGCCGCCTCGAGAGCCTGCGCAGTGCAGACGGTATACTCCCCTCCAGCCCCGACCCCGGCAACACCGCGGCCGATTACCATCATCCACAGCATGCCGGTAGGAGTGACCCCGTGGGCAGCTGTCGCAAGAATAATACCCTGGGGAAGAGTGTGAGTCGCAGGCACACGAATAGACATAGCATGAACACGCACGAAAACGAGGAAAAATGTGGTCGCAATGATACCCAATTTTCTGCCAAAGCGGTCGATGCAGAAGCCAAACAAAATCATCCCGACGATGTCTCCAATCAAAATAGAGTTGGAAAGGCGGGTCTTCATATCGGTGGTGACCACCGATGAACCATAGCTGCGGGTGAAGGTGAGTGATCAGGAGGATAGAGAATACGGATAACCGACATTTTGGCAAGGACTGGAATCATGTAGGCCGAGATCTGGATGTTGTACCCATCGCTGAAGAGAGCGACACCGACCACGAAGACGTTGAGGACCTGCGAGAGGCTGCGCTTCTTGGGGTGTCGTCGCGTAGGTTTGGCAGAGCTTCCACGACGACCTGGCGCTCGGAGGTCTCTGGCAGGTCGGACATCTGGGGGTAGGAGGGAGAATGCTGGATGCTCAGGTCCCAATCGAAGCTTTCAGCTTCCTTTTACGTGCCATCGTCGCGGGAGTAGAACGTGTGCGGCGTTCTGCTAAATGTGAAATAGTAAGGTCGGCTGGAGCGTCGTCTTTAGCTTAGGCGCGCCCATGAAGCTTGCGAGGATGATAAGGCGATCGCCAAGAAAAGCTGGGAGCACAGGCTGGAAGTTAACTGGAAGAGACCAGGAAAAGAAGAGCATCAATTTGAGGCTTACTAATATCACATCATGTCGTTCACTGCTCATTCAAGTTCCTGGCAACATTCAAGTTCCTGTCAGCCAGGGCTCAGCTGCTCAGCCTGGTGTGCCTCGGCCGAGCTGAAATAACGGTAGCACGTTTGTTGAGGAAGAGAAGATTCTTATTTGAAACTGAGCTCGTGATCGTGAAACGTGCAGACTGTCACTCCGCTCACTTTACTTTGGCGCGCAATCTGCGGCCGACCTTGGCTCAGCCTCTCAAACTCCAACCCTGATGGCAGACCAAGCGTTATGGGCGACCGGCGCGGTGTCGACGGTGTATCTTCGCGCGACGGCCTTCCTGTTCGTTCGTATGGTCTGCGGCTTCCTTTTAGGCTCTGCGCGTTCATGAGAGCTGAGAACAAATGTATAGCTCCCGCTCGGGTACCGCTTCATGCCCAAGATCACGGGCGCGTTCGCGATTTCTCTGGCGTCATTCGCGTTCTCGCATCAACGCGTCCGGTCAGCCCGATCGAGCACTGCAAAGACAAGCACTCTCCGGAGTGTCCCTCCCGATTCTGTTTGGGACCTATTCGCAAAAAAACCCGTTAGCGAGCTTCGTTGGAGTACTTCTGAATATCCTTGCCTTTCTCGCGTGCATGGATTTCATGTACCGCTCGCACATCCTCCACCGCTCAGAATCCCTCGCTTTCTCGCGGACGGGATACGTGAATTCGACTAGCGCAAGGGTCGTGCTTCGAGATCCAGCCGCACGGAGCCCGCTGCAGTTCACCTACACGGCTTGGACGGGGTCTGACACGGAAACCATTGCTATACCGGCGTTGACGGAGGAGTCCGACTACACAGCAACATTAGAGCTGGCTGGACTCGTCCCTGGGACGCGTTACTTCTACAACGCAACGGGTGGCCATACAGGGTCATTTCTTACCAGTGCGCCGGCCCTGAAGAGGTTTACCATGATCAGCACGTCGTGCCAGAAGCCCTTCTACCCATACTCGCCGTTTACGCATTCGCTCGCGATCCCCGGATTGAGTCACCTGGCGCGTTATGTTGAGTCGGCGCCGCCAGATTTTATCCTTTTCCTGGGGGACTTCATTTGTGAGCCATCGTTGCGACCCCGGTTCGTCTTTGCATGCCATTGACGGAAATCCGCAGACAGCGATCTGCCGATCCAAATCGGGCCTCTGACGACGAAGTACTACCGTCAGCTTTACAGACAAATATACGCGAGCCCAAGCTGGACACGCACCCTACGTGATCTCCCGTGGATCCACGTCTTCGACGATCATGAGCTCATCAACGACTATTATCCCGAAATGGCGGACGGGGAAGTGAGTGTAGTATTCGTATAGCGCGCGCCGTAGCTGACAGGATGCGCTAGGGCATGTACTCCTCGCGCCATGGACCCATTTGAGCACTACCAGCGCGCGGCAAACCCCCCTCGAGCAGATCGTAACGCGCGCAAGACGTACACCCAGTTCCGGCGCGGGGACGTTTCTTTCTTCATTTTAGACACGCGGAGCTATCGAGCCACCCCGCCGGCGAAAGCAAGCGGAGGAGCAGGCCGCCGCACGATGTTGGGCGCCGAGCAGTTGGACGAGCTTTTGCGGTGGATCGGGGCGGAGGAGGGATGGAAGGTGGTCGTTTCTGGTGTGCCTATGACTCGAGTGAGTATATCTGACGCTGTCCTCTTTGGGTTATTCTGACTGGTGCGTAGAACTGGAGTGAAGGCGGAGACGAGATGGACAGCTGGGCAGGCTATCTGGAAGAGCGCGAGCTCATCTTCCAGGCGCTTTGGCGTGTCGGAGGCGGGATAATCGT
The DNA here is from genome assembly GCA_029289555.1 of Mycena latifolia. NCBI lineage: Eukaryota > Fungi > Basidiomycota > Agaricomycetes > Agaricales > Mycenaceae > Mycena > Mycena latifolia. The sequence continues at coordinate 796,807 of JARJLE010000011.1, read as the reverse complement.
CAGCGGAGACAGACATGAGCACGGTGAGAGATGCTTGAAATATCCCTCTATCTCGGGGCCCTAACAATGGCCTAAAGCAACGGTCAAGTTCGCACCTCCACCCGCATATCCAGAATCACATACCATTGTTGAATTCTCCACGTCTCCGCTGTCGTTCTTCTACCAGCCGTTCCTCCGCGATTACGTCTCTCATGATGAAACCATTTTCAATTTGCCGCAAGGTTCCTCAAAATTCGGTCGGTTGACGTTTGACTCGTCGATAGAGGAAAGGTGGACGATTGGATTCGACTTGGTGGTGGATGGAAAAGATACATGGTATTACGAGCACGCTTGGAATAGGACGCAAAAATGAGAATGAAGGGAAATGCTGGAGCAGTGGGTCCAGATAATGTGCGCGAGTGGCAGTGCTCAGGGGTTTTCAACAGTGTTCAATTGTCAAGATTCTGTCTGGCTCCAACCCTTGCTCCAAACGTGCAGACCATTTCTAATAGGTGTATACCCACGCGGCAAACATAGCACAGCTGCGTTGTTGAAGCGTTCTATCTAGATCAGGCTAAGAGATGGGTTGAACTCGGAAATATCCAAAGATTCACTGTTGAACATTTGAACTCTTTTGGTCATAATAACGGCAACAAGTTATTCTTCTTTCCGTATATCCCACCCTGATGAAGGACGTACTCGGCGCGCACGCCTTTCGCGCCAAAATTTTCGACTTTCAACCGTGGGTCACATTTAGGTTCGCGGCCTTGTTTATGCGCCAGACGCCCATCGCCGCCTGCTTACCAACATTTGCAGTTCAACCTCATAGCAGCGTGTCGTCTCAGACATCAAGTGTATACCGTCAGAGTTGCTACTTGAAAAGTTCAAGCAGCTCAGTCATACCCAATTTCGCATTCTTAATCTGATCACCACTGAGGGCCAACTTCATCAACTCTCGTTTCTTCGCCTGTAGCTGTTGCAAAGTAAATTGAGGAAAGAAAGAGGAAAAATCAGGAGGTGCTGCGTACCTCCAAAATCCTGTCCTCGACAGTTTCGTCAATTTTGAGCTTGTAGATGTGGACGTCTCGCTTTTGTCCGACGCGATGCGTCCTGTCGAAGGCTTGCTCCTGCAAGGACACATTGTGAATTCTTTGAGTAGACTTCACATATGTAATTACCTCAACGGCGGGGTTCCACCACATGTCGACGAGGATTACGTGGTTGCACGCCGTCAGGTTGAGACCTTTCCAAGTTCAATCGCAGTCTTTTGAAGACACGTATTGGCTAAGACGTACCCATTCCCCCAGCCTTCAGAGAAACCAAAATGACAGTCTTGCGGGGGTTGTTCTCAATCTCCGTTAACGCTTCTTTCCGCTCTTTAGGTGACATCGAGCCGTCGTCTGTAAGAACTAAATTTTAGCGTGTCGTTGAATTTCCCAAACAAGAAACAGATTCTGACAGCGAACGAAGTCCACGCCAATCGCCATTAAGAACGGTTCGATGACATCGAGCATCGAGGTGAACTGGGAAAATATGACAGTCTTCTCCTGGCCGCCTGACCCCTGGATATGTTTGAGAAGCTGGACGATCATGCGGATTTTGGCGGAGGCGCGTGTCGGATTGTGGAGGTTCTGGGCCTGCACTTTGAGCGCAGCACAATCAATGCAGTGACCAGGCCACTCTTTCGCGGCGATATTCCGGCTGGTCAGCCTGGAATAAATGAGCTTTTTGTGCTGAAAAAAAAAACGACACTGAACCTACCGGCTCATGCAAACCCGACATTTAGGTTTGCCGTCGTCTTCTAACTCCTGCGCGTCGTCCATATCCTCGTCATAATCGTCGAGGACAAGGCACGGGTGGTCGCATGCTAAGAAGGTGCATGCATCAAAACCAAGAGAAGGGTAGAGTTGAAACAATACCGACCTTGCCTCAATCTCAACAACAGAACCAAGATGTTCATATACGTCTTGCCACCATTCTCACCCTTTGCCAGAATTTTTCGGAGGAGAGATTGTACATTTGTCTTCAGCGCTGTGTAGAATTGCTGTTCGGCGGAATTAAATTTGCAAGGCAGGAGATGGACACTGCGAGGGGGAAGCCGCAGGAAAGATGCGAGCTGGGCCTTGGTTCGGCGCAACATAATATGCTTAAGCACCACCTGAATCGAATCAGGAGATACACGAGCCGTCGAGATACGACAGAAGTACCTGCAAGCGCTTCATGGCCAGAGTGGAACCTGAACCTTTCGAAATAGGTTTAGCGATAAGCGAGTTAAACCGCTCCCAGTCGTTGAGTGGTTTGATCCGCAGGAATTTCATGAGCGGGTAAAACTCATCTACTTTGTTCTGCCTGGATCGTCCCAACTGAAAGGAGTGCGGGGATGTTGAACAGAGTACATACATCGGAGTGCCGGTCAAGCACCATCGGAATTTGGCGCTTAAATCGCAGCAGGCTGCGGCGGTCTTGGTCGCCCGGTTTTTTATGGTGTGCGCCTCATCTGTCGAGTAGTTAGAAACCATGGTTTAAATTTCTTCAATTTGAGTACCTAGGACGATTCGCCCCCATTTAGTCGCGAACAACACTGACTTTGAAGTTTCCATGTCGCCGGGATTTACTTGTGAATGCTCAGAGCACACGATCCCGTACGTAGTCAGCACAATATCGGCCTCGGGGATTAAATGAACGACTTCAAAAAATATTCAACGCACGCCATCAAGAGCCTGCAAATAAATTACCTCGATGGCGCGTCGATCCGTGATACTGTACGACCTTGAGTTTGGCGGTGATCTTTGCGATCTCGGCGTCCCATTGTTGCACCACCGCTAGAGGACAAATGACTCTAGATGCTTATTGAACAGCATTCGACATGCAATAAAATATCATGTATCACGAACAACGTGGTCTTTGTCCAGCCAGCTGCTCGAGCTTCCTTGCTGAGGGGCCCATCAAGTATGCGCGTCAACATGAGCATAGTCTTCCCGAGGCTAAATCAATCGTTAGGCAGCACATAAATCAAACTTGGAACTACGCACCCCATCTGGTCCGCTAGAATCCCGCCCGCCTTTTGCTTCGTCGAATCCTCCCTGTCGCGCATCCAGGCGCGGCCCTGAATCTGATGTGGCATCAAGCGCACTCCCTCACGAAATCCCGGGACGACAGCATCCGCCTCGTTAATGGATGTGCCTAAATTGTCAGCGCCGTGATCAAACAGGTCCCGTAGGGCCGCATTTGCTTCCTGTGGGGTGAGCGGGGATTCGTTGGTGAACGCTGGGAGCGGTATCTCTTCCTCCGGAATGTCTTCATTTTTGAAGGTGCTGGAATTCCCGGTGTGGGTGGCACTGTGTTTGTCGGCGGCACTGTGTTTGTCGGCGGCACGGAACGCCTTGGAATCAGCGGTGTCTTCGGTTGTGCAGCTCCGAGGGGTCTTGATCGCGCCCTTGGTGGATTTGCGATTCATGATACGAGGTGCGTCTGGGGCAAGAAAGAGGAAGAGAACAAGAGCAGAACACAAAAGGCAAGGGTTTCTTTGTTATGTAAGTACACGAAGGTGAGAAGGTGATCAAGAACCACCAAGCCGAGGTACCGGTTGTTCTGAGAAAGGTGAGATAGACGGCGCGTGGCTTTCCGGCAACGAAAGCACGACGAGAATGTTGAAGTGGTTGTACATTGAATTCCTTTGTTTCTTCGGTTCATCGCCGGCGGAGTTTGCCGAGTGAGTCACCACAGGCCAGGCCACGCCAAGACTCTTGTAATTCAGGACTAAAATAATATCGTGAAGTGCGTGTCGCTGCCTGTTCTAGTTCGCCACGACTCCCGAAGTTGCAAACCACATTCTGGAACAGACATTAATCCAGTTCAACGGTTAAAGTATCAACGAAGTCTTAGCACAGAACGCGTCGCAACGCGACTGCCTCCCTCAGCTTCGAATTGCAACAATCATTGAATGAAGACGTGGGTATGGAACATCGAAGGAGATGACAGCCTATGAAACCGCTGCTGCCATTGCCGCTGCAAGAAGCTTTGGGAAGTCGGGTGTGCCCAGTCCGGTTACCTTCAAAAATGGTCAGTTGTAGCTCATCCATCCATCTACAAATGCAATACCGGATCCCATCCAGCGCCAGCTGCAAAGCCCGTAGTGTTGCAGCCTGGATTACTTCCTTTCGTGATGTCGTTCAGCGCTGCTCTTCCCGCCGCAGAGTACAGGAACGGGTTCAAAAATCCAAGCGGACTCTTTCCTGCCTCCATGAGCCTGTCGTTGATCAAGGAGATGATGGAAGCGAACACAGGCGTTGACGCCGATGTACCCGAGTCCGTTTGCCAGCCTGGACGATGGTCCCGGATCATAAAATCCACCCCTGACGCCGAGACATCTGGTTGTGAGTTGTGGACCATATCAGATTCAGTTAAAAAGGCAGTCAGATGGGCTGACCTGGAAAACCTCTCCCGGTCGCGTTGTACAACCCGTAGTAAGTCGATCCAAGCTGAGCCACATACCCTGCGGTGTCCGCAGCCTGGTAGCTTGGGGCGGGGAAAAAATCTGAGAAGCCCCCTGAGGATAATGGAGCGGCTATGAGTTGAAAAGTTTGAGCCCGAACACCAGCAATAGATCGGCCTCGGTCGCACCAATTTCATCCACGCCACGCGTGGCTCCAACACTTGTAATCCTGATGTACAGGGTTAGAGGTAACGAAGTGGTCGATGGAATTGAAGCTAAGCACCAGGGACATCCAGAAGGAAATGTGGGTCCAAACGCATTGCATGTGGCGGTATTGTCCCCAACACCAGCACCGTTGCTGGTCTGTACCCCACCTGATGTTCAACAATTAGGAAAGAGGCAATATCGATGTTAAAGCTCACTTGCCGTCGCCAGAGGCAAACAGAAGCGAAACTCCACGGGCACCAAGTTGCATGAATAAATTGCAGACAGACCTAAGGATCGTCAGTTATCAGGCAAGGTGAAGGGAGAGTCCGCACTCGGAGATGGCAGGTGTATAGAAAGACTCGTCGGCGCCATAGCTAGTGGACACAACTTGCGGTGGATTTGTGTCGTTCAAGAGGACCCCGAATCCCTCCAAGAGCAATGAAGGGAAATCTGCGGGAGTCGCATTGGCGGGGCCAATTCCCAGGAAGGTCACAGGGACATCAGTAGCTAGACCCATGGTGTATTCCATGTCGAGGGACTAAAAAACAAGTTCGTCCGCCCGGTTTTCGCAAAAAAAAAGTACTCACAACCTCGGAGTTCCCTTGCGAAGTCAAATTCGAGGCTCCAGCCACAAAACGTGTGTCAAAACTGACGTTAAACGTCTTGTCAGGACGCAGGAAGTTCAAAAAGGTCTAGGAAAGACCGAAATATTAGAATATAGAACCAGCCTTGTCCATACAACGAACCTGTGTGAGAAAAACAGAGGGGTTATTGAATTGGAACCCCGTAACGGTGAGCGTGTTGCTGGACTGAGTGGCGGAGGTTGTTGGGATGTTGTATTTAGTTTGCAAACAAGCCGGAGTCTGAAAATCTGTGCAATCCGTAAGCGGTGGTGCCTGTCGGCCCGCTAGATGGCGCCTCTTGGATATGCTAATGGCGGGGACAACGTTGGGAGGGGAAAACCTGCTAAGGAAAGTAAAGAATCAGTTCGGTGGTCAAGTAAACACGCACGAGAGGGTAGGATGCAAAAATTTTATGTGGTTTGTCAACTCAGCTGGAAGACGGTATTCCAGTGTCCGGACTATTTCCGAGCCAGTATCTGTGTGGGTAAACACAGAAAAGTTTGCCCCGAAGTATTCGTTGGCTTTCTCGACAGAAATCGAGAACTGCAGCCAATCGCCAGCATGGGAAACAGCTCTGTGGAGGAGATTTCTCTGCCTCAACCAAGATATGGCAGCATTAAAGCTCTCTGCGGAGGGTTTGGTATACAAGGTAACCTTTGTGTGTGTCAGTGCCATCACAATTGCTAGCGTAGCGTACACACCTCTTCCGAGGTAAGGTGCTTTCCGTAGGCCGGATTTCCCGGCGTACTGACATCACGCAAGACTTGTTCCAGCCCTGCAGTGTCCGATTGTTTCAGGGCCATCCGTAGATGCAACATAGTATCCGAAGCGGCGGGCCTTGAAAGGAGAAATCCGGCAGGCGCAGCGTCCCGCTTTTCATGAAGAGTTAATAGGCCATTAGAAAATATCGTCAACGACAGAATCGGAAAGAGAAAGAGAGAGCGGCGCATTTCACAGGAAAAAGTCAAAAAGGGTCACCGTGAGAGTGAAACAACTTGAAAAGCCTTGTCACTGAAGTATTTATACGGAAGTTGTTGACTCACCGCAGCGCCGCTGATCACTATGGACAATCTTGTCAACAGAACATCGCGTTACCTTTCCGTCTGTGGACTATGGAAACCCGGAGAATCACGCTTTCTTAGCGAGCGTCGGCAGGATGCCGGCTGATGCCAAGTGATTTCGGCTGCCGTTTTCGGTTGTAAGACCCCGCAACGAGTATACTACACGGCTATGGCGGCCGTTGGAATCCAACGATCTGCATACTTCGACGCACCAGGGTCGGATTGCTCTCCCTGAAGCTAAGCTAGGAATTATCTAGGCCTCGTTTTCAGCTGTGGTAGCATTGTGGCAGGAAGCCCCGGTAAGGCTGTGAGACTCCGAACTGAGAGGAGGAAAAAAAGGTGAGAACACCACGTGATCGCGCGGGCCGGGGATTTCCGTTCGGACGAACCCCGGCCGAACCAGCTTTCTCAACTTATGTAAGTTGAACTTGAGCTGAACCAAAAGTTTTTGCAAGTACATAAAACACCGAGCATACATTCAGAACCCCCTCCAGCGGACTGATCCCAGCACTCAATTGATCGAAATCGAGTACGACGTAGTCGTGAGCGTCGCGCTCCCTGTTCATAAGTATTCCGCTCAGCATTGGTTCCGGCATCGAAGTAGCAGCTAGCTAGAGGGGGGCGGACAACTCACCGGTGAAGGGCTCGGTCCCGGCTTGCGCCTGTACAAGGAACTGCGACGTCGGCACACCCTGGTTCTGTGTCAGGAACGCTGGACGCACACGTCAGTCAATCGAGTTGAAAGGGAAATCGCAAGTGGAAAGGAGAGGAGGGAAGTCGGACGCACTGAGGAACGGCTTGAGGTCCGCGTTGAAGTTTGTAATCTCCGTGGGCGCAACGAAGGAGAAGACAGTCCACGTCGAGACGGTGCCCTTGAAGAGGCGCCACGTCACGCCGCCCACGCTGCCAGCCACACATGTGAGCTGATATGTGCTAGGTGGGGGGAGAAAGCGTACCTGGCAGTGCCAATCTGCGAGCCCGCGGGCCCAGCGCTAAATATAATTCAGCGCTTAAAATTAAGGCGGAATCAAACTCAACGCACCCGCCGCGCGTGCTCAGCCACACCATTCTTCGGTCCGTGAGCAAGAAATCAAAGAGCAGGAGGTGAGGGCACTGACATCTCGAAGGTAGAGGTGGACGAGGCGCCGCTGGAGGACGCGACGTTCGAGAGCCACAGGTCGTACGACACGTCCGCGACGAGGCTGGAGGACGCGGAGGAGTATGTCCACGCCCACGTCGTCGGGATCGAGCCGATCGCCGAGATCGACTTGCCGAGCCCGACGCGCAGGTCGAGGTTTGCGTCTGCCGTGCGTTGTGAGGCCGTGGATCAAACTTGAGAGATGAAAACACGCACAGCTTTTCACGTTGAAGGGGCCTTTGTTCGCGGAGTGTCAACGGATATACTTCGCTAGACAAATGGGAATGTACCTCCGGCCCAGGTGTACGTCGTGTGCCAGGTGACGGAGTTTCCGCTCGTGGCCGTCACCTGAGAGCTCTGGGAGCCTGGTTCGAATGTGTCTTAGAATCGTCCCAGGAGCTGGGGCGGACATCCTCACCGCTGGTCGCCGCCGACTGACCCCATAGGTTGTTTTCGAGGGTGAATCGGCTGTGGAGAGGGTAAGGGATGGGCTGGCTCGACGCAGCAGCGCTCACCCGTTGATCTAAACAACGTTCAGTTCTCCGCCTAGGAGCGGCAAGAAAAGAAATATCGGACCTCGGATTCGGTGGCGAACTGCGCAGTCAGTACCGCGCCGCGCTTAGAGAGCGAGCGCTCCTCGGCGACGGGAGACGCGAGAACGGCGGTCAATGTGAACGTGAGGAATGCTGCGATGAACTTCATTTCGGCAGGGTACCAGAGACGACTCGGAGACACTCTGAGCCTTATATCATGGAACGGAAACGGCCCGTCGTACTCCAGCATGCGATATCAGCTGGTTAGTCTCCCTACCCTGACCGGAGAAATACTGCAGAGCCTTTGGGAGAGTAAACCTCATTTTGGGCGGTTGGGAATTGCGGCCGCCCGACGTGGCGCAATCGTCTTGGAGGACAGTTAAAGCCAAGTGATGGGCGGCCTAGTCGAATAAACTTGCGAACGTATGGCGCCGAAGGCCTCGGAATGTAATAACTGGACGTATCCTTTCCCTTTTGAAGCTAGACCACGCCAAGTAAATTCCCACATTTGGTGATGCTGCGTCCTCGGAACGGGCCACTTGACGATTTCGGATTCAGTTCGTCGTCAACCGAGGCAACCCTCGGGATCGCGTGCAGGCTGTATCGCATGGAGCCTGGGGACGCGCCGCTTCCCGGCAAATGCGACTCGGAGATTTCGGATTCTTTTCTTGAGAAGTTTGGGGCCTTGATTGGGTGAGGTGGTAGCACTATGGTGAAACAAGTCGTTCAAATTTCTCATCCAGCTCCTCTGGTCAAATTCCTGGATGGATGATGGATGTGGTCGAGGCCAAGCAAAGGCCAAGTTGAACGTTGAAGCCGAGCTGACGATGGCACTTGTTTGGTCGGTTTCCACATTCGTCGCGCGTTCCGCCTGCCACCACTACTGATACCCTCCCCGTCCTCCCCACGCTCTCGATGATCCAGACGGGGCTTATACCGAGTGCGCACAATGACCTAGTCACCGACGCGTCGTACGACTTCTACGGCCTCAGACTGGCCACATGCGGCCTCGATCAACGGTCGGCTTTCCTCTGCCACTTCTTCGATGATCTCTCACTCGCTGTAGAATAAAAATTTGGCAGATGGATGAGACAAACGGCAGCTGGGCCGTCGAGGACGACTGGAAGGTTTGCGACCCCCAAAAATCCCACTTTCTTTGCAGACATAACGCGCGCACAGGCGCACGACGCGGCCGTCTCCAAAATCAGCTGGGCGCACCCCGAGTTCGGGACTATTATCGCGTCCGCGTCATTTGACCGCACCGTTAAGGTCTGGGAGCAGGCGGCCATGCCCGTTTCGCAGCCAGCCGCCGTCAACGGCAGCGCAAACGCAAATGCGACCACCTCGCGCTGGATCGAGCGTGCCGTCCTCCCAGAGGCCCGTGGCACCGTTCCGCGCCGTCGAGTTTGCCCCGAACCACTTTGGCCTCAAACTCGTGGGTCCGAATTCTCCTTCAACGCGCGATCTAACGCTCCCCCAGGCATCCTATCTCGTCCGACAACCACCTGCGCATCTACGAGTGCCTCGAGCAGCCCTGCGCTCACGACGTGGCAGCTCGCCGAGGAGGTCGACGTGCAGGCGCTCTCCCCGAGCCCCGTCGCGCCGCAGATTCGGCACGCCTACGCAGACGAGCGCCGCCGCCTGCCTCCTGCCGACGCGCCGCTCCTCGCGCAGGCGCTCGCCCAGAGCGTCTCTGCGTCCGCACCTCCACGTCCCGGTATCGGCACGCGCGAGGCCGATGGCGGGTGGTGCCTTGCGTGGTGCCGCGACCGCTACTGGGGCGAGCTCCTCGCCGCGGCCGCGGGCACTACTGGACGCGTCAAGATCATCCAGCTCGCGCCCGCGCGCCGCCCCGCGACGCTCCTCACGCTCGACCCCTGCGCCGGCGGTGTCCGCGGAGGATGGCGGCGCGGCGGTGACGAGCGTCGCGTGGGCGCCGTCGTGCGGCCGCTCGTACCACCTCGTCGCGACCGCCGCGCGCGACGGCCACGTGCGCATCTGGCGCCTCACGCCCGCTGAGGATGAGGAGGACGGCGAGTGGGCCGCGAGCATCGTCGCGGACTTTGACCAGCATCGGTGCGCGTCGCTCTTCTTTGTTCTGCTTGTTTATCATTTGCTCACCCGCCGCAGGTCCGCCGTTGGCCGCGTCGAGTGGAACATCACGGGCACGGTGCTGGCGTCCGCTGGGAACGACGGGCGAGTACGTCTATGGAAGGCGACCGCGGGGAACGTCTGGCGGCCTGCCGGGAGTGTCGGCGTCGAGCAGGCGGGCGAGGGCGGTGGCGACGGTGATGTCGAGATGTAGTACTAAAACTTGAACAAGGCTTGTGGGTATGATTCCCATTTTTTCAGTATTCAGTTTTTTGAGCGGCACTCCTCTCAGACTCGCATGTAGATGGACAGAGATAAGTTTGAGTCCCAAAGAACCAGACTTCAGATGAGCAACAGATGTACACCACCGCAATACTCGTACAAGACATTTGTGTTCTCATACCAACGAAACGGGACGGCCACCTCACCATTGCCAATTCACGCCTTCAGTTCACCACCAATCCCCGTGCTCCTTCATCGCGTCCGCGACCTTGATGAACCCCGCCACATTCGCACCCGCCAGCAGACTCGGGAGCACGTCGCCCGCGCTCGCGGTGTCCTCCCCAGACCATTTCGCGCCGACATTGAGACAGATCTGCGCGTCGCCATATAAGTACACGGAGGACAGGGATGGGGGGAGGGTCTGAGACAAACCTGATAGCACTCAGTCATGATGCCCTTGAGCTTCGCGTCGACCTCGGCGGGCGCCCACCCAAGGCGCTGGCTGTTCTGCGCCATCTCGAGCCCGGAGACGGCCACGCCGCCGGCGTTGGAGGCCTCTGCATGTACCCGATCAGCGGAATGAGAGAAAGAGGAAGGGGGAGAGGACGTACTGCCAGGCGCGTACCAGCAGCCCGCGCCGCCCTTCTTGCGCGAGGCCTCGAAGATGTCCACGGCTTCCTGGGTGCAGCCCTGCAACGGCGATGAGTGGGTGGACAGGGAAAGTGTGGAGGAAGGGCGGCGAACCATGTTGGAGCCCTCGGCGACGATGCGCACGCCGGCCTTGAGGAGCGCCTCCGCCTCCTCTGCGGAGACCTCGTTCTGCGTCGCGCCCGGCAGGGCAATGTGCACCTCCGGGAGCAGCGTCCACGGGCGCTTGCCTATCCGTAACGCGTCAGCCCACCACCAGAGACATGAAGAAAAGAAGGCGCGCACCGGGGTAATATGTGTACTTATCCTTGGATGCGAATGACGCGAACGACTCAAGCGCGCCGCCCTTGAGCTTGAGCGCGCCGACGGCCTCGATGACGTCCTTCGTGAACCCGCCAGGATGCTGCGCTCGCAATGAGCGAGCCCTTCGAGTCCGAGAGCGAGAGCACAGTTCCCGCCGAGCTCGATCACCTTGAGCGCGGTGAACTGCGCGACGTTGCCCGAGCCCGAGATCGCCACGAGCGTCGAGGGCTTGGAGAGGCTGTACTCCGGGCACGCCTTCGCGATCATCTGCGCGCGGGGTAAGATGCTTGGGACGTAGATGAAGGATGGGATACAGAAACGTACGTGCTCGACAAAGTATATGACGCCGTAGCCCGTCGCTTCCGGGCGGATAAAGCTCCCACCCCAGTTCTTGCCCTTGCCCGTGAGGATGCCGACGTACTCGTTCTGAAGCTTCTTGTACGCGCCAAACAGGAACCCGATCTCGCGCCCGCCTGTGCCGATGTCGCCCGCGGGGACGTCCGTGTCCGGGCCAATGTGGCGGAAGAGCTCCGCCATAAACGCGGCGCAGAAGCGGCGGATCTCACTGTCGGACTTGCCCTTCGGGTCAAAGTCGGACCCGCCCTTGCCGCCGCCCATTGCGAGCCCCGTGAGCGCGTTCTTGAACGTCTGCTCGAACCCGAGGAACTTTAGAATCGAGAGGTTCACGCTCGGGTGCAGGCGCAGGCCGCCCTTATACGGGCCCAGCGCCGAGTTGTACTGTCCACGCGCAGGCTTAGTTTAGGTGCAAAGGGGCACACGACCGCCCGACAAACCTGTACACGATAACCGCGGTTGACCTGCGGCTGCCCCTTGTCGTCCTCCCACACGACACGGAACTGGATCACCCGCTCGGGGATCTGGATGATCTCGAACGCCTTCTTGTACGCCGGGTTCGCGGCCAGGAAGGGGCCCAAGCTGTGCGTAAGCTCGTTCAGCGCCTGCAAGTGCGCGCTCAATTCTAACACACAGAAGAACAACAAAAAATGCTGCGAACCTGCTCAAACTCGGGTTCGGCGGGGAGGACCATGGTGCGGGAGTGAAAGAGTCAGAAATGCGAGTCAGAGGCAGCTCTGTTCTGCCTTATCTATGACACCCGTCGTCGGAAATGGTCAAATTTCTTTTCCTTATCGTCTTGATCGAGCGCTAGCAGAAGCAGATGATCATGAAGAGGATTAAGCCTCGGGCGTACTCGGAGGAAGGAGACGGGACAAAGAGCGGGTGGTGGAGGGCCGGACGACATTAGCACGGATATTAGTTTGAGCCTAGCACAGAAAAAAACCGACAAGTTTCTCCAAGTTATGGAGTTTCGAAGCGCCGTCGTCTTGTGATCATTAAGAAGCTACATATAGCAGAGTTCCCAAAGAGTTATGGCATAAGATAAGACAAGGCGCGATAAGAATGCGGGGCAAATGCGTGGGCGGTCAAACTGCGGTCGACCGTCCAGCTTTGGTGGGTCCTCAGGAGGTGTCGGGAGGAAGTGACCCGTCACAACGTGACATGCCATCTGTCGCGGTCCGGGTCTATCGGGATTTGACCCGAATGAGCCCGAACGCCAGAGACGGCTCAAAAATCAGGTATAAATCAGTCTTGAATCTCGCCACGAACTAAAATTCGGCATAGCAAATGATTAGATTCATTCATGCGAAGAGTTTCATATAAAAAAATGCCGCACCTCAGTTGGTACTTCGGCCGAAACCGCAGAGGACCGGTCAAAGCAAGGTCAAAGCGCAACCTACTAAATTTACCGGCTCAACATGAAGCCGGTCGCATGCGGTGGAGCCCCGTCGGATTTGTCGGCCTTCTATCGGGCTTATGGCTATAAGAGAGTACGGGCTCACGCTAACAGCTTCTCAACTGCGGGCTCCGGGCTATACTTGCGTATTATTTACCCAGCGTGGCGTGGCGTTTCGCAGAGCATCGGCGTTGTGGGGTTGTTTCAATTTTTTTTAGTGGCTGTGAGGAGCTTCCAGAGGAATCGCCGCCGTGTTCAAGAGTTTTCTTAGCAGGAACTTGGGAAATAAGTAAACGTCTTTGTCACTTAGTCTCCACAAAACTCCCTTCTGAGCCCTTCTGAGCTGCGGATACTGTGGAAAACAACCAGACCTTGAAATAACACTGAGAGCTTTCTCAGCCTTTCTGCACGGCGCTCTTGGAAAAAATCCTGACTGCGGACGCTGTGAAAGTCACCACGATCGATAAGTAACCGACGTCAAACTGAGACTCCGAAGATCTCCTTTGTCTGCTGTCGCCGAAGTACTTATCTTTATGCGGGATGGGTTTAAATCCCGAGGGCAGAGCGGCCGCATTAATAATCGATGCCTCCTGGGAGTCGGACCGAAGAAGTTCGTTCGTTACGGTGGAGTTTCAGAGCTGTATTTTTAGGAAGGCGACAGTAGAACAGGCTGGGAAATGAACCAAGATAAGATTAGCTTGGGGGCAGCTTGGCAAATTTAGCTCGGACCTTCACGACTGCGGACGTCGCGAATGATAACACGACAGGCCCCCGGTCACTTGCCAATAGGTCGGTCCGCTACAATTCTCCAATTTCCGTTGATATACCTTACAAAATTGACGTAAAAACGGCTCTGGAGGCCGCAAAAAACGCGTTTTTTGTCTGGAGTGCTGGATCCAGCCTATTTTCGCACCTCCGCGTCGCTGTAGATGATCCAAAAATTCCGGGGCTGGCTGGTTCTCGAGATAGCCCTTTTCAAAATGCCGTTGATTTACCTTACGGGCCGGAACGACCTATGGGGGAGAGACCGGGGGCCTAACACGACCAAGAGATTCCCTTTGTGCGTCGATTTGGTAGTTTTCTCTTTGTGTGCAGAGGGGTGGAGTTTCCGTAAATCCCGAGGTGTTAGAATAGGTGGTCATCCCGCCCGCCTTGATCGAGTTTACTGGAATAGAAGCTGTTTAAGCGGAGAACGGTCCGAAAATCGGGTAAAGGACGGGGTCCAAACAGTGTCCGAACGCGACAGTGGCTTAGGGACAAAGAGAGACCTCCAGTATCGTGCGTCGCAGAGGGAAAGCACGACGATCGGAAGACCCTTGGTCAATGAGCCAAGCCTCGACATGGGAGGGATTTACAATCAAAAACGCAATCATCGATGGAGAGGTGCTTCTCTGTATTTTAGCGCGTCAACGCTCTCATGACTGAGCGGGAAAGAGGAAAGCCGTAAGATTGGTCGTGTGTCGAAAGTTTCCGCCTCGGCCGGCCGTCATCGGTGACGATCTCCGACCAATTGCAGCTAGCATTGAAGCACGATTTCACATGAAAGGCGAGTACGCGAGTACGACGCATTCATGACGTTTCGGAGGGAGAAAAAGGCGCGCGAGCTGCGCCTTGTCGTCGTGTTTGAGTTGCTGTGGAACGACAGGCAACGGCCTCCTAGGGAACGCGTTTTTTCACCGCTGAGTAAACCCGGATGTAAGATAAATCCGGCGATAGCGCCATCGCCAACCTCGTCTGGCCTGGAAGCAGCAAGGAAGCAGGAAGGATTCTGAAGGAAACAGCGAGGACGCCGGTTTAGGAGATTTGTCCCTGTTTTATTTGACCCTCTTTCCGCGCCACCACGCGACCCTGAGACGGAGTAACGAAACTGAGAAGGCTGGATCGTGTCCGTGCGTCGGAGGCCCTCCGTGGATCATTCACTGTCGGATCCAAGTCGGAACGGGGAACGGGAGTAATGATCGCGCACAACGAGCCTGCTTCCGGCCTTTCAGGACTTAAATGGTGCCTCGTGCCCCTACGCCCAAGTGGAGCTAAATACAACCCCTGCGGCCTGTGTGGCGGTATATAAATCTGAACCCGCCTCCTCGATCGCATCCCTTCGCCCCACGACCATGACGCTCGCCTACCCTTCACCAGTTCTGTGCCACGCGCCCATGCCAGAACTCCGCTATGCAGTGCCAGCGGTAGATGACGGGCAGTTTGCCATCGCCCGAGTTAACGGTGCCATTAGGCTTGTGCAGGGTGCGTACATATCTTTCTTGGATGCACTCGCAATAATTATACTGACCGCTCTTTGTTTCATCTGCAGTTTCACTAGCCACACCAGCTTCGGCACTCACCACTGTCGATGTCAAAATATTCAGGTACCCGCACTTTTCCTGCCTTTGTTCCTTTGCTCACCAACGCGCAGACACGAATTTATCCACATCTTCCGCTATCTCGAGTGCAAGACACTCCACCCCGCGGACGTGCACATTCTCGAGCTCATCGACGACCGCCAGAAGACCTACGAGGAGGAGAACGACACGGTCTTCCTCGCCAAGGACGTCATGGAGCGCATAAGCAAGCTCACGAGCGCACGTCCGCAGCACTTTTCGCGGACGAGGCGGAGATGATGGATAGAAAGCTGTATTTTCTCTTTGATCACCGGTTATGTTCCCCGCACGCATCTGTATTTTTACCATCAATATATTACTCATCTATCTCCCCGTACCCGAAGCCCGATGCAAGCCGATGCGAGTTCGTCGAAGCATTTGTGGGAGGACTCGTGTTATTTACCTCCACGGCCACAGTAAAGATCGAATCGACCGTCGGGGACACGCCTTTCTTTGAACGTGGGAGGAGTTTCATCAGACCTGCGGGTGAGTCATCCTGACCTTCTCCATCGACGCGTTTTCACCGGAAAAAGTGAATACAAACGCGCCAGTCCCCAAGGAGGAGGCGACGAACTTACGCGAACATGAACTTTAAAGAAGTGGAGCCATTAAACGGCAATACTGATAAGAATATCACCTCGTACTTGGCCTGTGGTGTTCTGCGGTGACCGTGTTCACCTTCTCGCTTAATAGCGCGATTATTTGCGGACGATAAAGGCTCTGTAGGCGCGATTACAATTTCGTTACTACACAATCCGAAACCTCCGCATCATTCCCGGCCGGGAAACTATTTTTACGCCGCTTTCCCGAGACGGCACAGCAGTGCCCACTCCCCTGGTGCAAGGTTAAGCATGATGGCCACGGCGAGTCTTAATTCTTCCAGTTCCCTAATTATTTTTACCAGACGATTTTCGGGGGATAATACATCCGGAGGTTCTCCTGATGATCTATCCTGGTGCCATTACCCCAGACTACGGACTTGGTGCACCTTCACCCCAGACTGGACGCACACATGACGTAGTTCACTAATCAGCCTGCAACTCATTGCCCCTCGTAATCTTTACGCACAGCTATCTAGGAATGGTCCTTCCGAGCGTATTCGCGCGTCGAAGAATATCAGATTATTTCGCAATTTCTGATTTCGCACGTCTTGCAGATGGTGCTATACCTTCTCGCGGCAATGGGGACGATCTCCGCGGACGCTGATTATATACATGCTCCGGGTGCGATGGTTCTCTTCGAATCGTTTAGTGCTAATCCACATGGTGTATCGCACAGAATGATCGATGCAATAGCGGATCCGACGTACCTCGGGGGCGAACTCGGGATTTGCTGCGAGTCTGCTGCATGCTTTCTACCATGCTGGCCTCAGCCAAGATCGACTCGAACGCCGGGAACACATCTTTCCTTACACGCCTAACCAGCGTCCTTCGGCGTTATGGTGTCGAGACCCACGGGTGAGTCATTTCGATTTCTCCACCGATGTGCCACTTAAAAATATTCAAATAGAATCGCTCCAATCCCCAAGGAGGAGCGGACGGACACACGCACCTACCAGCTGTTCCTGCTGTGGTTCTCATCCAACATGAACTTCACGAAGTGGGCCCTTGATGCTACGAGAGTGCGATGCTGATACAGACATACAGCCTCGTAATCGGCGCTAGCGGTCCTGTAGTGTTTAAACTCTCGCTCAAGGATGCCGCGATTATCTTAGTAATCACCAATGCTCTGTAAGTGCCGGTCAACTCGTTACTCAGTTAACTGACGCCTCGAAAACTCCTGCATTATTCCAGCGTATTTGTATGTCTTTTTTTGGTATGGGACGGTAGCACTCATTTCCCCCTTGTGCTATCTTCGGTCCAAAATTGGGCATGAAGGCCATGGTCCAGGCGTGAGTCCTAATTCCTCCGATTTTCCATTATTTAATCGTTTTCTCAGACGGTTTTCCTGGGGGTGAAAGCAGCGGAGGTATCCTAAACATTCAACTAACATTTCGCTAGGATCTACGGTGTCTCAATCCCAAGCATCCTGAACGCCCTTACCTCGGCAGGATTTCTCGTCCTGAACGCCATAGTTGGGGGCCAGCTGCTCGCCAGGGCATCGGACTATCTTACCCCCACCGCTGGAATTCTCATCATCTTGCTCATTTCTTTAATTGTGAGTGCCGTGATTACCCCCATCGACCAGTCTGACACTATTACTGCTAGGTTAGTTTTTGCGGGTACAAGTTCCTCCACTGGTTTGCAGTTCAGCGCCCCTTTATACGACAGCCAGATGAGCCGTAATTAGGTTCGAAAGTATCGCCTGGATCCCCACGACAATCGGCATTGCTGTGATGCTCGGCGTCGGAGGCAAGCACCTTGCTTCTGGGCCGTTGTATCCAACTCCAACGGTTGCGTCGATTCTGTCATTTACGGCGACAATTGCCGCTGCCACTGTGTCGTGGTGCACTGTATCCCCAGATTACGGCGTCTACCATGACGGGTCCAGGTATATCGCACGGCGCAGTTGCTATTAATAGTATATGCAGCTCATTACTTACCATTAGCATCGTGATCTTTACGTACACCTATTTCGGAATATTACTTCCGCAAGTGAGGCCTATCACTGCAAGGCATAAAGAGTTCATTTAACATGCCCTACAGATTGTTCTGGGTGTTCTGGGGGCTGCATTTTCAGTAGCAGCACCCAGCGTCCCCTCGTGGAACGCGGGCTATGACCACGGGAACGATTCTGGCGGGCTGGTGTCGGCGATATTGGAGCCCTGTGGGTGGTTCGGGACATGTCTCGTAGTTGTCATGGCGCTGGCAATTTCGTCGACCAACGCACCCACCATGTACTCCTTCGGTACGGTATTCGAGGTTTATTCAGTTCAACTTTTCACCTCTTTTAGGGATCAGCTTGATGAATGTCAGTAGCGTGTTTGCCAAAGTACCGCGCTATGTATTCGCCATCGTTGCAACTTCAATGTGAGTGTCTCCGATCCCAGCATGCACGCGCAGCCTGATGGGATACTTGGAAGTTCCATTCCGCTCGCTGTAGTTGGACAGACGCGATTCTACGCCGTCCTCGTGGCGGGGCTCGGTAAGAATGTGCGGGTCTACCGTGGCGCCGGCTCACACTCGGGAAGATATCATCGGCTACTGGTGCGCTTCTTACGCTGGCATCGTGCTCGCCGAGCATGTCGTTTTCCGGCACAGCGATCTCACGCAGTACAAAGTCGAAGACTGGGACGACGCGCGGAAGCTGCCACCTGGGCTGGCCGCGCTCCTGGCGTTTTTTGGCTCTTTCGCCTGCATCGTACCGTGCATGGATCATATGTGGTACACCGGCCCCATTGCCAAGGCAGGGACCGGGGACATCGGGCTTCTGGTTGGATTTGTTGGTTCATATATACTGTACGGAGCACTGCGTTCACTTGAGATGTGCTTGTTTCCTGGCACAGTAATTGAGCTTGCATAATATGTATACTTCGCGCTTTTAACTTGGGATTAGAATGGAAACCTCAGATTCGGATTCAACCTCGAAATGACCCAGTATATTTTGAATTACAACATTCCGGCCTTGTTCGGGCGCCTCTGTATAAGAGAAAGAGTCAAGTACATGATTTATATCTGACGTTTGCATCGTACCTAAGATTGGGAATTTCATTTTCTTTACAGTAACACAAATGCTAGCGGGACGGTTCTCTGATTTTGGGAGCGTATAAAGATGGAAGACATATAAAATTCAGACAAATTGAGCAATTCAAAGCTCTCCGGCGAGCCTTCTTGTCGTTTAAACATGGCTGGTTCCCAATCTTAGGCTACCCTCCGAGTCGTTCAATTTAAAGGATGTCCGAGATGTCCGATCAGACCCGACTAAGGGCCATCAGTCGGCCATTGATTGTTCGGGGTTGATGTGCATCGCTGGCCGCCGATACTGATCACTGTGGCCACCGACGGCCGCCAGCGACCGCGGGTATATCAAGTACTTAGGCTATGTATCTCGGGGGGCGAATTCGGGATTGGCTAGTAGCCTACTCCTCGCTTTTTACCATGGCCCCAGCACTGAAGATA
The DNA here is from genome assembly GCA_029289555.1 of Mycena latifolia. Lineage (NCBI taxonomy): Eukaryota > Fungi > Basidiomycota > Agaricomycetes > Agaricales > Mycenaceae > Mycena > Mycena latifolia. Next base: position 777,381 of record JARJLE010000011.1, on the reverse strand, counting down.
GACTCGAACGCTGGAGATGCACCTTTCCTTGCACGCCTCACCAGCCTCCTTCGGCGGTGCGGTGTGGAGACCCACGGGTGGGTTATCTTAACCTTCCCCGTTCACGGTTTATAATATTAAAATAGCATTGCGCCAATCCCCAAGGACGAGCGGACGGACACACGCACCTACCAGCTGTTCTTGCTGTGGTTCTCGTCGAACATGAATTTGACAAAGTAGAGCCGTTGATGTTGTAGGGACGCGATACTGATTCGAATATAGCCTCGTGGTCGGTGCTGGTGGGCCTGTGGTGTTCAACCTTTCACTTAGGAACACGGCGGCTATTTTGGCGATCACGAAAACTCTGTAGGCGCAGTTGCAATGTCCTCGGTTGGGGCGCTGACCGACTCCAAAGCTCCTGCATCATTCCGGCATATTTGTATGTCCTTTCATTGGAAATGACGGTAGCACTCACTCCCCCCTTGTGCTATATTCGGACCAAAATTAGGCATGAGGGCTATGGTCCAAGCGTAAGTATCAAAGTCGTTCAATCTACGCTCACTTAATCATTAATTTTTCCAGGCGTTTTTCGTGGGGGTAAGAGCCACGGAGGCTTCCCTGATTATTCAGCTAATATTCCACCAGGCTCTACGTCGTCACCATTCCCAGTGCCCTGAACGTTCTGTCCATTGTGGGATTTCTCCCCATGGCCACCATAATCGGGGGGCAAATTCTCGCCAGCGCATCCGACCATCTTACCCCCACCGCTGGCATCTTCATCATCGCGTTGATTTCCTTAGTCGTAAGCGCCGCGCTATCGCTCCACCGACTGGTCTGACACCCGGGTAACTAGGTCAGTTTTTGCGGCTACAAAGTCCTCCACTAGTAAGTGAAACCAACTCCCATTTTCAGCGCTACCTGATGGCCGCGCCGCTAGCTTCGAGAGCATCGCCTGGATCCCAACCTTAGTCGGGGCGTTTGTCATGCTCGGCGCCGGGGGCAGCCACCTCGCTTCTGGGCCGTCGTATCCGCCCCCAACGCACAGGCAATTCTGTCTTTCGCAGCGACAGTCGCCGCATACGATCTCTCCTGGTGCATGTTTACCCCAGACTACGGGGTGTACCATGATGGGTCCAGGTATGCGAGGGCGCACTTTATTGGCATGCATCTCAAACTGATTCTCAATGCTCTTAGCGCCGTGATTTTTACGTACACATATCTAGGAATATTATTTCCAACGGTAAGGCCTTTCTGGGTCATCGAAGCATAACGAATGGATTTAAAGCGTCTTGTAGATGGCACTAGCCCTTCTCGGTGCGGCTTTTGCAGCTGCAGCGCCCGGCGTCCCGGCGTGGAACGCGGGCTATGATAACGGGAACAATCTCGGTGGGTTGGTGGCTGCGATACTGGAGCCATGCGGATGGTTCGGCAGGTGTCTCGTGATGCTCATGGCGTTAGCAATTGCGGCTCCCACCGCACTAGTCATGTACTCCTTCGGTGCGGGGGCCTTTTCCCATTGTTTGGTGTTCAAACTGAAATTTATGCTGATTTTTTCCAGGAATGAGCTTGATGAATGTCAGCAATGCAGCCGCCAAGGTACCGCGGTGCCTATTCGCCATCGTGGCTACTGCATTGTAAGTGTCTTCGATCAAGACCCGCCCCGACTACTTAATTGGTTGCTTGCAAGATGCATTCCCCTCGCTGTGGCCGGACAGACGCGCTTCTACGACCTTTTCGTCACGGGAATGGGTATGACTTTGCCATTCAACCTTCTCCCCGGCTGACACATGCAAAGATGTTATCGGATACTGGTGTGCCTCCTACGCCGGCATCGTTCTCACCGAGCATGTCGTGTTTCGGCATAGAGACCTCGCGCAGTACAGAGTGGAAGACTGGGATGACGCACGAAAGCTCCCGCCGGGACTAGCTGCACTACTGGCGTTCTTTGGTTCCTTTTTCTGCATCATACCGTGCATGGATCAGACGTGGTACACCGGCTCCATCGCCAAGGCGGGGACCGGGGACATCGGGGTTCTGGTTGGATTTGTCAGTGCGTGCATATTGTACGGAGCGCTGCGCCCGTGTGAGATGTATTTGTTCCCGGGGCATAGTAGTAAAGCCGCCATTTGGCTTCCATAGTAGTTTATTACGGACACTGTTAATTTAGAGTTAGAATAGAAACCCCGAATTCGGCTTCGCCTCTAAAATTCAGAACAGGCGGGTGGGGGCATTTTTCAGCAGTCCGGGCTCATTTCGGCATTTAGTCAACGGGGGCCTCTGTCTGCCTTGAAAGGATGCTGCCGACAGGTTGATCCTGAATCTAGGAAATTCAACGAGCCGTAACCCGTTCTCTCTTCACTTAAGATTCTTCAACTTTTTGAATCTGGCTTTTGATCAAGCTGATGATACCAGCATGCTCGAGAAAGCCGTGGGTTCGTTCCTGAACCGAAAACCTTCGGGTATTTATTCCTGTCACTAGACTGGCATATACTACGAAGCGCGGATAGTTCATGGATGAATTTCGTGCGAGCAAGAGGTCATGTGTTCGATTCCCGCAGGTAACAAAACATTTTCCCTATCTTTCTTTCTCTTCTCTTCTCTGTTTGAGCTGCTAGTACCCCAATACTCGGCATATAATTTATTTTGGTCCTCCTTTTGGCATGTTCTGTGCCTCGCATCACCACGGACAGATCCAGAGCTCCACAAATACCTCATTTCCTGGTCTTTTCTCAAGATCTCTTCACCTAAATGCTTTTTAATGAACTACAACCTCAGTTTTAGTGGACATAGGGTTTACGGAAGAGATCCCGTTAAATGAGCTCCGACAGTTCTAAAGAATCGGAACTTGCCGACAGACAGAATGAGCCGAGCCGGAATTTGCCGAACTCCTGACGAGCCTGCCGGTCCGACATACCGAACCGAAAAACTCGCCCGCTTGATAGTAAGAAATCAACTCCCCGCAACTGAACTAAACCATCCAACCCCCAAACTTACCTCCTTTGCACCTAACTTCTAGGTATCCAACTTAACACCGGTTTATCCGTTTTGATGATTTCCTTCCTCATTTCGTTGAATCCGAGCTCGGGTTGAACCGCCATCCCGACTACGCGTACGGCTTATCATTCAAATCTGACGCCAGAACTATTAGTATACTATAGTTATTCAGCTCATGGTGCATTGTCACATTAGTCCCAACGTACTTCCTCAACTCAGATCTTACAAACTCAGAGGCCCTCAAGTAACAAATCAGCTCTCTTATTCGTGGTAAGTATGCAAGGTCAGCATCAGCTCTTATTCTATAAATATTGCCTAACTTGACACCAGAATGTTAACGAGATTGAATTGGAAACGGTGCACGTTACATAGCAGACGGTGCACCATGTACCTCATGTCTTTGCCGTACTTTGTTTACTGACTTGCTCCATCATAGATTTACGGTGCCAATGTCAAAGCTGCTGACTTCCCAACCCTCGCTGACCCGTTCGTGGAAAGATTAGATTTGAAGCAGAACTGTCTGATTTTATTTGTTTAGGCACTTCGAAGTGTGTCGATTCAAACCGCAGTGTTTTTTCGAGTTTTATTGACCGCCAATTTCATTAAACTCCATTAAATTTGAATCTATGCAACTGGCCTCAGGCCAGGATTGTCTGTCATTAGTATGTGTGTCTGCTTCAATTGGTTGCTTAAATTCCGGACTGACTTCATTTCTCTAGGCTCTGACTGCATAACCTTCAGGATCGAAACAATGACCATGTCGAGTCAGTTTCATTCAAGGTAAGACTTCATATTAACCATAGCTCTAAATTATTGACTTGTACTTTTCAGTGCAAGTTGAACATAGTGTGAATAGAATTCACTCCATACTGTCCCTCAAGTTGTTTTGATTCACGGTAAGATTTCGACTTCGACCACAACTTCATTCAAACCACTGACTCGAACTTGTGGCGGACGGACTTTGGGGTTCAACACGAACTCACCATTCATTGTGATCCAAGGTAGGTGTACAGTTTGATCTCCAGGTCAAACCAGTAGTACTGACTTTGCACCGGGGCTCTAGCTGAATCAATACCTCGATTACCCGAGCCAGCTTCAACTTAGAAGTCCGAGTGCAATTCAAGCATAGTAAGTGTATCAATTTGAGAAGTCAACTCAAGTGCTGACCTATCGATTAGACTCAGTTCAATGTTGCACTTGTAACTCATACACAGTTACTTCGATCCAAGGCAAGGTTTTGTCTTGACCCTCAGTTCAAGTTCAAGTACTTAATTTGGGGGCTCCAGTTCCTTCAATTTAGCTCAGCGAGTATTCTGGAATAAACTGATCCCTTAACTTACCAGTTTAAGAAACTTTGGAAGTTGGTCGCATTCAAGAGTAGACCGGAATACTAATCTATCTTTCAGACTGTGTTCAATAGTACATTTAAAACTCGGACAGACTTCATAGCAGTCCAACGGTCTCGAGGTTCAATTCAATTTACTTACCGTCGGTTATAGCTGCTTCAAGGCGATAGAACGAATGCTCTCCCTGCGCGTGTGAGGTTCAAGCTGAGTTCAGGTCTAAATTGAACCTTTGTAAGTCCGCCGGATTCGAGTCAACGCACTGGCCGTGGCCATTAGACCATTCAATACATCTTAATGTCTAATTCGAGATCTTGCACCTACCACTTTACAGTGTACCTTCCTTAATTTCGAACAAATGTGAGCTTCATTCGGACCGAGCTACTTGAAAATTGATGTAGTACGTCCTTGAATTCCTTGGCCCTGACTGGTACTATGTAGGGCTTCGACCCGTCCGTGTAATGCTGTCAATTTTCTAACATCGCATCGATGCTTTGAAACAATCTTCTCGGACTTTGGACTCTCTCTGCGCACATTTTCAAGCACTAGATGGGCAATAAGTATGCTGCGATACTTTTCCAAAAGTATACCAGTTCGTTTAGCCCGAGGACCAGTCTGTGAAGTGGGTCCTATTCTGGAAATCCGAGACATTGCCAATGTGCCAGCTAAATAATTGCAGAGCGCCAGCTGGGCGTAACTGATCTTAGAAGTTTTGAATAGTGTTGAATTGTACATTCGGAAAGTGACGAAAAGGCCAACGGGGGGCGGGCTTTAAAATTACTTAAAGTAAGATCTCTTTCGATGAGTTTCATCGCATCACATAACCCACTGTTGAAGTTGAATTTGACAGAATTGCCCTAGGTATGCGGGATATTGCAGGGTGACGGACGGGTACGGGTACCCGTTGACGGGTCGACCCGTCCGTCAAGCCGTTGGGCCAGCACAAGCCATTGGACCAGCATTTGAGACGGCCGTGTGCCGGATGGGTCGAAGCCCTAGTACTGTAAGGGTGTAGTTCACATTAAAAAGCATTTAGGTGAAGAGATCTTGAGAAAAGACCAGGAAATGAGGTATTTGTGGAGCTCTGGATCTGTCCGTGGTGATGCGAGGCATAGAACATGCCAAAATGAGGACCAAAATAAACTATATGCCGAGTATTGGGGTGCTAGCAGCTCAAACAGAGAAGAGAAGAGAAAGAAAGATAGGGAAAATGTTTTGTTACCTGCGGGAATCGAACACATGACCTCTTGCTCGCACGAAATTCATCCATGAACTATCCGCGCTTCGTACATATACGCTGCCAGCCGACGGTAGCCGCCAAAAAGACGTAAATGGCTCGAAAAAGGTTTGGCCGCTGGGTACATTTTTTCTTCTTAGATTGTGACTCTGAGGCATGAATTGCACCTCAGATGCGGGGAGCCTGTGGGGAGCCAATCAACAAGTGCTGGCCTTATTTGGAGAAGAAGAGAGTACCGTGGGAAAGGGCTCAGTGATAATCGGGGCTCGTTTTGCATCCACAGTATTTCCTTTGCAAATGAAGGATGAACAGCTGGATTCGATCACGATTATGTTTCTCGGATGCATCTTTGCCCCCCTGGTACGATAAGCACTAGTGTGGAAGCTTTTGTACGTCAGACGGCGGCGAAGGCGGATCGGACTCGATGAGGTTAACTCTCGACGTTGGCTTTACTATCCGAGTCTACCATGGCCACATCATTGGAAGAGGTGGAGTCAGACACAGGGAATGCGACTCTCTGTCAACGTCTGACGAGATTCCTTCGGCGCTGTGGTGTGGAGACTCAAGGGTAAGTTTCCTAACTTTCGAGTCAGTCGACGCGCGTTCACCGAACAAAGCATCGCACCGATCTCAAAGGAGGAGCGGGGCGACCCACGGACCTACCAGCTACTTTTGCTGTGGCTATCCTCCAACATGAACATAACTAGGTAGCATCATTCACGCTGCTGGGACGCGATGCCGATAAGAAAATACAGCCTCGTAATCGGTGCTGGCGGTCCTGTAGTGTTTAACCTCTCATTTATGAATACAGTGATTACCTCGGGGATCGCCAATGTTCTGTAGGTGCCGTTGCAACTCGTTGGTCGGTCAACTGACCACTCGAAAGGTCCTGCATTATTCCGGCATATTTGTATGTCTTTTTTCCAAGTGGGACGAGAGCACTCATTTTCCCCTAGTGCTATCTTTGGCCCAAAATTGGGCACGAGGGCCATGGTCCAGGCGTGAGTCCCAATTCTTTCAATTCTGCATCGCCTAATCATTTCTCAGACGGTTTTCGTGGGGGTAAAACGGCGGAGGTATCCCGAGTTTTCAACTGACGTTTCGCCAGGGTCTACGGGGTCTCAATCCCAAGCATCTTGAACGCCCTTACCTCAGCGGGATTTCTCGTCTTGAACGCCATGGTTGGGGGCCAGCTGCTCGCCAGGGCATCGGACCATCTTACCTCCACCGCCGGAATTCTCGTCATCTTGCTCATTTCCTTAATTGTGAGCTCCGTGATTAGTATCCCACTGACCAATATAACGCTGTTACCACTAGGTTAGTTTTTGCGGGTACAAGTCCCTCCACTGGTTCGCAGTCCAGCGCTCTCATTTATTCGACAGTCAGATGAGCCGTAATTAGGTTCGAAAGTATCGCCTGGATCCCCACCACAATTGGCATTGCTGTGATGCTCGGCGTCGGAGGCAAGCACCTGGCTTCTGGGCCGTCGTATCCAGCTCCAACAGTCGCGTCGATTCTGTCCTTCGCTTCGACAGTTGCCGCTAGCAATCTATCATGGTGCACCTTTCCCCAGATTATGGGGTCTACCATGAAGGGCCCAGGTATGTCGCACGGTGCAGTTACCGCTATGCATCTCATTACCACTAGCATCGTGATCTTTACGTACACCTATTTCGGAATATTACTTCCGCAAGTGAGGCCTATCACTGCAAGGCATAAAGAGTTCATTTAACATGCCCTACAGATTGTTCTGGGTGTTCTGGGGGCTGCATTTTCAGTAGCAGCGCCCAGCGTCTCGTCATGGAACACGGGCTATGACAATGGGAACGATGTTGGCGGGCTGGTGTCTGCAATATTGGAGCCCTGCGGAAGGTTCGGGACGTGTCTCGTAGTTCTCATGGCGCTGGCAATTTCTGCAAACATCGCACCGACCATGTATTCCTTCGGTACGATACTCGAGGTTTTATTCAGGTCAACTTTTCACCTCTTTTATAGGGATCAGTTTGATGAATGTCAGTACTGTGTTCGCCAAGGTCCCGCGCTATGTGTTCGCTATTGTGGCAACTGCATGGTGAGTGTCTCCAATTACAACCGGGCACGCACCAACTGATGGGATGCTTGGAAGTTCTGTTCCTCTCGCTGTAGTTGGACAGACGCGCTTCTACGCCGTCCTCGTGGCGGGGCTCGGTAAGAATGGAATGTGCGAGTTTACATTAGCGCCGGCTTACAGTCGGGAAGATATCGTTGGCTACTGGTGTGCCTCCTACGCTGGCATCGTGCTCACCGAGCATGTTATTTTCCGGCGCAGCGACCTCGCGCGCTACAAAGTCGAAGATTGGGACGACGCGCGGAAACTCCCGCCTGGGCTGGCTGCGCTGCTGGCTTTCACAGGCTCCTTCGCCTGCATCGTACCATGCATGGCGCAGACATGGTACACTGGTCCGATCGCGAAAGCCGGAACCGGGGACATCGGGCTTCTGGTTGGATTTGTCAGTGCGTGCGTTTTGTACGGGGTCCTGCGCCGGTTCGAGATGCGCCTGTTCCCCGGTCATAGTAGTTGAGGTTTCATGTAGTTGGCGGATACTATTGGTTTTTTGTTGAACAAACGGTTCATACATATACATCTATGTAGTGCTTCGCGGTTACAACTTCGAACTCTGAATCTCCTCTTCATTCTGCGACCAAAAGGGCCTTGGAATACGAAAACCGTCCCCGATCTTGACGTATGTTGTGTCTCCCATCCGGCCAATCGGCTTCAATTTTGCTGGATCCACGACACCGCGCTCATTTAAGACGGCCCTGCGAACGTGGATGTACTTGACGCTCCCAAGAATCAGGTTGGCCGTCACAACGCCGGCAGCGTTCTTGATTTCAATATTCTGCAAAAGCTAAAAGATCGTTAGCCAACAATGGAAACTTAATGCGTTGAGCGAACCTCGCATTCGAGGGCAAAGGCGGATTCCTTGACCCGAGCAGGTTTCACAGAAATCTGCACTTAGGGGATGAGCAGCGTTCCATTTAACCCTGCTTCATCGGAACTGACGCTAGGCTCCTGGGTCAATCCACTCAACGCCCATTCACTTACACCCGGCGGAGCGTCGATGGAGCAGCTGTTCGCTTGGGCAATCCAAGGCTCACTGATGATGTTCACAGTAAAACCCTTAGTTGCTTTGATATTGTTTGCGGTATCCTTGTGTCGTGGGGTGCCTGTACAAGAGACTGAGATGACAGGGGGGTTAGTCGAGACCTTATCAACGGAACGGTCAATCGATCCTCCCAATGGTAATTGAATTAGGATGACCTGGTTGAACCAACTGAGATACAGATGGTTAGCGCTCATTTGTTTATGCAGAGGTGTAATCGTGCCTAAACGGAGCCAAGTTCTCGGACCCATTCTCGGAAATGGTCGAGACAAATGCAATCGGACGGGGAGTTATGCCGCTGATGCACAAGGCATAAATCATCCTGATAGTTACAGTGAGTATGAGGGTGGCGCCACTACAAGGTTAGCTACCTCGGATCTTCCTCTGTAGCATTGAAACTCTTCCAGCCCTCGCCTTCCTCCTGGGCCCATTTTCGGCCCTCCTCAGTTGCAGTAACGGGCTGCCCAAACGTCCACGATGGATTGGGCGGCTGAGTGTATTTAAAATCAGAGGCGTCGAACGAAGGGAGGTCAGACTCGTTGGCGGTGGACATGGTCGGCAATGAACCCGAGGATTGAGTTTGATACAAGGTTTGATAGCTGGCAGACTGACGCAGCCAATCAAAGCCTTATCGGGAATCATCGGACTCGCGATCTTCCCTCACCATCCACGACTCGTCGGAAGGCAGCCAATGGAAAGATAATAGCCCTGAAAGAGGACAGAGTGGTTTTTAGATTTTTCTCCGGTTGTTTTGTGTTGAGGAGAGAGATGCCGCGATCGGCAATCGAAGATCAGCATGGACAAACAGTTGCCTAAAAGGGATACGCACGCGTGTGACCTCAAGTGCTGCATGCTCGCTCGCGGAGTTCGGCATCTGGCCTCCTCTTCCTTCCCCGCCTTTACGCCACACGTCCACTCCTCTAGGATTATCTCGAGACGACTTACCATGGGTGCAGGCTCACAGACAGTCCATACATTGGAAAGGCTGGAGAAGCTCCGCCGGTTCTTGGCTCAGGAGCAGGTTCACGCCTTTGTGGTTCCAAGCGAAGATCAGCGTGCGTTCTGTTCCGCCCGAACTTACTATGACTGACATTGTAGACCAAAGACTCGAGTGAATATCTTGCCGAGTGCGATGAACGCAGGGCTTTCATCTCGGGCTTCAATGGCTCTGCGGGTTTGTAGCACTGCACGCGTTTTCTTTGGTTCTCTACGTTAATTCATGATCAGGTTGCGCGATTATAACACCCAAGGATGCCTTTTTGTTTACCGATGGAAGGTATTTTCTTCAGGCCGAACAGCAGCTGGACAAGTGAGCCACGTCACTCGCTACTGACATTTGTGCATCCGGAAGCTAACATTCCCGCGCAGAAATTGGACCTTGATGAAGCAGGGGCTTCCAGGTAAAATTTTGGTGCTTCACCGTATTCAGTAAACTGTTGAATGTTACTGTAGACGTTCCGACTTGGCAAGAGTTTTTGTCAAAGGTTTGGATCATTGGCGATCAAGCGCCGGCACCTCATTAAATATCCTTCGTGATCAGAAAATCGATCCAGCTTCCCGTATCGGAATTGATTCTACCCTAATTTCAGCTGGTTCGTTGAATGGCATATATCGAGTTGAAATTTATTGACTGTTCAATATAGTTGACGCCGAAGCCTTATCCAAAGCGCTCAAACCTCGTAAATCAGTGCTTGTCTCATTGAGCAAGAATCCCGTCGATTCTGTCTGGGCCGAAAATCGCCCTCCGCGGCCGAAGAGTCAAGTATTTTCCCTTGACGTTAAATATTCAGGTAAGAAATCTCATTCAGCAATAAAGTTTACGTCTCATTGTTCTTTTTTCAGGGGAATCACACTCCGAAAAAATCAAGAGACTTCGCGACGAAATTTTGAAGAAGGAAGCCAAAGCGATGGTCGTCACCATGCTGGATGAGGTTGCATGGCTCTTCAATTTACGCGGTGCGGACATTGCCTACAATCCAGTGTTCTTCGCATATGCCACCATTACCATGGATAAAGCCACACTCTTCATTGATCCTGACCAATTGGACGACACTACGCATCACAATTTGGGAAAGGACGTAACGATTCAGGGTTACACCGCATTCTTTGACAATCTCAAAGTTCTGGCGAAAGAACTCAGCTTGGAGGCTACTCCCGTAAATACTGTCTGTTATCTTCGTTGTTCAATTGCTCATTCTCTGCGTGCTCTAGAAAGTTTTACTTGGCGACAAGTCTAGTCTTGCCGTGGCTGAGGCAGTTGGCGAGGTTAACACTTGTCCTCCATCTTGGAATAGCCATAACACGAATTCTAGGATAATTATGTTCTGATCCCATCGCCGGTTGCCGAAATGAAGGCCATCAAAAATAAAACGGAGTTGGAAGGTTTCAGACAAAGCCATATCCGCGACGGTGCCGCGTTGGCTCGCTACTTTGCGTGGTTGGAAGAACAACTCGTGGCCGGTGTTGAGCTGAACGAGAGCCAAGCTGCGGACAAGCTCGAAGAATTCAGATCGTGAGTATTTTTTGACACTGTTCATTGATTGTTCAATCTTTCAGGGAACTCGATCTATTCCGCGGGCTTTCTTTCCCCACGATATCTTCCACTGGACCTAATGGCGGTATGCGATTCTTCAGAGCATTGATAATTTGAGATGCGAAATCTTCCCAAACAGCGATCATCCACTACTCCCCAGACGCCAACGACTGTGCTGTGGTCAAAAAGGATCAAGTTCGGCTCTTCTTCTCCCCCGTTTCTAAACATTTGTTTCATGAATATCGTCTCTCAGATCTACCTTTGCGACTCTGGAGGTAAATCCAACAGCTGAACTTACCATGTTATGTAACATACCGTTGGAATAGCTCAGTTTTTCGACGGCACTACCGATGTTACAAGGACTTGGGTATATTTTTCCTTTTCGAAATTCCAGTAACCGACCTGATTCTGTGCAGCACTTCGGTACTCCGAACGCAGAGGAGAAGAGAGCCTTCACTCGGGTCTTGCAAGGCCACATTGCGATCGACACCGCGATCTTCCCCAATGGAACGACCGGTAAGATGATATTTTAGTTCACCGTCGTCGCTAATTCGCTATCGTCTTAGGATACCTTCTGTGAGACATGTCGAGATTCAATCTCAAGTCTTCTGATTCCAAGTATCCAGTGATACTTTCGCTAGGCGAGCTTTATGGCAGGATGGACTTGGTCTGTAACTTTTCGCATCACACACGCACGTTCTCCTTACGTACAACCTAGATTACCGGTTAGTCTTCCTCCAACGCAGGGGCAAAAACTCTGATTTGCCGTAGCCATGGGACTGGCCATGGCGTCGGGCACTATCTCAATGTTCATGAAGGTACGAGGGAGCGATGGCGATTACCTTCCCAAATCGCTGAATGATTTTAACAAGGTCCTCATGGCATGGGTGTTCGCATCGGTGAGTTTCTCAGTGAGCGCCGCGGACAAATAATTAGGATACTTACCATACCCAGCTTACAACTCGACTGCTCTTAAACCTGGGATGACCGTTTCGAATGAACCAGGATATTATGCAGACGGTCGGTTTGGCATCCGAATCGAGAACATAGTTCTCGTTCGCGAAGTGGACACGCCGAACAATTTCGGAGATAAAGGATTCTTGGGCTTTGAACATGTTACGATGTATGCATTATCTAATAACCTGACACTCGAAAGCTCACCCATTCAGGTGCCCGATACAAACCAAGCTCATCGACAAATCCTTGTTCACTGCGGAAGAAGTGCGGTGGTTGAATGAATATCATGCCGAGATCTTCGCCAAGGTTTCCGGCTTGTTGCAGAACGATCAAAGAGCATTGGAATGGCTGAAAAAAGAGTGCTCCGCCATCTAGTCTGCGAAGAATAGTAGCTTTTGGAGTCGCTTACGTTTACAAACCTTTCTGGGCTTTTGATCGATCACTCTCGCAGCCGAAACGTGTATGCAGCCTCTTTACCGCCTTTTACCACCATACCACCACCCATTCCTCCGACCCAAGCTTATAGCATCGAAACTTTGACCGCCACTTTGCACAATGACCACAACTCTCAGCCCTTGGTACTGCTATGACTCCGTTGGCACGGGCTGCAGGCTCGGGCCGGCCTGTCGGTTGAGGCACGACATCCAAAAGTGCTCTTGCGGATTCGTCCTGCCCACGGCCAATATGGACGCCCACCTCGCGGGGAAGCGGCATAAGCTATTGCTGAAAGAAATGAAGCACTCGGAGCTTCAAGGTGCTTCCCAAAACCGTCAAATTAATTCCGGGCAGGCATTGCCAAATCCAAATCGACGTCCTCCAGTTGTAAGCAAAATGCATAAAATTCGTGGGCATACTCTAATGACATGGCAGCCAAGGACACTGGTATCCGACCCAAATGTCCACGACGATTCTGCGGAGCTCTCGCTTTGCACACGCTGCGGCGGACGAATCCCGACCATAAGTCTGGATTCCCATATCAAATGGCACATCAAGATGCGCAAGAAACTTTTTTCGGATGCCCAGGCCATGGCTGCTGAGGCCGAGCAAGACAAAAACGGCGTCACTGTCACTCACAAGGAGGGGCTCGATTTCGGTGTCGTCGGGCCAGACGATTCTGTCTATATCGACGTCACCATCCTTAAGAGAGAATACCACTCTCGGATCGTTTTGGAAACTATTTCCCTTCGTAAAGACGAATCAAAGTGCGTTTCCTTCGAAACCGAAACCGTTTTTTTGTCCTGAGTTCCCTTAGTTTTTCCGCAGCGTTGGCTGGAAAGTCTCGATGGGTGAAGCCCAACGAAGCTCGGACACTCTCTGTCCAATTTCACCCATCGTTCGATGGCGGATACGAGGACGTCCTCGAGCTCATCTTCCTGGATACGGTTTCAAGAAACCGATTTCTGATCACCCGGAAACTCGGTGCTGTCGTCGGGTCCGAAGCAGACCACGAACAGCTTAAACCCAAATCAGCGTACGCGCGCCGTAAAACGGCGCCATTCCAATTCGATGGCCCAATTGTTAGGAGCTTGCGGCCCCCAACTTGGGGGCCGATCAAGTGGACCTCCCGGCTCCTCGAATTCAAGTCTCCCGAAAAATTGATACAGGCTGCATTCGGCGCCCACTTACGGTCGAATACGAAGACGATCTTACAGGCGGTGAAGCGATTCCTGCCCTCGTCCTTCAAAGTAAATACGTACGGCGAGCATTTTCAAGTAATGCTCTACATCGAAGACGAACAGATGAGGTTCGGATTTTTAATACCCGGGAGAAGTCAGTGAATCAAATCTACGCAGGCAGGATCTGGAGCTGTACGCAATGACCGACGTCGAACTAAAGCCAAACCATCCTCGATACGAGTCAGTCTTGTCTTTGCCGATTGTGGTTATTTACTCATCCTTCGACAGCCTCCAAGTCAAAGGACTCGAGGAAGGGCGGCCGTCTGTGATCGTCGGGGACTTCATCTTGGTCAGGTTCGTTTCTTTCACATCTCAAGTTTGAGCCGAGTTTGAAGGATCTCTTAGACATACCGGCATGCCCGACGGTCCTTGGTATGAAGGACGCGTCCACCAGGTCCATCAAGCGCACGTCAGTCTTCGTTTTGACGATAAATTTAGCACGTACAAAGGAACCAAATTCGATGTCAAATTTACATTGAACCGATTGCCGCATCGAAGAATGCACCAAGCTCTCACGAATTCATGGAAGGAATCCCGTATTTTGTTCCCCGGGGCTGAGCACATTTTGCGAAAGCTACCGGTTTCGGTTTCGGAGCGTAGCAGTATTTCGCCGGTCAATCGGCGCATTGCAGAAGACCCCGAGCAGTTTGAAACCGTCGTAGCAATCGTGAATCAGCCCCCAGGAAGTCCCCCATTCGTAGTCTTTGGACCGTAAGTCGTTCATATTTCTGCCGACTCAAAACTGAATGCTCTCCAGCCCGGGGACCGGAAAGACTGTGACAATCGTAGAGGCAATACACCAACTGCTTCTGCGCGATCCAGAGGCTCGCATTCTCGCATGTGCCCCAAGCAACTCGGCAGCGGATCTCATTGCTCGAAATCTGCTGTCGCTCGGGACAACACAGCTTTTCAGGCTCAATGCCCTTACGCGCAAATATACGGACCTCGGGAAAGACCTTGTCAAGTTCTCTGCAGTGAACGACAACTTGACCTTCGTTCTCCCGATGGTGGAGGATTTACGAAAATATCGTGTAGTAGTGTCGACTTGTCTTTCCGGCGGCATTCCGGCCAACCTCGGCATCAAACGAGGGCACTTCACACATATTTTTTGCGACGAAGCTGGTGAAGCCCAATCTCTCTTTACAGAGACTCCATCGTATCTAACCCATGCCTCGTTCAATAGGTCAAGCCACGGAGCCCGAAGTCATGCTACCCATCAAGAGTAACGCCAACAAATCCACGAACGTCGTGTTGGCTGGGGATAACAAGCAACTCGGCCCTATCGTTCATTCTTGGATAGCAAACGCTCTGGGTCTCAAAGTCAGCTATTTAGCTCGCATCATGCAGCGGGAAATATATAGTCTGGATCCAGAAAGGACGTCGGGTGGAAGTGGTATTACGTACGTGTCCCGCTATGTGATTTACGCCCCCTCACCGCCCAATGCAGTATTGTCAAGCTGGTCAACAACTTCAGGTCTCACCCTGCCATTTTGGATTTCTCCAATAATCAGTTTTATGGTGGTGAACTCAAACCGTGCGGAAATCCGGCATTGATCCGAAGCCTGGAAAACTCGAACGAGCTGCCAACCAAAAAGTTCCCACTTATCTTTCATGGAATTTTGGGCAAGGACGATCGCGAGGGTTCCTCTCCGTCCTTCTTCAACATCGGCGAAGCTACTCTCGTCAAGAAATATGTAGCTTCGCTGGTCAGCGATAGGAAGTTGCGCGTTCGTAAGTGATTTCGTTGATATTGATTCGCTTCTGTTGAGTTGTGCAATAGGTCCCGAGGAAATAGGCATCCTTACCCCCTACCACGCTCAGCGATGCAAGATCATGGATCTCCTTCGTAGGGATCCTAAACTCAAGGGAATTTCTGTCGGCAGTGTGGAAGAGTTCCAAGGGCAGGTCAATCTCGTCCTCTTTTTGAGCCTGAAAACTTTGCTGATTTTAAATGTCAAGGAACGCCGAGTGATCATCATGTCTACGGTGCGCAGCAACACCAATTATGTCGAGTCGGATATTCGGCGAACCTTGGGCTTTGTTGCGAATCCTCAGCGATTCAACGGTGAGAAAAATGCTATTCGTTATCGAACCTTGCTTACGACAGTCTTCAAAGTCGCCGTAACTCGAGCTCAGGCTCTTCTCATCGTTATTGGAAATCCCAATATCTTGGCGCTTGACCCATTGTGGCGCGCTTTCCTGAATTATATTCACATCCGCGGCGGCTGGAGAGGTCAGGGCATTACGTGGAATCCAGATGAGCCTATTATCCCGGGTCCGAGTGTTTATGACCTCGAGATGAAAAAGCGGGCTGAAGGAGAGGCGGAGGAAATGATGGCGAGATTGAAGTCGCTAATCGTTCAGAAGAACGAAGGGTCAGAGTTTGACTTTGACCTTTCCGACAGCGATCTAGATATAGGGCCGGATGGAGCCGTTCGGTGGGATGCGGATTGATGCACCGATGTATTTATCAACCGTCGTGAACATGTTGAAGTCTATCTTGGTACAAGGATGCACTTTGTGCTTGTCAGAGGCATTATACCCGATGCCAATGGTACCGAGAACAGAATCACCCAGGATAACTACGTCAATACAAGGGGAACGCCGCTTGAAGAACAAAGTCGAGTTTTGATGCGCGTGCTGTCATCACTCCGCTTTGTTCCAAATTAGGCAATTTTAGGTACTGGCAAGTTGTTGCCGCGACGGGCTCTCGGACCCACAAAGGAGTTCCCAAATCGGGAACATGTAATGAACAAGGCTATTTTGGCAGCCATTTATCAGTCAGGCCCTTATTTAAGGGCGGCCCATGGCGAGTTGTGCCCCAGTTCTGCTCGACCACACCAACTACTGCTTAAGTAACCCCACTCTCGTTTACAACCACCGCCATGCAATTCAAACTCATCTACGTTCTCACTGCTACTCTCTGTGAGCTCCATCATCACCCGAATTTAGTTACCAGTTGTTAAACAGCACATTGACAGTGACCGCTGTGTGTGGTGCGCCCGTCAACATCGGCCCTCTGGACATCGAAGCTCGGACTTCTGTGAGATATTCTTCATCAAGCGACATAATGATATTTCCTAAATGCGATTATTATTATCCAGGAGCCGGATGCAAACGCTGTGCGGGCGGCAGGGGACCAGCCCCGTGGATGTCGCATGTACTCGTGCCTATGGTATGTACTATTGTCAAATCCAGAAGTTCTTTATCTCACAATTGCAGATTTTTACCCGACCACCACTACTTCCCTCCGTCCTATACCCCTCTGTAGCCGCGTTTACATGCCCACGTCGCATACCTATCCATGTATCGCTAGCTTTCGGCTTATCTTTTTTAAATCTTTCCCAGACACAGTGTCGAACATTTATGTTCATTTTCCTTGAGTTCTAGTCGTAACATTTCGTGTAGTCCCTGTTTTACATAAATGTATGTACTCTTAAGTTCGTGCCCGACCATAAAGCTACCGCTACAACATTCGTCTAATAAATTAACGAGAACCACACCCAGGACGAGGCTATCGCCAGTCAGAAAACTCAGAAGAAGTGCTCGTATCCCACCGCGTATAATCCACGCCCCTCGGGCGCCTCTGAATCGGGGACGGTGAGGGATTGAACGCAGGAGCCACATTTACTTGCGTCGGCGTCGTCGTGTCTCCATGCTCGGCCTGCAAAGAAGAACTAGACGCCCGATGTAGGTTCGCGAGGTGCTCTCGCTCCTCTAGCGCCTGCACGGCGGCCTCGGCGGAGTTGATCATCTTCCGGAGCGCCTCTACAACGATATGGTGAGCAAATAAGTATGGAGTTCCTCCCCGAACCAGGACGTACGTTCAATGCTTAAGGTGAACAAGGTCTATCGTCGCATCAGTAATGAATTAAATTACGACAGGCGAGATGCATATACTCACATGCCTCGCATCCTCGTCTTGGAGGATCTCCCGCTTAATCCGCTCGCCCAACTTCTCCGCGCCGGTGATCTCGTTCATCAACTGCTGCAGTCCCGGCGGCAGCTGCTCGCCCGAGTCTACTGTCACCTTGTTCCCGGGCCCCACAAAGTATGAAAGATGCTCGTGGAACGTCTTAGCGTCCGCGAGAATCTTGTGTGGGAGCGCCTCCAGCTGCGTCTGCGTCCGGCTATGTACTTCCTTTAGCACGTCTTCCGCGGACTGATGCGAGGCTAGCGGCGGTGGATGGGATGATAGGGGCGAGAATAGCTTATTCTTCCCCCGCCGTGCCTTCTCCGCGATCGCTCGTGCGCGTTCTCGGTACCGCTTGACGGCGCGCTCGAACACTCCTGCGTGAAGGGCGGAGTGATATTTCGATGAAAACGCTTCGGAGATAACTGCGAAGCATGTAAGCAATCCGACTGGTACTGCGTCGAATTTCAATAAAATCTAGACGCACCCGAAATGAGGATAGTCATGGTTGCGACACCAAGCAGAGCCCACACGACGAAGACAGATCGGCCCGCAGGCGTTTGAGGCGAATAGTCGCCTATTGAACGTCGATAGTGAGTTCAAATTGGATCACAAGGTATTGATCGAGGCGTACCGTAGCCGACGGTGGTGAATGCAATAAAACCTTTATCCCGCACATGTGAAAATTAGCCCTGTCGGTGAAACGAAGTCACGCACAAAAGTACACCGACACTCCGAAGGGCCAGCCCTCTGTTTTCATAAATATGACCGATCCAATCTGTGGCGCGTGCCGTCAACAAGATCCACAACCGAACATTGCGCAAGGGCAAGTGAAGTAGAAAAACAACTTACAGCCCAGAACAGAATGAATATTACCCAGACAACGACCAAGCGCGCGTAAAATGCCTTCGTTTCCTCCTTCTCCATGCCAGATCGGAATGCATCGTACTGCAACGTCAGCGACTTCTTGAACTGTGGAGTCGCCGTAGGGCCCGGCTCGGTAGGGTTGGGATGCACGGGCGCGACATCTCCGCGGAGCTGGCCCGACTTGTCCACGGCCAAAGCAAAGGACCCGATCATCGCAATCATGCGTCCCAGACGCGCGTGGGTCAGGGGAACGTCTGCATCTGGCTCGGGCGCTGCTGGGACGTCTGGGTTGGATCCATGGTACGACCTATCCTCGCTCTCGCGCCGTTCTCTGAATCCTTCAGGCAGCAGCGTGTTCAGCGGAACACCGGCCTCCATTGCTGCTGCCTCCAGCTGAGTATGGCAGTGCGTCAGAAAGTAACCTCGAAAGCTTCGAAGGAGGAAAATGAACACCAACCTGCTTCCACGAGAGCGCCTCCAGGTTGAGGTGCATCCCGTGCGGATGACTCCCATACCCAAGCCCATGTCCCATCATGAACCCGCTGCCGTAGCTAAACGACTTGCTATTACCCGTCGGCCACGGCAACAGCCCATCCACGAAATCCAGAAAAGTGCCAAGCGGCCCGCGAACCGCGCGTGGATCTTTATTGTCCCGCACCCAAACGGGGTGCCCGCTCTCACGCAGCCGCCATTCCACCGCCTCGCGCCAGCGGTTCGACACACGGCGCTTCCAACGTCCGACTTTCCGGCGCTGGCGCATGGCCTGCACTCGCTTGCGGTAGCCGACCTCCAGGCCCTCGAGCACGGTCTCACGGGTGAGGCCGACCGTCAGCGCGATGGTGATGATGCCGAATGCCGCGTATATGCAGGTGAAGAACCGCGCGCCTGTCGAGTGCGGTTGAATATCGCCGAATCCTGTCATAGGTGTGTATAAATACGTGACATCGTGGAGGAAGGGAGCCTACTGACCGATCGTCTCGATTGAGACCAGAGTAAAGTACATGGCGTCGATAAAGTTGAGACTCAGGAGAATAGAGTGGATCAGGGCGCCGAAGGCAATGTAGCAGAGCAGAAGGATGACGAGGATAGCGAGTGAGCGTTGGCGGCGCGTCAGTCCGCTGCCTACGACGCGCTCAGTGAACGCACGTGTGTCAAAGGTTAGACACGCACCGCTATTTTCGAAGTCGGGCGTTCGCAGTAGGTCCGTAATCAACGTAAGGTTGGTGAATGTCGACACCACTGTGGAACAAACTGCACAGGAAAGTCAATAATAGATGAAAGACAAGAATAAGTAATAAGCTCTGCGCCTACCAGTAATCCAGAAGGACTGGCCGTACGTAAAGCCGTCGTTGAACCTATGTTCAATACCGAAAATAGTGACGGCAGTTATATTTATAACATCTGTCGCACAGTGAGCACGCGACCACGCAACCATGCAGCGGAGTACTCGCCGTGTATCGTGAGGAAGATAATGCATCCCAGAGTCATCAGCTTAACCTTCGTCTCGAGAAAGCGAACCACGAGGCAAATGTTGGCGGCCAACGCACAGGCCATGCTGAAGGCTAGGCCAATATTCAGTATCAGCGGATTCGGGCGGTTCTCCACGATTTTATTGTTGACTGTGCGGATATACCAGTGCTGGGCCGCCGGTGAGTGAGGAAAACTGCAGGCCAGAAGAGAAAGCATACCTCTGTGAGCCCAGGAATTTCGAGGAGGATGGAGAATGGGATGACGATTCCGGATAGTATTGGAGTGTAGCGGTAGTTGGGAACATACGACTCCAGGTCCTCCTGCGTAGTCTTCGGACTCAGAAACTCTTTTAATTTAAGGTACCAGGCAGGGGGTTTGGAAGTGTCGCGGCGGAGAAGGGACACAGACGAAGAGTAGGTCCGGCCCCGCCTTAGCGAGGGATTGCCTGGGTCAAGCTCCGCTTCCCCGTCATTCTCCATCTCCATGTCGTGAATGATGTGGTCCGCATCGTGCTCGTCGTCGAGGTCGTGGTCATCGTCGAGCCCATCGTCGTCGTCCTCACCGAGGGCATTATACGCGCTCGGAGGGCGTGTTTCCGGTCCGGGCGACTCAGCGGCTTCATGCCCGCCCTTCTCGGGATCCGAGTCAGGAGCATTCCTCCCTGGAGGACTTCGGAGGGGGAGAAGAATGGCGAGGTGTCTGAGCATATTCAGACGGCGGGAAAGGATGTGGAAAGAGCTGGCATGAGGTTGGTAGGAGGAAAGTGGAGCGAAGGGGTGTATATTGGGACCAATTAAGTTCAAACTCCGCCGGAGCTTGCCGCGAAGTATTTTTACGGTGGCGGCTTTCTCCTTAGCCACCATGTCTGTGCTAGCGTCCTATCAATCGGATCTTATCCAGCATGCCATGGAGATTGGTGCGCTCAAATTTGGCTCATTTACCCTCAAATCTGGCCGGTGCGCCTCCTTATCACGTAGTATAACAACCCAGCATTTACTCATGGCCCAGGATATCTCCGTACTTTTTCAACGCAGGCCTCCTCAGCTCCGGTCCCATTCTCGCGATTTTATCAACCGCATACGCGTCCACGATTGTAGCTGCGCAGTCGTCTTCTAACGCCCCCCTCCCAACCTTCGATGTGCTGTTCGGGCCGGCGTACAAGGGCATTCCGTTCGCGGCTACAACTGCGCTTGTGCTCTACACACAGCACGATGTGGCGGTCGGCCTCGCTTACGACCGCAAGGAGGTGAAGGACCACGGCGAGGGTGGCACGATGGTTGGCGTCCCCGTCACGGGCCAAAAAGTGGTCGTCCTAGACGATGTCATGACGTCCGGAAAGGCTGTCCGCGGAGCGATCAACACTGTGCAGGCCCACGGCGGCGAAGTCGTGGGCGTTGTCCAGTGTCTTGATCGTGAGGAGATCGGCCAGGACGGTGTGAGCAGCACCGTCAAGGAGATTGAGGATCTTATCGGGGAAGGGCGCGTCAAGTCGATCTTGAAGATGCGCGACTTGATCACTTGGTTAGAGCAGAACGGGATGACCGAAGAGCTAGCTTCGATGCAGGTGTACTGGGACAAGTACGGCCTGAAGTAATTGCTCACGATTTACCTCAAAACTCTTGAATCGAGATACATAGAGCTCTATAACCTGTATTTTCCCTCTTCATCCTGTATTCACAAACGCAAGAGTCATCGGTAGGTTGTTTCCATTTTTTTTCACCCCGTGCAAGCCCACTTCCGCTGATGTTTCATTTGTCGTTCAGGGTTCAGGTGCAATTATTGAGATCTGCCAATTGGGCTCCATTTTCGATGTGCTTCGCAGTTTCATGTAGATGATTGAAACTGCGATGCTCCATCGCTCCGCTGGGGTAGATATTTAAAGTAGGTCAGACTGACGGTTCATCGGCCATCTGCAAAGCCTCTGAACGCGTAAATAAATCAATCCTGAATCAAGGGAACGAAGCCGCTCTCTACATCTGTAAGCCTCGGCGCTTCTTCAAGTGCAATCGCATCCTTGGTTGTGCTTTTAATGTATTGGGATATTTCTCGTGAGTAATCTTTTTTAAAGTCTTTATTGATCTCCGACGATGAGCTTTGAATTTCAGCAAAGAATCAAACTCCAGAGTTGTTTGGGCGCCTCCCTGGATTCCCAGCTCTCCAGTAACTCACGATATGGCTCAGCGGCAACCGCCAGGCGGAATGGTTGGTCAAGGCACTCAGGGCGACCCCGAATCTACAAACAATCGTTTTTCGCATTGGATTCCCCAACAACTACGACATCAACATTCATCGAAGAGACTTGGAAGAAATCTTGCGCATCGCTTTCCCGTGGGGCACTTTGGAAGCCTTAAAGAGCCTTTTGGAACGCAAATTTCCATTGCTTCGTTGGATTGGCTTCCACCTCTTTCCGTCGCGCTATTCCGACATCCATTTTCGACGCGGGTTGCGCAGGAGGATGGAGGGTCGGGTGAAAGAGTATTTGGATCAAGCGGGGGCAGATGTGGCGGAATATCTTGACTTGACGTGGATCGACGACGATTACAGCCCGGTCACATACAAGGCGAACGGGAAGCCGCCGTGGAAGGTTACACGCCCCTATTGGTATAAGACCGAAGCGAGTGATTGCGAGTCAGGAAGAAGATTCAGACGACGACTCGGACGATGACGCGGCCGAAAACTGGGACAATCATGACTTAGATTGATATCGTCCTATGTGGACAGTCGAGGATAAGCGCCGGTATTCCTTGTATTCCCTGCACGACGGGCAGCCGCAGTTGAAGATGTGGATGTCAGCCTATCGATTCCACATTCATATTCAATTAAAAACCCGATTAATTCTAATTCAACCAGAGGTGGCTGATATATACTTGCAATGCAAGCAATCAGGTCGACGACATTGCTTTGCTGTATTCCGAGGCAGAAAACCTTCCTCGGTGGGTTACCGTTCGTTTCTGCTGCGAAATTAGTATGCGCCCTTTCAATCTGCCTCGGCTCCACCGAGAAAGATACCCGGACCTTAGAGCCAAATGTTCACAGAGGGCCAACACAACTGCGATGAAGATTCCAGCTAAAAACTTGTTCTCCTGCTAAAATTTCATCTTTGACTCCGAACTGCCCAGCCCTACCTTGTTTTTGTCCGAGCTGTCCATTGCCAACACGCGACTTCGACGCGACGCGACTCAGAACGGACGCACGTGACAGGCACGTGCGAGCCACGTCAGTAAAGCTGGCGAATTACAATTGCTTGAATTTCTTGTCTCAGCTCTCCCAAACGCTCTCCTAGAACCATGAGCGAAATCCTCGCAGAAATCCGCAAAATCCCGCCAGTGACCCGTGTCCTCTGCCTCTCGTCGCTGGCGGTGTCCCTCTCAACCATGATGGGACTGGTCTCCGCATACAAGGTCGTGTACACATACGGCCTGGCGTTCGAGAAGCTTCAGGTGAGCTGGGCTGGCAGCGCAGGAAAAGGCTTCACTCACGGGATGGCTCCGTAGATATGGCGGCTCTACACGAGCTTTTTCTTGGGGCGTGAGTTCTAGGATGTTTTGCGTGGTAAGCAGTGGAACTAATTATTTATTCGTTCCAGGCAGCGGGATAGCTTACATCTTTGGTGAGGGGTTGTCTTGGGCTTTCTTGGAATGCTGGCTAATGCGTGTGTCCCAGACCTCATTACACTCTAGTTGCGTCCCTCCTCGCAATTATAATAGTAGTTCTGTGCTTACTCCGACATCGCAGCCGCTGCTCGGACTCACTAGAGTCGGGCCCGTATGCCCTCAGGTCGGCGGACCTCGCCTACCAGCTCTTCGTCGCCAGCATCGGCATCATCGTGCGTCCTCCTTCTCCTTCTCCCTCAATTCACCCTGACAGGCTTGAATGGCAGATCACGAGCATCCCCATCGGCTCGCTTGTCTTCTTCCGCCCCCTCGTCACCTGCATCGCGTACGTGAGCTCCGCGCTCGCGCCCGTGGGCGCGCAGACCTCGATCATGGGCCTCGTGCACCTGCCGATCAAGTACCTCCCGTACATCATGCTCGGCATGGACCTCCTCATCGAGGGCCCCGGGGCGGTCGCGGCGGCGCTGCCGGGCGCGGTCATTGGGCACCTGTGGTGGTGGGGCGTGTGGGGCCCCGAGGTCGGCGGCGCGGGCGGTGTACTGCAGCAATGGAGCGCCGCGCCGCAGTGGCTACGCGAGTGGATGGGCCAAGGGAATGCGACGCCGCCGAGTGCGCGCGGGCCTGGGGGGACGACGGGTGCGAATGCGGGGGGCGGGGTGCATGTCGTCCCGCCCCGGCGGCAGGTGCAGGAGGCACGCGCGGAGACTACGACCACTGGGTACAACTGGGGCCATGGGCAGAAGCTGGGGCAGAGCTGAGCGTGCACTGCTAGGGGCAAGCTTGTAACATGTATCATTTCGAGAAAATTATTTTGCTGAATGCGCTCTAGCGATGCCTGTTCCTTTGCGAGTCCCCATTTCTTGGCTTCTTGCTCACATCCTTTTTTGTCCAGTCAAGACTCTTGCGCCAGCCACATTTTCTCTCCCCCATTTTTCTTTCACGCGTCGCGCTCCTCCTTGACCTCCTGTTCGTGATTCTACTTCCTCACAGGCGTGACGCCGAGTCGCACGTGCATTGTGACCAACGCGCAAAAGGATTCGTCACGTGAGCTACGCGCCCTCTTATGTCAACCTTCAAAGATGTCGTCGACAGCTTCAATCTTGCTCGAACCTTCCCGGAGCACTACGGCTCGAGAGCACCCCGTCCGATTACAGAGCGGGAGCGTTCCTTACACCCACCTCTGGAGACGGTACTTTTCGACGACGATTGGCTCGAGAGCCTGGTCACAACTTTGCGCGAAACCTACGACCAGCAACCCCTGACTCCTCCCAGCATACAGAGAATCCGTCTCCTGGAGATGAATGAAGAAGTCGTTGTCGAAGCTTCCTGGACGCGAGAACAGAGCCAAGTGGAGGGGTTTCTGAATATCCTGAGGACAGCGGCGGTAGTCGTCGAAGACCTGCTCCAACTTCCCAGAGATTCAGTCCGGGCGGGGGGGGAGGTATCGCACGAGGCGTGTGTTCCTGATTTGCATGCTCGTGACGAGAAGGATGTGGTATTATTGACGGTCGAGGCAAAGACGCCGGACGTGCTAAATCAAGAGGACTGGGATTTCATTGCCGAAAAGGCTACCCAGGGTGTTTCGTGGAGCGAAGGAGAGTTCGTCTTACAACACGCAGGGTCTATGATTATTCAGGTGCGTGGTCGGAGCGCTCTCGCACCGTCCCTTGCTTAGCATTTCCTAGACATGGTGCCAGTCAGTGTATGAATCGTACGACAACGACAACGGACAGACGGTCACGCCGCGATACTGTGGCCTCACGAATTATAACGAAACGCTTCTCGGTCTTCGGGGATCTGGGACAGACTTCACCGCTGACGACGAAAATACTCTTTTCCTCGCGGGACCCTTCAACCGCAATGAAACGTTCATTGGACTGGTGGCGATCCTGTTGAAACAAGTTACTGTGAAGATGAAGTCAAATGTCCACAGAGCGCGCGCTGCTGTACACAAGCTACCACATCCCAATAAAGATGCCAAGGACCGTCGATCCGAACTCGCCGACTTGAAGCTTGACAAGCGCCATCTGGAATTTAATCCGCAGGAGGTAAATGCAGCACCTACCAGGTGACACAAGATCTCATGCGATTCCTCAGTTAACCTTCAATTATGATATTCGAAAGCGCTCCGGCCTTCCGTTCATGTGCACAGCAGAACCCAAAATCATACGTCGCGGGAAGCGCCCGGAAACCGCTGTAACACGACCCTCTACCCTCCCTCTCAGCCCCGCCAGCTCCGGGAGCCAGAGTCCTCTTGGGTCGCCCGACCCTTCAGATCCTTCGACTCGTCATTTGACAATAACTGCCCATCTGGGCGATGGTGTCGTGGGGGAGGTATATCTTGCCAAGTGCGGGGAGGCGCTGTTAGTATGGAAAGAAGTAGATCCTACTAAGGAGGCTGCACAAAATGGAGATTCGGCGTGGCGCGAGGCAGCGCTGTACGAAGGCCAGCTTGCGACTCTGCAAGGCACTGTCGTCCCACGTTTTTACGGCGCCTACCATAAGACGACGGATGACCACGTCGTCCTCCTGATGGAGTACGTTGGGCGACGCCTGTCAGCGGAGAGGTGGGGAGAGGTCCCCCCGGCTGTACGGTACGTATGAGCTGGGGATATGGCATTTGTTAGTGACCCATATGTTTCTAGCGCTGCTGCGGAGGAGCAACTTGCAAAGGTCGCGGCAGCCGGGGTTTTTCACGGGGACTTCGAGCCGCGGAATATTTGCATTGCGGACGCGGGGGATATCAGAATAATCGACTTTTCACACTCGAACCTCATGTAATTCACCCTACTTTAGCCAACCTAATATACACTCCAAAGAGGGCGCTTAATGTAGACGCCTATTATCACCGGCGATTCACCGCGAGAGCTTGCAAACCTCAGTATCCGTGAGGCCTCTCAAAAAACTATTATTCTGCGACGAGGATCCATTGGCACAATAATACATCCAGTGGACGATAAAATACGCTCGGGAACGCACATCCACCCCTTCTCTTTCCGCTCCCTCGAGCTTTTTCTCGTTCTCCGGGTGATTCGTTGCACGAAAGCACAAAAACTCAATCCCCGTCGCCCGCCGTGTGTCCGAAAGCGTTCTCTTCACGCCGTCTTCCTTGCAGCTCCTCGTCCCCAGGGCGCTTCACATACGCTTTCGTGATGTGTCTGCGTCCGCTACAGTAGATTTTTACCCCGTCGACCCAGCACCGTTGTAAGTCCATTGGGGGATCGGGTGAGGTCGGGCATTGCCGATCAAGGACGGCCGCACTCTCCTTCCCTTCCTCCTCCCTCTTCTTCCCTCCTCCTCCGCGTCTGAGGCGTATTCTTCTTCGCCATGGCCTCATTAGCCCGACTTCGCGTCTCCCGCAGACTTGTAAGAAAGATGTTTCGCTCTTGCGCGAAAAAAAAACTGACTTTCTCGCGCTATTTCTCGTGTGGTTTCAGCCGCAGCTCGCTCGCGCTATCCAGACGTCGGCGGACACCACCCAGCTGCACGAGACCCCGTCAGACCTCTCGCAGCCTTTCACGGTCAAGTTGCATGAGGATTCCTTCCAGTCGTACCTCTGTGATAAGCCGGACCTCGAGGTTGAGGTCACCAAGGACCAACTGCTCGGCATGTACAAGCAGATGCAGACTATGCGCCGGATGGAGATGGCCGCAGACGCACTCTACAAGGCCAAGCTCATCCGCGGGTTCTGCCACTTGGCCATCGGGCAGGTGCGTTGGTCTCGCGTGTCGTGCGCTGCGTCCATGTACTAATACCCGTTTTTCGCGTACAGGAAGCAGTTTCTGTCGGGCTGGAGGCGGGCATAAAGCCCGAGGACCGCGTCATTACCGCGTACCGCTGCCACCCCTTCGCTGTCCTGCGCGGCGGCACTATCAAGGGCGTCATTGGCGAGCTGCTGGGGCGCCAGATCGGCATGTCGCACGGCAAGGGCGGGTCCATGCACATCTTCACGCCTTCCTTCTTTGGTGGGAACGGCATCGTTGGCGCGCAGGTCCCCGTCGGCGCTGGAATCGCCTTTGCGCAAAAGTACTTGGAGAAGGAGACCGCGACGTTCGCGATGTACGGCGACGGCGCGAGCAACCAGGGCCAGGTCTTTGAGGCGTATAACATGGTGCGTCGCGCGCCCCGTTCCTTCTGAGCACCCCCTGATACATGACACTATAGGCCAAACTGTGGAACCTCCCGTGCGTCTTTGTGTGCGAAAACAACAAGTATGGCATGGGCACGTCCGCTGAGCGCAGCTCCTCCAACACCGAGTACTTCACGCGCGGGGACAAGATCCCCGGGCTGAAGGTGAACGGCATGGACATCATCGCCGCGCAGCAAGCCGTCAAGTTCGCGCGCAAGTGGACCGTCGACGACAAGAACGGCCCGCTTCTCCTCGAGTTCGTCACCTACCGCTACGGTGGCCACTCGTACGTCACGTCCCCTTCCCCGTGTACCGCCGCGCGCGGAGCTGACGTGGGCACACAGGATGTCCGACCCCGGCACGACGTACCGCACGCGCGAGGAGGTGCAGCGCATGCGGAGTACGCAGGACCCGATTCGCGGCCTGCAGCGCTACATCGAAGAGTGGGGCCTCGCGACCGAGCAGGAGCTCAAGGTGCGACGCACCCTACGTGCCCTCCTGCGTTCCCTGACGTTCTTGCATTTAGCAACTCGACAAGGACGCCAAGGCCGAGGTCGATGAGGCTGTCGAGGAGGCCAAGGCCTCGCCCGAGCCGCTCATCAAGGATCTCTGGACGGACATCTACTACAAGGGCACGGAGCCCCCGTACATGCGCGGCCGGGAACGCGAGGAGGTGCGTGGCCGTTTTCTTCTCTCCGTTGCACTGCGGCAGCTAACGGACACGAATTACAGGTGCACCACTACTAAAAGACACCACCAATGTTTTTCGTGTCGCTAATAGATAGACCAGCAAGAATAGCAGGGAGAGCTTGATGTTGAACGTGTTGTGTCGGAGATACAGTATCATCAGAGGACTCTGATTAACTATTGCTTTGATTTAACATGGTACTTGAGAAAGATCTGTTTCCACACTGCGTACACCGGGAGATCATTCGACGTCCTGCCACGGGCGGTCGACATTTGTGTCGTCGTCTTCTCCGTCTCCATCGCCGGCGGCCTCTACCCCTGCGATCGTCAGTGTCTCCATGCGCCGCGTAAACGCGTTCATGTCCTGCTGCGCGGTGCCACGTGCCGCGCGGTCGTATCCCCCCGCCTCGTCCACCTCGGCGCGCGGGTCCCACGAAATCGCGGGCCCTGTCCATCCGCCGTTGTTGTGCACGTAGTTCAGGAACGCGCGCCACAGCGGGTCAAGCGCTAGGACGTTCGGGTCACCGATCACGATAAGCAGCGCTTGTGCGCGTGTTACCGCAACTATACGCCGTGTCAGCGTTGAGAGAAACATTAAGTATACAAGGGCAGCACACCGTTGAATCTGCGCGGGTTGGCGACGAAGCCAAGTGTGTGGCGGAGGTCGTACTCGACGAATTCGCGGCTGCTGCGGACGGTCGAAATGATGATGACACGGCGTTCCTTGATATTTAAAATCAGCAAAGTTTCCGGGCTTCAGAAGAGAATGAGATTTTCACCTGGCCTTGAAACTCCTCAACACTGCCGATCTTAATTCCGTCAGCGACGGCCCGCAGCACATTCCGAATTTTCAGGCACTGCGCATGGTATGGCGCAATGACGCCAATGTCGTTGTCCGCTGCGTATTCGTCAAATTCGCATTCAAGTCACCAGAGAAAAGGGCACGCACTGATTCGGAACCGCCTGTCCGCGCGCAGGCTCTGTATGTACATCTTGACCTGCGTGACCTCGTCGATATTGAAGAACGAGGGTGATGCCGCTTCGCGGTCGTCCTTGCCCGCGATGGCGTGGAAGACGATCGGAAAAGCCTTGTTCGGGAGGAAAGGCGCGCCGATGTACGCGTCGATGACGCGCCGGTCGCCGTACTCCTGCAGCTCTCCCTTGTAGAACCGCTCGTTCGGGAACTTGAGGATGGCTTTGTGCGAGCGGAAGTTTTTCGTCAGCTTGATGACGCTGGGCAGACACATTAAGGATATGGGTAGAATGAGATGGATGCGGAAGGACATACGACGCGCCGTAGCCCTTCTTCTCGTCGTATATCTCGCGCTGCATCAGCCGCTCGATGTAGCTCGTTTCGAGCCCGAGCTCCCGCGCGACGGCCGAGCGGATGATGGGGCCCAGCTGCTTAGGATCCCCTGAGAGGACGATGTTCGTCCGGGTGTCCGCCATCGTCTTAATTGCTTCGCATCGGTTAGCATTGCACCAGTCCAACAGGATCGGCCACCTACCAATCATGACCTCGGGCTCAGTCGACTGCCCCGCCTCGTCGCAGAATATGTGGGTATAGTGGCCGCGAGGGATGCCGATCCCGGAGACGACGGACGCTGAGACGCAGGTCGTGACGACCACGCGGAAGCGCTTCATCCGCGACAAAGGAGGGACGGAGAAGTGCCCCTCAGACTTCGTGTACGTGTACTCGCGCAGCTCGAGGGCAACTTGGTCTTTGTTGCGCGACGGGGCGTAAAACCGGAATAGCTCGTCCGTGCTCAGTGCCATGAGCCGGCTGGCGATGAGGTCCGCCGCCGAGTTGCTTGGTGCGCATGCGAGGATGCGGGCGTGCGGATCGGCGGCGAGGACCTGGCGGATCGCCTCCACCATCGTCACCGTCTTGCCCGTGCCTGGCCTAGAACGATAATCAGCGAGATATCTAGATCGCTGAGACGGAGCTTACGGTCCAAAAATGACGAAGGGCACAGAGCCCGGTGCACGCTTGACGATGGAAACCACGGCCTGAAGTTGGGGGGCGTTCGTCGCGATGAGAGGGTTGAAACCTTTGAGACGGGCGCTCGTTTGGGTGGGGTAACTGCTCTTCGGCACATGGAGGGGAAGGGGGAAAAGGACGCGATCCTCCGAGAACGCAGTATCCATTGCGAGGTGCTGGCGGCGCACTGGGTATCGGTTGAGCTTGAAACGCACGGTGAAACGGTCGGCGGAAGTCGCTCTGAAGGAGGCATTGAATCTGAGCCCAACTTCCTCTTTCCGTACAACATGGACGCCGCCTTCAAACCAGTGCCCATGAGTTGCCCCGTGCTTCTGCACGAGGATACGATCGCCTAGATGCCCGTGCGTGAGGACTAGCGACAGAGGCAGAGTGGGGACTAACCGACGAGGACGCTGGGGCGCTTTTCGGCCAGCCCAGGGACGTCAACGCTGAAGTTAGGTTAAATGATGTCAGGGATCTTCAACGAGAACACATACAAATGAAGGTGATTATAGGCGCTCAGCTTGGCGTTGGAAATATCGTAATGCTCGAGGTCGCGCCTGTAAAAGAGTCAGTACACGGTAACGTCGATGTAAAGAAAACCTACTCCATACGAAATTCTTCAATCCACAGCAAGTGCTTGAAATGACGCGCGTATGTATTGCTATCCAAAATTGGGGGCAGATACAGTCGGCGAAGGTTAGCTACGATGGTCGGTGTGCTACCTGTCGACAGCGCTGCAGCCAAGTTGTTTGGAATAGGAGCCTTGGGAAGAGGCGCAATGTAAGGAACAGCCTTCAAGGCCGGGGGTAAAACGCCCTCGACGACGTTTGTCTCCGGTTGTCTAGTGGTGCGCTTGCGAGGAACGTACGGCGCTATGGGCCGAAGCGATTCGTGGTCGGCGCGATCCCCCACAATGACCCGCAAGATACGGGCAATGACGAAGCGTTTCTTGAGCTGCGAGTCCTCGAATAGAATTTCGAGTCGGTCCTCAGCTCTCCCGTTGTGGTCTTGGCGAACTGTGACCGTGAAAGTGTACGTCGTATTGGAGCCGATCATACGATTTGGGCCGTGCAGAGTGACCGAAAACCTTGCAATGAATTAGCGGGGAATGAAAAGGACAAAAGAAATGACTTACGGGGACTGCGTCCGAATGCCTTTATCCGAGGCGAGTGTGATGCTCACAAGAACTACCTTCGACGACGGCGTAGCATTATAGATAGTCGGACGGACGACTACCCCGGATTTCGCGGCGGGCCCGTCAATGACGCCAAAATCGAAGTCGCCCGAGACAGAAACGCCGTGTTTGTCCTTTTCTGCCTCGTCCAAAGCCGCCCGGAAAGAGATAAATTGCTCGCGGTCTCGGTGCTTCGGAGTAAGATGGTGCCGAGTCCAGTTTCGATCGGGGATGTGCGAATTGCACGTAGCGCAAAGGGTATGGCCAGGTACGTGTTCGGGCTCCTCTGGGGCAACGTCTGGGCGCAGGCCGCGCTCATTTGCCATCGAGGCGTGACGGGCACTGGCAACATGCTGGATCCAGTTCTTCATCCCGGAAACATATTTCTGGCACACCGTGCAGTGAAGCATGGCTCCGGATTCGCCTTGGATTTTGTTGAGGTGTTGCTTAGTAGCGGCATGCAGGGTGTAGTCCGCTGGTGAAGCAAAAACGCGATTGCACAGATCACAGCTGGTTACGTCGTGACGGTAGGGACAAGAGGGACTCTCGCAAACGCCATTCGACAGTAGGTTGGGGCAAGCTGTTTGAGACATACCAAGGGGAAGTTGAAAGGATTACGTTTGCCGCGGATTGGCTTTTATGTGCCCTCATGTTGCCTGTGCTATTTATGTAAGCTTTGAATCGCTGAATCGATCAGGACATACCTTTACTTCTTTGTGCATAGTGCTCGTGCGAAGACCGTTGCCTCACGGTCGATTCTCTGCCTTGGGGCCAGGATCGCGATTCTTTTAGCGCCTAATAAATTCATTTCGTGTTGAAAATGGCGTGCGCTACGAGGCATACACGTAAAAAAAATCCAAAATGAATTTCAGGCTGAGGCTTTCACAGCGGCTGTGACAAGAGGTGAGCGATCGGTCTGATCTTACATAACAGACCCCCAAATCCGGATGTCGGAAATCGCCGAGCGACTTTCATCGGTCTACATCTTGGACTTTCCACTGCGACTTCAGAGTCAACTGGATGGATCCAGAATTTTGGCTACCCACATTTGTGTATATTCTACGTCGATTCAGTTTTTTGGATTATTTTATTCTGCTCGCTGCTAGACACAGCTGATTTTACAATCTTTTCGGCAGACTTCGGCATGCTTCAGTCCAAAGATGAGGTGACGTCATGACCAAGCCACGCGACTGGTTAACTCCAGCGAGACTCGCTCACTGGCTTTTCTGAGGGGCTGCTTACATACCCCCCCCCCCGACGGTACTTCTCGTGACCTTCGTGGTACACAGCCACACGGCCACCTGGATCAATGTCGACACTGCCACACTGCGGCATATTTCTGGACTTGTGCTGGCATCCTTTTTCTGTTCTTTCCCGATGATAATCTTTACTTGATGGATAAGGTGGGGCGTCGGCTGTGCCTAGGAAAAGTTTCGAGAGCTTGAGAGAACTCCTTGAATTTCACCAGAGCAAGCCCCAACTTTTCGCAAGCAAAGGCTGTCCAGTACAAGGCGACCCAAGCGCAAAGCAACGTCTTAGTTGTAGCGGGTATCCAAACCTACAAGCTCTTTACCTCCTAGCATCCTTCTCTCATGTCGTCTTCAGCAGTAAAAGGGCACCATTCTTCCGAGGAACGATAACGATTCATCTTTGCTCTCGACTTGAAGCCCATTCCGTTAAAACCGAATGCTCCCGAACGTCCTGTGTACCCCCCACACTGCTCCTTCATAGTGGTCGATCTTAACATGATCCTTGGTTGATGGAAATCGACGGATATCTAAAGCCTGACGGATGAAGCAGATAAAGGATTCGACATCAGTCAGGTGAATCTGAAAATAAACACCAAGAGAATTCTGGGAAAATCTTGAGGGTTTCATCCTGCTTGCTGTGCTTCAAACAAACCGACCAACTGTTACTCCATTGCATTTACACCAGGATGATGAAAAAAGAACGCAGCAAGAAAGATGTTCGGCGTAGCCCATCTTCAATGCAATGCCGTGCGGTAATTAATTAGACCGTATTTAAACCTGCGAGGTATGTTATGCCACAAACCTCTCTTATTTCCCTTCTCAAATGTCGTCTCCAGAACAATCTGCGGAGCTTTTTGCTGCAATCGGTGCTAGTCGTCCCACCAATTACAGCGTCGGTGCGTGTATATACACCTCAGACTCGGGATCTCCGCATAAATATACAAATAGTTGCCGCCCTTACCTTTCTTATCTACGACGCTCTGCTGTGCTTCCCGAAGGAAGTCGAATATATCTGGAAGTGTGTGCCCGCAGGTTCAAATTCATGTCTTCGACTAAAGGCATTATAGGGCAAAAAACTCTTTACTCAAGTTTCTATATCTGTTTTCTCGATACTATGGTCTTGCTCACGTAAGGTCGGCATCTAAATTCTTTTACTGGACCAACCAACTCACCCCAGCCTTAGCGCTGACACCATAAGTTAAAGATTTTCCTTTATAGGTATCTCATTCTGACGATATTTCCAGTCAGCAATCTACAAGGACTCTCAGAGAACGTAAGGCAGATCTCAGCACGCTTATCACAGCTCCCTGAATCTTTTCTCAGTAGTAGGCATAGAAAATACCTGTCATACAAGCGCGTTAACTCGCTATCTCTCTATAGTTGTCGGGTCTATCTTTGGTGGAGCTCCGCGTAAGCATCCTATTATCCCAATATGTCTACCACTTCATGTTCTACCACAGTGGCGGGCCGGTGTGTTTGGTGACAGTAGTCGACATTATACTTGCCATGCGGGTCCTGGCCTTGCACCAGCGAAGCAAGAAAGGTGCCCTGTTCTCTCCCCGACTGCTTCTACCCTTACTCAGCTTCCCCAAGTCTTTATCATCCTTGTTTTCCTTGTATTAGGTTCGCCCTCCATTTATCACAGTCGATTCTTGACAAGACCTCGTATGCAGGGGAATTTACGGTTGTTCAATATCCACGAATACTCGATGTCTGTTAACAATCGATTTAGACCGCACTCTACAGCAATATCGAAGGTCTCCTTCGCGGAATTGCTGGAGTCTTGCCTGTCCCGGACACGATGAAACATCTGCTTCCCGGCTGCACCTTCGTCCCTCGCAGTGTCCAGTCCGGTACCCTGACTTTCACCATCGTCGGATGGTCAGCCTATTTCCCTGAGCTCGGTTGTGATCTTACTTGAATTTTGCAGGGTTCCGTCACTTGTGTTCGCGGGTTTGTCAAGTCCCTCTCCTCGATCATTCAGCTGATTATTTCAGGGGGCTTCTATGCTCTGACGGTTGCCAAACTCTTCAGCCCATTTAATTGGAACAGAAAGCTCTCAGTTCGGCACAACCTGGCATTCAACAAATCCTTCTCTCCTCTTCTCGTCAAATTTTTATCAGATGGCTCAGTTTTCTTCCTTTTGTGAGTCGTATACCCATCCATTGACCGGGGAGCAGACACTTAGACGCATGCCTAGGATATTTAGTAAACGAATCATCGGTGTTCCGATGTTGATTGAAGCTAATCAACACCATAATAGTGTTCCTTCTTCTTGCAATGTGTTTCACACTCTTCATTTCCACTCGCTTCGCCGCAGTACTTCCGTGAGGCCATTTCCGACAGAGGAATATTATGAAGGATGCTGATTGTACGACTTCAGTTTCGTCAGTTGGATGACGACAGTCTTTTCTTTTTCGGTAGGTCTCGCTAACGATCCGTGGATTCTCCCGCTCATTATCCTAGTCCACTCGGCTGGTGCTCAGCCTCAAGCATAAAGCCGCCACCTTCGAAGGTCCCCAGAGCCCTACCTTCACGGAATCCATACGATTTCCTCGGAGTCAACGTACAGACCCGTCCGCTGCGTATACAGATGGAGAAGTTTGATTGGCTTGGCCCATGATTTGTAAACGCATAAAGCAGGATACATACACATTTCTACTTTCCCGCGCGATTGTTGATCCGTGGGTGATCGTCCGGAAGCTTATTCAACGTTAATCAACGTCGATCGACTGAGACAGCGGAAGTAAAGGTGCCGACGTGAAACATGCGTGAGGGTAGATAAAGCTCAGACTGAGGGATTCATTCTCCATCCTTTCGTCTTACCGCCCCCATGACGAGCCACATTTCCGTGAACGTTCACTGCGACCAGTGCGATCTTGACTTCGTCGATGTCGAGGCTCGCTTGGAACATGTCGAGTCATCGTCGAGCCACCCCTTCTGCGAGACATGCTCTCGTCGCTTCCTAAACGAGAACTCCCTATCTTTTGTATGCCCCTATATTTTCTTGAGGGCGAATTGGGCTCAATTCCTACAACCTCTGGTTCTAGCACCTCAAGTGCGCCGCGCCTCACTTGTCTTCGGAGGATGCCGAAGATGAGGTTCTAGACGGCGACGAAACTCTTTTACGCTGGACCAGCGACATCGAAGAGCACCTATCATATTTCAACCTCTTAGGCCTGGAGGACGACTATTGGTCATCAGAGTCTGACGCGGACAGCAATAGTTCAACCTCCGATTGGGGGAACGAACCTGATTCCGACCACGACCACGATAGCAAATTTGATGTCAGTATGGTTCCCTTATCTTATTTCCCTCGACTCACCTTCCCATCAGAATGAATGCATCATTGTGCTAGTGGGAAGGGAGCCAAGCCCAGAATACCGCGATTTAAAATTCGAGAACTTCGTCAATTTATCGGAGATTCGGGCCTCTTGCTATTGGTATGTCATGTGCGCGTCTGTGCCTGGGGCAGATCTTGAATATCTTCTCCATACAGCCCTATACTAGCCAAATCGGCAGTGTCAACGTCAAAATGAAGAATGGACTCACTTTGAATTTAAATGTCCATTGACTCGACGTCTTGTTCGTATATATTGAAGAACGAGATATGTCTGAGTTGGTCGGCCTTGGTATCGAGCAGATCGATCTGATAAAGATTGTGGGGTACATAATGAAATCAAAATTATACCCCGCACCAGATAAGGCAAAAATTGACAATGGCCGTAAAGTGCAGTGTCATCTGAACCCTCATCGTGAATCAGGCACAAACAGTACCGACGAATGTCGGACGATCATTAGGGGTGCGATATGGCTCTAAAAATGACATTGAGCGCCACCGACTGGCAGATACCGATAATAAAAATGGGGTTTTGTAGATAGATACCCTGGTGCCCCAGATCATCGATGCGCAAGTTGAGAACGCAGAGAGCCGGTAGGCACAATGCCGACATGTTGAAGCTGGCGTTTCAGTCAGTTGCCGGCATGCGACCGGGCTCAACCTGAGTTGCCTCGATGCACCTGAAAATGCGAAGGCTGGTCAGGTGCCATCGGACAATGGCCGCCGTTATCCGAAGAGGACCTAATGTCCGAAAATTCTGATCTCTACCGAGACGAAATTCACCTACGACATGCAGAACCCCAGAAGAAACGCTGGATTCTCGGCGGAAGTTTGGGAGAAGGAGAACATGGTACTTTTGGATGTCTGAATAGTACAGATTTTTTCCATTGACCTCTTATGATAGTAGACCGACGGCAAGCACTTCACCATCACCTGACGAGGATCGCAGAACGACTATCAGACATCAAAGACTCGGCCACATGTGTGGTGGACATACATTCCGTACTTCCTCCTCACTGCCGCCCACGCAGGGCCCACCGACGTGTTGCGCGATACGAAGTAATTCATATCGGGCTCGGGAATCCGGTTTATGTCCACCCGGTTCCAATAGCGAGACAGGACGTAGGATATGTCTTGGGCGTCACGATCCTCTGCCCGGCTATCAAGGATGTTAGCTGGCAAAAGGGATGAAAACACGGGCCCGCGGTTACAGCGTACATCATCCAAGTCTTCAGCTTGCTGCGAATGAACTCAGAGATTGTCAAGAATGGAAGTCCCTGCACTTTCATGACCGTGGTGGAGTCGAGATGCCGAGGACCAGTCTCTCCAGCAGGCAGGATCTCGATCTCCGAGGTCGTGTGCCGTCGGTGGAGGAGGAGAAGGAGGAGAAAGTGGCTTACCTCGATCGCAGGGATGAACCGACGGTACGTAACATGCAGCCTGAGCGTTTCGTGAGCTGAAATGGAAAGAGATTAAATGGGCTTCGCACCGATTAGTCCACGGCGAATGAGTTATGGTGAAATCCCCATTCCCGGCCAAGGAGTCGCGCACCCGGCGGAATGCATGAGGCTGATTTTGCCCGCCTTCGACGATACAAAAAATCTCCTGGTAGACAAAATCAGTGGTCGGTCCAAAAGTGTATATCATACACCTCACATCACTGTGAGAATTGTTTGCCAGTACCGCCGTCAGCACACTTCCGTAAAACGCGTGCGGGATGCCATTGGCACGAAGGAGCTGGGAGAGGGCAGCGGACGCATCCAGGAGTCGTCGAGTCTCAGACATATTAGAGCAGAAGAGACGATAGTCGATGTCAGGCTAAGGTCATGACATAGGAAAAGGTCGAGAGTGAAGAACGGTGGACCGATCGGTTATATATGTAATGCACGGTGCAGGTCTTGAGATAGACGGCTGATCTGGTTCACCGGGTCCACAGCACGGAAAGGTCCGATTTGGAAGAACACGTTGTCACACCGCGTTCGACGCGAGATGCAATTGAGTAGCCAGGCTCCAGGACACGCTGCTTCTGCGCAGAGTTGACGAACCGAGACGATCAGTTCCAAGAATATCGGGCTAGCGCCGATGGCCGTCATACGATGCACACAGATGTCAGAACCTTGAAGGCGTCGGGGGAGCACTGCAGAACCGGAGAAGCCAAAGTGGGGCGGGGTTTGGGAGGGGGCACGATTCAATTCTATCGGAAGGAAGAAATATGCCGCGGCAAATTGAAGGATTTTCATAGAGCGCCATTCTGTCGGTTCGTTGGGGAGGTCGTCACACCAAACGGTCAGTGCTACCAGGCCAAAACCGGAAATGGACGGGAAAGCTTAGGCCGTGACGCATCACGGGTCACGCTGCGGCCCGGTCAACCGGCTCGATTTTTCACTGCGAACCTGCTCCGCGAGTCGCGCATGGTTTGGAGGCTCTCCTCCCGGCATGTAAAGGCAGCACTTGGGTCCTCTGCTCGCCCTCTCTCTGCACCATTCCGGCCTTCGCTTTGGTCTCAGGCGTCTCCAGGCTCTCGCTTTGCTCTTTCTACATGCAGCACTCCTTGGTTTTCATCGACCGCGCGTCCTGCGGGCCAGCATTTGCTGTCCTCGGGTAGGTGTCGAAGCCAAATGAACCCGGGGTCGATACCTGTTTGGATGGTCCGGAATCTTGCCTGGGCGCCGAAACAGCCGCGGAGAGTCGATGGCGGCCTGTCCGATATTATCCAAGAGGAAGCGACCAGAGCGGCCATACTGGAAAAGGTTATGAAAGGTCGTCAGCCAACGGATCTAATGCTTCGTTGTAAGCTCCTCGACTCGTCATTGTTGCCGGCCTGCTGAGCTTGGCGATCAAGGCACTGTACTGGATGCAGAGGGTACGCAGAAATAACCTCGGGCGGATCTTTTATTAAATATTCAAAGGAAACGTGAAAACAACTTCCGGACAGTTCAAAAAGTCGGATCTTTGTGCTGAACATCGACTGAATGTGAGCGTGAATAAATTTTATATCTACATACTGACTCTTCTGCTGGTGACAGCCCCGAGACTTGCGGAAAATTGACTCGCGGGTGCCCAATCTTGTTCCGACTATCCTCGTTCGAAAGGAAGCCATACTTGTACGTTTCATCGTTTCGTGCTGATCGCGGTGAATAATTGTTTGCTAGATAAATATTTTACACATCCGTGCCCTTGTCAAGGCCGATAAAGTAATTCTATTCGACACCTATGGCACGGACTCCCGCCTGCATTCTGCATTTCTATATCACCTCGAAGTCAGACAATCTCTACCTTTATTGCGTGCACATTGACATCATCGTATTTTAGCACAACCTCAAAACTAAAGGATCGGGCTCGCCGTATGAATTTCGGTAATTTCTACCTACTGTATTCAACCAAGTTGAAATCAACTCCATCTACCAGAGCTTTAGAATCGATCCTTCTTTCGGTTCTCAGCGCTCTCGAAGCTGAAATGGTCTTCATCCGCAATCTCATCGGGGGCCTGCTCGCAGAATTGGAGGATAATATTGACCATGATCGTTTTAAACGCCTGCTGCATTATTCCAGACGGCTCTCGGCCTTCCAGAATAGAGCGAAGCTGGTTCGTTGTCGTATTGTTTAATCAAACCCTATATCCTATGGCAAATTCCTCCTACAGGTCGAGGAAGCTCTAGAAGAAGTCCTCGGACAAGGTCACATCGTACCTTCTCTATGCTCTCACATTCAGGGCTGATGGAAAATACTAGACGATGATCTGACTGCGATGTACCTCACGGACAAGAAAAACGATATTGCCAGAGAACTCGACGACCACGAGGACCTCGAGGTCCTACTAGAGTCTTTCTCGAAGCAAGTCGAGGAAATCGTCAACGAGACGGAAAACATAGAGGTTCGATCTTCGTCTGGCGGGCCATCATAATTTCTGACTCACTGTGTCCAGACCAATGTCCAATCCACTCAAGAGATCGTCGAGCTGATACTAGATTCCAATCGGAATGCCTTATTAGCTCTTGATCTAAAGGTGCCTTGATAGACGACCCAATCCCGATAGTTGGCTAATCTCTACATCAGGTCTCCATAATGACGATGGGAATTGGTTCCGGCGCGTTGGTCGCTGGGCTTTTCGGCATGAACGTATGTCTTCTTCAGCTCCGTTTCCCTGGATTTCACACGCCGCACCGTAATATTAGTTGATGAGCAAACTCGAAAGCCACCCTTGGGCCTTCTATGGTACGACGGGGTTCGCCACGGCGCTTGCAGCAATTGTGGCATGGTCTGGGCTGCGAATGTATGTGTTTTCTTCCCCGACCTTGCTTGGACTCGTGTCCGACGATGTTCCTAGATTGGCCAAGATACGTAAAGTTGGGCTCTCCAATACGAGCAATTCCGGATCGCGGAAACCCCGGATTCCTCTCCTGTTGCGACGCCGGACATCGGATGGATGGTCGTAACGACCAAGCACAACTATATTTTAATCATCTAATTCCCGTCATCTCTCAAGTATATACAATGCAAGCTTGTAATACCAGTAGCATCTAATTTATTGTCTCTTTTCTCAGTTCTGCGCGCAGTTTGGCTTGGTTCGTCCCGTTCCTCTGTTCAAATCTTCTCTGTCTCCACCCGCATGCATGAGACGGTGAAGATAGGATGCTTCCTGTGACATTAACAAGATGTTTTACAGATCTCGCTCGATTTAGTCCCGGTTACGTCAGGGAGCTGCATGTAACTTGACAGGACCTGGGCGGGCGGGTCATTCCCTGCTAATTCCAGTCGAAGGTTTAAGCTCCGCAGAATCCGACGGAGGTGCAAGCGAGATTAAAAACATGAGAAAAAAATTACACGCGTGAAAAGGCAAGAGGAGAAAGCTTCTAGAATTTTAGAGGACCCATGATCGCGCTGGGCTAGTGCCTCCGGCGCGCAAGCGTAAACTTCAAAGGCCATGAAGCTCAAAGAGTCAGATGGAGCCGTCACCGGCAGAAGATGAAGTCCAAAGATGGGGAAAGCCAATTATGACAATCCTCCAATCGTTCCATCTGGCTCAAGGAAGGCAGCCTTTTCTCCATCGAGGGGCACAGAGCTCCGTTACGGGAGTTCCGTCGTCAGATGACATGGTCCTGGAAACTTTGCCGCGTGCA
Organism: Mycena latifolia; assembly: GCA_029289555.1. Lineage (NCBI taxonomy): Eukaryota > Fungi > Basidiomycota > Agaricomycetes > Agaricales > Mycenaceae > Mycena > Mycena latifolia. The sequence continues at coordinate 735,971 of JARJLE010000011.1, read as the reverse complement.
GACAGCAGAACATAGCCGACATCGATCCAGGTTTCAGCCCAGAAGCAGGGCCGGAGAAGATGCGCGGCCGTTCCAGAAGTGTCACCGTACGCACATGTGAGGAGAGCGTTCGTCGCGGGTTTCAACTGCCGCACCACCACCAAGACCGTGGTGGGGGGCGAAACCCATTACCTCATGCGCCCACCTCCAGAATGGCGACGTCCCCGTCGCCACGAAGCCCAAAATAAATGGCTCGTTAGTCATCCCTTGCCCATGCCCTCACGGTGCAGGGGCGCGGGCAAGACGTAAATCTACACGACTACAGCACAGGAATATTTCTTTTTCTTGAGACGGACGGAGCTGCGGTATTTTGGCCAGGAGAAGGGGCTGAAAATAATGAAGACGGAATCGGGAGCCTGTGGGCTTCAGACGAGTAGCCTGAGGCTCACAAAGCCTAAGCGACAAGCGACCCTGGTGATCCGAGATGCGTTGACGAGGTCAAGGTCCGGCGCAGCCCAACGAGTCCCTGGAAGAACCGTGAAGAGCAGGGCGGGTGGACGCATGTACACCAATGGGCACGCCTTAGAGGCGTCGTTGACCAACGCCGATGCGGTAGGCGACGTAGCAGCCGGTGGGGCCGACGTGGGCCGACATTAAATAAAGTAGGTCGCACAATACAGTCGGTACAGATTGCCGCGGATCCAACTTGAAACTTGAAGGTTTAACGACAAGCAGCTACTTGGCATCGGCGGTGACCAGATCTCCTCCAAAGGAGAAACCATAAGTACTTGACACTCTTGATTTCATATTCCAGCATTTTTCTCTTGCCGGCTCGCGGTTCTTGATCATGAGGGAGCCACTCCGAGCCAGAGCATCAGGAAAAAACCCAAATTGCTATGGCTTTAATTACAGACATACATAGACAGATATAGGCGATATAGCCTCTATAGCCTCTATGATGCCTGTGTGGGTCTATATAGCAGCTCATGGTAATTTGGAGTTTTCCTGATGCAGGGGACCGGGCGCAAGGGCGCGACTTCAAGCGCGAGGAAAGAGACAGTAATTTAATGGCGCAGCCGAGAGGAATAAGCTGAAATGCGGGAGCTCGAATCCACGCCTCTGGAGACTTTGCTCGACCGTGGAGCCTTCACTGCGCTCGAGCTCAAGTTTGTCTCAGGTCAAGTGCGACACAGCCACATCTCGAAAGTGGATGTCCGAGTAACTTTGAGCCGGATCATATAGGAAATGCCATAACCTCCGAGGCTCGAGCCCAGGGAATGCCATAACCGAGGCTCGAGGCCTTCAGAATCTCCGTGGGCCGGAAGAAATAGCAAGCAAAACAAGAATATGCGATAAATTGAGGAGCGGTAAATATATGTATGAGGTCATGCAAAGAGTGACGTTTGGATGCGAGTACAGCAGGTACATATGTGGGAATCAAGACAACAAATGAGGCGTTAGATATGCGGAAATGTCAAATCCCCACATCGCACCCCACTGGCTGGGGTGCGTCCATCCATCCGGCACCGCAAGCGAGACCGACGAAGGGGTAAGAAGCAGAAGCAAGTGGATAAGGTAAGGCGGTAAGCAGAGGGCGACATATACAGTACACCGGGACACCAAGCGCGCAGGTCGGGACGGATGATCATCACTCGCGCTGCGGTGGCGGCATGTCGGGGATGAGGTAATGCACAGGCCGCCCGTCGCCGAAGCTCGCCTTGTGGCTGAGCTTGGACAAGTCCTGCAAGCCGACGCCCGAGCGGCCGCTGCGTACGCTGCCCTCCCGGCTGCTGTCCGAGTCGTGGACGGCCGGCAGCGGTGTTGCGGGCGGGAGCGGCGGGGACGTGAGTGAGGGATCGGTGGGGTTGTACTGCGGCACGGGCTTGCGCGGCGTGCGACGGAGCGGCTCTCCTGCGGAGCCGCGGCGCGGGGGCGGCGAGTCGGCGGTCATCTGCGAGGTGCCAGACGGGAAGGCAGGGCTCGGCGACGACGACTCGGGTTGGCCCAGCGAGGACGTGGTGTTGTTGTTGGCGCTGTTGCTGAACAGCGCGTCCGGTGTGGGCGATGTGGGCGAGCCGGAGTACGGCGAGCTGGGATGCGAACGTGGTCGGCTGAAGTTGTTGTTCATGTAAGAGGACGTCGAAGTGGAAGAATTTCGTGTAACAGGGCTGCCAGGAAGCGGGGTTATGAGGTCCATAGGCACGGCGTCCGCATCGTGCCCTGGGTCAGAGAAGGGGGACCGTAATGGTGATCCGTTCGTCGGCGAGGAAAACTTCTCCTGCGAAGGGGAGAAGTAGGAATTAACCTCGTCCTCCTCTTCTAGTCCTTCGTTCATGCGCGAACCTCGCGAGTCGATGCCCACGTTCCCGATCACATATACGTCGTTGTCGAGCATCGGGCCAACTGAGTCGGACTGCGAGTGATGGCGGTCGCTGGCTCCCCCGAGAGCCCGGGACGCGGACGGGTAAGGCTTGGCTTTGGAGTCGGTGGAGCCAAGACCGCCCCATTTGCGCGTACCCCGCCTTGCAGGGGAAGCCCCTGAGGCGGAGGCATACCGAAGGTAAAAGTATGCTGCAATCGCCGCGGCAAGGACTGCAAGGCCCCCTATCACACCTCCTGCTATTGCCCCGCGATTCACTTTCGACGACACTGCGTCCACTGGGAAAACGCCCCCGGAGGATGTAGGACTAGCTGACGAGGTCGAATCGAAAGTGGTTGAAGGGACAGATGAAGAGGCAGAGGTGGAGGTGGAGACAGTGCCGAGACATGACGTGTTGGTCCCATCCTCGACGTAGAAAGGTTCCGAATCAAGTGCCGATTGAAAAGACAATGTTGCTGTGAGGATATACCAGCCCGACGCCACATTGACGCTGGGCCACGTATAACTGCGCTCTGCCGGGTTAAGAGTCCCGTCGGTAATATCCTGGGTGACGAGGTCGCGCCGTGAAGGAGAACTGCTGCTGACGATCCTGGCTGCATTCGTAGCGAACGTTCCTGTGGTCGTTGACGCCGGTGCAGAAGGTTGGGGGACGCCGTTGTTCGTTATGTTCAGCTCGAGGTCCAAAATAATATCGCTAGCAGGAGCGACATATGTCCAGGTTATTGTCGCGGGGGTGCATGTTATCATATTGACGATTTTATTGAAGGAGAACGATGGTGTAACAGCCGCCAACGAGGCGCTGTCCACCGGTGAGCCTACAAATGGCGTGAGGCGGCCACATAAAAGAAAGAGATGAGCTCGACGCACCACCAGGCGAATCCTCCCGGGCAACATAGCCATGTACAGAGCCAAAGTAGGCCAGGCCCGAAATTAAAAGAGCGGCGGGTAGAGTGTACATTTTCCTCTGATACACGCGGCCTGAGAGTACTCAAGAACGTGCAGGGACAGGCCACAGAGGATGAGAGCGGTCCTCGACGACGAAGCGAAAATCGCGATGGTGGTGGGTAGAGAAGACCGTGGGGCACTGGCAAACAATTGCAGCCGGAGATTGGTCACGCTCGCTTCACGGGGCCACACTTGTGATTTGCCGACCCCGCTTCTAAGCACCGACGTCAGTCCGAGGAAATCCGGGTCTGTTTCAACCTCTATTTCCGTCAAGTCTATGCTGCGCACTCTGCTCTACTCTGCTCTCGGCTTCATCCTATTCTCTCTGCTTTTTCCTGAATATTCGCGCTTCATCTGATGGTCGCTAGCCCGTTATTAACTCGTTATTAGGCTAGCTTCGCGCCAGAACCAGTCTTGGCGTTCATTTTGTTAACGTTGTGGCGCACCAGGAACGTACTAGGAGATATATTCCGACCTACCGCTCTCTGAAGTGCAACGCATGCGGTCGCCCTGGTTGCCCACACGCCGGTTCTGTGCTGAACGGTAAATATCCGCATGCATCCGTCAGCCATCACGAAAACACGGTACATACTCCTCCTACATACTATCTTGCAGGAGGACTCGCAAAGGACTCGTCAACATTCCCCCCTTCCAACTTCGCTCCCGTCGAATTCAAAACGCGAAAGGTGCGGAAGCTTGAAGTAAGCTTGATGCGCAGTGCAAATTGGACGCTTCTAGGCCTTCTAGACCGCGTTCGACGGCGACCCGCAAATTGAGTCCGTGCGGAGTCGGATCATCGATGCCTAATTACTCCGGCATAAGTCGCCGGACCGGTCAAAGCGGAATATTCCAACCCGCGGTATGTAATTGTTCAGCCCGACGATAACCAATCGTATCGGAAGTGTGACTATAGCCGACGCTACCTTTGGCAGGCTATTCGAAAAATACTTATTAAACGGGCGGAACATTCCGATTTGCGATCTCCATCAAATCCACACCAAAACCATTGACCTATTCAAGCAAGAAAAGGTGCTCACTTTGAAATCAGGACTAATAACCCGAGGCGAGCATTGCCTTCGGAAGCGAAGAAACACTCTATTAACCGTCGGGCGGACCACTAATTGGGCTTGTACTGCCCCCAGGGGTGAGGCCGGTGAGGTCTCGGGAACATGCTCATGGAGATACTATGTGTAAAGGGCGATGTTCCTGCAAGATCTCCTCGCGGATTGGGAACTCGCTGATAGGTGGGAACAAGGTGCTCTGATCGAGTCCGGTTGATCGGTGGACTAGTCGACTGTCTGTCCAAGGAGGTAAGCCTGTAGATAAGCTTGCTTCCATAGACAAACTGGATTTAAGCCTACCGGTCGACAGGTATTGGCACTTTCACACGTATTACACCTTTTCAAAATTTTGGAGATTTGCTCAGAGCGCCCGTGAGAGCATTGACTAGTTCGAAAATAACATAGAGCTAAAAACGGTGAGCTGGTCGACTCGGAGGTCAGCTCTAACCTGAACCAAAAATTTGGCTCAGGGTTTGAGGAAGGATTTTCTAGAATGTGTTTGAGCCCCGAACCAGGAGCTGGGCACTCTTCCTGCTCATTGATTCTTTGTTACTCTCCAGTGGCGAATTTGGGGGTGGATTTGTTTCTCAGGTTCGAACGCCGAACTGTACTTTGCCAAAAGCACTTAAATTAATTGTTCAGGGAAGACCGGTACCAAGTCCAAAGCCGCAGGATTAAATGAAGGCCCAAATGGATCTAGACGAATGCGGGGTAAGGGAAAAGTACGAAGGAGTTTATGAGGTCGAGCCATATAAATTTGTGTGGTGTGTTGAAGACTCCATGTCCGTCGAGTCCGCTTTGGTGTCAGGTCCGTCAGGATTAACAGGCCCCACAGTATCCTTCATACGTCCAAGCAGCAATACCCCCACCGCCGCCAAAAACGCCAACAGAAACCACAGCCCCGTCGTACGCCGGGTGAATGCGGTCGGCCCCCCATGCGACGCCTCACGCTTGTCTGGATAGACGTCAGGATCGTCGCGCCGGTGACCGGCGCCCCCCTTCTGCAACACGCATGTGAACATGGCCGACACGATCCCAGATACGTCCCGCGGCGTGTTCGCGAGAAGCGCCACGCTGTTTAATGTTCAATACTAGAAGGAATGTGTAACAAATGGGATGAGCGCACTTGGTGGCGGTGTAGATGAGCGCAGCGCCTGCAGTGCCGAGCAGAAAGCCCGGGAACGCAAAACACCAATAGTGGTCTTTGAAGTCAGCCAACGGCAATAGCGCCGTCTCTGCCACGATCAAAATAAAGCCGATGAGGAGACCCATTTCAGGCATTGGAGGCCCGCAGCGAGAGGGAGGACAGAGAATATCCCCAGTCCGGGTAGGCTGAAAAAAAGATTATGCTCAAGGCGAGGATGCGTAAAGAATTGGACGAACAAGTGGACGGCGGTCTTGATCGCCGACCAGCCGTAGACGACTTCCCAGAACCATGAGAATAGCAGGAAGATCGAGCCCCACCACATGAATGACGCGACGGAGATGGCGATCAGCACAGTGAAGTTTTCGTAGCTCCACATTTTGGACGGACTGAAATTGTTAGTTAGTTATTATCCGGAATTTAAACCTGGTATTTAGGCGGAAGGAATAATACGCACACCGCAGCATACGACTCTGGCAACCTCGCCTCCCACACAAAGAACAAAACAAAAAGGAACAAGGACATGATGAGAGGCGCGAGGACTTAAGCGGAGGCCCAGCCGTCGATGGAACCAGAGATGATGGAGAAAATGAAGAGGATCGAAGCAGCTTGGGCATATAATTTAACCAATGTCGTTCGAAGGAGGGTAAAACCAACCAGTGAACGTGAAGACACCCAGCAGATCCAACCGCCGGAACCGGAGAATTTGTTCAGCTCGCGACTCTCCGGTAGTCCGTTGAATATTTGGCACGAGAAGGACCGTAGAGACCTATGACCGCAGAGACCGCGGCGCTGAAGTAGAAGACCCATGGCCAGGACGCATACGAAACGAACAGGGCGCCGATGATGAGCCCCAAAACTAGATATTGGTCTATCTTCAACAAAGGGGTCGGTAGAAGAGGAGACATCGGAGGCACGTACCGATTCCGGTGGCACCCAAGCCGCCGAACGCAGTCACGGCTTTAACTTGTGTCGCTGGGTCCGGATACATGTGAGCGATTAAATGGAGGGCTGACGGTATGGTCAATGCGCCACCTGGAAAGCGAATTAGGTTCAAATTCAGCCTGCTAGTTCCGGAACAGACCTGCTCCACTGGCAGTTAGCGCCGTTGATATGATGAGCGGAATCTCTTTGCGTATAAAGCCGCCCACAAGAGCGAAGACGTCCATTAGCAAGGCGCCTGCGACGAAAACCCATTTTAATGCGCCAAGATCAAATGCCGCATGATAATCTTCAATTAAACGCACTGGGATTATACAAGTCACTGACTCTGCCACTCTGATCACAAAAATTCTTAGCCGACGACAGGAGACCTCCATGGAACTCACGACAAGGAGGAGCGCCGCAAACGTGAGCTGATATGCACTAAGCAGCCACACGCTTTGGCTGTTTGGGATGTTGAGCTGAATGGAGATGGCCGGGATAGCAGTGAATAGCAACGAGTTATTGAACGTGTCGAGGAGCAGAGAGAGGTAGAAGATCGCGAGGAGGAAGAGCTTTTTGGTTTGGGGTTGCTTTGCGAGGACGTCAAAGCCTGCCGTGGTTTCCAAAATTTCTGTCTTCTGGAAGTCTAAGACCGGCGTGTGTGGACGAAATGCGGCGAACCCCGGCGGGAGCAGGCGGCGGATGCATGATTGTGGGCTGCTGATGCCTAAAGCGGGAGGCGAACCTGAATGGGGCCCATGATTGACCGGTGAACTCGATTCAGAGAATGAACGGCTCGACGCCACGTCACATGTCGTTTGGCTAAATGAGGAAACTCCGTTGCCGAATTTGGAATCAGTGGTTCAATCGTTTGCAATTCGGATTGAAAGAAATGGAGTCTAGATCTAGAGTTGGTATTTCTCATTATATGTTCAGAGATTACCGTATCTCAAGGCCGACATGATGGAAGTGAATCTTCCAGTACAAGGGCCGTCTCTCGAGACAGATGGTTTCCAGCAACGCAACTCGGGCCACGTTTGTTGAAACTCCGCCTGATTACCAGTAGTATTATCCCGCACGTCTACTGGAACTTGGCTTGGATCCATACGCCTGGGCCGCGGAGAAGGATGACGATGCACCCTGACGGTTTCGTATTTGTTGCTGGATTCTCATATCGATTGTCGTCTGCATCTGAGTCTGCTTCTTCGGCAATCGTGGCACCTGATGAAGACGCTAGATGAATGTATTGAAACTGATTGTATGCAGCATATCGTCAGGCATTTACTGCGAGGCGGTCTCCTTCCGTCCTCAACATCTGCAGTAATATAAGGGCGGTCCCGGAACACGAAAGTCGTACGACGTACTTGTTCAATTTGAGCGACGGGCATTCCTGCATCACGGTTCGCGAATGCGTGCCCCCAATTCGAAGTGGTTCATATGAACATAAGTATCAACGAAATAGATAAGGCTGCTCACCGTGATCTGCGACTGGTAAACGGCATCGCGGCCCTTGTTGCCAACTTTATCGATGAGTCTCGACCCAGGATAAAACTCCACCGCTTTCTTAGTAAATGCCTTGTAAACATTGCAGAATGCACGGCATTCTCCGATTCATAGCAAGGGCTACCGCCGTTCTCAGAGTTCCACGCCCCGGCGGAATCGTGACAAATTCGCAGCAGCAGCCTAGGTCGTTGATCGCTTCCGATAGGTCGATGTTGTGATATAGGCGGAATGGGATCGGCACAAGACGTTCTTCAGCAACATGTTTCCGAAGGACCCCGGAGATTCTCCCAGGTGGCGCGGAAGTTCCGTAGAAGGCTTGCTGAGGGTCCTGAGATATCGTCACCCCGAGCATGAAGGGTCTGGTGCTTTTGATAGTTCCGGCCTGCTCCATATATTCATTGTATCGATCGCGGTAGTTACCAAGGGCCAAATGTGGATCGGTAAGTCTTGGATCGAGAATGGGAGCTTTGTTGACTACTCGACTGTACTGCGCGCCGTGAGTTTCCGTCTTCCACTCTGTAATGATAGGGCGGGGTGGTGCAGGATAGTCTGCGGACGACGGGAAGGGTACAGGCGGAACCGGATGCTGAGAGCTCGTGGGCGCGGCTCAAAGTGAAAACACGTCAGTTGTCATGCGGCAAGCGCAGGCAGAAACTTACACAAATCTATCTGAACCCGTTGGCTGTGGCGCAGACGTCCAGCGTTGCTGTAATTGAGGTCGAACAAACTATGCAGCACCATAGCAATGGTAACCACCGCCCGACGGACTGCGTCGAGATCAGTTCCCGACGGGAGACGTTGTACAAAAGAAAATAATGAAAATATAAGAACAGCCTTGCCCCAGAATGATAAGATCTGAGGCCCCATGCGCCGCGCTTAGAGTGATAGGGGGTGAACCTTCGCTTGCCGAGTCAACGTTCAGCAGCTGTGCCAAGGACTCTATCGGCTCGTCCACAAGCACATCAGCGCCCCAAGTATAGCCTTCATACAATGGAGATTTTGAAGGCTCAAGCAGAAGTCCAACGAAACGCCGTAAGTCCCAGGTCGGCTTGTAGATAGTTGGGAGACGGCCGACTCGGGGCATAGAAGAATTTCTGACATGGAAGTTGGAAGATGACCAATGAGTGTAAAACGAGTACAGCTGAAACCGCCCAAGTTGGAGGAAGAGTACAATAGATATCGAGTGGCAGTGTCGCTGATCGTATCACTGAATATTGATTTGCCCCGTGGACCGTCAACATGGACCTTCAACAAGCGAGGTACGAGCTTCGTCTGTTGAAGCGTCTGTCTACGAGAGACTAACATGGACCCTCTCTCCAACGAGCTCATCCTTGAAATATTCCCTCGACCATGCCGACAGTCCTTGATCGCCACGAGAGCAGTTTGTCGTTTCCTAGTCCACACCACCATTGATCTAGCGCGTTGGGACATCCTCGACCTCCACGACTCTTTTGTATGGTTCCCCCGCTTGTGCAACGACCAGAGAATGGCCGCTTGAAAATCTTCGACATTTCGATAGACAGGCATATGTGGACGACTTGCTCGACCGGCACAACTACCTTGCCGACCATTTCCGCCTTTGGGTTCGTGAATGGCCCGAACGGGCGATAATCGGATGTGTATTGCCCGGGCTGCCAGCTGTTATAGCAACCTGGACGGAGTGACCATCGATTTTTCCGAGGGCTGCATCGGCCATGGATGTAACACCCTTGGCCAACCCACGTCGGTTTACTCGGTTAAGTTTATCCTCCTCGACGACAGCGGCGAAGAGTTTGACGTAGATTATCCTGCACTGCTCATATGGGTGGTACGTCCCGTTCAATTTTATAATTACATCCCCTGATTTTTAGGGCGACTGGTCGACATGGCTCTTCTTAGATGGCCCTCCGGATTAGCGGAGAAAGATCTTTACGTTTGACGGATAGCGCTACGGTGAGGAGGATCCAGAATGTTTTGACGAGGGAGATTGGATTGAATGGCTTAGGGTGCGGCTGAGCCAATGCGAGTTCTTGCTCAGACGGCGCCAACACGAGCACGGAATCGCCCCCCCCCCCCCGTCTCAATACAGTCCTTCTGCAGATCAGACGCCTCAAAAGGTTGACAGTTTCATGGTGCGCTTGTCCGAAAGGAATGCAACCGGCCGTACCGTTCTACCCATGTATCAGCACCCACATTTCAACAATCAAAGCGCACTCGCTCAGGCCCGATAATCCAGGTATCCGCGAGATATCGGAAGAAGCCTCTCGACACCCCACCCTCTCCTGAATTTGGTGCTTTTCTCACCGACGTGCGATTCACGGAAACCTAAACGGCACAAATGTTCCCCGACGAATTCGTTGTGGAACTGTTGCCACTCTTGTGCCTCAGATCATTAATTGCGGCATAAGGCGTATGCCAACAGTGGAACCATCTTGTCCGAGTAGCCGATATCGAACCCACTCGGCTCGCCCTCCTTGATCTATACAAGGAAACAATTAGATTTCCTTTTTTCACCCGGACCCAGCCATGGGTACTACTTGGTCTTCGGGAATTCGATCCACAACGTTTCGTGGAAGTCTTGCTCGAACATCACAATTTCATCCCCAAAGACTTCCGTCTTTGGATCCTAGAATGGCCTGCGCGAGCGATGCTGTTTTCTCCCTGGCCAGGACTCCCTGAATATCCCCTGGGCGAGGGCGATGGAGGACTGGCACGACCGTTGGTGCATAATTTCCTTGGGCGCGGCTTGCCCTTGGTCGAGACCGTTTATCTGGATCTGTCGCAATGATTAGACGAATGGGATGACGCGAATGAATAGCGCCTCTTGGAAGACGCGGAGGATGGTGACAACTGCTCGGACGTCGCATTTGTTTGACGTGCATAATTTTCCTCGTACGGTGGTTGATCTTCCGGCACTTCGTCTTCTAGGGTCTCGCAACGAAAAGCGGCAGACTTGGCTTTAGATAGGGAATCGTCGCCGTTCGACATTCATGTTTTACCCGGTTCTTCGTATGTTCACGGGAAAAGCGCAAAATATCCCAGTTGGATAACGTGGCAACGGTCAATGATGCTCAGCATGAAGTTGCGCACACGACGACTGACCTCATCTAGCTTGCTTCGAGTTCTGTACGGTGCACAGAATATTAATGCAATTCGCTTCCGACAGACCTTGCGATCTGCAGGAAATATCAAGGGAAATATTTGTACCAAGAACTGTAATTAATTTTGCACGTTCAAGAAGAACGCGCAAGTATGTTGAAATTTGGTTGAAATTGAACATTTGACTTCAACGGAGCCGAATCCAAGGCTGTGCAAAACATTGCGCATGTTGTGGCTCGAAAATTTCGTGTGACTCCACAATGTGACTCGTCGCGTCGCGTCTCTCTCCTTCCGCCCACCACCACCCGTTTGCTTCTCAGCGATGACGAAGTACATTCTCGTGTCTGGGGGAGTCATCAGCGGTATTGGGAAAGGCGTTATTGGTATGGCCTGGCGTCTTCAAGCCTTTCAATATTGAATGGCCCCCAGCCTCCTCCACCGGGCTGCTCCTCAAAACCGTCGGATTGAAAGTCACCGCGATCAAGATTGATCCATACATGAACATCGATGCGGGCACGATGCGCCCGACAGAGCATGGTGGGTATTGTTTCCTTCTCTACGCGCATGGACGATAGCTAATCGCGGCCTGTCATAGGCGAGGTGTATGTCCTTAATGACGGAGGGGAGGTCGATCTCGACCTTGGCAATTACGAGCGGTATCTCAATGTTACCCTATCGCGTGATAATAACATCACCACTGGAAAAATATACAAGGAAGTCATCGAGAAGGAGGTTGGTGTTTCCTTTGACGCGTTGTAGATCCATGAATTTTGGCTCTACAACGCTCATTTTTCTTCAGTCACTCATCCGTGTTTCACATTCTAGCGCAAAGGAGAGTATCTGGGGAAAACTGTACAGGTTGGTTTCTCGTTTCCTCCTGTGCTCCCACGCTGAAAGTGCTTAGATTGTTCCCCACGTCACGAACGCGATCCAAGATTGGATTGAGCGCGTCGCTAAAATCCCCGTAGACGACACGGGAGACGAGCCGGACGTCTGCATCGTTGAGGTATATCTTCACCTTCCCGTTCTTCGTGCTATCTGACTAGTGGGCAGCTCGGAGGGACTGTCGGCGACATCGAGTCGGCGCCGTTCGTCGAGGCTATGCGGCAGTTCCAGTTCCGCGTCGGCCACGAAAACTTCGCACTTATCCACGTGTCCCTCGTGCCCGACATGCACGGCGAGCAAAAAACAAAGCCTACCCAGACGACGATCCATTCACTCCGGGGACTCGGGCTGCTCCCGGACTTGGTTTGTCTGCTTGATATGCTTAAGCTGCGCCTGTGATTGACTGGTTCCAGATCGCCTGCAGATTACTCGGCCCACAGCCGGTCCTGCCCGCGACGAAAGAGAAGATCTCGATGTTCTGTCACGTCGCACCGGAGCAGGTGTTCGGCGTGCATGATGTCTCGTCCGTTTACCACGTCCCGCTGCTCCTCCAATCTCAAGGCATCGTCGAATATCTTCGCAAACGGCTCAACTTGGATGCGCTCAGTATCTCGAGGGAAATGGTGCAGAAGGGCGAGTCGTTGCAGCAGCGCTGGAAGGACCTTACCACTGGGTATTTTTTTCGTCCCCGCTTCCTCGTTCACCCGGCTAATCTAACTCCCCCTCGCAGTCAAGAACGCCTGTTCGATAGCGTCTCGGTCGCGCTGGTCGGGAAGTACACAGATTTGAAGGACTCGTATATGTCCGTCACAAAAGCCTTGGAGCACTCGGCGTTCCGAGTGCACAGAAAGCTCATTCTTCATGTCAGTATTACGCTCCGCGTTCCTGCCACCTACTTACTCTTATCATGGCCAGTGGGTGGAGTCGTCTGACTTGGAACCTGAGACGCAGGATTCTAATCCTGCAAAATATCACGATGCCTGGCGCGCGGTGGTCGGTGCCGGGTATGTCCTTATCTTACCCGTGTCGATTGAAACTTAACGTCCTCCACCAGTGGGATCCTTGTTCCCGGAGGTTTCGGCGCACGGGGAACTGAGGGCATGCTCCTCGCTATCAAGTACGCTAGGGAACAAAAGGTTCCTTTTCTGGGCATCTGCCTTGGCTTCCAGCTCGCTGTAATAGAATGGGCGCGCAATGTGGTCGGAATAACCGGTACGTGTTTCGTCTCATCTCTCGGGGTTGCTGACGAGGATGCGTCAGATGCCACGTCGTCGGAATTCCTCCTTGACACTCCGTCGCCCGTCATCATGTTCATGCCCGAGATATCCAAGACGCACATGGGCGGCACGATGCGCCTGGGGCTCCGCCCGACAGTCTTCGAGGAGGGCACCGAGACTTGGTCGCGCGCGCGGAAGCTGTATGGCGGCGCCGCGAAGATCTGGGAGCGTCATCGTCACCGGTACGAGGTCAACCCGGAGTACGTGCAGCGCCTCCAAGCGAGCGGGCTTGTATTCGCCGGCAAGGATGAGAAGGGCGAACGCATGCAGGTGCTCGAGTTGCCCGGTTAGTCCTCATTCTTTTCCACTTAGGCACCGTCGCTTATCGCTGCATGCAGAGCATCCATTCTTCCTAGGCCTGCAGGCCCACCCCGAGTTCTGCACGCGTCCCCTGAACCCGTCGCCGCCGTTTTTAGGCTTCATTGCCGCAGCATCCGGGCAAGCGGTGCTCCAGACGCAGCTCGACTATCAGTTGCGTACCTTTCAGCCTCCGCACCCTGAGGGATCCATGGTCGCCGAGGCGGTGCTCCGCCTGGGCATTCCCGTCGCGCACGGCAAAGAAAAGATCTTGGTCAACGGCAAGGCAGAAGTCAATGGACAGTAAAGCTTCTTCACGACGGATCGGAGCGCAGCCTTTATGATTTCTACTTATCTACACAATCATCCTTGCTCTATAGAAACTACATCTGTACCACCACCATTATCATGAGTATTCCAACCCATATGTAGCCGTATTGAAAGACTCGCTCACCTTTTTTTTTTTCTTGCCCTGCTGTGCTTTGTTTGGCATCGTCCTTAGCCTTCAAACTCTCTTCGATCTTTTGCCCAACTCCTCATTTTGCTTTCATGGTGAAAAATGTATAACGAGGCTCCCTGACGCATCTTCCTCATCCTGGTCGCCTCGAGTTTCAATCCGCCGACTTCCCTAAATCAGAAAGGAGAAATATTGTAGCGTCTGTCATGTAGTGGCTGCTGGCAACTTGAAAGGCATGAGCTCGAGGCGCACTGCAACACACTCAAGCGGGAGCGGCGCACCAGTCCAAAGCCTCTGCCCGGTAGTGCTACTCATTGCTGGCTCACTGGCTGAAGCTGGCTGACCTTCTTTCTCGAGACTCGTACTAGTTCCGTCTTATCTGGTGCGCTTGACGCATCGAGGCTATGAAGGGCTATCTCTCGCATCGCTGATCAATTCACGGTCTTATTTCACAGCGTCAACGGTTTATGGCGCATTTATTGGCTCGGGACTCGCACAGTGTTTTCCGTGATGGTCCTCCACGATTTACCGGGAGCCCGGTACGTGAAAGATAATGGTCTACATGCACTTCATCTTCCCCAGACAGGCTAAACAGTATTTTCCACAGCAAAGGCTTCGGAACTGGTTAGCTACAATCCGGAGGTGTGTCTTTCTTCGGGTCTCTTGCTTTTGAACTGGAATCCGAGTCTATATGGCTATACTAACTGGATATTTCTCCTTGGGGGCCGGTATCCCATAGGGACCGGGGTGTGTGGGTGTTTATGGGTCCTTGTACCATTCACGCTTGCTTTGTTCCATATTGCGACTGCTTCTTTCTGCGCGCGCCGGCCATGGCGCATTTCCTATTCGGCTCTCGATTTGCCTTGTACCGATTTGACTACATACGACGAAGATGCTTTTATTCTGCCCGTCTGAGCGGCGAGTCGTCCACCTGCAGAATTTCCTCTTCCGGGACTGAGGAATGACTGAAGTGCTATCTCGTTTTGATGGCACAGCAAGTCCCCATGGGTAAAGACCCCATTGTTTAGATCCTTCTTTCGGCGTGCGAGTTGGCAGGTGGCACGACCTTGTTCTCCTTTCGTCGACGGAGCACTTTGTCTCGGCAAGTGCCGGAGATCTTATTTCGTTCGCTGGGGCCTCCTGCTGGCAAACTCTGGGTAAAATCTCGCTCAGAACCCCTGTATGCACTATCCAAAGTGATATGCCTTCACTCCGAGGGCGTTACTCCGCTGCCGGCCCCAACTTACCCTTTTGCATCATTTGTGGACCACTATTTTCGAAGCTCTTTTCCGGCTGATGTTTGTTGGCCACAACCATGATCGACCTTGGGCTTTGGCGCTTGCCTTGATCGATTCAATTGGGCTTTGAACGCTTTCCTGGTGGCCCCATTGAGGTTCATTGTTTCCAATTGGCCCCCGAAGACTTCTATAAAAGCCCTCAACGCTTGTCGCCGCTCTTGCCCTTCTCTCGCTCTCTCGCTCTGTCCATTGCTGTCTTGCTTTCCGTTCTCTCTTCTCATTCATGTCGCGCTCTCCTCCTGGTCCGAACCCAGCGGTATGTTTGGTTGTATGTTTATCGCATGCCACCCTAATATTTTAATCTCCACAGATCGTGAACGCGGGGAACCTGCTTCCCTCGGTCAATGTTCTTTTCGACGAGGTTCTTCAACGCGAGCGCAACAATCCTCATTCATCTCGGGGGTCCCGTCCCCAGTCTGCGTGGTCTGGTTTTGTGAGTGATCGGTCCAGGGATCTTGAGCCTCCATTTCACTAACCAATGCTCGTCCATTCCGCAGCCTGGACCGGAGCGGGGCATTGCGGGGCATGTAAATCTGAGTCTTTCTCATCCTCCGCCGCCTTTACAAGTTGGGCCTCGTCCACCGCCGCAGGCTAGTTTCCGTCCTTTTTTATATTTTGCTGAAACTGACTTCGTTGAAGCCTGTATATCACCCGCTTCCTCTTCAGAGGCCGGTACGGATCTCGCCTCGGATTTATCGGATTGTGTACTCACTGTGATCGCCGTTGTCAGATAACCGAGCGGAGGTATACCACACACACCGATTCCCCGCGCCTAGCTCCCGTAGCCGTAGGTCACTCCCTATGAATGTTTTTGCTGCAATTCTCATCAGCATAGACACCTGCTCCCGCTCCTGCCCCGGTGATTCCAAATCGCATGGGAGGCCGATACGCCCAAACGCCATGTCATAGTAATGGACAACCGCACGCCCCTGGGGTAAATTTCTTATTTTTCACGCATTTGGACGACCCTGACCATGGTATCTTAGTTGATGCCCCCATCTGTCGCCAGTGAAAGTCCCTCCCGTCATCGGCAATCCCGCGCTTCGGTATGTAGATACGTAACTATATAATTGCGCTGAGGGTTATCTCTTTTTCAGGGAAGGCGCCATACCCACTCAGGGCCGCCCGACCCGGAGACGCCGAACGAGGCCGCAGCGCGCATCTTTTACGAGCTTATGGAGAGGGCGGGGAGTCCATCATGTTATCATTGCATTCACGACCTTAAAATTGAGAGTCGGCGGCAGGTGGCAGGGACCCACGGTGCCGTCTTCTCTCAATTCGCTCACGGACTGAAACCGCAAATTCCCACTGCTCTCCCGTCTGTTCCCGGATTGATCAAGATACCGTTCACCCCCAAGGCCGTCGGCAATCAGGCGCTCCACGGCGTCTCGCTCGCGGAAATTCTCGATTTTCGCGACGTCTTGGACGATCCGCGTGAACGTGTGCTAGACAATTCGCCGAACAAGATCTATTTGGCGATCGAGGTTCGTCGCAGTCCAACATAGTCTTCGTTGCTGATTAAAACCCAAAAACCCACAGCACCCCGGCTACCCACCTATCGTCAAACAGATTTCGGGCAACTGCCCCCATCGTCCCGTGTCGCGCTTCAATCTGGCATTCAGCGTCGCTGAAGCGTATCATGCTTATTTTACTGTACGTCCCGCTGTTATTTCCCCGACGGCACGTTCAATGGGCCTCCAGGGGAATCCCTTCAATCCCGCAGCGGTGGCGCCTGGCTCCACAGTCGTGCGCTCAGTCACGCAGCTTCGGCTGGTCAATCTGTACACCACGGACCGCACGAATTTCCGGGCGCACGTCGCTTATGTGTTTTGAGGGAACCTACAGAATTAGCGCTTTGCCTAGAATTGCTTTCTCATTGCTGTCTACTGCTGTCCTTTGCTGTGTATCCAATCGTTGTCGATATCACTCATGTGTATTACTTTTGGGGAATAAAGGTCTATTCGGTCCGGATCAAACAACACTTCTTCGAGAACCTGAATTTCTTGCCGCGGGCCCGAGGTCCTTTCTAATTGGCACAACGCGGGACTCGGAGTATTTATCCCGATTAATATTTCTTCTTCCAGGGGTTGAACATTTAAATCTAGTCCAAAGATCTAAGGTTTCTCCCCAACCGTTATGATAACTTCTGGGCTACCGCTCTAGAGTACGTTGCCCTGCAAATTGTTTCTGCATGGATGGGGGAAAACTTAGTGGCCATCTGAATACAGTCACAAGTGAAATCGTGTCAAGTTTGAATTTAGACAAGAGTACGACGTGGAGTCTAACCAAAGGGGGGAAATCATTGCAGCCTGCAATGAATTGCATATTCAGACTGGGATGAGGATGAACTTGACTCACCATACCAAACTGAGATTAGTTCATTCAAGTTGAACGCTGGTCAGTATACGTATGTCACAATGTGCAGCAATCCCAGTCGAATAACATAAGACCCTTTTGACTTGGTGAAATTTTGCGTGGCCAGCATGGAGGAGGAAAAGAAAGATGAAGAGGGTAGCAAGGAGTACAAATCCAACATGGCCCCTATCGACTTAGTGCATTTTTTCTGATCCGGCGTTGTGTAGTGGTCAACCGCGGCCAATATTTTGGAATCATTACAAAACCAGTCACATCGTCAAGTAAAGACTGCACTTTTACTACTCCAATATGATCTAATTTTCCGTGGCAACATGAGCCCCTATCGACTTAGTGAATTCTTACCGATCCGGCATGGTATAATGGTCAACCATTCTGAAAATTTTGGAATGACCCAGGAGGTCAAAGAAAATTTTGGTATACGGAGATAAACTTATAAGAACAAAGGATCGTTTTAAACCCGTTTTTTCAACAAGCTGTCGACCTTCAACTGGTATCGATGATGCCATCAAAAGACGGATGGTTTGCGCGGAGTTCTCCACAGCCCCAGTTGCCGATGGAAGTACTACTTCTTGGATGACAATAACAAACTCAAACCTCCCTCCAGTCCATACGCTATTTGTTTTCTGAATTTGTGAAAGATTGAGTCGATTCCAGCTGCCATCAAAAACCCGATCAATTCCGCATCACTCATCTTTACACGCTGTTGCTGTACTCTCCGTGGCTCGGAAAATTCTGGAAATATTTGAGGACCGAGGTAACATATTAGTAAGCCTAAAAAAACATGCCGATAGGTGTTTCCCCCCTATTTGCGACATCAATCTCAACCAGATATTCAATTTCGATGCGGTTTGTCGAATTCTTCGTTCCTGGCCTTCATCCCTTGACATATTGCATCCAGGACTTGTCTGTAACTCCGGCATGGTGTAGGGGTCAACATTGGTGCTTTTCAGTGTTACGTAATCAGGTCCGCTTGCGTAATCTCAATCGCACTAGCCCGGGGTTCGATTCCCCGTACCGGAATTTTTGTTCCTGGTCCTTACTCATCTTGGCCCATAATAATCTATTATTTTGCTAACATCTACTCACAGTGTTCACGCAGTCCTCGGGTCCCGAGAGGTGTATATAACTTGATCGCTGTAGCCAGCAGCTGCAAGAAAGCATGTACTATTTTTGACCACTTACCTGGCCACCTAAGCATTTGTGCCTCTCGCATCATCGTTTCAGAGGGTCAATCAAAGACAAAGGCATGCATCCTAAGAATGATTCAAGCCCCCAAGGTCCCTGATATCCGAAGATTTAAGCTCGCAGTGAATTTCTTTTGCGTGGGTGTCCAACATGGCCAAATAACAGGCTAGTTGGCCACTCTGCCAAATAATGTGTTGAACTCAAATGGTGGTCGCTTGCACTTGGAATCATACAGGGAGGCTATGTTCACTATCTCACATAGTTCTGGTGTAGATATGAGGTATATAAATGATCAGAATACCTGCTTCCGACCGAAGGGAAACCCTCAAAATCGAGGCCATGAGATGAATAAGTGTTCTGCAAGTCAAAAAAATCTGAGATAGGCAAAATTAAGATCCAGGCTACTCAATGGGAAGTATTGAGATGTGGCTGAATGCCAAACTCCATTCCCAGATGCTGGCAGCTCCTCCAAAAAAATTCAACTATTAGCGAGACCAAAATTGGGTGGTTTGAGATAATGCCCTGCAGAGCTATCAGAAGTGAACAGATAAAATCTCAAAGTACCTCTGAGAATGAAGGATTGGATAATGACAAGTCCTCTGTACAATTCTAGACTGATAGCATGGTGGTGCTGTGTACTGCGAAGGTGGCCAGCATGGCTGACCCAAAAAGCAGTTGTGCTTTCTTGAGTGCATAAAGAAGAGTACTTCGGCCCATTGCCATCCAGTATTGTCCTAGATGGAGGCCCAGAATCTGGGGATCACAATGAGCCACAAAGATCGTGGATCGATGAAGAAATGGTGGGGGAATGACGATGCCAAGTGAGGCGAGCGGTCCGATGGCAAGAAATTGATGTCCCCGTGCCTCGGATTCCGATCTGTGATGCCGTAGCTTTCGATCAACCCATCAATTTTGGCTGGAATTTGGTCTGAACCTTCGTCGGAGGTTGTACTCTGTTCATACATCATGCCCAGTTAAAATTATTGTTGAGGTCGAAGCCGTCAGGTCGTTGTCGTGGTATGAAACAAGCAGTGGAACCCCTGTATATTACGCCAAAACAATGTCTAAATACTCGGAAAGTCCAGCCTGTGATCACCTCCTTAACACTCCCCCTCGTGCAAAGGACCTCTGCGTCCTTGCGCGACCATGCACGAGACCTGTGCGCTGTGATGCAGACTGCGGTGCTTTAAACTGCCAGATGGTGGGGAGATCCGGGCTATGTTTAAATGCTCGTCCTCTAGGGGGAATTTGTTCTGTCGCGGTAGACAAGTACGTAGGGAGGTTTAAATAATATTGGTGGGGATATCCGTACAAGGATTCGAACAGTTGGTTCAAAATCCTACTACCTAGGGTGGACCGAGCGAGCTCCGATGCCTAGTTAGCCTTCTTGGGCTAACGGAGATTGAATCTGTTCTACACTTCCTCGGGGAGGGGCTTTGGAAGGCGATGCGGGGTCCAATTCGTCAAGTCCGAGGTGAAATATGGGTTTGGGGGCTTCCTGGACCACGAACCACAGTCGTCCGAAGTATCTTTGAGTCGTGGATTGTAAGACCAGGGGAATTTATGTGTTTGCGATAACATTCCTGCAAATTCTCCTTCCTTTACCCCTCTTTGTGCCTCTATGGAGTTCCCTCTCTCTACTTCTCACCCGTTCGCTTGCTGAAGGTGACTTCCTGCGGGCTCTGCACTGCCAACTTCCTTAGCTAGCAGCTACACACGAACTCTGAAGACCTTGTTGTGCTGTTTGAGAGATTTCACTGCCCTACTGACGTAGGGGAGGAATAGACGGTTCAATTTATTCGGCGCTGAACTTATGCCGAAATATAAACTCCGTTCGCTGTCTGATGGCGGCGAGGGAGTACCGAGGTCACTTTACTGTGTAACTCGACTCCGGGTGACCTCCAGGTGATGTTCAGGGCGGGTGTTTAGCTACTCCTAAGCTGACTAAGGCTTAGAAGGTGAGGATGTGGGCCAAAACTGAGATGCATTTTGCTAAAACAAGCTGTAGTATTTATACCCCAGCCCAAGGCTGTGCCGGAGTTGTTCCTTTGTGTCCCATACCTGCTTGCTCGCATGCTCCTCCACCCAGAGTTTGCTTGTGACTCATTCCTGAACTCCGCGAACCCATACCCGCACCATCTTTAGTCAGGCACCGACTCCGCAACCCGGACTTGTTGGCCCTGTCCTCAGATACTCGATGTCCGGTCCTAACTCTCCTCCTATCTGGCTTCCGCCTGCGACGGCTCGATAGTGTAGTGGAAAAACGCACTCCGTATCCTTTCACCCCAGTGTTTGACTTACGGAGAGTCCGGAGTTCGATCCTCTGTCGAGCCTTTTCCCTATGCTACCCACCTTTTTGACTACCCGGAGTTCTTGTCCCATCTTTTCAGGTCGTTTTGGCATTCACGACTCGATGGCGTAACTGTAACGCATCCTGCCATGGTTCTTGCACAGGCGCGTCTTTGCAGGAAGTCCGGAGTTCAATCCTCCGTCGAGCCATCCCTCTTTTCCATTTCTTTTTCGTGCGCCTCCTACCGGACCCCCGTATTGGTTGCACACATGGTACAATGGCGTAGTGGTAACGCACTCTGTTCACATAGCTGGCAGGAAACTGAATTAATGGAGGGACCGGAGTTCGAATCTCCGACGGGCCATTCGTTCCTTTTTGTCCATCTAGTGGGAAGTCGGGGCATGTTTTTCGAACGGTTCAGTGGCGTAATGGTATTGCACTCCACATTACTATGTAGTTCGCAGTATGCATTACGGAGAGTTCGGAGTTCGATTCTCCGTTCCATTATGAAGAAAACCCTTCTTTTTCATGGTGATAGTTTTGGCTGGTTGTTCGATTCCTACGGCTTGGTGGCGTAATGGTAATGCACTCCGAATGCATATTTTTGTATTGATTGGTTGCGGAGAGTCCGGAGTTCAATTCTCCGTCAAGCCGTTCGACGGAAACCCTTCTTTTTTTTTTACTACTATCGTCTTGGCCGGTCGTTCGACTCCTACGGCTTGGTGGCGTAATGGTAACGCACTCTGTAATAATGCACATTTCTCATATCGGTTTAACGGAGAGTCCGGAGTTCAATTCTCCGTCAAGCCGTTCGACGGAAACCCTTCTTTTTTTTACTACTATCGTCTTGGCCAGTCGTTCGACTCCTACGGCTTGGTGGCGTAATGGTAACACACTCCGTAATAATGCACATTTCTCATATCGGTTTAACGGAGAGTCCGGAGTTCAATTCTCCGTCAAGCCGTTCCGACGGAAACCCTTCTTTCTACAGCAATCGTCTTGGCTGGTCGTTCGACTTGTACGGCTTGTTGGCGTAGTGGTAACGCGCTCCGTAGCGATACATAACCTTTGCATATCACGGAAGGTTCGAAGTTTGATTCTTCGTCAAGCCTTGACGATAACCATTCTTTTTCATAGCAATGGTCTTATTGATTTTTTTGGTAGTCCGGTTCATGGCTTGGTGGCGTAGCGGTAACGTGCTCTGTGTACCTGTGGAACATTCCCATATCGGTTTAACGGAAAGTCCGGAGTTCGATTCTCCGTCAAGCCATCGTTGGGTTGGGATATACTTTTTTAAACTTGTGAGTTGACCCATGGTGGTCCGAGTTCGACTTCTTGAATGGCTTGGTATGGTAACGCGCTCCATGGATCTGCAGCATCTGGATATAGGTTGACGGAAAGTCCGGAGTTAGATTCTCTGCCAAGCCATTAGTTGGGTCCGGATACATTTTTCTCGGAGTTGGTCGTTGGGTTCGACTTCTTGAATGGCTTGGTAGCGTAGTGGCAACACGCTCCGTGGATCTATAGCATTTATATATCGGTTGATGGAAAGTCCGGAGTTCAATTCTCTGTCAAGCCATTTGCGCCAAAGATATTTCTTTTGTCCATGACTCGGTGGCGTAGTGGCAACACACTCTGAATTCTTTACATAGGTGTTCTGTTTTCGGGGAGGTACGGAGTTCGATTCTCCGTCGGGTCATGGGTTGGTTCGGGATATCATTTTTAATTGTTCTCGGAGTTCGGTGTTTTCAGGTCACATTGGGAGCTATCACAATGTGATGGCTCACAGCAGTTCTTTTCCATACAGCGCCCTCCAGCGTCTCGGCCCTTGTCCTTCCAGTCCACCTCTGCGCGCCCAGCAGCGCTCCTTTGTGTGCCCTTCGACCGCACAGTTCTCACACTGAAGATCAATGTTGGTGGCTAGGGCGTTCGCTGTGATAAGGACCACGGCGCTACCATGTGAAATATGATGGGATTCAGGCGGGCAGTTTCGTTCGGCCTCTAGGGGAGTTTACTTGGTGGAGACGATTTAGAGCGGAAGCTCAGTCAGCGCATGTCTCGTTGGTTCGAATGGGTGTGGACTCCTCATGGAGTGCACAGTGATGAAAGGTGGGTATCGGTCGGTGTCGGTGTCCTGGGGTGTGTACCATGGTGAAAGGTACGAGGGTGAGTGTGGTGCGAGCTTAGAGACCTAAAGCTGCAAGTGTGTGTGTGTGTGTGTGTGTGTGATTCAACTCTACTTGAGAGTACAGGAGCACTCGGAAACGAGCGGGGGGAATCCCTGTACAAGAATTGTCCATCTATAGTGCCAAAAGTCCGTCCCTTTTATACCCCAGCCTGTACAGCCTTCGGGCCCCGCTCCGTCCGTTGGAATCGGGTCTAGGACATTCTTCTGGTGGTATGTTGGTGAAACGCGTGCATGGAAGGTGGCTTCCAGCGCTGAAAAGTCGAAAAACACGGTGGTGGAGTAAGTCCACAGTGGCGGTCAACAGCCAGGACCGTCGCTGGGATGTGAAATTAGAGTGTACGCCTGCGCGAATTGCGAAGAAAAGGGCAAATACGCCTGCGTGGATTGCAAATGAAGCGAATTGGCAGTGAAGAATCCGGGGTGCTTGACAGTCAGGAATGCCCGTGTGCGAGAGGCTAGCGAGCCATCGGGTCGTCAAGTCAGTTTGGAACATGCTCCCGCTGTGGTTTATGGTTGAGGGGAAAAGCGTGGGTTCGACGCGGCCGTGGCATGATTCCAAATCCGGTTTCTTGAGTTTCCAAATCGAGCGATTGGTCCGTCTGGAGTCGTGCAGTGGCGCGAGGGCACATGCAACACATGTACAGCCCTCACATCGTGACACCTCCCTTCTTGGCATCCGCAATCTCCTGCACATAGCGGACATCGTGGTACGAAAGGAGATTGATCTGGAGGTCGGGAGCGGACATGGCCTGCATTGCCATGAGCGACGGTCCGAAGTCGAGAGGGGGAAGGGACCCGAGGATGATGGTCTTCATGTCCACGTCGGTCACGGTTGCCCCCATGCGGTTCGCCTCGGTGCGGAGCTTGGTGAGCGTCTCAAGGTGGGTGGACATATCGATCCTGCGCTCGAGTTTCTGACCATTTAGTTTGTCCATTGCCAGCTTCTTTAAGACCTCGGACGTGTGATTGAACTTTGAGGATTGGATGGTCATCATCTCGAAGCTGGTTATGGTGGCCTTGATGCCGTGAGCCTGAGGGTCCATGATGTTCTGGTAGATGGTGGCGCTCGCGACCCCGTCGTGCAGCTCCCACTCTTCCACCGTCGGGTTTCTCGAGTTCACAGCGGTCCCATGGCCAGGCAAGCCCAACTGGCTGACTCCCGTGGGGCAGGTAATCATTCCGTCCGTATATCGGGACAGCCCCTTTCCACGAACAAGGCTGATGAGGCTGTCGTGCCAACTCGGCCAGTTCTGCTCGGCGAGCTGCTTATCAGAGGCGAGGATGGTAATGTGGGTGGAGAACGACATGGGGTGAGTTTCTCTTGCAACTAAGCATTTGACCTAATGTTGTTCTAACTGCGAATCTGTAGACGGCGGAGTAAGTAGCCATACTCCTCAGTCGCACGTAGTAGTATGAGACTATATATATTCACCTGTAGACGGCGGAGTAAGTAGCCGTACTCTACAATAGGGTAAGTAAGAATATAATGTATGAGTGACAGTAATAGACGTACCCTCAGTCGCACGTAGTAGTATGAGACTGAGGGACATGAAACAGCTCCGCGCCCCTTAAGGAGGCGCAGCAACGATCAGTAATAAATGAAAAAGATGAAAAGGGCGGACTACCACCAGCATCCACATAAGGCAACTTACGCCTCAACAAGGTACGTGTGTCGTAGTGTTGAAGTGTCTGTCTAGGAGAGACTAGCCTTGATCCGTCCTGCATATCACAATAGAAAAATGCAGCAAAACAAAAGTGCAAAAAAAAAAAATTGTGCTGGTGTTCCAACAGCTTTTTGTGCAAATCCTTTCGTCGACAGGAGCTTTATATAGAGGGCATCACTCTCACAAAAGTTCAGATCCATCAGCAAACTCTAAGTACATCAGTAAAACTGCACCTTTTGTTTTGAGAGCTTTGTCTTTGAACCTCGTCTTTCAGGCAGCTTTGTCTTTGGGGGAGTGTCTTTGATCTTTGGCGGCATGTCTTGGATGTCTTTGTCTTTGACAGGACATGCCGTATCTTTGACTTCACATCTTGGTGGTCGGTCGGTTTAATGCACAGTCAAAGACTTCAAAGACATCGGATTTTTTACAAGATGTGCGGATACAGAGAAGTACAGTAAATTAGAAAGCTATTTCGTTTGCATGGTGGTCTGTGTACTTGTTAATATAAAAAGCTTTAAACTGATCTAGGGTATCGGAATGCTTGTAATGTCGACCTGCGGGGGCGGTGGGGTATTGGGCAGTAGAAAATTGTCCTCGCGATCGCATGGTCGTCCTGTGACATGCTTCAGTACTTTAAATTTAGTGAGGCTCAAAACATACCATTTAGATGTGGATGATGGCATACCACGCCCCACGGTGGAGGAGGAGCCGCATCTGCACCAGCATCTCCGCCACCTAACACTGAGGAGGCGCGGCTGCCGCCTGGAGAGCCCATAGGTACATCACCGTCGATATCTGGCGAGGGACTGCGAGGAGTGCATTGGTGGAATGGGGAGTGAGCGGAAAGTACGTGGTTGGACACTGCCGTTGCATTCCTGAAATATCGACCACAACAGGGTACTGCGGTGCACGGTAGGCTGCGTGCGGTGAATTTCTTGTGCTTGAGCATGACCGCGAAAGCTTGAGGAAAGCCGAGTGGAAGTCCAAGCGCGCTCGGAGCGGAAAAGCGGTATCCGCTCCGCCGGTGTTTCACGGGGGTTTGTTGCCTGAAAAAAAATGATATGCGAGTGCAAGTGGAGTCACGGCGGCGGCAACGCATCGCCTCTTATCCCGCTTTCTTTCCCTCCCACTTGCCATCGCCAAAGCATCCCCACCATGGAGATGCCTCGCATCGGCACACGGTCTACAAACAAGGACGTTCGGCCAGCTCACAAATACGGACTCGATAAGAAAGTCCGGGCAGAACAGCAGAAAGCGCGCGACGACAAAAAGGCAGCAAAAGAGAACTTGAAGGCCCAAGCCAAGGCCGCACGCAACGACAAGAAAAACTTGGAGGACCTGGCCGCCTTCGAAGATAAGCAACGAGAGTAGGACATTGCCGACGCTGAGACAGTGAATCACCCCGCAGACCGCGACTCTCGAGGGCCCTTGGTACGGTCTGGTATGTGACTCACTGCTCCGCTCGCTGCTGTCGATGACGCCACGTAGGTCGGCTATCGCATGAACGACTGGCACAACAAGTTTGCGGCGCAGGCACTCAAGGGCATACGGAGCTTTCAGGTGGAGAGGAATCCGATGGTGCGTCTTTGAATCTTCGCCATTTGCGACCACTGATATACTGCCGTGGTACATCCAGTTAACCCCACTGCTCCTGCCTCGGATCCACCGTCCGCTGCTGCCGAGAATACCACGGACGACTCTGCGACCAACGTGCCGAAGCCATTTGTCCTGGACTCCAGTCCCATCTCATCCGCTATACCTTCGCATATTACCTCAGCTGTCTAGCGGCCATCCCCGGCGCATCCCCGCGCTCGCAAGCTCCCGCTATTGGAGCGTTGCTTCTCTCCATGCAGGCGGTAAGCGTGATCTGCTTCCGCGGTCAAGACTAGGCTGATCATTCGTTAGGTCGAGCGTGCGCTCAATCTTTGGAAGACCGGCGTATATGTCAATACCCACGGGCACTCCACTCACTTCTCCGTCGAAAGTTGGGGAGACTGTGTGGGCCCTGCGGACCAGCTTACCGGGGAACGCAAGCTCGGCCGGCGCGCTACAAAATACGTAACCACAGTGCAGAAATGGAAGAAGGAGCACCAATGGGATGACGGCATCAGAGTTCGTTGAGGTCGGCCGTAAGCGTGGTGCTGCCAGTCGTAGTGCTTCTGAGGCTAGTGGCGACGAGCTGGTGCCCGACGTTATTATCCTGTCAGATTAGTTACCATATCTGTACCTTGATACCAATTGACCGCTTTTGGGCATTCCATTTCCTAATTAGGTCAAGCGTGGCCGTCTTGGAGCGTCTTTACTGAGTCTTTAGGCACATCTTGGAGGCAAGTGAGCCACATCTTATCAAAGATCTTGAGGTCTTATCGGTCTTTCCAAAGACACCATGTCTTACAAAGACTTTTGCGCTGTCTTACTGAAAGACACACATCTTTCGGTAAATTGCATCTTTGCCGTCTTTGCCGTCTTGCCCAAGACGCCAAAGACGCCAAAGCAAACCGTGTAGTTTTACTGATGTAGTGAAACGACCACGCGTTTCGCTCTCCCACTAGTGGGTTAGTCACTGTACCTCAGAAGAGAGTGAGTCCTGCGCATCGAGTCGCAAGCCCCGCGGGCGACGCACAAAGCCAGAATTATCGGAGTCAGCATTAATACATGGAACTGAAAGCATAAGTTCAACTTTAATTTCAGCGACGGCACGTGACAATGCGGCCTCGAGTGCAAACACGTCACAACAACCATTGTCTGTCTGTCCTTCCTTCACATTTAGCTTTAACCAGACTCCAAATGCGAACAATGGTGGAACTCCCTGCGTCGGCTCGGTCGCCCCACCTGGAGATTAACTGAATGTATATGCAAGCCGTTGTGTGCTTGCAAAAATTGATTCGGTCCCTCTAATACCGAAAGCTCGGTAGCCTCTGTCTGGCTATGTCCCTCCGAGTTGGCGCATAACCACGGAATGATCTCTTACTGGCTGCCATTGTACATGGGTTGTGCGACGGCCCATGAAATGACGCAAGATTTGCGCCATCAAAATCCCATTGTTCTCGCACAATAGGGACTTGGGCCACACGGACCGACTGTTTGTGGCCAGGAGTGGAACAAAAGGTTTTGGCAATGCCTGCCACAATGGCCGAGCTCGCCATTGAGCTGCTGCGCGCCGTTGGCACCGTTGTTCTCCCTCTCTCTTCCCCGTACCACCATCATCTCCCGTAATTTCACGACGAGCAAGCTATGCTTGTTCTACCCGTCCTCTTCTCCGTCAGTACTCGTGAGTCTAAACCCTTCTTCAGCCTATCGGGTATACTGATCTTGTCTTTAGTGGCGTCATCGAACACTTCTACGATCGTCTGCGATGCAGGCCAATGTCTTCAAGGATATTCAAACACATCTAGTGCGTGCTTTCTCTCTGATTTCCATTCACCTTGCTGACCATGGCCTCTAGTTGGCCTCACAATATCGACCCCCGGGTCTCCGCCAGCCCTCCTGCTCCCTGGGCAATACACCTCAACAACCAATCCACAGCTCCTCCACGACCTCCTCACCTCCACCTCCGGAACCCTCTCTCCCTCTCCCGGGTTCAAGAACTCGACCTCCTCTCTGGCGCTGCCGTTAAATGTGGCCCAGGAACCCGGGCTATCCATCTATGCAGGGCCTTTGTATTCTGGTCAGCCCGCGTTCACGTCCATTCCTACGACCCCGATCGGAGCCAACTCCTCCACGCCATTAACCCTCCGCTCCCTGGCGCTCTCCTCGAGCGTCTGGATCGCCCTCAACTCTCCCGCTCCCGGAAACGCCCGCGTCATCGTCTGGGACTCCATCCCCGACACCGCCCAACTGCCAACTAGCGCGCCGAGCACACTTACGCTCTTCGACATCGAGTCTGCTACATGCTCCCCGCCGTGCGCGTCGTCAGGAATCTGCACCGCTGCCGGGACGTGCACCTGCGCGGCAGGGTTTACAGGCGCATCGTGCGAGACTTGTGCCGCGGGATTCTTCGGCCCCGGGTGCGCCGCCTGCGCCGCCGGTTGCGCAAAGTGCGACGATGGGCTGACGGGCAGCGGGCGCTGTCTCGTCACGACGCCGGCTAATGCCCCTGCGTCGTGTAACTGTGTCAACGGCGTCTGTGGCGCAAACGGCAGCTGCACCTGCACGGCGGGATTCACCACCTCCGCAAACGGTACCGCGTGCAGCCAATGTGCGCCAGGTTTCTTCTTGACGTCGACTGGAGACTGCTCTAGTGCGTTGTGTGCCTTTTTTCGTATTGTTTGTGTGCTGATTGTGAATCCAGTTTGCGAGATTGGCTGCACCGCGTGCACGGACGGCACTGGCGTGTGCACCGCGTGCAAGACGGGCTTCACGCTGGACGCCAACGACCGCACGAAGTGCAATCCGCCGCAGAGCACTACGTCGTCGGGGACGCTGTGCCCTCCCGGCGCATTCTCCGATGGCACGAACTGTGCTCCTTGCTCGGCATCGTGCAAGACGTGCACAGCCGGGACGTCCAACGACTGCATCGAGTGCGCCGCGGGAACGTACTTATTGAATGGCGCGTGTGTTTCCGCCGACGCTAATGGGGTATGCGCGGGGTCGTCGTTGATTGCGGATAACAATAAGCTCGAATGCGACAGTGCGTTTTTATTTCTGTCGCCTAACGATGGTACTCATGATATTTTCCCAGGCTGTGGCTCGAAATGCACCTCGTGCAAGATCCCAAACTTCAGCTCCATCTCCACAGTCAACCAGCTGCAGTGCACGGGCTGCATTCCAGGCTTCTTCCTCTCGAACGGGAAGTGTGTCGCCAGCTGTCCCTCGGGCACGTTCGTTTCCCCCCAGGATAACTTGACCTGTACCGGTGCGTTTATCTACTATGCTTCATGACAATTTTCTGACTACTCTTCGCAGCATGCGACTCCTCCTGTACGACGTGCACAGGTTCGGCGACTTTCTGCCTAACGTGCGCCTCCAATCAACTCGCCGCGTCCGGTAAATGCGTCGCAACATGTCCCGGAAACACTTTCTCGGCCAGCGGGTCATGTCTCACCTGCCACCCCGACTGCGCCTCATGCTCCGGCGCCTCCTTCAACCAATGCTCCTCCTGCCCGCCCTCCCGGCCGGTGCTAACAAACGGCCGCTGCCTTCCGACATGCAGCAGGACACAGTTCTTCGACCCCACCTCATCGACGTGCATCGCCTGTGACTCGAGTTGTTCGAGCTGCTCCGGTTCAGGGCCCAGTCAATGTCTCGCCTGTGCGAGGGCGGACCAGGTCCTCCGCGTGGGGACGTGCGTCGCCGCAGCGTGCCAACAGTCCACGAGCGTCGTCCCGGGTCTCGGCGCCTGCCTCTCTGAGTTTGTGGACGTGCCCGCTGGGACGACCCCCGGCGCCGCGCCACTTCCGACGGCGACGGGCATCGACACGCCCACGGCCGTATCCACGCCCAAGCGCGCGCTCGCGTGGTGGGAGATCCTGCTTATGGCGCTCGGCTGCGCGTTCATCTTCCTCGTGATCGTCTGGCTGTGGCGGCGCCGCGCGCGCAAGCAACGCGCCCAGCGCACCGCGCAGTTCGCGGCGCACCGGCGGCTCGACCCTGCAGGGTGGCGCTGGCGGCTACTGCGCTTCGGCGAGAAGCTCTTCGGCCACCGTGCGAGCCGGCGCGCGCAGCCCCCACCGAATCCCATCGAGACGGAGGCGATAAAGATGGCGAAGATGCGCGCGGCGGAGGAGGCGCGCGACGCTCGGGATATGGACAAGCTACTTGCGTCGTATGAGTACCCGCGCACGGAGGTGCACCACCATCATCACCATCAGCATAACCTTCAGCAGTCGCAAGGGCACGGGCGCCACGAGTCTGTCGCGAGCAGCCTTTCGGCGCCGTCGCTCTACTCGCAGGTGACGGGCATGCCGCATCGCGTCCCCGAGCCGCGGGAGCCCGTCCGGGATCCCGTCGCGTCGCGCTTTTCCGCGAGCACGATCGACGCGTATTATCTTACGCCAACACAGGCTCCGCCATCCACCTCGAATTCACGGACTGGATCCAAGAATCCGTTTTGGAGATGACGGGCATCTTATGTGTTTTTTCTTTTCTTTTCTGTACCTTTGGACACATGGACTCGTCACTCTTTAGCATTGCATCTGTACTTTTTCGCATACATTCATTATATCATTATTTTTGTTGTTCTATTAGACGCTCTGTATCATATCTACTTTCCTGACACCATAATGCACGGAAACGTTAGGGGACTCGCATCGAAAAACGTTCGAGGGACCCTGATTATTTTGAGCATGGTTAGTAAGTAAGGACGTGGCTCTAAAGGTACAACTATTCTCACTGTATCTCCCTCCACCTCTGTCTCGTGGGCGGCACATCTACCATCGCCCTACTCGCGCATTCCAAAGCCACTCCCTTTGGCTCCGCCTCGGTCGCCGCCAAAGCCACCGCGGGCCCGGTCGCCTCCTCTAAACCCGCCGCCGCCCCGATCACCTCCAAAGCCACCGCGAGCCCGGTCGCCTCCTCCAAACCCGCCGCCGCCGCCCCGATCGCCTCCAAAGCCACCAACCCTGGCTGGTCTTTCACCTCGGTTGCCAAAGCCGCCACCGTCAGCCGTAGGCGGACGCCGCCCCCCAAACCCGCCGCGGAATTCATCTGGCGCTCCTGTCCTGGGGCCCTTGGGGTACCCGTTGCCGCGCACCTGATACCGCGGGGTTTTGTATTCCTGCACTGCAGCGTCGTCCTCGGGGCCATCCTCGACTTCCCACTGCGGCGGTCGCTCCCGATTTCGGGTCCGGATCTGCCCACGCCCCTGCCACGGCGCCATCCGCGGCGACTCATAGGACGGCATCTCGTTCCTCGCCTTGCCAAAGTGCTTCGTACGCCCGTCCGTGAGGCCCAGCTTCTGCAGGAATGCGACCGAGACATACGGCGGTGCGGGGAGCCCGCACGCGCCGGTCGTCCAGTCTTGGCAGCCCTGTACGATGATTGGCTTCTGCACGCGCAGCTCAGGCGACTTGGAGAGGTAGTACCCGAGCAACGACATGAACGTCTCACGGATCGCCTCGGGATCAAGCCGCCCGAGGAGCGACCCGATGTTGCGGTCGATATCGTCCATGGCGCGCGTCGCCGACGGCTGGAAGTGGGTGGCACGGGCGTGCTGAGGCAGCGGGGTGGTCGCCTTGGCCCAGAATTGGGTCGGGTTTTCGTCGAATTTGGCGGCGAGCTCCTTAGTTTCATCCGTGAGCTCGTTGATGGCGAGTGGCTTCAGCGGGACGTCGGTGAGCTGCCAGGTAACGAAGCCGATCTCCCAGGGTAGCAGCACGAGGTCGCCGCGCCCTGCGGTGCCCGCGCGCCCGGTCCGTCCGATGCGATGGATGTAGTGCTCCCGGCCGCCGGGGATGCCAACCTGGATGACACGGGTGACGCCCGGGTAGTCGACGCCGCGCGCAGAGACGTCCGAGGTGATGAGGACGGAGGAGCCTCCCTTTGCAGCGCGGAATGAATCCGAAACCCTCGAGCGCTGTTCCTGCGTGCGCTTCGAATGGATCTCGTACACCCGGGTGTTCTTCGCGGCGGGGAAGACAGTGGGGGCCAGTGTGTTGATGAGTGTCGAGAAGAGCTGCGTCATCTTCGTCGTGGGGAGGAAGACGATGACTTTTGAGTTGCCGGGGTTGGTGAGCTGGTCGTGCGCGATGAGGCGCATGATGTGCGGGAGCTGGGCGGCCGCGCTCGGCAGGACAGTGTGATACTGGTCAACGTGTGCGTGCACGGGAGACGTTTCGTGGCCCACGCAGTTGATGAACTTGTGGTTCGGCGCAAGGGTGGAACGCGCAACCTGCTGGATTTCCTTCGAGACGGTGGCAGAGAAGAGGAGGGTCTGACGCTGCGGAGTCGGCGGGAGGAAACGTTTGATGTCCTCGATGTCTTCGCGGAAGCCCATCTCAAGAAGAGTATCCGCTTCATCTAAGATAAGCTGAACAGGAATCAGAATGAGATCCTAAGTAGGAGGAAACACCTACGATGTTAGTTTCTGCCATGGCACTTCTGACATCCGGCTCCGACTCGAGAAGATCGCGGAGGCGTCCCGGGGTGCTGACGACGATATCCTTGCGGCCCTTGTACCAGTCCCGTATTTGGATGCGTTTGCTCGTCCCGCCGGTGAATAAGCGAACTTCAAAGTCCTGGTGGTGATGCAACAACCTCAGTGCCTCGTTCGCGATCTGCGTGGCAAGCTCGCGCGTCGGGCTAATGACGAGCGTCCCAACGGTCTTCCGCACATATCTCATCTTTGCCGTCGCTGGGCTTCCGGTATCGTGTTGGCCTGCCATGAATGCC
Source organism: Mycena latifolia (assembly GCA_029289555.1). Lineage (NCBI taxonomy): Eukaryota > Fungi > Basidiomycota > Agaricomycetes > Agaricales > Mycenaceae > Mycena > Mycena latifolia. Next base: position 702,712 of record JARJLE010000011.1, on the reverse strand, counting down.
TCGATGCTCTTGGCACGGGCCTCGATAGCGGGCACAAGGAAAGCGACGGTTTTGCCCGTTCCAGTTTTTGCTCTGACCAGCAAGTCGCGGACATTCGCGGTGTCTGCCGGGTCGTGTGGATTGGCGAGGTCGGGAAGCATCGACAGGACCTCGGCCTGCACCGGGGTCATATGCGTGAGCTTGAAGGGCTTTACTGTAAGGGCGTCGATGGTCTCTTTTGAGACTTTCCCCTTCAAGGAGGAGAAGAGAGGACCAGTGCGTTCAGGCGCAGCTACAACTGACATGAACATAGATAACAGTGCCTTGAAATAGAACTCACGGGAAGCCTGGGTTGCTTCTGCTGCATAGGAGCGCTTGCAAGACGAACGGAGGACCCAAGCGACCGAAATGCGAACTGCGTGTGATATGTGAGCGTTCTGGTGCAAGATTGGAAAGGGAGACAAGTGTAATTAGAGGACAGAAATGGGTCTCCGGAGAAAATCAACAGCGTAGCGCTCTTGTATGCTCCAGTGAAAAACAGGTTTGGGGAAAGGAAGGACGCACGATTTGGGGCAAAGGAGGGTCGAGAGCAAAGGGCTCGCGAGGTCGAAGCGATGCATCCTGACGATGACCGCGACCATATAGACGACACCATAGGTGCCCGTTACCCGTGGAGATAGCCACAGACTCAGCAGAACGGAGTCGAGGCGAAGAGAAAGAAAAGTGAAAATTCTCGATCAGATTTCACGTGATTTATGTCACAGCGGTCACACCGCGCCTTGAACTCAAACTCCCAAGTCGACTATTTACGCGACATGTCGTGTCAAACCTTACAAGACTGGCGCGCAGCGCTTCGTTCTGCCCATGGAATCCTTACTAATACAGCGATTTCAGCCTGCACCGCGATCCGATGATTTTCTCTCTTCTCCGTTCCGGTCGCATTCCACCCTCCTCCCAACAGCGCGAGAACATTCAATCTGTAATTCACAGTGTCGAAGCAGAGATATCTCGCGACCAGGACAGGATACGCGATCTGCAAGCTCAAATGGCACTCCTGAAGGGGCGGGTTGCGGTCCGTGAGGAGAACCAACGCGTACTCACATCCCTCTTTTCCCCAATCCGCAAGCTACCCCCCGAGATTATTCAGCTAGTTCTGGAATTTTCGGTTGGTGCGAACCACTTTCGAGACGAGCAATCCGTTTCAGGAGCGACTCGCGTCTCGTTTGTGTGTGCGCAATGGCGCACGATCGCGCATGCTACCCCGCAGATATGGGCAGCCTTCATGGTGCATTTTTTGGACGACGCGCCTCCTAGGGGTGTTCTAAAATCTATTGAGAGACATCTCCGACTTGCAGGCAATGCAAAACTGGATCTTGATTTCTTCGCCCCAACTACTGTTAGCAAGGTCTCTCACGAGATCCTCGAGCTCTTCACCCCGCATGCGGCTCGCTGGCGCTCTGCGATTTTCCAGTTGGGGAGTATCACTCCCAGAGCTACAGAAATTCTTGCGACCACCCTCGACAATACGCCCGCGCTCAAATCTCTTCATATTCGCAGGCATTATAACAACACCGGCTCTGATATCGACATCGAACTCTTCAAGTCCTGTCCAGGGCTTCAGTCCCTCTCTCTGATCAAGCACAGAGCGACATCTGGCATTCCCTGGGCGCAACTCACCAGCGTATATTTCTCGCCAACGTTCGTGGAAGAAACATTCCGTGTCTTAGGCCTTTGTCCCAACCTGGTGTCCCTAGCTCTCAGCGTGCCAATGACTTTTACAATGGAACAGGGGCAGTTAGGAAGGACCCCCCAGACCTACCAGCTCCACACGCTGCGCATCAACTCCCGCCACTCATCCCACTGCCGCGTGCTCTCGGGCGTGCTCGCCCTCTGCAACGCGATGACCCTCCCGCAGCTCACGTCCCTCACGCTTTCGTCCAACCTCCGCCGCAGATCCCGCCTCGACGACGAGCCGCGGTACGAGGCGGGCGCCTGGCCGCAGGCGGCGGTCGTCGCGCTGCTCGCGCGCTCAGCGTGTACGCTCAAAATCGTGCGCCTAGAAGGCATCCCCCTTGATACGCCCGAGGCGCTTGAACTCCTGCGGCTCGCACCGGCCGCGACGGACGTCTCCCTGCGCGAATGTAAGAAGCCGCACACCGCGCGGCTCTCCGACTACCACCTGCGCAAGGTCCAGCCCGATCTCACCGCGAACCACTTCGTCACGACCGCGTTCCTCGCGGCGCTGGTTGAACCCGCCCCGGACACGCCGCTTCTCCCGCGGCTGCGACATCTCGAGCTGAGTGTCAATGTTGGGCTTAACATCGACGTGTACGTCGCGGCCGTGCGCGCACGGTGGCTCGTCCCCAACGTCCCCAGCGGCGTCGACAGCCTGGACGCCATCTCACTCACTGCCATGGTCGACGACGGGGACCCGGACCTACGCCCAGTGGAACGCGGCGCCGGTGCTGGCGCTGAAGCGGGAGGGGCTGGCCGTGCGATACGTCGCTGGCGTCACGAGTATTGACTACCACAGCCCTGTCGAGGCGGGTTCCGGTTGAATAGAGAGTGTTGTTCGATCAAGTTCAACCTGGAGTAAGGTCTTCTCTTCCTTATATATACTTCGTCAAGGCAAATATTCGCATCACAATGTGTTCGCTGTAGAATCAAGATCAGGAAAAATATCAGGCCCCGGCCAAGTCCCGACTTCACTCCCCTTTCCTCCTCCATCTACAGGTACCAAATGAACAACGTCGAATTCACGCTCCTCAATCGGCTTTTCCTGGACCCTACTGGTCGATTGTGCTCTGGCGCCCACGATCAACCTGTTTCTGCCTTACACTCCTGTAATAATGACAAAAAATCCAGCACGATTCCCGCTGCAGACTCTGGCTAATATGGGCATAATACCCTCAATCGCTCGTAAACAGGCGCACAAAGACAGAGTAAACTCTAATAACAACAATGAATTTATGCCGACAAAGAGAGCTAAGATTTTTCTTCGCTCCCCGCCTTCGAACCACTTTCTTCCGCGGCTCCGGAGTCACTGATTATTCCTCAATATGAGCTCGTTGTTTCTTCTTTGGATGGTCGCTGGCGTCCGGGAGGGCCTTTTGCTTAAAGAGGCGGGGTAAACCAGCAGCAACGCTGCTAATCAAGTCGTCGACCATATCCCATGTTGAGACCAGCAGCATGCCGTGTGGCCCCGGACGACAACGACCCATACGCGGATGAGCGGGAAAGGAGGCGACATCACGAAGAACACCGGCGCCCAGGCCGGAGATAAATTCGGAAGACTCTTGAAAGCGTCTTTGGCACGATCACACAGTTCTTGCTCCTAAGATAATTGAGCTGCAGAGGAGGCAGTAGCCTGACCCCGGATCGAACAGGGATCTTCTGCAGAGTATGTGTTGAACAATCAATAAATGCAGATGCACTGTGCTATCAGGCCTTTCCTTAACACTCTGTAGAGTCAAAGAATGGCCTGGGAGATGTGGGAAGTTCAATTGAGGTTGAATTTCAGCTTGTATTTATTCCTCTCTTCTTTGGTTGGTGGTGGGGAGCCAGGAGCATTTAAATGAAACATATCAGTTGAGAATCGTGAACTGAAAATGAGAAGAGGGTTGGACGAAGGGTGGGTTTTTGAAACCAAGAGAGAAAGAGATCTAGAGTAAGGGAGACAAAAAAAGAATACATCACAACGTATGAGCCTGACCCCGCGGGCCGGATCAAATGAGGATCTTCTACTAAAGAACACTGGAAGTTCTTCTACTAAAGAACACTGGAAGTACTGGTACATTAAGTAGAGGCGCTATCCAGTTGTACTATTTTCCTGAGTGTTCTGGGTCTTTGGCTGAGTCAAGGAATAGCCGAGGATGTGGAGGTTGAACTAAGGTTAAATTTTGAGTTGAGACAGAACTGGTAACTAGAATCAAGGAATTTCCCAACAAAAAAAAAACAATGCAAGAGAGAGCGAAAAAGTAACCAGATTCTGATATGGCCTGACCCTGGATCGAACAGGGATCTTCTGTTAAATTTGTTGCAAGATCGGGAACATGTAGCAGATACACTATCCAGTTGTGCTATCAGGCCTCTCCAAGCATGTTTGATCTTTGGCTGAGTCAAGAAACAATGGAGGGATGGGGGAAGTTGAACTGGAAGGCTGAAATTTATTTCTTCTTAGACTTTCACTTGAGGTCAAGGGAGTGATTCTGTGCTTAGATTCGTGAATGTAAATGAGACGAGGGCTTGTACGAAGGGAGGGTGTTTGAAATTTAAAACAGGAGAAAGAGGGAGAAGACAAAAACAAGTACATTGAGGAGCATGGCCCAAATTAAACAGGGATCTTCTGCAGAGACACACACTCTTAGAACTCACTCATTGCAAGGGCACTATCCAGTTGTGCTATCACACCATTTCTGAGCACTTGGGTCCTTGGCTGAGTCAAACAAGGAATTGGAGATGTGGGAGGTGTAATTGAATTCGAACTGAGGTTGAATTCCAGGTTGAATTTACTGTAGTATTCCTGCTAGTTTTGGAACAGCATTTCTGAGCAGCTCCGGAGGAGCTCTGCTGTGAAATGAGAAGATGCTTTTACGAAGGGCGGATGTTTGAAAACAAGAGAGCAAGTGAGGGAGAAGACAAAAAAAAGCAATCAAGGTCGACTATTATGGCCTGACCCTGGATCAAACAGGAATCATCTGCTATACATCTCCAGCTTGGCTATAACTCGCAGGTGCACTAACCAGTTGTGCTATCAGGCCATCCCTAAGTGCCCTGGATCTTTGGCTGAGTCAAAGGAAAATGCTGGGAGTCTAGAGGTTCAACTGGGGTTGAATTTCGGCTTGTATTTTATTCCTCTCTTCTTTGGTTGGTGGTGGGGAGTCAGAGGAGCATTTAAATGAAACATGTCAGTTTAGAATCGTGAACTGAACACGAGAAGAAGGCTGTATGAAGAGTATTTGAAAACAAAAAGAGGGAAGTAAAATTGCCGGTTACAGCTGATGGCCTGACTCTGGATCGAACAAGGAACTTCTACTAAAGATCACTGGAAGTGCTGGCACATTAAGTAGATGCACTAACCAGCTGTGCTATCAGACCATTCCTGAGCTCTCTGGGTATTTAGGTGACTCGAAGAATGCTGGGCTGGGTGTGGGAGGTTGAATTTCAAGTTGAACTTATTCCTTTCTTCTTTAACCGGGGGTTGGATTTACCAGAGTGGAATTTGTCACAAAAAAATGAGAAGAGGGGACTCGCATAGAAGAGCCAGGCGCCTAAGAGGAAAACGAAAAATGCGGGAGGAAAATAAAATAAAATAACTCCCTATTTGGACACGGCCTGACCCCGGATCGAACAGGGATCTTCTGCAAATCAAATGCTTAACGACGCAATTAACGCAGGTGCACTAACCAGTTGTGCCATCAGGCCATTCCTGAGCATTCTGGATGTCTGACTGAGTCAGAGGGGAGCAAACCCCTGGGAGATGTGGTATGGAAGGTTCAGTTGAGGTTGAATTTCGAGTTGGATTTACTCTGGTCACAGGTTAAATGCAAAGAATGAGATTCGCACTCTAAGTATGAGAAGGAAAGATAATACCCAACGTCAAGGAATCTCACAACAAATGCAAGAGAGAGAGGGGGGAAAAAGCAACAGACCCCGAATCAAACAGGGAGCTTCTACAGATGCTGCATCCAAGAACCAATTAATGCAGACACACTATCCAGTTGTGCTATCAGGCCAACATCACTTTGCTTTGGATCTTTGAATACACTTCCAAGGCCTCACAGGTTGGGATGTTCAAGCTCGAATTTCGGGTTCAAATTTATTCCTTTCTTCTGTCACTTGGGTTCAAGGGAGTGATTATGTGCTTGGATTCTGAAATTCAATTGAAACGGGGGCTTGGATGAAGGGTGGGTGTTTGAAAATAAGAGAGAGAGCGTGGGAGAAGCAAAAAAAAGAAACAATCCAAATCATGTATGGCCCGACCCCAGATCGAACGGGGATCTTCTGCTGAAGAAGTGTGCTGCATGCTGGACACCTTAAGTAGATGCACTAACCAGTTGTGCTATCAGGCCAATGCTACCCTTCTTGCATCTCTGAATACACTCTGTAGGGCATGGGATGGGAGGTTGAATGCAAGGTTGAATTTATTATTTCCGGTTGTCATTGCTTCTTTAACCGGGGGTTGACTTATCAGAGTGATTTGAGTCTGGGAGTTTGTCGTAGAAAATGAGAAGAGCGGTCTGCCAGGTTTGCGTCAAGAGTTGTCGATGAAACAAAAAGGAGAGAGGAAAAAGAAGGGGAAAAGACTCCAAATTTTATGGCCTGACCCCGGATTGAACGGGGTGAAGAAGTAGAAAACTGGTGGACACTGGGTAGGATGCACTAACCAGTTGTGCTACCAAACCGTTCTCAAGTACATTAGAACTTTCATTCAGTCAAAGACAGATGGCCCGGAGATGTGGGAGATTCAAGTGAGGTTGAATTTCGGGTTGAATTTTATTCCTCTCTTCTTTTGAGTTTAGGCTTGCATTCAGAGTGATTTGAGTATTTTGTCACAAAAAATGAGAAGAAGGGGGACTCGCATGGAAGAGCCAGGAGTCTGAGAAAACGAAAACTGCGGGAGGAAAATAAAATAAAATAACAATTTGGACATGGCCTGACCCCGAATCGAACAGGGATCATCTGCTGAAGATTTCACTAACTATATTCAATGAATGCAGGTGCACTAACCAGTTGTGCTATCAGGCCACCCCTATGCGATTTGGATTTAGCCAGGTCAGAGGAAAATGGCCCCGGGGATGTGGGAGGTGAGGTTCGACTTGCTGAGGTTGAATTTATCCTGGTTGCTGGTTTAGACTCGGAGGACGATTTCAGTGGAGATTCTCGAGAGACTTTGTTGCGGAATGAGAAGATGATTTTACAGAGACAAAAGCTGACTGAGTGAAAGAAAGAGAAAGCGAGGACAAAAACAGAAATCATGGAAATGTTATAGCCTGACCCCGAATCGAACGGGGATCTTCCACTGGAAAGCTTCGGAATCATGAATACTGAGTAGATGCATTAACCAGTTGTGCTATCAGGCCGATGCTGCTCTTCTTGGATCTTCGAATACAGTCCTGAGGCCTGATAGATTGATCTGGGAGGCTCAAGTTGAACTACGAGGTTGGAATCACCGGTACCTTGCTTGCGTGAATTTGTGGGGTGTCTGTCTGAGTCTGGGGGAGGGGGATTGGAAGAGTTGGGGCATGTAAGAGTAGGAAGCAACAGATAAGGCGCGAATGCATATTGTATACAAAAGAGCAAGAGAAAGTTTATGGTAACCATGCATGGCCTGACCGGGAGTCGAACCAGGACCTTCTGCAGAATTGGAATCTATAACGACACATTTACTGCAGATGCACTAGGCAAGTGTGCTATCAGGTCATTGTTGGGTAAGTTGGATTTTGTACTATCTCAGAGCCTCAAGAGTCCAAGTGGTTGGGCTGAATCTGACTCGAAAATTCACCGGGGACGATTTCCGGTATTTGCGAGAATATCTGGCTAGCTTCCGTCGACATCACCCATTCTAAGGAATAAACCCACCTACAAGTCGCCGGTCAAAGGGAGAAAAATGGAGATCATTCTCTCGGTTGCGCTATCACGTGCCCATCTGACTCTTTCCGCACCACGACGATCGGTGCCGCCAAAATCGTCTGCGTCGTCGGCGACCCGGAAGAAGCACGCGCGCAAGGCGGCGGGGCCCGTCGTCGAGGCGGAGGCGCCCCCGGCAAGAAACAGGTCTGACCCGCCACGGCAAAAGGCGTATGTCGCGCCGGTGAAGCCGTCGGCGGCGTTCGCGGACCCATTGGAGACGACGGGGCTCGCGCACAGGCTGCCGCCTGAGCTGCTGGTTGTGCTGCCGACGCCTGGGCCCTCGCCGCCCACGACGTCGACCACGCCGTCGCCAGCACCGCCGACCGCGCGCCCGCCGCCCCCACGTTCCTCGCGCGCACGCTGATGCGCCCCGACGTGCTCTGGAGCGAGCTCAACCCGCCCCCGCCCGCCGCGCCCCCGCCCTCACCATCTGCAAAGCGCCCCACCGGCGTCGCCGAGCCGCCCCCCGCGCGCGCCAAGGCCGACGAGCTCGACGAGAGCGCCCCCGACCGCCGCGCCCGCCTCCGCATTGCCGCCTTTGGCGCGCTCAAGCACCTCGAGTCCGCGCCCGCACAGCTCCCGCGTTCCTCGCGGCACCCGCGCTCTGGTCCGCGCTCCACCACGCGCCGGCCCGCCGTTCCTGCACGACGCGCCGCCTGCCCACGACGAGGAAGATGCCGAGAGGGATACAGAGGCGGCAGAGGAGGCGGGGAGGCGTATGAGGAGGGCTTCGGCGTGGGACAGCTCGCGCTGCGGCGCGCCGCCTGGTCCGCGCCCCCGCGCTCCTCCACATGCACCCCACACCGAGTTAAACGTGTCGACTCGACCCCCCACCCGGCCCAGCACTCACACGCCGGCGACCGCCGTCCCTGCCGCGCGTGCGCGGGGGCGCCATGTTTGTGGACGAGCTGCCCGAGTGTGCTGCGTTCATCGCGAGCACTGGGTCGCGATCCGGATCGAGTCCAATTGCCGGACCAGCGCGCGAGCAGGAGGGAAGGGAAGCAGCGGACGCCGCGCACGGTGGACGTGCATTAGGGGCGCAGGGCGCACGAGGAGGGTGAGTCTCTCTTCTTTTCGAGTGCTGTTTTGCGCTCGTCACGTCCATCCGCCCCGTTTCCCCACATTCTCAGCTCCCCACGTCTTCTTCGTCTCCTCTCCCATTCTTCCAGCTATCCCTCCTTCACCGCATACCCTCTTCTCTGCCTACGGCGCCCCTTCTACCTTCATCACCCCCTTCCTTTCCCCTCCTTTCCCTCGTTTGCCTCGCCTCCCGAATCCGCACTGACGCTAACGCCCCATTTAACAGAGCTGCTGGGCAGCGTTCGGCGCGCTCGGGGTGCAGGAATGCTGTTCGCAGCGCTGGACGCGCGGGTGATGACGAGTAGGGGAGGTGTCTACGCTGCCAAAGACGTACCTGGGGATACAGATGCTGACGTGGCGCCCACACGGACCCCCATCTCCCCCGATGCTGCCGCCCGCAAACGCGTCACGGACGCCGCCGTCTGCGCGCTCCTCATGTATGTGCTGGCGCCATGCTCGGCGAGGACGGTGCGTTTTTTCGTGCGCGTGCGACGTTTGGCCAGCGGGTGTTTCGGGATGAGGAGTTCGTAGAGGTGAGTTTCCCCTTCTTTCCTCACTTCCATGCAGGAAGGCTAACCACTGCCCACAAGCCTTCGACATGCTGCCCGCGCGCCGCGCATACATCATCATCATCAGCTCGTCGGCGCTGTTACTTGCGTTCTGGTGCACTGCGCTGCTGGCGGACGTTGCGGCCCACTCTGAGGCCACGTTGGCGCGACCGACGCGCTCGAAGGGCTGCTCGCCGTCTACGCCGGGGACGTCACCCGCAGCCTCCTCTCCGCATTTCTCACCAACGACGCGCCTGCGTCCTCTTGCAGGTCTTGCAGTCCGCAGACTTCTCACCCACGGCGGTGCCGTCAGAGCGTTTGCAGCTTTGAGCAGGCGGCGGCGGGCGGCGTGCCGCCCAGTTCGTTCGACGATGACGTAGCGCTGCTCGAGGCGTAGATGGCATGGCCGTGGTGCAGCGTAGTCTGCGTGCGCCTGAGCGAGCCTCGAGACGCTCCCTTCCCTGCATTGAGAGCGCCGAGTTCGCCGCTTCCGCTTTGTGCAGCTAGCTTTTTATCATGCAGAGGATCCGCCTCCCCGCTTCGTAGAACGCGAGCCCTAGAATCGTGGATACTGCGGGTCATTTTTCTCCCTCTTCCTGTTGCTAAAAATATCGAGCTGCTCTTATTGTTAAACTCGCCGCCTTCGGCGACGACAACCTCGACGGGGTTCACCAGGTAACAGTTTCGTCTCTAAACTTCCTGTTATTGCTCATCTTCGCTTCAGGTACCCGTTCTTCACCTCCTACAACGCCGTCATTGCCACCTGTAGTCGGTTGGCTCATCTCTGGGATTTACTGAACCTCTCGTAGGACCCTTCACTCGCCGTGGCGAATGACACTGCCGCTCTCGACGGAACTTCGAATACACCTCAGAGTGTGTTGAACTTCCCGTGCGCGCGTCTTGCGATCTTGGCTGCGCCTCGGAAAAGGTGAGTGATATTGGGTTTTCAATATTCGTTCGAACAGGCAGTTAGTTAGACCAACATCATGCATGTTTCTCAGTAGACCTGAATGAGGATTTGCTTTTTTTGCATGCGTTCTGGAGGAATTTAGTCGATTGCGAAATTCTGGGACTGCTGCTCCGTACGAATTTGAAAACAAAACAAAACAAATTAAATCAGTTGGATTGAACGGGGATCTTCTCTGGTTGAGTCAAATGAAAGCTTGAATGCTGGGAGTCTGGGAAGTTGAGCTGAGGTTGGATGTTGAGTTAGGGTTATTCGTGGCTTCTTTGGCTGGGGGAGTATTTAAATGCAAGGCAGATTGAGATTCAAGTTGAGATGTGTTAGTAAAGATGAAAACAAGAGAGAAAGTGAGGGAGAAGACAAAAAAAGAGACAGTCAAGGTTACAGTTGACTATGACCTGACCCTGGATCGAACAGGATTCAGAATCATCTGCTATACATCTCCAGCTTGGCTATAACTCGCAGGTACACTAACCAGTTCTGCTATCAGGCCATTCCCCAGTACTCTAGAATTCTTGCTGAGTCAGAGGAAATGGTGGGAGGAGAGATTCAACTTCATGTTGAATTTTGAGTTGAAATTTATTTGTTCTTTCACTTAGGTTCAAGCAAGGGATTCTGTGCTTGCATTCTGAAATGTAAATGAGATGGGGGCTTGTACGAAGGGTGGGTGTTTGAAAACAAGATAGAAAGAGAGTGAGGGAGAAGAAAAAAAAGACACAATCAAGGCTGAGTATGGCCTGACCCCGGCTCGAACGGGGATCTTCTATTGAGCGAGTTTGAAGATTATTATGTTGAGTAGATGCACTAACCAGTTGTGCTATCAGACCATTCCTGAGCCCTCTGGGTATTTAGCTCACTCGAAGAATGCTGGGCTGGGTGTGGGAGGTCGAATTTCAAGTTGAATTTATTCCTTTCTTCTTTAACCAGGGGTTGGATTTATCAGAGTGATTTGAGTCTGGAGTTTATCGCAAAAAAAAAAAAATTGAGAAGAAGGGGCCTCGCATGGAAGAGTCAGGAGTCTGAGAGGAAAACGAAAAATGCGGGAGGGGAAAAAAATAACTCCCTATTTGGACATGGCCTGACCCCGGATCGAACAGAGATCTTCTGCAAAATCAAATGCTTAACGACGCAATTAACGCAGGTGCACTAACCAGTTGTGCTATCAGGCCATTCCTGAGCATTCTAGATGTTTGGCTAAGTCAAGGGAAAATGGCTTGGGAGATGTGGTATGGAAGTTTCAGCTAAGGTTGAATTTCGAGTTGGATTTACTCTGGTTACAGGTTGGGATCTGGGGAGTTTAAATGCAAAGATTGAGACTCATGCTCTAAATATGAGAAGGAAAGATAGTACCCAACGTCAAGGAATCTCAAAATAAAATGCAAGAGAGAGGGGGAAAAAACAATAACCCATTTGGATATGTTCTGACCCCGGATCGAACAGGGAGCTTCTACAGATGCTGCGTTCAAGAACCAATTAATGCAGACGCACTATCCAGTTGTGCTATCACTTTGCTTGGATCTTCAAATACACTCCTAAGGCTTCACAGGCTGGGATGTTCAAGCTCAAATTTCGGGTTGAAATTTATTCCTTTCTTCTTTCACTTGGGTTCAAGGGAGTGATTATGTGCTTGGATTCTGAAATTCAATTGAAACGGGGACTTGGATGATGGGTGGGTGTTTGAAAATAAGAGAGAGAGCGTGGGAGAAGAAGAAAAAAAGAAACAATCCAAATCATGTATGGCCCGACCCCAGATCGAACAGGGATCTTCTGCTGAAGAAGTGTGCTGCATGCTGGACACCTTAAGTAGATGCACTAACCAGTTGTGCTATCAGGCCAATGCAACCTTTCTTGCATCTCTGAATACAGTCCGTAGGGCATGGGATGGGAGGTTGAATGCAAGGTTGAATTTATTATTTCCGGTTGTCATTGCTTCTTTAACCGGGTTGACTTGTCAGAGTGATTTGAGTCTGGGAGTTTATCACAAAGAAAAATGAGAAGAGTGGTCTGCCAGGTTTGCGTCAAGAATTGTCGATGAAACAAAATGGAGAGAGTCTAAGGAAAAGAAGGGGAAAAGACAATCCAAATGTTATGGGCTGACCCCGGATCGAACGGGGGTCTTCTACTGAAGAAGTAGAAAACTGGTGGACACTGAGTAGATGCACTAACCAGGTGTGCTATCAGGCCGTTCCAAACTGGTTTGAATGTTTGGTTGAGTCAGAGGGAAATGGCCCGGAGATGCGGAAGGTTCAACTGAGGTCAAATTTCAAGTTGAAAATTATTGCTACTTTCACTTGGGTTCAAGGGATTGATTCTGTGCTTCAATTATAAGATGAGTAGCCCGCTCCGCGGCAAAGCCCGCTATCTAGGTTCACCAATGCATCGCTGATGCATCGGTCAAAGGAGGAGTACATTATTTGACTAGAGATACCGGAAAATTCCGAGTGTAAATAAACAAATTCAAACAAATGACGAGATATGCAGCAACCCCTGTCTGGCCGACCTTCTGTCTTCACATTCCCCATGCCCCTCATAGCCGACGACAAAAACTGCCCTGAATCCTTCCACGCGCGGGTCGACATAGTCGCTTTTTTGCAAGCGATGTTGCGCCATGTACTATCCACGACATGGCCACCGGCACGGGGTTCGATGTTTTCAAGACTAAGATCACCGTTGGCCGGGTGCAAGGCATAGCTAAATGTGTAAGCCAAGGTGTTTGACTCTGGAAAAGGTGCTCAACTCGTCCAGCATGAGCCTAAGGCCACAATTGTCCATCTAGGACTGCCTTACTTCAACGGGCTCTTGACCGAGCATTTCACCCGCCAAGCTCGCGATCTCACGCAGATGGTATGGCTGCGCGATGATTTCGTACGTTCCCTGTGCAAGGAAAGTGTGTGATAATTAATTAGGCCTGGTAGGACCGAGACAACCGAGAAATCACAGATATTCGTGCAGACCTTACGGGGCATGGAATCGCGGTAAAGGAACTCGTAAAATAATCGACCATGCCACTTAGCCGATGCCTAGGTCATCATCAACAATGCCAGCCAAGGGGAGCAATCTGACATTCCAGACCTTTGTACCGGTGATTATGTTGTGTTCTCTGGGAGCGTGCGCAAGCTGCAAGTTCATGTGGAGGTCAGTTGATTCCCTTACACCGCGAGCTGGCATCTTACAATCCTCAAGATGTATGTCACGTTCGCCGACGAATTTTCTATATGCAAGCAGTAGTGAATGTATTACTTGGGGGAATTTTATTGGATCACACGTCCACTATTGCAGTACTCAGCACCGATCACACCCGCGCTGAGCATCAATATCACACACATAGCCGGGCCCTTTAAGCAACGCCAATCCTTCATTTTCGAATTCACGACGCCAGAAGGGATTCAGCGTGTACTCCTGAGCATGCTTTTGAGCGCCTTCGAAAAAGTGAGAAGGAAGAAGGAATTTTACGCTGGCGACAGAATCTGCGCTTTCCACATTGTACCGTTCGAGGCGTACATTCAGATATAATGGCTGAGCGAGAGGGAATTCGTGGCGGATCAGCTCAGCGCGCGCTACGTTGGCACATTCAACAACAACCTTGCCAGTGGTCAGGTAAATCCCCATCGGGTTGGTTGGCTACTCACGTAGAAACACCCTTCCTTTGCGCCGCAGCCGCTGATAATGTATGACATATCTAGCCACGATTTGCGCACAGTGGATCCCTGGCAATCAGTGTCTATTGAACTCGGAAGACTGCTGAACTGGATCGAATCTCACCAACGAAAATACGTCCGTTTCAATAATATTCTGGAGTACGTCAATCTGCTTCGTGTAGAAAGCGGACAGGGCGCAGGAAGCCTCCGAAGGGCACCTGAATGTAACACAGAGACCTTTCTTGTGTGGCTGGACTGACATATGAGATATGACAGACGAAAAGCTGAGTGTCCACTCGTACCAAGAGCTGGACGTCATCCACTTGGGCAATCATGTCCGCGCGATAAGGGGGGAGATTGGAGCGCCTGAATATAAACCGAGACCCCCCTCTGGAGTCGGACATCAACCTCGTTGGTCCGAAGTCCTCTCCGTAGCAAGAGTACGCGAGCGTATACGCCCCTTGGGCTTCGAGGCATCGAAGCATCGAGAGAGTGGGTGGACAGAAGGGTAGTCTCGCGCCCCCTCAGGGTAATAAATAAGCCCCTACGAGGCAACTTAAATGCATAAAGGTGATCGGCAGTAAATCATTCACATGCAGCTAATGTAATCCAAGGGGCCACGGTCGCCACGCGCTCTTATACGTTTCTTAGTCGATCAGCCCATAATTTTGAGTAGAAACCACCCTGGAGAACATAGCGCTGAGAAACGAGTCAGACACTACTTGAAAGTAACAGGGCAAGGGCAAACCATCGAAAGTACACTGTCGTCCCTCAAGTTATCATGGCGCCGTAAACAACAGCTGACCGCGATACCCCTACCACCAACAAGGGTGCCTTCGACCGATTGCGGGGGGGGACGTTAATTGCTCTTGCGGCAATAACACTAACTCAATACGCTGTCAGAGATGTGGGTGGCGGAGAACGAACGCACTCGTTTAACGGATGCCACAGTCCCTGCGAAGGCCATTCTTTGATAGCAGGTTTCAGGTCTGGTAGGATGTGTCAAGAATGTCCAAGCATCGAAAGTATCCCTGACGCGGATGCCATTAGCCAAGAGACTGTCTCGCAATAGCGCGCCCCATTCCCTCCCGAGAACGATGTGGGTGGCCACATGGAGAGATGTCACAGAGAATAGAGAGGGAGTGGTTGCCAAAGACACCAGTGACAATGGTAATAAGGTACGCCGAGTTGCGGGTGGGAGGGAAACAGCCGGCAAGGGCAGTGGACAAAGGGGTACGAGCTATCAGTGGATAGTAAGACACAGACTCCACAGAAGCGCCGTTGACGAGTATGGACATGGTTGAGTTGAAGACGAGGCTGGCAGTGATTGAGGTTTTTTGAGAGGGCAAAGGGCGAAGACAAGAGGCAAGAAAAGCACAGGAGACCTTGCCTCTTGCGGCCATCATGTCCCAATCGAGCAATGCCCCGCAGGCGCGTCAAGACCCAACGAACGCGCTACCCTCTCCCTCGCCCTCCTCCTGCGACCTCCCCAGCGACGCTGAACCGCCCCCACACACCCCCCGAGCCCTCGTCTCAGCGATACGCGACATCCTGTCCCAGGCGTGCGCGAAAAAGAAGAACGTCACCGTCGACGGGTACGCCAAGTGCTTTGCCGTGCTGGACTCCCTCGACCTCCTCTTGGGCTGTGGCGACCACCTTGAGGCCTCCCTGAAGGCCTTCAAACTCGACCTCCTAGCCGAGATCGCGTCCACCGCGCTCCGCACTCCCCCTGCCACCTACGCGACCACCGCCACACGTCCTTCCGCGCCCCCCACCCCTCTCTCCCCCGCTCCCCCCCCTGCCCCCAAGTCGCCTGCGGCCAAAGCTAGCGAGGTTATCATCCTCCTCGACCGCACCAATGACTTCCTTGCTCGGCCGCTCCCCGAGATCAAGAAAACGGTCGAAGATGCGCTCGCTGCAGCGGGCATCGAGAAGCTGAAGGAAGTGTCGCTCAGGGGCGTAAAGGTTCTCCTGCGCAGCCGCCTCCTTGTCGCGGTGGACTCAGACAAGGCCGCCGCACTGCTCAAGTGGACAGCCGTGTACTGGATCCCGAAGCTGGGGAAGAACAGCAGTCTGGTGGTCCCCCGCTGCCAGATCATGGTTAACGGCGTACCCACCACCTTCAGGCCCTCCTCCCCAACCGCGGCCCAGGAGCTGCATGCCCATAATCGCGGCACCATCGTCGACCCCTCCGTCATCGCGGAAATTCGGTGGCTCAATCCCAAGGCCATCCGTGATCCGGCGAAGAAGGTGTCGTCGCTGCTGATCACCCTCTCTGACATCCCATCCGCTGACCTCAGCATTGCACAAGGCCTGGCCGTGGAGTCTACCATCTGCTACCCGCACCGGTACGAGGAACCCCCGCTGCTGTGCTACAACTGTCAGCAGTACGGGCATGTTCAGCACCAGTGCACCCAGAAGGCACCCACCTGCACGCGCTGCGCTGAGCCACACCGCTCGTCCAGCTGTCCGTGCACGACCAGCTCGACCAAGTGCGCCCCTGGCAAGCGCTGCGAGCACTACGCCCCGCGCTGCGCGAACTGCAAGGGAAAGCACCCAACCTACCACAAGGACTGCCCCGTTCGGATCAAGGAGCGCGAGCTTCAATCTCAGCGGCTCCGCCGGCACATTTTCTTCGACCCTGCCTTCGACCCGTTCAGCCCAGTACGTGATGATGCTTCCTCCCCGTTCTTCTTCTCCGAGCACCCCCCAACCCCTCCCGTCCGCCCCCGTCTCCACCCCCCTCCCCCCTCCTTATGAATACCACATCCACTACCTATACCGTCAATGAACTCCGAATACTCTCCTTGAACACCCACAAATGTTACGATGTACTTATTTCCTTACTTAATTCCACGAATCCCTTAGACTACGATATTCTCTGCATTCAGGAGCCGCCCCCAGACCTCAACAAGTTCCCTTCGCTCTCTTCACCCCACTGGGACCGCATCCTCCCCACATTCCGTACGAACTCCCCCGACTCCCTACTTTACATTAATAAATCTATACCGTCCTCTACTTACAAACAAAATAATATTAGATCCTCCTTTATAACATCTATCTCCCTTACTTTACACTCACGTACAATACATATATTTTCTCTTTATAATCCCCCGGACTCAGACGACTCCCCCATCCTTGACACCTCCCGCTTTATCACCTCCCTCAGGCCCCTCCCCCCCGACCAATCCCTCCTCCTCTTTGGCGACTTCAACCGGCACCACCCGCTGTGGACCGGCGTCCTCTTCCCCCACCAAACTGTGAGAAGCGATGCCACTGCCATCATCAACCTCATGGCAGCCCACTCGCTCTCCCAGCTCGTGAAGACAGGCACGCTGACGTTCTTCTCGGCACCACACAACACCTGGTCCACCATAGACCTCGTCTTTGCGTCGAAAGGGACGATGGCCGACTCCCTCATCAAATGCGCCATGTTGCCCGGGCACGGCTCGGACCACTTTGCCATATACGCGTCCTTCGATGTCGCCGTCACCCACTGCGAAGCACCCCTCCGCCGGAATTTCCGCGGTGCGGACTGGAAGGACTGGGAACCCCTGCTGAGGAAGCACCTTGCAGCGCATCCCCTCCCCCCCCTCCCGCTTTCCACCTGCGATGAAATCGACGCATACATGGATGCCCTCACGTGCAGCATCACCGGCGCGCTCGAGGAGCATGTCCCGCTCAGCCGCCCCTCACCGTACATAAATCGATGGTGGTGCAAGTCGCTGTCGACGCTTCGTGCGGCCTACAACCGTGCGCACCATGCGGTTGTCAAGGATGACCCAGCGGACCCATCGTGGGGTGCCATGCGCGAGGCGAAAAACGCGTATCACAGCGCCATTCGCAGGGAAAAGCGGGCTCACTGGAGAGAGTACGTCACCAACCTCCCGTGCGCGAACATCTGGAAGGCGGCGAAATACGCCCTAAACCCCACGAGCTCACCCTCAGCTGCGCGCACCCCCGACCTTGTAGACACGGACGGGACTGTCGCCTCCACCCCTGAGCAAAAAGCCGCGCTATTCCACGTGAAGTTCTTTCCTCCTGCGCCCGACATTCCCCCGCCGCCGCAGGACGTCCACCGCGCCCTGCACCCGTGCCCCATCTTCACCGTCGAGCACGTCCACCGCGCCATCGCGAAGTTGTCTCCGTGGAAAGCACCGGGCCCGTCCGGCATCCCGAACATCGCGATCTCGTCGGCACACCTCACCCTCTCCCCCATCCTCCTCGCAATCCTCACTGCGGGCCTTCGCCAAGGCTATTTCCCTGCATCGTGGCGCGTGTTCATCACCGCGACACTTCGCAAGCCAGGCAAGAGTGATTACACTCTCCCCGGTGCGTACCGACCCATCGCAGAGGAGGAATGCCTCGGAAAGGTCGTGGAGTCGGTTCTGACAGACTGGTTCTCGGGTTTCGCGGAGTTGCATGGGCTGCTCTCCCCGAGGCAATTTGGCGGGAGGCCGGGCCGAAGCGCGGTTGACGCGCTGCTGCTGCTCACACAGCGGATCAAGGACGCCTGGCGTGTGGGTAAAGTCGCGAGCGTTCTACTCATGGATGTCTCTCAAGCCTTCCCCTCCGTGAGCCACGCCCACCTGCTGCATGTCCTCCGTTCCAAGCGCATGCCAGAAGCAATAGTTGGCTTGATTGCGAGTTTCCTTAGCGACCGATCCACCACGCTCACCTTTGACGACCACCACTCCCCCCCCCCGCCCCGTCCCCAATGGCCTCCCCCAGGGCTCCCCCCTCAGCGCGCTCCTGTTCTTAATCTTCACCGATGAACTGCTCATTGACCCCAACAACTCGGGCTATATCGACGATATCTGCCGCTTCGAAGCAGCCTCGACGATTGCGCAAAATGTTGCGGCGTTGGAGACACACATGGAGGAGACTGTGTGCCCCACTGCGGAGCGAATCGGCCTCCGGTACGACCTCCCCAAGTTCCAGCTCCTTCACTTTGTACCCCCGCGCCGCCACGCTGACCACTACCTCCCCCTCCCGGTTTCCTTCCATGGAGTCACGATCCAGCCATCGACCACCGGGAAGCTGCTGGGGGTCGTACTGGACCACAAACTCTCCTTCCGGAACCACGTCGAGCTGGCACAGAGCCGGGGCACGAAGGCGATGCTGGCTCTCTCGCGCATCTCCACGCCCACATTCGGACTCCTGCACTCGTACGTGCGCCAGCTCTTCCAGACCGTTGTCGTCCCACGGATGGAGTATGGGCTCCCGGTGTGGTACAAGCCGGTGTCGGCTAACACTGACACCCGGCGTGCGGGCACCGTCTGGGTAGCGAAGGCGCTCGGGAAGGTGCAACGGCTCGCATGCAAGGTCATCACGGGCGCCCTGCGCACGACAGCCACCGACGCGCTCGACCTCCATGCAAACCTCCTCCCCGTCCACATCCGCCTCAACCGTTCGGTCTACAATGCCGCCGTCCGCCTCGCATGCCTCCCGCCATCACACCCGCTCCACCGCGTCTTCGCGCGCTGCCGCCGCGTTCCCCGCTTCCACCGCTCCCCCATCCACCACCTCATCACTGCTTTCCCCATCCTCAGCCAGTCATTCGAAACGATAGACCCACACCTGCAGATCACGCTGCCCCCCCCTGGGTCCATCACGGCCCGCATCGCGCCCACGAAGGACGAGGCAAGGAAGGAGCAGGAGGAGGTGACGCGCAGAGGGAACTTCTGTGTGTACACGGACGGCTTGGGGTTTGAAGGAGGAGTAGGAGCAGCGGCGGTCACGTGGAACAGAGGCGAGGAGGGTGTGCGGAGGACGATGCATCTCGGGGAGGAGGGCGACCACACGGTGTTCGAGTCGGAGGTGGTAGGCGCGATCCTTGCGTTGGACATCGTCAAGGCCACCCCCCGGCTCACCAGCGTGGACGTATTCACGGACTGCCAGCCCGCCATCATCGCACTCTCCGCGCCCCGGCCACAGCCTGGCCAGTACCTACTGGCAGTGTTCCACACCCTCCACCGCCGCCTCATCCGCGCACGCCCCACCCTCAAGATTCGCTTCCACCGGGTCCCGGCGCACGTCGGAATTGCGGGGAACAAAGCTGTTGATGCGAGGGCGAAGGAAGCAGCCCAGGGCTCCTCCTCCACCCTCACCTCCCGCATCGCCCTCTTTGACTCCGCGCTCCCGACGAGCAAAGCCGCGGCAATCCAGGCCGGAATGAAGGCGTTCAACGCGCGCTGGCACGCGGAGTGGTCTGCTTCCCCGTGCTCCCAGCGCCTCGCCCTCTTCGATAGCGCGAGGCCCTCGAACGCCGTGTCACGCATGTACGCCGAGCTGAGCCGCCCGCAGTGCAGCGTCCTGACGCAGCTGCGGACCGCCCACATCGGACTGAACACCTACCTCTAACGCTTCCACCTCGGCCCTTCCCCCGACTGCGCGCTCTGTCTCGTCCCCGAAACCGTTCCCCACTACCTCCTCTCGTGCTCCCTCTACCGCCAGCAATGCCTCGCCCTCATCCTCAAGCTCGGCACGGCGCGCCTCTCGCTCCGGCACCTGCTCGCGGCGAAGTCCGACCACAAGCCGGTGCTCACGTTCGTGCGGGAGACAGGCCGCTTCCCGCGATACTCCCTTTAGTCCGTCTCCTTTCTTTCCTACTTACTTTTCTCTTTTCTCTCTCCCTCTATCACTCGATTATTATCGTCCCATATTGCCTTGACATCCTGCCTAGTACGTACCCTACAGCACACCCTCATAGCACCACCGCTGCCGCCATACCTTGCCTACCCGCGTCCCTCCCTACCTACTATCTCCCTCCGCCGCCGCTAGTTTACATCCATGTCCCACGTATAGTGCTACATGGGCCCCAAGGGGCCCGCGCGCACTCAAATTGAATTTGAATTGAATTGAAGAAAAGCACAGGAGAGGGTACAAGAGGCCGACACAGAGGGGAATCAAGAGATGATGCGATCAAAATAATAAGACCATTTACAGCGAAAAAGTGGCCCAGAAGGGAAGTAAAATGAAACACGCATGAATTTGACCGATCACACCCTACAAACCCACTATAAGATAGCGGGAATTAAACACAAATGATAAAGGCTTGTACGAAGGGCGGGTGTTTGAAACCAAGAGAGTGAGGTAGAAGGCAAAAGAATGTATACCAAGATATGGCCTGACCCGGGTTTGAACAGGGATCCTCCACAGAACAAATCTTGAATCTGAAATCAATGTAGATGCACTATCCAGCTGTGCTATCAGGCCTTCCTAAACACTCTGTAGAGTCAATAATGACTTGGGAGATGCGGGAGGTTCAAGTGAGGTTGAATTCCGGGTTGTATTTTATTCCTTTCTTCTTTGGTTGGTGTTAGGGAGTCAGAGGAGCATCAAAACGAAAGGACATACAGGTGAATCGTAAAACTAAAAATTGGTGCAAAGAGTTGGCGAAGAGAGAGTGAGGGAGAAGGAAAAACAAAAACAAGCTCCTAATGGAGTATGGCCTAACCCCGGATTGAACGGGGGTCTTCTACCAAATAATGGGGACTATTGGTACTATTGGTACACTAAGTAGATGCACTATCCAGTTATGCTATCAGGCCATTACAAAGCATGTTAGATCTTTGGCTGAGTCAGAGGAAAATGGCCCGGGGATGTGGGAGGTGAGGTTGAATTTTATTCCTTTCTTCTTTCACTTGAGCTCAAGTGAGCAGTCTGAAGTATAAATGAGACGAGGGCTTGGACGAAGGGTGGGTGTTTGAAAAGAAGAGAGAAAGCCAGGAAGAACAAAAACTGTTCATTGAAGTTTTATGGCCTGACCCCGGATCGAACGGGAATCTTCTCCGCAAACAGTTACCATTTCTCCCACAAGTTTAGGAGATGCACTAACCAATTGTGCTATCAGGCCGTTCCTGTGCCATTTGAATCTTTGGCTGAGTCAAAGGAAAATGGCCCCGGGGACGCGGATATGGTTCAACTTACTGAGGTTGAATTTATTCTGGTTGCTGGTTTAGACTCGGAGGAGGATTTCAGTGGAGATTCTCGAGAGATTTGGTGCGGAATGGGAAGAGGATTTTATAGAGGCAAAAGCTGACTGTGGGTGAGTGAGAACAGGAGAAAGTGAGGGAGAAGACGAAAAAAAAAGCCGAGGGGAATAATTCATGGCCCGACCCGGGTTTGAACCGAGATCTTCTCCACAAAGAAACTTCACCAATTGGCAATTTTCAGAGATGCATTAACCAGTTGTGCTATCGGGCCGCTACTGTGCAGTTTGGATCTTTCGAATTTACCTGGAGAAATGGGATGGGAGGTCGAAGTTGAACTGCGGTGTTGAAATTACCTTGCTGATTTGCGTGAATTTGTGGGGTGTTGGGGTCTTGTCTGTCTGAGTCTGGGGAAGGATTGGAAGAGTGGCGCATGTAAAAGTAAGAAGGGACAGATAAAGCACGAATGCATATTAAAAAAATGAAGACGAACCTAATCGTTATGGCCTGACCCCGATTCGGGGAGGGATCTTCTGCAGAATCGAGAATTACAACGAAATATCTATTACAGATGCACTGACCAACTGTGCTATCAGGCCGTTGTTGGGTATGTTGGATTTTGGATTTTGTAGTATGTTTGAGCGTCTGGGGCTCAACTTAGTTTACAGTAAGTGGCCGGTACCTCAAAAGTTCAGAGCGGGTGATTGACTCGGAGGGTGCGAGCGAAAAAAAAAAATACCTAGCTTCCGTCGTTGTTGATTGTAGTCTAATGAATAAAGTAGTCCAAATGACTTACCTTAGACCTATGAGTCGCCGGTCAAAGCGAGAAAAATGGAGATCATTCTCTCGGTTGCGCTATCACGTGCCTATCTGACTCTTTCCACCCCACGACGATCGATGCCGCCGAAATCGTCTGCGTCGTCGGCGACCCGCAAGAAGCACGCGCGCAAGGCGGCGGGGCCCGTCGTCGAGACGGAGGGGCCGCCGCCGCGCGAGAAGAAGGGCAAGAAACACAGGTCTGACCCGCCGCGGCAAAAGGTGTACATCGCGCCGGTGAAGCCGTCGGCGGCGTTCGCGGACCCACTGGAGACGACGGGGCTCGCGCATAGGCTGCCGCCCGAATTGTTGGTCGTGCTGCGGAGCCTGGGGAAGAAGGCGCCTGTGACGAAGGTGCGGGCGCTGGAGGAGCTGCAGAGCGGGTGGGTTGACCGTTGCGGGGACGGCGAGGACGGCGACGAGAGCGTCGTGTACACGCTGCTGGACATGGTGCCGGTGTGGCTGCACCACCTGCCTGCGCATCTGCTGCACGCGGACCGCCGCATCCGGCTGCTGACTGCGTCGGTGCACGCCGCCCTCCGCCGAATCCCGCTCCTCGCCGGCCCGCTGACCGAGGAGGCCAGCGCCACCGCCGCCGGCGCCTGGGCCCTCGCCGCCCACGACGTCGACCGCGCCGTCGCCGTCGCCGCCGCCACCGCGGACCGCGCCCCCGCCGCCCCCGCCTTCCTCGCGCGCACGCTGATGCGCCCCGACGCGCTCTGGGCCGAGCTCAACCCGCCCCCGCCCGCCGCACCCGCGCCCCCGCCGGCCGCGAAGCGCCCCACGGGCGTCGCCGAGCCGCCCCCCGCGCGCGCCAAGGCCGACGAGCTCGACGAGAGCGCCTCCGACCGCCGCGCCCGCCTCCGCATCGCCGCCTTCGGCGCGCTCAAACACCTCCTCGAGTCCGCCCCCGCACACATTCCCGCGTTTCTAGCAACCCCCGCGCTGTGGTCCGCGCTCCACCACGCGCCCGTACCGCCGTTCCTGCACGACGCGCCGTCGGCCGATGAAGGCGAAGATGCGGATAGAGAGGAAGAGGCAGAGGTGGAGTGGGAGGGCTACGACGAGGGCTTCGGCGTGGGGCAGCCCGCGCTCCGGCGCGCCGCCTGGTCCGCGCTCCCCGCGCTCCTCGCACGCCGCCCGCTGCCCCCCGCCCTCGTACGCGTCCTCGCTCGCGCGGTGCTGCGTTCCGCGTGGGTCGAGCCCGATGGCGCTGTGCAGGGTGCCATGTGGGGCGGCCTACTTGGGTTCCTCAAGGGTGCGTCTTTGTCTCCTGCTCTTCCCCTCCCTTGTTGCTCGAGCGTACGAGGATGCTGATGTGCATTTTGCATTATGTGCGGCAGACCATCCCGAGGCGTGGACTTCCGCGCCGGGTGCGTACGACGAGTTCCGCGAGGCGTTCCTTGCGCGCGCGTGTGGCGGCGCGCCGGTCGCAGCGTACCCGACCGTCGTGGTCGTGCTCTCGACTGTGCCGAGCGAGGTGGGTTCTGCGTTCTGTTCTTCCTCTTTTTGTTTTGCGTTCCTGTTCTTTTCTTGCGTCCTACGTTCTGTTTTTTTGGTGGTTTTACGTTCTCGCTTCTTTTTTGGTGTCCTCGTTCCTCCTCTTTTCTAAGTATAATATCCATCCATTCCTCCGCCTTCAATCCCAATCCCAATCCCGCCCTTCTTTTTCTTTCTTTCTTTTTTGGTATTCCGTCCTTCCGACCCTCGCCCCTCGCCCCCTCGCCCGTCCACGCCCCTTCGTCCTACCCCACTTATTTGTTTTATTTTATTTTGCCCGTCTGTGCTCCCATCCACTTCATCAACCCCCCCTTGTCGCGGCGTCCTGACCTGTTTCCAACGATCGTATCGGATTCTCTTCCAAGCACCCATCATGTCCTTGTCCTCTATCCTTACCTCCCGCCGCCCACGCTTCCCTTCCTCGTTCTTGATTGATATTATCACCACCCACCATGCGCCCCTGCTTCGTTTTGCGCTGTCCGGGGTTTTGCGCCCCCATTTGTGGTTTTCGTGTCCTCGCGGCGGCCCCCTTGCTTCTTACCTCTTACCGCGTCTGGGCCCGTTTCGCTGGTGTCGTTTCGTTGGCGTCCCAGCTCCCCTTTCCCCTTCGTCCCGTGTGTCTCATGTTGTTTTGCGCGTTCCGGCTTTTCGCCTCCCCGCTGGTCCCACATCTTATACTGTGTTGTATTACTCTGTTGTGTGCCTCCCTCCTCCCCCCCTTCGCCCCTCCTTCTCTTCCTCCTGCATTTCGAACAAATACTCACGCCCACACCCCACTCTAGATCCTCGCCCCCGTCGACACGTTCTTCGAGGCGTTCTGGGCCGCGCTCGGGGGCCCGCCTACGTTGCCCTCGGACTCCACCTCCACTGTAGCAGCGGACGCTTCCGCCTCCACTCTCCATCAACCTTCCGACGCCTCGAATCTCCAAGCTGCCTCGAAGGACGACGAAGACGCCTCGGCCCAAGCTGACCCCAAACCCGCGCCTGCACCGGCGCCCGCGCTGACGACCGCGCTCCCCGCCGCACGCGCGCGCGCGGGCGCCGCGTTCGTGGGCGCGCTGCTCGAGTCCGCGGTGTTTGTCGCGCGGAGGGGGGGTGGGGTGTTCTCCTCTGCCAGTGTTGAAAGAGAGCGGGGTGGTGTGGGGATTGAGGGACACGAAGAAGGGGAAGGCCCTGGCGCGCGCCTGCTCGCAAGGGAGGTGAGGCGGGTGTGGGGGGCGTTGAGCACCGGCTCTAGGTCCGCCTCGGGCGACTCTGGCTCGGGCGACGCAAAGGATGCGTCCAGCTCAGGCGACGCAAAGGAGAAGAGGGAAGAGAATGAGCGGATGGAGAAGGAGGGCAAGGAGGGCAAGGAGAACAAGGAGAAGGAGGGGAGGAAGCCGCTGCTGCACGTCGACGCGCGGCGTGCGGCGGGGATATTGCGGGGCGTGTTGGGGGCGGCGGGTGGGGCTGGGAATGGGAACGGGGGTGGGGAGGGTGAGTTTCTTTCTGTGCTGGGACTACTTCTTTGGTTGCGACCTTGCTCGTTGATTCCGTCACCATTCACCATTTAACATTCGCCGTTCACCATCCTCTCTTGACCTTCCCTCTACCTTCACCGTTCCTCCTACTGATCTGCCCATCCCATCTCCCGTCTACCCTTGCCTCCATTCGATTTCCTTTCCTTCCTTTGCATTTCCACACGCAACCCCTCCTTTGCCTTTTCCACACTCATTTCCTTTCACACACGGACACTAACCACACCTCGATCCTACAGACCTCCTCACCCCGGCGCTCGACGCCCTGAGCGCGTGCGTGCGCGGCGCGGGCAGCACCGACGCGGGGCTGGTGTGCGCGGTGCTCGAGGCGCTCGTGGGTGATGACGAGGACGCGGACAACGTGCCCGCCCACGACGGAGGCGCAGCGCCGGAAACGGAACCGGCAACGGAGACCCCCGCCGCCGCGCGCAAACGCACGATCGACAGCACGATCCGCGCCGCGGGGCGCGCGCTCCTTGTGGGCGTGCTGCGCCGCGCGGTAAGCAGCGAGGATGCGCCGTTCCTCGTGCGCGTGCTGGGGACGTTTGGGGGAAGGGTGTTTACTGTTGGCGAGGGGGAGGTTGGAGAGGTGCGTTTCCTCTGTTCTTCGCTTTCATTCCACAAATCGCTCTCTTTTCCTTCCCATAAATGCCAGGACGTTCTCGCCGTCCTTCCTTCCCTCCCTTTATTTTTTATTCGCTACGACGAACGAACGAACGCTGACGACGACCCGCAGGCCCTCGACGCGTTGCTCGCGCGCCGCGCGTACGCGCTCCTCCTCACCTATCCGCCCTTACTGCTGGCGTACCTGACGCACCGCGCGCCGCGCCGCCAGGCGCTCTTCCGCGCCCTGCTCGCAGACATCGCGGCGCATCCCGAAGCCGCGGCGGACGCCTTGGGCACGCTGGTTGGTCCGGAGGCGGGGAAGGCGCTGGAGGGGCTGAGTGCCGTAGACGACGGGGATGCAGGCGCGGGCCCGCTCGACGCGCTCTTCGCGCCCGACGCGCCCGTGCCCCTCCCCGTGCCCGTCCTCGCGCAGGTCCTCCAGCGCGCCGAGCGCTTCCTCTCCCCCGCGGCCGCGCGCGCGGCGCTCGCCCGCGCTGTCAGCGCGTTTGTGCGCCAAGTAGAGGAGGCGGCGGCAGTGGGCGGGGGCGGGGCGCTGGGGGAGTTGGACGGCGGCGTGGCGCTGCTGAGGGGCGTGATGGGCAAGGACGGCGTGGATGTGCAGGCGCTGATGCCCGCGGTGTGGGTGCTCGCGTATGTCCTCCCGCGCGCGTGTGGGTTCGCGTCGGCGGTGGAGGGCGCGCGGGCGATGTGGGCGGAGTGGCGCGACTCCGAGGGCGCCCAAGGGGAAGTGGGTGGGGCGGTGCGCGCGGAGGTGGCGCGGAGGCTGGGGGCGATGGTGGGCAGCACGGCGGTGTGCGTTACGTACGTGCTTTTCTTCTTCTTTCCTTGGTGTAAAGTGGACGTTGATGGGTATATGCATACGCAGGCCGGAGGACGTGCTCGCCGCGCTCGCGGAGGACACGCTCGGCGCGCCGGTTGATGCCGTCACGGCGGTGTTTCCGGACCAGGCGGCGCTCGACACAATGCTCGACGCGCTGCCTGCGGGCCCGCCCGCCACGAGCCTCGCGGTGCTGCACCCGCACCTCCCGCCGGCCTCCGTCACCTCTTCAGCGGCAAGCGGCGCGCCTGCGGCCCACGACGCGCGCGGGTACACCGCGTACGCGCGCATCGTGGCCGCGCTGTTACAGGCACTCGCGGCGGACCGCCGCGCCGCGCGCGCGCACGTCTGGGCCCTGCGGCACGTCCTGGCGCTCGCCCTGTACGCGGAGGACTTGCTTGCCGTGCCCGCCGCGCCGAGCCCTGTGTTCGCCGCCTCCTCGCCCGCGCTCGACCGCGTGGCCCTACGTGAGCTCGCGGGCCGCGCGCAGCAGCTCGCGACCTACGTTCTCACCGCGGGCGCGGGCACAGACGACGGCTGGCGCACGCGGGTGCTCGCGGCGCTGACGGGCGACAAGCCGCTCGTGGGCGGGGGCGCGCTGCCGGGGCTGCTGGTTGAGCTTATTGGGTGTGCGCGGCGGACGGACGGGAGTCGGGATTGTCGGATTTTGGGGAGAGTGCTGAGGCACCTGTTGCAGGATGCGGATAAAGCGGAGGCGGATCTCTGGATGGCGTTTGCGAGGAAGATCGAGAAGAGTGGTATGTCTATTTTCCATCACGAGAAAGACTGGTTCTCATATTTGTGTTAGCTCCAGAGACGTGCATCGCCATCGTGTCGGCCGTCAGCGACTCGACGCTCGAGCCCCCGCGCTTGGAGCGGTACCGGAACGAGCTCGCCGCGGACCTGTTGGGCGTCCCCGCGAGCAAGGCGAACACGCTGGGCCTGCTAACGCTGCGGAAGCTCGCAGCCAGCGCACCGGACGTCGAGTCGGATGTGGTGTTCCTCCCGCAGCAGCGGTCCGTGAATATCTTCAAGGCGTGCCAGCAGTGGGTCTCGTCCGACGAAGACATCGAGGAGGAGCTCGAGAGCGCGATGACCCTGGTGTTTTTCTACCTCGCGCCGCTGCTCCAGAATGTCCCCGGGACGCACTGGGATCTGATCTTTGATGTGCTTGAGAGTAATCTTGAGGTACGCGTCTTTGATGCTTCTGGACGTAGCGTACTTATCATTGGGCTCAGAATGCTGCGCTCACGGACGACGACACTCTGGTTGCACTGGCGCGGACGCTACGGCTCATTATCCTCATCCAGGACCTGGCGCTCACCAACAAGACCCTCCGGGCGAGCTGGGAAGAGCGGCAGATGCAGATCCTCACTATGGTGCGCGATTTGGCGGCTGGGCAATTGGGTATGTTCCTACCTTCAAAACACGATCCACACTCACTCCTGCAGATGACCTCGCTGCATCGACTCCTCGCTCCACCTGTCGCGAACTTGTCTTGTCCATCGTTCAAGACCTGCCGGCGTCGCTGATCACTGAAGACACTCTGCCAAAGGTGGGCTTACATAAGCGTCACACGCAGAACCTATCTGACGAACATTTTGCGCAGATGTGCCATCTGCTGGCAGACCCGTCGGTTGACGTGCAGAAGATGACCTACCAGCTGCTCGCCGTTGCTGCCCGCAAGCGCACTGAACACTTTGTCATCGAGGCGGGCGTGGATGTCGATGCTGCGGTGAAAGCAGACCTCCCGCTTGAGTTGCTCGATATTCTGCAGACGAGCCTCAATTTCAATCAAGGGGACCTCTTGGATCTTGAGGAGTCGGTGCGTTGGGTGTGCCGCGGGGGCTTAGAGACGCTGATTCGTCGATAGACTGTCTTCGGGTATCTACTCGGCTGGATGGTCATTTTCGACCTCTTCATTGACGCGGTAGGTTCTTGCTTGTTCCTCTGCATTACATTGTCGTCTTACGTCAGCCCAGTCGCTGAAAGTGAGGTTGAGTTACATCGATCAGCTTCGGACGCTTGACATCATCGGGACGTCGTTCATACCAAACCTTCTAAGTCTACTAGGAGTCGATCAAGGCATCCCGAAAGCTTTTAAGCTGGATCCATGGTCTGTCGACGAGTATTTCGTTCAGTGCAAGTTGTCTCTGGACCGCTTCGGATACCTAGCTGACACGACCTTGCAGTGTATGAACCCGGGAGTACTTGGAGCTTCCAGGTCCTCGCCGCCCATCTGTACTACCGGGCGCTCCTGACTGTCCCGTCCCTCATATATAACTGGGTTCTGGACTGCAAGGACCGCCAGCTGTCATCCAGTATCGCCACATACACGTCGCTGCACTTTTCTCCTGTCCTAATACGGGCGGAGCTGGCGCATGTGAAGAGCCCCGAGACGACGGCCGAGCTAGTGGATGAGAACCTCACCATCAAGGTGGCTACGGCTGTCAACGAGGTCGTTGCGTCGTATCTCGTCGACGAGCACCAGCTCGAGATCAAGCTCAAGATCCCGTCAGACTGGCCGCTCCATAAAATAGAGGTCAAGGACGTTCAGAGAGTCGGTGTAGAGGAGACGCGGTGGAGGGCGTGGATCCTTGCGGTGCAGCAGACGCTGTGGTCTCAAGTGTGTTCCTCGTCCTTCCTTAAGTGCACTGTGTTGACAGTCGCCTGCAGAACGGCAGAATCGTAGACGGCATTGGCCTTTTCAAGAAGAACGTCACAGGGCACTTCGAGGGGCAGGTCGAGTGTGCCATCTGTTACTCGTAAGTGTCCCGCTCCTTCGCCGGGCTACTGCTCGTACTGACTTCCATCGACAGAATCATCAGCGTTATGGATGGATCTCTGCCCCGCAAACCGTGCAAAACATGCAAAAATAGATTCCATTCCGGCTGTCTTTACAAGGTTTGCACTCTATATCGCTATACGGTCGTCGTACTGAACTGCATGTATAGTGGTTTAGCTCGAGTCATTCGTCGAGCTGCCCGCTGTGCCGATCGGACATATTTTAGGAACTTTAGAGAATACATACTGTGTAATGTTAATATCACCTCCAAGATACAGACAAACGTATCGAAACAGCTTGACTAGGGAGAAGCACTGATACACAGGAAAGCTTTGTCTGCAGGCGGGCGGGTCGATGATGCGAGCTTTTTTCTGTGTCACGAACTTCCAGTCGCCAGTTTCGCTTAGTACGCGTCGTTTACTTTTCTATAATTTACTTTATATACTACTCTCGCGTCTAATTGGCGAACGAGCATGTGGCACTATTGGTAGTAGCAAAGCTGCATCTGGGACCCATATGGTCCCGAACACCCGCAGGCCAAACGTAGCGGGCACACGGTGTGCACCGCGCGGCGCGGAGCTCGTGCATGGCGCCGTCCGTGGCGAGTTTGCGTTCGTACCCGGGTGTCTGCAGGCTGCGTCTCTGGGCACGTCGACGTCCCTCCGCTACCTCCTCGTCCTCACTCTTCACAGGCACGCACTTCTAGCAGCGCATACATGAGCCGCTCCCCGCGCTGCGCACGCACGCCACCGCGGGCCTGCTGGTCCGAAATAGAGTGTTTCGGTCTCGGAGTGGTGAGAAGGACTGTAAGGGGAAGGAGGGGAAAGGAGGGGTCAACGGGCAAGAGATGGTGGGGGGGGGGCGTTGAATCGTGTAATTCGGCATCGGCGGCGTCTGCGTCTTCCGTCGATTCGTCTCGGGGAGCGCGCCAAGTGTCTGTCTCGGCTGGGAGGCCGTCGGCCGCTGAGGGAAGGGAGTCGGGTCGAAGGCGGAGGCAGAGAGCAGCGCAGGCGAGGCCCGAAGGGCAGCCTAGAAGGCGTCGAGGATCATGTTAACGGGGAGAATCTAACGAATTGGTGTTAACGGGGTGTATGTTTTTTAAAAAAAACTTGAAGAGGGATGGGAAATAGAGGATGAGGTGGAGGGCGGGAATTTAGATAGTCACATAGGCAAATAAAAACACGAGGGCGTGTTGGCGACGCCGGACATGAAAGCGAAAAGGAAAAAGACAAGAGAGACGCGAGTGACGGAGGCCAGAGAAGGGAAGAGGGAAAACGAAACGAATAGATCCGGATGAGGGCAAAACGATGCAGCGGGGAAGACATGAAACGAGAAGGTCAACAAACCTCAAGTAATCAACACGGTCGACACGGTCGACAGCTCGACTAGCAAAGAGCCGGTGCGCCCTGAGCGCTGAGCCCTGGCGTCTCCAACGAGTGTGCCACGGGGTGCGTGTGTTTTTGCGCGGCGCCTCCGCCTCGGCGACGGGCTCCGCCGCCGAGCACGCGTGCTTCTTGCGGGTCGCCGACGACGCAGACGAGTTAGGCGGCATCGGTCGTCGTGGTGTCGAAAGAGTCATAGGCACGTGATAGCGCAACTGAGAGATTATGATCATCTCCATTTCGATTTCTCGCTTTGACCGGCGGCGACTCGTTGGTGGCTCGAAATGTTGAACTAATTTATTCCTTTCCTTGGACGCTCGATATCGACGGAAGCTACATATTTGCAAACACCGGAAATCGTCCCCATTAAATTTCCGACAGAAGTTGGATTCAGCCGGGCCACTGACTTTGGACTCTGACATACTTACCACGAAGCCCAACCAACCCAATAATGGTCTGATAGCATAACAAGTTAGTGCACCTGCATCAAATGTAGTCTTTCCTTCAAACTGATTTCTGCAGAAGATCCCTGTTCAATCCGGGGTCAGGCCATAGTCCATGAGTAGCTTGTTTTTTTTTCCCTCCTTTTTGTTTCAACTCTTGACGAAAGCCGGTCTTGGGAGAACTTGAATTCTCTCGAGCTCCCGAGAACCCACCCAACCTGCAGCTAGAATACATGTAAATTCAACTTCAGTTCAAATTCAATTACACCTTGCACATCTCCAATTCTTTTATTGGCTCAGTCAAAGAATCAAAGTGCTTAGAAGGGGCCTGATAGCACAACTGGTTAGTGCACCTGCAATGAATATTTCAATTATTTCATTCTGCAGAAGATCCCTGTTCGAATCAGGGTCAGGCCATAACGATTAGGTTCGTTCTCTTTCTCTTATATGCATTCGCACCTTATCTGTTCCTTCCTACTTTTACATTCCCTTCCCCAGACTTTTAGGCAGACAAGATTTCGAAGGACCCCATAAATTCACGCAAGCAAAAGCACGTAATTCCAACCTCGCAGTTCAACTTGAACCTCCCGTTTCCATGCCTTCAAAGATCCAAGGAAGTTAACGGTATTGGCCTGATAGCACAACTGGTTAGTGCATCTCCTAATGCTTACAGCTCCCCCTGTTGACGGAGAAGATCCCCGTTCGATTCGGGGCCAGGCCATGACTCTGGTGTGATTGCTTTTTGTCTTCTCCCTCACTTTCTCTCTTGTTTTCAACTAGCCACCCTTCGAACAACCCTCGTCCCATTTACATTTCGGAATTAAAGCACAGATAAGCCAAAGTGAAAGAAGTAGAAAAAAATTCAACATGGAATTCGACCTCAGATCCACAAGAGGCGAGCAATCTCTGGATCGCGGAATTTGATCTGTCCACGTGAGTGCCACTGATGGACAGCGGCACAAGCCTCGGCTTTGATCAGATCAATATGGCAATGCTGCCGGCCGACTCCAAGCCGACTCTACAACTTCTCGATAATTCTTAGAGCTCGCTCTCAAACAAAAAACTAGATGTAAAACCAATGTAAAACCCATGTATTTTTTTTTGAACTATGGAATAAAATCTGCATCTGCGTCATCTTCGTCACCTCCGCCACCTGCTTGTTCCTTATAGGGACCTTTGCAGTAATACTATCCTCCTCCTCCTCCTCCTCCGCCAAGATCGTTGGGATCAAGTGACGCGGTTGCGCGAGAGGTACGCGCGATTCGATGGCGACGTGGAGTACCGGCAGGCAACGCTGCGGGTCGCTTCTCTGCTGTGGATCGACCAACTGGTATCGGTTCTTGAAGCCGACAATCTTCGCCTTGGGCCAGCCTAATCTTCACGGTCAAAACCTCTCGGGTTTCTGGTGTGGCCGTGAGTTCCCAGCCGGGGTGATTATCAGCAAGATGGGCGGCCATATTGTACTTCCAATGGGTGTCCGGGCATAGTGTGCATCGCAATGGGCAGGGTTTCCAGCAGTGGACTTTACAATATGCACAGAGTTATTAGCCTTCCATCTTGAGTGCTGCAGATTTGCACTGGCATGCGCTGAATTGGTGGATGAAAGCCAGACGTGCTTGACGTGCCCGTAGGTGGTGGTTAATTGCAAGTGTTTGGCCAATTGATGGCCGACTCGACGCCGCTGACTCAGACCTGCCTTATTTGGGGGGTAGGTACCCCGTGGGAATTTATCCGCGATAAGGAGATCGCACGCCTCTTGCAGATCCAACTCAAATCAACCTCCCACATCCCCTGTGCCATTTTCCATTGACTCAGCCAAAGACCCAGAACATTGAGGAATGGCTTGATAGTGCAGCTGGAAAGTGCATCTACTAGTGTCATGCAGGTTTCTACAGCCGGCCTCAAAAGTTTGTACAGGTTTTCCAAATCGGTGCTGCTCCTGATGTGCTTACAGTTGTTTGCCTGCCTGACTTGCGAAATTTGCTTCCAACTTGATACACCAGCCCTCTCTGGTCACATAAATTGAGGTCAAATGAATCCAATCAGTGGCTTCACGCAGCGGCAGGCGGCCCTCCTTCGATTTACAGGACAGCTATAAATATGCCGCTGCTATTCACAACAAAGTCACGGAGGGTTGGTTCTCATGGGCAACTTGCTGGAGACCTGACAGGAACTGAGCTTGTTCTAAGGGCCGAGATGAATTTAACAAATTTCATCATTAAATTTAGGTTGTGCTGTGGGACCTTCTCTCTGTTCCAGATGTGACTCAGATCAATGTGGCCTTAACCAAGATGAAGGATGCCTGCTAGGACATGGGGAATGAGCCTGCTTATAATGCTGCTTGAATATTGAATGTTACTTGATGTGTGCAGATACTGTACAGGTGTGTATAGATGCAACATAACACGTAGCAGAGGCCTCAAAATTGTTGCCAAAACTGCAAAAGTAACGCTCCAAAATGAGAATTGGAAGCTATTTTTGAAAAAAAATCGGTTCTGCGGGGCCGGATTTTCCTTATTTGGAAGCCAAATCACTAAGTATGGTAACCAGTTGCTAACTTTGAACCTGTGGCTGTGCATAACGCTCCTGGGAGCATTCCATCCACACACACCTGTACTGCTTGTAGCCTGCGAGAGAAGTGCAATGGCTCATGGAGTGACATGTGATTGGGACCCTCTTCTCCTTTACCACACAAGTTTAGACCCGTGCCTTCGGCGCGCCACGTTTGCAGCTAATTTTCAGTTGCGGGGTTTTTTTAAGAAAAGAAATTTATATGTGTGGGCGCCGACTATGTCGGCACAGACCTTGCTTGCAGCAAAACCTTTTTTTCCCCCCCCTTTGAACTGGAGTGATATATCGCTAGTAGAGACAATTGTACAATTGAAATTTCATTTCTCCTTCAACCTTCTCCTGCTCCAGCTTGTTCGCAACATTTCAATGAATTAATGGTGGAGTGCAGCTCGGAGAAATGGCAACACACACTTGGAGCTCACCGAGGCTCTTCGTTGAGTTGCTAATCCTAGGGACTGCCAGGGGTCTCCGCACGATTCTACATGTGCGCGGTGGTATACTCACTAATACTCCGAACTGAGCATTCAGCTTGCAGTTACAACCAAGGACTTCGATCTTTGAGATTCCAATGGCTGAGGGATATGATTGTATATAAAATGGTCTGTCACCGTCTGTGTCAACTCATGTCTGCAGGATTCGACTCAGCTAGCCGACTTTAAAAGTGTCTTAAGACTTAAAATCTCCGGCACCTGCCACCTGCCTACATGTTATAGATCCCAGATTAAACACAAATGTAATAATTTCTGGGTGCTGGAGTGCATTTTTACTTGAAAGGGATTCGCAGAATCGCAGTACCGGAAATTTTGGTCATGTGAGGAGATTCGCGCAATGAAGTGATGTTTGTTGGATTCAGAATATTGAATCAAGGAGGTCTCTGAAAATGTTCGAGTCGAGTAGAGAGATCGGAAGATTTCAAAACGGGGTGTCCTCATGTACACGTGGACTCGGAAAGATTCGGCGAAAGGATCAAACCGAGTGGGCTGGGTCCCACGCAATTTTGAGGTTCCAGATACCTTGTCAAGCAAGGTAACATATACTTGGCCATCAACTACTACTACAGCTACCTAAACTACCTGTAACAGAAGTCAGTATCACAGATCTGTTTCAGAGCGGCAAAAGTTAGACTGATACAAAGAAAATAGAAAGCACCTGCATTCAGAGCCAGGCTGCAGCTGATTTGGAATTAGTAGGGCCAAATCTGAAGAGTCAATTGTGGGTGCACACAGAAGATCAGAAAAGCACAGTGAAAAGTGGTGGGGGAAGTTGAATGAAATGTAGTTGACAGATAGGGGTATAGCTGGAAATCATCAAAGAGGTTACAGGAATTGAGAGGAGAGAGGGAGTAACAAACCTGGAATGGGAGGGAGCAGAGAGTAAGATGAGGGGCAGAGGCAAAGTGTCCTTATCATTAATGAAATCTGTGTTGAGGCCTTGAGGAGCGGCAGCAGGGCGAGAGGTCACGTGACATTTCATGTGACTTAGTGGCAGTGTTTTCATGTGACTTTTGGGTGTGGCGGTGCTGAGCTCTTTTCTTATATAGGATTTGAGTAGCGGCAAGCGCGGTTCTAAAATCGTGCGCTGACTAAGCTTGATTGGGACCTTTTGATGGCAAGGCACCTTCCATGCACATTTTTGTCCTTTTCGCCCATAAGATAGGCCAACTGCGGGGCGGGCGCTATAAATGCTTCAAATTATGTGTCTGGCAATTTTTGTGAGTTTCAGGGCTTTTGTTTCAGCATAGGGCATGCAAATTGAGCTTTGTTTGTCCGAGTTTTCACGGTGATCCAGACGGCCTCAATATACGCTCCCACGGACTCAATATGGTCCAAGAAACAGGCCCAAATATTTTTTAACCCATTATACATGTATTGTTGGGAATTTTTTTCCGATATTTAGCTCTGTAAGGGTGTTTATTTTGCCAATTTTCGACCAGAGCTGAGCTCCAAAAAATCTGTTCCCAAGAATACATGTAGAATGAATTTAAAGCATTTTTGGGCCCTTGATGGGTGCAATAGAAGTGGTCGTTGATTTTATACTAGAGCCGTCCACTGAGACTCAGATTTTGGCAGGGCATCCAAATCCGGAAGGCATGGTGATGCCATCAATTTCCTGTCAAATTGCCGCTACTCATAGGATTGTTCCCACAGGACCCTTGCTGCATGCCTCACACAGCAGCATCTATTTCTTCTTTTGTCCAATCTGGAGCCACGGAATTTCGATTTGGGATCGGGTGATTATCATTGATGTAGAATTGTAGAGTGTGGCAAAAATGGGCCAACCATTGAACTGCACCAATAGTCAGATAGCAACACAGCTGAGACGTACAACTGAAATAGACCGTGGAACAAGACTGATAATAAGACACAGGCTACCCACACTCATGAGAGTATCATGGAGTTGAACACGAACCACTTGATTAACGTGATATGTGTCAAGGACACTGCCTTGCCATGCTTACATATAAGAGCCTCATCTCCGGAGTTCGTAGTCCACCATTCCAAGATGTCCCCCCAACCCACTGTTACTGATATTCATCTGAATAACACCATCAGCTGTTTGACCCCAGTTATTACAGTCCTCAATGAGCTCAGTGATGTGTTTGGTACCCCATTTTTGCCGGCCATCTCAAACACCACTCTCTCTTTAATTACTGCAGTGGAGGTAAGATATGTCCTTTACAGTTGGCTGTAGGTGCTCATATGGTATGGCATAGAATGTCAAGAAGAATAAGGAAGACTGCATTCAACTCCTGGAAAATGTTTATCAACTGCTTTGTGCTATTATTAATCTCCATATCACGTCTGAAACCAAGGGAAATCTCCCCCCTGCAACTTTGGACCATGTCGGGAAATTCACCAAGTATGTGTGATGCTACTTACTATAAGTACAATTCATGGTTTATCTAGGACACTTCACAAGATTCATGCATTTGTTGAGACACAGCAGGATGGAAGCAAGATCAAGCAATTACTTCGCCAGACTGAGACAAAGACACTTCTCAGTGAATGTCGAGTGGGACTACAGCAGGCTTTGGAGATGTTCAAGGTACATTGTTCCCCTCCATGGTGGATGTCATGGGACTCACAAACTTCATGTAGACTGGGACTTGCATCACACTTGGTAACATTCGGCAGATGCAGCAAGAGGCAGACTTGATGCACAAGGAAGTGCTCGAGTTGATTTCAACCTTGTCAGATGAGACAATGTCTGATGGGGCCTCCTCAGTATGAAGTTTCTCATCCTTGCTCAAAGTCATTTTAATCTGTTGCACAGATGTATAAGACTGGTGGCTCCCAGAATAGGTAATTTGTTCATCTTTGGTTGTTGATTCAGATTAAATTGTTAACCTCCTTAAGCTCCAACTCTATTTCAATGTTGCCATCCAAACCAAAGATATTTTATGGCCGTGAATCAGAACTTCAGAAGGTACTGGAATTACTCCAGCAAGAAGCACCGAGGATTGTGATTCTAGGTGCTGGTGGAATGGGCAAAACAAGCCTAGCCAAGGTCACACTCCACCACCCAGACATTGCCACCAAATATGAGCAGTGCTTCTTTGTAGTTGCAGACTCTGTCACGACCAGTATTGGACTGTCAGTCCTGATTGGGGAACACATAGGATTGAAGCCCAGCAAAGATGCAACAAAACAAGTGATACACTACTTTGCCACAAATGGACCTGCACTGCTGATTCTTGATAATATGGAAACTCCATGGGAGCCCATTGAGTCCCGTGGGGAGGTGGAAGAGCTTTTGTCCAAACTCACTGATGTCCCACATCTTGCACTTGTGGCAAGTCTCCATACCCACCCCTGTTTACATACATACTGACATCCACATAGATCACCATGAGAGGTGCAGAACGGCCAGCCAAAGTCCGGTGGACTCATCCATTCCTCTTGCCTTTGAAGCCATTGTCAGATATGGCTGCTCGAGAGACATTCTCAGCCATTGCTGAGGACAGTTATGACAGCAAGGATGTTGATGATATCCTTGCCTTGACGGATAACATGCCACTTGCTGTTGATCTTATAGCCCATGCTGTGGACTTTGAAGGAAGCTGCTCTACTGTCTTGGCTCGTTGGCATACAGAGAAAACTTCCCTACTTTCAGCCGGCAATGACAGAAAATCCAATTTGGACAAATCAATCACAATTTCACTTTCCAGCTCCCGTATGAGCACTGGTGCCAAGGACCTATTGAGTCTACTCTCAATACTTCCTGATGGTCTATCTGATGTTGAGCTTCTCCAAAGCAAGCTCTCCATCCAGGATGTCATGACATGCAAAGCTACATTGCTTGCAACTTCTCTGGCATATATTGATGAGAAAAGGCGGCTGAAGTCACTGGTGCCCATTCGAGAACATATGCAATGCTTCTATCCTCCATCTCCACTTGTTGTTTTCCAACTGCAAACATACTTTCATCAGCTCTTGGATCTGTACCACAATTATCCTAGAACTCAGCAGGGGGCTGGCAGAGTCAATCACCTAGGATTCAATGGTAGAAATATACTGGAATTGCTGCTCCAAGGGTTGCACCAGGATAACCCAAACTTGGCAGAGACAATCAACTGCACATTTTCTCTGAAGCGTTTCCTGGAATCTACGGACTCTGGGTATTTTTATCTGATTCCGATGTTAATGGATTCGGTTGAAGCCCTTCTTCCTGGGAATTGTGACGAAAAGCTCAAGGCTCAGCTCATCATATGGCCCATCATATGGAAGTTTGAGTCAAAAAGCCCATCTCTTTCTACCCATGCAGATTCGTTGATTACACAGGCTGTCTCCCACTTCCGCATCTTCAACAACCTGGCCCTTGAGTGTGAGTCCCTGTATTGCTTCGATTTTTGAGGTCTCAATCGAATCAACTTTAGGGAAGTTTTACCTTGAAGTGGGACTTTACTACTTCCATGTTGAAAGGAAATTATCTGTGGCCCTGAAATATCTGCACAAGGCACTTCATTCAGCAAAATTTCATGCAGATATAAGGCAGCAAAGCTTGGTATTGAATCATCTGGGTCAAATACAACTAGCCATCGGGGATTATCATGCAGCTCAAAGGCATACCCAAGCTTCACACCGACTTTCTGAGGGATCAGGAGACTTGCATTCTCAAGCAATAGCCCTATCACTGTCAGCCCAATGTTATGAAGCCTTTGGTGACCTTAGAAATGGCATACACCTGTTTGAGAGGGCGATAAAGCTAATGGAGCTTTGTGGTACAACGACTGGAGTTACATATAGAACTGTATTGCAATGCCTGGCAGAGACCCATTTCCTGAAATCAGAATATGCTAAGGCCCGCAATATCCAAACTCAAATTGCCCAAAACTGTACTGCTCAAGATTCATCTATATATGCTTGGGCTCTCCTGAGTATTGGGGAACTTGATATCATGATGGGTGCATGTAAACAGGATGTCTTGCATAATCTTGACCAAGCAAAAGTCCTGCTTGATTCCAATAAGTATAGACTTTATGATGTTGTGTCTGCCAGGATACACTGTGACCTTGCATTAGGAAAACTGCATCTCAGAGAGGGAGATATCTTCACTGCAAAGGGCATATTTCAGACTGTTTTCAAGTCAACATGGGGAAATGATTCTCAAGCTGTACTAGTGTGCATGGAGAGCCTTGCTGATGCCAGTTGCTGGCCTGAGAGTGATTTCTACTGGGCCACTGGGTGGACCATGGTATATCTAGGATATGCAAAGAAATTGCAGAACAAATTGGCACTTTATCAGGCATTCCAGTTCCTTGGAGATGTATTTCAAGCCCAAGGTGATACTACTACTTCAACAGCCCTATTTACTGTTGCTCTGGAAGGATTTACATGGATGGATATTCATCGCAGCAGAGCTGAATGCATGCTCCGACTTGGTGATCTGGTAAAGGGCCAGGGGGATGTCTCAAAAGCAATCGAGGTTTGGAAGACTGCCAAACCATTGTTCAAGTGTTCATCCCAAGGAAAGCAAGTTACACAGATTGACGAGAGGCTTATGTCAATTGCCAACAATGTGCTGGAGGAAACCATGGATAGTTGGAGGTGTTTTGGACAGCTCAATGCACCAACTGCAGCAGTGGCTGAGGAAACTCCCACAGAAACAATGGCTGGTCAGATGGAAGTTGAAGGAGGAGAAAAGGATCAGGAAAAGGAGTTGGTTTGAGTTGGAGACCCTCTGTAGTTTCTTTTTAACTAGCTCCAAAGGGCTTGGCTAGCTCCTTATTCAACGGCCTGGATTGAAATATGATTGTATTTATTTACTAGCAGCCATGCTCCACTACAGTCTTGTAAATTTTGTGGGAGATATATGGTGGAGGGTGGATAAACAGCAGGTGCTTGCATGCAATATTTAATCAAGCTGCATGTCATCAACCTTTGGTTGGTTCCTTGCAGCCCTATAGAAAGTGAACTAATTTCTGATGTCCAGTGCAGAAATCTTCAATCTATCACTTTACGGCTTGCTTTAGCTTCCTGCTGGTAGTACTCCTCCCAGAAAACTCGTTAAGGACTCAGACTGGACTGAGTACTGATCATGAACCAAGTAAGAAATGCAACACACATTGGAGAGATTGCAGAATTTCGGCATGGATCCAGTTTTCTAATACCCAAATTCCAAACAAAGCACTCAAGGATTCCATTCAGAGTATCTTACCCTCATTTTCCCTACGGTATCTTTGTATCTATTGTGAAACACATCTGTACCAATGTTAAATGATCTCAGATATTCGCCAAAGGACTCATGATTGATGTGTGTGCGTGCAGTAGACTTAATCCCTTGGCCAGACCCATTGCGTAGCTACCGGTGAACATCTTGACAATTATAGACAGACACTGTGTTCACATCAGGAAAACCTCAAATTACTATGAGCTACTGTATAGACCCACATAGACACTATAGACACCATAGATGCTATAGACATGTTGCTATATTGTCTATATGTGTCTATGTGTGTCTATAAAACACCTCATAGACACCATAGCAATTTGCATTTTTCCTGATGCAGCCGCTTCCTCACCCTGATGCCAGGTGCTGGAGACAGCCTGATCACAATATCAGACTGTGTCTAGGGGACATCGATGGGATGCATAGTACAGGTGCTGTTCAACTTGGTCGGCATTGGCACATGCCAGAACTCCCGGCTCAACTTGTGATATTTGTTCCTTTGAGGCTCCTGTGCTGTGTGGTTGTCCTGGGAGCTACAGATGTCAACACAGAGAAGCTAAATTTCTCTGTATGACTGCCATGTAGACTGTGCTGAGACCGGTTGGTTCAATTGAATTTCCGAGTCCAAGCACAGAATCACTCCTTTGAAACCACAGCCCACAAAATAAATCCAATTTGAATTCCAACCCCAGTTGAACCTCCCTTCCCACCATTAGGGGCAGTCAGAGTAGCGGATTATAGAGGGATTATGGCGCTGGATTATGGAAGGATTATGGGAATTATTTAAGCGTGGGATAATCCATCAAAACCATAATCCACCATAATCGCATAATCTCCTCCGGAGGAGATTATGCAGGGATTGAGATTATGGCAAGGATTATGGTCGGATTATGGCCTTGAGCATAATCTTGGATTAATCACGGTTAGCATAATCCTCTCACCATAATCCGGGGCGGTCAGAATAGAATGTGATTATGCCGCGATTATGGAAGATTATGGACCTTTTTAAATCCCATAATCCTGCCTTAATCCTTCTCATAATCCCTCCGTAATCCTGCCATAATCCGCTACTCTGACTGCCCCTATTGTTTGCCTCAGCTGAAGATTTGAAGTGTTTGTTAATGGTCTGATAGCACAACTGGTTAGTGCATCTGTATTGATTATGACCTGCACATTCTCTGCAGCAGATCCTTGTTTGATCCGGGGTCAGGCCATGTCCAAATGGGGAGCTTTTTTTTTTCTTCCCGCATTTTTCGTTTTCCTCTCAGACTCCTGACTCTTCCATGTGAGTCCCCTCTTCTTCTTATTCTTTGCAACAAAATTCAGACTCAGATCATTCTGATATATATCAACCCCCCGGTCAAAGAAGCAATGACAACTAGAAATGATAAATTCAACCTCGCAGTTCAACTTCCCATCCCAGGCCTTAAGGAGTGTATTCGGAGATCCAAGGAAGCTAATATTGGCCTGATAGCACAACTGGATAGTGCATCTGCTAAAGTTACAATTTGTGCATCAAAAATTTCAGTAGAAGAACCTTGTTCAATTCGGGGTCAGGCCATAGCCAAGAATTGAGATTTTCTTTTGTGACTCTTTCTTATTTATTTTCGCCTTTTGATTCTTTGTACAAGCCACTTCTCATTTCGCAACCAACTTTCTGAATCCAGACCCACACCCAAAGAAGGCAAAAATAAATTCAACCTGGAAGTCAACACAAAGTTCAATGTCCCACATCTG
Source organism: Mycena latifolia (assembly GCA_029289555.1). Lineage (NCBI taxonomy): Eukaryota > Fungi > Basidiomycota > Agaricomycetes > Agaricales > Mycenaceae > Mycena > Mycena latifolia. The sequence goes on along the minus strand of JARJLE010000011.1, from coordinate 660,073 downwards.
CAAGGCCATCTACCTTTGACACAGATTCAAAATGCTCAGTAATGGTCTGATAGCACAATTGGAAAGTGCATCTACATTCATTGTAGACACTGGTTGAAGCTTTCAAATTTTTGACTGAAAAAACTGGTGAAAAATGTTTTGAATTTTCACACAAGGTTTTCACCAAAAATGTACTATTGGAGACTGGGTAGTTGACCAACCTAGGTAGTTGACCATTTGGATACCAGAGACTGGTGTGCTGAGGTATATTGATATTTTGTCCTGGGGGAAGGGAATAGGACCTCTGGGGCCCACTGGCACCAAATGCGGAGGCGAAGTGATGGGTTGATCAAAAGCTGTGCCTTGTTTGATTGCAGGCCGAGGCGTGAGAACATCATTTTCTTAACTCCGGACACCTATCGACACTCATTTCTCGGCCAACTCTTGGTCAATCCATGACTTTGGGGGCTCATTTTGAAGCCTAGATTCTAGGCATTGACATAGGGTATTGGGTGGTCTTCTGATTCCGCATCCTTTCTTAAGAGAGTCTGTGAACCATTCAAATCTAACACTAAGTGGGACAACTTGACGACCCGCGCCGTAGGCGAACCCTTGATGCTAAGGGCCTTGAACTTGGGAAGGACCATCAACAGGTCAGACTCTTTATGTTAAGTCCTAGTCCACAATTATATGAACTTAATGCCTCTCTCACTGCTATCTAATGCACTAAATCACCATAATTCTGTAAGCCGGACTTCAAGATTTTTTATAGGAGTTGTGTGCATCGAGTGGGGGAAGTTGGTATTCAAGGACATTGATGTACATCGTATGAAGCCATAACTAACTTATTTTGGCTCCTTGTACACTCTTACCGTTAAGCTTGACTCAATTAGTGATGGGGATTGATTCTGCATCTTGTCTAATGCTTCCGACGTAAATATTCAACCCCAATATATGGCCCCGACCATCGGTTTAAATACATAGAATTGTCAATTAGTATCCCCCATTGGCCTCCAAATTTGCTGCGACCCCTAATCCGATGAGGAATACTGCCTTTGGGGTGGTGGTCAAGTACCCTAGCATTTGGCTATTTTTGGCATCCTGCCGAAGAAAATTCACCCCGCGCTCAGATCCCCACCTAAATTCGGTCAAATTGGTTTGTCTAATTCGTAAGATGTATGCCTTCATTCTGAGCAACAGGGGACCCTGACAACGCACTAAGGTCCTTTGCCCACGGGTGAAAACCCTTAGGTGGTCCAGTACCTAGTCTCTAATAGTAGGTGAAAAATTCAAGAGTTTTTCAGCAGTTTTCTATTTTATTTTGAAAATTTCACCTAAAGTTGAGAAACTTTTGAAAATAATTCAACTTTTTTACCTACATTTTTGGCGAAAAACCTCTGTAAAACTCAAAACATTTTTCACCAATTTTTTCACTCAAAAACTTGAAATCTTCAACCAGTGAGAATCCTATGAAAGCTTCTGCAGAAGATCCCCGTTCGATCTGGGATCAGGTTATGGATGTTTTAATGAATCCCTTTTTGTCTACTCCTTCAGGCTCTTTCTATTGTTTCCAATCACCGACCCTTGATAAAAGCACCTGTCTCATTTACCTACTAGTAAGTATAGAATTACTCCCTTGAACCCAAGTGAAAGAAGAAAGGAATAAAATTCAACCCAGAATTCAACCCTGCAGTGCAACTTGAACCTCGTATGTTCCTCAATGGGACCACCGCAGTAATACATCCTCCTCCTCCCAACTTAAATTGGTTAGTGCATCTGCTACAAATTGGCAAGAGTTTAGAGTCTTTCAGCTCCACGTTCGATCCGGGTCAGACCATAATCAACCTTAATCATTTCTTTTTTCTCTCTTCTACCCCACTCTCTCTTGTTTTCAATCACCCACCCTTCATACAAGCTCCCTGCCTCATTTCAAAATTCAGGCACAGATAAGCCCAAGTGAAAGCAGCAATAAATGTCAACCTTGTAGTTGAACCTCCTGCCCACATATCCCGGGCCATTCCATGACTCAGCCAAAGATCCAATAGACTTAAGAGTGGCCTGATGGCACAATTGGATAAGTGTATCTGCATTAATTTGCGGTTGCATAAGTAGTTCTGCAGAAGATCCCCGTTCGATTTGGGGTCGGGCCATACATAACCTGATTTGGATTTTTTGTTTTGTTTTTATTCCCCCTCTCGACCGTACGGAGCAGTCCGAGAACTTCGCAATCGACTAAATTCCTCCGATTTCCTAGTATTTCTGTCAAACTGATTCGACTGTAGCGTACACTACAGAGGCTAGTATACGTAGGTACAGTACCCATATTTTCCTCAATGAGACCAGCGCGGTAATATATCCTCCTCCTCCACAACGCATGCCAAAAAAGTAAGTTCTCATTTATTTTTACTTAGAAACATGGAAGATGCTACCTGTTCAAACGAATAGTGAAAACCAATACTCACCTTTTCCGACGAAGGGCAGCCAGGATTTGGCCAGGATCGCAAGACGCGCGCTCGGGAAGTTCAACACGCTCTGAGGGACATTCAGAGTTCCGTCGGGAGCGGCAGTGTCATTCGCCACGGCGAGTGAAGGGTCCTACGAGAGGTTCAGTAAATCCCGGAGATGAGCCTACCGACTACAGGTGGCAATGACGGCGTTGCAGCAGGTGAAGAACGGGTACCTGAAGCGAAGATGAGCAGTAACAGGAAGTCTCGAGACGAAATTGTTACCTACGTAGAGTTGGTGAACCCCGTCGAGGTTGTCGTCGCCGAAGGCGGCGAGTTTAACAATAAGAGTAACTCGATATTTTTAGCAACAGGAAGAGGGAGAAGAATGACCAGCAGTATCCACGATTCTAGGGCTCGCGTTCTACGAAGCGGGGAGGCGGATCCTCTGCAAGATAAAAAGCTGGCTGCACAAAGCGGAAGCGGCGAACTCCTCGGCGCTCTCAATGCAGGGAAGGGACGTCTCGAGGCTCGCTCAGGCGCACGCAGACTACGCTGCACCACGTTACGCCCCGAGCAGCGCTACGTCATCGTCGAACGAACTGGGTGGCACGCCACCCGCCGCCGCCTGCTCGAGGCTCGTTGCAAACGCCCTGACGGCGTCGCCGTGGGTGAGAGGAAGTCTGCGGACCGCAAGACCTGTGCGAGGACGGTCAAAGTCAAGGTCGCGGGCGCCTCGCTGGCAAGGAATGCATCGAGGCGAGGAGCATCCTCGAGAGTAGCAGCGCCGACGAGCTGATGAGGAATACGTATGCGTGGCGCGCAGGCAGCGCGTCGAAGGTCTGTTGGCAGTGGTTAGCCTTCGTCGCTAGAAGTGAAGAAACAAGGGGAAACTCACCTCCACGAACTTCGCAGTCCGAAACACCCGTGCACCAAACGCAGCGGGCAGTGAGCACAAGCACCGTGCCGCCAAGCACGTTCGCGAGCAGCGTGCATGAACGACCGCGTCCGTGGATTATTTGCGGGTGGGACCATCGGGGGAGGCGGGTCCGTGTGTGTGCGTTCTCTGTCATCTCCAGGGCAGAGGTTTGCGAGGGCACGTCTACACCACTCACGAGTGGCTCCCGCGCCGCACACAGCACCCCCGCGTCTGTGATCCTGCCCCCCACGCTGCACACGCACGCCGAGCGCGTCGAGCACCGCTGCCAGCATGTCTTGAACGGGGCGTTAGCCGCCCACATGGTGCCCTGCACGGCGCCGTCGGGCTCGACCCTCGCGGAACATAGCACCGCGCGCGCGAGGACGCGCACCAGGGCGGGCGGCGCGCGGGCTACCCACTGCCGAAGCCCTCGACATAGCCCTCCCCCTCCACTTCCGCCTCTTCCTCTCTATCCGCATCTTCGCCCTCATCGGCCGGCGGCGCGTCGTGCAGGAACGGCGGTATGAGCGCGTGCTGGAGCATGGACCAGAGGATTTCTGCGGGGGCGGACTCAAGGAGGTGGCGGAGGGCACCGACGGCGGCGATGCGGAGGCCGCGCGGCGGTCGGGGCGCTCTCGTCGAGCTCGTCGGCCTTGGCGCGTGGGGGCGGATCAGCGACGCCGGTGGGGCGCTTTGCAGATGGTGGGGGCGGGGGCGGGTTGAACTTGCTCCAGAGCACGTCGGGGCGCATCAGCGTGCGCGTGAGGAAGGCGGGGGCGGCGGGCGCACGGTCGGCGGTGCTGACGGCGCGGTCGACGTCGCGGGCGGCGAGGGCCCAGGCGCCGGCAGCAAAACCAGCAGCTCAGGCGGCAGCCTATGCGCGAGCCCCGTCGTCTCCAGTGGGTCCGCGAACGCCGCCGACGGCTTCACCGGCGCGATGTACATGTACCTTTTGCCGCGGCGGGTCAGACCTGAGCTTCTCGCCCTTCTTCTCACGCGGCGGCGGCGCCTCCGTCTCGACAACGGGCCCCCCCGCCTTGCGCGCGTGCTTCTTGCGGGTCGCCGACGACGCAGACGACTTGGGCGGCATCGATCGTCGTGGTGCGGAAAGAGTCAGATAGGCACGTGATAGTGCATCCGAGAGATATCTCCATTTTTCTCGCTTTTGACCGGCGACTCCTTGGTGGAAATGTTGAAATTTCATCGACGTGCTAGATATTTTTTCAAACACCGGAAATCGTCGCCGGCGAATTTCCGAGTCGGATGATTCAGACCGGCCATTTAGACTCTTGACGCTCTGGTATAGCACGAAACCCAACTCACTTGATAATGGCTTGGTAGCGCAATTGGTTAGTGCATCCTCAGCTGTTAGGGGTGTGCTCTGCAAATAGCCTTCTGAAGAAAGTCCCTGCTCGATTCGGGGTCAGGCTAGCAGTGATTTTCCTTTTTCTTTTTCTTTTTCTTCTTCGCAAATCCAGCCTTCGCCCCTTATCTGTCCCTGTCTTTACACGCTCCACCTCTTCTAATCTCCCCCTCCTCACCCTGATCTACCGCGCAGATTTCGAAGGAATCCGCAGATTCTCACGAGTAAATCCTTTAAATTTTGAATCTCACCGTTCAACTTCGCAGTTCAACTTCAACCTCCCCATTCCTCCAGGTGTATTCGAAGATGCAAAGCGAGCATGCATCGGTCTGATAGCGCAACTGGTTAATGAATCTACTCGTATTTACGAATTTTGGTTTTATTCAGTGGAGGATCCCGGTTCGAACCCGGGTTAGACCATGCCCAACATGCAAAAAAAGCTTTTTTCTTCTTCCTCACTTTTTCTTTCTTTCACTCACCCACAATCAGCCTTTGTCTCCGTAAAATCATCTTCTCATTCCGCAACAAAGTCTCTCGAGAATCTCCACTGAAACCAGCAACCGGAATGAATCCAACCTCAGCAAGTCGAACCTCACCTCCCACATCCCCATCCCCGGGCCATTTCCCTCTGACTCAGCCAAAGAGCCAAATGGCACAGAAACGGGCTGATAGCACAACTGGCTAATGCATCTGCATTAATTTAGTCTTCACTATGTCTTCTGCGGAGGATCTCCGTTCGATTCGGGGTCAGGCCATACTCCTTCAGGAGCTTGTTTATGTTTTTCCTTCTCCCTCCCTCCTCTCTCTTCACACCAGTTTTTCGTTTCACGGTTCACCTGTATGTCCTGTCGTTTAAATGCTCCTCTGAACTCAAAAGAAGAATCAAATACAGCCCGGAATTCAACCTCACTTGAGCCTCCCATACCACATCTCCGGGCCATCATGATTTTCCTCTGACTCAGCCAAAGATCCAAACCAGTTTCGGATGGCTTGACAGCACAACTGGATAGTGCATCTACTAAGTGTCCAACATTCGTCGCATTTCTTCAGTAGAAGACCCCCGTTCAATCCGGGGTCAGGCCATAAAACAACTTGAATTGTCTTTTTCCTCTCTCCTTTTTGTTTCATTGACAACTCTTGACGCCAACCTGGCAGACCGCTCTTCTCATTTTCTGCGACAAACTTCTCGACTCAAATCACTCTGATAAATCAACCCCCGGTTAAAGAAGCAATGACAGCTGGAAATAATAAATTCATATTCAGAGATGCAAGAAAGGTTGCATCGGCCTGATAGCACAGCTGGTTAGTGCATCTACTTAATGTACCAGGAATTCCAATACTTTAGTAGAAGATCTGGGGTCGGGCCATACACGATTTGGACTGTTTCTCTTTTTTCTCCTACACTCTCTCTCTTATTGTCAAATGCCCACCCTTCGTCCAAGCCCCTGTTTCAATTGAATTTCAGAATCCAAGCACATAATCACTCCCTTGAACCCAAGTGACAGAAGAAAGGAATAAAATTTAACCCGAAATTCGAGCTTGAACATCCCAACCTGTGAGGCCTTGGGAGTGTATTCAAAGATCCAAAGCAAAGTGATGTTGGCCTGATAGCACATCTGGATAGTGCATCTGCATTAGTTCTTGGATGCAGCATCTGTAGAAGCTCCCTGTTCGATCCGGGGTCAGAACATATCCAAATGGGTTATTGTTTTTTTCCCCTCTCTCTTGCATTTTATTTTGAGATTCCTTGACGTTGGGTACTATCTTTCCTTCTCATATTTAGAACGCGAATCTCAATCTTTGCATTTAAACTCCCCAGATCCCAACCTGTGACTGGAGTAAATCCAACTCGAAATTCAACCTCAGCTGAACCTCCCATACCACATCTCCCAGGGGTTTGTTTCCCTCTGACTCAGCCAGACATCCAGAATACTCAGGAATGGCCTGATAGCACAACTGGTTAGTGCACCTGCGTTAATTGCGTCGTTAAGCATTTGATTTGCAGAAGATCCCCGTTCGATCCGGGGTCAGGCCGTGTCCAAATAGGGAGTTATTTTTTTATTATTTTCCTCCCGCATTTTTTGTTTTCCTGTCGGGCGCCTGACTCTTCTATGTGAGGCCCCCTTCTCATTTTTTTGTGACAAACTCCACTCTGATAAATCCAACCCCCGGTTAAAGAAGAAAGGAATAAGTTCAACTTGAAATTCAACCTCCCACACCCAGCCCAGCATTCTTCGAGTCACCTAAATACCCAGAGAGCTCAGGAATGGTCTAATAGCACAACTGGTTAGTGCATCTACTTTATGTGCCAGCACTTCCAGTGATCTTTAGTAGAAGTTCCTTGTTTGATCCAGAGTCAGGCCATCAGCTGTGACCGGCAATTTTGCTTCCCTCTTTTTGTTTTCAAATACTCTTCATACAGCCTTCTTCTCGTGTCCAGTTCACTATTCTAAACTGACGTGTTTCATTTAAATGCTCCTCTGACTCCCCACCACCAACCAAAGAAGAGAGGAATAAAATACAAGCCGAAATTCAACCCCAGTTGAACCTCTAGACTCCCAGCATCTTCCTTTGACTCAGCCAAAGATCCAGGGCACTTAAGAATGGCCTGATAGCACAACTGGTTAGTGCACCTACGAGTTATAGCCAAGCTGGAGATGTATAGCAGATGATTCCTGTTCGATTCAGGGCAGGCCATAATAGTCAACCTTTGATTGTTTTTTTTTTGTCTTCTCCCTCACTTGCTCTCTTGTTTTCAAACATCCGCCCTTCGTAAAAGCATCTTCTCATTTCGCAGCAGAGCTCTTCCGGAGCTGCTCAGAAATGCTGTTCCAAAACTAGCAGGAATACTACAGTAAATTCAACCTGGAATTCAACCTCAGTTCGAATTCAATTACACCTCCCACATCTCCAATTCCTTGTTTGACTCAGCCAAGGATCCAAAGTGCTCAGAAATGGTGTGATAGCACAACTGGATAGTGCCCTTGCAATGAGTGAATTCTAAGAGTGTGTGTCTCTGCAGAAGATCCCTGTTTAATTTGGGCTATGCTCCTCGATGTACTTGTTTTTGTCTTCTCCCTCTTTCTCCTGAGTCCTGTTTTAGGTTTTCAAACACCCTCCCTTCGTACAAGCCCTCGTCTCATTTACATTCACGAATCTAAGCACAGAATCACTCCCTTGAGCTCAAGTGAAAGTCTAAGAAGAAATAAATTTCAGCCTTCCAGTTCAACTTCCCCCATCCCTCCATTGTTTCTTGACTCAGCCAAAGATCCAACATGCTTGGGAAGGCCTGATAGCACAACTGGATAGTGTATCTGCTACATGTTCCCGATCTTGCAACAAATTTAACAGAAGATCCTCGTTCGATTTGGGGTTAGGCTATACAGGCTAACGTTACTTTTTGCTCTCGCTTTTATTTTTTGCTTTTGCTTTCATTTTCAATCTTTCCCCTTGCACTCGAAAGTTCCGAACCAACAACGCATGCAGAAAAAAGAAAATTCTCATTCAAGTCTACTTAGAAATATGTGCGATGTAGGTCTGACTATCCCACCTGTTCGAACGAATAGTGAATAAATCAACACTCACCTTTTCTAATCAAAGGGCAGCCAGGATCGCAAGACGGATGCGTACGACAATCCACAAGCAGCGTCGGGAGCGCTGATCAGTAAGTCCTGGAAATGAGAGAATATCCGGTATTGGAACGGGCGAAGAGGGGGTATGTACCTGAGATAGAGGTGAGCAATAAGGGATGGGCTATCCCATTGGCACCAGGAAAGACGAAGAGAAAAAAAGAGCAAGAGGATGCACGGGTGTCCTGCGGCTCGCGAGCTCTTCGGCCCGTAGGCCCGCCGGCAGTGGTACCTGGGGAGGTTTCTCCGCGCTCGCGATGCAGGTACTCAGCATCTGGAGGCGCTCAAGCGTAGGCAGGGTACACCGCGCCGCCTCCGTGCTGTCTGCGCCCATCACGCCCCCGAGCAGTGCCACGGTTGTCCAACTCACTGGTCAGCACGCCGCATGCTCGACGCGCGCTGCAAACGCGCTGATGGCACCGCGGCGGGCGAGTGGAAGAGGTCTGCGTGTGCAGGACCTGTTCCAGGATGGAGGGCACAGGTGGGGACGCCGGCGGGGAATGCCTCGAGGAAGTCGCGGGGAGCATCCCCGAGGTCAGCGGCGAGCAGCCCTTCAAGCGCATCGGTCGCGCATCCACCGCGGCCTCGGGGCGCGTCACGACGTCCACGAGCCGCGCGGTGCGTCAGATCCGCAAGTAGCAGAGACGTGACAGGGAGCGCGTACGCGCGGGGTGCGGGTAGCGCGTCGAGGGCCTGGGGCGTTAGCCTTCGTTGTATGCATGCGAGAGGGCGAGAGGGAAGGGAAGGTAAACAAGGCGAGGGGTGAAAGCTCGCCTCTGCAAAGCTGCGCAACCCGAACGCAGCAAATGTAGCGAGCACGCGGACGTGGAGCGTGGCGTGCTCGTCGAGCATGGCGCCAGCACATAAACGGAGCGCGCAGACGGCGGCGCCTGTGGTGCGTTTGCGGGCGGCCGCGTCCAGGGTATGCGTGGCCGTGTGCCCACGGGGGCGACGTTAGCATCTGCATCCCGGGGCTTGTGTTTCGCTGCGTCGACACCCTCCCGCTCCTCGCCATCACCCGCGCGTCCAGCACTGCGCACAGCAGCCCTGCAGCCCGAGCGCGTCGAGGGCCGCTGAGAGAAGGTCTGTGAAATGGGGCGTATTGCGGATTTGGGAGGAGGCAAACGAGGGGAAAGGTGGGGAAAGGAAGGGGGTGATGGAGGTAGAAGGGCGCCGCAGGCAGAGAAGAGGGTACGCGGTGAAGGAGGGACAGCTGGGAGGATACGAAGAAGACGTGGATGCTAAAAATCCGGGAAGCGGGCGCGGGCGGGTTGGAATGGACGAACGCAAAACAGCACTAGCAAAGAAGAAAAAACTGGCCTCCCCGCGTGCCCCTCGCTCTCCAATGCACTCCGTATAAGATCCACCGCGCGCCGTGCCTCCACGTACAGCAGCGACTCCGCTCCTTCTCTTCCCTCTCCCTCTCCCACACGCGCCGCACTTCCCTCGCGAGGAGGCGCGCCGCCCAAATCAGGACATCGCGCACCTCTTGCGACGAATACAGCACACTCGCGCAGCACGTCCACGAACGCGGGGTGCGGGTCCTGGGCGTCGACTCATGGGATTCGGCATCGCCTCCCGTCGATTCATCTCCGGGAGCGCGCGGCGGGAACTGAGGTGTCCGTCTCGGATGGTAGGCTGTCGGCCGCTGGGGGAAGGGAGTGGGGTTGAAGGCGGAGGCGGCCGCGGCGAGGCCCAAGGGCGGCCCAGAACGCGCTGAGGACCCACAGTGGTGAGGACCTAACGGCGGGGGTTAGCGGGGTGTATATTTGAGAAGGAGTTGGGAGGAGCGAAGGGGTATAAAGGATGAGGTGGAGGGCGCGAATTAGAGAGTCACATAAGGGGCACGAGAACGTGCTGGACGTGAAGGCGAGAAGGAAAGAGACGCGAGTAAATATCGAAGACGGAGGCAAGAGAAGGGAAGAGGGAAAAAGGAAACGAACGGATCCGGATGAGGGCAAAACGAAAGACAAGAGACGGAGAAGACCAACACACTGCACTCGCCAAGGTCGACCTGGTCGACAGCCCGACTAGCGAAGTGGGCAGCCGGTGCGCCAGCCCTGGCGTCCTTAACGGGTCCGTGACGGCTTCACCGTGCGTACCACGCGCTTACCCGCCTTGCGCGCGACGCGCCTGCTTCTTGCGGGAAAGAGTCAGATGGGCACGTGATAGCGCAACCGAGAGATCAAAATCAAATCAAAATCTCTATTTCGATTTCTCGCTTTGACCAGCGACTTGTAGGCTGGGTCGAAAATTTTGGATTGATTTATTCGTTAGATTGGACTCGACATCGACGGCTAGATATTTTTTGGAAACACCGGAAATCGTCCCCGGTGAATTTCCGAGTCTGATTCAGCTTGGATTCAGCCGGGCCACTGGCACTTGGACTCTGACATAGCACGAAGCCCAACCAGCCCAACAACGGTCTGATAGCACAACTGGTTAGTGCACCTGCATCAAGTCGTACTTTTCTTGGTGATTTACGCAGAAGATCCCTGTTCGATCCGGGGTCGGGCCAGATTGATTTGCTTTTTCCCTCCTTTTGGTTTCAACTCTTGATGAAACCTGGTAGACCGCTTTAATTGTTGGGAGAACTTGAGCTCTCGAGATGCCCAACCTGCAGCTAGAATACATGTTAATTCAACCCGACTTTCAACCTCAGTTCAACCTCAGTCACACATCTCTCCATTGTTCCTTAACTCAGCCAAAGACCCCACTGAGGAATGGCTAGTGTTGTCAAAGTTTGGTTCAGTTCAGGTTCGGGCTTATTTTGCGCGAACGCCGAACCTGAACCTCGCGTTTGGTTCGGGGAATGCCCGAACCTTGAACCTGAACCTGAGTGCAGGTTCGGTTCGGCGTTCGAATGTGCTTCTTTCCTCAATGGGACCTCTGCGGTAATATACCCTCCTCCTCCTCCTCCGTTCGAACCGGAAAAAATTCCCACCCCCAAAAAAATTGACTCGAGACTCACAACAACGAAAGATAAGCCGGGATGTCCTTCTTTTCATGACTGAAAGAGCTGAAACACATTACAAAGCTTGTGAGCAGCCACATGAGCAAATTCGGATTGGGGATTGGTCCATGCATCATACGGTGACTTGCGATACTGGGCCATCTAAAGCAAAGAGATTGTGGAGGCACCTTGAAGGCTCAAATTGATCACCAGGATGTATATCTGCACGTATATTTCTTGCCAAAACTTCCTGAAAAGCAAGATAGCTTTTCCGGTTCGGGGTTCGAACGCGTTCGGTAAAAATGGCCCTCGCCCGAACCCTGAACCGAACTTCAGGTCCAGGTTCGGGCATTTGCGGAACCTTCCCCTAAACTTCGCGTTCAGTTCGGTTCAGTTCGGGTTCTAACCGATTTTCTGAACCGGAGCTTGACAACACTAGGAATGGCCTGACAGCACAGTTAGTGCATCTGCATGAAGTATGATTGCAATGGACCCCATTTTACTATGAGGGTTCGTTTGTACAAAAACCACGAAAGAGGCCTACATAGTGTTGTGGATTTAAGGAATTTGACCGGCAGTTGGAGCTGTTTAAATCTAACAGTTTGCGGCCGCTGTGTGATGATGACAGTTGGGCCAGCTGCATTTTCTGCACAGTTAAGAGTCAGCCGTTTAGTGTGAACAGTTGGTGAATGGGGTGTCAACTGTTTTATTTGAACAGTCCAACCTGTAATAATCACACATCTGTAGATCGAGCCTGTGGTAAAAAAAATCAACATATAAGCCTTGAAATATTGCTTTGAAGCATGTAAGAGGCTGAATGGCCTCATGGTATTCAACATTGACTTCACTTGTCAAATGGGTACCAGTGCTTAGTGCTTTCATCACATACCATCCTTAAATTTTTGCTAAATTTCCCTTAAATCTCTACATAGTCACTACATAGTCCCCACATAGTTTGTTCAAATTTGAGCACCCAACAAAGTGTATGATTCCAGCACTTCAGGTAGGACTGGGGATTGGGAACACAAGTTATACACTTCAATTCGGACCACATTGTTGAAACATCCCTCCAACTGTATGGAATGAACAATCCGCAAGCTGTGTATATTTACACCCACTCCCCAACTGTATGAAATACACAGTCGGACACTGTATAAATTGAATGCTTTGCTCTTGCTGTTCCTAATGAGGAAGTGTTTAAATCTGACACCTCGCTTCCTTAAATTTCCCACGACTATGACCTACATAGCGCGTGAAACGCCGAAAGAGTTTGCACCGTGCGCGAAAGAAAAGTGTGTCAGACAGCCTGTGTCATCAAGCCGTAGGCAAGCCGAGTGGCTGTAGTCTCTCTTGACAGATGCTTTATTGATTCTAACTTGTTCCTCGTTCAATAAAGAGTGGCTGTGCGACACCACAAAACTACACTCTGTTGTACGACTGAGGGTACATTTACTCTCTCATTCATACTCATATTTACTTACTTCCTGTAGACACCGACTGACTTGTACGTCGTCTATAATCCCTGTGGGTTATCATGTACCCGTGTCTTGCTCCCTGTGTCCCTTAATCCCGTCTATTGCCTGGTTCCGTGAGAAGTTCTCTTGTAGTTCTATCACACCGGGGCTTTGCATAGATGACTGTAGCATACATTTGGCTTGTGTATGTAGGTACAGTGCCCGCTTGTTTCCTCAATGGGACCGCTGTGGTAATATACCCTCCTCCTCCTCCTCTATTGGTTGCCTCTCTCTTAGTTTTGGTCACTACTGCCCTGACTCCCGTGTTAGGAAGGTCGATATGAACTTTAGGTAGACGGCCCAATCTAATCTAATCTAATCATCTTATCTTATCTGATGGATCAACCTTGGCCCACTCGAACCTTAAAATCAAGTTCAAATTCTGACCTGTCGAGGACCACTGATTCGCTGTCCATCACAGTGGATTCCTCAATTGGAGCATGCTGCATGATGACCAGCTTCCCCGGATTACGGCCATACAGGATATCAAGATCGAGGTTACAGATCACTGAAATTTGGCTGAAATCCACGGAGACTGTACAGAGGGGGCGATGATGCTATTGGTTTGTCGCTGTTTTTAATCTGAATTAGAACAATTACTTGACACTCTTTCGCGCGCGCATTGATTTCTTTCGCGTGTGCATTGATTTCTTTTGCGCGCGCCGGGATCTCTTTCGCGCGCGGATTTCGAATTTTTTGTACAAAAGAACCATCATATTTTACAGAGGTTCGAACCCGGGTCAGGCCATGAAGTTTCTATAATGCTTTTTTTATCTTCTTCAGACTCTTTCTCTCGCTTTCAAACATCCAACCTTTGTCCAAGCCACTGCCTCATTAGAATTCAAGCACAGAATCACTCGCTTGAGCTAAAGTGAAAGAAGAAATAAATTTCAACCCGAAATCCGGCTGAACCTCCCCACCTCCCAGGCCGTTGACTTAATCAAAGATCCAGGATGTTCGGGAGCGGCCTGATAGCACAATTGGACAGTGCATCTGCATTAATTAATATTCTTCAGAGTCGGGTTTCTGCAGAAGATGCCTGTTCAATCTGGGGTCATGCCATGAGAGTAATTCCTGCTTCCTTTTTCTTCTACGCAAATCCACAGTTCCTCTCTCGCTGTTTTTACATATTCCATCTTCTTACCAATCTCCCCAGTCTCCCCAGTCGGAGAGACAAGATTTTACTTCTGAGGAATCCACAAATTCAAGCAAGTAATTCCAACCTACCTTTCAGTTGAACCTCCTGCCAGGCCTCGGGAGTGTATTGGAAGATCCAGGTAAAGTATTGGCCTGGTAGCACAACTGGTTAGTGCATCTGCTTAAGATTCAATATGATGCAAGTGGGTTTCAGCAGAAGATCCCTGTTCGATCCGGGGTCAGGCCATGCATCAATGAGCTTCCTTTTTGTTCCCTCCCTCTTTTTGTTTTCAAATCCCCTTGACTCGGACGCTGGGTACGATCTTTCCTTCTCATATTTACAGCTCGAGACTCAATCTCAATCTGCTTTGCATTTGAATTCTAGATCCCAACTCTGCGGCTGGAATACATGTAAATTCAACTTGAAATTCAACCTCAGTTGAACCTCCACATCGTCGGTCATTCCTTGACTCAACTGAAGATTCAACATGATGGGTAGAGGTCTGATAGCACAGTGGTTAGTGCATCTACTTAATATGTGGATTTTCCGGTTCTCTTTAGTAGAAGATCCCCGTTCGAATCGGGGTCAGGCCATATCCAATTGTAACATGTTTTTCCCCCCTTTTTTCTCCTTTTGTTTCAACTCTTGACGAAACCTGGTAGGCCGCTCTAATTCTCGGCAGAATGAAATCTCACCTCTACACCACTCGAGTTCTCTCGAGTTTCCGAGATCCCAACCTACAGCTAGAATACATGTGAATTCACTCAAAATTCAAGCTCAGATGAACTTCCCACATCCCCATCTTTGACTCAGCCAAGTGTAGGAACGGCCTGATAGCACAAACCTACGAGAAGTGGTAGCTGGCTGTGGAGAGGATCCGGGGTCAGGCAATATACAACCTGATTGTGTTTTTTTCCCTCTCGGCGCTTTCAAAATCAGTACGGAGCAGCAGTCCCATAACTTGGCTATCGACTAAATTCCTCCACAATTGCAACGCATGCAAAAAAGCAAATTCCCATTCATTTCTACTTACAAGACATGCATGATGTAGGTCTACCTATCTGCCTGTTCGAACGAATATTGAAAACCCGATATCACTCACCTTTTCCGACGAGGCGCAACCAGGATCGCAAGACTGCGCGCACGGGAAGTTCAACACGCTCTGAGGGACATTCGGAGTTCTGTCGGGAGCGGCAGTGTCATTCGCCACGGCGAGGGAAGGGTCCTACGAGAGGTTCAGTAAATCTCGGAGATGAGCCTACCGGCTACAGATGGCAATGACGGCGTAGTAGGTGAAGAACGGGTACCTGAAGCGAAGATGAGCAATAACAGGAAGTCTCGAGACGAAAGCTGTTACCTACCTAGAGTTGGAGAACCCCGTCGAGGTTGTCGCCAGCACGGCGGACGAGTCGAGCGAATAAGGGAGGATCCTATTAGCAAAATAAGAAGTACAAGCACCCACTGCTGCTCGCGAACTCTTCGCGGCCCTCGGGCCCGCCGCGAGATGACTGGGGCGGACCATCCCAAGAGTCAGCTGCAAAAGCGGAAGCGCAAACTTGGCGCTTGCGATGCAGTGCAAGGAGCCCCGTGCAACCTCTCGCGGGCAGCAGCACCAGCTTGTCCACGGCCACCGCGCGCATCGCGCCCCTGAGCAGCGCCACGGGTTCGTCGAACGCGCCCAGCAGCCGTCTGTCTCGACACGCCCCGCGAAGGCCCTGAGGGCGCCACGTCGGCGTCCACCGCGGAGAGCTGCGTGTCCGGGGCCTGTTGGAGGACGGACACCCACAAGGGCATACGCCGGCAAGGAATGCGGCAAAGGAGTCGCGGTGAACGTCCTCGAGGCTGGCGGCGAGCAGCCCTTCGAAAGAAACACACGGAAAGAAGGGGGAAAAGGGAGCTGGGACACCAACGAAACGACACCGGTGAAACGGCGCGATAAGATGCAGCGAGGAGACGAAAACGCGAACAACCGGGCGATGTAGAGAATCGGGCCAGAGAAATAAGAGTCGACGCGGGTCGGAGAGAGGGGGCGCATGGTGGGTGGTGATAATATAAGAACGAGAAGGGGGAAGCGCAGGAGGCGGGAGGAAAGTAATAGAGGACGATGACATGAGGGATGCTCGGAAAAAAATACTGCGAACACCAGAACGAGGACGACACCACGATGACGGGAGGTTGATGGAGGGGTAGTAGAGCATAGACGGGTGACAAATAAAATAGAAAGGAGATGAGGGACGAACGAGGGCATGCCAGGGGGCGAGGGATGGAAGGACGGAATGCGAACAGAGAACGGAAAGGGAAGGCAAGCATGGATATTATGCTCATAAAAGACGAGGAAAGAGGACACCAAAAAAAGACAAGAACGAGGACACCACAAATGAAGAGAAAATGAAACCCACCTCGCTCGGGACAGTCGAGAGCACGATCCACGACGGTCGGGTACGCCGCGACGGGCGCGTCGCCACACGCGCGCGCAAGGAACGCCTCGAGAAATTCGTCATACGCACCCGGCGCGTGCGTCCACGCCTCGGGGTGGTCTGTCGCGCCAAAATGCACGTCAGCGTCTTCTCTATCTGCTAGACGAGGAAGGGATACGCACCCTTGAGGAACCCAAGCAGGCCGCCCCACATGGCGCCCTGCACGGCGCCGTCGGGCTCGACCCACGCGGACCTGAGCACCGCGCGCGCGCGAGGAGCGCGGGCGCGGCACGCCGCAGCGCGGGCTGCCCAACGCCGAACCCCTCGTCGTACACCTCCCCCTCCGCCTCTGCCTCCGCCTCTCTCGCCGCATCTTCGTCTTCATCGGCCGGCGGCGCGTCGTGCAGGAACGGCGGGACGGGCGCGCGTGGTGGAACGCGGACCAGAGTGCGGGGGCCGCGAGGAACGCGGGGATGTGTGCGGGGGCGCTCTCGAGGAGGTGGCGGAGGGCGCCGAAGGCGGCGATGCGGAGGCGGGCATGGCGGTCAGAGGCGCTCTCGTCGAGTTCGTCGGCCTTGGCGCGCGCGGGGGGCGGCTCGGCGACGCCCGTGGGGCGCTTCGTGGCTGGCGGGGGCGCGGGCGCGGCGGGGGCGGGTTGATCTCGGCCCAGAGCGCGTCGGGGCGCATCAGCGTGCGCGCGAGGAACGCGGGCGCGGCGGGCGCGCGGTCGGCAGTGGCGGCGGCGGCAGCGACGGCGCGGTCAACGTCGTGGGCGGCGAGGGCCAGGCGCCGGCGGCGCTGGCGCTGGCCTCCTCGGTCAGTGGGCCGGCGAGCAGCGGGATTCGGCGGAGGGCGGCGTGCACGGTCGCAGTCAGCAGCCGGATGCGGCGGTCCGCGTGCAGCAGGTGGGCAGGCAGGGGGTGCAGGCACCATGTCCAGCAGTGTGTACACAACAGCCTCGTCGCTGCCCTCGCACCGCTCGACCCACCCGCTCCGCAGCTCCTCCAGCGCCCGCACCTTCGTCGCCGGCGCCTTCTTCCCCAGACTCCGCAGCACGACCAGCAGCTCAGGCGGTAGCCTGTGCGCGAGCCCCACCGTCTCCAGCGGGTCCGCAAACGCCGCCGACGGCTTCACCGGACACCTTTTGCCGCGGCGGGCCAGACCTGTGTTTCTTGCCCTTCGTCTCGCGCGCACCGGCTCCGCCTAGACGACTGGCCCCGCCGCCTTGCGCGCGTGTTTCTTGCTGGTCGCCGACGACGCAGACGACTTGGGCGGCATCGATCGTCGTGGTGTGGAAAGAGTCAGGTAGGCACGTGATAGCGCATCCGAGATATCTCCATTTTTCTCGCTTTGACCGGCGACTCATAGGTAAAAAAATTGGACTACTTTATTCATTAGACTGGACTCGAGCTAGATATCTCTGGACACCGGAAATCGTCTCCAGTAAATTTCCAAGTCTGATTCAGCCCAACCACTCGGACTCTTGAGGCTCTGACATAACTTATCTAACAACGGCCTGATAGCACAACTGGTTAGTGCATCTGCAATAAATGTTTCGTTCATGGTGTGCTTCTACAGAAGATCCTGTTCGACTCAGGGTCAGGCCCTGGTTCCTCTCAAGAGGTGCTTTTTTCCGTACTCTTTTTAAAAAAATATGCATTCGCGCCTTAAGTATCTGTCCCTTCCTACTTCTACATGCCCCACTCTCTTCCAATCCCTCCCCCACCCCCCCAGACTCAGACAGACAAGACTGCACAAATTCACGCAAGCAAGGTAATTCCAATCTCGCGATCAACCTCCCATCCCATGCCCTTAGGAGTGTATTCGAAGATCCAATCAAGTTGGCATCGGCCTGATAGCACAACTGCGTAGTGCATCTGCATCAAGTTGCAATTGACCCCCTAACTCTGCATATGATCCCGGTTCGAACCCGGGTCAGGCCATAGAGCTTTATTGAAAGGTTTTTTTTCTTCCTGGATTTCTCTCTTGTTTTCAAACACCCACCCTTCGTCTCGTTTATACTTCAGACTACTCGCTTGAGCTCAAGGGAAAGAAGAAAGTAATGAATTTCTGTCCGGAATTCGACCTCCCACATCCCCGGGGCCATTTTCATTTGACTCAGCCAAAGATCCAGAGTGCTCAGCAGTGGCTTGATAGCACAGTTGGTTAGTGCGTCCCTTAAACTTGCACACGTTATAACCGTCTATTGCGGAGAAGATCCCCGTTCGATCCGGGGTCAGGCCATGTCCAAATCGGGAGCGTTATTTTTTTCTTTCCTCCTGCATTTTTCGTTTTCCTCTCAGACTCCTGACTCTTCTATGCGAGTCCCCTCTTTTTGGAGACAAACTCCAGACTCAAATCGCTCTGATAAATCAACCCCTGGTTAAAGAAGTAGTAATATAGCTTGAAATTCAACCTCACACTGGCAGTTCAATCCCAGCTCAACCTGCCATGCCTTGGAGGTGGACTTCAAGATCCAAGGAGGATAGCATTGGCCTGATAGCACAACTGGTTAGTGCATCTGCATTAATTATAATACTTCTCTGCTCGCGTTTCTGCAGAAGATCCCCGTTCGATCCGGGGTCATGCCACGGAATAGCTCTGGAGTCTTTTTCTTCTTCGCAGATCCCCAGTTCATTTGTCACTTTTTTTAGTATACATCCTCCATCTTTTACTGATCTCTCCCCAACCCAGACTCAGACAGACAAGATTTCTAAGGAACCCACAAATTCACGCAAGTAATGAGGTTCAACCTCACTTTTCAGTTGAATCTCCCAGATCAACCATGCCCTGAGGAGTGTAATTGAAGATCCAAGCAAAGTAGCATCAGTCTGATAGCACAACTGGTTAGTGCCTCTGCATTAATTGGGCCATTGTTCGATAGGAATTGTCTGCAGAAGATCCCTGTTCGATCCGGGGTCAGGCCATGTCCAAACAGGGAGTTATTTTATTTTATTTCCTCCCGCATTTTTCGTTTTCCTCTCAGACTCCTGACTCCTCAAGGCGAGTCCCTCTTCTTCTCATTTTTTGTGATGAACTTCTCAACTCAAATCACTCTGAATGCAAGCCTGCACTTAAAGGAAGAGAGGGATCTAACTCAACATTCAACCTCAGCTCGACCTCCAATACCACATCTCCAGGCCATTTCCCTTGGACTCAGCTGAGGACCCAGAACACTTGGGAACGGCCTGATAGCACAATGGTTAGTGTACATGCCTTGATTCGAAAAGAAACATTTCCTCTGCAGAAGATCCCTGTTTGATTTGGGGTCAGGCCATGATGTTTCCACGAATTCTTTTTTTCTTCTCCCTCACTCTCTCTTGTTTTCAAACACCCACCTGGAAACCTGTCGGCCAGACAGGAAACACTAAGCAGAGATCACACCGAGGTCAACAGAACCACGGTGTATTCGACGAGCGGCGAGTATGCGTGCTACGACAAGAGGTAAGAGAAAAGTGACAACTATGTAGGTCATAGTCGGGGGAAATTTAAGGAAGCGAGGTGTCAGATTTAAACACTTCCCGATTAGGACACGCCCGTTTGAGCTGTTTAAATCCCACAGTTGAATGTGAACCGTACTCCCTGTACACCACCTGAACTGTGAATTTCTGTGCTTATTTATTTTCGTCGTCATTGGTCCAGCGCACACACCTGCTCTCGTCCGACGAGCACCACAGACCCGTCGTTGCGGATATGGCACCCGAGCGAAGCTCTCAAACGACACGCAGCTCTGCGAAGAAGCCTTCCTCCCCCGCTGTTGGCTCCTCCCCGGCCCCTCCCGCAAAGAAGAAAAAAAGTCCGAAGAACTCCAAACGCGCGGCCCAGAACAAGACACCGTCGACAGCTCTTCCATCTGCATCATCGCTCCTCGATAATAGTCAGCAGACAACGGACGAATGGTACAAATCCTCACGGACGAAGAAGGGCTATGCGAATTATGTCAAGAGCGGCAAAAAGTGGCTGAAGGACTGGACCGCGGAAGGGCGCCTTGATGACGAGATTACGGCAGATGCCTTCGATGAGATCACAGAAGAGACACCGCTGGCTCTTAGAGCTCTCACCGCGTACAAATGTGAGCATTTGGAGCGTGGTTTCGCATCAGCGGAGGGTCTTCGTTCAGCGTTCAAAGATTACTTCGAACGGTGAGGGGCATAGTCAATCCTTCCGAGTACCATGCTGACAAACTATTCAGCGTTCAGGGATGCCAGGGAGAGTTCTGGAAGTACAATTCGCACACCGAGAAATGGGAAGGGAATCCTGTCTTCGAGAGCGGCTTCAAGACCTACTACGAATCGCTCAAGAATCGCCACAATCGAACTGGGACGGCGACGCAGGCCCTTCCCATGTTGCCCGCTGATCTGAAGATCATTATGGAATACCTCGATAGTGAAGAAGCAATCAAATATTTCAGCGTGACTCAACGGCTCTATTTCAAGGCCTTTGCGACGACGGCATTCACCCTTTGGACGCGGTAGATATCCTTGGGTTCAAATGATCGCAACTGACTTTTTAATTTGACTAGGAATGACGAGCTTGTCAACCTCCAATTCAAGCATGTCAAACTGGATCTGCGCTCGCTGACAGGAATTCACCACGAGTTTTCGCTGATATTCCGCAAGACCAACAAGGACCCGACTAAGGGTGAGTGAATCGCACCCTTTGGCTCTCCTCGTAGCGTAACATTTGGCAGTTCAAAAATACAAGATTCAGATCGATCTTGACCATCCAGAAATCGACTGCTACACGCATATCCGGACTTGGAAGACGCATATGGAAGGTCTCTTGCGCCGCCCGCTAGCAGGAACTGACTCTGTCTTCCCCGCCTTTGCATCGACGGGGCAGCTTAAGTTCGGTGAATGCACCAGTCGCTCTGGGTTTGAAAACCTAATGGAAGACATCGTGGAGCGTTCGGGGGTGATGAAGGGTCGCAACGGTAAATTCACCACTCACTGCTTTCGACGCGGCGGGGCACAGTACCGCTTTCTGTGGGCGGACCGTAAGTGGAGTTTGAAGGCGGTGAAGTGGTGGGGTGGATGGTCTTCCAATGAGAACGTACGTGCCGCCCTAAAACTTAATCTCTTCGAACGTTGATAAATGAAAGGTCGGAACCCTGATGCGTTATCTGCTTGATGAGCTTATGGCCTACGAAGAAGGCTTCTCCGATATCATGATGGACGACCGTATCATCGACCGGCATGAGATGTTCATGGGGGAGGACCTGACTGCACCGCTCCTAAAAGTCGATCTGGTGAAGTTTGAAGAGAGCATTTTGACGAAAATACAGGGACTTCTCATTCTCAGTGGCTCGCCTTCCCCAGTCAGAGCACCCACCAGTATTTGCATAATTTCTTCATCATGCCGTTGAATTCATGCTGGTCTTTGGTTCCAGTTAGTTTACCATTACCGCAATAGCCCCAAGCCGAACCCAGCACTCCTCAGACTTTGGTCACTCCGGTGCAGTTGCCACCATCGCCACCGTCGCTCCCGGGACTTGGCCCCGCACACATTCCAGAAACAAAACCTTGGACGATGCCCTCCAATATTGGGAGCATGGCTCACCGCAGAAGGGCCTCAATGTTCCTCTAAAGGACTGGTCAACCCTCTTTAAATCGACCGAATATGCGTCGGAAGCGGTGAAACTCGTTAATATTCGCTTCGTCTGTGAAGAGTTCCTTGTTCAGTGCGGAGGAGATCACGAGAGATTCGAGACGAAGTTTCCTGGGCTCCGGAAAAGGTTCACAATGCTGATGAAGGCGGTGCGCGCTGAGCGTAAAATTAGAGGGGACACGAAGTCGCGTAGTCGCCGCAAGTAGTCTGTAATAGTCACGAAATGTGTATGGCCGAGATGAACAACTGATACTGCTTCAAACATACGGATCCAACTGCTCAAAACAGGCAGTTGTACGCTGCACTCTTTGTGCAATTCAGATCAACTGCTCGAATTCAACACCTCATTTGGGTGCTTAAATCTAGACCAACTATGTAACGACTCAGAGGTGACTATGTCAGAGATTTAAGGAAAATTTAAGATAGATTTAGGCCCTCTAAAATATTTATTTCTCCATTGCTTGACACGCGGACTGGACTAGAATTTTCTTAAATACATTGTGGTTTCTTCACATATTCGTAAGGCACCAAAACATGTAAAAAGAGGGACCATGTGATTTGGGGATATAAACAGGAGTGCAAGTGGTGTAGGAGTGAAAGAAAATGAGGAAACTCGCACGCAGAAAATCACCCAGTGCGACAAGTGTGCCAATAGCACTTCTACGGTGAAGCATTATTTTGGCGAGTTCAACTGTTTATCTTGAGCACATGCCTACTGTTAAACATATACACCCAGCCTCCAACTGCATGAAATATGCAGTGCATAACTGTTTTCAACTGTAACGCTAAAACAGTTGACAGCGTCCTCTATGTGTATTTATTACACACTGTAATTCTAATCCTCCTTATCAATAGCTCTTTCTGTTGCGACAAAATCCACATTCGTGTCTCCCAAGATTCCTCTGGCTCAGATTTACTTAGCTAGACATCCCCCGCCCTCTATAACACATTTTCCGCGGGACATAACGGTCACGTGCTCTGGTTCAACCCGCCGATTCATTGTTGACACTTCTTTCATAATAAACCTCTGCCCAGTTTCAGTCTGGGCCCGATTCCACTGTATTCTTCAATTTACTAAACTCACTCCTAAGTGTTTTGCAGCGGAGCATGCAATAAGACACAGAAGTGAAGTGTTCTTCTTGAACATTGAACAGCTGTCGAAACTATACACCTTACCTGCTACTGTGTATTTCCAACCGTAGTTGGACTGTGGTGTAAAGGCAGTTTGAGACATGTCATTATCACACACTCCAACTGGACTGTTCTTTTATCACGGTCTGGGCCTGTAGACTTTTGATATCCTGACTGTCTTTATCGTACACTCCAACCTCGGCCTGTAGACTTTCGACACCCTATCAGGCGGATCTTACACAATATTGAAGGACAGATCGCATTTTGAGAGCGCAAAAATTGTATACCGCACATTCCTAATCAGAATCCTCCTCTACAATGGACTGGAGTGTCTCCCGCAGCTTTTTAGCAAGAAGGCCGAAGGAACGCGAAAATCTCGAGTCCTCGTTGATGGCCTTCAAACGATCCAATGCCCAAAGGATTGTATGCTCCAGGCGATCTTCCTCCGGCTGAAGTAGGGTCTCAATACCGTGGCCTGAAACCACCTGGATAGCTCCAGCGATGACTTTGAGAATGTTGGGATTGAGCGCGAGTCGGCCAGCCTTGATATCATCATCACCACCGCGCTGAGGGATACCTTTCATCCACGCTGTCTGCTTGATCATCCAAAGCTCAAGTGCGGCCCCACGAAGAGGGCACTTGCAACCCTCCAAATATGGATGATCGGCTCTGGGCGGCACAGGCCTGTTGTCCAAGGCCTTACCGCGTGGACCGGTGTCGCAGGTAATGCACTTCTCACGGCCAGCCTGTTCATTAAATGAATATGAATACATTAAAAGGTATGAAAAGCGGGACAAACTCGATTTTTCAGGACAGCCGTGACGGGCACCATGCCTGCCTCAACACACCCAGGATAGTCGGATGCATTGAGCCTGGCATCGAGGAGCATTTTGGTGGTCATAGTGACAAGTCCGCCATTATCGTAGATTTTGACGGGAGCGGCGGCGGGTTTCGCGACTAAAAATAGTTCAAATTACATTGGATGAACCGACCGGGGGAAAAGATACCTTTCTTCGCTGCAGGAGCAGGCTTCTTTTGAATATCCCCAACCATCAAGTTGGTGCTGACGAGCCACTCGTGAAGTGCGACAAGATGGCAAACTTCTAAACGACCGTCCGCAGCGGTCATCTTCCATTGAAACTGCTCGTGTGAGAAGCCAGAGTTATCGGCAACATTCAACACTGCGTCAATGATATCTGCAGCTGCGTCACAAAGAGCCGGAAACGTGTCCGCAGTACTGGATTGGTCTGCAGACTCGATGGCGGTACAATGAGCAAGCCAGCCATTCACAAAATCAGCCAGCATACGGCCGCTAATCGACTCCGCGACCGCTTCCAGTGGATCAACAGTAGCTGTAAAGAGTGTGAAAAGCGACAAAGAAATGTTGAATTCTCGGTCTTACCAATCTTGCGATGGCGCTGGCCCTCTGCCCAACGAACCGTTTTGGCCGGCGGGAGTTCATTCAAAGCAGTGTCGATGAGAGGATCTATAATCGCAGTGAAAGTGAGTATCACGATTAACAGACGAAGACAGGACAGCGTTGAAAGTCAGTGGTTGGGAACCATGCCAAGTGCTCGAAATGAGCACTTGGGTTCAAGCGTAGAGAATGAACACCGCTTGGACAAACAGCGACGTCCAAAATGGACACTTAGATCTGAATCAGAGTGTCAAGTATAAACACCTCTTCAGCTCTCTTCAGCTGTTCTAAATGAACAGCTGGGATATGTAGGCAACCGTCGGGAGGACACAGTCGGATCAGGCTGTCAACTTCGCACAGTACATGGACTGTGTGGAAAATACAGCTCCAGGCTGAGCCAGACCGTTTGGAATGTGCACCCCAGACTGAGGTGTCGGATTTGAACAACTCCCTACTGTTCAAAACCCGCACCTCATTCGAAATGTCCCAGCTCCCCAAGCATGGGGACGATAAAGAAAGAAACTCACTGGCATTGCCCCCTCCAGTGTTCGGGACGGTGTGCCCAGAGTTTCCGGACGAACCTTTTGGCAACCGAACAGAGCATGTCAGACGTCATAGAATAGATGTGTGTAAGAAGCACGTACCTGGACTGATGTTTCCCCCAGCGCCCGAGATGATCGGTGGATCATTGGGGGATCCGGTGGGGAGCACGACCTTGGAATTTATAGTGGCTCGAGGATCATGAGCTCTATGTGCATGAATGGGATCGCTAGGGATGTACACCGAGTTATCACATCCCGGCACTCCGCAATCCGGGAGTCGAGACGTTCCTTGTAGCCTATATCGGATGGTCAGTCTCCTTGATATAAAAACCGGCGAGAAGCGCTGAGAGGGTGAAATCCATACCGGCTCCCATCCTCCCCTTGTCGTGCTTGTTTTTCTTCTTATAAATAGCTTCAAGGGCCAAGGCCTTAGCTAGCTCCGCGGGCGCGGTCACTGAGTTGATCGGTGGGAGTTCGGCTTCCATTGGTACGTAAGTTGTGTTGGTGTTGGGTGTCAAAAAGTCTCAGGAGGGAGCTGGGGTGATAGTTCGGGAAAGAGATGTGAGCACACTGCACCGGCGCAGTCGAAACACCTGGGCACAGGGCACAGGGCGTGAATTTTTCACAGTACCGATCGCGCATCTGATGCGCTATGATTCCCGCGGCTTCGGTTCGCCGCGGCATCGCCTGACGAGCGCGTCAACTGTTCGCATCACACAGTTCGCCCTCCACTCGCTTGCCACTCGCGCGAACCGTCGCCATCACACGGTTGGGCATCAAGTGTGGATTTAAGCACGTTCGCGCGCCCGCCAAATCTCTTAAATCCATAACACTATGTATGTAAGCGGCGTGATCGCCGATAGGTAAACCAGCGGGTTTACACCACCCTTCACTGCCTCATTTATATTTTTGAATCCTCACTCCCTTAAACCCAAATGAAGGCAGAAACAAATTTCAACTCGAAATTCGGCCTCGCAATTTGTGAGGGCTGCGAGCTTAAAGATCTGAGAGAACTAGTGTTGGCCTGATAGCAGTGCATTTGCATTGATTACGGTTTGTGCGTGTTTCTGCAGAAGATTCCCGTTCGATCCGGGGTCAGGCCATGTCCAAATGGGGAGTTATTTTTTTTCTTCCTCCCGTTGTCCTCCCGCATTTTTCATTTTCCTCTCGGGCGCCTGACTCTTCCATGTGAGTCCCCCTTTATTTTTTGGCGACAAACTCCACTCAAATCACTCTGATAAATCAACCCCTGGTTAAAGAAGCAGTGACAACTGGAAATGATAAATTCAACCTTGCAGTTCAACCTCCCATCCCATGCCCGC
Source organism: Mycena latifolia (assembly GCA_029289555.1). Taxonomy (NCBI): domain Eukaryota; kingdom Fungi; phylum Basidiomycota; class Agaricomycetes; order Agaricales; family Mycenaceae; genus Mycena; species Mycena latifolia. The sequence continues at coordinate 633,698 of JARJLE010000011.1, read as the reverse complement.
GTGAAGCCCTGATAAAAGTCTCCTACCAGTTTAAATTGTGTCAGTGAGGTTCAAATACTCTCACACAGAGTGCAGGAATATTTTCGAGAATTTTGAGACCCGTATGCTGTCGTTGAAGAAAACCCGTCCAAGATTGATTGCATAATCACGTGTCTAAATCGTCGTCCATGTTCGATGATTTCTGGGACACCTTTCGACATTCTGAGGAGACAGAAATGTTAGCACAGCTTCCACAACCTCGTCTATGTATATAAATAATGGAATGTCGTGTCTTGGAAGCGACGGAATTCACGCCGTTTGAAGATTCCATAATAATAGAGCATGACGTCGGTAACTTCCGGCCGTACTAGCCGCCGGTGATTATCTATCACGGGATCATGATTCAATGATGTTGCAGTGAACCGTACTTTTCCCAACCACCGCTATCGCCACCACTTGTTCTGTGATTTCGCCTCCAGATCCCGTCATTGCATTCTCTTCCGACGCTTGTCTATCTTTTGTGCTCCATCCTCTGATCCTCTTGACGGTCCTCCAGTCGTTGGCTGCAATTGCTATCCAGAAAATTCGTGGCATGATCTTCGGGTAACCTGTCGTGGTTTGAACCGCTCTGTGAGCGGATGCTCTTTGTTGGTGTTGGACGTGCATTGCGTTTCATCTGCAGAGAATTGCCCTCCTTGAGCGCAGGATGTCTCTCTCGCAACTGTTTTCCATCTGAGTTCAGAATTGAGGTGCGTCCGAGTCCCCACTGGCCTGCAGTGGCTTCTATTATGTAAAACGAGGTAAACTTGCTTTGCGGGTGTTGTTTTCACAGGGCGAACGATTCCATCTCTCTTTCCTCCATCATGGCCGATGCACCGGATGCGCCTCAATTGAATGAAAAGGTGCAAACTTTCGATTCACTTCTCCTTCGGGTTTGACATCTCGAAGGCCGGGACGCTGTTCCGCAACGGGCGGTATGAAGAGGCGGCCAAGACTTACGAGGATGCGATCGTGGCCGATAATGGCAAATCCGCAGTATACTACAGCAACCTCGCCGCAGCATATCTTAAACTTCAGCGGTCAGATTCCCCGAACTCGGTCTCGAAAATAGCTAACCTGCTAAATTAGATTCGAATTGGCGCAGGATGCAGCTCACAACGCACTTATGCGAGATTGTAGATCAGTCAAGGCGAGATATCGACGGGCCATGGCGCGCAGAGGGCTCGGCCTCTTACCCCATTGTCTTGTGGACCTTAGCAGTGTTCTCGCGACGGAACCAACTCACAGAGAGGCACGGGCCGCGTTCGTCGAGAGTATGCGCATGCACGACTCTGCGGGGAAACCTAGCCTTTCTGTCGCCGAAATCCGAAGGATGGACTTCCCTCCTGCACATGGTTCCGCTCTGACTGCACCTGCATCCCCCGACAACCGTCCCAGTGTGTCTCTGAATCAAGCTCAGCGTCCCGCCCGAGCGTCGAAAGATACCAAGGTGCCATGCAATGGCTGCCACAGCAAGTTCTTGAACCCGGTGGAAGCAATTTACTGCCCAAAGGTGCGCTTAATAGCACTGGGTTCTATTCATTTCCTCAATTTCCGTAGTGCGGAACCTCGCCCTACTGTAACGAAGCATGCAGGCGCGCAGATGGGTAAAAGTCATCCCGCATTTCATATCTTCATAGTCCTCACAATCATATCACAGACGCCTACACAGAATCCGCTGTCCCATCATGGCAGAGCACAGGGTGCTGCTCAAGCTCTCCGAGAACTTGGCAAAACCGGATCCGTACTTGAAGACTCTTTTCGAGAAATACGCTACGTGCGCTCTCGGGCAGCTGGTGCCAATCCCTCCTTTGTGCCCCATGGTCCTCATCGCGCACCTCGGCGTCGTGTCATCCCAATCCCAATCCGGCGCTCGTACCCATACCCAGCGGCTCTGCGTCGAGCAGCTCAACATCGTCCCGCTCTCGATTCTACCGGCCGCTACAGCAACATCGTGCCGTTTTATGCTTATGGCTGCTGGTATTCAAAAGGCGGCCGACGCGACTGTTCTTCCCATGATGTTCAGTCCCAATATCGAGGTGGATCTCGGGCCTAACGAACCTCCCGATTCGTTTACCGCAACAGAGATGCTGACGGTAACTCCTGTGGAATATGGTGAGATAAAGTCGACGGGGGACACGGTCGAGCTCTACAGTCGATCGTTTGGCGTGAAGCGCGAGCTGAAGTTGGATCTCGACGTCCTGTATCGGTCGGTTTTTCTCCTTGGTTGAATTGTCGACGCGGTACTGACTTCGCTTAGTGCCATCGAAGATGAGATCGAGCTAGATGTGGATAACTATTACCGGTTGATGGCTTGAAACGAATTTTCCATTGTCTCTTATTTCTTGTTTTCTTGTGATGCAAAGTGCGAAGTGAATTACATCTTGGTATCTCTGAATACACTGATTTCCTGAGAGTTGGTGGGATAGAAATTTGAAGAGCCCGATGTCAGGCGAGATAAGCGCACGAAGTTGCCGAATTGGTTGAAAAAGAAGTACCGTGCTCTGTTGAGTCTGTTTTTCACTAATACTGAAGGATTTGGACAATGCACTGATCTCAAAAGGATTGAATAGACAATGATGCACGGTAGATTGGAAATATGAATAAAAATACACAAAGGGGTGCCTCCGGTTCAAACTGAGAATCGGAAAGATTCGGTGATCGGATCAAGGCGGGTGGGCTGGGTCCCACGCAATTTTGAGGTTCCAGAGACCTTGTCAAGCAAGGTAATTGTAGCGGTCGAAGCGCGGACGCCTGAAGGGAAGATATGCAACAAGAGGAAGTACGGGACGAAATGTTACCTAAAGTGCCATCAACGCCGTCGACGTCGTTGCCGAAGAAAGGAGCATCTGAGCGACACCCATGAGCGATAGGAAAGACACTGAAATAAACCCAGAGAATCGCTTATGCGTGTTAGTCGCCGCATGCAGGGAGGCGGATCGTCACAAGATGAAATGCTAGCGGTAAAAGTGCAAGTGCAAACTTACTTGGCGCTTGCGATGCAGTGGAAGGAGCACCGTGCAGCATCTCGCGGGCAGGAGCGCCACCTTGTCCACGGTGTCCGCGCCCATCACGCCCCCCGAGCAGCGCCACGATTTTCGAACGCAGTGGGCGGCACGCCGTCTACTCGACGCGCGCAACCACGCTGACGGTGCCGCAGTGGGTGAGAGGAAGTGGGCTGCGTGTGCAGGGCCTGTTCGAAGATGGTCACCGGCACGGGTATGGTGAGGACGCTGGCGAAGAATACGGGGAGGAGACCGCGGGGAGCGTCCCCGGGGTCGACTTCGAGCGTGCGCACCACATCGGGCGGGACAAGAGTGCGGAGAGTCCGCCGGGACTTTGAGGTGCGGTAAGACGTCCAGGAGTCGGCGCGCGGTGCGTCAGATATGCAGACAATAGAGATGATGCGACGCAGAGCGCGTACGTGCGGGGTGCGGGCAGCGCATTGAGGTCGGTGCGCGGCGTCAGTCTTCGTTGTATGCATGTAAGCGGCCCGGGTGGTACTTCGGGTGCGTGGAGGGCGAGAAGGAAGGGAAGGTAAACAAGGCGAGGGGCAAAAACTCACCTCTACAAAGCAGCGCAACCCGAATATCCACGCGTCAAACGCATACGTAGCGGGGGCCCAGGCGCTGGCGGCGGTGGTGCTGGCACCGTCAGACAGCGGGGCGGCGAGCAGCGGGATTCGGCGGAGGGCGGCGTGCACCGACGCAGTCAGCAGCCGGATGCGACGGTCAGGGTGCAGCAGGTGCGCTGGCAGGTTGTGCAGCCACACCAGCACCATATCCAGCAGCGCGTACACAACGCTCTCGTCGCCGTCTTCGCCGCAGCGGTCGACCCACCCGCTCTGCAGCTCCTCCAGCGCGCGCACCTTCGTCACCGGCGCCTTCTTCCCCAGGCTCCGCAGCACGACAAACAATTCAGGCGGCGGCCTATGCGCGAGCCCCGTCGTCTCCAGCGGGTCCGCGAGCGCCGCCGACGTCTTCACCGGCGCGATGTACGCCTTTTGCCGCGGCCGGTCAGGCCTGTGTTTCTTGCCCTTCTCACGCGGCGGCGGCGCCTCCGTCTCAACGACGGGCCCCGCCGCCTTGCGCGTGTGCTTCTTGCGGGTCGCCGACGACGCAGACGACTTGGGCGGCATCGATTGTTGTGGTGCGGAAAGAGTCAGATGGGCACGTGATAGCGCAACCGACATTTCGATTTCTCGCTTTGACCGGCGACTTGAAGGTAGAAAATTTGGGACTGGTTTATTCCTTAGACTGGACTCGAAATCGACGGAAGGGGTTTTTTTTTTCGTTCGCACCCTCCGAGTCAATCGCCCGCTATGAACTTTTGAAGTATTTTGAAGTACCGGCCACTTGAACTCTTGAGGCTCCGGCATAGCACAAAATCTAACTTGCCCGACAGTGGTCTGGTAGCACAACTGGTTAGTGCTTCTGCAACAAGTGTTTCGTCCATGGTGTGATTCTGCAGAAGATCCCTGTTCGATTCGGGGTCAGATCATATCTTTGTTCGCCTTTTTTCTTCGCAAATCCACAGCCTTCGCCCCTTATCTGTCCCTCTTTTTACATGCCCCACATCCCTTTTCCAATCTCCCCTCGCCCTCTACCGTACAAATTTCGAAGGAACCCACAAATTCATGCCAGCAAATCCTTTAAATTTTGAACCTCACCGTTCAACCTCCCATCCCACATCAGCAAACCCTGATTTGGGTGCTAGCGCACTAGCGATCGCGAGCGCTCGCTAGCAGATCAACTTCTCGCTAGCGCTCGCTAGCACATCAACTTCTCGCTAGCAACCGGGGTTCTAGCTAGCGCTCGCTCGCAGGCTCACATTTCCCTAGCAATATTAATGAAGTTCTGCTCCAACTACTAGTAATACATGTACTAAGCTCGGAGTTTCATCCGTGTCCGGTTTCCCATCAGCATGTACACCAACCTTGAGATTTGAACGACTCGGACAGCCGTTACCTCGACTCTTGCATAATGTTGAAAACAGAACATTATTACTAGTAGTAAATAAAAAATACTACTCCGAGTCGTCGTGAAAACGGTGCGCTCATATGTTTATTGAGGTTTGTACAGCTAGGCGGCAGCTTCGCCGCCTCTACAACCTCGTTCAGTCGCTGATTCCGCTTCTGCGTGAGGTTGAACTGCGGATGGCTCCTGAAAGGAGATTGAGAAAATGAAGGCCAGGGTTGGGGAGTTATACACTTACTTGAGGTTGTTCTCGAGCTCCGCCACGTGCTCCTTGCCGCTCTGGCGCTCGCGGTTGTGAGGCGCGCCTCGGACTTGCGCACGCGCGCTTCCCACTTGGCGTCCGCCGCGGTGCTCTTCTGGTTCATTACGGCGACCTTCGTTCGGCGTGTTGTTGAGGCGCCGCTCTGCTTTGGCTGCACGAGTGCTGAGTGAGCGCATCTCCATCGGGTTGGGCCGCCCCGGCTTGCGCGCGCCCGCCAGCTCGCCATTGGTGATCTGCAGCGGATCAACAACCAGCTAGTGTGAAAGAGATGCGGGGCACGCACCTTCGCCTAGCCCTCCTTGGCTGCTGAGCTTGCGCCGCCAGCCGAATTTAGCGTCCGCGCAGCCCTTGACGTCGGCCTCGTACTTGTCGATCTGCTTCCACCGCATGTCGAGCTGCTTGCGCATGACGTTCAGCTTGTCCGCGAAGCACGCTTCCACCTCCTTGGCGCGCCGGTCAAAATCGACCTGGATTTGGCTGAGTGACTTGAGCCGCGTGATGAGGTTGTCGTGGAAGACACCAAAGTTGGTGAACAGCTTCGTCTCTGCCCCACCTTTTTGTGCGTCTGCGTGAGTTAGTGGGATAAGAAAGAAAAGATAGAGGGTGCGTACCGGCGTCCTGTCCACGCCGAGGTTCTTGTCCATGGACCGGTAGATAGTGAGCAGGAGCGGTACTGGCTCTCGGCGGCGAGCAGCGCGTGCGGGTCGTTGCTCAGCCGCGCCTCGAGATCCGCAATGCTTCGAATTTGGAGTGCAGATCGTCCGTGTTGGCCTTGAGCTAGGAGATGTTGAGGCGCAGGTCCGTAGATCCATGGACTCGCACTCACCCTCTGCGAGAACCTGGGCACGTTAGCACGTACGCGCAAACGGGGACGGGGAAGATATACATAGCGCTGAACGATGTGCTACTAGTAGTTGCTCCTTGACAACAGTGTGCCGGGGAGCTGAAGGAAGCAAAAGTCCTCCAGGAGAGGGCGGCAGAAGGCAATATGAAGGCTCGAGGTAGAGTGGAGAGGGACGCCGCGATATACACTGGAGAACGACGACTTAGAGAAAATTTGCAGGGGAGAATGCACGTGATGTGAATGGAACAATGCAAATATTTGGCCATGGTTCGCTTTCTCTTCAACCACGATGTCGTCCACCTCACTCACCCATCTCGCCACATCCCGTCTGGCGATTACGCCAGACGGGGCCCCTCCTAACGGCCTCCAGCGCTACCGCCGTCACGGTTTTACTTATCAACTTGAAGTACTGCGCATTGCACTTGTCCCGGCCCCCTGGCGATTACGCCAAGCTGGATTCGGAACTGCGTATGTGAGGGCACGGATCTAGGGGACTAAGCATGCTCGGTGGCAGCGACGAGGACGTGCCAGCGCTGCTTCTCGTGTGGGAGCTATGTGGTACCAGTGGACTTGGGAAGCATTGTAACGGTACGCCCTCAGACTCTTGTGGTAGCATTCTTTTATATTCAATCAACTACCCGTAGCACCATCATTCCCGCCACAGCTGTGGCAATTTCAATGGCTCGCGCAGCGGCAGGTCGTCCGTCAATTCCTCGCTTTTTTCTATTTTCGGCCCATATAACGTGCCGTGCGCCCCCAGCCTCCCCGCCTCCCCATCGCACCTTGGTGACCGAAAAAACCTCGTCCACCTCCGACCTCTCCACGTCCCTTCGACCGACCAGACCGCAACCACAACCGCACCTGGAATAAAAAGCAAAAGCAGCAATATGCAGATCAGGAGCTCTGCGCGCATGGGCGACCGTCGCCGGGGGATTCATGGCCTACGTCGCGGGGCTCAGGTGCGCACCCTCCTCCCTGTTGTGTGCGCGCTCCTGAATGAATGATATCAGGTACTTCAATGCATAAGGGTGCCCGCTGGCCAACCTTATTGGCAGGTCTTCCTCACGCAGGCCGTCGGTATGCTTCCCCTTCCATCTTAAGTTACCTTCAGCCAAACTCACGGACGCGCCGGGGTAGGCCTGGGCATCGGGCTGGGTTTCACGTTCCTCCCCGCGCTCGGCGCCGTCGAGCACCCCTTTGCACGCCGGTGTGGGCTGGCGATCGGGCTCATGACAAACGGTCTGTTTCCCTTCCTTCGATTTTACATCCGCATCTTGACGCTTCGCAGGCATCTCGATCGGCGGGATAGTCTTCCCCCTCGTGCTCAAGCGTCTGCTGTTCAAGCGCGCGTTCGTCATCGGCCTCCGCGCGACTGCGGGCCTCGTCACCGGCCTCCTGTGTGTGCCCTTCTCTTTACCTTGTGTCCTTTCTTTCCCGTCAATCACTCTAATACTGCCCCGTAGGCTGCTTGCCGACCTCCTCATGCACGCGCTACCCGCCGATGCGCGCCCCGCGTACATGGTGTTCGTTCTCGCCGGGCTCGTGATCATACTCGGGCTGTTCTATCCCGGTACGTCCCTGCCTTTGCGCCATCCTTCGCCAACTCATCCCACTCTTTCCGTAGCCTACTACCTGCAGCTGACACGCGGCATCCGCGCGCAGTTCGCGTCCGACACCGTGCGTCGCGTCGACTGCGCTCCGCCTAATATTTATGTTTGACGTTCTGTAGGTCTCCGTCCTAAACGCAGGCGGGGTCATCGGCCTGCTCCTCCCGCCGCTGCTCATAGATCGCGTGGGGAGCTTCGCGGACCTCATCCCGATGATGCTCCTCGCCTCCACGTGCGTCCTCTGCATGCTCGCGCCCGCGGCAGCGGGGCAAGGTGTCGTGACGATCGTGCTGGTGTATGGCGCACTGAATGCTGCATGTGCGTCGGGAGTCCCTCTGAAATAGGCCTGGGCTGATGGATCAATCGGGGTGTGGTTGTGTTGCTGACGCCCGCGCTCCTCGCAGAGCTATCTACAGACCGGAACGAGGTTGGGTGCGTACTCTTGTTATCTCCTTTGCACTCGCTTCTCAGATAATGCGAAACGCAGATTGCGCATGGGCGTGTATATTACTCACCTGGCGATGACTCCGCGTGCGACGCCCTCGGCTCCTTTGCATTTGTGGCACTAGCTCTAGGAGATGGTTCATGGTTCGTTCATTCCCTTGAACCAGCACTTGCGAGCACTAACTGCAACTGACCACGCTCATATTGCTTCACCTGTGGTCAAATTATCCGATCTTGAGCGCGCGTATTCGCGCAGTACGCGGGTGGAGGGACTTATTCCAATGGGTGCACGCTGATTTTGATTTCCGCAGGTCGCTGGGCGCCGAAAGCTGGGCGGTTCCCCCCGTGTGTTTGCTTCGTCCGTCGTCTTCGCGCTCCGGCAGCGCAGGTGCTTGGTGGACCCGACTTGGAGCTCGCTGCACCCTCACACGGGCGTCCATGTTGCGGAATTCATGCCAACCCGCCGTGCAAGCCTCGGGAAGGTAGTGGACTTGGTTTTCCGGGTAATGCTAGTCATCATGTTTCGTAGTAGTCTTGAAATGGCATTTTACTTCATTTGAATGTATTGTGTGATTCAATTATGAGGCAGATTCCAAATACTATATATAGCGTGCTAGCAGACCGCTAGCGCATGCTAGCGAGTGCTAGCAGACGGACCGCTAGCGCTGGCGAGCGCTAGCAAGACCTGCTAGCAAGTGCTAGCAACTGCTCGCTAGCGCTAGCAAGACCGCTAGCAGTTGCTAGCAGACGCTCGCTAGCGCTAGCAGGACCGCTAGCCGAGCGTGCTAGCAACGCTAGCCGAGTGTGCTAGCAACGCTAGCCGAGCGTGTGCTAGCCGACGCTCGCTAGCGCTAGCAAGTGGGGACCCATGCTAGCAGTGCTAGGGCGCTAGCCGGCGCTCGCCAGCGGGACCAGGTTTTGCTGATGCAGGCCTCGGGAGTTTATTTGAAAATCCAAGGAGAGTAACATCGACCTGATAGCACAATTGGTTAGTGCATCTCCTCAACTTACGTGAGTGATGCTCTCTTATGGAGAAGATCCCCGTTCGATCCGGGGTCAGGCCGTGTTATTTGGTAGTCGCTTTTTCTTCCCGCCTCCCGCATTTTTCGTTTTTCTCTCCAGAATTTTTCCCGCGAGTCCCCCACCCTTTTTCGCAACAAACTCCTCTTCAAATCACTCTTATATATCCAATCCTCGGTTAAAGAAGCAGTAACATTCAACTCGAAATTACTGGCAGTTCACCCAGTTCAACCTGCTAGGCCTCGGGAGTTTACCAAAAGATGCAAGAAAAGTAGTATTGGCTTGATAGCACAACTAGTTAGTGCATTGCATTAATTAGGTCATTAGGAATCCAGTTTGCAGAAGGTCCCCCGTTCGATCTGAGGTTAGGCCATGTGCAAATGGGGAATTATTTTCTTTCCCTCCCGCATTTCCGTTTTCCTCTCAGACTCCTGGCTCTTCCATGCGAGTCCCCTCTTCTCATTTTTTTGTGACAAACTTCTCGGCTCAAATCACTCTGAATGCAAGCCCGTACTCAAAAGAAGGGAGGAATAACTTAACATTCAACCTCAGTTCAACCTCCAGATCTCCCAGGCCATTCTTTCTTTGACTCAGCTAAAGATCTACAGTGTTTGAAATGGCCCAATAGCACAATTGGTTAGTGCATCTGCATTAATTGTTTCAGGGACGTGGATTTGCAGAAGATCCCTGTTTGATCCGGGGTCAGGCCATATCTGAATGGGTTTTTTTTTCTTTCTCTCCCGCATTTTTCATTTTCCTCTCAGATTACTGACTCTTCCGTGCAAGTCCCCCTTCTTCTCATTTTTTTGTGATAAACTCCCAGAAGTCAACCCCCGGTCAAAGAAGCAATGACAACTGGAAATAATAAATTCAACCTCCCATCCCATGCCCTACGGAGTGTATTCGGAGATGCAAGAAGAGTAGCATGAGCCTGATGGCACAACTAGTTAGTGCATCTACTTATGTACCAAAAATCTTAAGGCTTTAGTAGAAGATCCCTTCGATCCGGGGTCGGACCATATATAATTTGGATTGTTTCTCTTTTTTTCTTCTCCCTCACTCTCTCTCTCTTGTTTTCAAACACCCACCCTTCGTCCAACCCTCATCTCATTTGCACTTCAAATGCAAGCACAGAATCACTGAGAGGAAGAATAAAATTCAATCCGAAATTTGAGCTTGAACATCGCAATCTGTGAGGCCTTGGCAGTGTATTCGAAGATCCAAGCAAAGTGATATTTGGCCTGATAGCACAACTGAATAGTGTGTCTGCATTAATTGGTTCTTGAATGCAGCATCTGTAGAAGCTCCCTGTTTGATTCGTGGTCAGGCTATGCATTAACAAGCTCTCTCTTTTTTTTTTTTCCCTCCCTCTTTTGGTTTTCAAGGTTTTCAAATGCCCTTGGCGCTGGGTACTATCTTTCCTTCTCATATTTAGAGTGCGAATCTCAATCTTTGCATTTAAACTCCCCAGATCCCAACCTGTAACCAGAGCAAATCCAACTCGAAATTCAACCTCAGCTGAACCTCCCATACCACATCTCCCAGGCTGTTTTCCTCTGACTCAGCCAGACATCCAGAATGCCCAAGAATGGCCTGATAGCACAACTGGTTAGTGCAACTGCATCAATTATATTGTTAAGTGTTTGGTTTGCAGAAGATCCCTGTTTGATCCAGGGTCAGGCCATGTCCAAATGGGGAGTTATTTTTTTCCCCTCCCGCGTTTTTCGTTTTCCTCTCAGACTCCTGACTCTTCTATGCGAGTCCCCTCTTCTCATTTTTTTGTGACAAACTTCTCGACTCAAATTACCCTGAAAGCAAGCCCGCACTCAGAAGGAAGAGAGAGATCCAACTCAACATTCAACCTCAGCTGAACTTCCCACATCCCCGGGGCTATCTCCCATTCCTTCAGTCAGCTGAAGATACAACGTGCTCAGGAACAGCCTGATAGCATAACCGGGTGGTGCATCTATTTAGTGTTCAACATGCGTCGCAATTCTTCAATAGAAGATCTCCGTTCACTCCGGTGTCAGGGCATACTTAACCTTGATTGTTTCTTTTTGGTATTCCCCACTCTCTTGTTTTCAAACACCCGCCTTTCATACAACCCTCGGCTCATTCACATTTCAGAATGCAAGCACAGAATCACCCCCCCCCCCCCCCCCCCCGAAATTAAGTGGAAGAAGAAATGAATTTGAAACTTCCCACATCCCTGGGGCCATTTTCCTTTGACTTGGCCGAAGATGCAAGACATTTAGGAGATGTCTGAGAGTACAACTGGTTAGTGTGTCTGCCAAAGCTCGCATAGTAACGGAAGTGTTTATGCAGCAGATCCCTGTCCAAATCAGTGTCAGGCCCTTTCACTTGGCGCAGACTTTTTCTCTCGTCCCCTGGCTTTCATTTTTTCTCTCCTATCGCACTTATGTGCTTGACATCTCCCTTTGCAATTGCTTGCGCTCTAATGAATCCGTTATCGACGCAGTTTTGGATGGTTCAATAGTGCGACTGTTCAACTTTTCTCAAACACTGATGAAATTTATTTCATCAAGCAGGAGAGATTTGAACTCGGTCGGCTTCACGTATTAGTGAAACTGCGCGAGAGAAAGGGAAAGTCATGTCTAATTCGAGTTCAGTCTTGGGCTTACCCGGTAATTTCCGTAATTTTAGGGTGGAAATATACACACCCGCCGTCGTGGCCTTAGGGTACCACTGGGCGCACCGAGATGTTCAAAGCGCCGACACCTCCGACAAGTCACAAGTAAAATCTGTAGTTGAAATATACAACCGCGAGTCGTATGTAGGTAGTTAGGAGTGTATAAACAAGTACGGATCGTATCGTAATTTTTCCTCTAAAGAGCGATTATCACGACAAGCAGACGTAGCGCAGCGTGTTAAGGAAGCAGCGAGCGGAACCTCCACGAGGAAGAAAGGAACCAGGAAGAAAGAAAACAGAGACCAAAATACAAGCCATCCACGCAGGGTATCAACACCAAGAAAAACCTGCAGACGTATCAACGAAATCGGATATTCCAGCAACCACAAACACACGCACCTTCACTCCCCGTCCTCAGAGTCCTCAGCGTCCTCATCATGAGTGTCAACCATAACCTCGCTCCCCACGACCAGCAAGTCCCGCAGCTCAAAGCACACCGCCTTCCTGTCGACCGGGCGCGTCGACGGCAGCAGAATCGGCGGGTACGTCGGGAACGCCTTCGGGATCTTGCGCCCCGTGCTCGTGAGCACCACAGCCGCCGCCGCGTCGAGGTTCCCCTTCTCCTCGAGCGCTGTGCGCGTGCGCACTGCCTCGCGGTAGTCCTCGCTGCGCGCGCTGTACGCACTCTTAGCCGAGGTCTTCTTCCACTCGAGGTGCGTAGTGAGGGCCTCTTCGGAGCCGAAGCGCTGAATTGCGCTGCAGCGGGTCAGGATATACGAAGGATAAAGGAAGGAACGGGACGCACATTTTTTTGGTGAGCGCCTCGCTGACGAGCTTAATCTTGCGCTTGGAGTTGCGCTTTGGGTCAACCCACTCGCTTTGTCGAAAGAACGTCTAGTGCTCGGCAGAAATAACGAGAGAGGCACTCACAAGGTAAGCACGCCGTACAGGTCGCGTTCCTTTAGATCGTACTTCGCGAGCGCGCCGGAGAGCGGCATGACCGAGAATTGGTCGCGCCGGAGGCAGGTTTCGCAGATGCGCTTCGCGGGTTTCAATCAATCATTATGTAGCATCAATACAGGCGGCCACTCACCTTCATGTACGGGAGGAAGAGCTGCGGCGCGTACCCGCCGCACCCCGTGCACGCCTCGTCCAGGCACGCGTATATCAACGTCCTACAGCAGGGCCCGATGTAAGCAACGAACGCTACCCTGGAGATCAGAGTACTCACCGTTTGGCGAACATATCAAGGACATTGAGGCGTGACAGGCACTCCTCAAGACTTTCCCCCGAGCATGAGACGATAAGCTGGAACATAGAGTGAGTTGAGGCGGTTTAGAGGCGCTGCATGACGCACGTTAAACCATTCTACCCATCGCTTGTCGCTCAGCACAAAGGCGCGCCAGTACTTCGAGACATGGCTGAGCGCGAGCAGGTCAAAGGGGCCAAGCTCATTCGCTGGGAGCAGATTGAGACACCAGGTTTAACGGGCCGCGCGTTGGACACGACTTACACGTTAAATACTGGAGCTCCAGGGGAATTGAGGCGAGGCGCGCTAGAGCCATCGAGCAGAATCAGGACGCGACGAACACGTAGAATATGTATCAGAGGAGGAGGAGGGATAGGTTTTTCGAGCTTCGAGCGGGCGAGAGGGCGCAGAGGCACAAGAAACGTAGTAGTCAATGTGGTGGTAGAAGATAAAGAGAGTGTGACTTCGTCGGTCACTCGCTTTCCCACGGTGAGGCTAAATTATTCCAAACAATCAACAAAAAAACGCGCATGTTCAACTCGAAGCTTTTGAAGATTAAACCGCACAGACTGAGGCTCGGAAGGTAAGTGGGATATCAAAAGAAGTTGAACCGTGTGAGACCGTATGTCAGTGTTGACTTTTATCAGTAGCTATTCTGGGTCATGGATGATGGCCGACGCCACAGTTCAACTTCGGTTTCAGGCACTTTTCCTTCGCCGTTGACTCTTCGCATAATCTGGAATTTCCGGCGACGCTGTCTACAACTCTAGAGCGCTCCAACATTGATTTTCACATTTACAGCGTGTTCGAACTTTGTGAGGTGCGTATTCGCCGGGTACTGTCCGTGTTCACCGCTTCAAGGAGTGACGAAATTAACGAGAACAGAGCGAGTCATAATTCTAACGTTGTGGAAGCGAACTACAGCGCGAGTTGAGCAGCCTGGTACGAGAGTCGGCGGTGCCCAGCCGGATATTGCCGTGACTGCGTTTTGATTGCCGACCAATGGCCGACCATCCGAGTCTCTTCTCCGCCGACCACCAGCTACTCCAGCATCGATGCTCCTTAACCACCTCCGAAATCGGCTTTCCGACCTTGATATCTATCCTGGACCAAGAACGTCGATTGGAGCAGCTCAAGGAGGAGAGAGCGGCCGTGAAGGTCCAGCTCGATAGCTTCGTTTATTCTCGTTTATCCCATTCTTGACCTTGTCCCCGAAGTAACATCCAAAATTTTCGTGTGGTGTTGCAAACCCAAACATGGTAGACCGCGTACTTCTCGAGGCCTCACTCCTCCTGCAAGTATGCAGGGCGTGGAGAATCCTCGCTCTCTCTGTTCCTGCGCTGTGGGACAGCAGGTTCAGCAAGCCCGAAACCATGAAGAAGTCGGTCACGACCTGTTTCAGCCGTGCCGGAACTCGTCCTCTATCACTTGGTCTTTTATACCTAGGCCCGCCAGAATCATTGTACATGAATTCCCTCATCTAGCGACATGCATCGCGCCTGCAATGCCTTAATTTTTCCACCTATGGAGACTGCTCCTTTGGCCTGGACGATAACAGGTCATTCCCTGCTCTCCGCGACCTAAACCTTCGTTCGGTCGATTCGTTCAATTCTACTGGAAGCCCGATTTCAGCTTTCACCGATGCTCCTCTGCTTTGCCACCTTGATTTGGCATATATGACTCCCTCGACGTTCACTATGCAATGGTCCCAACTCACCCTGTTCTCCGCCACCGGGATTGTTCTTCGGGAGCATTTAGACGTTTTGCGATTGGCCACAATCCTCCGCAAATTCCACCTCTTTCGCTCCCTAGAAGTAGAAGAATCGAGCATCGAGCAGCCATTGCGCCATTCGGATCTGAATTTGCTTATCTCAGGCGCTCCCGCGAAGGACGCTGATTATCCATTTTGCAATTCCTGACCCTCCCCAGTCTGCGCGAATTATATTTAGGAGGCAAATTCGTTACGAACGACGAGCTGAAAGCCGTGGTTCTCCAGTTTTTATCTCGAACATTCACCACATTACGAACATTCACTCTCAACCTCCACCAAATCGTTCATAATCCCATTGAATGGTTTCATGTCACAACCTATCTCACAACCCTCGAGCTCGTTCGTCCACAATATGCGGTCGCAGGTGATCCTGAATCGCCACAACTTCCCCGACTTCCTACCGAAACTCGAGCATCTCAAATATTCTGAGTGCGTTTCGGCTTGGCTGAGTAACACATCCATAGATGCGTTGCACTCCAGACGTGTGGATAGTGCCACCAACACCGGCACCCTTACACGCAAGCCTCCAATCCTTCCACCTGATCTGGCGCGAGTCTTCGCTACCTCCCATAGGCCTCCCCCTTGCGTGCATGGATCCCCTCCGCACGTTGGTGCCCCGTGGAATGCATATCCACATTGGAACCCGCGACCACAGCACCTTTCACTAGCAGGTCACTGCATCGTCCGGTACGAAGCCCCTCTCCTGCTCCTCGTCAAAGCGCATTTATATGTAGAAAGTTCTTGGCTCGGCATTATGGTAGTTTGGCATCCTGTGCGAAAGCTCATCCCGTTCATGGAACATTCCTTTGAATGTTTGATGTGAACAGACATCGACTAGCAGGTCGTCGTGTTTTAAACTTCTCCCCAACCTGATGCTCATGACAGGCGTTCATAAACGGCTCTGACCCCCCGAGTCAGATGCATTTGGATCTTGAAAAAATGGCCGCGACCGGTCGTACCAAATCAATTAAAAGGCGTATTTCTCAGAAGATGAGCAACGCTCGTCTGCGCGTTCAGCGCCTACGGTCATCTGGATCGCAGCAGAACAACACTCGAGGGATACTATAGTGCAGGCTACTGGACTACAAGAGGTGTCGCGTAACTGAAAGCCCAAACGCCATAAACCGGAGCACATCTACTTATTCCTCGCCTTCCTCTTCCTCCTGAACTTCTTTCTATTTCAACGTCGGGCCCACAAAATTAACGGCGGATGGCCATTTCCGCCGTGAGCTCAGCCCCATCAAAGTCAGAGGCGATTTCACCACGGACGGCCATTTCAGCGGTGAGTTCGGTCGCATCAGAGTCCATTTCACGGCGGATGGCCATATCCGCAGTGAGCTCCAAGTCGGCATTATCGGAGGCGATTTCACGACGGAGGTGCATTTCTGCGCCGAGCTCGGTTATCCCACGACGCATATCCATGTCTGGACGAAAAGCATGAGGACCGCAGCAAAGTCAACTAGGCACAATTGAACTTACTCAGAGTTGGAAGGGCCGACGAGAGGACGGCGACGCTTAAGAGGGAAAGGACAATTGAGAAACGCATATTCCAATTTCCGTAGTTTGTGTTGAAAGTGAATGCCCAGTGACAAGTGTAGGGTCGTCTTATCTATCCGAGCGAGCCTTCTATAAGCGCCGAGAACAATTTATTCGGGAGCTGTCTAGCTTGTTGCGCTTTCTATTTCTAGGTCCTTGTACCTGTTTGTTGGAGAGCTGTAGAAAAATGTTGTAAGATGTTCAGGAAGGTTTCAAGAAGCTTGTGTTGATGAGATCCGTTGGAGACTGAGAGCGAACTGTAACATCGACGAAGCGCCATGGTAAAGATCTAGATACACTTGAGTTGCAGTGAGCGTACGTACGCATAGCGGTCCCGGGTCCAATCAGACTCGGAAGGACACCATTTTTTGAACTTGGTTTTGAAACGTCTGCAGCCAAAAGCAAACGCAAATTACAGATTCACTGTGGGTAGGTCTAGTCCAGAGGCAGGCACCGGTAGCTAGGTCTCCAGTGGGACTGTATATGAGATTTTTGAACAAGTTTACCTTCTCGGTAAGTTCCGAGATGCCGCGTCGGCACAGCTTTGATGACTCCGTATCGTCGCCTCTTGTCTTTTTCTGGTCGAATATACACAGCATGGATTCTCCGAAAGATGCTTCCCTGTCTCTCATTCATACACCATGGCCAATCGAGTCACCGAAGGAAAAATCCCGTTCACCGTAGGCGACGAAACATTTGAAACGTACTACAAGCTTGTTGGCGACGTTGTCCAAAGACGCCTCCTTTTGGACGATTGACCTCTTCATCAATGAGCTCGAAAATTTGCTCGCATTCTTCAAGGTCACAGAATGTTTCGACATCCTCGGCCATTCCTGGACAACGGTGAAGCGTAGTCAATGGAAAGGCAGAATATAGTCCAACACGAAAAAAAAAAGGATTTGTCTTTTTCGCCCGGCGGGCTCTGCTCCAACTTGTACCTGGTGGGACGTGGACGGGAGTTTCATCAATATCGCTATCAGTGAGCAAAATCATACACTTGCAGAACCTTTCCCCTAACCTCTCGGGCTACTTCGCGCTATCTGTCAGGTCCCACGATTGTTTCGGCGCACCACATTTAGCCATCTATATATCTCCATTTTGAGCTCCACTCTATCCGCACGCATCTCCAACTCAGCGTAAAATAAAGAACTCATGCCAAGGGGAACTCATGCCAAGAGAAAAGAACTCATGCCAAGGGAGCACTTTCCCCTTGACACGAAGAAGCCAACAGCTTTCAGGTGCAGATCTGGAAATTTTGTAAAATTGGGAGCACCCTGTGCGCTCAACATGGTTCGGGCTACTTCATGTCTTCTTCTGACGCTCAACTCCCTTCCTCCTTCTCACTAGCCATGTCATCGAACCCTAATCGCCCGGACCTCCCAGAGGCTATCCTCTCACTCGAGCGTGCTACGATTGTTGGAGATGCTCTATCGCAGATGGTCTTTGGTGAGCATCATTTCAGTTAACAAGGACTGGTCGCTCCCTGTTGAACGTGCCTGCGTCAGGGATTGCTGTCTGCGTGTTTCTTCAAGCGATGTATTTGCTCATCAGCGACCCACCTCGTCGAAAAGGAAAGCGCAGCATACCCCTCATCGTTTACACCTTCGTTTTGTTCGCTCTCGACGTAGTATTTGTCGCCATGGACCTCAACGACCTCAAGTTAGGGTTCGTCGATAATCGCAACGCCCCAGGAGGCCCGACTGCATATGCTTTGTCTCGATACGGAGAACCGTTGACCGCAGTGCCAAATGTGTGCGCGATCATGGGCGACTGGCTGGCTGATTAGTCTATTTGTTACAACAGGGGGTTGATCGTGTACCGCGCTTATTACCTAATCTTAGGTAATCTTTCAACGGCGCGTCGAGCCTTGCAAGAAAGACGCGATATTTCATGTTATTTTGACATATTGCAGGTTGCCTATTGTATGCCTGAAGTTCTGTCTCCTCAGATTTCTTAAGAAGGCCCTGGAACTGCGGCTTGAGGGAGTTCGACCTAATCATGTGATCTGTCGACCTCCAAAGCACAACTGAATCAAAACGGGCCTGAAATTGAGGAGAAAAATTGAGGAGACTCCAGATGGCCATAAAAATGGTCTTGGAGACACTCGAGTCCAGCAAGATTTGCGAGAGGGACGAACGAACATACCAGGAGTTTGGCCCGCCAAAAATGATTAGCTAAGATTACGTCATAAGCTCGGTAGTACGCGATCGGACCCCCGCGGTTACTAACAGACTTCAACAAGCGAGGCACGAGCTTCGTGTTGAAGCGTCTGTCTACGAGAGACTACTGGCTGATGGACTTCTGGTCTGTCTTGTCCGTCTTGTTCTGAGGAAGAATGCTGAAACGGCTTCATGTTTCGGTATTTAGCTCTACCGTTGCGTGATCATCTTTCACCTGAACTTCGCCATTGTCGCTCTGCCCATTCTCATGTACCTTGGTTCAATCGGTGAGTCATGGGGCGGTTACTACAGTTTTTCACTCAAATATCTTGGTTAGTTATGAGCATTATCGTCCTATATCAAGCGTCCCGTCCCAATGCTCACCTCTGGACACGGCTAACGGTCGACTTCGGAATTCCGTATTATACGCTGTCAGCGGCGCTCAATGTTCTGATAACTATCATGATTACCACTCGATTGCTTATCTACCGCCGGGCTATCCGGAAGGCCCTGGGTGACGAACAGGCTCTTTCGGTGCCTTACGCTTCAATCGCAGCCATGCTAGTAGAAAGCTCTGCGCTTTACGCGGTCACATCTATCCTCTTCCTCGTTCCCTATGCCGTCAACAGTGATGTGTCGAACATATTTCTTCCTATCCTCGTTCAGGTTCAGGTACGCTCGGAGTCCTCCCAATATTAATTGGTTTCACCATGCTGAGTCCGCGTTTTATTAGCTTCTCGCGCCGCTCCTCATTATCTTGCGAGTAGCCAAGCGCCGTGCTTGGGATGAGAGTACAGCGACCGCAGCTCCGGCTAGTAATTTGAAGTTCCAGAATTTTTTCCCTCCGTCTGGCCATTACACCGAAAACAACATAGAGAGGGAGATGGGAAACTCGGGCGACGTTGTATCCTCAGATTCAACCCGAATGCAGGAGCCCAAGCAGTCTGTCAATAAGTTGACATCCTCTTCTGCCATGGGCGCTCGCGAAACTTAAAAATGACCTCGGGTCTCTTTGTCTTAAATATGGAGAACACCTAATGATATTGTTGTAATTCAAAATGTGAGACCCCATAAGCGTTTCGCCGAAGGCAGAAGTTGTATATGAATATTCATTGAATTCGATCGACCTTTCTATAGCCCAGGCCAAGCCATGTTGAAAAGGTTGAACCGACCTACAAATCACCCTGCCGAATTTCTTCCTTCCACTTCGCATAGGCCAGTTGATTCCTCTCCGCCTCCATGTATATGGTGGTCCAGTCCCGACAAACAGTATCGTAAAAATAACGATCGGTAAGCCCGCGTTCATCTTCCACCGATTCGAGACGTAAATTTGGTCGGCACAGGATCGTCTGTCGAAGGTAGTTCATGCAATGGCGGATTCGTGGAGTGATAGGTGTGCTCGGAGGCAGTTTATACTGCGAGCGGATGATGGCGAGACATTTTTGCTGATGGAAGAGGGTAACAGTATGCGGCTTGGGTGAAGCCGAACCTTCTTCCGCTGTGTACACGAGGTGGCCGCCCGCTGGGAGAATCTTTCCCCACTCCTCGTCATCATCGAGACCATAGTGCTCTGCCGTGATAATTCGGAGGGCAACTTCGTCTCCAAAAGGCACGCTAAAGGACAGCGGCGATGGGGACTCCCCTGATCTTGTTGAGCCGCCGTGGACAAAATAAAGAGAAATGTTACCTTTCGCGAAGTTCGTTACCCACAGACTGATAGTACAGACCAAGAGAATTAGAAAAACAACAAAATATACTGCTCGCTTGTGCTGGAGTCCTCGAGCCATGAATTTTGAGCGATTTGGTGAGTCTTTCGAGCGCGTGGTTGAGAATGAGGTATATTTAGATCGCACTGCAGTTGTTGCATTAAGCACTGCTCGGATGCGCATCCATTCAGGAACCCATCGCAATATAATCAGAGTGAGGTTTACTTTCATCAACGGCGACAGATTTTTGAATTCGGAAGTTCCAAAACACAGCACTTTCCTTTGTTCCCCGGCTGTTAGGCATCATACATGGTAGCCATCCATCTACTGCCAGTGAAGCACTGATCAGTTTGGACGAAAAAAAATGCACAGCTTTCATTTTAGTTTCCCCCACCTCACATGACTGAAGCCCATGTTGCAATAATAGGTTCTCCTTATGCGCGCCTCGCCCATACATCTCCAAACGATTCAAGTCGCATCGGGACTCACGTAGCAAACCATGCGGTTAACATCCTCCAAATTCCCAATTGCATTCGGGAGCTTTGCTCTCATTTTTCTCAACGCATCGTTACTTACGTGGCGGGTTTGGCGGCGGTTCTCCCCAGAAGTTGTCTATAATGCTAGCGCTGGTCCGTGGATTACGCTTTCTACGCGTCCTTTTTATTTATTGGCGTTGAACTTTGGCCATAGATTTGCCAACCTACTCCTACATAGGACGAGATTACCCTCCCCGGTACCCCATCATCTCTCTGGACACAGTTGCGATGCCTCTGCACGAATCCGTACATTTTTCACTCAACGCATCGGACCCGATGGCAGCAAACGAGTGGTTCCTCTACTCGTCAATACCCAAGGGTATCGGGCGCACCCGCCTCGGTGCCCAGCAACGTGTCTTCGAACTTACTGTCTCGCACCAAATGCATTGCTTGCGGAGGATCTATCTCGCGTTTGTCAACCGCGAGGACGAACGGGCCGGCCCCGAACACGTGAACCATTGTCTCAACTACCTTCGCCAGACGCTGCTCTGCGAGGGAGCGGATATGCTCGAGCGCGGAGATTTCATGGAGCGGGACTACGATGTTGATCAAATCGGCGACACGCTTGTCTGCCAGGATTGGGAAAGAGCTTTTGAGTTCTTTGATGAGAAGTACGCAGAGTGGCAGGCTTGGCAAGATGTGGAACTGGGGCGCATAACGTAAATAAGGTACGGCGGCTAGTACAATCGTACTTGTGTTCAAAAAAACAGCGAACCGTCAAAGTCAACAGATGTGCGTTGGAGATGGCGGCGTTGAAATTTTTCTTCGATATCAGCTTCCATCTGCGAACAGCTTAGTGCTACTAGTAGAGGATCAGAATAAGGACCATACCAGATACATGCACGGAGCGCTCCACTTCAGGTGCAGAGCCTCTGTGTTCTGTTCAAGAAATCCGATGCGACGGGAGAAGTAACACGAGTTTGGCTGTTTATATCCGCGCCATTGGAGTTAACGCGTTCATCAAAAGAATGAAGGTTTGTTTCACCTGTTGGACTAGATTGATATCCAGCTGCCTGTTTGTTCGATGGAATACACCCGTCCAGTGGCCCACAACAGCAGTATGTCACACCCCGAGGATGAAAATATCTTGACTTGGTGAGTTCTAGGCGATGCTGGGATTTCGGAAGAGATCCAGAACCCAAACTAGTCTGCGTTCGCGACTCCTAGACGCAAGTTCAAGTTCTCGTCAGTGAAAGCAAGAATGTACCATCTCCTGCCACAATCGCCGGAATCCTCCTCGCCAGTCCCGAAGGAAGAGGAGAGCGAAGATCGCGAGCCTGATTCTCCGAGCCGCCTCCCATATGCCTCGCTCTGCCTCTGCCTTTTGTTCACACTGGTCAACATCGCGGTCACGGTCGTCTCGGAGCGCACATCGCCGCCCACGGTACCCGCGCCAGTAACGCACAAGAACATCCACCTCCTGCGTCGTCCATCGCAGTACATCCGGTTCAATGAGATCCAGCGCCCGTCGCCGCCCCTTCCGAGGCAGTTCAACAACTACCCCATCGCCCTCGCGCAAATCGACGCCGTTGACGCGGGAAAGATATTCGAGGAAGACCCGAGGGCATACATGTCGCCCATCGGCACGGTAGTGCCCGAGGACCGGCGGGTCCTGCTCACGCCAACGGTATGCACTTTCTTGAGTTCCGCAAGCTAAGGGTTTCTGAGGAAGAGGCAGGTTTCCACCATCGCACAGTTCAGGACGATTGACTGGGGAATGGAGGACTGCGAGCTGCATCTCTCCCTCCCCACGCTGAATGTCAGCATCGCATCACCGCCGAACGTCGGCGTCGAGCTCTATCGCCTCAATCAGACGTACCCGCTGGACCTCGCCACGCTCTCATATCGGTCGCGTCCGCTGCGTGTCGCACAGGTCGCAAGCATCCCGCTGGCCCGTGGCGAGGGTACGCTTTGGCATGGAAGATTCGGGTGCCCGGCAGACAGTGTCTTGACATTCGAGCTCTCGCTCGCATGCCCCCGAGCCACCGCGGGTGAATGTACACTCGAGTGGTGGCAGAAGGTCGGATATACGGAGCCCCATCCCGGTGAGTGATGCTTGTTCAACGCATAAAATGGCCACTCACGAATTATCAATGCAGTTGTATACTTGACGCAGTACGCTACGGCTTAATAGATTTTGAATTTAGAGATTGAGAATTGAGCGCAATATGTAGTTCCATTATCTGAGTTACATATAAGTCCGTCAGACTCCGTTAGAAAGAAAGCGGGATAGCTCACATTTATTATACACTTTGGTTCTATAAACTTAAAACGGAATCAGAATTTCTGGGGATGGAAAAGAGAGTACGGTAGGAACCTCAGCGCATCTATCCATGCAAGAATTCTCCAACCACACTCATATACCTCTCGCGCTCCTCCCAGTGCGGACTGTGGCTTGAATGCGCAAACTTGACCCACTTGACGCGGTCGATTCCCTGGTAGAACGGCGCACAGACGCTGTCTGCCATGTAATCGTACTCGCCATTGATAATGAGTGTCGGTACGTGGCGCATCAGGTGAATCCTATCCGTGATATCCCAGCGCGTCGCGAGGCCCGCGCTGCCATTTCTCCTACATAGATGCTCAGTGATAAGGACAATAGACACTTATAGAGGCGAGCGCACATCGCATCGAGCACCATCGGGTCTTCATCCGCCAGGCCGATAGAATAAAGGAACTCGGGCGGGAAGGGCTGTAACCTGCACGCGTGCTTCGCATAGAAGACCATCATCGCAGCCTTGTACTCCGCCGACTTGGTCGTCCCGGCGGCCTCGTGTTGTTTCAGGGATGCCTGTACATCCTCGGGCAGCCCAGGCCGAATCCGCGCAATTGCCTCGTTGCGCAGCTTCGCGCTGGCGAGCGCATTGGCAAGGACGAGCCGCCGGAGCCCGCGCGGCTGGCGCCGGACGATGAACTCCGAGGCCAGGGTGCCGCCCCAGGAGTGCCCGAGGATGTTGAAGCAGCCAGTGACCCCAAAAAACGCGAGAAGATTTTCTAGCTCGGCGATGAAGAGGTCGATGGTCCAGAACGAGGGATCTTTGGAGGGGAGACGCGTGGAGCGTCCGTTGCCGAGCTGATCATAGAAAATGACCGCTGCAGGCGGCGAGCGGGATACCAGATCGGAGAGCGGGAGAAGGTAGTCGTGTGATATGCCTGGGCCACCATGCAGGACGATGAGCGGTCCGTGAGGACAGCTAGCAATGTCGCCGACAAGCTTGTAGTACGTTTCAAACGTTTCGCCGACCACAGTGAAGGGAATTCTGCCTTCGGTGATTCGTGAGGTCATCGTATGCGACAAAAACGCGTTGAGGTGTGATTGGCAAGCCAAAATGACCGATACACCACGCACACGTGATCGATGGCTTTTTTTCCTCGGCATTTTTTTACCGCTAGAAGGAAACGCTGAATGTACAAGACTGGGCGATCTCCAGTGGATTACGCAGGAGGGTGGCCGCCAGCGGGCTATGCAGAGTTAAAGGGGAAACTGGCGGAAAACCGAAAATAGGTGTCGGGGTTGGCGGGTGCCAAGCGAGTATACTTAGAAGCAGCGAAGAACGTGACTCACATCTTGCTCAGAGCTTCCACATCGCAGTTGCACTACCAACTTCAACGGCCATGTCCTCCGAGCAGATCGTGCTAGTCATCGGCGCATCTCGCGGAATAGGCCTCGCTCTCATCCAGGAGCTTGCCACGAGGCCCAATACCCAAGTAATTGGCACCGTCCGCGCTTCCAACAGTGGCCTTGACGTCCCCAACGTCAAATTCATCACCCTCGACATCACCGATGACGAATCTGTCGCAAAAGCCGCTAGCGAAATCCCCGAGCTCGACACCCTCATCATAAACGCGGGGATGGGCAAGCGCGACCCTCTCACGAGCACCTCCACCGCCGATCTGGCCACGTACCTCACGGTCAACGTGCTCGGCCCCCACCGTGCCATCCGCGCCTTCCTCCCTGCGCTCCGTGCACGCAAGACGCGGCGCATCATCTCCATCTCCTCCACGAGCGGCTCGATTGGGCAGCAGGCGCTCCCGGGCTCGACCGGGCTAGCGGGGTCGTACGGCGTCTCCAAGGCGGCGCTCAATATGCTTGCGGTCCAGTTCCACAATGAGCTCCAGGGCGAGGGGTTCACGGTCGTTCCGGTACACCCAGGGTGGGTCGCGACGGATATGGGGAACCTGCACGGCAGCGGGGGGATGCCGCCTGCGACGTCTGCAAAGGCAGTCTTGAAGGTGGTGGATGGTCTGACTCCTAAGGACAGCGCAACGTTCTACAAGTTCGACGGAGAGAAGCTGCCGTGGTAGAATTAGAGGTACGCTGAACAAGAAATGTCTTGCATTGCTTCAAAAGAAAATCTTCCGAGTCAAAACCAAGCTTACAGCGCTTTTCATATGTATACGGAAAATGGAAATTTTTCTCAGGTATTTGTCCTTGTGTACATCGGGCGCTTAAATTGCCACCGGACATATTCTTTGTGTCTCCCTTCACCACAACCACTCAGTTTCACTCAGAAACTCGCATTCAAGACCCCCTACACTCATTGGGGATACACCGAAGCAGCTGCAGCCCATCGAATCTTATCTGAGTGGTCCCAGCAATTCCCATCAAGAAAACCACAGTTATGCCCCCAAAGTCTGTATTCACTCCCGTTCTCCTTGCGGCTCATGTCTAGGATGTATAAGGACATCTCCTAGTCTCATCACCCCACTTCAATTGTGTGGTTTCGAGCCAAGGGCTGCAAATACAACGGGTATCGGGTCATGCGGTGCCGCGCCGAAGTCGCTAGTATCGGCAGCTAGTAGTGGTGGCCGCTGGGAAGGTGTCGGAAACTTGCATAATGCGTATGGGATGGGTTGGGATAGGATGGAAGATGACGGTACGCAAAGCCAACACAGTGTCGTGTCCACAACCCCCCAAATGTCACATATTTCACTAATCCTTTGGTTACTTCCCTTTCCATGCTTGCCCTGCTATGCCCATAGTCAAGGCAATACTCATACATATCATATGTATAGTAATATCAATGAGATTGACCTCGGAGGGTCCTGAACGTACTGCAAAATGCGAGATCAGAAATCACTTAGGGGCTTGGCCAAACACGGACAAGCACCCAGAAAAATTTCCGTTTTCCGTATACATATGAAAAGCGCTGTAAGGTCGAAACGGTGAATGGGGAGAACGCACAGACACTTCCGAAATCAAGTTGGAACATTCCCCAACACTAAGTCCTGCGCTTTGATTCTGGGAGGTTTGGATCGAGGAGAACCAAGAGGAGAACTGAACGGGAGATGGAAGGAAAAAAAATTCAAGGACAGACAAACGGAGTTTGAAAAATGCCATGCGGGCATGATTGATTGCCGAGCACAGCCGCCGGCGGGCATCCGGTCCGAAATCTCAACATGGTTCAACTTAAGTTCAGCTTTTGCTGGAGGCTCCTACGTGTGTTAGAATTTTCTAGGAGACAAAACTCTGCAGCTATAGCTGATGAAGGACTATTTCTTCCCCAAATTTGCGTTACATGTACATGCACACATTTAAAAATAATTATATCAGTTCAAGGCGCAGGGAAATGCGTCAGCTGGGTGGCCGTCCCTGTCAGCGTGAACGCGTGCGTGAGCTGCTGCGGTACGTCGAGGATGAGTGTATACGATCCCGGGAAGAGCCACTGGTTCCCACTCGCATCGGTCCGCGCGACGGAGCCCAGCGGGACCTTCAGCGCCGTAGTCGTGGTCGCGCCCCCGGCGATGCCGTGTACCCGCGAGTACGCGATCAGCTCCTTAATCGGGTGAGGCGCGGGCCCTGTTGTGCTTGTCACGAAGAGAAGCGACACAAAGTCCGACGCGACGCTGCCCGCGTTGTGCACGCTGACGCTGAAGGTGTCGAACACGCCGAGATCGAGGAACGCCGCGCTCCCGGCGCTAGCAACGAGCGTCGCGATGCTGTAGGTCGCAGCGGGTGTGGTCGCCCACGCGAGCGTAAACGTCGTGTAGTGCAGGCCGGAGCCGAACGGGTAGACCGCCTCGCCGGTATACCACTTGTATGTGCGGCCGGGGTTCCCTGTGGTGGTGTTCGGACGCAGGTTCATGTCCGTCATCGCGACGTGCGACGTGTAGGTCGCAGGGTATTGCGTGAGCGGGAGCCGCCCGGCGGGGGCCACCTTCCCGCTTATCACGTCGAACAACGCCGTCCCGCCGCTCTGGCCAGGATAGCCGGCCCATAGGATCGCCTTGACCTACAGGGAATTGTTCGTAAGATCATGTAACACCGCGAAGAAGAAAAAAAAAACGCACCCCTGAGTTCGCCTTGAGTGCGGTGTTGTCTACCTGCCCGCCTCCGAACTGAACAACGACGAGTGGCTTCCCGACAGCGGCGAGCGATGTGATGAGGTTGGCCTGCACCCCGGGCCATACGAGCGTGGTTCGGTCCAACCCCTCAGCCTCAACGGTCTCGTCGAGCCCGCCCGCATACACGATAGCGTCGGCGGCCTGTGCAGCAGCTACCGCGGCCGCGAATCCGCTCTCGGACGTGCCCGTGGTCGTCGTGCCCTGCACAAAGGTCACGCTGTAGCCAGCAGCGACGGCGCCGGCTTGGGGGCTGATCAGGAACGGCGCCGTCCCGAAGTAGTTGCCCTGCATAGCAGTGGTTGCGTTGCCCCACGGCCCGATTAATGCAATTTTGAGGCCTGTCTTCAGAGGGAGCGTGCCATCGTTTTTGAGTAGGACGATCCCCTCCGCCGCGACGGTGTGCGCGAGTGCCTGCGCAGCGGCGGTGTTCACGGAGGACGCGTCGAGCTGGCGGTACGGCTGCAACGCGGGGGGATCGAAGTATCCGGCGCTGGGATGAACATAGCTTATTAAACGATAGCTGCAGCACCGAATTAATCCGGACGCACCGCACGAGCCCGGCATACTGCCGAATGAGCGCCTGCGAGATGTCTGCGTTCGTGACTAAATTTTGATTGCGCGCATCGAGGAGGTTAGCGCTGTACGTCGACCCGCAGTTGATATCGGTGCCGGCCTTGAGCGCGGCGCCCGCCGCCGCCGCGAGCGAGGTGGTGAAGTCGTGCGTGGCGAAAATATCGGACACGGCGTCGCAGTCCGACACGACCCAGCGGTCGTCGCCGAAGCCCCAGTAGTCGCGCAGCACGGTCTGCAGAAGGTACGAGTTTGCACATGCAGGGACGCCGTTCACCGCGTTGTAGCTGCACATTACGGACATGACCTTGGCGTCGCGCACGCAGCTCTGGAACGGCGGGAGGTAGTACTCGCTCAGCTCTTGCTGTGTGACAATCGCGTTGAAGCTGTGGCGAGAGATGCCTGTATCATGACCTATTCAGTATATTCATCAGCGCGGAAGAACACGGGCCCGTGGCACCATTGCTGCTTTCCATGTCGTACGCAGCAAAGTGCTTGCAGTCCGCCATGACCTTGACATATGGCTGCGGGTCGATGCCGCCTTGGAGCCCATCGATGAGGTTGAGAACATACTGTGAGGTATGGAAGGGATCCTCTCCGGGGGTCTCTTGTCCGCGCCCCCAGCGGGGATCGCGGAAGGGGTTGATGTTCGGCGTCCAAAAATCGAGCCCCGCACGACCAACATTGTTGAACGCGCGAGCCTCAGTGCTGATGGTCGTCGCGACGGAGTTGACAAGCGGGTCGTCGAATGCCGCGCCGAGAAGGATCGGCTGCGGGAACGAGGTTGCGCTGCTGAAGTTTCCGCTGGATGCAAAGCTGATCCCGTGACCAGTCGCTAGCCCGTGCTATAGCAATTCCGTCAGAAAAATTGAAAGGATACAGATACAGTTGAAACGTGGCCTACTAGTGCTTCGTTCCACCACTGGTATGCCGGAAGGCCAAGACGCGCAACGCCGGGCGACTGATTAACAGTGTTCGCGATGAGCTCCGTGGTGTTGAACCTCGCGATGAGACCTGTTGCGCGAGTGATCGGGTCTTTGGTCATGTCGCATACGGGGTTCGTGTTGAGGGGGCCATTTACACAGTCGGGGAATGCGGCTAGCACCGGCGACGCAGCATAGAGAGACACCGCGAGGGCGATGAAAGGGAACATCGCGATTTACTATACCTCAATACTTGCCAGGAAAAAAGGCCGAGCCTTCTTAAATAGGTCAAGGATATAGCGGGCCGTATTGGCGTTGCAGACCGCGCGGGCAGATCATGAGTAGCTTCATAGGTCCAGCAAAGGGAACACGGGGTTAACGAATGAAGAACTGCGTGAGGTGACAGCTGTTCATGTTTGTGTCTAAGCGATTCCGCAACAGCAGAACCACTTCGTTTCCGAGAAATGGCAGTCACCCTGCGCGAGGCTGACGCAACCATTCCAAGAGTTGACGTTGGAACTTCTTGCCGTCGGGACTCACTGCTGCCCAAGGTGTCCAACGTCTCCTCCGCCTATGCGCCGGCGATCCTGCGCCTGACCTACGCCGCGGCCGCCGCAACACGCGGAAGATGGGAGTTAAGACGATGAAGATGCAGAAATGGAGCGAAACTTGAAAAATACTCTGTCGCGATTGGCTCCAAGGATCCGTTATAGTAGACGCCAGAGTGGTTCGCTGGTTTTGTATCACCTGCTCTGATCACATTGACACAGGCTGAGGCTCTTCGGGAGTTCTGCCTTTGATCGAAGGGGGCAAGTTATGTATAGTTTTGAAAGCGAGTCGGGAATCCGAAGTTCCGCCGACCTCGGCCGCCGTTGGCGGCAGATTCAGATTTTACTCAGAGGGGAACACTCTGCTTATTGGCTTAAGATCGCGGCCGAGCATGAAGTCTGGAACATTGCAGAATCAGAAAGAGCGTGATTTCTATTTTTCAAGTTTGTTACGATGAAAGAACTCTGCGGGCTGTTTGCGAACGTTCGTCGTGGTGGAGCGTAATCCAATGGAGGCCTATGAGTCTGCACTTGCATCAAGTATTAGCGTTTGAACCATTTACGCTGCAAAAGGAACTTATAGGGATCAGATGTCTCACAGAAATGGAAATCAATCGTGTATTCTTCAACTCATTGTAGGCCTGCTACAAACAACAAATAAACCTGTCAAAAAATATGCATCAGTTTAGGTGAGAGAAGGAGGGAATGTACATACCAGCGATGACCTGCTAGTAAAAGGTGTTATGATCAGGCGTTCCAATTTGGATATGCATTCCTCGGGATGCCAACGCCCGGAGAGGCGCCAGATGGACAGAGGGGAGGTTGCGGGATACGTCGCCCAGAGCAGGCGGAACGACTTGATTCTTGCGTGCGAGGAGTCGGCGTCTGGGGCATCATCCCCGCATCTGGAGCTCAAAGCCTCCAGTAGTGCAATGTCCACCTGGTCCGATGCGCAGTGTGAATATGTGAAATTCTCGAGCCTAGGAGGAAATCGGGGGAGTTATGGCGGTTGAGTGCCAGGACTACGTCAGGGACAGATGAGTTCGACGGTCGTGAGGTAGGTCGTGATCAGAAGCCATTGAATGGGAACTGTAGGTGACATGCTGACGGTAAACGCCCGCAACGTCGGGAATGAACGGGATAAAAACCGCATAACTGCAGTATCCAGATCGTCCGTCCGTAAACCGAATCGGTCGCCCAACCGAAATTCATGGAGGCGGGGCAGGGAGAGTGATTCCAAATACCATGATCGGTGCCATCGCACACGTCAAGGACGAGCGACATCAAGCCAGAGTGACGCATCGGGGGCACTAGAATGATAGGTTCTTCTTCGTCGGGCGAATTGAAGCGCCGAAATTCGGAGAGGGATGTGGCTAATCGCAAGACACCTAAACATTCCGAAGGAGTTATGTCGCTGGCAGAGAACGAGGTCAATTGAGCCCATGGCATGATTAACACCGATGGATTTATGCACGCGAGAAAAAGGTGTCGAAGAAGGGGGGCGCCGTTGAAAATTGGAATGGGGCTTGCGGTTGACTCCAATATTTCATACAACGAACCAAGCGATAAGTTGCGAAGAAAAGGGAATGTTATGATGTCGATGAGGTCAAAGAAGCAGCGTCTATCCGTGAAAAACTCTAGGGAGTGCAGGCGTGGTGCATGCCGGCGGAGGAGAGAATGCATGTGGAGTGATTCTGGATCGCCGAGAGGTCGAGCGATAGGGGACGAGCCCCGGCGCGGCTGAACCAGGTTGTGATCGAGCTCTCCATTTCTTCGGCTTGGGCGCACTCGACCTCGTCAAGCGTGTCCCATAGAGCAGGAACCGAGAGCGCGAGGGCTCTCCAGGCCCTGCATACCTGGAGGAAGAGGAGTGGAGCCACAGAAGGATGTGGTATACAACGATTTGATGCCGAACACCAGATGAAAATTTCGGGCGGCAATCCCCGTCCTCATTTGATTGATGTCAGCTTTTGTTGTCGCCGTGCTCGGCTCAGCTTGTTGCCTCGTATGCATCTGCATTTCATCTACATGCTTCTTGGCTGGGTTCCTTTAGAAGCCTCTGATTCATGGTTCAGCTCAACTCTAAAAGCTACTTAGTCGTCAAAACCCTTGCGTTGAACTGAACACAACTGATCGGCCGCCGGCCCTTCGCATTTGATAGCATTTGATTTGCATCGCGCCGTTTCCTGCCGTTTCTCTCTCTTGACCATGACGACCCCCGGGTACTTCTTGTTTTCTTCCATTGTAAGCTGCTCTCTGACTGCCTTTCCAGTGTGATTTCCATGGCGACTATGACGGATACTGACTGGGAGGCTGAGAGGCGAGATGAACAGCGTTTTGCCCGCCTCACATCCACTCTGCAAGACCCCATGGGCCCGGGCTCATACTGCGCCCATCAGCTAACAATCGCCGTTTGTGCATGGCATGCTCACGGAGAGATCGCTGCCAAAGATCCGACACGTGCAGTCTTGCTCAGATCTGTGGCGCATTTCCTCATGGCTCCACGGACGCAGCAAGACCGTGCCGCTATCAAAGCTCGACTTCTTACATGCGCATGCGATGGGGAAGGAAATCCGGCGGACCAGGAACTCACCATACTTCGGGAGACGGAGACACCGCCGTCTTTCTACTACGAGAAGGCGATGGTGGTCATCTCCCATATCCTCTTCGCTGCGCTAGCCCCATTGTGTGCGGGTCAGTTTCGAAAGCGGAAGAAAAACGTGCGCAGGACTGCTCAGCCGTGGCCTCTTGATTTCGACGATCTCTTCCCGGGTTCTCATGGATACGAGGGTGCTGTTCGTTCCCTGTTGGGATGGGCAGAGAATGGACCGGGAGGCTATGGTCCTTTCATTGCCATTGCGGCCTTGGTCACGTATTGGGAACCTTTCGGCCGCGAAATCCTGCGTCAGCCCGCTGTACTGGCTTCCGCTGCACGGAAACTCAGACTTGGATACGAATCATATGTCAAAACCAACAACCCTCGCGATCCCTTCTTCACATGGCCGCTATTGGCATGCGCGGAGAGATTCCTTCACTCTCTCCGTCGCTTCCCACCAGCCGAGGGATTGACCGCGATGCTTCCCTCATATGAAGAATTACACTTCGTCTCGGCGCGGATTAATCCAATTTTGGGTGCTTCATTTCCAAAAGCCCGTTATTGGTTTGACGCACTCATCGAATTCTCGCCCGTCTATGCTTTGGTATGCAAGAACCCGAACATGGTTATTCGGTTGGAGGGAACTGAAGGCCACGACGCCGCGTTCGAGAGTATGACGCAGATCCGCAATGACAACCGGTGTATGAACGTCCACTGTACTTCGCCACTTGGGACAAGAACTAGCGCGTGCGCGCGTTGTGCAGTCGTGCGTTATTGCAGTAAGCCGGTCAGTCCTTCCTCTCGTTTCCAACCCGTTCTCAGCATCTTTGCTGATCTTCTCTGGCCACAGTGTCAACGCTTGGCATGGCAGGCGGCCGTCGCCCCGCACCGAATTTTGTGCAAGTCCATCCACACTTTACGCGGCAAGCTTGGACTCTTAGATGCGGCTCAATGGGACAGCTGGATGCTCAATGATACCCCGAACAAATCAGAAGAACACAATTGGAGGAACTTCGAGCCACTGTGCCAGACCATGAACGTCGAACTCGCGCTGTCAGAATCCATCGAAAGCGAGATCAAGGCGCTGGAGGCATCGAGAAATCGCCCGATTCTTGCTGACGAAAGATTTAGATGGTAATAATGAATTCGACACTGTTCCGTTTAATTCGTACGACTGAACTAGGCCAATAATTAGTTCTGCATCTCCTTCTCCGTCAGATCATCTCCATCTTCGTGAACTTCCTCAAAAACCCCCGTGTGGAACCAACGTTCAAGTGACGCCTCGAGAGAAGGCAAGCGCTTGGTGCGCATGGACTGAGGCAAGGGTGTGGGAGTAACGGGCTCGAGTTCCCCCATGGCTGTTGTGCGTGACCGCGGCGGCGGCATATTCAGAGGAGCTGGAAGCGTGCGAATGGGGGTATGGGGTGATCTCGGGCTGAGGTTCCAGATGGTTAGCGTGCTGTCGCTGGATGCGTTCTTGAGAGGCGTCGAAGGACTCGTGTCATTGTCCGACTGGATGGGCTGAAGGGCTGCCAATCCTGGCAAATGGTGTCGGAGATCTATGCGGAGGGGTCTGGGCGTAAACACTAACCTTGTCTCCTGGTTGCAAAAATGTTGTTCGGGCTCTGGAACGACGAGGGAGGGTTCTCCGAGCTGGTGATCCTATAAAAGAATCAGCGCACTTCATACACGTAGCTAGGCGAAACATACGCGCTTAATTCTTCGAGAATTTTCGCGGTTTCGGCAGTGTAATTGCAAGTGAGACGAGCCATTTGTGTGTCAGTAAAAGAAGGCATTGGAGTGCAAGAAGCGCACAAGAACTCGAGTTATATAGGGCTGGAACGCTTTGACCACCGCTTTGACAAAAGTTGGCAAGAGGGCAGCAGCGCGAGGCAATTGTTATAAGTCGGCGGCCAAAGCGGTGATGCTTTGGCCGACGTAATACCAGGCTCAATTGTGACATCGTTCAATCTTTGCGAAGAATTGACGTTGCTTGCGTTTTGTAACTCGATGGAAGACGATGACGTTCTCGTTCTAGAACTACGGCAACAAGTTGAACCGAATTCGCGAATTTCGGACCGCGGCATTTGTGTAGAAGGGACAAGCCTACGCAAATCACAGTTTTGCGCAAGTCGCAGTCTACGTTCACGAATCAATGGGTCGTTCTGTGGATGCACGCTACTCACCGCGGGCATTAGTGTCGAGGAGGTTTGAAAAATGGCTTAAATCTCCCGGAGCGAGAAACAGGTTGCCTAGAATCTCAGTGTTGCTTAATGCTTAATATTTTAATTCGGTTAAGGGCTATTAAGGTCTTAACATATGGTGGAGGCTGCGAGCGGTTAAGGCTTGAAGCTTCAGCGTCAGGCCGGGCCTCGGATGATGCCGGATTTCAGCTAAAACCACAATTGCCCACTGTTGAGAAACAAAGAAAAAGAATGGGACATTGGAACATTTTCCAGCGATACTACAGCACACAGTATGGCCACTAAATTTTCCAAATGACCATGCATCATCAAGTTGAACTTATAAAAGCTGTGCCAACTACCCCAGATTCAGAGGACGATGAAGCCAGGCCTGTTCATGACTGACTGACTGCCCTTAGAGCGGCTCCTCATTGCCTTGATCACTTTTTGGCACCTGCCTGCAATACTTGGACCAGTAGAATTGAGCGTAGAAAACTATTTAAAATGGATATAAGCCTGCCCTTACCTTCAGCTTTAATATGCTTAACAGGGTCCATAAGGGTTAAAACGTTAATGACCAACATGGCTAGATATAAATGGACATCGACGTGGGCGTCAGACTTCAGTTCGGAATGTTCCAGCCTCGACATTCTATGTACGGGATTTGTTTGAGCATTTACGTTTGAGCAACACTGCTTGAACACTGCAGCCACTTTTTTCTTCTTCAATTTTCATCCGAATCACTTCAAATAAATTGCAAACTACTCTGACCGGCCCCTACATACTGTTGCTCACCGTAGAGGCTAGCACCGAGTCTACTAACATGTACATGTATCGTAGATACGCAACTCAGCGCGTTCCGAAGAGGACCTAGCTGGGCAACTTGAAACATATTAATCCTGTCTTGAGTCTTATCCACCAAGTTGCTTACTACAAATTTTCCTGACTTTTGCCTCAAGTTGTTGAGGAGGCCCTCACTCGATCCCCGATACCTTGGTCCCCGAGATCCTCCTTCTCCGAGAGAATGTCAAACCTTCGACGACGGACAACCACGGGCGTTTGTAAGCCGCTTCGCCATGATCAAGCGAGCTCAAAAATGCATGTTTGTAATCGTAATGCAAATAATGTACAGTGAAATGCATGCGTCGAGTATCCGTGAATAATGGAGTGAAGACCTGAAACAACCAGTGACCAAGACAGTCCCATGAATAATGTAAAAACCAAGTGACAAAGACGATTTCCGGAGCGGGCATCATGAGGCGAGTGCAATGGGGCGTTTCGCCGAAGCAGCCGGGTCGGAAGCGGGAACGGCGGGAACCTCGGAAACAGAAACGGCGGGGACCTCGGAAACACAAACCGCCACCCCAGGAGCCCGGGTGACGCTGTCCGAGTCGCACGCCGGGTTCTCCTTCCGCCGCTTCAACGGCGGCCCAAAATGGCTGG
Source organism: Mycena latifolia (assembly GCA_029289555.1). NCBI lineage: Eukaryota > Fungi > Basidiomycota > Agaricomycetes > Agaricales > Mycenaceae > Mycena > Mycena latifolia. Next base: position 598,312 of record JARJLE010000011.1, on the reverse strand, counting down.
CCGTCATATCTGCGGGGTTGTCGTAGAACTGCGCGGGGGCCTTGCACTGCGTAAGGAACACGGGTAACCCAGCGTGCGGTACGGATGCCGGTGCAGCAGATACTCCTGCATCCAAGTCCGACTCCGCGAGCTCCGGCCTGCGTGGGAATAATTAGCTCCACGAACGGCAGAACGGAATGACGAAGGAGACGCACATGAGTTCTATGAGCTTGCGCTTGAGGAGGAGGCACTGGTTTCGCGCGGCGTCGCGTTCGGCGCGCATGCGCAGTGCGTGCTCTTTTGCGGCGCGCGCGAACGCGAGGAGGCCCGTGTTGGCCGCGGCATGTATCTCTGCGCGGCGGCGCCATGTGGCGCAATTCATGCGCAGTGCGTTGGCGTCAGCAGCCGCGCGGCCAAGCTCGCTCGAGGATGCGGTCGGTACGAGCGCAGACGTGGAAGCCGCGGCAGGCGTGGATGTGGGCGCGGGGGTCGGATCATCGAAAAAAAGTTGCCGGATCGGAGGCAGGACGTGCGGACGCAGGTACGGCGGTACGAGCCCCGGGTCGATTGTTACTGGTGGAGCATGAGATATCTACGCGACAGCAACACAGGGAGGCGACGCACGGACACTATACGGCGCTCGGCACGTTGGGCAAAAATGTTGGACGCTACAAGATTTAATTGAGTCAACGGTGCGGCGGATACACTCTTTGCAGAATATATGGCCTGGTGAAGAGGGTACGTAAATATTCTGTGCAACCTTGGAGGAGATACTGTACTCACCGCATGGCAAAGCTATTGGGGTGGTGAAGCGCTCGTAGCAGATGCTGCAGGATGGCATTGTTGGTGGGGCCGATGCACTGCTGACGGCTTATATAGTGAAAACGCCGAGTCAACGGAAGGAACCTTTCCGTGTTTAGCCGGGGGCGGGATCTGTCAAAGCCGCCCACTGGCCCCACTCCAGATTTGTAAGTCGGGGCCGACGACCGGGCCCGATCTAGATCCTGGGAAAGGCTCTGCTAGGCTCTGTCAAGCGGTGGGGCAGAAAGAAGGCGAGAATGACAGGCGCGAAGCACACGGACGCAGATCCTCATGGCTTTTGCGTGGCTGGGGAGTCAGGCGGGACAGCCTCTGCCAGGCTCTGCGCCACTTGACTCAGCATCGGCCAGTCATTCCCACGCAGCCCAGTCATCGGACTCAAGTCAGAGAGTAGTCAGTGCCAGGTCAGAAACGCGGACTGGAGGTGGATAACGACGGCTGAGAAAGACATTGAGTCAGGAAGAGGCTTCAGCAAGGCTTTCACTTATGAAGACAATATGAAAGGTCACGGTGCAAGGTGAAGGACAAGTGGCAGTGTGACGTGGCAGCTGCCGAACGGCACCCACGTCGGAGTCCGAAATGGGGCGATGGTAAGCATGCGCACACATACCCCTGTCCGACAAATGTCGGAATAAATTGGATTACTCATTTGCTGCTTCAGCAAGTCTACGTGACGAGATTATTCAAGAAGATCCGCCCTGTAAGCAAACACAATTTTAGTTGGCCCTCTGCCGCATCCAGCAGTGGACCAGCACATTCAATAAAACGCTGAGTAAATTACCGGGCCCGCAATCATGTGGCGTGAATTTCGGTAAGGAAAAAAGCTTCCCATTGGCGGTCTAAGCCGCTTAAGAGCGAGCAGTCTAAAGGCGATCGTAGAAAACTGTAGACAGAACACGAATTAAATTAGTCGCGCCCTGCCCTGTTGGACCCCATTAGAACAAGACTAATTCGACGGTATTGGGCGTACTTGACATCCCTCTATCCCTGACTCAGATGTAGACTCTGGAGGTAAGGTTCTTTCAATTTCAGGACCAGTGGTCCTTCATTTTACTGCTTTCTTCCTCAGAATCAAAGGAACTCTTCTTCCAGACTGCAGTGCCGCCACGGAATATTTATCTTGAATTTTGAGGACTTCACTATCGCATGTACTTTTCATATTCTTACCTGAATGCTGCGTCGGTACCCGGGGTTTTATTCCACTGAACACTCAAGGTCTCCCCCACGCACTCAAATAACATCAGCGTAGGCATCAGTGATCCGGCCCGTGGGAAGTCCCGACAAGTTACGATGGTTACGGTAAGCACGGCAGGCACTCAGGCTAGCCCACTCCGGATTCCGGAACCTTTCTCGGCTCTCCCGCGCTCTCGACCTCTGGGATTCAGCTCCGAATCGACCCGAGAAGCCCTACAAAAGACTGCTAGGTAACTTGAAGACTGTCCGAGATGGCCAGGATGCCGCCCGACTCTTGGATGTGCGACTCGGATGCCCCGTTGCCTGCCTATGCGCGACTCGGAGTCTAATGCGACGTTCTCAAGATGTTCTGATGCTCGCATGCCCGCGTCTATCTCCAGTGTTGGCTCTTAACCCTTATGGACCCTCCCTCCCGGCCGTGAAGGGTTATTAAGGCGTAAGGCTTAATCGTAAGGGCAGGGTTAAGGGCTTATATCCATTTTAGGAAATAGTTTCCTACGCTCAATTCTACTCCTCCAAGCATTGCACGAAGGTGCCAAAAAGTGGCCAAGGCAATGAGGAGCCACTCTCATGGTTGTCATTCAGTCACCACAGGCCTGTATCATCCTCTGTATCTGGCACGGTAGCTGGCATGTATAGAAGTTCAGCCTGATGATGTATGGTCATCCAGAAAATTTAGTGGCCGCACTGTGTGCTGTAGTATTGCTGGAAGAGGTCCAAATGTCCCATCACTTCATCTCTGTTTCTCAACTGCGTGAATTTTGGTTGAAATCCGGCACCACCCGAAGTCCGGCCGCTCCCGGGCCGGATCCTTAAGCCTTAACCGCTCGGAGGCTCCACCATTAACCCTTATGTTAAGGCCTTAATAACCCTTAACCGAATTAAGGCCTTAAGCATTAAGCCAACACTGTCTATCTCCGGTTTCGTTTCTGTTTCGACTCTATGGGTCTGTCTCACAGACTAAGACTCCGACTCTGCGAGGTACGAGGATCGACTTGGCATCGACAATTGCGGTGGTTTATCGATATCGACGCGTGCGGTTCAAGCTCCAATACCAGGCTAATTGCCGTGCTAGAGCTTCTGCTGCTACCAAGTAGCGATCGTGGCAGCTATATGACTAATTCTTCTGGATTTTTCTCAGCATTCCTCCTTGGAATGCCAAGAGGTAGACGGCGTGCGAATGCGGGCTGAACCGCAGAGCGCATCACTGCGCAATATCGTTTCCGTGGTTGTTCCGTGGTAAGACGGGTCGGGTCGCTAAACCGCACTAAAATTTACGTTACCGGTACGCGTACGTTTTACATATAAGATACCGGGCAGTGCACATTCACTCGAGCTCACGGCTATCCGTCGTCTCCCTCACACATTCCCTCAACGCGACAGGCTTCGCCGACCCTCCTGGTGGGAGTTGAATTTGCGACGTGTTTAGCGTTTTTAGTATTCACTTTTTAATCTCTTCTCTCCGTCGACTGTAATGGCCCTTTCTTCTGAGGCTTCGGGTGTACTGGTGCGTGATTTATGATATGTCCCCAACCCGCATTGCTCTGAACAATTATAGTGTCTTGCATTAGCCGCGCTGCTCTCTCTTTTATCCGTTTCTCTCTATTTTATGGTAATCTCTTTGCGCTTCTACGCCCACGACGAAAGCCGATTCAACGCCCCAGATACCATCCTTACGACTTCAAAACTACGGAAAGACGCACATAAATGGGTACTTCAGGTCTCTTCTCCTGGCGAATGCACTCCAGGCGTTCGGCACCGTGCTGGACTTCAAGTGGGCTGTGGAAGGAACGGTTACGCCTGGCCACTTTTGCAACGCTCAAGGTTAGGAATACCCGATATCCGCATCTCCGTGCTCGTTGACGACAAGGTCACCCACAGGCGGTATCAAGCAGGCAGGAAATATCACCACTGCGCTGTGGTAAAGCCCACACTCTGAATGCTTAGGAAAGTTGACTGAATTCACCACCCAGGACCTTCCTGCTTGCTGTGCACCTATTCACCCTATTAGTGGTCCGACGACCATCCACCAACGTCGGCTTCTGGTGCACGATCGTTGGCGGATGGGCCATCGTGGTGATTGTTGTCTTAATCGGCCCGACTCTGTTAGAAACGCCGGCAAAGGGCCCTTATTTCGGGCCTTCGGGAGCATGGTACGCGTTTTCTGGTTACTTCCCGCCATCCCAAGCCGCTCATGAGTCGGATAGGTGTTGGATCGCACCGAACTATATTTGGGAGCAGATATTCTTGGAGTATTTGCTGGTATGTGCCTTTTTTTTGCACTGCATCCGACGGACCATTCCAACCTTTCTCAGGAATACGTCTCTGCCGGGTGCTGCATTGTCCTCTACACGTTCATCGTCCTTCGAATGCGTGGAAATTTGGTCTGCGAAGATGGCAAATGGATGCTCCGCTTTCTTCCTCGCGCCGAATCTTGGAAGCTTGCCATACATCAAGACATAATCGACTCTGCCATGCTCCGGGTGCGTGCACCCCATGACTATCGCAGCGTGAAACTTACCGATCGTAGGCCGTTAAAAAAATGGTCTGGTGAGCAAGCCTCCTCATGTTGTGTTTTTTTTTTTTCGTTTGAGCTGACTTCGCCCACAGGTATCCAGCAAGTCTACTTCTTTCTCTCAATTATCCTTTGTGGCTGATATGTATGCACCAGATAGCCTACACATGGCTCATCCTCCCTATAACCATCGTGCGGATACTCGAATTCACCGGCACCCCCGCACCCTTTGGGGTCATCGTTGTCAGCGACGTGATCTTCAACCTTACCGGTCAGCTCCTCTCCCGCGTTTCGCTCCTGGCAAAGATTGACTCGATGGAAAATAAATAGGATTTGTGAATGTCATCCTATTGGTTGCGACGCGGCGGCTGTTCCCAGACGCGCAGGAGCTTCCCCAGTTCTCGACGGTGCGCCCGGTTGTGCGCACGTCGGTCTTCAAGGCAGGGGGCATCGCGCCGTTCACAATCAAGCGTAGCGACACTGCCGAGCAGTTCGAGGCCCTACGCCTCGCGCGCGCCGAGTCCGCACCGAGCTTTGTGTCGTCTGAGCCCGTGCAACAATCGACGACATGGTTCTAACTATTTTTCCCCATTCAATTACTTATTTATTAGCGCTTTCCTTACTGCTCTGCCTGTCCTTCTCCTGTCTCGGATGCAAACTGTAACATACTCCATGTACTGCTACGTACTTGGCGTCTTCTTCCAACCGAACTTCTTTCTGAATTATCCACCAATGCGGACGCTTATTGCGATAGTATGCTACCAATGCTCTGAATGTTCACAACTGACTTCCCAAGACCATGATCTAGGTACCAGGATCTACCGGCGTTCAACATTTCCGCAGATCGGCTGTGTCCGCAGTGCGGGAACGACAGGGACCGATTATCTCCATTATTCAATACATTACCGGTTATCCCAAGGGTATATGTACTTACGTGACTGTTTAATTGGATTCGAATCTCCCCGTTCATCCGAGTGATGGCCCTGCAAATATTCCACGCCAAAGCCGGGCCCCGGTCACTATGCATGTACTCCCTGAGTCTCTTGCTCTTGCCTTGCACACTAATTACCTGTCAGGGGATGCTAGCAACGTCGGCTTTCCGTCCGCGGCTCGCCTGGAAAGCACCCACTCCATCTCGTTCCTGGTTGAAAAACCATTGCTATACTGCGCTGTGTTCTGTTCCATAAACATTGATAGATATCGCCCTCAGGCCTGGTTGCTGCGCTGACCTACTTCCTTATTTCTGCTGCCGTTGAGTCGAAAGATTGAAACCATAATCTGAGTTGGGATATACAGAAAGTAGTAGTGTTCACCTGGGGACTGGTAGTCAAAAAAAAAAAAAAAAAAAAAAAAAAAAAAAAAAAGGGCGTGTACACTCCCTGGGTCATATGCATGTTCATTGGTCGTAGGCTCGTAAGCGAGTAATTAATATTATGCTTGCCCAATGCCTACCCGATGATAACTACCACCGCCTTCCACATCAGTCAGCATCGGTCACCACAGACCAGTTACCTTGGCAAAGTGAGACAGTGGTTACAGTAAGGGCCTGATCGGGTGCTCTAGAAGTTCTCTAGAATTCCTATTCTGTCTCTTGCTCGTCCCCTCATGTGCTTTCCACATATTTAAGCTGTTTTTCAATAAAATTTTGCTGATGAGAGTGGTGGACATGTTAGCCAACTTGAAGTGCTAAAGATTCTAGGATTCTTCAAGAATTATGCTAGAAAAGCTTAGAATGTCAACAACTTCACCTGATTTGCCTCGCACATCTCTCTCCATGATAAGAATCCATAGATTATAGATTTAGTTAGTCCTAGAGTACACAGAGAGACAGGATAATGGTGGGATTGAGAGTCTAGTAAAATTCTTGAGAAAAATTCTCGTGCACCCGATCAGGCCCTAAAAGGCTGAGAAAGACGTTCAGTCAGAAAGCGAACATAAAGTCGCCGAGATGACCGGGCAAGGCGAACTCCGTCATCGGAGTCCGAGATCGGCCCATCGGCCATCGGTCATCGGGCTTAGGCATACGTAAACAGGTGCACACATACCCCTGTGTCGCGAGTCGCGGCTCGCGACGCGGCTCTACCCACCTCGACTACACCACGTTTGAACAACACCAAAAAGCGTTAGCACCCACAAATGGCAGGAATTCGCGATCTGTTCTCATTGTGTCCCCACATACTGTACGTGGTCACCACGAGGCCCATATCACCCCGCCTACTTCGTCGAGTGAAATGGACTTCCTCCTGGCTATGTTTCGTTGGGTCATGGACCCGTATCGAGATATGTTCGAGGCTCTCCCTCTCTTCATTAGAGCACTCCGCGCTAATAGAAGACGAGTCATAGGCAGATACCCTTACTCTTCGAAGCTATGGCGAGCGTCCTATCGTCTCCCATCGTTGCTTGCCCGAATTTTCCCCATTCGCAGAGATGACACGAGTGCCGCATGCTTCTTTGGCATCTACGAATTTGCGGTCATCGAGGACAACATTCGATTTCGTAACGAGATTGAATATATCGCTCCCAGACCCTCACGACTTCGATCCTGAGCGCACGGCCTTTCTGGCAGCGCTAACCCGAATTCTATGCACCTCCTTTAGTCTTTAGTGAAAGAATCGAGATAGGTCTCCCACGCGACGCACCGGCATACTTTGATGCGCTCCGTGCACAACCAAAAATCCTGGACACTTCCAGCCTGGGCGGACTCCCTTCCTCCCTTGGATCGACCTCTTCTGAGCTAAGCAGGGAACTAAAGCGCATGGGGATTTTCATGAAGGCTCCCCATTATCTGTTCACCTGAGAAAAGGTGTGCGTTCGAAATTTACAAGCGACATTTTTACACATTGACCAATATTAGAGTCAAATCAAATTTCCAGGCCCGTTCTATAACTCACTCATGTTGCAATACAGACGATATCTGTTCGCGATTTAGCGCGCCGCTCCCTTTCAGGTGCTCCATCACCCCGCGGTCGCAAGAGGCCATTGCCCTTATTCTGGGCGAAAGCGCAGATACGAGTCGCCAGCCTGAGGTGTAGGGCACGGGATATCGTACATCCAGGGAAGCAGAGGATAATGTAGTAGTATCCATCGTTCAACATCTCAATTCAGTTTATGGCACACCCATGAGCCCTGAGCGAACAAGTTGAACGCATACATGTGAGCCTTGGACGTCCAGATGGAGAGGTTCCAATAGACTCTTGCAAATTTTTCAGTAAATAATTATACCTTCGTGACCCCGAAAAAAAATATGGGCACGTACTGTAATGATGAGAAAAGGAGGCTTGTATGAAAAACACAAGAAGAATCAGTACAGGTCATGAGTGAGGAGAGAAGGAAAGTAAGAAGTTGAAAAAAAAAGCTCTACGCCAAGTGAAAGGATGGCCTGACCCCGAATTGAACAGGGATCTTCTACACAAGAAAGATGGGATATTTATCTTTAGCAGACACACTAACCAACTGTGCTATCAGGCCATTACTCTGTAGCTTGTCTCTTCCGCTGAACAAAAGGAAAATGGTGAGACGAAGATTGAGTAACTGTGAGGTTGAATTTCAAGTTGAATTTATTTCTTCTGGCTGCCATGGGTTGGGAGTGATTTCATAAGAGAATTTCAACGAAAGACCTTGAGTTGAGGTTCGTTTTAGAATGATGAGAATGGGGCGCGGATGAAGGGAGAGTAGTTTCTTTTTTATGTGTGAAAAAAGAAAGAAAAAAAAGAACTTTACAGACGGCCAAAGACCTGACCCCGAATTGAACGGGGACCTTCTGTAGTAAGGAAATTTTCCGTCTGAAACGTAACAGATGCACTATCCAGCTGTGCTACCAGGCCTTTATTGAGTCTGTTTGATCTTGGTGATGAGAGCGTTCGAGTGGGAGGTTGAAATTACTTGAATTTTCAGTCTAGGATTCCTTGAAACTTCAGGTTGCTCCGGGTTGAGGCTCATATTCGGAGCAGAGGTTGAGTCTGTTCAAAAAAAAGAATATAAGAGTCTGAGGAAGGCCTTGACGATTCGTGCTTCCCTCGAAGCAGCGGGGAGGGGGGAAACGACCCAAAACACGTAATATATAAATGCACGGCCTGACCCTGAGTTGAACAGGGATCTTCTGCGGAAAGTGTAATCGGAAAGGCGTATCTACTGCAGATGCACTATCCAGTTGTGCTATCAAGCCACTTTTGGGAATGTTGGATTTTGCACTACCCAATGTTGGACTTCAATTGACTACCTCATTTGCCCCGAAATATACGGTGTAACAGAGAAGGGGGATTTACACCAAGATTCGGAAGTTTAAAATAAAAGAGGGAGAAAGAAAAGAAAAGAAAAGAAAAAAAAGGTGGAAAGTACACATGGCCTGACCCCGAATCGAACGGAGATCTTCTACTTATAGATTCGCCCTGGCTCTTCAATTATAGCAGACGCACTATCCAGTTTTACTATCAGGCCGTTGCTTAGTGTGCTAGATTTCTAGCTCACTCCAAGTCTAAGGAAAATGGCGAGGTGGGAAGTTGAGTTTATTATAGGTTCCTTGAAATTTTCAGAGTCAGAGTTAGCCGAAATTTCATAACGATGGATACAAGAGGATGAGAGTCGACTCCCTTGGAGCAGGAAAAAAGAAAAAAAGAAGAAAAATTATGGTGATGGATAAGAACCTGACTCTGAGTCGAACAGGGATCTTCTGCAGAAAGATTGATCCTGAAGTTTTGCATTTGTAGCAGCTGCACTAACCAGTTGTGCTATCAAGCTGTTTGGTGGGCTTGTTGGATTTCGTAGTATGGCAAAGGCCAAGTGGCCAGCTAGTATTTCCGGGCGAGTCGGTTGAGTCTAGTCGAACAAATAAAGTAAGTCAAAGAAACTACCACGTGCGAACTCGACCGACGTTCATGAGTCGCAGCTCAGAACGAGAAAGTGATGTGGGTGTGCGGAGAAAGTAGCCATAGATGATGCCGCTGTTGAAATCAGATATCGAGCAGGTAGTGTCCCCAATTCTTTGAGGCGAGAAAAAAAAGGCAAGCGAGGACTCGGCCCTGGATTTGGCTCGAGTCATTTGGCTTGTCTCTGCAATGCATCAGATCTGCGGACGTTCCAAGAAATAAGTGCCACTGCTGTTCGAGAGAACGTCATGAAGTTTTTGCAAATTTGAACTTGGAACACGCCGTTCATTGGAATGATTCCAAGAATAAATTCGTAGGATGTTTGGGGTTCTTTGTCTTACAAACGAGGGGCGTGAAGGATTTTTAACGAACAGTTGAACTTGCAGTTGAATGTCGAACCTGTGTGATGATCTGTGATTTGGGTTGCCATCAGTGATCCGTAAGCGTGCGGGGATTTGGTGGGGGTTCCATTTTTCACCGGAGAGGCTTACACGACCGCCTCCCGGTACACCCCGCGCCCCATGGCCTCAGTTCCGACTCCCGATAAGGCTCGTCGCGTCGATTTCACCCTTTCCGGGCCCTCGTCTATCGCGTCCTCGAGAGCCGGGTCTCCGGCACCGTCCACGCCGTCGTCGGCGCCCTTCACGGAGGACTACCTGGACAAGAGCCTCCAGGACGACCCGGGGTGCCGCCCGATGGATGTGTACGATGCCACCTTGCCTCCGTGGCGCGCGGCAGTGCGCCGGAAGCTCGTTGCAAGCATCCGCGTCGAATCTGTTATCGTGGCCAAAATGCAGGCGAGTCTAGTTCCATGTTCTCTAGGTGTGGTGCGGGCGGCTTCGGATGTGGGCGGTGGCTCTTGGCATGCCGACAACGAGCAGGAATATCGCGGCGATCTTACGTCCGAATTTCGACACCTTCCAGTAGGAAGGATTCGGCCCGCTGTGCCTCAGAGCATGCTCGGGGCCGTGGACGAGGATCACGATGTGGCGAGCGGGACACAACGTCTGGCTGCGTCTATCTGCGAGCCGAAAGACGGATTTGTGTTAGCCCATCCTGGTCTCTCCTCTCCTTTTTCTATGGTGTTGGGCGGCCACTCCACCAGTCTTCTGAGGGCCGTAGCCGCTAGTGTGTCGACGGGACTATCGCGACGATCCGTTGTCCGGCGCGGAGAATGCGCTCGCCATTGGGCTGCCCAGGAACGGCTGTGCCCCATCCCACTCCTAGCGCATCGGCGGGGATGCTCAGCGCGAGCCCGTCCATCCCCAAGCGGGGGGGGGGAGGGACGGGCGGCGGCGGTGGCGAGTGGCCCGTGTCGTGCGTGCGCTGCGCGGAGACGCGTCGCGCCGTGACGCCCCACTCGTCGCTTGAGTCCCCGTTGTCCCGCTACCGCGCGGTCCGTGCGCGAGCCCAGTCTGGTCTCTCCTTTTTCTGTGGTGTCGAGGCATGTTGGGCTCCCACTCCAGTCTTATGAGGGCTATGGCCTCTAGCGCGTCGGCAATACGAGCAGGAGTATCGCGGCGATCTTACGTCCGATTTTCGCTACGTAGTAAGGCTCCAGCCTGCTGTCCTCAGAGCATGCTCGGGGCCGTAGACGGGGACGACGACGTTAACCCTACCGTTGTGGCATAACGTTCTACGGCTGCGTCTGCCGCGAGCTGAAAGACGGACTTGTACTAGCCCTTCCTTGTCTCTCCTCTCCTTGAATCACATCTGGTCTGTCAACGCGTCCGCTAACTACCGCTTTCAGGATGCCATCCGCACCCCCTGGCTCGACGCCTACTTTGTGCACTCGTCAGCCCTTGGGACGCACACCTTCTTCATGACCTTCCTCCCAATGCTCTTTTTCTTTGGTTACGATGAGCTGGGCCGTGGGTGCGCTGCCCTACACTTGTACCCTACTGCCCCAGCTGACAAGCTCGTAGTCTGATAATCGTGCTCTGCCTTGGGATCTACTTCACCTCCGTCGCGAAGGACCTCTTCTGCTCCCCGCGTCCATTCGCACCGCCAGTCACGCGGCTGAGTACGCATCCCCCTTTTCACGTTGTCCAACTGCTAACAGCCCCCCAGCAATCGGCACCCACCACCTCGAGTACGGCATGCCCTCGACGCACAGCGCCAACAGCGTGTCGCTCGCGCTCTTCTTCTTCGCCTACATCCACGAGCTCGCCTTTCCCATCGCGCCCACGCCGCCTGCGCTCTCGCTCCCCGCCTATGCGGCGATGACCGCCGGCCTCACGATCTACGCCACGTCCATCGTCTTCGGGCGCCTCTACACCGCGATGCACTCGTTCTCCGACTGCGCCGTCGGCGTCTTCCTCGGCGTGCTCGTCTGGCTCGCGCACACGTCCTTCCGCGGCATCGGCGTGTCGCTCGCGCTCTCCCCCACGCACACGTACAGCACGACGCTCCTGCGCGGCTGGGGCTGGGGCGCGCACCTCGACGCGTGGATCCTGCGCACGCCGTCGTCCCTGCGCGTACCGCTCACGCTCATCCCGCTGGCGCTCCTCGCGGTCAACCAGCACCCGCAGCCCGTCGACGACTGCCCGTGCTTCGAGGACGCGATCGCGATTGGGAGCGTTATGCTCGGCATGCTCGTCGGGCGGTGGGGTGCTGTGCGCTGGGGCGTGCCCGTCCCCGGCGCGGGCGCCGTCATGCCCGGGTCCGGCTGGGCGCTCGCCACCGACGGCGCATGGGCGGCGGTCCCGCGTGGGTGGAGCGCCGTCGGCGTGTGGTGGGGCGTCGCGCTGCTCAAGATGGTCTTCGGCATCGCGGCGATCTTCGCGTGGCGCCTCCTCGCCAAGGCGGCGCTGCACCGCGCGCTGCCGCCGACGTTCCGCTTCCTCGCGACGCTCATGCGCCTCCCGCGCCGGCGCTTTTACACGCCCGCGACCGAGTACGCGGGCGCGCCGCCCGTCGCGGCGCTGCGCCCCATCCCGTCCGTCATCGACCTGCCCAGCACCGCCGGCGTCGAGGTCGGCGGGATCGGCAGCGGGAGCGGGTTCGGGGGCGCGGCGAATGGGGGCGGGAACGGGAAGGGCGGGCTGCGGCGCCGCGCGGAGGCGGTCGAGGCGGCGCGGCCCAGCACGGGCATGGAGGACGAGGGCGCGGACGAGGGCGGCGAGGTGAAGCACTACGACGCGGACGTGCTGACGAAGCTCATCGTGTACGCCGGGATCGCGGTTATCGCGTGCGAGATGATGCCCGTGCTGTTTGAGCGCATTGGGTGGGGCGTGCGCTCGTGGCCGTAGCCTGGGAGTGCGCTCGGGGCCCTACCCAGGGTGTCGCTCGAGGCCCTACCAGAGCGTCGCTTGTGGCCCAACCTCGTCGGCCAGACGTCCGCTTGTCTGTTGCTGTCTGTACATTCGACATCTACTCTTCGCTAAATTTTATTTATTATGGATGTTGCGGGGACATGAGATACAGATACCCGCTAGTGTATTGAATGAATGAATAATGTCGCTTGGTCCCTATTGTCCGCTGATGCTGCCACGTTATTATGGCAATAGATTCAAATGGCGCCGTCCGGGACCGGAGACCTTGGCGTAGCGCCCGTGTATCACGGTCGAAAAGCGCTCGTGTATCACGGCCGAAAAACTTGGCCTGTGCGCAGCAACTGTCGGGTATGTATGTATGTATAGTGGTATCGGTATCAGAGAACAAAACCCATCTATGATGTCGTATCTATGAGTCAGAGATGTAGATGTCGATAGGTAGGCGTCTCAACGATGTGAAAAGTACAATTTGGGTATACAGCCATGGACTGATTCACTACGTTTCCGCGATAGTTCGGGATACTGGCATTCGCGGCGTCCTCATTGCTTGGGCTCCGCCGAATCGACGCTCGACGAGCTGTGCCCGGACTCGACGCGCGCGAGGCGCAGCGCCGCGAACGAGTCGGCGGTGTCACTGCGCTCGATCGTGAACGGCGTGATGCCCCCCGCCTTGAAGAGCGACTTGCGCACCGCCTTGCGCGCCGTCGCGAACTCGGGCAGCTCGCGCGCGTCCGGGAACAGCTTGCGCGTCGCGATCAGCAGGAGCACGTTCGCGAACCCTATTTACATATTTTCTTTCAATTCAGTGCTCGCTCCGGATGAAAGGGGCGGGGAGCTGACCGGTGAGATTGAAGATAACGTCGGTAACGACGGTGGCCCCGAAAGGCACGTTGGCGCCGGCGAATTGGGACAGACGGGCGATGGTTATCGGGAGGATGAGGAACGTGTAGATGACCTAGTTTATATCAGCTTCCGAGCATCAAATAAAACAAAAAAAGTAGACTTGCTGGATACCTGCGGGTGAATGAGCTCAAGGAAAACAACGTGTAGAGAGGATTCAGTGGCTTACCAGACCATCTTTTCGACTGCCTAAGGTAGGTAAGCTAGATTAGCTTCAGGCTGCAACGGTCATGGGGGGGGAAACGTACCTGGAGCATCGACGAATCAATCAAGTCGCGGCGTAAGGCAAGCTGCCAGGATTCCCCGGGAGGGAGAAAACGAAGCGTCCATTTGCCGTCTTGGCAGACCAAATTTCCGCGCATGCGAAGGATGATGAGCGTGTAGAGGACAAAGCACAATACGGCCGCGACGTATTCCTGAGGACACATTTAAGACACGTCGGAATATAAGATTGCCCAGGCACGAACGAGGAAATACTCCAGGAAGATCTGCTCCTTAGGATAGTTCGACGTGATCCAGCACCTGTGGAAAGATCAGTGGCATTAGATAGTGGCCGCAAGTAAGCCAGAACGCGCGTACCATGCTCCCGAAATGCCGAAGTACGGTCCCTTGGCGGGGGTCTGTATTGCAATCGGGCCAATTACCACGATGAAGACGACAGCGGCCCATCCGCCAGCGATGGTGCACCAGAATCCAACATCGGGCGTCCGAAGCCGGAGGAATAGCAGGTTGAATAAGTGGAGAGCGAGCACGAAGGTCCTGAAAGATCGATCTAGAAAATTGCTTGTGCTTTCGGAGTATTTGCTCACCATAGGGCCGTTGCAACGTTTCCTGCTTGTTTGATACCGCCTGCGGGTAAGATAGCGTCAGCAAGCATAAAAACACGTACGACGAGGCCCAACCTTGAGCGCTACAAAATGCGCCTGGCGTGACCCCTCCCTCCGCAGCCCACTTCAAGTTCAGCGCGGTGCCGAATGCCTGGACTGCATTCGCCAACAGGAGAGACCTGAAGTAGCCGTTGAGGTGCGTATTCCCGTACTTTTGGAGTCGTAAAGAGGGTTTCTACATGTCGAAAGGTCGGCTTTCGTTGTGCGTGCAGAGGCGCAGCGGCGTACCATGAAATAGAAAGCAACGGATAAGAGAGAAAGCAGCGCGGCAACTGCAAGGCACTGCGGTTGGTCAGAACGATGAGACCTCGAATAGGCATGAATGGCGCACAATTACACCCGGACCCTCTGAAGAGTACGCCATTCTTGTGGACGAAGATATTGCGAAGAGACTTGGATCAAGGATGGCGCTGAAAACTCCTCACCAGGAGGAGTAGCGAAGCCTGTCGCGCAAAGGTTTTGTGTCGGGGGACGATAACCGTGAGCTCCCAGTGGCTCGCCCAGCGCCCTGTGGGCTTATATAGGACGTTACCACGGAAGCGATCCTAAAGGATCCTAAGCGACCGCATTGTCACCGCAAGGCCCAGTCCGGGACCCTACCGAGATCTGAATCAAAGATCAGTCAAGCGACGACTTGGGAGACATGTTCTGTTCTCTTGTCAGGTCGTAGATCTTGTCATTGTACATGGTCATGTAGCGACCAGCACAGGCGTTGAACGTTGAACGTTGAATTGGCCATTGAAATGGGCGTCCCGGTTAAGAATTGACGGAGTTTAAAAATTCGGAACGGTCACATGTTCCAATGACACAACAGGGCGCGCGACTTGAAGTTTAAGTTTGACATGGCGAAGAGTTCGGATCCGATAGTCAGGTCACGAAAGAACGCGGAAAATACGTAGGGCGCGTGTTTGGTGTTTGTTGAAGAACCGCTGACTGGTATCTGGCATTGGATAGACTCGTCACCAGTCTGCCTACGAATGGCAACAATGTGGCAAGCGTGGGCCTGAGTTTGAAATTCTAGAGGGGTGCCGAAGACTTGCCGATCATCAGTTCCCGGTCTTTCGGACCGGAAAGTCACTTTCTCAATTAAATTTGGGGCCACGCTACGGCACCCTGGGGCCATAAAATAAAATTTTGAGGAGACAAAAAGCAAGAAATTGCTATGAGATCCAACTCCTCAGCTTTGAACAAAATGAAATATGAAGATTTGAGCCCAGGGCGTGGCACACAAGAAAATTTAAACTCCGCGCGCGCTCCAATCAACTTTTCCGAATTGTACCAGTCTGCCTACGGCAACGTGCTCGCCACATTGTTGCCATTTGTAGGCAGACTGGTGACGAGTCTAGGCATTGGAAAGACAAATGGTCGAACATTCCGAATGTTCGCAGAGCCAATAAATTTGTGTTTTTTCTGAGAACACCGGTCGGTCTAGAAAAATGGGACTGCAAAAGCAGGCATCAGAGGTTCCACTGCATCAGAAATTACAAGTATACACGAGTTGGAGTTGAAAATACAGGAAGGAGTCTGTGTGTATGGCTCTGATCGTTGCGCATGTTCTGATCGTTACGCCTGTATCCTGGGGAAACAACAGTTCAATAAGCTAGTGATTCTTGTTACCAGAGAAAGTCGAGCAAGAGATGCTTCATCGCGTCTGTTGCATTTCTGTTGCGAACACAAGGTCCGGTATGACCCAGGCCAGGTTAGTGGCGGAGGATTCTCCTTTCGAACTTGATGACACGGGAGACCTCATCAATGAATGTGGCTTTTAGGGCCATTGCTGCGCATGGCAATACGAGTCCTAACTGGAATGCCTAAGTCGGTCGTAGACTCCCTACCAGTCTGTGTATGAATAGCAAAAATTGTGCCAAGCAATTTGCCACAGACTGTGTTACGAGTCTAATAAGTCGGTCGTGCCCCATGTACAAATCTTTTGCACACATAGCAGTGTTGGCAGAACTTCTTCACACATACTCAATCGAATTGACTTATTCATCCACTGGCATTAACACAGGCCAGTAATACTACTCATCACACAGTTTTTCGAGTCGGAGCTTCTTGAGTCTTGGTCTGCCTATGAATGGCAAAAATTGTGGCAAGCACTTTGCTGCAGACTGTGTTACAAGTCTAATAAGTCGGTCGTTCCCCAAGGCTCACTCGGACAACGCTCGCACGTCGACCAGCTCGCATTGGGGCGACCTCCATATACAAATCTTTTGCACACGTAGCAATGTTGGCAGAACTTCTTCACAGAAGACTCAATCGACTCATCCATCCACTGACAATCACCCAGGTCAGTAATACTACTCATTACACAGTTTTCCGAATCGGAGCCTCGTGAGTCTTGTTGGCACTTAATACTCGAGTTCGGGGCAAATGAACATGAAATTCATGGTTAGTGGCAATTCTGGATAAACCCAACAGTTGACCCCCCTCTAGTTCCCGCTCCTGCTGTTTTATGACTGTTCTGTGATTGACTAATCCCAATGTCGGCTGAGGTACCTGAACATGATGAAAAGCAAGTGCTAAGGTAATTGGATATCCATTGCCAGCCTGTTCTGGCAATTCTGTGACTCGGAGTCACAGCATTAAGGTGCATAAAAGAATCCTTACTGAAATTTCACCAATGAAACCGGATTCTTGGGTGACAATCAATGTGCTCGCCTGCCCAGAACAGCAGGGAATAAATATGATTATTTGAGAAGTGTCAATTTGGAAAATCATCGCCTTAAATTACAGACGAGGGTACGAAGATACGATTGATACGACTGACTATGCTAACTATAGCTCAGGTAATAAATACCTCGTCGGCTCGATAGGTCTAGACCGTCTAGGTAACGGTTATAAGAAAAGAAGAAATAAAATAAGCTAAGTAAATGGCTGTCGGATATTACACCAGATGAACTCGCAAGCGAGCTTGAAGTATTCTTTTGACCTCTGGTGTTACCTGTTGCTGTTGTTCACACAGCCCTCGCTCTGACCGTTGAGGGTTACACTTACGTTGGAGCTCCGCCCAATCCCCCCCCCCTGCAAGTCTGATGGATTCTGTATGCCAGGTGTTTGCACTGCGAGTGACGATTCTAGACTGCATCACTATAGGCCGACTGTTCAGAGCCATGAGTGGTAGAACCGGAGGCATTACTCCTAGATAGTACCAGCATTGTCCTCCCAGCCACGATCAATGCATTGAGCAAGTGAGCGATGATTCCACAAGTGGTTCACCGAAACTATTCAGGAGATTCAGAACTGGAATTGCAGGACCGAGTCGGAAGAATCCCTTGCTCTCAACTTCTATTCGTATTCAAGTTGAAAAAAGAGTCCAGAGGTGAGGTACAGAGACACAGTATTCACCTTGAATTGGGTGGTATTTTTTTACAGCCAGTTGCGGAACTTAGGGCGCGGCCGATTTTTTTTTTCCATTTTGAGCTGTTTTGATGTTTTTCACCAAATCAACTGCCCCGGCCTGAGTTCTTCACATAAGGCCCTAGAAACTATATGGCCAGGATCGCGCTGCGATTCCGCAGGGGGTGTCGTCCTTCGATTCATTATATTCAACTTTTTGAAAATGCAGTATAGGATTCTGTAGTTTCCGCTTATATCTGGTCCTGCACGGTTAGATAAAGTTCAAATAAGATATATGATCATTCAATAATACCTTCGCACTGTGTGAAGGGAACCTCGTTGTCCGAATGTGATTCCTGGACTGCGTCCACATAAACGAAGTTGTTCAATCCAAAGACTTACAGTTGCTCAGGAGTGCTGCTCGCTGCTGCTCTCTACCCCAGTGCATGAAGTACACACATCTGCGCCCACTATCCGAGACTCCAGAGAGTTTATACGACTCACATTTGCAGTATATTCCCTAGTTCAACGACATGACGCGCCCCCGTTTTGCGATCACGGGGTGTTACTCCATGTGCCTGCGACTGATCGTCCATAATGGGGTGCATCGCATCGCCGGACGGAGGCACATTGTGCAAATGTGAGTCGTACAAACTCTCTGGAGTCTCGGATAGTCGGTGCAGATGTGTGTACTTCATGCACTGGGGTAGAGCAACGGGCAGCACTCCTGAGCAAGAAGTTCCAAAACTGTAAGTCTTTGGATTGAACAGCTTCGTTTATGTGGACGCAGTCCAGGAATCACATTCGGACAACGAGGTTCCCTTCACACAGTGCGAAGGTATTATTGAATGATATATATCTTATTTGAACTTTATCTACCCATGCAGGACCAGATATAAGTGGAAACTGCAGAATCCTATACTGCATTTTCAAAAAGTTGAATATAACGAATCGAAGGACGACGTCACCCCCTGCCGAATCACAGCGCGATCCTGGCCATATAGTTTCTAGGGCCTTATGTGAAGAACTCAGGCCGGGGCAGTTGATTTGGTGAAAAACATCAAAACAGCTCAAAATGGGGGGAAAAAAATCGGCCGCAACTGGCTGTAAGTTTGAAATGTTGCACTGCAGTGTTGCCTTCACCAGGTTTTTTGAATGAGAATAGTATGACCCGAAAAAATCCAGACTGCAGCAGATAACTTGTCTAGGATACCAGCCCCCGAGTAGTCCACAGTGAGCAAGCACAGTAAGAAGAAGAAGGGCTTGAACAAAATCCAGTGCCATGATCATGACGGTGACCTGACCAAGCCATGATAAAGAGCGGCAATTCCGCGGCGAAATAAACACGAACAATCTCGATCACATGACTACTGGGGCAGTGCCCATCAGCAAAATTATGATCCTACCGTCGAAAAATACCCTAGGTAAATGGCGGTAAAATCGTTGGTAAGAAACGAGTCTAAAATAAATTTTAGGACTCGTAATGAAACTGTTTTGGAAACTTCTTTTGGAGTCCTGGCGCACCTACAAAACGTGGGGTTTTCGGTCAAGATGAGTGCCAAGCCACATTCAAAAGTGTTACAGTGGATTATTAATCTCGATATCGTGCCAAATTCATCAGCCATCTATCCATGCAAGTTAGAGGCAAGTCGTCAGTTGGAGGATAAAATTATCAGCAAAGAAGAAAAGCGATGAGATCTAATCGTTGTCAGGAAACGATCAAGTGGGAAAACCAATAGTTTAGGGATAATTCTATTTGGAAACCCGGTTTTTGAGTTTGTTATCCAGAAACCGGGTTGCTGGAAACCCCAAGTGATGCCGATCGCAGTGCTGGCCGATGCCGATCAACGTGCCGATTGAGTAGTACTGTGCAGAATAAATTCCGTGAACTGTGAGACGCTCAACAGGAGGAAAGGATAATTGAGAATTGTACTAGTACCAGTCACCTGCCAGACTTCTTCTGTGCTGGGTATCCATTTTTCTTCCATTATGTCATTGCTCAATGTTGGATGTGTGGTGCATGATACTGTACATGGTTTGGGGATGTAGAACTGGTAGGATGACTGCATTGAGCTTAACTATGTTCTATCTCCCGGTTGAGCTATAAAAAGTGTGAGCCCAACAGGTTTTCAACATGGGATCAAATGCAGGTTTGGTATTAATTGGTGTACTGTCCTGGCACACACCGGCAAGACATTGGTGAAGTATGATACATTGTTCCGTAAGCACAGAGGTTAGTTGACTGACTCGTGACGAACAGTCGGTTCAACTCGGTTGAAAAACTAGAAGGCCTTTTTGACACTCCGCTGACGGCTTGATCGCCGTCAAGTTATTCCCACAGGGCTTCTCATTAACCTTTGGTAGGGATTTCTACGGAATTTCCTAATGCGGCAGGGTTTCTGCCCGCAACCGGGTTTCCAAATAGAATTATCCATAGTTTAGTAGGACCGACAGTTCAACTCTCGGGTTTTCCAAGCCTCCGCGGCACAGTAAACCAATTTTATATATATATTGCTTGGGTTCAGGGCTCATATTAGTTACAGCTAATAACAGTACCGAGGGCGCGGCCAAAAATATTCCCGTTTGGGATGTTTTCAAAGAATTACCCATAGCTCGGCCAATTCTCAACCGATTTGATTGAAAATGGGCTAGATTTGCTAGGCTAATTCATGCGGAATTAGTGATAGAAATAAACTTGGAAAAATATTGTACGGTGAATGAACTTGGATTTTGGGCTGTTTTGGGGTTGAATGCTATCTAGCAAGCTCAAGACTTGTTCAAACAGCCTGGTTTTGTGAGACGCAAAACTTGTATGGGTTTGGAAAGATGTCATAGAGCCAAAAATTCTAGAGGTCATGGCTGCATTCAATTCTCACAAATATTTCCAGTTCAGACTGATTGCACATTGTCCCAAAGTGAGTATAAGTACCATAGACTGAGTTATATGAAATTTTGGTTCTATGACATCTTTCAAAACCAATACAAGTCTTGCATCTCACAAAACCAGGCCATTTGAACAAGTCTTGAGCTTGCTAGATAGCATTCAACTGTAAACCCGTCCGGTTTACGGACCGATTGGATGCTTACTTAAGCTAGTGTATTCTTGTCCTTAGCTCTTTTGTCATCGTCTAGCTCACACGCTCCCCACCCGCTCGCTGAATCAAACCGTGGTCTATTTGACTTGCGCGTGTGATTCCTATTCAGTGTTTAGTGTCTGGCCGACACTCTTCCATCAAGCCCAAAATCCAAGTTCATCCACCATACAATATTTTTCCAAGTTTATTTCTATCACTAATTCCGCATGAATTAGCCTAACAAATCTAGCCCATTTTCAATCAAATCGGTTGAGAATTGGCCGAGTTATGGGTAATTCTTTGAAAACATCCCAAACGGGAATTTTTTGGCCGCGCCCTCGGTACTGTTATTAGCTGTAAATCGTTCGGACATGTGCGCTTTGAGATGAACAAAGCGCAAAGGGGTTCTTCGATATTCACCTTGTTCCTCCCCTCGTTGGTGAATCGGCCGAGAGTACGCGTCTCTCGTTCTCCTTGTCCCATACGCGCCTCCTTCGTGGAGGCTTCCTCATGAATCCGCGCGGCCACCCGGGGTCAAGCCGCAGACCATCGCGCGGGCGAGACTCATCTTCATCCATGCGCCTTCGCTTCCGGCTCGAAGACGTAGTACGCTGCGTGGGCGTTGGTGAGCTCCTATCTGCACCCCAAATCGGCCGTCCGACCTTAGGTGTGAGTATTCATAGAGCTGCATTAAATATAAAAGGTTAGAACTCCGCCGAAGGACGAATTCCGTTTGCATGCCGCCCAAAATTGTAAGGGCCTGATCGGGTGCACCAGAAACTTTTTACAGAATCTCGGTTATACGTACTTTTCTAACACAATTCGTCCCTAAACCAAGCCAGAATGGGAAATATATGTCTTTCTTAAAATATGGCTGAGATGGAGTGGACGGGAAGACATGGCTTCAAAATATTCAACACATTCTGTGTTGAACTCAGAATCTATTGCACAATCCCAGAATCCTGAGGATAATTTAAGAGCACATTTTTTCTGCCACTCCCGGTGCTCAAGTGTTTATGGAATAGGTGTATTAGTGATTCTACGATGGTTTAGGGACAAAATTTTTATGTGTAAAAGATTCTAGCAGATTCTGGGAAAAGATTCTGGTGCACCCGATCAGGCCCTAAGAGAAGATTGAGAGATGAGTACGGAGATGTGACGGAGATTCAACTTTTTGAAGTCCGCCCTTGAACCAAATCGATCACTGATCCAATCAAAGTTCTTCACCACAGCCATATGCATTTTGACCCTGGAGCAAGCCCTGGAGTCCTCTTGCCCCCTGGAAGGTCTGGGGCTTAATCGATCCAATCACCCTTCAAAGGTTCCTAATCTGAATCGTCTGTGGCCGGGACGATTGGAGGCTTGAATTCGGCTTGTGCCTGAGTCAGAGGTGTCAACTTGTCAAGACTCGGAAGATCAAGACTCGGACAGATTTATCTTGGGCTCTATCCTCTGGCTTGAAGTCGTTTTGAAGGCTGTTCCGCTCGGCTGATACGGAGACGGTGTTTAATGGGCCAATGGTTTTTTTTTTTCGAGGACAGGCCGGTGCGCCCGGCCACCGTCAACGTTGAACTATTTTTCCAGCAGCAGCCCATGTCAGTGTCGAGTCCGAGGTTCTCTCGATCTCCAATAGCTTCCGCTTCCATACTTCCGCGACAATCGCAGGTCCGCCCTTGGCACGGACGACAGCTCTGCCAAAGGGTAGTAGTAAAATCAACTCTCCTCGAGCATACTACTAGATGGGCTTGAACTGACAAGCTTGTCACTGGCGAACTTCCGTTGGGTGTAATATTACACGCCACTTGAAGTATAACCCTAACTCCGAGCTCCCCGCGCCGTGTTCTTCTCACCCGCTCTTGAGCCCCTCTGCTCACCACGTTCCATGCCAGATGTCATATCCCAACGGCGCACGCGACTCTCAACAGGAACGACCGTTGCAGGCCGTCGACGGCGATGATTCGCCGCGGCAAGTCTACGGCACATGACATTGATTTGATTTCAAGACCCGGCGTTTGTGACCAAAGTTGTCCTGACTACCGAGCTTGAGCCGGTGAAACCTACCATAACGGGTATCATACCAAGGCCAGTCCGACGGGCATCACCGCGAAAGCCCCGTGTCAGGTACTTATACCGAGGCAAGACGCGCGATCCCATCGACTGCTCCCCATCCTCCAGCTTTACGCTCTCTTCGCTTTGCATTATGAGGCTTGCGCAATCGTTCATCGGCGCCGTCGTTTCTACGCTCATCGCCCTGTGGGTCCCGATGACGACGGCAGCGGCTGTAGCCCCGAGCGACTGGAAACTCGCAGTCGGGTGGAACCGGACTGTGCTCCCGCCAACTGCGTTGGGGACATCCATCGGCCCATTCACCCCGCCTTCCAACACTGGCACGGTATCCCAGAACCTTGTCTCTGCCAGCAAGGTGCAAAGCGCTCTCGGGGTACGCGCTGGCGGCTATAAATTCCTCCCTTTCCTCTCACGTGTCGTGTCTAGAAACCCGGTGGCGTGTTCATCTGTC
Organism: Mycena latifolia; assembly: GCA_029289555.1. Taxonomy (NCBI): domain Eukaryota; kingdom Fungi; phylum Basidiomycota; class Agaricomycetes; order Agaricales; family Mycenaceae; genus Mycena; species Mycena latifolia. Next base: position 574,947 of record JARJLE010000011.1, on the reverse strand, counting down.
AAGCTGTAGATTGGAAACAGCTATGCGGGTGCGTCAATTATGGCTCTGCCGTGATACTTCAAAAAGCCGTCGTTCTAAACATTCGGTCGTTTCACAGATACGCCGTCCAGCCTCTGAACGAGTGCATCCTTCTTGCTAGCCCATGGCTTGATACTCTCTCGAGCTTCGGACCTGATCCTGGCGCGACATGTTTCGGTGAGCGCTGCCCAATTGCGATCCCGATATCACATCCTGATCTTCTCACGTCGAATGAACGTAGCTTTCAGCTCTGGCGATTGCAACCCGGCTAACGCACAATGGTCCTTCACCTTCCCAGGCGATGACACGGGCGGCCTAGCGACTACCAACCCGTGGAACGACAAGGCGAGTTTTCATCTTCCGTCTGGCAGGGGTTTCTTATCTCGGGCCTGTGCCTTACCGTGTTCCTTACCGTCCCTAGATCACGAGCTTCGCGTGTTCTCCGTCTTAAAGTTAGAACGCGCGATGCCGAGTTTCTTTTTTTGGTTCAAAGTGTGGAATGAAGGAACACTTGTATATGTGAATAGAAATGACTGTTGTGTATGGATTATGATTGATGTTTTTTCTCTCTTGGATCCGACCGTGTTCAAAAGTAAACGATGTTCTCTGACTGCCCGAGCAAGTTGTTGTTTTTTAGTTCGCAATGGCAGACATCGATATCGACGCATAAATGTCGTGAATATTTGAGGTTTTACCAGTGCTCTCAGCATTTTGCCCAAAATTATCAAGGCTCAAACGCTCAAGCTTGAGTTCAACTGCCGCGACTCGATATCGGAGCAAATCGCGGTAAGAAAATTGACAGTCGCGAAAAATTTGGGTCTCAGAATTTTGGTCAATATGCCGCGTCAAAAAATCGCCTCAAATAAATCTGGGAGGAGGAAGGTGACATGTAATTACTCTGGAAGTTTCAATCGGCCTTCATGCGTTTGACAGTCGGAACCGTAGACTGAACACTGCATGGCACAGCCTTCGCTTGACTCCGAGTCGCGATATATCCACTGGCAATGCCGGCTACAGCCTCGCGCACTCCCTCTCCCCTTGACCCAAGGAAGACATGGCTTCCAACGAGACACAGGTAACCTCCGCCAGGCCTCAACTCCCTCCCGACTTTGCGAACGAACTTTGGCAGCGGTACGCCACGCAGCAAAAGCAAAAGCATGCCGCCAACACTACGGAGACGCCATCGCCGTCAGAGATCTCCTCTAAGGACTACACCTCATTCACGAAGCACCTACAATCCTCCACCCGCATCCTTGCCCTCTTCGGCGCCGGACTCTCCGCTGCCTCGGGGATCCCGACGTTTCGCGGCGCAGGCGGATTCTGGCGCGAGTACGACTGTATGACATTGGCTACTCCGAGCGCATTCGCGAAAGATCCGGCGCTCGTGTGGCAGTTCTATAGCTATAGGCGCCACTGCGCGCTGCAGGCCAAACCGAATAGAGCGCACGTCGCCCTGGCGGAGCTAGCAAAGAAGAAGCCAGAGTTTCTCGCTATTAGCCAAAACATCGACGGCAAGTCCCATAATTACTTTCTGTGCTGTAAAGACCGTTGACTAATTTATGTTGTAGGCCTCTGCCAGCGTGTCGGCCACCCTCCAGAGAACATACAAGCCGTGCACGGATCACTCTTCAGCAATAGATGCACAAAATGCCCATATATAGAGAACGACAACTTCGCAGATCCCCTCGTCCCTGCTTTCGCGCTTCCCAAGAACGTCGATCCCGCCGACCCGAAGTTCCCCCTCAAGCAAATAGCCGTCAAGGACTTGCCGCATTGCCCGGAATGCAAGGCATTGCTCCGACCCAACGTCGTTTGGTTTGGCGAGGCCCTTCCGTCGAGCGCGGTAGATCGGGTCGAGAGTTGGATGCGCGGCGATAGGCAGGACCAGAACGCGAAAATTGACTTGATGCTGGTAGTTGGAACGAGCGCATTGGTATACCCTGCCGCCGGATACATTCACGCTGCTAGGGCACGCGGCGCAAGAATCGCGGTGTTCAATATGGAGGAACCGACAGAAGAAGGTCCGACTTCGAGGTTGAAGAAAGAGGATTGGTTTTTCAAAGGAGATGCAGCGACATTACTTCCTGAGTTGCTAAAGGAAGTAGTTGGAGTAGTTCCTTGAAGTTGGAATGGACTGTGGGTCGCGCGAACTTGTCAAAGCATGATTAATCGTACTGTTAATGTTTAGCTGAGTTAACCCTGGTTGAACCTGGTTCAGCGCAAAAAAAAAAAATCAGACCTGATGCAATAAACCACTGAATACTGAAAACCCCGTCGGAAATTGACTTCTTCGCAATTCATTCATCCTACGGTTTGCAAGGGGTCCAAGCTTTAAGAAAGAGTGAAATCCATTTAAAGCCAAAATGTTTGTCTAGCCTTGGTCTAGCCGCATCGTTGCATAATGATTACAGCTAGTTGCGGAACTTAGGGCGCGGCCCATTTTTTATTTTTATAGATGTTTCGGATATTTCAGCTCTACTGAGCTCAGTTCTTCACCGATTCCCTTGAAACTATGATCAATAGATTTGCCTTGCGATTCCGGAGGGAGTGACGTTCGAAAATACGTTAGAAGCGTGGGAATTGCCTTTTTCGGCAAATTGTGAGGCATCTTCTCCTATCAGCTCTAGCATTAAATATACTGATCCGATTGACTTAGTTTTTGGATATATCATACTTATATGCATTAACTAGGATGTGTCGTGCCCAGATAAGGATTAAAATGTTTTGTTCACATCTGGCATGGGACTTAAAACTGATTGAAATTGAATACAGTAAGGCTTTTGAATAATGAGGTATTTTGACGATCTGGGCACGACACATCCTAGGTAATGCATATAGGTATGATATATCCAAAAACTAAGTCAATCGGATCAGTATATTTAATGCTAGAGCTGATAGGAGAAGATGCCTCACAATTTGCCGAAAAAGGCAATTCCCACGCTTCTAACGTATTTTCGAGCGTCACTCCCTCCGGAATCGCAAGGTAAATCTATTGAGCATAGTTTCAAGGGAATCGGTGAAGAACTGAGCTCAGTAGAGCTGAAATATCCGAAACATCCAAAAAAAAAAAAAAATGGGCCGCGCCCTAAGTTCCGCAACTAGCTGTAATCTCATCCGAATCTGCTCTATCGGATATGCCCGAGCCCTGCGGATGGACGCCTCGACCCCGCATGGACGAAACTACTCATGATCCGGATTAATACCCAGTAAGTGTGAAGTCAGTGCGAAACTCAGTAACATGGTGTGAAACACACGGGTCGACAAGAGCGTACGCCATCGGGAGGGTGTCTCACTTGTTTTACAGCTCATTTAAATTTCACTGTCCCAATGGAGGAACAATAGTGTTAAAGCCCAGGCAAGTGCAAGACTGCCATTGGCCCGCCGACTGAGCAGGAGGTACCGCAGTCGACGTCATATGGGTGACGGTTTAACTCCCTAATTTGCTGGATGGCGGTACGTCGAAGAACAAAGAAAAACGGAAATTTGTCCCGACTACTTGAGTCCCGATCTGTCGATCTGGCTGCGGCTTTGAACTAAACTGCACGGTTGCTTCCCCATTTGAACGTCCTGCCTTCCTGATGTATGGAAACCTGGAGAATCACGCTTTTTTTAGGGAGCGTCGGCAGGATGCCGGCTGATGCCAAGTGATCTCGGCTGCCATTTTCGGTTGTAAGACCCCGGAACTAGACATGCGCGCCCGTCCAGCCACCGTTCACTCGCGCATTTTGGCCTCCAGCGTCAGTTCGTATAATGGGTAGTCCTCCGACTGAATCCAAATCAAGGGTGATGTCATGTATTATAATGGTCATAATTATTGATCCTCAGCTTGAAAACTACCATTCATAGATGTCAGAACCCCCCACAAACTCTTCGTCCGAAAACCAAGCAAAGATTTCCACATCCTTGTCCATATTATCCTCGTCCACCCTAGGCTTGTCTTCATTAATCATTCGGTTGACGTGATCTGATTGTTCGGCATCTGTGCAATCATTCGTCAAAAATGAAATCTTCGTAGTGAGGTTGGAAGCCGTCACTTACCTAGTCCTTGCCCTTTGTTGTCTCCTCCCATGTAGTAAGACCCACTAGGTCCTACTGGGCTATCCTATCCCCATTGTGCAGTGGCTGTAAATCAGGAATCAGTTCCATTTTATCTGCAATTCCCAAAGCAACATATCTGCAACCAGTGTGAGTGGTTCACTGCCGTCCATGAAGGTCTCTAGGGTGAATGACTCCTAATACCTTCATTTACATCCTATGACATATGCCCTATTGATATGATCTATGATTATGATGCACCAATTTTGCTGGATTATGAATAGTTTCTGTTGTTCAACCGCTTCTCCCATTGCCCCTCCGCATACCTGGCCTGGCTGAAGACCTAGAAGCGCAGGCTCATACCTGCAACCGCAGATTAGAAGCAGGGAATTTATGAGAGCTGGAATGAACCTAGCTTTAAGCTCAGGGGCTCAAGATGAAGCTCGGGGCATTGATTTGGTGGAAGACTGGGTCGGTTCACGGTCGGCAGGTAAGTGCGTATTGTGTCACATGAAAGTTGGCATGGAGGGGAGCGGAAGTGTGATACAGAGAAAGAATTGGACATTAGTATTGCTAGACAGTATGTGGCTGCACAGAATATCCACAGAAACCCCCGCATCAACACGTTTCGCTCGCGACGCGATTTTATGAGCGGTCACGTGATCTTGATGGAACACGGTTCCACGCGACGCCGGCGCGTAATAGCGTGTCGGGGAGTTCGGAGTAGCCTGATGAATGATGTAGGAGAGAATTATGTGTAAAGGAAATGTGATCACAGACAAGAAGTATCCATTTCATGGGTGTAGGGAGTTATAAGACATGTTGTGCCAGCAGAATCATCCCTATTTTCAGAGGGTTTGATCATTGACCCTCAGCTGTTCATTGGAGGAACTTGGAAAATCTCCCTGACCTGAAGAGTATGATACACTAACGAACGATGGCTGGAGCTTCCCATATGTGTAGTTCCGGGGTCTTACAACCGAAGACGGCAGCCGAGATCACTGGGCATCAGCTGGCATCCTGCCGACGCTCGCTAAAAAAGCGTGATTCTCCGGGTTTCCATACTGATGCGATATGTTGCGGACTCGGCAGTCAATGATTCGGGCATAAATCCCTCACCATGTCGAAATTTGGGCAACGTGCTGCGCAACCCGGCAGGTTCGCAACGAGTAAGTATATTGTCTGCTGAGATCGCAACCGATGATGGCGTGGAGTCCCACACTTCAGAGTGTGTAACACATTTCCTCCAAGTCGGAGTGGAAAATTTTTCTCAGAGGTCTAGTTCCTTCCACATTATGCGACCGCTGGAGGCTAACCTATTGTTAGTTGTCCTTCGGTTGACACCGTACCACCAAAAAAAAAAAGAAGTATATCGTCTGCGCCGTCCTGGATGTTCGACGCTGGGTTCAAGAAGAACGTTGGTGATTTGGTGATCACGTCAGCTCGTGTCGCGGGCTTCGGAATGCGGGACGGGATATAAATCTCCAGGGAACGTGGAGATACTGACCTCATGGAGTCTCCCGGATCCCCTCGGCAGACTCCTCGGAGGGTGTCAGTCGGAAAAAATAAAATTGAACCTCTAGGCTGAACTTTGGAAGTGACATATGAGGCTTGTAGTCTTAGGCTTAAGCACGCTAAACGGGCTCGACCTTGTTCATTTGACTAATACATGCAACCGCTTGACTGATTTCAACTCGACCTAGCACGAGCACTCCATGAAAAAGTTGGCGGAGTAAATACTTCAGCGCCGATGGTAGGGGGAACAGATCTCCCACATCACCTCGAAATAAAGGACCTCTCATACACGAAGATGGTATTTTCCAGACCCCACTGAGCCGCATTCAAGTCTGAGTTTGCAAACCCATGTTGAACCCATATTGAATTTCGAATGCATTAATGTTCAGCTGAGGTTTACTTACATCGACGTTAAAGTTATTCGTTACTAGTATGGCCTCGACCCCTATCCCAGGAGGCCAACCACTTAGCCTGTTACCCTCGGAAGAAGTAGACGGTGTTCCTTACTTCGCCGAAGTAGTCGGAGAATGAAATTGTATCGGCGATCGCCGCCGGAAGTACCCGCTTGCCCTTTGCTTTATCCATTTTGTCCACGGATTCCGCGAACAGAGCGCCGGCACGGTACTTCAAGCTCATGAGTCCTACAAGACTGGAAAGGCTTTGGTTGACCAGTATGAACTCTGCCGGCACTCAGGCTATGATTTCGGTGCGTTTCCGACCTTCAATTGAGCCCTTTGCCTCTCATCGAAAGTTCCACGCGGAGGCCGCAGCGTTAGGAGCGGAACGACTCATGGTTGCAGTGTTCCGTCGCATCCCTGCGCGAACGTGTGCTCGTGTAGCTGATGATGAAACGCTATCCTCAAGAAGCACTCTCCTTTAATCTGCATCAGCGACGCGCGCCAGCTGGAGTCCAATTTGACGGGTGGACTGATCGACAAGCTAGCCTTTGTCTACATCGCTCTGCGGATATGTACGATGGAAATACAGCCCAAATTTCCTATTTTGCAACACATTATCTTCAGCGATTCACTCCTTCTCCAGACATTCGCCCTGGCTTTGAAACGCCAACTACAGAGGGTGCTGAGAAGAAAGCTCCAAGGGGCATTGAGACATTTGTGCATGGCGCCATCGTTCCCAGATGCGATGGGTTACGGGCTCGGGAAGCCATCAAGCACAGTCAACGTAAGGGACGCTGTGTCTAGCCGATGTAGTACAGCAGGTATAAATTCTGGGCTACTCTCACCTGGAATACCAGTTAATATGCGTCCCCTTTCTCTGGCCATTAGTCTTCTTTCTTTTACCATCCGTGCATTAGCGGCAAATCCCTCGAAACGTTCTGATGCTGCTCAAATTCTCACCCCCGAAGTGGATGCGTTCATTAACAACGTCCTGACGGAATGGAATACGCCTGGGGGCGCCGGTGTTGCCGTTGTTCGCATGGACGGCCAAGGCGGGTGGCGAATCGAGACGAAGGGTTATGGTTTCGCCAAAGCAGATAGCACCAAAGTTGGTCCAGATACCGTCTTTCCTATGGGATCCAACTCCAAGGCGAGTTAAATTTGTAACCCTTTTCGCAGCTACTCAAATATCTTGCAGCTTTTTGACATCTTGACGACCGGACTTTTAATATCGAACACAAGCCTCAATCCCCAAATATCCTGGGCGACCAAAATCGCATCTATCATTCCCGAGTGGGAGCTCATGGACCCCGTCGCGTCATCCGAAAGCACAATCACCGATCTAATGAGCCACCGCACCGGGCTCCCGGCCCACAATTTCGGTTTCTTCCTCTTCAACAACATTTTCTCGTCTGTAGTAAGCTTGCTGAACGCTTTATTGTTTCAGTGTATTGAACTGGGATGGCAGTTTAAACGGATGAAATATCTGAAGCCTTCTACAGGGTTCAGAGAGGATACGCAGTACAACAACATTATGTACGCCGTGCTGTCGTACCTCCCGACCGCTCTCCTGCCAGATAAACCGCCATTCGCGCAGTACGTCAAGAAGCACATATTCGAGCCGCTGGGAATGAACTCAAGTACTTATTCATTTGCGATTGCGAACGCGACGGGCAAGATGGCAGACGGATTCGCCCGCCAGGGGGTAAATGTCACCGAGAATCCACTGGGCGCAGGAACGACGCGCATTTTACCCTATTTATTCCCGACCGCGGGAGAGGACGGGGATGGTGCGTTACCTCTTCAATAACATTGTCCGGAATGGGACTCATTACTCGCTCCTCATAGTCTACTCTGGAGACGGTGGAGTCATGACTACAATCGTTGACGCGGTACGCCATCGAGATGCCAGACTTCATGTTTAATAAACGATGTCTTTACAGGCTCGGTGGCTTCAACTACTTCTTTTAAACGGCCAGCACCCTGACACTGGCGCCACTATTATACCAGCCGAGGTAACGCAGAAAGTGGCCACTGGAGTCTCGATCTGGCAAGGAAATGAGTATGTCTTGTCATTTTTTGCCGACCATCTTCTAACCCACGAGTTCAGCGATGCGGGCCAATTCCCAGGTGCCCCAGAGCTCTCACCCGCGGTTTACGGCGGAGCCCAAGCGCAGACGTCGTATCGCGGGCATGGTGCGTGTTCAGTCTATTTCGAACCAATCCAATCTCACCCATTTAACAGTCATGAATGAGGTAAGTGCACACTGGAATCCCGTCGGGCCTTTCAATAAATTTTCCTTTGTCAAATTGTAGCATGAGGGAGACCTGCCCGGTTGGTTTTACTTCAAACATAATTTCACACCGAGTAACAATGGCATTAGGGTACCACAGCCGAATAACGCGCTTTCCAAATGACGGTGTTGGGATCGCTATCTTCACAAATGATGACAACGCCGGTCCGCTTCTCAAGGAAGTGCTCAAGTTTCGCATCGCCGACGAGGCGTTTGGCCTCGACCCAGTGGACTGGAAATCCAGGTGCGTATCGCTCCACTTTCGCCCTGAACTCACCTGGAAATTTTGAACCAGGTACAAGGCCGCAGCACAGGAACTGCAGCTCGCGGCAGCAGCCCTCATAAGTACCCCCGCGCCGCCAAACGCGTCACCCCCCTTCAAGTTTACAGCCGTGCAGGGGAAGTACCGCAATCTCGGGTACGGCGCAGACATTGAACTCTGCGCGGCCGCTGCTACCGCACACGAGCACTCCTCCTGTGCGACGCTCGTCGCACATATGAAACGCTCCGTACCAGCCGAGCTCGCCGCGGCAGACCTCGTGTGGGCGTGGAACAGACAGCTCGCAGGCTTCGGCGCTCTCAAGCACTTTAACGGCGCGCTGTTCAATCTCACCGCTTGGGTCGAGATGGTGAGATTGATCCTTCCTGTCGCCCTGTTTTACGTATGCTAACATATATATCTCTTGCAGCCGACAGGGAACTCCTCGGATTCGGTCTGGGCGTACACCTCCCTCCAGGCGAACGTTGCAGAGTTTGTCGTCAATTTGGGCAAGGTTGCCGGATTCGGGATCCGGGGCGGTCTTTGGGGCGCGGGGGACCTGGCGGGCGAGCCACAGGGGCGGACCGTCGAGGCTCGATCCGAGGTTTGGTATAGCGCGCTCAGCACTTGAAAGTCAAAGGGGAGTTGCGTCAATAACTTACCTTATGGCACCGACATTGCATGACTGTTGAAACAATTGGGCTGAATGCCTTTGGAGGGACTCGAACCCTCGTCTCCCTGAGAGTTATCCAATTTACCGATGTAACTGAACAGGGCGACTTCCATTTATCGATAAAGGCTTTCTCTGTCTTGTTCAGACCTCTAATAAATAAAGAACTTTGCCAGGATTCAAGGGCAAAAAAATTCCATCAATTGACAAAGGCTTGCCTACCTTATTTAGAGCTCAGATAAATGCAGGACTTCAGGGCAGTGTTGTCAAGGACAAGATTTAGAGAGACAAGGGGACAAGAAAACGTGCCCGGTCAAGAGTCGGACCGGTCGATCAACGGGTCAGACCGGACACTGTACTAATGCAGACTTTTTTCACACGCACTATTCGCTTCTCCCTTGCACCACACTTGACGCGTAACCGTCGGCTTCTGGACACGTTTTCCTGTCTATCTCTTGTTCGTATGACCTGGAAGCACTACTATGGCTCCTACCAATCCCATTTGGGACCTTTTCCTTGAAGACACCATCCAGCTCGAGGACGGCACCACGAAGCCCAAGCGTTATATGAATTCGAATACCCATAACGGTGTGCGCTGTTGGCCATGTCTGCAGTGCTGTATAGCACAACTGCAGCAAGCAGATATCATTGCGGTCGCTCGGGGAGAGGCTGTACCCGTACATCGGTCAGAGAAGGAGTGGCTGGAGGCTGGTGTGCCCTGTTTCGTTCTTTTTTGACTGCGCAGCGCGCTGATTCCAATCAGCGAAAGCCTCCAAAAGAGTTGAGGTTATCTCCTCAAAAACAGACAAGATGCGAAGCCATGCCAGGAACTGTCCAGCCATAGCAGAATCACCGCAGAAAATGCTTGAACGCGATGATATAATTGCGCGCTCGGACGCAGCCACCACCGCCGCTAGTCGCAGCCGCACATCGAACGCGCGCGCCTCATCCTCCCACCACCCTCTTACAGCCCCGACTTCCGGTCTCCTACATTCCCTCCTCCTTCTCCGCGTTTTGAATCCTCCAGCCTGCCGATGCAAAATTCTCCGTCACCCTTACAAGGATTCACCATGCTTCCGCCGTTTTCCCCAGATGGATCCTTCCCTTCTTACTCCTCCTTTGCGCCCTCGCCTTCGCCATCTGTCTCATCGTTTGCCCCATCTCCATCTCCTTCCATCCCCGATTCGAGTCCGGCTCTCAAATGCCGTAGAACATCTTCTACTCAACAATCTTCTGGCTGGACCGCGGAAAATCAAGCCGAGTTTGGGGAGGATCTGTGCAAGCTCTTCGTAACTTGCGGATGGTCCTGGAACGACGCAAATAACCCCGAATTCAAGCTGTTCTTCGAGAAATACCTGCCTACTGCCAAAATTCCCGACCGCCGTGTTCTTTCGGGCACCATCCTGACCGGAGAAGCCAATAAGGTCATCGCTGCAACACGCAATAAGATCGAGGGGAAGATGGCTACATACGTCGAAGATGGGTGGAAGAATGTCGCTCATACGCACGTAGATACCTCGGTGCTCTGCGTCGAAGGACAGGTACGCTCATTTTAAATCTGCAGTTCTTTCCGCTGCTCTAATTCTAAGCTAGCCGTATCTCTTGAAGACAAATGATACACAAAGTGGACAAAATGATTGAATGATGGATTTTCGATCATTTCTCGGCTCCCAGTGCATCTTTCGACATGAACTCAAACATAGGGTGGTTGAGCAATGCGGGCCCGACATTTGATTCCTATTGATACAATCAAAATTTCTTGATGCGCCTTCAGAACGGCGGAATCGGAGAAGACCCGATTTTTGAACTTGAGCAGTGATTGTTTTTGTAGAAAGTCCAAATCAGCCAATTTGTAGCCCTGGCTCTCCCATGGGCTGTAGCAACTTGAATGATCTAAAAATATACAGGGGAATCGGTGCTATGGGGCTCGCAAAGCGACCAAAAACAGCCAAAATGGCCTCAAAACGGCCCAAAACGGCCAAAATAGGCACTTTGCGGGCCCTGTAGTGCAAGATCCCCTGTATATTTTGGCATAATTTAAGTTGGGGAACGTCTTTGAACAACCTGAGCTACAATTTGAGTGACTCAAAGTTGCGGAAAACAAATCACCGGCCACGTTGGGAAAACACGATTTCTGTATGGAGGCTGTTGTGATACCACATCAAAATATTTTGATGCTATCAATGGTTCAGGAATGTCGGCGTCGTCTTTCCCAACCGCCTGACATCTTGGTTCATGCGAAAATATGCACTGGGAGCCGAGAAATGATCGAACACCCATCGTTCAATCATTTTGTCCACTTTGTGTATGACCGGGCGCCCGAAAACCGGCGAAGAGCTTTTCGAGATTATGAAAAGCGACTTCTTGTACGCCTGGGAGACCTACCGCGTCGAGATTATTGCCGTTTGCACTGATGATGGGCCCGATGGCAAGAAGGCACGCCGTCTTATCAGGGAATGGAAATGCTCCATCGCTGTATTCGAATGCTGGGCGCATCAGAGCAGCCTCATGACAGGAAATTATCTTGCTATCAAGGCGCCCTGTATGAAGGATGTAAAAGATGTGCTCGAGGTCGTCAAATGGTTCAATAACCACGGGAAGGCCCTCGATCTTCTCCGCGTGCAACAGATGCTGATTTTCACTGTCGTTCTTCGCCTTCTTCTCCCTGTCGTGACTCGCTGGACCATCCATTACTGCTGCCTTCGGCGGGTTAAAAAACTCGAACGTTCATTCAGGGCATGTGTTGTGACGCATGAGGAGGTGCTCAAGTTCTGTGCAGGGCGAAAAGAGGAGCAAATTGCTGCAGCTGAGTTTGTTATTGCAACGTGCAATCGGCCAAGCTTCTGGATCAATATCGGACGGTAAGCGAACTCTATTTATCCATGCTTACTCACGATGCTCACACACTTTCAGTATTGTTCAACATCTCGAGCCGCTTGCTATCGCCGCGAACGTCCTCCAAGCCCCCGACTGCAGACTTGATACTGTCCTTCTCACCCTCGCCAACCTGTTTTGCATTTTCAGCAATCTGAATCTTGAAGACGCTATTGTGAAAAAGACAATGCATGCCAGTCTTGAACGGCGGTGGGGTAAAACAGACCAAGAGCTTATGATTCTAGGGGTGTTTTTTAACCCTTACCTCCGCGCGCGCTGCTTCAAACGCGATGTCCTTCCTGCGAACAAAATATTCCATCTTGTCCGACGTGCCTTCCAACGCCTGCTTGGTCAGGATGCCACCGGGGATATGAATTTTCTTAACGTGTTTAGGGAATACTACGACGAGGCTGGCGATTTTTCCAGCGACTCGATGTGGCTAGATGGTCACGCAGCGTTCTACAAACAAGCGGCGAGTTCTTCTCTTTTTCTCTTACTCTCAGCTGATTTTATTCCGCAGAAAAAGACGGTCGACTTGGTATGGATTTGGAGACAGCTCAAGGGCGAAAGTTGTACCGGGCGCAGTGGGTTCATCAAGCTCGCAATTCGCATTCTCAGCATTCTACCCAACTCGGCAGGTGCTGAACATGTTTTCAGCATGTTTGGTCTTACACACACAAAGCACCGCAACCGCCTCGAGCCGCAAAAAGTCCATGACGCGACAACTGTTCGGATGGATCGTCAGAAGGCTCACATCGCCGCCGGTCTAACAATTGCACGCAAAGCAAGGCGCTTCAGTCTTGCTGATGACGAACCCCAGGTCTCTGTAACAGAGGCGATGGATTTCGACACGATGGCTGAAAATGTGATCAGCTTGGTAAATGAAGAAGACGCCGCTGAAGATGACGAAGATCCCGAGAGCACCCCGCAAGTACCACCCACACATCCCAACCCGCCTCCTTCCGCCGCCGAAACCGTGACAAGTGCTACCGCGCGCATTCCTGTGTATAAAAAGATCAAACTTGCGGATCTTTTCAACTATCCCAGCAAGGATTCTCCAGCAGCAGATTTCGAATACTTCTGGCAAGGTGGGCGCGATGGCGTGGATGCTGAGGAGGAGGCATTGGCTAATGAGGCAAACGAGACGGCGCCATCTGCGGGGGCAGAAGATGTGGTAGAAGCGATGCAGACATAAAATAACTCGTAATATTGATTTCTTGTTGATTCTGAGGCTACAAAAAACCTGTTCTACAGACAAATATGTCTCCACTATCTTCTAGGCTTACTTCGGCTGCCTTCCAGATGCTATTTAGCTTATTCTTATGCAACATTCACGGTGAACGAGCGAATCTAGGCGAATCTCAGGAAGCAATCCCAATTAGGACATATTTTGATCGCAGGTCGTGATCGACCAGTGTCTCTTCGACCTGTGTCCGGACACGGTCCGACCCGGTCTGACCGGGTCGATGACAACACTGCAAGTTCAGGGCTTGAAGCAGAAAAAAAAGCGCAGAACCTATTCCATGCCTTTGGAGGGAGTCGAACCTCCGTCTTCAAGCCCGTTCAACGAGTTAGCATATTTACGTAGACAGGACGATTTCCATTAATCGACATAGGCCTGCCCACCCTGTTCAGAGCTCGGATAAACCTGGACTTTGGAAGGTTCGAAGGAGAAAAAATAACTCGGTACCGATCATCTATGCCTTTGGAGGGAGTCGAACCCTTGTCTCCCTGCGAACAATTGTCGACCCCGAGTATCTGGGCGGGACGATTTCCATTAACCGACAAAGGCATCCTACACCTATTCAACGCTGAGATAATTTGATGATTTTGCAAGGACGAAAGCTTAAAAGCAAAAGGAACATGCAAGTGCCTTTGGATGGAGTCAAACCCTCGTCGCCCTGAGATTTATCTTGTCTGGCTGAAACAGGACAGGGTAATTCCATTAATCGATAAAGGCCTGCCTAACCAGTTGAGAGATCAGATATACTGTGGATTCTGTGAGGATTATTCGTTGGGCAAAAAGAGGAGCGAACGGGCTCATTATGCCTTTGGAGGGACTCGAACCCTCGTCTCCCTGAGAGGTATGCAATGAAGAACGCTCAATGGATGGACGGGGTGATTTCCATTAATCGACAAAGGCTTTCCTACCTACTGTACAGCTCAGATAAATCTGGGACCTTGCGAGGATTATTCGTGGGGCAAAATGCAAGAATGGAGGGACTCTTCCGGTTCAACGAGTTGCTAATAGCGCACTTACGTGGACAGGGTGATTTCCATTGATCGACAAAGGCTTGCCTACCCACTATAGAGCTCAGATAAATTGAGGTGTGCGAGGAATTGTGGGACAAAAAAAAAATGGTTGCATGGCACCAAATGCCTTTGGAGGGCGTCGAACCCTCGTAACCCGTCTGGCAATGGCTTACATGTACAGGGCGACTTCCTTAATCGACAAAGGCTTCTTTACCCACCTTAGAGCTCGAATAAACCTAGGACTTTGTGTGAGGATTTGGGATTGTTCACCAGTAAGCTCAGTCGTTCATCGGTTATAATTTTTCACAATCCCCCCCAGTGGCGACCTACCTAACCAGCAGTGCCATCGCGTTCGGAATTTCCACTGAGTTCGCACTCTACCTGGTAGCAGTCCTGAATTTCAGTGCGGGATTTGAACGCGTTATTTTAGGGATTCTAGGCGACTATTTTGGTAACTGTGGTTGGAGTCAGTCTGGTTCGAATCTCACCGAGCGTAGGACCGATGAATGTCATGATCGTGACGGTATCTATCTCTGGAGTTATGACTTTGCGTGGCCTTTTTGCAAAACAATCCCAACCATTACCGTCACTTCCATTTTATATGGGCAAAACTGCCTCCATTGTTAGCTAGCTTGGACGACCCTGCTGACTTCGCCAAGATTTTTCTCCGGGGGTTGGGCCATCATCGGTCAAATGGGCGGCATCGAGGACATCGGGCACTTGGGGCGATAAACACCCTAGTGGGTCTCGGCACTCTAGAGGCGGAGTCTTTCTTGAGAGGACAGCACTGAGCTACACGGCCCTGGGTTATTTCGCTGGTGCGAATTACTTTTAAATTTTGAACTACGACTTACGGTTGGAAATGTAGGGAGTGCATTGTTGGTCGCCTCTGCTCTGATGGTCATCTCACGGATATTAGCGGCGCCGGGCATCTGGCGGAAATATTGAGAATTTATTATTCTTAAAGTGATACAGTAGCAAGAATAGAGATGACCACATAGCTCCTTGTTAACCGCTATCATCGCTTCTACCGGATATTTAAAGAGAGAGCGGTCGAACCACATGCGGATATTACCGGAATAGCTCCTTGTTCAACTCGGTACGTCGCGCCGCATTGCGCGGTCGTCCTTTAAAGCATTGACAGAACTCGTTGATGCCGTTGAGAATTAGTCCCATGCCTGAACCACTATCTGAACCACTGCGCATATTTGTTGTTGGCGCTGGCCTGGGGCGGGCTCGCTGCCGCGGTTTCACTGCGGAGACAAGGACATCGTGTCGAGGTTCGTGCCTGTGTGTTTAAACTTTCTCACAGGTGATGAAGCACCCAACTCCAGATTTTCGAAACCTCGTCCCTGAACAAGGAAATCGGAGCCGCAATTGGTGTCCAGACAAATGCACAGCGAGTCCTAGAATATTTCGGATACACTCAAGAGAACCTCAAGGGGGTCGAGTCTTTGGGGGTAGGTTTCTAGATCCCATCTTCTCAACATATAATCTCACTCGGTTCAAGTCTGTGGGATTTAGTTCCTTGGGCGGCGAAGGTAGGACAACCGTCACGAACAATATCACGGGGCGTGTAAGTGTTTTGCCTCTAGTGATTATCTTTCGTAACTTGTTGGCTAGACGAGCTGGTTGTGTCACAGATCCGACCTCCACGATGAACTTAAACGCCTTGCCATCGGGGAAGAAGGCACCGGACCGCCCGCACAGCTGCATCTGGGCAAGGAAGTTGTGTCCTGCGATCCCGTTGAAGGGACTCTGACGTTAAAAAATGGCGAAGTTCACCGCGGAGATCTCATCATTGGTTCAGATGGAATTCATGTGAGTGACTCATTACTTACTCATTTTATGCGGATCTTATTCGCACAAAATAGTCCGTCATCCGCACCAGTGTCCTAGGATATGTACAGAAGGCACTATCCTCGGGCATCCACTTTCCACTTTCTTTTCGACACCGCGAAGTTAAAGGGCCTTTCCGACATGGAATGGTTCTCAGAGGGATTAACTGGAACACGCGTACGGAGCCATCTTGCGGTTCAAATATATACGAAACAACTCACCGGCATTTTACAGATCGTGCTATCACTCGAGCAGCGCTACCACATGTTGTTCTTATCCTCTTGTCGTCACGGAAATATCGTCAACGTCGTCGCGCTCCATGCCGACGACCGAGATCAGGATAAATATGGTGAGGCATAGCAATTTGATGGTTGAAGAAATAATTGAACCAAGTCCTAGATTGGAGTGCTCCGGCCAGCGTCGACGAGGTGAGCATTGCCCTGAAAGGTAAATTTAGAGGCCCACCCATGGCCATTCTAGGTGCTGGAAGAATTCAAAGGCTTTCATCCTCGATATTTGAAGCTCCTCGAACTGGCGGATCTCCCCATTCTTCGGTGGCAGCTCCGAGCGCTCCCGCTCCTGCCGACTTGGATTAATGGGCGAACTGCTCTCCTCGGGGGTGCTGCACATGCAACACTGCCAACTCTTGGCCAAGGCGCTGGAATGGCACTCGAAGATGCCGCTACAATTGGCTGCTTGATCCCGATAGATACTACGAGGGCCGACATCCCCGCACGACTAGCAGCGTACCAGGAGCTCCGCAAACCACGGGGCAAGTTCGTCAATAGGGAGTCTCTAGAGCAGGCAACACAGCCGTCGAAGAGAGGACTTTATGCTAGATGTGAGTCTCCCGTGAATCTACAGCTCGGCGGATTAATTGAGCAGCGGGAGTAGCGAAGGAGCAGCAAGCCTTCTTGGGGAGTTACGATGCCGTAGAAGCCACTAAGAAATACTATCAGGACCATTTCCGATCTTCCTGAGTCGGAGTCGTGCGATGTTCAAGAATGGGTAGACGGAAATAATTGTACTTGTACCCAGTTCAACTCCTCAGTGTTTCCGTGGACCGATGCCAAAGTCTCCCCCTGCCTTGTTCTGAGATCGGTTAAAGCCAGGACTTTGAAAGGAGTAGAGGGTTGGGGGGGGGGGGGGGGGGGGGGAACAGAGGCGGCTCGTGCCTTTGGAGGGACTCGAACCTCGTCTTCCTGAGAATTATGCAAGTCGATACGATAGCTTATTAACTGAACAGGGTGATTTTCATTAATCGACAGAGGCTTGCCTACCCTGTTTAGCTTGCCTACCCTGTTTAGAGCTCAGATAAATCCAGGACTTTGTCAGGATTCGAAGTAGAAAAAAAGAGGAACGAACGTGGCTATGCCTTTGGAGGGAGTCGAACCCTTGTCTCCCCGAGATCCATGCGGTATCCTGTTCTACCTGGACAGGATGATTTCCATTAATCGACAAAGGCTTACTGCACCTAGCCTGAGCTCGAATAAACCTGGACTTTGAAAGGCTCGAGGCAGAAAAAAATACACTGAACTCATTCATGCCTTTGGAGGGAGTCGAACCCTCGTTTCCCTGAGAGTTTGTATGCTAGCCCGCGACCTGGACAGGGTGATTTCCATTAATCGACAAAGGCTTGCTTACCCTGTACAGAGCTCGAATAAACCTGGGATTTTAATGAAGGATTCGGGGGACAAAAACTTCAAAGATAAAATCGAATGCCTTCGGAGGGAGTCGAACCCTCGTCTCCCAGTGAATTATGCCGCTTATGGGCGTCGACGCTAATCTAGACAGGGCGACTTCCATTAATCGACAAAGGCTTTCTCTGCCTTGTTCAGAGCTCCGATAAATCTGGACTTTGATGGGCTCGAAGCAGAAAAACGCACTGGACTTAAATTGCATACCTTTGGAGGGAGTCGAACCCCCATCTCCCTGATGTCGAAGTTGAACAAGACAGCTGGACAGGGTGATTTCCGTTAATCGACAAAAGCTTTCTCTGCCTTGTTCAGAGTTCCGATAAATCTGGACTTTGATGAAAGGTTCGAGGCAGAAAAAAAAAGCTTCGGAACCGATTATCTATGCCTTTGGAGGGAGCCGAACCCTCTTTCCCTGAGAACTTCACAACATCTCTCGTGTAACTGAACAGAACAATTTCCATTAATCGACAAAGGCTTCCTAAACCTAATCCGAGCACGGATATACTATGGATTCTGTGAGGATTATTCGCGGGGAAAAAAAGGGTGTCGTAACGAGACCGTTCATGCCTTTGGAGGGATTCGAACCCTTGTCCCCCTGAGAGTTATTCAAATTTAACGATGTAACTGGACAGGGTGATTTCCATTAATCGACAAAGGCTTGCCTACCCTGTTCAGAGCTCAGATAACTGGGTGATTTTGCAAGGTTGGAAGCCAAAAAGAAAGCAGTTGCAAGCAGTATGCCTTTGGAGGGAGTCGAACCCTCGTCTTCCCGTTCAACGAACGGAAGCACTCACGTGGACAGGGTGATTTCCATTAATTGACAAAGGCTTGTCTATCCCGTTCAAAGCTCAGATAACTTGGTGATTTTGCAAGGTCGGAAGCCAAAAGAACCCAGTTGCAAGAAGCTCATGCCTTCGGAGGGACTCGAACCCTCGTCTCCCTGAGAATTATGTAAGTCGACACAATAACTTACTAACTGAACAGGGTGGTTTCCATTAATCGACAAAGGCTTCTTTATCCAGTTCTAGAGCTCGAATAAACCTGGACTTTTAAAGGTTTGAAGCAGCAAAAAAAGCACTGAACTCACATGCCTTTGGAGGGAGTCGAACCCTCGTCTCCCTGAGAACTGTACTTCACTGCCAAAACAGCTGGGCAGGGTGATTTCCATTAATCGACAAAGGCTTCCTTGCCCAGTTTCGAGCTTGAATAAATCGAGGATATTGCGAGGATTTAAGGGGCGAAAAGAAAACGACCGAATGCAGGATGCCTTTGGAGGGAGTCGAACCCTCATCTCCCTGAGAATTATGCAAGTCTGCACGTCAATTTATTTAACTGAACAGGGGGATTTCCATTAATCGACAAAGGCTTCTCTATCCAGCTTCGAGCTCGAATATTAATAAGTCTGTGACTTTCCGAGGATTGGAGGGGGTAAAAATGCAAGAACAACAGCTAATGCCTTCGGAGGGAGTCGAACCCTCGTCCCCTGAGAATTATGGAAGTTTACACGATAACTGGACAGCCTGGCAGGGTGATTTCCATTAATCGACAAAGGCTTTCCTATCCAGCTTCGAGCTCAGATAACTTAGCAATTTTGCCAGAACGAACACTTAAAAAGCGGTGAAGCACACACATGCCTCTGGAAGGAGTCGAACCCTCGTCTTCTTGTTCAATGGAACGGACACATTTACATGGACAAGGTGATCTCCATTAATCGACAAAGGCTTGCCTTCCCTGTTCAGAGTATAAACCTGGACTTTGATGAAAGGTTCGAGGCAGAAAAAAAAGTCTCGAAACCTAATTATGCCTTTGGAGGGAGTCGAACCCTCGTCTCCCTGAGAGCAATTTCATGTCAAGTCACACTCTCATCTGTACAGGGTGATTTCTATTAATCGACAGAGGCTTGCCTACCCACTGTTTAGCTCAGATAACTGCAGGACTTGGCGGGGATTCGACGGGCAAAAAAACGATGAATCCGATTCTGAATGCCTTTGGAGGGAGTCGAACCCTCGTCTCCCTGAGAATTACCGATACATATGTTCACTGATGTAGCTGAACAGGGTGATTTCCATTAATCGACAAAGGCTTCCTTACCCAGTTTTGAGCTCGAATAAACCTGTACTATAAAAGGTTCGAAGCAGATAAAATCCTTTTTATCATAAAAAGGATTCAAGGGGCAAAAGATGACTGGCTAATAACGAATGCCTTTGGAGGGAGTCGAACCCTCGTCTCCCTGACAATTATCTTAGGAGTTCCCAGGCGGAACAGGACCGGGTGATTTCCACTAATCGACAAAGGCTTCTACACCCAGTTTTGAGCTCAAATAAATTGGACAGTCTAGGAGGATTATTCAAGGGATAAAAATGCATAGACAACCTTGAATGCCTTTGGAGGGACTCGAACCCTCATCTCCCTGATGTTGAAGAATAAAGTCAAGACAGCTGGACAGGATGATTTCCATTAATCAACAAAGGCTTGCCTACCCAGTATAGAGCTCGGATAAAGGCAGGACTTTGTCAGGATTCGAAGCAGAAAAAAAGGAGAACGAGCGCGGTTATGCCTTTGGAGGGATTCGAACCCTCGTCTCCCTGAGACCCATTATGTCACGGTGGTGCGGTCCCATTTGACCTGGACAGGGTGATTTCTATTAATCGACAAAGGCCTGCCTACCCTGTTTAGAGCTCAGATAAATTTGGACTTTGCGTAGATTTGCGGGGGGAATAAAAACATTATGGCAAAGCATAATGCCTTTGGAGGGACTCGAACCCTCGCCTCTCTGATGTTGAACGAGTCATATACCACGAAGATGGACAGAGTGATTTCCATTAATCGACAAAGGCTTGCCCACCTTGTTCAGAGCTCAGATACCTTGGCGATTTTGCGAGGATATAAGGGCAAAAAACCATGGAGGACACTTAATGCCTTTAATTTGGAGGGACTCGAACCCTCGTCTCCCTGACGAGTATCTTGGAACGTGCGAAACAGGACAGAGTGATTTCCATTAATCGACAAAGGGTTGCCTACCTACTGTTCAGCCCAAATAACTGCAGAACTTGGCGGGGATTCGACGGACAAAAAAACATCGAATCCGACTGTGAATGCCTTTGGAGGGACTCGAACCCTCGTCTCCCTGAGAATTCTCTTGCGATTCATCGCGGCTGAAACAGAACAGGGTAATTTCCATTAATCGACAAAGGCTTCCTTACCCAGTTTTGAGCTCGGATATATCGAGGACTTTGTGTGAGGCTTTAAGGACGGAAAGCGGTTCGTTACATAAATAATTGTGAGCGTTATCGTCGAATCCGACGGGACTGCCGGAAGAGGAGATCACCCGCGCGCAGGAACGCACCTTGGCTCGGAGATGAAATTTGTATGCGGAACATGCAGTGGCTGGAGAAAAAAAGTTGGGCATCACCATGCCACGCTTAGTTTGAAATTTGAACCGCGGCCCTGATAAGTTAAGTAATGGTTTCGCGATACGCGTACTTCGCATGACAACCGCTCGACGGATGAGGCCAACCGGAGGCGTTGAGGAGGGCATTCGAGGATAGCGAACTTGGACAGAGGAAGCAAGTCAGATGACTCCGAGGAGATGACAAGGCAAATAAAAAGATCGGTGACCTAGGACGTGGCCGGAGGAGGACTTTTATGTGGGACACGTACAGTCATCTACGGCTGATGGATCATTGGATGTGGGGCGGTGGCGAGATGGCAGTCTGCCAAATGTGGAGGCGAGTTGGCTGCGGAATTGATACTCACCCCTGAGGGCAGAACTTTGGGGGAAGGCGTATGTAAGTGGTGGACACGATACAGGGCAACAAGAGAGGCCACGCCGAAGAGGCACCCTCGGAGCATGTAGGGGACGTAAGGAAACAGGGTGGTTGCTGCGTGGAATCTCGGAGAACAAAGACGGAGATAGCCGATGACTGCTGTTGTGCCGCAGGCACACGCAAGACAAGGGCCGGCTGAGTCAGCGGCGCCCCCACCGCAAAAGAAAACTCTGCCACTAACCACCACCACCACCCCACAGACAATGCAAGTCGACAGCCAGATGCAGCCGTCGCTGTTCGCACCGCCGTTCACCGACTACACCCAGGACCTGAACGACATCTTCCACACCGAGCTCTTTCCCTCGGGCTCATCCAGCGCAGCCTCGTCGTCTTCGGGCTCGCGCGAGAGCACCCCTCATCTGCTCACACCCCCCCAGAGCATCCCCGCGGCGTCGTTCCCCGACATCAACGACCCCTCGGGCTCGCCCACACCGAGCTTCTTCAACTTCCTCGACGAGGATGTGAAGGCCCTCGACCCGCTCTCCATGCTTTCCAGCGCCCCATACGACTTTTTCGGTGCCTTTGGGAGCAGTACTGGGGGTGGGGGCGGCGGAGGGGGAGTGAGCGCAGCGGATTTGATGATGGGCATCGACCCGCAGCTCGTCGGCTCCCCCGCACCCGCGGTGTTTGCCGACTTTGACTCGGATCCGTCGACCAGCCCCACCTCCACCTCCAACTCCAGCGCCAGCCCCAATTCGACTTCGCCGGCGTCGAGCTCGTCGCCGCCCGCGGACGCCATCGTACCGGTTAAGGTCGGCGGCCACGGCAAGGCACGTAAGGGCACCGTCGCCACGGGCGGCATCAAGAAGGCGTCTGCCTCTGCCTCTGCGGCGCTCAACAAAGAAAACACCCTCGGCGCGAATGCCTTCATGCCGTCGACGACGTTCAAGCCGCGCGCGGCGAGCACCAAGGGCGACGATGACGACGACGACGACGACCTCCCCGCAGACTGGCGCCCGCCACCCGAGGTTTTCCAGAAGATGAGCAGCAAGGAGAAGCGCCAGCTGCGCAACAAGATCAGCGCGCGCAACTTCCGCGTCCGGCGCAAGGGTGGGTCCCTCTTTTTTTCTCTTTGTGTCTTCCCCCCTTCAAGAATGGCATGCTGACGAGATTCTTTGTGCTGCAGAGTACATCTCCACCCTCGAAGACAACATCGCGGAGCGCGACCGGCTCCTCTCCGCGATCCGCGCGGAGCTCGGGTCCACGCAGAGCGAGAACCTCGCGCTACGGCAAGAGATCGCCGCGCTCAAGCGCACGCTCCTCGACAACCGCGGCCCCGCACCCGTCCTCCCCCCGCCCGCGCCCCTCCCCGCGCTCTCCTCCCTCTCCTCCTCCGCCTCCTTCCTCTCCTCCTCTTCCTCCTCCCCGTCCTCCCCTTCGTTGTCCGCTGCCTCCCCCTCAAGCGCCAGCACCAGTGGAGCAAGCGGCAGCGGGCGCACGTCGCCGCTCCCGCGCGCGAACCCGCTCAAGGACGTCGGCGCCTCGGGCGCGTTCTGGGGCGGCGTCTCGGGCGTGTCGCCCGCGCACTTTGGCGGCGGGTACACGAGCGTGCACACCGCGCGGATCCCGGAGCTGCTCGGCGCGAATCCGTTCGCGAGCAGCCCCTTTGCGAGCGAGGTAGGCGCGCTTCCTTCGCTTCCTTCGCTCCCTTCTCCCTCCCCGTTTCTCTCCGCTTTTCGTCCGCTTCCCGTGTACAGAGCGCTCATGTGATCTTTTCGATGCAGGCACCCGCGGCGCCGGCGCAACCGCAAGAGAACTTGAATCCTGCACTGAACGGGGGCCCTGTCGCGGAGGTGCTGCGTGCGGGGCTGGGGATTGGGGCGAACACCGGTGCGCCGGGGGCGGGCGCGACCGAGTGGGGCGATGCGAACCCGTTTACTGTGCGGAGTTTGGACGCGTGAGTGTCTCTTCCTTCCTCCCTTCTCCCTTCCCCCTCCCTCGCTTCCCCCTCCTCCCCTTCGTCTTTGCCCCCTCCTCGCCTCGTCGCTCCTCCGAACTTGCGCACGGTGCTAACGGCACCACTATCGCAGGTACCGCATGCACCTCTGGGGCCGCATGGCCGCGCAGTACCGGCACAACAAGGATCACCCCGCCCCCTCATCTCCGCCGTCCAACGCCAGCAACGGCTTCGCCAACGGCGGGTTCCCCAACAGCAGCAGCTTCTCGTCAAGCAGCTTCAGCAGCCCGTCGCCGTTCGCGCCCAAGGCGGGGCTCGCGGGGAGCCTGCGGCCGAAGTACTTTGCGTCGCCGTCTCTGTTCCCGCACTCCAGCGCAAATACCAGCGCGAGCGGGAGCACGAGCGCGAACGGGCTGGCGGCGTCGCTCGCGGGGCTGTCGCTCTCGGGCAAGGGCCGGGCGTCGGTGCGCGAGAAGGAGCGGGAGCGGGAACGCGAGCGGGAGCGGGAGAGGGAACGGGAGCGGGAGACGGCGATGTATGCGGCGATGGCGAGCCAGACGCTCGTCCGCCGGCTCGGGGGCGCGTTCTGGGAGGCGTTCTCTGGGTCTACGCCCTCCTCCGCCTCTTCATCCTCGTCGTCCAGCAAGGGGTGGGACGCGGAGAAGGTGCGCAAGGTGCTCGAGGGCAAGGCGGTCGTGCGTGTCGTGGACGTCGAGCCGCCCGTCGTCAAGAAGGAGGCGGCGAGCCCGACGATCCCCGCCAAGGCGCCCACTCCCAGTCTGCTGAAGCGCGAGGAGAGTACGAGCGCGGGCCAGGAGACGAAGCGGGATGTGTGCAAGCTCGAGGAGACGATGCGGAGTTTGAGTCTAAGGAAGTAGGCTGCTGGGACGACGATGAAGACCTAGCTGGCTGGCTGCTTTCTTCTGTTTTTCTGGATTCTGTTTCTTTTCTAACCTTACTTCCTTTCGCTATCATCACCATGTCCGCCCCCCTCGTACGCGTATGTGCGCAGCTCCACTTTCCTTGCCTGCCTTTTCGTCGGTTATCAAATCGTGCTTACGCTTACGTATACACCGTGCACGGACCCCACCACTCATTCATTCCTTCCTCTTATCTCTCTTCCTGTCGTCCTTTCCCTTCCGTCGCTCTAACTGCGACCCCCATCCCACCCCCGTCGTGATTTGATTGCCTCCCGATCTGATTTGCCTACTCGATACTCGATACTACTCGCCGCGATACTCGATACTACTCTACACCCCGCCCCGCCCCGCCCTCGCCCTGAGGGAGAGAGGCGAGCGGTGAAGCCTGAAATTTGTACGTATAGTATATATTGACTTGGAATTTGAATTGTGTTTAGACAGATGTGCTGGGTGCTATCCTGAGTCTTACACTTGACCGATGGGAATTTAAACTCGTTTTTTTCTTTTCGATTCGGACCTGAACTCGAAGCTTCAAGCTTGAACCGGGTACTGGAAGTAAGATACATATAGGTTGGGAGTGTATAGGGTAGAGAGCGCCCTCGATGATTAGTGGATGATCGCCTCGGAAAACTGCAGATGAGGACCCTGATTGTTCACGAGGAGGCGCGGGTTCGATTCCTGCCGTGGGCGATGAGTTTGAGGGATGTCGGTTCTTTTTTTCCCCGCTTTCGTTCAGAAAATGACGTCGTCCTCTGTTTCGCGTAGTCGCTCTCCGTGCTTTGACTTGAACTCCCTGCTTAGTATTAGGGCAACTTGAAGGCGAGGTGGAATTCTCAGGCTCTCGCGAGTCGCGAGGTAACACACGGCGCTTGCGAATATCTACGAAAATTCTCCCATCTATGCCGGGGGTATCAGGGTATGGAACGCCCTCGATGATAAGTGGATGATCGCCTTGAATAAATAGCAACTCCCCGTGTTGTATGAGGAGCTGCAGGTTCGATTCCTGCCGAGGGCGATGGGCGATGAGCTGGTATTTTTCTTCTTTCTCACCATCGAAAATCCTGACTTGGTTTGTTTCGCATAGCAGCACGCTTGCGCTCTTTTCTTTGGGTGTTGGGGTCACGGTTGAAATTCTGACAAGGATATTTCTGACAAGGGTATTTTTCAGACTGGCCGGCCGTACATTATGGCAAGAAATTGAATCTAGGCAAGGGCTGCAGGGCATAGAACGCGCTCGATGATTAGGGGATTATCGGTCGGATAGTTATGGCCACCAGTCAGGCCTGCGACAGCGCAAGAGTTATCGGCAATCCCAGCCGAGATAAATATCGTTCACGACGGGACGGCACGGTTCACGGCACGGCCGTGTCGGGTACATGTTGGTTATTTTCATGGGCTTTTCTTAATGTAAATGCTACCTGCGAGCCTCTATAAAATGTGCAATGAGGATAGTCATATTTCACAGCCTGATATTTACTGTAAATATAGCGAAGCTCTCACCAAGATGCCGAGACTCACAGGAGAATCTTGGCAAATGACCTAATAATGATACTGAGACCGTCCTAAATTCCTCGGTATGCTTGGAAACAAGAAAGTATGCCAGGAATCAGTCCCCGCTACTACTGAGATCAAACTCCGCCATCACAGCCGGCAATTGCCGGCACGAACCGCAATTTGCTGTTCTTAATGGCAACAAGTAGTTAAACATGAAAGGGCGTGCGTGCCGAAAAAGTTACCAAATATTTGAGCCATGCTGCAGGCAAAACTAGGCCTTATTGTGATCCACACCAACCCATTACACGGCCGTGACGGCCGTGTTTCAACGGGCCGTGGGGTTGGAAACCCGTGCCGTAGCCGTGCCGTGGTCAAGGCAAGGGTCAAGGTGGTAAAATGTCTGACGGAACAGGCACGGCACCCGTGGCATGGGTACGGGACGCCCGCGCTGGAAATAGAAGCTCAAAGATAGGTGGATGGAAGCACTAAAATAAGCCTACATAATTAAGGTACGAACCAGTTATAAGACAGTATTTATCACTGAAAAATAAGTCCTAATGAGACCGAACTCCATGTACCGTGCTTGCAGTGAACAAATCGAGCTCTGTGGTTCGAGAGCGTGCTTATTTGACATCTCCGCAGTTCCTGATCTGTGCTTTTGAGGCACCGATGCACATTTGAGTCCCTCAATGTGGTTGATTTGTGCGCAAGTCAACCTTCTCGGGTGTGCAGAGAGCACGAAGAAGGTTAGCTTTACCGGCGGTTGAGCAGTTGCCGAGGACCGGATCACTCCGCGCCGATGCTGCCTCTGACAATCTGACGACTACTCTGTCAGCCTCGCCTGTATCCTAGCTGATAGATGGGCATTTTCTTGACGGACTTCATAGAAAGTGTAAGACAACTTTGCCATGACTCTACTTTGCTTGAAATCTGTTTTCATCTTGAAACATACCAGGGCACTTTACGCTGGTGCTGGAACGGCACGACATCAGTCCAACGGTGTAAGCAGATGGGGTTTAAAGAAATATAGTACCAGTGCCAGGTACGCCGGGAGGCTGGCCTCTCTCAGTGTTCAAAGTTGATCTTTTTTTTGACTCCCGAGTTGAAACCGTGGGATTGTTGGCTGATCTCGGCTAACCTCGGCAAACCACGACCTCGAAGCACGAAACACAAAAGTACGCACGGTTCGCAAACCACGTAATATTCGGTGAAAAAAGCTTTTATAGAATTGGGTCCGTCGAATAGAAGTCTGACGGATGTGCACTCGGCGTGAATTCGCCGAAAGCCCATGTCCTACGGAATCACATCGAACTCACTTGGTCAGTTCTAAGCTGCGGAGACACTGTTTCAGCGAGTCCTAGGACGCATTAGCAAGAGAACGGACTTGACTGCACGTACCAACCCAGAGGCTAGATCCAGTTTATTTAAATGTAGATTGCATGTGTCTGACTCCGTGCGGGTAGTTGAACACAATGGCGATAGGTTGAGCCCGATCTGCAATTTTGCCCTGCCAGTCGTGGAGGAAAGAACCAAAAAGGATACGACGAGAGCGACGCTCTTTTCCTTGACTCTATGATGTACTTATGATAATGCTCAGTCTGAGGTTTATTCAAGATCGAACTCGATGTAAGCATTGGACTACTAGTACATTGAACGGAGTCAAGAAAGGTCCGGTCTGTATACATGAATGCCCAAGGTTAAGCAAAGGCGGCGCCGACGACCCAGCTGACGTCGTCGTTGAACAACGTGGTGGCATCGAACGTGTCCGCGCCGCCGTTGCTCGCGGCGTAGAGGATGGCGTTGAAGTGTCGGAAGTAGTGTGCCGGGAAAGACCACGAGCGGATCGAGTTGCCCTGCCCGTTGAGGCCCGCCCGCGGGCACCACGTCGCATCTTCGCTGAAAAGCTTCGAGCCGTCGTTAGCGTTCACGAATAGCTGGAAGCCGGAGTGCCGGATGAAGCTGCCCGGCGTGTCACGGGACTCGAACGACACACATGCGCTGTTCCCGAGACCCGCAACGACGTTCCAGCTCGCAGATAGCTTGAGTGCGTTGGTGTCGCTCGAGGTGACCACCTGGGTGTTGACCGTTGCGCCGGTGTGGGCGATGTAGCGAGTCGTGCAGCATGCCGTCGTTGCGCGGAACGACACCGCGGAGCCTACGCTGATGGCGGGCCCGCTCGTCAGGGAGGTGGTGGCGTATCCAGTCGCTACGACGTTGGCCTGGACCGAGTTCTCGGTTGCGTCGGACGGGTAGCCGGAGGTCATCACCCCCTCGTAGAACGTGCCCTGCGCACTGTTGCTGTTGTCCCCGCCTATCCCGAGGATGATGGCCCCCTCCTTGTGCATCGGGTTGTACCCGCCGCTAGGGCGCGCGCCGCTGTAGAACGTCGAGAGCGAGCCGGACGCAGCATTCCCGCCGCGGATCGCCCAAGTGCCCGGCTCGCCTTTCACGACGGCCGTGACGAAGCGTGAGGTGATCGTAGGGTTGGAGGGGTTGACGGCCGTGTTGGGTCCGGTGAACAGGCCGTTCTCGAGGTCAGCCAGAACCCAGGGACCGCTGCCGGCGCCCGTTCCGAAGCCCGTACCAAGGCCAAAGTAGATGGCCTCCATGTGCCCGTTGCCCGTGTCGTCCGCTGAGGTCTCCGCATTGCCATAGTCGAAACAACAGCCTCCGTTAAAATGCGTGCCGTCGAAGACCGCGTACAATGCCCTCCGCAGCGTCACCCTTGAAGACAATCAGTACACAGAGGTATGGCATGAGAGGTAAGAAATTAGACTGACCACGGCGATGGCATTGGTGGCGTCGTTGCGGTAGCCAGTGCCGGGCGAGATGAAGACGCCGTACGCCTTCTGTCCGTTCAGCGTGACCGGTGCGCCATCCGCGGCTGCCATATTGTCGAAGCCATTGGGATCGGTGCCGCTGGCGGCGCCGCCGGGAGGAGCCTGCGTGAGATGGTTGCCACGACCGGACTGGTCGAAGATGGTGGTGATTAGACAGGTTGTGCTGGCGCAGAACGAGTCTTGCGCGGCAGCGTTAGCGACACCGCCCGCAGACAGCGGGCCGATGTTGGTCGTCGCACCGTCGGAGCCGCGTTTAATTTGATAGAGGGAGCCAGAGTATGCGCTGAATAGCGCCCGGGTGGTGCTGTGGGCGGCGACGCAGGGAGTGCCCCCGGAGGCGTAGATGTCGCAGGGTCCCGCCGCGACTAGCGGAGCAACAAGACACAGCGCGAGGAGTGAGGAGAGCTGGAACATCGCTGTGCCAGTGAGCAGTTCTTGAGTGGGGAGCGGCCATTTTTAATACCTAACGTCAACTGTCACGAGGGCGAGGAAACACGAGCTGTGTGTTGAGACGAGGTCGATCACACGCGGATCGACGAAGATGGCATTGCCTGGTGACGCAGCAGTGGGGAGGAAAGGCTCATCATGCGCCTGAGCGCACGTGGAAACCTGGGAACTTTGTTGTATAACTCTGGGCCACGGGGTCTTTTCGAACAGAACAAGATGCAAGCTTTGATCAACCGAGAAACACGGTCCACGGAGTGGTTGTATCGAATTTGGGGCGTTGTCAAGTCGTCACCTAGAAGGAGTAAGAATAGTCAGAGGACAAAGCCGGCCGACCAATTACGTACCTCCCCCAACGTTCTTACTCAGGGGCCTGAATCAATTCCGCAGCCAACTCGCGCCCCACATCCATCAGCCGTAGATGATTGTACGTGTCCCACATTCAAGTGCTTGTCCTATGTAGGTCGCCGATTTTTTTATTCGCCTTAGAGTCGCCGCAGTCATATGAATTTCTCTATCCTCGAACGCCCTCCTCAACGCTTCAGGTTGACCTCAGACCTCCGTCGAGGTAAGGCTAAGTGTACCCTGAAATCCGGCGGTGGTTCGAATTTCAAACCCTCCCCAGCAGAAGGGTGTGATTGTGATGCCCAACTCTTTCTCTCTTAGCCACCACATGTTCCGCCTGTCTATCCTCACCTCTTCCCGCTAATTCATTCTCATCTCCGAGCCAAAGTGCGTTCCTGTGTCCAGGTGATGTCTTCCGTGAACCATTATCTGAACAAAGGAACCCTTCGCTTCCACTTCAAATCCTGACACAAAGTCCTCGATGCTTTAGAGCTCTTTGACTGAATTGGATAGGCAGGCCTTTGTCGATTGATGGAAGTCGCCCCGCCTCGGTGAAGATTGTCAGGGACACGAGGGTTCGACTCCCTCCAAAGGCATGACACTAGTTTGCACTTTTTCTGGATTTATCTCAGCTCTGAACAGGGGTAAGGAAGCCTTTGTCGATTAGTGGAAATCACCCTGTCATGGTGTTCACTGTTGAATGGCTGCTAACGAACGAAGTTCTCAGAGAGACGAGGGTTCAACTTCCTCTAAAGGCATGATCATGTTCGTTCGCTGTTTGCCCCACGAATAACACTCACAGAATCCAGGGTATATCCGAGCCCCGAACCAGATAGAGAAGCCTTCTGTCGATTAATGGAATCACCCTGGTCACGTAAATGTGCTAAGTCGTTGAACGGGAAGACGGGGGTTCGACTTCCTACAAAGGCATGACACTGGTTTGCACTTTTTCCTGCTTCGAATCCCGACAAAGTCCTGGCCACGTAAATGTGCTAACCTGTGGAACCGGAGGACGAAGGTTCCACTCCCTCCACAGGCATGGGATGGGTTCTGCTCATTTTTTTCCTACTCATATCCTGACGAAGTCCTGACCTGAATTAATCTCAGAACAAGGCAGAGGGAGACTTTGGCATCCGTCCATGGAAACACTACGAAGTTGAACTGGGTACAAGTACAATCAATGTCCGTCTACGCATTCTTGAACATCGCCGCATCACTCTGACTCAGGAAATGGTCCTGATAATATTTCTTAGTGGCTTCAACGGCGTCGTAACTCCCCAAGAAGGCTCGCTGCTCCTTTGCTGCTCAGAGCGCTCAATCAATCCGCCGAGCTGGAAATTCGAGAGAGACTCACATCTAGCATAAAGTCCTCTCTTCGACGGCTGTGTTGCCTGCTCTAGAGACTCTCTATTGACGAACTCCCCCCGTGGTTTGCGGAGCTCCTGGTACGCTGCTAGTCGTGCGGGGATGTCGGCCCTCGTGGTACCTATCGGGATCAAGCAGCCAATTGTCGCGGCATCTTCAACTGCCATTCCAGCGCCTTGGCCGAGGGTTGGCAGCGTTGCATGTGCGGCATCCCTGAGGAGAGCAGTTCGCCCATTAATCCAAGTCGGCAGGAGCGGGAGCGCTCGGAGCTGCCACCGAAGAATGGGTAAATCCGCCAGTTCGAGGAGCTTCAAATATCGGGGATGAAAGCCTTTGAATTCTTCCAACATCTAGAATGGCCAAATGGGCTGGCCCTCAAAATTTGCCTTTCATGGAAATGCTCACCTCGTTGACGCTGGCCGGAGCACTCCAATCTAGAACTTGGTTCAACTATTTCTTCAACCATCAAATTGTTATGCATCACCATATTTATCCAGGTCTCTGTCGTCCGCATGGTGCGCGACGACGTTGACGAGGTTTCCGTGACGACAAGAGGACAAAAACAGCATATGGTAGCGCTCCTCAGGGGATAACACGACCTGTAAAATTCAGGTGGGTTGTTTGGTATATTTGAACCTCGAGATGACTCCGTACGCGTGTTCCAGTTAATCCCTCTGAGAACCATTTCATGTCGGCAAGGCCCTTTAACTTTGCGGTATCGAAAAGAAAGCGGAAAGTGGATATGCCCGAAGATAGTGCCTTCTGTACATATCCTAGGACACTCGTACGAATGACGGACTAATTTTTACACGTCAAACTGGATAAATTGAGGGATGAGAGTACCCACATGAATTCCATCCGAGCCAATGATGAGATCCGCGCAGTGAACTTCACCATTTTTCAATGCCAGAGTCCCTTCGACAGGATCGCAGGACAAAACCTCCTTGCCTAGGTGCAGCCGCGCGGGCGGTCCGATGCCTTCTTCCCCGATGGCAAGGCGCTTGAGTTCGTCGTGAAGGTCGGTTCTGTGACACAACCAGCTCGTCTAGCCAACGAAAGTGGTGAATAAAAATCACTGGAGGCGCCGGGAAAGCACTCACACGCCCCGTAATATTGCTTGTGACGCTTGTCGTGCCTTCTCCGCCCAAGGAGCTAAATCTCACAGACTTGAGCCGAGTGAGGTTGAGAAAATGGGATATCCTGCAAGAAACTTGAACTTACCCCAAGAGACTCGACTCCCTTGAGGTTCTCTTTAGTGTATCCGAAGTATTCCAGGACCCTTCTCGAATTTGCCTGAACCGATATCGCTGCACCAATCTCCTTGTTCATGGACGAGGTTTCGAAGACCTGGGGTTCGGTGCTTCATCACCCTTGGGAAAGTTTGGGAAAGCTTAACAGAAAGGGACGAACCTCGACACGATGTCCTTGTCTACTCAGTGAAACCGCGGCAGCGAGCCCGCCCAGTCCAGCACCAACAACACATATGCGCAGCGGTTCAGATAGTGGTTCAGGCATGGGACTGATTCTCAGCGGCATCAACAAGTTCTGTCTATGTCTTAAAGGACCACCGTGGCATGCGGCGCGCCGTACCGAGTTGAACAAGGAGCTATTCCGGTAATATGCGCATGTGGTTCGACCGTTGTCTCTTTAAATATCCGGTAGAAGCGATGATAGCGGTTAACAAGGAGCTATGTACTCTTCTCTATTCTTGCTATTACTTTGAGAATACAGATGCCTGGTGCCGCTAATATCCGTGAGACGACCATCAGGGCAGAGGCGACCAACAATGCACTCCCTACATTTCCAACCGTAAGTCGTGGTTGAAAATTTAAAGTAATTCGCACCAGCAAAATAAGCCAGGGCCGTATAGCCCAGCGCGGTCCTCTCAAGAAAGACTCCGCTGATGGGAGGTCCGCAAAGAGTGCCGAGGCCCACTATGGTGTTTATCGCCCCAATTCTGCGCCCGATGTCCTCGATTCCGCCCATTTGACCGACGGTGGCCGCGTGCAAGGTAGCCCATCCCCCCGAGAAAAATCTGTGTGAAGTCAGCATGGTCGTTCAAGATAGGTAGCAATGGAGGCATTTTTACCCATATAAAATGGAAATGACGGTAATGGCTGAGACTGTTTTGCAAAAAGGCCACGCAAAAGTCATAACTCCCGAGAGTGATACCGTCACAATCATGACATTCATCGGACCTGCGCTCGGTGAGATTCGAACCAGACTGACTCCAACCACAGTTACCAAAATAGTCGCCGAGGATCCCTGAAATGACGCGTCCAAATCCCGCACTGAAATTCAGGACTGCTACCAAGTAGAATGCGAACTCAGTGGAAATTCCGAACGCGATGGAGCTGCTGGTTATGTAGGTCGCCACTAGGGGGATTGTGGAAAATTATAACAGAGGAAGGGTAAGCTCACTGGTGAATAATCCCAGGTGCAATGTAAATGTGCAGAGACATAGGACCGAAAATGCGCGGTTCCGGAGGACCTGGAGGCCGAGTAGACCACCAGGTGCCTTCACAGGACGGAGGCGGCGAGCGATGCACTTTACGGAGTGGATATCAACATTCTCAGTCGATGAAGGAGTAAGGTGACGAACCACATTTGAGAAGAGTAGAATGAAGAGTAGAATAAATCCGAGAGTCCTCATCGCCCATGGGAATCTGCCATTGGATTAACATTAGACGTGTCGATCCCTCCATGGTACGCACCCGATCATCAAAATCAGTCTTCGGGTGACAATGGGGAAAATGGTGCCCCCTAAAGCGCCGCCACCGGAAGTAACGCCCAGGGCGAAGCCGCGATGCTTTTTCCACCAATGCGTGACGATGCTGATCATTGTGCAAAAAAGCATGCCACAGCCGATCTAGGGGATGGGAGGTTATCTTCTAAATTCCAGTGGAAAATGTTCAAGGATGTACCCCAACTCCGAATCCCTGGCAGAGCAGATAGTGCCAGTACACCGTGCAGTGCGGGACCAGGAATGTCATTAGGACAATCAGGAGGCTGCCACAGGCGAAGGTGATCCTGAAATGTCCGATATCGAACAGTCGTCCAATGACCACAGCGGGCAAAATATCATGGCGTGCTTTATGGCTTGGGTCAGAGATTGTAGGAAGATTCATGTGCGAAGTTGACAAACTTGGATGGACCCAATCCATGCGCTGGAAAGATAGTTTTGGGTTCAAAAAACGCGTAACGAAATATGCACCACTGACATTTCAGACGGACTAGAGTGACGCAGTAGTTTTTGTTGATAGTAGGCTTGGAAAACCTACGAGTAATCAGTTTCAGCTCTTGTACCACAGAATTTGAACGTACACCCCAAGAAGTCACGTAGCCGAATCTAGCATTCAACTGTTAGTTATGTGTTTCTCTCGCAAAAGGAGACGTACGTCGCAAAATACCCTGCAGCCGTCTAACAGATAAAGGTCAATGATTGTGACGGTTGGGTCGTGCCACGCACTCCGCATGAGACAATAATCGCTTTGAGCCCGCCGTCTGGAAAATGCTCGGGATCTTCAAGTTGGCGCAGAGCAGGCAACGTTTCAATGGCTTCGACCTCCACATCGCTACCATTATCCTTGGACAAGTGTTGTGTGTCTTCGTGCGATGGGTTTGTTTCGTGTTTTTCCATGGTTCTTTGGTTCCAAAACCAAATTCCAAAGTCAGTCGGGTTCTGGGTATACATACTAAAGGAAGGCAAGAAGTCATATGTCGCAATTGATAGAAGCATGGAAGATAAGTTGCCGCACGTTACGGAATAACGAGGCCAAGGACGCGATGGGGACGGGCAGTGTGACGGGTGCCGGTCGAATTGACCGAACTCAGGGACAGGGACGGGGACGGTCCGGGCACGGGCACTGGGATACGGACAGAAGCGTGGTCATCTGCCCGTGAAAGTTGTTCACGTACGGGTGTAGCTGCTACTCCTGAAGCTTGATCGCGGAAATATCCAATCCCGCAAATTTTGCAGAGGTGACTTTCATGGCACACCGGACAACCTAAAACTTTTCAACCCATCGTATCGTCTGGGAAATGGCCCGGATCTTGGACCAGAAGCTTCCATCTCCGCATTCATTGCTCACATCATTCTTGGGTCAGTGTTCTGTCTTGGCGAGATGGACTATCTTGTTTCTTCTGGCTCGGTATGCCAAAAGCAGTCAGATGGCTTCCATGCCGAAATTCACGGAAACTTCTGACTCTGAGAGAGGAAAATAAATACCATTCTCTCGAACCCCAGACCCAGCAAATCACCTATGAGATCTATAGAGCTCAAGGTTATTCTGGCTTTCTCCGGCTTTCCTAGATGACGGGGTTCAATTGGATTACCCCATCCACGTTGCTAGACAGCAGCCTGAACTAATGTGCCTTATGTGCTATGTCCGGCCTTCGAGTGCCCCTTGGACCACTAGAGTCTTTGACCACTAGAGGCTTTGATTCCGAGTCGCCCGTGGGGTTCATAACAATGTTGCATTTGCGGTGGCTTTAATATTATGTGGACCGTCATGACTTGGCCGTATCTGTGCAGCGCAATGGATGAACAAGCTACCGTACTCTTCACGAACGGTGGCGACATCTCGCAGCTTAGACTAATGGGGCTTAAACTCTTAAGGTTCCTTCATTCGCAATAGAGTCCGTCATATGACGTCTAGCTAGTGTTTCTGGGAAGAGAGATATACATGCTACTTGTGGATGAATTCAAGATTCCGATATATGTCAACTCAAAGCCGTCCACGTCGCAGTCGGGGACCACTTCCTGGCCGACGTTGACCGCTGGGGACATCCTGCCGGATCCAAGGAGACATACTTACAGGTCCGATCGCCTAGGTCCGGATGCTGAAAAACCCCAGTGGATTTGGTGGGATCACAAGGAAATACAGAAACCAACGAGAAGAAGCGTAAAGCCTCCGTGCACTTCAACCAAGTTGAAATTCAGTCGGCAATCAACGGCTGATGTCGGAACAATGCGGAAATATCCGCTTCCTGATTGGAATTCGAATTTGTCTACCAAGTCGTCTATTCATGTTCCGCGGAACCGACCATGGTACTACTCATTGTGTAGTTGTCGACCGGGATTTTCCCGCTGACAAAATATCCGTTGGACAGGACTAGTGGTCAGAGAAATTGGAGTAGTTCGTTTGAACTGAGCCATCCCTTCAACTTCGCGTCATCAGGCAGACGATAATGAATTTATTCTATGCTCCTTATGAGGATCAAAGATATTGATAGAATAAGTTCTTTCGCCTGTGCATTTCCTTGCGTATCAACGTCAAAGCCACGGACTTTTCTTTGCGAGGTCCGAAGCCGCAGGTTCCGAAGCCAGGCCATGGGGCAGGAGGTGCTGGTATGTGACGAGCAAGGGGCCCTGGACGAACAATCTTCATATACAGCGCGTACGGAGAAGGACCGAGAGTGGACTGTCGAGTGTGGTGCGGGAGCGATTGCCCACTCAGCCCATGGCGAAGCCACGACGGTACTATGTAGAAATGGAGTTAATGATGATTCATCGTGACCCTTCGTAGGTGGGTCGGGATGTCATGGGATGCATTAAAATGAATACGCGATGTATTCTTAAAGCTGAACTTCGCATCGGCTACTATCTCTGCGAGAAAGTAGTTGGATACATGCAGCGACGTACAAGAAGATGTTCAACCGGCGCCTGGGTAACTATAGTGATGTCTGGCTCGACCGGAATAACGTTCCTGGGGCGCAATTAATGATAGAACAATGGGGGGCGAAGAATCACATACCTCGGAGTTGATTATCGCACATGTCCTTCCGGAAACTCTAACTGGTAATCACGCGCACGAAGGCGGTCGCGGAAATCGGCAAATTGGGCTTCTGCAACGAGCCTTTCCCAGCGCCCGTAGAGAACTAGGCGCTCAATTCTGGGGAACTCGAGGGTGAGAAAGAGATTTAACTGTGCCCTGACTCGGATAGAGTTCCAGGTCAAAAACTTCCCAGGGGGAGGGGGTTGGACATATAGACGAATGCAGGATCAAGGGTGTTGCGTGGGTTGAGGTGCAGACGACCTGTTCATCACCTCATAGGAAAGGTCTCGCAAGCGCGGGAAGTTGGAGAAGATCGTTGAGAATGGGATGAAAGAGTGGTTGCCGACGAGTTCCAGTGTATGCACCGACAGGAAGATAGGAAAATCTGGTAACATGAGATGCAAAGGACTGCAATGGAGCAGAGTGAGCTGCAAGTCGACTTTGAGCAAACATAAAGCAGCAGCTCCCCCGAGCCGCGGAATATCTAGCCTCTTCAGGTTGGGAATAGGGGGAAATGAAAGCGCATCGTTTGCAGTTTTCATTTGGAGGGTGAGTGAAGCTGACACAAAGAGGCGTTCCAGGCTCGGAGAACCTTGCGCAAGAGCACGTAGGTTATCAACGACTCCATCCAGTAGACGTGCCGGAGAGAATGGAAGGTCGGTAATCGCAGCTCTTTATAAGCGTCTACACTGGAAAAAGCCGCCAGCATTTCCTCTCTGGGGGCGGGCCGGGCCGCCAGTGCGTCTGGTTGGATAACAATTTCCACTCGAGGGCACAATGCGAGGATCGCGTAATTGTGATCGAACGGCGTTTTCGAAAGTCGGATACTGCGAACGAGAAGGCCAGTGCCCGGCTTTTCCAACGCAGTCAAGAGCGTATCAATCCGGTCGTCAACTCGGACGTTCTCGTACAAGATCTCGTTTGCTACGGTATTCCAGAGCCTGGACACCAGTGTGAAGGAAGATACATCCTATGTAGCCTTTAGGGATTCGACTACTCGATCAATCCGTCATGCTCACTCGCAAAAAGTCCTGCATATCGAGGAGTGCCAGGCGGCCGAGATGGCGATCCGTATATTATGTTTAGAGGGCTTGCATCTGCAGTGGCCAATCGACATACAAACAGCAGAATTTCTGGGGGAAGCGAAACAGAGGATCCTGTAGAATTCATGGCGAGAAGCAAGAAGACTCAGAGGAAGTCCTGTTTGCGCACTCGTTGACCGTATTTACGTCTGTGGTGCTACAACGAGATCACCCTTACCCCTTACCAGCTCACCCAGCTCGTTTTCACCAACGGCCATGCGCCCCTCTATGGCTCTCCAGTCAGTTTCCGCACAACGCTTGAAGCTCGCATGGGCTGGCGTGGTTCTCCTACCTCCTAATCCGTCAGGTCGTGAAGCCCCTTCGCTTTAGGTACAACGCAGTCGGTCCATACGTGTTACAGTGGCGGCGGCTTTATTGCGCCTCTTGCACGCCTAGCGCAATCTTCCCCCCGATTTTTGAGTCCTCGGAGATGTATACATTAAATCCGGTGAATTTTTGTGTAATTCTGGAATTTCTTTGGGATGTCACCTTCGCATCTCAGAATTTTCGAAGGCCTGGATCGGTGACCAATCCTGCCCATGCCATCGGGTTTCTGTCGTACTATCTCGGCCACCTTCCGCAAGGACCGGATTTACCTGCAAGTGATTGGATGCGACCGTGTACGAAAAGGCAGGTCGCAGCTAGAACGTTCTTTATTTGCATCTTACATACAATTTGGATTCAACAGTCTCCACAGCATCTTGGACAGCTCTACGAATTCATGCGCACAACCAAGGGGGCGTGGAAATGTCTCTGCGTTTTAGGCAACATTTTAAGTTTTCGCGCACCGTCGGTAAGTGATGGAGGACTTAGAGCGTTGGTACGAATCCTTCTGAATTTGCAGACGGGGTTCTCGAAAATTTCTTTTGGACTGGGAAGAGTTGAGTCATTTTGCATTAGTGGAAAGGGCAATGCCCGCAACGAAAGGAGAATTCCTTTTTGAATGTATGATTAACGCATGAGTCAGAGGGTTGGCGGAGTTAAAAATAGCGTCCTGAAAATTCGAGTCACGGCTCTTCTTCCTTCGCCCCCACCATCACAGACGATGGCACAAGCCAGCACACCACTTCCAAAACTCCAGCTAACAATTGCCATACTGATTCAAGCTGCAGAAGCCCTCTCAGCGTGGGTATCATTCGGTCCTCGATCGTTATTTGCTCTGATTTGCCCGAAGTACTGTGATCTTTCCATTCGTACCACAGTTTGTTCGCGACACGGGGATCACTGGAGGGGATGAACGGAAGACAGGATATTGGGCGGGAGTGTTGGTAAGCTACCCCCAACCCAGCTGACGCGGACTGACATCGATCTCGTTCAGGAATCTGTATTTTTCGTTGCTGAATTCTTGTCGGTATATTCGTGGGGGCGCGCATCGGATCGCTTCGGAAGGCGGCCGGTCTTGCTCCTCGGTCCTCTCGGTTTGGCATTTGCGTTGATCGGTTTTGGATGGTCCAAGAATTTTGGATCGCTCGTGGTATTTCGGTGTGCACAGGGTGTATTCAATGGGAACATAGGCAAGTATCCTTCGCATGGAGAAAATCCGATAATTTGCTCACACTGGCATTTAGGGGTGGTCAAGACCGTCATGGCGGAGGTAAATTCTTTGAAGGGACCTTATACTGTCGATTGACGCATGCGATTCAAGATAGCAGACTCCTCCAATCTTGCTCAGATTATGGCGCTAATACCGCTCGCATGGAGCTCCGGGTCTACTCTAGGGTGAAGTCTCCTGCCCAAGATTTATAAATTAAACCTGATCGTTGCGCAGACCTATTATCGGTGGGCTGCTCTCTGATCCCGAGGAGCGTTGGCCGAATTCCTTCGGGAAATTCCGGATACTAAGAGAAAACCCATATCTTCTACCGTGTGCGGCCGTCGGTCTGCTCTCTTTATCGTTTTTCTTCCTTGGACTTGTGGGCCTCAAAGAGGTATTTCATTCTCCCTATTCTTCCGCAATGCATGGTTATAGAAAATTATTCCCTGCCAGTCGTCGCCGATGATTCTGGCCCGAAGAAAAAGGGAAAAACTCCGGATCTCCGCCTCCACGGATCCTACTTTAACGACCAATCTGATAGCGGGGGACAGACCTACTTACGGAGCCATCGCGGGGGCTGATGTCACCGATACACCCACCGAATCTGGTCGGCCCGATACGCGTGTCGATGAGGAGCTACCGACGATGCGGGAGTTGCTCGTCCCCCGTCTTGTGATTCCGCTGCTTAACTACGGTTTTTTCTGCTTTTCGCAAACTGCTTTCCAAGGTAACCAGTTTTCATCATGATGATATCCGCTCACGAAACATTAGTTCTATTCCCGCTCATGTATTCCACGAGCATCGAGAATGGCGGCCTCGGGTTTAGTCCATATCAAATCGGTGTTACCCGCGGTATATGGGGCGTCATGAACACTTTTTTCCAGCTTTTCCTTGCGGCCCGACTCATTCGGCGGTTTGGCGCGAAAAGAACTTACATGTTCGCGTTCGCAAACTTCATCATCTGCATTGGAGCATACCCCCTGTTGAGTTTTTGCGCTCGGCGATCTCAAAAAGTCGATGGTATCGTCTGGATGGTCGTCGTCATTCAACTGATATCTAATCTCGCAATTTCGATGTCGTACTGTGGGTTGCTTCCTGGTTAAAAACCTTTCGTACTCACATACTCGCTTTCAGCCTCTATTCAGTTGTACATTGTCAACAGCTCGCCTCGACCATCGGCCCTCTCGTCGACCAATTCCCTGGCGCAAATGGTGTCAACTATCTTGCGGGCGTTGGCGCCCTTCATCGCTTCGGCCCTCTTCGCACTGTCTTTAGAATTGAACTTGGCGGGTGGATATATGGTATATATCCTATTACTGGGCGTCGTCGTTGCTGGTATTTGTTGCTCTTCCCTGCTGTCCAGCGATCCAAAATCCAGCCATCATATTCAATAAATAAACGGGATGGTAGCCACTAAAACTTGTCTTCATATCTTTTATTGTAGACCCATAGACCTAGCCGAAGGCTAAGGGAGCTCGTCATTTTGGACAATCGAACATTGTTTTGGCCCTAAAAATATTCCGAGCCACGAGCGATCATTCCCATTGTCTCCCTAAAAGGTTGCCATTCTGGGATGCCTGTGGCAAGCCCAAGAACTGAGACGATATAAAGGCCTGCTTTCGTAGTGTATCTAGCCCAATTCCCCCCGTCCGAACGCGCCTCGACTCCAATCCTCATAGTCCACACTCAGCATGCAGGGGATCTTGAAGTTACCGACCGACCACGCTGCCACCGCGCTGCCCGCAACCCAGCGCGCCCGGCGGGTTTCCTTTCACACAGACCGCGCCCCAAAACCAATCTCCACCTCTCAGCGGCGGATAATGCTCAAGGGCGAGTGGAGCATATTCAAAGTACGCAAAGTTCTCTCCCCATCCCTACTTTCCACTCATGCCACCGCTCGTTGTCCAGCGCCCGCGCCAATTTGGAACGGATCGATACCCATCTGTCCGCAAGACGCAGCTCGGTGCTTTGCTCTTCGGCAGACGGGATCGCTCGCTGGCGCCATCGTCGGCCAAGGCCCGGGAGACTTTGGGAAGTGGATGGGGATATTTTACGCGCAAGTAAGCCTCGCCCATCTGTTGCTACGCCGTCCAGTACCTGACCAACGTGCGCAGTATCGTCCTAAAGAAGCCTCGCCCTCAGATATTCTCGAAACCCAAGAAGATATACAAGGCGAAGGCTCAGTCGGCGCATCGGTCCCTGAAGCGCAAGCCAAATTTCGCTCGAGTTTATTCAGCGACGAATCCCTCAGCGCGGCCAATCCTTTCTCAAAGGCGTGCTCGAACGTACCGGAGTGAGGCTATTTTTGAAAGTGGTAGTGGCAAAGAGCGTCGGGTGATACGGAGAACCAAAGCCATACGGCGCGATTAACATACAATACACAATGTAAGAACGATGCTCAGAAAGCGGAAAAGCTTGTGACTGTGTTAGCCGAAGCTCGAATAACAGCAGCGGAGAGGTTCACCAGAATCACCCCAAAACATTGGAACCAGGCTTGAGCAACAATTCGTCTTCGTCCTCGTCATCCATCACTACTTGCTCGGCTTTCCGTTTCTTACCCCCTTGCTTCTTCGGGCGCAACACCAGAAAAGTCGTCAGCCTAGAGCCAGAGCCGCTCGAAAACGCGTCGAGTTCATCGGGAGAGCTCGGGGGAGCACTCGGCATCCCATGCGAAGCTATCGGGAGTCCGTTTGCTTGGTCGATGCCGGGACCATCTAGACGCCCTACAACCGTGCCGCTGCGGGTTCGTTTGGGAAGGGCGGTGGTGTTCTCGGGAAAGTCCAAAGCGCGGCTCGTTCCACGGCGCTCT
Organism: Mycena latifolia; assembly: GCA_029289555.1. NCBI lineage: Eukaryota > Fungi > Basidiomycota > Agaricomycetes > Agaricales > Mycenaceae > Mycena > Mycena latifolia. Next base: position 532,761 of record JARJLE010000011.1, on the reverse strand, counting down.
CTGCCGTTCGGCTTCGGGTGTATCTTGTCGGCAGCAGGGGCTGCGGTCAAGGGCGAATCGAGCGAACTAGTGTGATTATTGAGGCGACGACTCGGAGCAGCTGTGAAAAAAGGTAATTAGAGAACAAGGAGACGAGGTACTAAACAGAGGGGATCGCGAATAAAGAAGGATCACCCAGAGCCAATCCATCAAACACGTTTTTCAGATTACCAGCGTTGTGTTCGTTGGCGTGAGAGGGAGGCTCGACACCTGCTACGAAAGCAGCAAGCCCGAGTCCCAACGAGATGTCATCGAATTGAGCGGCGTCTTTCGGCGGAGAGTGGGTATATACGCTTTCCTGTGGGGGGCGCTTCCAGTCTTGGGATGCTGGAGCCGAAATAAGACTGTCGCTGAGCCAGGGACTGCGTTCACGCATCGGCAACACCTTCATTCCCGTGGGCGCCAAATCGACGTCCATAGCATCTTGGGTGATTGTGAGATCTGGCTCATGGTGCTCTTTGTCGTCGTCTGCTACCGCAGGACGTAGAGTATATGCTCGCTGTTTCTTCGCTGGAGTCGAGCTACCTTGTGCATCATCAAAGAACCGGGACTCGAGGTCATCGTAGAAAGAGAATGCCAAGGGCGGAGGGTTGGAGTCTACGGCGTTTGACGTGGACGGAAGAGAGAAGGGATTGGTGTGTGTGGTGGGGAAGTTGAAGGTAAACGGATTGGGAATCCAATGGTTCGGACGCGGAGGGCTGGGCGCAGATGGGCGGCGCATCCGAGCGGGAGAGTGAGTATGACGAGGAGAATTGGTGGCGGCTGCACTTTGAGGGACATTGGGGTTATAATTGATGTCGGAGGGCGCGCGCTTGAAGGATTTCTGTATAGAGTGCTCTGGAGCGTTGGAAGAGAGACGAGCAGGCGGAACTTTATGGGGAGAAGTTGTGGAGCTGGGATGACTGTTGAATGGGCTACCAAGATCTTTGCTTTTCCTGTGCATGGGGGGCGAAGCGTTTTCTTTGAGACTGCCAGAGGCAGTGCGGGAAATGACGCGACGTGCGAGTGGAAGTGGGGAGAATTGATTTGGATTCGCACTGGACGAGTTTACCTTCAGCATTTGCTCTACGGACAGCTCGGATAGGTTAGAGGTATCACGCGGAGGGGATGCGGCTGGGGATCCTGCAGAGGACTTGAGTTTCTTTGAGGAAGGAACTTCGTGATTAAAAGAGCGACGCGCGCGTTTCAGCAGTCTTCGAGATAATTCGGCATGGGACATATAGCGATCTGGATCGTCGATTTCTTCGAGCGGGGAGGAGGCAGAGGTTGCCTCGGTGCGTTTATTCCTGTTGCGTTTATGGGCGTAAGTGATTTGCTTTCGTGAGCCAGAGGCCATCATGGAACGATCCACTGAGAAAACTAGGAACGGAATCGTAAGTGGTCGGTTGGAGAAAAACCCAGAGATAAGGCTTACCTGTTAGAAAACAGGAGAGTAAATGCTGCAGAGAAAGAGTCCAGACCCTGTCGAGAAACTGTGTGTGGTCGTCGTGGAGAAGAAAGGGAGTGATGGCATCATGGGCCAATCATGCGCAAACACTTACGCAAACAGCATTATTATTATTATTACTCGTATATTAAGCAGATGCCTCGTATCAGAGTGCATCTGTTTGTGCAGATCCGAAGATTCCCCTTCTGTCCCTCATTTCCCAGGTAGCCTCCTTTTGAGCTCTTCTTTCCTTTATGTAGCTTAAGCGCGCTGGGCGCTTCAAATAGGGCTTGCACCCGTCCGTCCGACGGGACGGCCGTCGCAAAAAACGGCCGTCGCTGAGCACGGGACGGGCCTACCCGTCCGTCACGCTCGTCTTCAAGGTAGCGAGACGGACGGGTCCCGTCCGTCGACGGGTGACGGCCGTTTTTGACGGGTCCACTGAGAGTAAAACAAGGTGTTGTGCAATTTTTTTTGTCAAAGAACGACTGGTTCAATACTACTAGAGTAATTCAATTGCCTCCCTCTCCTTCCTCGATTTTTCCCTAGCCAAACGCAGACGTGCCTTGACAAACATGAGCATTTGAATAGTCTCCGCTTTCAGACTACTACGACGCAGCCCAATGGTATCGCGTCCACCCGAGAAGATGCGTTCGACAGCGACAGCGGATCCTGGTTAGAATTAGAATCTTAGCAACGTTTAAGAAGGGTATGGTTTGAAACATACCTGGAATACACAAGACATCGCGAGCAAGCCGATATAGATTGGGAAACCTTTTACGTCGCGCATACCACCACATGAGTGGATCCGTCCCTTCGAATGGCTCGGGACTGCTCGTGAGCCGGAAATATTCGGCCAGTTCGTTCTTATTTACCATTTCCTTTTAGTTATATTCTACTCACCGTTGTTGGTTGACCATATCTTCGGTTGACCCGTCGACCCGTCGACGGACGGGTAACGGGTGCCCCGTTGACGGGTCCACCCGTTCCGTTCCCGGCCGTCTAAATTTGGCACTGACGCACTGAACGGACGGGTCCCGTCCCGTCGTGACGGCCCGTCGACCCGTCACAAAGACGGACGGGTGCAAGCCCTAGCTTCAAATCACGCGTCATTTCAACCTCGCCGATCAGCCGCTTATCCACCGCTTATAAGCCACTCGTCCCACTCGCGCTTCTTGCTTCCTACTATCATCTACCCCACGCAATTCTTTATCCTTCAGCACCCCGTCTCGAGCTCGGTCCTCGGTGCTGCCCCTCAACACTTCAAGCCCTTTCGTCAAGATGCCGCTCAAGCCCTCAAACACTCGAACACCATCAAGAGGCTTCAGGACCGTCAAGATGCTTCAAGACCTCAAGCCATGTACCGCACTGAAGACGCAAGATGCTTCAAAGCCTTCGAGCTCGTTTCCTGTGCACAAAAACCTCGGCTTCTAGATCAATCACATTCTCGCCAGCGAGCGATCGCAGGTATGTCTGAACATCGATATCTGCATTATCCATCCGCTTATTTATCCCTTCACTGCGGTCACCGGAATCCCTCTTCCTGTAAGCACGCACAATGGCAGAATCGACGACAACTGATTCTTGCCAGTCAACTAGCCGACTTTCTTTGCATTAGTCTGCTGTCTCCACCGTTTCTTTAGGTGCGCATTATATTCTACGAAGCTCATTTGATCAATTTCCGATCTCCTTCTGTAGGTAAGGCCAATATCTTCCCCAACTCTTCCCTTCCCCATTATACGTCTCGAACGGATAGTCGGTAAGTTACCACCAGCATTCCGGAAAAAATACTCGCTGACCTGCAGAACGTTCTTCGAAGCTGCAGAGCAGCAGGTCTGCACTTTCGGAACATCACATGTAGCGTTCATTCGTGCTTTGGCTTTTTACTCCGCTGCGCCAATTTGCATTCCGGAGTGGTTTTTATCGATCTCGCTCCCTCTGCAATTCACAGTTTGCAAATACTCGACAGCACCGCGCAGCGAATTTTGTGGCCCTAATGTTAGTTGTCCATAATAGCTCGCAAGTAGTAGTAGATATTGTAGGTCGTTAGCGAGAATCTTCGGCTCTGATTTGTGCTCAGAATGTTATTATGGATGAAATACAGTTGAGCACAGGGACTGCATTGGTTCTCAGCCACAGGAAAAGTCGATGTTAGAATGAGAGAAGAATTTCTAGCTCCTATAGATGGAGTCTTCAAGAAAGCCGGAGCGAAGCGACGGCATATCTTGTTTTTTCTTTACTTACCTTTAACCAAGAGCTTTAACGCACCCTTCACGCCGTAGTTTAGCCCGTCGAGGGTATTTGACCAGCTATATGCTCAACTTCAACTGTTCCGAATCCCTGATGCCAAGAGAGAGAAGTTGGCGCCGGTAAGTTGTTGGAAAGTTGTGCACTCGGATCCAGTCCGATCCAGTTACTCATTGACGATCAGGTGGGGAGCTACTGCTTTCAAAAAAAGTCGCGCAATGGCTTCCGTCGAATTTGATGTCCTGTATACATCATCGCCCTGGGATTTTCCAAGTAAAATTACACAAAATGCCGTTTCCTTGGAATGGGAAGAAAAGTCGGTGCCCACCCAATCTGCATTTGGGTAGGAATGTGCCAGGACGCTGTGAAACATTGAGCATTACAAAGAGCCGGGGTCCCGCCAGCGGACGTTTGTTTTTCCAAATGCTACCTGCTGACGCCCTCACGTGAAGACTTCAACACGCGTCGAGGATCTTCTTTGAAGTTTTTATCGCAGGTGACCCTTCATCGGCCCCCGGCTCCTACGTAGCCAATATTTAAATGCGCCGCCGCCTTCCGCCTTGGCTAAAAAAATTGACGAGCGACCAAACCATGCGCAATATTTTCCTCCTCGTTTCGCTTGCTTTCACAATAGTCGCCGGGTCTCAGCCGTCCGTCACCATCAAGAATGGCACCGTTCGGTGAGCTGCGCTCTAAATGTAGGACTGTACGACCCTGATGTTTATTCCCGTAGCGGTGTCGATCTGCCTCAGTTCGGCCAGAGCCTCTTTCTGGGCATACCTTACGCTCAGCCGCCAGTAGGGGATCTTCGCTTGCGACCGCCGCGCTCCATGTATGTTCAATTCCTGATGCTTATGTCCATTTCTGACTCCGCCTAGCAATGCCTCCTTCGGAACTCTTGATGCTACCGCGTATGGGCCTCACTGCTGGTCGCGATTCACAACAGGCTTTGTGCGTTTTCATCCCCGTTTTTGAACTCGCCCTTGAAGTCCATAGGACGACAATTCTGGATTCAACAACTCGGAGGACTGCCTGACTCTCAACGTGATCCGACCAGATGGAATATCCCCCAAATCTCCGGTCCCCGTTGTTGTTTGGAGTGAGTTTATTTTACCTTTTAAACTCGATTGTCGTTGACATCCACATCAGTCCATGGCGGTGGCCTTGTGAGTTAGTCCCATCTATAGCCTGCGCTGAAGCTGACTTTTCCCCAGACTACCGGCGGGAGTGTGAGTGCACTTCAAGCGCTGTGCGATGAGCTACTGATCTTGTATTTATAGGGCGACTTTCGCTACAACGGATCCTGGATTGTCCAGGCTTCGGTTGCGAATGGAAAGCCCATCGTTTTTGTCTCCATCAAGTTAGTTTAAACCTTGATTCATTGACTGTCGATTAATGGAGACTTCTAGCTATCGACTTGCATCTCTTGGCTTCTTGGCCGGCAAGGCACTTCAGGACGAGGGCTCGCTCAATCTCGGCGTTCGAGATCAGCGTCTTGCTCTTCACTGGGTGCAAGAAAACATCGCGGCATTCGGCGGCAACCCGAAGTGCGCTCCTTATTACTCTTGATTTGTTCTTGAAATAATCGAACTCTAGGAAAGTAACGATCCAGGGAGAAAGGTGCGCAAAATATTGATCGTAAAGTCACGATCTGAATCTCCCTGCGCTGTAGTGTAAGCACTATATTTCTTTCTTTTCGCCGTTCTCCAATGATTGTCTGTGTTCCTGTAGTCGGGAGCCACCAGCGTCCACACCCAGATCGTCGCATATGCTGGACGTGACGACAAATTATTCAACCAAGCCATCGCTGAGAGCGGCACCGGCGGCGGGAACTTCAGTCTCCCAGACTCCGGTGCCTTGCAAGCCACCTACAACGGCCTCATCGCGAACACGACGTGCTCTTCTACCGCCAACTCCTCCGAGGCGGCTCAACTGATCTGCATTCGCTCGCTGCCAATCGACGTGTTCCGCCAAAATTCGCTTGGATCGACGGGAATCGTGTTCGATGGAGACTTCATCAACGTACCAGGCGTATTCGAGGCCTATAGGACGGGGAAATGGGTAAAAGTGGCATTCATTGTGAGCATCCTTTTCCCCACCACGACGATCAATTAATGGTGTGTAGGTTGGGAGCAATACGGACGAGGGTCGCAGCTTTGCGGTGTTAGGCGCAAACACGACCGCGCAGGCGAACGCCAGCCTAACGAGTATTCCGCCCCAATTCCGGGACGCCATTCTGGAGCTCTATCCGGATGTTCCGTCCTTGGGATGCCCATTCAATACAGGCGATTTCCAACCCGCACCGCTTCAGAATGGATTTTTCTCGACTCCGGGACTGCAAAATAAGCGTGTTGCCGCCATTACCGGAGACGTTTCCATGGCGGCGTACGCCTTGATCTCTCTCGCAATTCCTCCCTCTGATTTTCGCACATAGCGGGCCTCGCTGGCTCGCCCAGGAAGTGTCTCACCAAGTCCCCTTCTACAAATATCGGTTCGCCCGCCCGCGTGCTATGTTCGTCGCGTCGCTGAGCAGACGTGCAGGTTCAACCACATACCGTACTCTGTTACCTTCTCCGTCGAAGACTTCATTGGGCATTTCATTGAAGTAGGCTCTCTTTAGGCTCTGCTCTACGTCGTTTGAAACCACGCAGGTGTCCTATGTTTTTAATCTCCAAAACGACGAGTAAGTTCGACTGTCTGCCTGCAAACCAAACTGATGGCACTTGCGCAGCACGGAGTTCTGGCTAACGAATCACTTTACGGCGACTTACCTGGGCCCTTCGGCGCCGATTGCGGATCGTTTCCTCGGGGTATACATGTCGCGGTCTTGGGCGAGCTTCATCGCAACCGGGGATCCAAACAACGCCAACGGTGAGCCTGACGTGGATGCTGCCTGTATTCCTGCTGTTGAATATCTTCGAATCAGTCCCATCGAAGGTCCACTGGCCGAAGTATTCCGATGCCCAGCAAAATATAGTATGGCAAACGCAAGGCTCCATCACGGAGAAAGATGTGAGTCTGACGGCGCTAGCAAGCTCTGATCTCGTGCTCAGGCCATATAGAACTTCCGCGAAGCGGGAATGAAGTTCATAATGGACAATGTCTTCTTCTAGCTCGCATTAAGTAGGCCACACAATGAAACTTGAACTTTGTACACGAATCGCATTTTGAACGAGAATATCGGTACCGATTTGTTCCGATCACTCGGCATCCGAGCGGATCACAGCCTTCGGGCCAACCCGGAGCAGCTAATCCTCCTTTTCATCCTTCCACGACACCAACTATGCCTTAGCAAGGTGCTATTTCGCCCTATTGGTGAGGGAACTATCCCCTCTTTATTTGATTGCAAACATACAGACATGCGGCGATGGGGTGGAGCCGTACGACTTCAATACCTTGTGATGCACCACATGGTACTGCGTCTGGAAGATGTTTCTGTATCCAGGTGGATTCCGGGGAGTACAAAAGCACACACAGTTCATCTCGTCATCGACACAACTTCCCTTCATGCCCGCATTTCGGAGGCTGCTCTTGGCGGCATTTTATGTCACCAAAGTCTTCGGCTGGTCAGAAGCCGGTCCTTGGGACGATTATATCCAGGCGCCGACTAGCAGGATGATACGATCTATCGCAGTTCACAGCGCAGAGTGAGTTGGCTGAGCGGCTCAGCGTGAAATTCAGCTGCTAACCCTGTTTAAAATTCCAGTGCAAATGTAGAAAGCCCGACAACAACCGGCGCGTTGTTCATGAGCAAAAACTCTACCCTTGTCCTGGACTTCGGAAAACAAGTCGCGGGGCTCATCTCTGTATCGTTTGGCGCGCGCACTGCGCTCAATGCTGCTCTGGGCGTCGGCTTTTCAGAATCCGCCCAGTTTATTACCGTCCTAGGATCAGATTTGAGCCAGGATATGTCCAACCCGGATCTATACATCACATTTACTCCTGCGACTGGTGTTAACAGCACTCTAACTGCGCCAGAGAAGAATCTACGCGGTGGTTTCCGTTATCTTAGTCTCTTTGCCCTCAGTGATGCCGTTCTTAATGTGGTTGATGTCAGCCTTGCGTATACTCCGGCGCCGCAGGCTGTCGATGAGAGCTCCCTCGGCGACTACAACGGATATTGTTGAGTGCCATTCTTTTTTTTTTTTACATTCACATATTAATTGTCCCTCCCCGTGCAGTTTACGCTGCAGACGACGATCTTCTGAATCGCATTTTCTACGCTGGCGCACATACCATTCAGCTCACCACGATCGGTGCCCACCAAGGCCGTGTGTACCCACCCGTGTTCTCTGCACCGTCTGGATGGGACGACGCTGGGCAACTTCCACCGCTTTCTGCGGATCAAGCAGTCATCGTCGACGGAGCAAAACGAGATCGTACGGCGTGGCCTGGGGATCTCGGCGTGGCGCTTGAAACTGCGTTTGTTGCTGGGAATGTGGGCGCCATGGATGCGTGAGTTCAAGTAACAATTGGTCGATTCTTCTACTCAATTCTTTTTCAAAACCAGAGTCAAAAATAACTTGATCACTCTCTGGAATTTGCAGGATTCGCAAACTGGTGAATTGCCTTGGGTGGGGCCTCCGGTATATTCAAGCGCTAACCCCAGTAATCATCTACTTTCCTATATATTCAAAGCACTGACTTTCCGCGTTCCGTCCAGATTGGTATATATCTGATATATACTCCATGTGGGCCATTGTAGCTACCCGCGATTATTGGGCTTACAGTGGAGTACGGGATTCATGCACGTTGACTAGATGACCTGCCTGATTGACGTTTTCTTCAGGATACAGCGTGGATAAGCAGTATATGGGCCCAGTATTTGCTCGCGATCGAGTGGGTACTATCTGTGCGTTCAATCGCTACGGCCAGGCATTAGTCTAATTTAAATCCATTTTCCTAGAAAGTGGACTCGACAGGCCTGTATTTCTCGACGCACACGGGGGACTGGGGTAGGGTTGCAAACGGCGGCCACAGTCTCAGCGCGAACGTCCTTGGCTTTCCACTCCCTCCAAGGCGCTATTCAACTCTCCAACTTACTCGGGGAAAATACCAATTCAGTTCCAAACTGGAATAAGACAGCAGAAGGGATCCGCAACGCTGTCAATACTGCTCTGTGGTATTATGATTCATTTGTAATCTTGGACAGTGCTCAAGTGTTTATTTCTGGCCCCAGGGACGACGAACAAGGGTTGTACCGCGATAATGACGGCTCCACTCTGTATCCGCAAGACGGGAACGCGATAGCCGTGCTATTCGATATTGCAAATGCGACTCAAGCTACACGCATCAGTGAAGGGCTTACACGGAATTGGAACGAATTCGGTGCCGTCGCTCCTGAAGCGAGCGGAACCATCTCCCCGTTCGTCACCAGCTTTGAAGTCAAGGCTCATTTCAAAGCCGGCAACTGGAGCGCCGCCGTCGAAATCATGAGACGAATGTGGGGGTATGCTCTCAACGCGTTCAGCAATTCCACCATCATTGAGGGATACTTCCAAGACGGAAGTCTGCATGTTCGTGATCACCGCAGAAGTTTCTAAGTTTCGTTCCACTAACATCGTGCACAGTATCCCTCGTATAGAGGCGCCAATTCATATGTTTCGCACACGCATGGTTGGTCCACAGGTCCAAGCGCTTCTCTCGTCTTTGATCTCGTTGGGATGCGCGCCGATGTGTCCTTATCGGCGCCGAACATGCACAGCGTGCTCGATGGCGCATGGATATTTTCTCCCGCCATCGATAGCGTCTCCTCTGCACAGGGAGGCTTCCGCACTGCACTCGGAGAATTTACTGCACAGTGGACCTTGACCGATGAACCGGCCTTGGCATTCAGCGCGACTCTGAATACTCCGGCCAATGCGGCTGGAAAGATCGCGATACCGGTTGAATCGTGGCAGGCAACTGTTCAAGTCGATGGGGTGGTGGTGTATGACGCCGTGAATGGTGCGCAAGGTGGTGCAGACGTGACGGCGGGTCGTGTGTGGGTTGGAGTGGGTGGGGGAAGGCATACTGTTGAAGCGAGCGGCTGAAAGGTATACGATGATATCCATTGAAGGTGTTGGTACAAATAATTCCAGAACGCTCGTACTTATACGAAACCGAACAACCCGATCAGGAAGAAAAAAGGAAAACGAGATGCCAAAATACAATTGTTTCAAAATAAATCCGTAGGGTTGATGTTTAACCTTGGGCTCGGGTACCGGGTGATCAAACAACTAAGCATTTCAACAGCACTATATCAGCGTCTTAATGAATCCCGAGCACGAGAAAAACGGACATGTCTGGAGCGTGAAAACTTGGCGGATTTGAGTGGGATCGAAGGCCTCGAGGGTAAGCTGCAAAATTGCATGAGCACGGACGTTTACGTGAAACCGATTACGAGTGCTGACCGGGGAAGTGGGAAGAGGAAGCGTAGGCTGGAATTGCCAAGCGCACATTACCAGCCCTGACTTCGACTCGGCGATTCTGGAATCAAAAGAGTGAGAATGGCGGAAAATATGGGTCCGTTGATCACCCACTTGAATCCAGCTCCATTGGCAGTGATATTCCACAAAGTGGGCAAGTCAGGGTGAGCACAAACTTGGCAGCGGTTCGGGTCGCCGCCGATGGGAGCCGTGGTGTAAGACGCAAAAGTACCCGTAACAGCGTTACTGATGCGGAACTGGTTCGGTGCCCCGGTTGAAGTGAAAAGCCACTACGAAAGGGTATCTCGTGAGTGAAGTCCGAACCTGCTACACTATCCATAATACCTTCTGTGCATCATCACCGATGGTGCTGTTGTACGTCTGGATGGGGTCAAAGTCCACAGGACTGGTGTTGTGCAGGTCGACACTTCTGTTTTCGAAATCCAGGATTCTGAAGAACCCGTTGGAAGGAGGGATGGCGTTCCCGATTGCAGCTAGAGAGAGAATGAGGAGGATGAGAGACTGAAGCATGATTTGAGAGGAGGTTTATGTCGATTGTAGACTAAACCAATGCGACGAGCATTTATACAGCATTCAGAACCCTTGCTTAAAATACGTCAGGGCAGGCAAGAATCGAGGAAAGGGGCTCCGCTTAGATCGGCGGAAATATCATAACTGGCGTGGGTAGATGTTGCTGAAGGGATGGAGAAGCTCTGAGAAAGGTGCCGGCGCCGAGCCCTAGTCTCTGGTAGACAGACGCTTCAACATAGGAAGCTCGTGCCTCGCTTGTGGAAGCTGAGCCCTGGCATGAAGCAAATATATCCGACAGAAGTACACCGAGAAGTGCGTAGCAATGAACAGTGCTTTCCGCGCGATCAAAGACGGAAGTTGAAGGCTTGGCACGTCTAGGAGATAGAGACCCTTATTAGTTTTTGACAGTGAGGGCTGGGCAAGGGCCGAGCCAGGACACATAACGCAGAAGTCAGGGCCAGGACTTATAGTCGCACCCGAATTTGTATAGAGAAGGACTAGGGAGATCAACGAGATCCGCATCGGTCGAGCCTTGGACTTTCTAAACTCGAGTAAGACTCCACTTTCTCCATTCCCTTCGTGGTCTCTAAATCAACCAAAAAACGTTGAGTTGGGCAGGATGAAATGAGCCACAACAACAAACTTTTAAAGTCAAGTGAGCCCCTCGGCTCAGGTCAAGCCCAGCTGCCCAAGCGCATTTTGAGCGCATTTTACGCCGCATGTAGAGGTCATTGAAAGCTTGAAACGTCCAGGAGATAGATGTCCTTGGTTGTGGATAGCATGACCAGGTCACATAACGCAGAGTTCAGGGCCAGGACTTATAGACGTACTCGGATTTGTATGAGAGAAGGACTAGGGAGATAAACGAGATCCGTATTGGTCGGGCGTTGGATCTTCTTAACTCGAGTAAGACTGTACAAGTCAAACTACTTAACTGTCAAGCGCGTTTTGAGCGCTTTGTAGAACGACGCTGGGAAGACGATTGAATACGAGTGAGTGGTGAGGTACCGAGGCCAATACACGCCTAGGCTTCCAGTGAGTCGTGACAGCAAGAGACAAGAGGGGCTTTGTGCCATGTTTGGAGTCGGATCGAAAGACCGAAATCACTTTTGTTTTTGAACTATCACCATCGAGTCCGAGTCGCATCCGCCGAGTGGTAGGACACCTGAATTCTCCAGCTTCTCGCTCGAATGCCCTTGAAGTTCAGTTGAAAAAGGCATAACAAATAATCGCCGCTGATGCGAAAATGAAGGGGGCGAACTCGGACCTGTGGCGAGCTACACAGGAATGGGAACGAGTCCCGTGGATCGTCCGTTTTCTCTCTCAACTACGCATGATTTAGACTCTGGGATTTGATAAATGTAAGCCGCTTGAGCGGTCGACACGCTTGCTGCGCTAACCAATTTTCAAGGAATGAACAAGGCCTGGAAATTTTGTAGAAAAATTTTGACCTCAAAGACGCGTCCCGTCGACCTCATACTCCACGAGATTGAGTCTAGCCCCAAATCCAACCACTTTGAGCCTGTGGCCACATCATCTGCAGAGGAATGCGCCTCGGAAGATCCTGCCGTCTATTACGCTTCAGAGTCGCATTACTATTTGCCCGATATTTCAGAAAACTTCCAAGCCCAATAGTACCCCTCATATCCTTACCACCTGCATCCCCCTCCCACATTCGAGCTCTACCACCCTTACCGTTACCGAATCGCCCGGCGACTCCGTTTCATCCGCTACCGGCGCCACGTCGCCCGCTGTCAAAACCACATCGCCCATTACCGGACCCTCCGCTGCCCAAGGTATATGCTCTGGAGAAACCCTAATGCCGCCTCTCAAAGCGCCCATTCGTTTCAAAAGATCCTCGAATCGTCCATTGCCCCGAGATGTTCCTGCGGATATTAATACAGACACCGACGCCGATCCGAAATCACCAGCTCCCTCGAATTCGACTCCGAAAGTCGCGTTCTACGAGCTAGATCAGGACCTCGAGTCCGGATCGGACGGTTTCCAGATCCCAACCCCTATGTCTTCACCATCCATTATGGATCACCCCAGTTCAACGCGGAATTTAGGCGCACCCGAGCGGCGGGAATTGGAGGTGGAGCTGGAAAGGGCAGGGTTCCCTTGCCCCATATTTCCTTCGGAGGAAGGAATTCCGATAGATGTCACTGAGGCGGAATCCGGCTCGTATTCAAACGCTCATCATGTTTCTATTAGTAATTATCGACCCAGACGACCTGAAATGTAAATTGTTCATGTCCAAATGCGAGAAATTCTCAATGATTCAACCCAAAATTCAACCCCATGAATCTGTAACCACCGACTCCCATTGTTCTGAATCAAAGCACGGTCACGTGTAGCTTTGTGGGCGCTCATTCATCTTCTCTCCCCACCATCCTCTGTGTGCGGAAATCTCACTGCATCTCGCTCCCTTCGTGCAGGAAAACTTCGGTTCCTTCGCGGACCTCTCTCTCTACAACGCGAATTTGGGACCAAGCCGCGTGCCACCCATCCATTGCCACCACCATACAGCCTTTGTACCCAGCCTAAAACAGGAGTCGGAAGTCACATATACTCTGCAGCAGCGGTCTCTACACCCAACCTATCTGCAACCAAAGCCCCGCCGAGCCCAACGCCTCCGAAACCAAAGCTCTCTCATCATCAAAGCGCCTGCCGCCGCTCGATAAAAGGACGCTCCTGGTGCGCGTTGGTTTCATACTTTTCCTCGTGCGCAGTACGGTGAACATCCTGTCGCAGCCACCATGTCCCACCTTCAACAACGACAATGCGCGATGCCGCCGAGCACGGTGTTGCACAGCTCGCTGCAGAGCTCCATCGAACGAATCGGGGGCGCGCCCCACACCTACCTCGGGCCCACTCACAGTGTCGCTGGTACGCGGGCCACGCCCTATGGGGGCCGCACGCCGAAACCACCACTCGCTTCATTCGACGCGGGCGCAGACGCGCTCCGCGGCATCCAGCCGCGCGCACCCGTTCCCCGTGCGCTGACACCTGCGAGGTGGGAGTTGCTCGGGAGAACGCCACGCGAGTCGCCCCCCGCATACGTAGCGCGACCCCCCGCGCTCTCGCGGCATGCCGCCTCATCCGACGGGCGCCCCACCCAGTTCTCACAGCTCTTTCCGAGCGGTATGTGCGCGGCGGGCGCGGCGCCGCTCCCCTCCCTGGCGGATAGCATCTGCCGGACTCTCTGGCCCGCCCCACCGGCACGCGTCGATGTTGCGCCCCCGCGCGCTGCCACGCCCATTGATCCGGAGTCGACGCCAACACCGACGCCGCTGGCGCGCAAAGCACCAATGCAACTCTTACACCGTTATGAGCAGGCGCCGCCCTGGCCGCCCGGCCTGAACCGCGCTCGGCCCGAGAGCCTCGGGAACGGCGGGGAGGCGCAGTTCCTCACAGTCGATTATAGGCGCGCGCCCCCGCCCAGGGTGCTCCACAGCAGGCTCGACGACGAGCTTACAATTAACCACGACGTGCGCCCTGGGCCTCGACCACATCCGGATGACGATGCCGCCGAATGCCGAGCAGCTTTTAAATTTCAGCCCCCTGGCCTTCCAGAGCGTCCCCTCGTGACGGACGGGCCCGAGAGCTCCCGCCAGCGCAAAGGGACGGTGAAGCCCTCAGAGACACGCGTCAACGTGGGCGAGAGAGCGACAGAGCGCGGTGTCTTGTCGGAGATCAAGAACCGCGACCATTGAGGTCAGATGCCAACGCATCAGAGAGAATGAGGTTTGCCAGGAGAAAAGGAATCGACAATTCCACGAACTGTATCATTAGCTGTTGCGAAGTGCGTTTCTTTCATATCTTACTCACATGTAATTAGCCTGGGTTTCGTATTATGTTCTTTGAGATGTATATTTCGTGCCCGCAGAATAGAATGTACGAACGTCACACCGTTAAAGTGCTCCTCTCGCAGTGGAGACACGCCTCATCAACGAGAACTCACGTTCAGGCCGATTGACGCTGGAAAGATCAGCTTGGAATTTCGACTGCTCCAGATTGTCGCCCATGCAGTGTTCGGAACGCAGTGAGGCCGGTAAGCACCACAAAAATCAGGGGTTGCGGCCGAGAAACCCGTCAGTTATCGTGCGCCACACTGTCGACTTTCATTGTTCGACGCTTTAAAAAGGTTAGCTGCGCGATCACGTGAAGCGAGTTCCCATTCGACTCGCTCCCACCAGTCTCTACCGTGGAACTCTAGTTGACCGTGTTCCACTGCACCCAGCAAATCAACGAGTTCCTACAACGTTTCTTTGTCATCTTCAACGACTCCCAGACTTCCAGGCGGTGGCGTTGATCGTGCCACCCGCTTCATCCCGCTGCGAACGGCCGTACACACCCTTTCATTCACGAAGAGCGTTTCGATTAAAAGAAGAAGAGAGATTAGAGTTCGCTGGCCACCCCACCGACCAAAGCACATTCTAATTGCAGTGAGCCTTTTCTTCGCTTTGATATCTGAGTGGCACTCACCTTTATCTGCAGCGACACCAAAGCAGACATGTTCAAAGATTCTGTCCACGTCGCAGGGGGCGTCGCGCCCAGCATGGCCCTCCCACACCAGCACGCCCCGCCGCCACTACATTCGCACCTGAGGTTACACGCCTCTTCGCCACCGCCACTCCCGGCTTACTCGCATCTACGGGCCAGCTGGCGCCGCCGTGCCACTCCATCGACCAAACCTCGCTTTGGATCGAGAATGCCGCGCTGAATAACTGGATGACCCAGCAGTTGGGCGGCACCTGGCCGAATCGCGCGCCAGTATCGACGATAGGACAAGACGCGACTATCTGGCCACGCACATTGAGTGGCAGAATAAATACCCCTCAGCTGGCTGTGAAGGAAAACGTTCCGGCAGTTGAGAGCCTTGTGTTCGAGGTGCTGAGTCCCCAGGCGCGCGACGCGCTCACCGTGCTGTCCCGGAAAGAGGTTGGTGCGCTGGCTTTGGATTCCGACGACATGCTCGGCGTCTTGAATGCGCGCCCGATTCCTGAGATGTGCCTCCCCCAGTCGACCATCCTCACCGAGGGCGAAAGGACGGTGGCATGGGAGTCATTGCTGAGCCCCCGAGCGCAAGAGGCCCTCACTGTACTCGCGCAGCAAACGGACACTGCCGTCGTGGACTCGGACGCGCTGCTTGCCATCCTGAACGGCACGGAGGAATTCTCGCAAGATGTTGAGGAGTTCCCGCGGGACATTCCTTGCGTCGAAGACTCCTGGATGGCGGGACTTCTGAGTCCTGAGGCACAGGCCGGGCTTACCGCAGTTGCTGCGGGAGAACGGCCGATTGAGGACTCGGACGAGCTACTCGGGATCCTCAACAGTGTTGTAGAGTTGAATCACGTCGAAGAATCGGGGATGGGAGTTGGCCTCCGCGCTCTCGGGCAGGAAGCTCCGGAGGATATCGCTGGCGCCGGGGATTCCTGGATGGCAGGACTTCTGAGCCCTAAAGCGCGTGCAGGGCTCACCGCACTCGCGTGGCACAATGGGATGGTGGAGGACGCGGACGAGCTCCTGGATGTCCTGAACGGCAGGAGCGTATTCTATTTGACCGTCGAGAAGGATGCGGAGGACTCGCAAGAGGTCCTCGTGAGCGGCGAGGCGCATGAGAGGAACGAAGGCCAGCAGGCGACATTCGACGAGGTCCTTGCCGAGCTGCACGCGCAGCTGGGCAAAAATGATCAGCGCTCAGAGGAGGACAGCGATTCTGAGGAGCCGTACACGTTCTGGGGGTCGCTTTTCGAGCGGACCGAGTCAGTGATGTCCGTGACGTCCGAGGCGCCTTCTCTCGTGGGACTCCACACCGCGAGCAAGACGCTCAGGCCTCCCCCGAGTTATTATGGGACCTGGACGGATGACTCCGACGAAGATTTTCGTTAACGAAGCAGAAGAGACACGACCAGAAGGATGAGGACTCGCTGTCTGGGAATACTTGGACATGTACAATATTGGTTTCCGTGTATGCTCGTGTAACAATACCCAGCGTCGACAATCGGAACTCCAAATTCTGCCGCAGAAAAAGCGTTAGGTTGTGAGGGGTCTCAAAGTCGTTGTGAATTACGATATCAGAGCAAATCGGATAGTGAGAGCGGAGCTATTTCGATGGTTCCGCTGGCGGTATAGTTGGATGTTCTTGGATCCTGCGCAGCAGCGAAGAAAGGTGACCGTTTATGGCTCGGATCAACCCGCTTGCATCTGCCGAACCCCTGACGACATCTGTTAAGCACCATCATTGACACGGTTAACCTTGTAACACCGCCCTGCCTCGCGAGCCTTGTGCCTTAGATCCAAGAAGGAAATGCCACCTGTACGTCCATCGATGCGTGACGTATCTACAGCGTCAAGATCCAAACTGCCAGTTGCGAAACATTTCCGCTGCTGCCTCCCCTAGCCTGAAGGGGCCTTTTCTCTCGGTCGGGGCCTTCCACGACGGAGAAACTAGGAATATTCTACTTGGCGAGTGTTTGCTACAGATAAAGCTTATGCTGGTCAATGTTCAAGTCAAATCTACCTTAGAGCGCTACAACGACATACGGCGCTTATTCCAATACACTCGGACTCTATTCTCTTCCCGATCAATCCTGAGCCAGTTTCATATTCTGATATGGGAAGGAAAGCTGTTAGGTCTATTTTTGCGCCGCAGTGCTCTGTCATCTCTTTCATGTCGGAAGCCGAACGCCCTCCCCAACTCAGGTATCTCACAACCGGGATGCCTCCCGGAGTGAACCAGACTCCTGAGGGACTTCCCGAGGATAACCGGTACGCTTCCAGAACCCATAGATTGGAGCGGGAATCGAGGCTGTTCACAACAGGTCCAGTGAACATAGAACACCAGCGCCGATCTCTGACAAGGCAGCTATATTTTGGAGCTCGTATAAGATGCTGGCAGACGAGTATGACAATGAATTCAAAGAGAAGCACAGTACCGACCTGGACACATCTCTCATCTTCGTGCGGCATACCTCATTTTCTTGTCAATGCCCCAGTTAACTTACTGGTCGCAGGCCGGTCTTTTCTCTGCTGTTAGCTCTGCATTCATCATCCAGATCCAACCAGGACTGCAGCCGGATTCAACTGCGACGGATCAGGCTCTTATTCGCCTCCTCATCCACACCGTGAACAGTTCGATTTTTTCCGGACCAGAGATTATAATCCCGGAACCCACAGTTCCCTCGATAATCACCGTGACCGTCGAGAGCTTCCTCTACGTCAGCTTATTTTCCACCTTGCTAGCCGCACTGCTGGTCGTTCTTGGAAAGCAGTGGCTCCTGTATTACGGAGCTGCAGGAGAAAGAGCTCGAGGCACAATCGAACAAAGGTGCCTGGAACGACAGCGGAAAATGGACGGCATGCACAAATGGAAGCTGGAAGCTGTGCTGAACATGTATCCTCTTCTACTCCAAGTGGCGCTGCTCCTATTCACCGCAGCGCTCACTATTAACCTATGGCAGACACAGCATTCGATTGCCGGGTTTGTTCTCGCCCTGGCAGCCGTGGGATTTCTGCTATATGCTTTCCTCACTATCTCCCCTCTGATTTCCTCGGATTCTCCTTTCCGAACTCCGCGAACGGACATGTTGATTGCTGTTCTCTCAACGATGGCACGGCCGGTTGCGGCCGCTTCCTCCTCGGTTATTGGTCCACATACGCGACTCGCCCGTCTACTTCTTAGCGGATGGTCAAAATTTCGCCGGCTCTTTCGATTTGGACCCGACAATCTGCCATTTCACCGGACGATGAATGCTTTGCATGGACCGCAGACATCGGAACTAGACGATCCTTTCCCCTGGAATTTTCCCAGCTCAGCCCCTGCTGTGCCCGCCATTGTGTGGGTATTAGAAACCTCCAGTGACCCCGAGGTCGTCGCATCTGCTGCCAATATGGCCGTAGATCTGCAATGGCCACTTGGCCTGGATCTGCAAGGTGCCCTGGCGCGGCTGCAACAAACTTTCATGCAGTGCTTCACAATACGCTCTAGCGACCACTCGATGCGGATTCGACCGGGGTTCCTGAACCAGGCCATACGTTTTGGAATGGCGTTGGGAACTCTCAATCTATACACCGGCGAGCTAAATCCGGGATTCTTTCTCCGTCCCTTCAAACTCATTTTGGGAGCAAGGACAATAATGCTCGGATAAACGACCTTCGCGCCATATTTGATGCTCTTTCGGGCTCCGTGGATTGCGTCGATGGGACCCTAACACCTTCTGTTTTCACTTGGGTTCTGCGCCTCATCCCCTGGATCCTCACCCAGTCGGGTGTTCGTTCCGACTTTGATCTTTCTCGATTTATCGGACACCTTGATTCGAGAAAAATATCGACCCTCGAACCATCCACCTACGTGGATTACTTGCTTTGCATAACCTCATTCCTGGGTTTCCAACCCCCGCGGCGCGTTTTAGGCCTGGTCAACAAGAGGTAAATATACTTGTCCTAGGTATCTCGTGTATTTAATCTCACCGAGCTGCAACCCAAAGCAGGGATCATCGGGATTTTCTTCTAGCCAAGCTATTCCAGGCGCTTACCATGCGCATAGCAAAAACCGACATAGAACTAGCGCTCCTTGAAAAGATCGTCAAAATCACTGTGCAGCTCGCCGACGACGGGGTGGAAAGCGACGAGACGTTCGGGCCTGAAAGCCACTCATGCTTCCGGCTCGCAGAAATATACAGATTCTGCGGAAATTTAACCCGGTTCGACGGATGGATCAATCTCGCACTCTCGGCACTCGTCCTTGCTAGGATCCCCTCAAATCACTTGATATTTCAACCCAAATCCTTGCACGTCGACGCGACGTCCGGTGATCTCGGCTGGGTTTACGACCTGCTGGAACATCTCCAAACGTCAAAAGCACAACAGAAATGGGATGAAAAGACATGTTCCTCCATCGGAGACCTTCTACAAGTACTCTTCTACGCGAATGCGCCTCGAATACCCACTGAGACAGGGCTTCGCGTCATTATACGATCATTATCCATGAGCGATGGTGTCCCACGTTTGTTGGCTTTCCACATTCTCCACCGCCTGATCACGGAGACGGAGGGCTTCCTCCATGATCGGAGCTTGTGGAAAATTATGCGCGCAGAGGCGTTTTGGCCGCTTGTCGGACGGTTGGTGCGGAATAGTCCGGATCAGCTAGGAGACGGCTATGTTGAAATGGGATACACACTCTCAAGCATCTCCGACTGGCAGCCTGTCATATATCATGAACTGGCCAGCTGGATAGATGTGTTCTATAACCAGACATCCGAGCTTCAAACGAAGACCGGCAGGGATAAATTCAACCTCGTGCTGTGTCGCATATGGGCCGCAGATTCAACTGAATTGCATTATGAAGACATGACGGTCCAGACCTTGGTGCTCGTTCTGACGAGTCTTGCTCATGTTTGGAATGGGTTCAATTTCCGGGACGCGGACAGCATCCGGAGCTTGGTGCCTCTCGCCCGGTGCACCGTATCTATCCGCAGTTATTACAACGGAGCCAAACCGGATTTTCAACATATCTTTCAAGACCTAGACACCCGACTTGACGAAGCACTTGGAACGGTTGTCCATTCTGCAGTGAATATGATCACAGAAGATGCCTCATTCGATCTGCCCCAAGAACGACGGAATTTTTATGAAACAGCTGCCACCGTTTTAGCCCTCATTAGGCATCGATTTCAGGATAAACCAATCAATGGACTGGCGGCGGACGTAGGCAAGAAGCTTCGGAAGCCTATTCAAGAAGATCTGTGGAGACATATTGGCAAGCTCGAAGAGTCGCAGCAGGCAATCGAATTGGCATCCTAGTGAGCTAGTGTTATTACACCGCACTGTTCTGTACATTATTCTGCAAAGCACAATGCAGTTACTTTGCATCACCATTCGTACCAATGCTTAGTGATCTCCGCTACATTTTTCCATTGTCGGGGCACACATCGATGTGTTTCTTAGGTCCTGTTCGACGGTGTTACTTAAATTTTAATTTTCCAACTGGTGCCTGGGATTGGCCTGGGAGCGGGGTCGTCGGATTTTGGTCTTCCGTACAAGATAGATTCCCGGGCCCTTGATTTACAATTGAAGGCATCGACCCCTGCCTGGAGTACTAGTGTAAGTGAGTAATCGGGAATTCCACCTGTGTTCCTTCCAGCGACCGGTGCGTCTCCAGAAACAATATTAATGTTGCAACGGTCCATGCATATTCGAAATCTTACGTAATTCGGGCGGATTATTTGGGAAGGGAAGGCGCCATTGGTATTCCAACTGTCGATATGAATGATCTGCGTGGTATCAAGGGTCGCAGTAGAAAATACAGTAAAGAAGGCAGGGGCGAGGAAAGATAGAAAGTAAGCGAGGAAAGGTAAAGACAGCGGTAACAATGAAATATTCGCAAGGAAATGAGAAACGGTAATTAAAGAGGCAACAACGCGAATGAATGACCAAAAGTAATTAAATGAGAGATATGGGGAGGGGTTGAACGCAAAGAGGAATCAGAACTTTTTTTTTTTCGCCGAATTTTGAACACATGTTGAATGCGGGTGCCAGAGTGATCACGCAACTAAATTATTCAAAGGAACCGCATTAGCACAGTCCCAAATTGAACGAGAGTAAACCTGATACTGACATGGCTCAAGCGTGAAAACCTGGCGGATTTGGTTGGGATCGAACGCCTCGAGGGTAAGCTAAAACATGTTTCATCAGTACCAATGCTTATGTTGAACGTGTCCCAAATACTAACCGGGGAAGTGGGCTGATAGAGGAGTTCGGGCTGGAACGGCCACGCGCACATCACCAACCCCGACCTTGCCTCGGCGATCCTAAAACCAAGACAGTCAGATTGGCGGGATTTACGCGTCGGACAGCACAATGGCCACCCACGTGAACCCCGCGCCATTAGCGGTGACATCCCAGAGCGTCCCGACGGGGTGCGCGTGCGCGCACACCTGGCAGCGGTTCGGGTCGCCGCCGGTGGGCGCCGTGGTGTACGACGCGTACGTGCCCGAGACCGCGTTGCTGATAAGGAACTGGTTCGGCGCGCCGGTCGCGTTGAAGACCCACTGCGCGGGCGGTGAGTGAGGTAAACCGAATGAGGCGGACGCCGAAGCACAGCACCTTCTGTGCGCCCTCGCCTAGGGCGGTGGCGAACGACTGGATGGGGTCAAAGTCGACGGGACTGGCGTTGTGCAGGTCGACGCTCCTGTTTTCGAAGTCCAGGATCCTGAAGACGCCGTTCGAAGGAGGGACGGCGTTCCCGATCGCAGCCAGCGAGAGAATGAGTAGGGTGAGAGACTGAAGCATGATTGGGAGAAATTGCTACTAAAGTGCAGGGCGTGCGCGCGCCTTTTGTACAGAGCGTAGAGCCTTGTCTAAACTAAGAAAAAAAAAGGAAGCACACGCTAGGTTGAATTCGAGCCTACAAGTAAATGAACCGATCCCGTCGCGCTGCCAAAGGATGGATTAGTTAGTTCTTCGTGCTAAACAGAGCTTAAAGTTATGGGATTTACATACTTCCCGATTTTAATTTGAACATTGAGTTGTCTCTAACAACGAATAGTCCTCCGTTTATAGCCGATAGCCCGTAATCAAAAAACGCGGCCGGGAAAGAAATGCAACGGAGACGAGGGCTGGCGCGTGTTCGCATCGCATTGCGCCACCCGCTGCGGCGCCGGCCAGGTTTGGCGTTTTCGCTAAACTCCGAACACCGTGCGAATCGCAATGGAGCGGAAGTCCAAGTCGAATTGGGTTGGGTCCCTCGATAGGTCGGATCCGTTGCGCTCCCGTGCGGAAGACGAGTATCGAGGCAAAGTATCGAGGCTAGCTGCCCGTGCGTACGCGGTCTAAATTGTCCAGCTATTTAATCCATTTGACAGATGCGAAGACTCAAAAGAAAGTCGAGGACTGTAAGTATTACATTAATCGTATGTACGTACAACAGACTATTCAGACGCACGCACGTATGTAGTATCTATGCAATGCAATACGTGAGGAGTTGGTGCAGAGCTTGAATTCGTATCCGTATCCGCGCCATGCCGTCCGTCTGACCGCTCGCTCTGTCTTGGCCCGGTACTTGGCACGGCCAGTATATGGATCCCGGTCCAGAGTTCGACGCGGGGGGCGACGGATTAGGTACGTGCGTGCCGGCGGAATCCAGATGCAAGATGCGGGCGACCACCTTTCCTCAGGCGCGCTAGTTGACAGGGGCGCGCGTGGGGCTGACGACTCCGAGTCCACAGCGCCGACAAAACCGCGCGCACACGCCAACCGGCCTACGGCCCCTCCCCGCCGCCCTCGACCACACACCCCCACACCCCCGTGCGCGCAGCTGCGCACACAGCGCGGTGACATCCGGCCCCGCGGCCGCCCACCGCCCCTCTAGCACCACGCGCTCGACGCCGAGGAACGCGGGCGCCAGGAGGAACGCGGGCGCCAGGAGGAGCCGCAGGCGCACGCACGCGAGCGCGGGGAGCCCCGCGTCAGCGTCAGCGCCGGCGTCGGGGGGGGGGGGAGCGGGGCGCAGCGCGCATCGCACCGCAGCTCGCGCAGCCCGGGGAAGTGCGCGGCGAGCGCGGGGAAGGGCACGCGCGGGGCGGCGCGGAGCACGAGTGCGTGCAGCGCGGGGAGCGGCGGGAGGGCGGGCGCGGGCGGCGCGAGGTGCGCGAGCGCGAGGGTGAGGGTGTGCAGCGCGGGCGGGCGGCGCACGGGAGCGCGGGGGCGCAGCGAAGTCGGGGTCGGACCCGATCGTGGGCGAGCTCGCGAGGGCGATGTGCGAGAGGTTCGGCGCGGCGTGGAGCACGCGCGCGCGAGGGCGGCGGACCAGCTGGACTCGATCCCGTGGATGCGCTCAACGCATGGAATGGGGGCAGTGTCTGGCGCGGCGTAGAGGCGCTCGGACCGCGCTGGACGAGGAGCAGAATTTGGAGCAGCCCAAATTCTGAGGGCGTTGCGAACTACCAGAGCAAATCGAGCGGGGCTATTTAATGCGGCGATATACTTGGCCACTCCAGTTCTTGCCGCTGATCATGGGGCTCGGATCAAACCGCCTGTCTCTGCCGACCCCTGCCGACCCCTGTTACGTTCCGACTTTCATGTCTCGCCTATTAGTCCTGGTCGATGGATAGCTCACCACACGTTGGGCCTCGCATTCAAGAAACAACTAGGATGACTGCCAGGCCTTTACCTTTACGTCCACTGATGTGATGAGCCGCGGTACAATCGAGATTTGCAGTGCACACTGCACTCTGAGTGCACAGGCATTTGCGAAACAGTTCTACTGGGGCCGCTCATGCTGCCATTGGAAGGCACCACTTAATTTCACCCTCAGTGCTCTGAAGTTGCCCCGACCAATCGCCCCTTCTATCCACAGAAACTCGACGAGGAACAAACTTCAAGTTGAATCATTCAAGTTGTTGCCAAGCAAGTGTGTTTGTTGAACATTTTTAAATAAGGCTAATGTTCATGTTGGGCTCATGGGCAGCGTATCCTAGCCAAGTCTGTCAGAGGCGATACAACAACATCATACGTCGCTTGTAAGTAATAGTAATACACTAGCACTCGCCGGCTCGAGAGCACCAGATCAGTCCGCTGCGGATGATAATCAGTTTCATATTAGATCTGATAGGGCTAAAGCCTAGTCTTACCCTGCTCCGTCGTTTCTTTCATGTTGAGCGCCGCAGCCCCTCCCCAACTCGAGTCTCTCGCAACCGGGGCTCTTCCCAAAGCAAACCAGACTTTCGAGGGGTTTTCGGAGATTGACCGGTACGCCTTCCGGGACAATGCATTTCGTTCCAGCCTATCGCAGGGGGAAACACGAATTCACCCATACTGCAGGTCCGAAGATCCTAGAACTTGAACATCTGCCCCGATCTCTGATAAGGCCACAATATTTTGGAACTCGTATAAGAAGCTGGCAGACGAGTATGACACCGAATTCAAGGAAAAACACAGTACCGACCTCGACACGTATCTCATTTTTGTGCGGAATATCCTATTTTTGGGTCAATGCTCAGGTTAACCGACATTCCCGTACTAGGCCGGTCTCTTCTCTGCTGTTAGCTCTGCATTCATCATCCAGATCCAACCAGAACTACGGCCGCATTCAACCGCGACGGACCAGGCCCTTACTCGCCTCTTGATCCATACTGTGAACAGCTCCATTTTTTCGGGAACAGACATTATAATCCCGGAACCGACGGGTCCATCGACAGTCATCGTGGCCGTCGAAGGCCTCCTGTATATCAGCTTATTTTTCAGCTTGTTGGCTGCACTGCTGGTCGTTCTGGCAAAGCAGTGGCTTATGTATTCCCGAGCTTCTGGAGAAAGAGCTCGAGGCACTATGGAACAAAGATGCTTGGAACGACAACGCAAAATGGAGGGCATGCACCAGTGGAAATTGGAAGCTGTGCTGAACATTTATCCTCTTCTACTTCAAGTGTCGCTGCTCCTCTTCACTGCAGCGCTCACCATCAACCTATGGCAGACAGGCCTCGTTCTTGCCATTGGAGCTCTGGGAGCTCTCTCATATGCTTTCGCAGTCATAACTGCCCTCATTTCCCCGGATGCCCCTTTCCGAACTCCGCGAACTGATCAGTTGAGCGCTGTCCTTTCCGCGATACGACGGCCGGTTGCGACCTCTGCCACCTCGCTTCTCGGTCCATATACGCGACTCGCTCGTACATTTCACCCCGGATGGTCAAAACTTCGCCGGCTTCTTGGATCTGGGCCCGAGATTCTGCCATTTTTCTGGACGAATAATCATCTGGATGTGCCGCCGAAGACACTTGAAGCGGACGGCCTTTTCCCCAGGAATTTACCCAGCTCAGCCCCTGCTGTGCCCGCCATTGTGTGGGTATTAGAAACCTCCAGTGACCCCGCGGTCATCGGATCCGCTGCCAGCATGGCTGTAGATCTCCAATGGCCACTTGACCTAGATCTGTACAGTCCATTAGTGCGGCTTCAACAGACTTTCATGCAGTGCTTCACCATACGCTCTAGCGACCACTTCATGCGAATTCGACCGGGGTTCCTGGTCCAGGCCATACGTTGTGGACTGGCATTGGGAACTCTCAATCTATACACCGACGATCTAAATCCCGGATTCTTTCTCCGTCCCTTCAAACTCATTTTGCCTGGGAGCGGTGACAATAATGCTCGAATAAACGACCTTCGCGCGATATTTGACGCTCTTTCGGGCTCCATGGATTGCGTCAATGGGGTCCTAACACCTTCTGTTTTTACTTGGGTTCTGCGCATCGTCCCGTGGATCCTCAATCAGTCGGGTGTTCGTTCCGACTTGGATCTCTCTCGATTTATCGAACGCCTCGATTCAAAGGAAATCACCACCCTTGAGCGATCCACTTACGTGGATTATTTACTCTGCATCACCTCATTCCTGGGTTTTCAACCCCCGCGACGTGTTCTGGGCCTATTGAACAAGAGGTCAATATATTTATCGCCCATGCTTTTGCTATGCATCTCACACAGGTTTAATCCAACGCAGGGATCATCGGAATTTTCTTCTAGCCAAGCTATTCCAGACGCTTGCCATGCGCGTAGCAAAAAACGACATAGAACTAGCGCTCGTTGAAAAGATCGTCAAAACCACTATGCAGCTCGCCGACGACGGGGTAGAAAGCGACGGGACGCTCGGGCCTGATGCCCACTTGGGCTTGCGGCTCGCAGAAATATACAGATTCTGCGGGAATCTACCCCGTTTCGACGGATGGATTAATCTCGCACTCTCAGCACTCGTTCTTGCTAAGATCCTTTCAAATCACTTAATATTTCAGCCCAAATCCTTGCACATCCACGCGACGTCCGGCGATCTGGGCTGGGTTTACGAAATGCTGGAACATCTCCAAGCCTCAAAAGGACAACAGAAATGGGATGAAAATACGTGTTCCTCTGTCGAAGACCTTCTGCAGGTCCTCGTATACTCCAATCCGCCTCTCAAACCGAATGAGATGGCACTTCGCGTCCTTGTCCGGTCATTATCCATGACTCGGAGCCGCGTCTCACTCCGGGCTTTCCACATCCTCCACCGCTTCATCACGAAGACGGAGAGCTTTCTCCGTGATCGGGACTCGTGGACGATTATGCACGCAGAGGCGTTTTGGCCACTTGCGGGACAGTTGGTGCGGAATAATGGCAGCCAGCTAGGAGACGCATATGTTGAAATGGGATACACACTCTCAGGGATCTCTGACTGGCAGCCTGTCATATATCATAAACTGGCCCTTTGGATAGACGTGTTCTATAACAGGCGATCCGAGCTTCAAACGACGGCCACCAGGGATAAATTCACTGTGCCGCATATGGGCGGCGGATTCGACTGGATTGCATTCTGAAGAAACGGCAGTCCAGACCTGGGTGTTCGTTCTGACAAGCCTTGCCCATGCTTGGAATAAGTTTGATTTCCGGGATGCGGACAGCCTCCGGAGCTTGGTGCCTCTCGCCCGGTGCACTGCGTATATCCTGCGTGGATTGACATTGACGAATATTCCCTATCATAATGCAGATTTTCAACATATCTTTCAAGACCTGGACACCCGTCTTGACGAAGCCCTTGGAACGGTTGTCCATCTTGCAGTAAATATGATCACACAAGATGCCTCATTCGATATGCTCCAAGAACGAAGGAAGTTTTATGAAACAGCTGCCACCGTTTTGGACCACATCCGGCACCGAGTTCGGGAGAAACCAATCTATGGAATGTCGACGGGCGTAGGCAACGAGTCCTGGATGCAGATTCGAGAAGAGTTGTTGAGACACATTGGCACGCTCGAAGAGTCGCAGCAGGCAATCTAATTAGCACCGCGTAGAAGAATTACTATGGACGCATTAATATTAACCGCCCTGATGTCGTTTGAACATTTTTTTCGGTATGCTCAATGTCGTTGGTAACTCGAGATTTTTGCAGAGTGTTCAATTCTTGACGCTACATCGAAGTTTGTATACCTTTAGCCTACTCGAACGCCACTGGTACGCCGGTCACGGGACCACTTCCTCTCTTGTTTCCCGCGTCCATCATCCATGCCACCGCTGCCGCCTCTGCTCCCTGGTCGGGCGGGTCTTGAGCCGAGTCGGCAACCCTTTTATTTTCTCCCTTCTATCATCTTGATAGTCTGGCGATCCGTCAACGGTCGATGCTCGAAGTACCTTTTTTCGCGAAGTTGTACGTAATTCAATGACTCCAAAGTTTAAGGTGTGGCAGTTTCTCGGTGCTGGACGCGTCTCCACCAAAGTCATTAAGTTGCTGAGGTCGTAACACCGTGGAATGGCATGACCAAGTGCGAGTATGACTCGGAACGGTGCGTACACAAAAATTTATTGCCGTCTCGCAGGGCCGCTCATTTGAAGCACGCCCACAGCGGCGCGGACGATACACTACCACATCGCGACCCATCAAACTGCTAGGCCGCCGCTCCTTCCACTCATTCCCCGCTACTTTTTCGCGCTCCCGTGCCGCTCCTGCTGCATGTGCCCGCGCCGGCCGCTTCACCTCTAGACTTCCTCCGTTACACGCGCTCACTGCTACCAAGACTTTGACTTATTAATCGACTCCCAGTGCACCTGCGGTCGGCTTCGTGTGATCTCATCTCCTCATGCTAAATATTCTTTCGAAAATTCATCAAACTCGCTCACGACTTGCTTTCGTCACGTTCGGTATTCTATGTACCAGTTGCTCGGGCGGGTCAGGAAAAACTCGTTCTTGCCGCGAAAACTAATAGGTTCTTCCTCCTGAAGACTTCGACTCCTTCTCCCGTGCTCGCTGGATCGTCATCATCTAGGTCTGTGCCCATCGAAGTTTAGGAACGACGCCAGAAAATTTCGCCCCAACCTGCGCTCCGAACTTGATGCCTTAACACTCGACTACCAAGTGTTTTACGGAATAAAACTGCTTCCATGCTTCCGGACACGCGATCCCCAGGATCATGTGCGACCGACATCATCTCAGGCGGGAAACAGGCGCCCGGAGGACAGGGACGGGCACACGACGGGCATGGGACGAGCACAAGTAGGTCCGTTTCACCCTCCATGGTAACTTATGTCTTGCGTGATTTTCTGAGACAGTTGGTCAGAATCAATACTATAGACGCGCAGGGACGGCTACGGGGACGGCACGGGCACAGTGGGACGCGGACGCGGACAGGTACACATTCGCGGTCGAGCAGTTGTATTTTTTTCTTCTTTTTTTGGAGCGTTTGGGATAAGAGCAGTTGTATATTAATCTCTCGACAGCCACAAAACACATCTCGCTCAAGTCCAATGTGATATCGCGGATCAATGCGCTCCGCCCTTGCCGCGGCCGCCTCCAGTGCTGACTCAGCCCCCAGCATAAAAGTATGTCCCACCATATGTCGTGCTCGCTATCTATCTCTCCCTCTTGCCATGGACGCAAAACTCACCGCTGAGCTCCCCGGGGGCGCCCCGCCCCGCACCCGCCGCGCGCGCTGGCCCCTCGCCCTCGCCGGCGCTGCCGTCGGCGCCCTCCTCCTCTCCTCCGGGCACGTGAAGATGC
Organism: Mycena latifolia; assembly: GCA_029289555.1. NCBI lineage: Eukaryota > Fungi > Basidiomycota > Agaricomycetes > Agaricales > Mycenaceae > Mycena > Mycena latifolia. Next base: position 503,597 of record JARJLE010000011.1, on the reverse strand, counting down.
ACTGCCAGCGCGCCTGGGCGCCGGTCGACGACGCCGCCGCGGTGTGTCCGCAGGCAAGCCCACTTGTCCCCACCGCCAACGGCGCGCTGTGGGCCGAGCTCACGGCGCTGCACGCGACGCCCGCGTTCCTCACGCGCGCGGTCGCGCAGCTCAGCGCCGCGGTGCAAATCCCTACGGAGACGTTCGACGGGATGGGCCCCGTGGGCGAGGACCCGCGCTGGGTCTCACGTGGGCCGTTCGTCGCGCACCTTGCTGAGGCGTTTCCGCTCGTGTGAGCCGTCTGGCGCGGCAGAATACGGGAGGCTGATGGATGGATGCAGGCACGCGAAGCTGGCGCTGCAGAAAGTCAACACGTACGGGCTCATCTACACCTGGCAGGGGTCGGACGCGAATCTGAAGCCCCTCCTGCTTATGGGGCATTACGGTACGCACCCAAATACAGTGGGTGAAAGGCGCTCACGAGGCCTCAGACGTCGTGCCCGTTGCGCCTCTGAGTGCCGACACCTGGACGCATCCCGCGTATTCGGGCCATTTCGACGGTCTGTCTCCATTGTTATCTTATTTTCTTGCGATTTACGGGGATGCAGGTGAAAACGTCTGGGGCCGCGGGAGCTCCGACGACAAGAGCGGCGTTATCGGCATCATGTGAGCGCGTTCCTTCTTCGCCTCCCCGGTTGCCGCGCCCGTCCATGCTGACCGCCCGCCGCCGGCAGGACGGCCATCGAAGTGCTCCTAGAGAAGAACTTCGCGCCGACGCGCACCGTCGTGCTCTCTTTCGGCTTCGACGAGGAGGCGGGCGGGTACCACGGCGCAGGGTACCTCGGCCCCGCGCTCCTCGAGCGCTTCGGCCCCGACTCGTTCGCCATGATCGTCGACGAGGGCGGTAAGTGATCGCTCCTTCCGCTCCCCGTGCCGGCAGAATCGCTCACCCCACGCGCATGCAGCCGGGTACTCGGACAGCTTTGGCGCGATCTTCGCCGCGCCCGGCGTCGCGGAGAAGGGCTCCGTCAACGTGGATGTCGAGGTGCAGACGCCCGGCGGGCACTCGAGGTGCGCTTGCCTCCCCCTTTCGCCCTCATCCTACATATGCTGAGCGCACGACAGCGTGCCCCCCGCGCACACGAGCATCGGCATGCTCGCCGCGATGATCGTGCACCTCGAGGCCAACGCGCCCGTGCCGACCCTCGCGCCGGGCACGACCGCGTTCGCGATGGCGCAGTGCCTCGGCGCGCACGGGCCCGCCGTGCCCAAGGCGCTCAAGCGCGCGATCCTGCGCGCGGGGCACAGCGAGAAGGCGCGGCGCGCGGCGGAGGGGATGTTGCTGGAAGACCCCATGTTCCGCGCGCTGGTGGGGACGACGCAGGCGGTGGACATCGTGAGCGGGGGCGTGAAGAGCAACGCGCTGCCCGAGCAGGCGCTGGCGGTGGTCAACCACCGGATCGCGACACAGAGGTGCGTTTGCGCGCGCTGTCCTTGAATGGCTGACTGACGCGAAGGGCAGCTCGGTGAACGCGACGCTGACGCGCGACGCGGAGCTGCTGATGGGGCTCGCGAAGGAGTTTAACCTGTCGGTGACGGCGTACGGGGAGCAGCTGACGCCTGCGGCGGCGGACGCGTTCGGCTCGCTGATGCTGAGCGCGCCGCAGACGCTCGAGCCCGCGCCGGTGACACCGAGCGACGCGCCGCCGTTCCGGCTGCTCGCGGGCACGATCCGCGCAGCGTTCCAGACGGCGCGCGGGGGCAAGGCGGACGTGGTCGTCACGCCCGGCATGATGACGGGGAACACCGGTGCGTCTCTCTGTTCCTCCGTCCCTCCGAGCTTTTGGTGCGAAGGCTGACCCGGGGCATGTAGACACGCGCTTCAACTGGGAGCTGTCAGAGCACATCTTCCGGTACGGGCACGGGAACCTGATTGGAGGGGGCCTGGGCGGGATCCATACCGTCGATGAACGTACGTCCCTCTTCCTCTTCCGTTTTCTCTTTCCGCGGTAATTGACTAGGCGTACTGATACAGACATCCGCGCGGACTCGTTCGTGGAGATGATCACGTTCTTTACGACGCTGATTTTGAACGCGGACGAGGCGGCGTTGTAGCGTGTCTGTCGGTTGGAACGGAAAGAATGAATAAATTATGCGTAACTCAGTCTCTTTGACAGACACTTTATCATATCCTAACTCGTTTCTCGTTCGATAAGGCATGGCTCTGAGGCAGGCCTGCTGTGCCGTTTGTGTGCCGTGAATGCGCAGTTGCAAGACAAACTATCGTGCTGCTACAATCTTACGCAATATCTGCGGCTTTGGCCTGGAGTATTTTCACCTCGCGTTTATTAAATATTGTTTTATGTCCGCCGGCGAGGGCTGCTAGCCAAGTGCAGTCCCTGAGGCTTCGCTGCATGTTCTGGTCCCTTCCATGGTAGAGTGCATGTTCCAGGGCAATTGGACCGAAGATGATAGGGCTCCCAAATGCACTTGTTCCGTGTTAATACTACCGACACGGACCTCTCCGCTGCGCAAACTTAATGGCAGATTTCCATCCAACCTCTCTATCACGAAGCTGCAAAGCTGTCAAAATTTTGGGTCATTCACCTCTGGCCAGGGGCTGCCTCGGTGATTTACTGATTATGACCTACCAGCCGTCATGTTCAACAAGGATCTGGTGGATGATCTCTGCCTGGGCCCACGACGTTATTAGATTTCCACCGTCTCTATATGAAGCTGCAGACCTATCAGGCTCAGTCAAACTTTCGGGTGAGGAGTCGCCTCTGGTTAAATTTTGGCCTCAACACGGGCTGCCTCGCCGATCACAACCTACCAGCCGCATATTCAGCACATCTCTGTTGGTGTTACTTAAATAATAAAATTCCTGGGTAGCGGGCAGTGCTTTTATAAATGATACTAGCCTTTCATCTATTCTGACCCAGACCGACTTGATAAAAGACAAACAGAGTTTATCGGGAACTCAGAAGCAGAGTACCATTTGAAAATACCGGAAAAGAAAAAGGATTAATAGAAAGTGAGAGAAATACACAAGTCCCCGTCGGCCAATGCACGAGCCAATAAAGACTGGATGATACCTTGAAGTTGAAAATCTGCAGTCTCCATCGTATATCTGGCCACAGAACGCGGGCGCGCGTGAACGAAGCGCCACCGCGCCTTGGAGGCCGAATGGTCGCGTGACCGTGTCCACATCTGGCTCGTGACTTGAGCCATCAAACGACGCGACGCGTTGCCGTTGGCTTGCAGCTTGCTCGCGCCCTTGCGCACCCTCGTGAGAATCGTCAACGGCTTATCCCTACATCTCTCCTCTCGTAACTCACCAAGATCGAGGCTCATCGGACTCGAACGCGCCCTCACTGGCAGCCGCGTCTTCCTCCACGGAATCCATTGCCTACATCCTTCACCGTCGTTTCAAGTTTACAGCTCGTATATCCACCGCTTCTGAGCCCTTTTGGAGCTGCGCACACTCAAGCATCTATCTAATACTCACAACGCAGCATGACAGTGTCGTTCAAAGTAGTCCTACTTGCTTCCTACTTGACTTCCTACTTGCCTTGGGAGAATGAGCGGGAAGTCAAGTAGGAGCCTCGGAGCCTCCTCCTTGCGAAGCCGAAAATTGTCCTACGTGCACTTCCTACTCAGTCCCTTACTCGCATTTTGGCTGAGATTTTGGCTGAGATTTTGGGTTTTTCGAGCAGGAAGGTTTTCTTTCCTCCTTGCTCCCTACTCATAAAATGCATATGCTGGGGGGGGGGCGGGCACAGATGCTGTCCTGCCGTCTCAGTTGTTTGGCATTTTACAGCCGAAACTGCAGGCCACATGTGGGTTGGAGGTTTCCTGCGGCACTGTTCCTACTGTGCACGCCATGGACCATGCCTTGCACGCCTCGGTACACGTTAGCCACGGCACTGCACGTTAAAGTGCCTCACCGTACAGCCCCGTGCAGACTTTTCTTCTTTCTTTTTGAGCTCTGAAATTCCTGAATGTTGGCCCTTTATGTGGTACGTACAGTACGTGCTGTGCTTATACTATTCTGCTTTCTATTCATCCTTCGCTTCTAATCTAGTCTGAGATGGCCAACAGGTATGATACAACCAACAGTCATGGATAAACCTCCGAATTTCTAGCGCAATCCGGGCCTGTAATCCCTACATTTCACTCCTCACCCGTAATCCCTTCATTTTCGTCCTCGTATCTACTGCGGGGCATTAAGACGCTGCACGCATGCGAGTCCATTTCAAATTTTGACTGTGACTGGCAAGACTCGATCGCGACTTACTTAATCCTGGATAAGACTCAGGATAATCCAATTTGCGCTGTATCCCTTCTCTAGCATAATGGTTTTGGTGCGTTCTGGAATACATCTCGGTCGGCGTATTCATTGCGTCCCCAATATTATAGAGCTTTTTCGCGGAGTAGGACCGCTCGAAGAGGGGAAAGGAAGAGGGCGAGACGGAAGAGGTCGTAGACTCCAAAGGGGAGGTTGCAAAGCCACAGAAAAAGAAGAGAAAGAAGAAAAATACTGACATATTTTCCTCAACCCGCAAAGGTTCAGTGCATTGAATGGGATAGAGTCCCACGGAACATCGACATGCTCTGAAGATGTATGGCGCGTGAACAAAGTGCTGGCTCACATCCTCGCGCAAACGCACACACGGAGCCGGCCGGGCATCCATAGGACCACCGTGTCCGACATGCGGGCACCATGTATGCGGGTGTCTACGGAGCCCACAGAGTGCACAGTGGGCCATTAGCAAGGATTGAGGGTGCGAAGTATCCAAGTCGTCACCGCTGTGAAATCGCCCGTATACCCCAGTAGTACGTGGTAGATGTCGAAGTATGGCAAAAGACATCGTTGAAGAGATCCTCCGGCGGCTTGCAGTTTGTGCCGTGTGCAGAAGGAGCAGGAAGGCAGTATAATCTGGCAAGAATCAAGAGCAGCACGCCTGGCACGCCACACTGCCACTGTACCACGCCAGGGGACACCGTGCCACGGCGAAAAACCATGAATGAATTATGTGTGGCCCGAGGTCCGAGTTGGGCAGGACACGCTCCACGAATGCATCCTGCGGCTAAGTTGGCATTTAGTGGACTGATTTGTGGTGTATTTTTCGATTTTCCGAGTCATTCGCGCGGTCACGGTGACTCGATAATTTTGATGGACTCGTCGTCGGGCGTGGCGCCACGTACGCTTGTGGGCGCGCCGACACGTCGAGGGTGTCTGCGGCGCAGTTGACCATTTAAGAGAGTCTGCGATGAGTCGAGGCAACGATGATCGCCGACGCGGACGGTTGGGTGCTCGTGTTTGTCGCCAGCCCCTGGCGCTTGTCTCCGCCCTCCATGTCCATTCACAAGCCCCCGCCCAAACGCGCCTCCACGCCCCAGCTACCACCCGAGCTATGGATGGACATCCACCGCCTCGCAACGGCCCATCTCTCACCGCTGGTCGCTGCGTTCGACGTCGACGACTGCAGCGACGACGACCCGCTGAATGAGCGCGATCTGCAGCGGTATTTGCGGGTGCGTATCCTCTGTGCTCTCGACACCGCTCCTGTATTGACCACACGCAGGCGGTGCGCGCGCTGGGCCGCGTCTGCAGGCAATGGACGGACCTAACACACGGGCTGCTGTACGAGAACGTCCACGTCAACCGCCGCTTCGCCTCGCTCGCCGCCGCCCTCGCGCGCCCCGAGACCGCAGGCGCCGTGCGCAGTGTCCGCCTCTCCACAACGCGCTTCGACCACAACGCCGCCGTCCTCGCGCAGTGCCCCCAGATCCGCCTCCTCGTCCAGCCCGAGTTCCCGCGGTCCGAGCGCCTCTACGCCGCCCCCGACGCGGCCCTGCCCCCGCTCCATGCGCTGACGCGCATCCACTGGATCGATTCCAGCTGGTCCGCCGCCCTCCTCGCGCGCGTGCTCCACGCCGCGCCAAACCTCTCGCACATCGCCCTCGCGAGCTCGCCCACGATCGGGTCCGACCCCGACTTCGCCGCGCCCCCCGCGCTCCCGTCCCTGCGCGTGCTCTCGCTCTCGCTCGCCCCGCGCGCGCCCCCGCCCGCCGCGCACATGGCGCTCCTGCGCGCCGCCCGCCCCGCGCTGCGCACCCTCACCCTCGCGCCCGCGCACCTCGCGCCGCCCGCGCCCGCCCTCCCGCCGCTCCCCGCGCTGCACACCCTCGCGCTCCGCAGCCCGCACGACGCCGCCGCGCGCGCGTCCTTCCCCTTGCTCGCCGCGCACTTCCCCGGGCTGCGCGAGCTGCGGTGCGACGCGCGCTGCGCCTTCGACCCCCCCGCCTCGGACGCCGACGCGGGGCTCCCCGCGCTCGCGTGCGTGCGCCTGCGCCTCCCCGCGGGGCACGCGTATAGCGCGGCGGCGGCGCACCTGCGGCTCCTCCTGGCGCCCGCGTTCCTCGGCGTCGGGCGCGTGGTGCTCGAGGGCCGGTGGGCCGCCGCGGGGCCCGAGGTCGCCGTGCTGTGTGCGCAGCTGCGCGCACGGGGGTGTGTGGTCGAGGGCGCCGGGGCGGGGCCGTAGGTGTGCGCGCGGTTTTGTCGGCGCTGCGGACTCGGACTCGTCAGCGCGCGCCCCTGTCGACCAGCGCGCCTGCAGGAAAGGTGGTCGCCCGCATCGTGCATCTGGATTCCACCGGCACGCACGCACCCCCCGCGTCGATCTGCATCCGAACTTGCGCAGATCCATATACGTGCATTGCGCGCGGCCAAAACAGAGCTAGCGGTCAGACGGACGGAGGCGTGGATGCGAATTCAAGCTCTGCACCAGCTCCCCACGTATAGATACTACATACCTACATACATACGTGCGTGCGTCTGTCCTCTGGTATGGTTAATGTCATACTTACAGTCTTCGCCTTTCTTTCTTTTGAGTCTCCCCCCGCATCTGCTAAATGGATTAAATAGCTGGACGATTTAGACCTCGATTATGGTGCTTACTTTGCCGCCTCGATACTCGTCTTCCGCACGGATGCGACCTATCGGGGGACCCAGCTCAATTCGACTTCGACGTCCACGGAGCTGGCTTCCATTGCGATTCGCACGGGTGTACGGAGTTTGTTAGCGGCTCGGAGAACGCAGAACGCCAACCTGGGCGGGCGGCGCCGCAGCGGGTGGCGCAATGCGCGCGCCAGCCAGCCAGCCCTCGTCTCCGTTGCCTTTTTTCTACCGGCGGCGTTTTTGGGTTACAGACTGTCGATTATAAGAAGCGCGGGCGGAGGACTATTCGTGGTTAGCGTGCGTGTTGGGGACAACGACATTCATTCACCTTCGAGCTTGAAGTCATGGGATTTACATACGTACTTCCCGGCGTCACGGTTTTGAACTTTGGACTTTGAAGAACCGGCTGATCCGTCGTGCCCGCCTCCGAACGAGAGTACGACGGCGCGAGCAGCACCTCGAGCCCCATCCGGCAGGCGGGACGCGCTCGTGTACATGATGTCGCAATGAGCGGCGTTCGTTCGTTCGTTCAAAGGTTCACTCCCAGTTTTTGGTTTCCTTGCTCCTACTTGCCTATTACGTGCAGTTTGGTTTGGGCTGTAAAATGCCGAAAACTTGGACCGCAGGACACCCTCTGTCACATGTGAAACCGCCCCCCCCCAGCATATGCATTTTACGAGCTTCCTGCGCCCAAGATCTCAGCCAAAATGCGAGTAGGGGACTGAGTAGGAAGTGCACGCAGGAGAATTTTCGCAAGGAGGAGGCGCCGAGGCTCCTACTATTACTTGACTTCCTGCTCATTCTTCTACTTCGGTTCCGGAAGGCAAGTAGGAGGCACTGGCAGGGAGGACAACTTTGAACGACACTAGCACTGAGTATTAGATAGATGCTTGAGCGTGCGCAGCTCCAACAGGGCTCAGGAGGAGCGGAAGAGGGTCTGGAAACTTGGAAAGACGGTGAAGGATCATGGTGTAGGCAACGGATTCCAGGGATGAACGACGCGGCTGCCAGTGAAGGGCGCTGAGCCTCGATCTTGGACTCGAAGACTGAGCGTAGTCCTTGACAGGGTTAAGCCTTTGACAATCCTCACGAGGGTATGCGAGGGCGAGCAAGCTGCAAGCCAACCAAAAGCCAACGGCGTCGTGTGATGGCTGTATCGAAGTCACGAGCTAGGTGCGGGCGCGGTCACGCGACCACTGATTCCAAGGCTCGTTCGCGCGCCCCCGCGTTCTATGGCCAGAGAACCTAGAGTCTCAACTTCGCCGCATTTCCCAGTGGCTCGTGCAGTGGCCGACAAGGACTTGGGTATTTCTCTCACTTTGTATTAATCCTTTTTCGTTCTTCCGGTATTTTCAAATGGTACTCTGCTTCTGAGTCCCCGATAAACTCTGTTTGTCTTTTATCAAGTCAGTCTTGGCCAAAATAGATGAAGGGCTAGTATCATTTATAAAAGCACTGCCCACTGCCCAGGAATTCCGTTATCAGGACTGTATCCAACAGATTATAATACTATGGCGGACTGACAGATTGTGATCGGCGAGGTAGCCCGTGTTGAGGACAAAATTTAACCAGAGGTGAATCCTCACTCGAAAGTTTGATAGGTCCGCAGCTTCATAGAGACGGTGGAAATCTAATAACGTCGTGGGCCCAGGCAGAGATCATCCACCAGATCCTTGTTGAACATGACGGCTGGTAGGTCATAATCACCGAGGCAGCCAGTGGCCAGAGGGGAATGCGCACCCAAAATTTTGGCAGAGCTTTGCAGCTTCGTGATAGAGAGGTTGGATGGAAATCTGCCATTAAGTTTGCGCAGCGGAGAGGTCCGTGTCAGTATTAACACGGAACAAGTGCATTTGGGAACCCTATCATCTTCGGCCCAACTGCCCTGGAATATGCACTACCATGGAAGGGACCAGAACATGCAGCGAAGCCTCAGGGACTGCACTTGGCTAGTAGCCCTCGCCTGCGGACATAAAACAATATTTAATAAACGCGAGGTGAAAATACCCCAGGCCAAAGCCGTAGATATTGCGTAAGATTGTACCAGCACGATAGTTTGTCTTGCAACTGCGCATGCACGGCACACAAACGGCACAGCAGGCCTGCCTCAGAGCCACGCTTTATCGAACGAGAAACGAGTTAGGATAGGATAAAGTGTCTGTCAAAACAGACTAGAGTTACGCATGATTTATTCATTCTTTCCGTTCCTACCGACAGACACGCTACAACGCCGCCTCGTCCGCGTTCAAAATCAGCGTCGTAAAGAACGTGATCATCTCCACGAACGAGTCCGCGCGGATGTCTGTATCAGTACACCTAGTCAATTACTGCGGAAAGCGAAAGCGGAAGAGGAAGAGGGACGTACGTTCATCGACGGTATGGATCCCGCCCAGGCCTCCAATCAGGTTCCCGTGCCCGTACCGGAAGATGTGCTCCGAGAGCTCCCAGTTGAAGCGCGTGTCTACATGCCCCGAGTCAGCCTTCGCACCAAAAGCTCGGAGGGAGGGAGGGACAGAGACGCACCGGTATTCCCCGTCATCATGCCCGGCATGACGACCACGTCCGCCTTGCCCCCGCGCGCCGTCTGGAACGCTGCGCGGATCGTGCCCGCGAGCAGCCGGAACGGCGGCGCGTCGCTCGGCGTCACGGGCGCGGGCTCGAGCGTCTGCGGCGCGCTCAGCGTCAGCGAGCCGAACGCGTCCGCCGCCGCGGGCGTCAGCTGCTCCCCGTACGCCGTCACCGACAGGTTAAACTCCCTCGCGAGCCCCATCAACAGCTCCGCGTCGCGCATGATTGTCGCGTTCACCGAGCTGCCCTCCGCGTCAGCCAGCCAGCCTTCGATACCCCTTAAATGAAGGACAGCGCGCAAACGCACCTCTGCGTCGCGATCCGGTGGTTGACGAGCGCCAGCGCCTGCTCGGGCAGCGCGTTGCTCTTCACGCCCCCGCTCACGAGGTCCACCGCCTGCGTCGTCCCCACCAGCGCGCGGAACATGGGGTCTTCCAGCAGCATCCCCTCCGCCGCGCGCCGCGCCTTCTCGCTGTGCCCCGCGCGCAGGATCGCGCGCTTGAGCGCCTTGGGCACGGCGGGCCCGTGCGCGCCAAAGCACTGCGCCATCGCGAACGCAGTCGTGCCCGGCGCGAGGGTCGGCACGGGCGCGTTGGCCTCGAGGTGCACGATCATCGCGGCGAGCATGCCGATGCTCGTGTGCGCGGGCGGCACGCTGTCGTGCGCTCAGCATATGTAGGATGAGGGCGAAAGGGGGAGGCAAGCGCACCTGGAGTGCCCGCCGGGCGTCTGCACCTCGACGTCCACGTTCGCGTAGCCCTTCTCCGCGACGGCGGGCGCGGCGAAGATCGCGCCAAAGCTGTCCGAGTACCCGGCTGCATGCGCACGGGGTGAGCGATTCTGCCGGCACGGGGAGGAGCGAGCACTTACCGCCCTCGTCGACGATCATGGCGAACGAGTCGGGGCCGAAGCGCTCAAGGAGCGCGGGGCCGAGGTACCCTGCGCCGTGGTACCCGAGCCCCTCCTCGTCGAAGCCGAAGGAGAGCACGACGGTGCGCGTCGGCGCGAAGTTCTTCTCCAGCAGCACCTCGATGGTCGTCCTGCCGGCGGCGGGCGGTCAGCATGGACGGACGCGGCGACCGGTGAGGCGAAGGCGGAACGCGCTCACATGATGCCGATAACGCCGCTCTTGTCGTCGTCGCTTCCGCGGCCCCAGACGTTCTCGCCTGGATCGAGGTGAATCGCATGAAAATAGTATAAAAACGGAGACAGACCGTCGAAGTGGCCCGAATACGGGGGGTGAGTCCAGGTGTCGGCGCTCAGGGGCGCAACGGGCACGACGTCTGAAGCCTCGTGAGCGCCTTTCACCCACTGTATTTGGGTGCGTACCGTAATGCCCCATAAGCAGGAGGGGCTTCAGACTCGCGTCCGACCCCTGCCAGGTGTAGATGAGCCCGTACGTGTTGACCTTTTGCAGCGCCAGCTTCGCGTGCCTGCACCCATCCATCAGCCTCCCGTGACAGTGTCATTCTGGCGCGACAGACGGCTCACACAAGCGGAAACGCCTCAGCAAGGTGCGCGACGAACGGCCCGCGCGAGACCCAGCGCGGGTCCTCGCCCACGGGGCCCATCCCGTCGAACGTCTCCGTGGGGATTTGCACCGCGGCGCTGAGCTGCGCGACCGCGCGCGTGAGGAACGCGGGCGTCGCGTGCAGCGCCGTGAGCTCGGCCCACAGCGCGCCATTGGCGGTGGGGACAAGCGGGCTTGCCTGGGGACACACCGCGGCGGCGTCGTCGACCGGCGCCCAGGCGCGCTGGCAGTGCATCTTCATGCGCCCGGAGGAGAGGAGGAGGGCACCGACGGCAGCGCCGGCGAGGGCGAGGGGCCAGCGCGTGCGGCGGGTGCGGGGCGGGGCGCCCCCGGGGAGCTCAGCGGTGAGTTTTGCGTCCATGGCAAGAGGGAGAGATAGATAGCGAGCACGATGGCTGAGTCAGGTTCCTACCCAGCCGCGGTTCCGAGGATAACAATCTCAGTTTGTAGTGCGAAATACGCCACACTGCAATACATTTTTGTGTACGCACCGTTGCGAGTCATACTCGCACTTGGTCATGCCATTCCACGGTTACGACCTCAGCAACTTAACGACTTTGGTGGAGACGCGTCCAGCACCAAGGAAACTGACACCCGTTAAAGTTTCTTCGAGCATCGACCGTTGACGCGTTGACGGATCGCCAGACTGCCAAGACGACAGAAGGGAGAAAAGAAAAGGGTTGCCGACCCGGCTCAAGACGCGCCCAGCCATGGAGTAGAGGCGGCAACGGCGGCAGGGATGATGAAGTCATCATGGACGCGGGAGACAAGAGAGGAAGCGGTCCCGTGACCGGCGTGGCTTCGAGTAGGCCCGTTCGTATTAGTAGCAAAGACCCACAAACTTCGATGTAGCGTCAAGAATTACACATTCAACTCCATGGATCTCTGGCCCATGGGACTCGGCAAAAATCTCGCGTTACCAACGACATTGAGCATACTGGGAAAAAAAAAAGTTCGAACGCCATTAAGGCGGTGTCGCCAGTGATAAATGCGTCTCATAATTCTTCTATGCCGGTGCTAATTAAATTCCCTGCTGCGACTCTTCGAGCGTGCCAGTGTGTCTCAACAACTCTTCTCGAATCTGCGCCCAGGATTCGTTGCCTATGCCCGCCGACATTCCATAGAGTGGTTTCCGCATATGGTGGGACATACTTTTATTATGCTATGACTCGACTCCTGATTATGACACTACCTGGAGGCTGAGTCAGCACTGCAGGCAGCCGCGCGGATCAATGCGTCCACTTGGACTCGAGCGAGATGTTTTTTGTGGCTGTCGAGAGATTAACATACAACTGCTCTTACCCCAAACGCTCCAAAAAAAGAAAATACAACTGCTCGACCGCGAATGTGTCTGTCCGCGTCCGCGTCCCACTGTGCCCGTGCCGTCCCCGTAGCCGTCCCTGCGCGTCTATAGTATTGATTCTGACCAACTGTCTCAGAAAATCACGCAAGGGAGGGTGAAACGGACCTACGTGCGCCCGTCCCATGCCCGTCGTGTGCCCGTGCGTGTCCTCCGGGCACCTGTTTCCCGCCTGAGATGATATCGGTCGCACATGATCATGGGGATAGCGTGTCCGGAAGCTTGGAAGCAGTTTGATTTCGTAAAGCACTTGGTAGTCGAGTCTTAAGGCATCAAGTTCGGAGCGCAGGTTGGGGCGAAATTTTCTGGCGTTGTTCCTAAACTTCGATGGGCACAGACCTAGATGATGACGATCCAGCGAGCACGGGAGAAGGAGTCGAAGTCTTCAGGAGGAAGAACCTATTAGTTTTCGCGGCAAGAACGAGTTTTTCCTGACCCGCCCGAGCAACTGGTACATAGAATACCGAACGTGACGAAAGCAAGTCGTGAGCGAGTTTGATGAATTTCGAAAGAATATTTAGCATGAGGAGATGAGATCACACGAAGCCGACCGCAGGTGCACTGGGAGTCGATTAATAAGCGGGTGCTGAGCAGTTAAAATCTTGGTAGCAGTGAGCGCGTGTAACGGAGGAAGTCTAGAGGTGAAGCGGCCGGCGCGGGCACATGCAGCAGGAGCGGCACGGGAGCGCGAAAAAGTAGCGGGGAATGAGTGGAAGGAGCAGCGGTCTAGCAGTTTGATGGTTAGCGGTGTGGTAGCGGTGTGGTAGTGTATCGTGGCCGCGCCGCTGTGGGCGTGCTTCAAATGAGCGGCCCAGCGAGACGGCAGTAAATTTTTGTGTACGCACCGTCCCGAGTCATACTCGCACTTGGTCATCCCGTTCCACCGTGCTACGACCCCATAAACTTGGCAACCTTGGTGGACGCGTCCAGCACCGAGGAAACTGACACCCCTTAAACTTTGGAGCCATTGAATTTTTGCGTACGACTTTGTAAAAAAGGGACTTCGAGTATCGACCGTTGACGGATCGCCACACTGCCAAGAAGAGAGAAAATAAAAGGGTTGCCGACTCGGCTCAAGACACGCCCGACCAGGGAGCAGAGGCGGCAGCGGTGGCATGACGCGGGGAACAAGAGAGGAAGTGGTCCCGTGACCGGCGTACCAGAGGTACCGTCAAGTGCCCGTTCGTAGCAAAGACCTACAAACTTCGATATAGCGTCAAGAATTGGACACTCTGCAAAAATCTCGCGTTACCAATGACATTGAGCATACCGAAAAAAAATGTTCAAACGACATCAGGGCGGTTAATGCGCGAGTCCATAGTAATTCTTCTACGCCGGTGCTAATTAGATTGCCTGCTGCGACTCTTCGAGCGTGCCAGTGTGTCTCAACAACTCTTCTCGAATCTGCGCCCAGGATTCGTTGCCTATGCCCGCCGACATTCCATAGAGTGGTTTCTCCCGAACTCGGTGCCGGATGTGGTCCAAAACGGTGGCAGCTGTTTCATAAAAATTAATCCGTTCTCGGAGCATATCGAATGAGGCATCTTCTGTTATCATATTCCTTGCGCAATTGACAGCCTTGCCAAGTCCTTCCTCAAGACGGGTGTCGAGGTCGGGAAAGATATGTTGAAGATCAGGTGTTGCTCCATTATGACCGGGAACATTCGTCAATGCATACGGGATCGGCACAGTGCAGCGGGCGAGAGGCACCAAGCTCCAGAGGCTGTTCGCGTCCCGGAAATCAAATTTATTCCAAGCATGGGCAAGGCTCGTCAGAACGAACACCCAGGTCTGGACTGCCGTTTCTTCAGGATGCAGTCCAGTCGAATCCGCAGCCCATATGTACGCGGCACAGCGCGATGTTGAATTTATCCCTGGTGGCCGTCGTTTAAAGCTCGGATCGCTTGTTATAGAACTCGTATATCCAAAAGGCCAGTTTATGACATATGACAGGCTGCCAGTCAGAGATCCCTGAGAGTGTGTATCCCATTTCAACATATGCATCTCCTAGCTGGCTGCCATTATTCCGCACCAACTGTCCCGCAAGTGGCCAAAACGCCTCTGCGTGCATAATCGTCCATGAGTCCCGATCACGGAGAAAGCTCTCCGTCTTCGTGATGAAGCGGTGGAGGATGTGGAAAGCCAGGAGTGAGACGCGACTCCGAGTCATGGATAATGACCGGACAAAGACGCGAAGTGCTATTTCATTTGGCTTGAGAGGCGGATTGGAGTATACGAGGACTTGTAGGAGGTCCCCGACAGAGGAACACATATTTTCGTCCCATTTCTGTTGTGCTTTTGAGGTTTGGAGATGTTCCAACACTTCGTGAACCCAACCCAGATCGCCGGACATCGTGTCGATGTGCAAGGATTTGGGTTGAAATATTAAGTGATTTGAAAGGATCCTGGCAAGAACGAGTGCTGAGAGTGCGAGGTTAATCCATTCGTCGAAACGGGGTAGATTCTCGCAGAATCTGTCTATTTCTGCGAGCCGGAAGCCCAAGTGGGCATCATGCCCGAGCGTCCCGTCGCTTTCTGTCCCGTCATCGCCGAGCTGCACAGTGGTTTTGACGATCTTTTCAACGAGGGCTAGTTCTATGTCGTTTTTTGCTACACGCATGGCAAGCGCCTGGAATAGCTTGGCTAGAAGAAAATCCCGATGGTCCCTGCGTTGAATTATAGCTGCGTGAGATGCACAGCAAATGCGTGGGCGATAAATATATATTTACCTCTTGTTCAATAGGCCCAGAACGCGTCGCGGGGGTTGAAACCCCAGGAATGAGGTTATGCAGAGTAAATAATCCACGTAAGTGGATGGCTCAAGGGTGGTGATTTCCTTTGAATCGAGGTGTTCGATAAATCGAGAGAGATCCAAGTCGGAACGAACACCCGACTGATTGAGGATCCACGGGACGACGCGCAGAACCCAAGTAAAAACAGAAGGTGTTAGGACCCCATTGACGCAATCCACGGAGCCCGAAAGAGCGTCAAATATGGCGCGAAGGTCGTTTATTCGACCATTATTGTCATCGCTCCCAGGCAAAATGAGTTTGAAGGGACGGAGAAAGAATCCGGGATTTAGATCGTCGGTGTATAGATTGAGAGTTCCCAATGCCAGTCCACAACGTATGGCCTGGACCAGGAACCCCGGTCGAATTCGCATGGAGTGGTCGCTAGAGCGTATGGTGAAGCACTGCATGAAAGTCTGTTGAAGCCGCACTAAGGGACTGTGCAGATCTAGGCCAAGTGGCCATTGGAGATCTACAGCCATGCTGGCAGCGGATCCGATGACCGCGGGGTCACTGGAGGTTTCTAATACCCACACAATGGCGGGCACAGCAGGGGCTGAGCTGGGAAAATTGCTGGGGAAAAGGCCATCCGCTTCAAGTGTCTTCGGCGGACCATCCAGATGACTATTCGTCCAGAAAAATGGCAGAATATCGGGCCCAGATCCAAGAAGCCGGCGAAGTTTTGACCATCCGGGGTGAAATGTACGAGCGAGTCGCGTATATGGACCGAGAAGCGAGGTGGCAGCGGTCGCAACCGGCCGTCGTATCGCGGAAAGGATAGCGCCCAACTGATCAGTTCGCGGAGTTTGGAAAGGGGCATCCGGGGAAATGAGAGCAGTTATGACTGCGAAAGCATATGAGAGAACTCCCAGAGCTCCAATGGCAAGAACGAGGCCGGCAATCGAGTGTCGTGTCTCCCATAGGTTGATAGTGAGCGCTGCGGTGAAGAGGAGCAACGACACTTGAAGTAGAAGAGGATAGATGTTCAGCACAGCTTCCAATTTCCACTGGTGCATGCCATCCATTTTGCGTCGTCGTTCCAAGCATCTTTGTTCCATAGTGCCTCGAGCTCTTTCTCCAGAAGCCCGGTAATACATAAGCCACTGCTTTGCCAGAACGACCAGCAGTGCAGCCAACAAGCTGAAAAATAAGCTGATATACAGGAGGCCCTCGACGGCCACGATGACTGTCGATGGACCCGTCGGTTCCGGGATTATAATGTCTGGTCTCGAAAAAATGGAGCTGTTCACAGTGTGGATCAAGAGGCGAATAAGGGCCTGATCCGTCGCGGTTGAATCCGGCTGCAGTTCTGGTTGGATCTGGATGATGAATGCAGAGCTAACAGCAGAGAAGAGACCAGCCTGGTATGGGAAAATTGGTTTACCTGAGCATCGACATAAAAATAGGATATTCCGCACAAAAATGAGATACGTGTCCAGGTCGGTACTGTGTTTTTCCTTGAATTCGGTGTCATACTCGTCTGCCAGCTTTTTATACGAGTTCCAAAATATTGTGGCCTTGTCAGAGATTGGGGCTGATGTTCTAGGATCTTCGGACCTGCAGTAGGTGTTTCCCCCTGCGATCATGTTGGAACGTCCCCGAAGGCGTATCGATCAATCTCCGGAAACTCCTCAAGAGGTTTGCTTCGGGAAGAGCTCCGGTTGCGAGAGTTTTGAGTTGGGGAGGAGCTGCGGCGCTCGACATGAAAAAAAAGACAGAGCAGGGTACAGCTTAGACACTGCGTTCCGACCCCCCGCAATCAGAAGGTGTCTGGTTACGTGAGTCTAGGCCCGTAGGCAAGGTCTGTCGATGTTGCGCCTAGGCTACGTCTGCCTATCTGGGTCGACCTTGGTCTACTTACGTCCGAGCCTGCCTACGGGTGTAGACATAGGTGGGTTCCCTATAATTATGCTCCTGCCCAAGAACTCTTACTAGTAGTAGGCGAGGCATGAAAGTCGGAACGTAACAGGGTCGGCAGGGGCGGTTTGATCCGAGCCCCATGATCAGCGGCGTAAGCCGCTTTGGTGAGCCTCGTTCAAGAGAACTCCAAGTATATCGCCGCATTGAAGTAGCCCCGCTCGATTTGTTCTGATCTGGTTGTTCGCAACGACTTTGGGACCCCTCACAATTAGCGCTTTTTCGGCGGCAGAATTTGGGCTGCTCCAAACTCTGCTCCTCGTCCAGCGTCCGACTCGGAGCGCCTCTACAGACACACCGTTCCATGCACTGGCGCGTATCCACGGGATCCGGGATCGAGTCCAGCTGGTCCGCCGCCCTCGCGCGCGTGCTCCACGCCGCGCCAAACCTCTCGCACATTGCCCTCGCGAGCTCGCCCACAATCGGGTCGGACTCCGAGTTCACAGCGCCTCCCGCGCTCCCGTCCCTGCGCACGCTCTCGCTCGCTCGCCCCGCGCGCGCCCGCCTTCCTGCCGCTCCCCGCGCTGCACACCCTCGCGCTCCGCGCCGCCGGCAACCCGCAGGACTCAGCCGCGCGCGTGCCCTTCCCCGCGCTCGCCGCGTGCTTCCCCGGTCTGCGCGAGCTGCGGTGCGACGCGCGTTGCGCCCCGCGTCCTCTTCCCCCCGACGCGGACGCCGGCGCTGGGCTCCTCGCGCTTGCGTGCGTGCGCCTGCACCTCCCGGCAGGGCACGCGTATAAGAGCGAGGAGGCGGCGGCGCACCTGCGCCTCCTCCTCGCGTCCGCGTTCCTCGGCGTCGAGTCGAGGGTCGGTGGGCGGCCGCGGGGCCCGAAGTGCCCGCGCTGTTGGCCCATATACATTAAGATCAGCGGATCCGTGCAAGCGACCTACAACAGGGGGGTGTCCATAGGAAGAAGTTCCAACTTCGACTTCGACTTCCACTTGTGGGGTTGGCCATGGCTTCCATTGCGATTCTTGCGGGTGGGAATTTGGCGAAAACGCCAACCTGGGCGGCGCCGCAGCGCGATTATGATGGGTGACGCAATGCGAGCAAGCACCAAACCTCATCTCCGTTGCATTTTTTTACCGGTGGCGGCGTTTTTTCCTTACAGACTATCAATTATAGCACGAGCGGAGCACCATTCGTGGTTAGAGACAATTCAATATTCAAACATCGGGAAGTATGGCCAGCCAGGGCCGACGAGTCTGAAGCCTGGGGGAACTTTTTTTGAGGTAGTTACAGGTCGGAAGGTTATTAAAGATTTAACCTGCCTCCGTCCCTGTTACTAACACTGTTACAAACTCGCTGGGAGTTATTCACCGAACTCTACGGAGCACATCAAAATCCCGGACCCAATCCCGACCCGGGCAGACTGAGTGCTCGGCAGTCCACAAATACTGTCTCTGCCCTGGTTCCTGCCAGTGTCCAGACCCGGGAGGTTGGACTTCTCGTGCATCCCTTGACAAGCGGGAATACAGTTGAACTCGGTGCCAGTCCGGCCCCGGACATCGTTGGGGCTCCGCGGTGATTACGACGCTGTGCAAGTGTATGATGCCGAACACCGGAGACACGAGTGGTTCCCCAGAAGACCGAAGCAAAGAGGCCAGGGCAGGCGCAGAGACTGACGCAGACATGTCACACTCACGACGCAGACCGGCGTAGATTAACTGCGGAACCCCAAAAATAATACATGGTTAGGCAGCTTCTTGAAAATGTCTGTCCTGCATCCTCAAAAATTTCTCGGAGGCTTGGAACAGCACAAAAAGGTTTTGAAAGTTGCCGAATGCATTGCCACCACACTGCACTCTCTCAATGTTTTGTACCTTTTTTCTCTTTCGCTCGCAGCAAATAAATGATTTTGAGGACACGAGAGACTTTCAATTATCCTTTAGGAACTTTCTCTCTCCAAACCTTGTGAGGAAAGGGCAAGTAAATGCCCAAACGAGAGCCAAGGTAGGCTTGAGATTTTGCGATCAGTTTTGATAGCGCGATGGTCCCTACCATCAGCTGGCTTTGGCCCAAACTCTCATGACATCCCGGATGGGATGGGATGAGAGGATGGTCCGAGACTATGCGGAACCCCAAGAATGTCCGGGGCCGGACTAACACCGAGTTCAACTGTATTCCCGCTTGTCAGGGGATGCACGAGAAGTCCAGCCTCTCGGGTCTGGACAGGAACAAGGGCAGGGACAGTATTTAGTAGACCGCCGACCACTCAGTCTGTCCGGGTCCGGATTGGATCCAGGAATTTGATCTGCTCCGTGTTTGTCCAGACGCAGGATTGAGCACCTATTTCGAACTCCGGGCAGAAACAAGATTGGTCAAGACGACTGCGCAGCTCACAAACCCAGATCTGTCCAGTCCTGGACATTTTGGAGCTTCCGCAGTGAATTGCTCCGCTCTGGACCTCGGCACTCACTATCTTCCATCTTGATGGCTCAAGACAATTCCACAGTTCAACCTCGCAATGCAAAACTGCCTGCTCCGTTTTCCACCTTGCACACTGATTTGGGAGGGTTTTGCTGTTACTGGAACTGCGACCCCAATTCAGGTGATGTTCAGATTTCACGCCGTGCGCCGCCGTTATGTCAATGACACAGCCACTCTGCGTCGTTGCGCTAAATCATCCTCCGATGTTTTTTAAGATTCAGGGCTCAAACCACTCAAGTATATCTGAATTAAAGGCTCATGACTGCGAGAAATTGGAAGGGTGCGGTCGCGACGCTCAATAACTTCGTGCGCCGCTCTGAGTCAATATATGCATCCGTGTACGGCCACCCTGCGTTGAAGCATGCACAGATGTTTTTTGGGATTCATGGATTAAAGGACTCTGATATATCAATAATAAGTGCTGGTAAGCGCGAGAACCCTCATTTCAAATCTCAATCCACAAAGTTATTCGCAAAGTAGTCTTCGGTTCAGAAAAACTTTACATGATCTACCATAAAACTCACCGCATTGGACAACAACCTCCCTGACAAGTCTTCAGTAGCCCATTGCCAACCACACAGGCCAGAAACGTACTCAAAAGGCCAATAAACATTTGATGTATTTTATTGGGTTCACACAACAAATTGATAATCACTATTGGCGAGATATTGCTGTCTCTTCCTCAACCTCAAATAACAATTACTATATTGGGTAATGTGTGGAAATTGATATTGAACTGACACCCTCAGGAACGAGGCACAGAGGTGGCCGCAGAGGAGGGGTTGGCCTATAGAGGTTGAACCCATAATCTCGGAGACGATTGAACCCCGCAGGGAGAATGACGGATGGACTGGGATTAAATCGCAGTAGGTGTGAATTGCACTAAGCTGACGGACAAGCTTGCATGTACCAAAATGATTACATTTGAAGGACAACACCGAGCGGGTGGGACCAAGGCGTAAAAGAATGGACTGACTACTGATGGTTCAAGTGCCTGCGGCAATGGGGGGAAGGATTACTGGTAAGGCGGCAATGGTTTAGGAAATCAACGCAGGATTCCCGCTGGGTGCGGTGATGAGTGCATTCAGCCAATCAAACGTCAATCAGCGTCAGTTGAAAAAATTGTAGCGCCGGTTTGCCGCCGGTCTACGTCAGTTGCAATGTCCCCTGCCCCTGTCCGGGCTAGCGTATGGTTCCTTTATTTCATTCTTACTTTAGACAAGGCTCTCTACACTCTGTATAAAAGGTGCGTCGCATCGATTTAGTTGTGCACTGCACTTCTCAGTAGCAACCTTTCTCAATCATGCTTCAGTCTCTCACCCTACTCATTCTCTCTCTAGCTGCAATGGGGAACGCTGCCGTCCTTTCCGACGGGGCCTATAGAATCCTGGATTTTACTGACAGAAGCGTTGACCTGCACAACGCCAGTCCCGTGGACTTTGACCCCATCCAGTCGTTCACCACCGCCACAGGTCAGGGCGCGCAGAAGGTGTTGTGGTTGTGTACTTGATTCGGTTGACTTCACTCACGATGGCTGCCGCCCGCACAGTGGGTCTTCAATGCGACCGGCGCGCCGAATCAATACCGCATCACCAACTACGTTTCGGGCACCTATATGTCTTACACCACGGCGTCCACCGGCGGCAACCCGAACCGCTGCCAAGTGTGCGCACACAAGGCCCCCGCTCCGACTCTCTGGAATATCACCGCCAATGGGGCTGGATATACGTGGGTGACCACTGGCCGACCCATACCTTCCTCCAATCTGACTCTCTTGGTTCCAGGATCGCCGAGTCCAACTCTGGGTTGGCAATGTGCGCGTGGCCATTCCAGCCCCAGCTCATGGATCAGCCCACTTCCCCAGTTAGTATCATTCGGGATGGGTTCAACATAAATGTTGGTACTGAGGAAACATTTTTGTAGCTTACTCTTGAGGTGTTCGATCCCACCCAAACCCGCCAGGTTTTTAAGCTCCCGTCATGTCAGCTTTACTTTCATTCCCGGGACTGCATAAGATGCTAATACGACTCCTTTGAATAACCAGTTGCGTAATCGCTCCGCACCAGCGTTCAACACCAAGTCTGCGGCGTCATTGTGTTCAAATTCGGCGGGAAAACAATGTTCTGGCTTCTCATCTTCGTTCATGTGTTCAGCCTCTCCCTCATACTATCCATTTAATTACCTTTGACCATTCATTCGCGCTGTGGCCTTTTAATTACCTCTTCTCATTTCCTTGCGCCGCCTGCGCCAACCTTTACTATATTTTCTACTGTGACTTCCACCCGCCCCCTTGATACCGCGCCGATCATACGTATCGACAGTTGGAATATCAAACGGCGCCTTTCCTTCCCAACTACGCTTCCCGAATTTCCTAAGATGTCGAACATGAGGGCCGTTCACGGTTCCCTCAGTTGTGCACCCTTTCCAAGCTGGCAACCTTTTCACTCCCTTTTTGCTCCCCTTTTCCGGTTCACGCTCAGCATCAAAACCAACAGGCTGTCTCACAGCCTCGGACATGTCTTACACTCGACACATCAGACATGAGGGCCTTCGAGGTGTCGTACGACGGGCAAATCTGCATCTCAGCAGAAAAAAAGAGCAAAGAGGGTTGGAAAGGGAGCCGCGTGCAGGGAAGGAAGGAAGGAAGGAGTTACCGGCAAGGTCCCTCGAAGGAACACCGGGGCCCGTACTACATACATGGCGTCAAATGTATGCTACGGATACTGTATTTCTTCCGCCAGTTGTAATCCTGAGTTACCTCTCAATGCCTCCCACAACATCCGTACCAAAAAAAGAAATACAGGTTGGGATTCTTGAGGCACCAACAAGTCCCCAGTGTCGCCCGACGATCCAAAATCTAGTACGATAGAAGCCAGATGCTATTCCAATAGATGATATAGGTACTCCGCTGGTTTAAAAATCTCGCGTGCACGGTAAATGTCAAAAATGTCAAATGTGTACTTCGCCAAGTGTTTCGTAACCTCAAAGGTGCGGCACCGCACAAGAGCAAGTAGGCAAGCGTCCAGGGAATCCCACGTACGTGGGAGATTGGGCTCCAGTTGATAAACATCGATCAGGAACTCCCTTCGAAACGTCATGAGACTTGCGTCGCTCATGCATCCAAGTAGTGCGTGGCTTTCACTCTCGACCGCTCGGCGACAGAATCTGCAGAACCAGAATGCGCGCGGTGTGGGCACTCGATATCGCTCTTTGTATCACAAAATTTCGATGGCCAGAGTGTGAGAGGAGAGGAGGAGGCGAGTGAGAGCCTTGCGATGAGCAGGTATTGGTACACTTGGATAGTGACGATATTTGACTGCCATGTGGACAAAGTTTCCGTTTTCGTCCTTCTCCAGACATTCCTGGATTAGTGGAAGGCGAGAGGCATACTGCAAGGTTAAATCCCCCAGCCATTTTGCACAGGCGGCAGTTACGTTCGTGCGAATTTGGATCACATCGTCGACTTCTAACTGTCGATGGGGGAGCTGTATTGGTGCCGGCAACCTTTGCAGCACGATGTGTAAGTCGGAAAACCAAGAAGCATGGCCAGCTGCGGATAGAAGCAGGGAGTCCAGGTACGCCGCTTTAGCGAGGTGTCGTACGGGCAGGGTGATGAGGTACATTAGGTAACCCAGTGCCAGCCACGGGCGGCGGTAAGCTAGAGGAGTAACACCGGTTTCGGTGGGGAGGATGGACAGGATGGAATGGCTGTGCACCCCGAGAAGACGCCGAATGAATTCATGTTGGACGTCGGTGAGTTATTTGAGGTGATCAAGGACGACGTCGAGGCAGACCTCACTGCCAAAGGTCAGGTGCGGGTCGATACGGGCGTTGTATAGCCGTATGCCTTCATACGAAGGAAGACACCCAATCATAGTTTTAGCCCCGAACGTCGTGTTCGCCACTGTCCTAGCCTTGGACGCTTTCTTGACATAATGGGCCGCGAAGATATCGCGCTCCACGGACGTGAAGATAATCCCCACGAATTTATAAGAATTAACAAGTCTGATCACCTTATCGCCAACC
Source organism: Mycena latifolia (assembly GCA_029289555.1). NCBI lineage: Eukaryota > Fungi > Basidiomycota > Agaricomycetes > Agaricales > Mycenaceae > Mycena > Mycena latifolia. The sequence goes on along the minus strand of JARJLE010000011.1, from coordinate 480,033 downwards.
ATCATTCGGGGTATAGTCGAGGGCAGCTCCCCGAATAGCATCTACTCGGTTTTCGTCGCACTGATAATTATAAAGTTGACCCTGCACCAACCAAAGAACAGGTGAATAAGCGCCGTATGTCGTTGTAGCGCTCTAAGATAGATTTGATTTGAACATTGAGCCCAGTATAAGCTTTATCTGTCAAACACTTGCCAGGTAGAATATTCCTAGTTTCTCCGTCGTGGAAGGCCCGACCGAGAGAAAAGACCCCTAGGGGAGCCAACGCCTCCCGAAAACGGTACGGGCAGCAGCAGAAATGTTTCGCAAGTACAGCAAGAAATACAGTGCACTGGCAGTCTGGATGTTATGGGTTAACCCAAGGCTAACCGTGATGGTACTGAACAGATGTCGTCAGGGGCTCGGCAGATGCAGGCGGGTTGATCCGAGCCATAAGCGGTCACCTTTTTCGCTGCTCCATTGAACGCGGCTGCGCAGGATCCAAGAACATCCAAGTATACCGCCAGCGGAACCATCGAAATAGCCCCGCTCTCACTATCGTCCGATTTCCTCTGATATCGTAATTCACAACGACTTTGAGACCCCTCACAACCTAACGCTTTTTCTGCGGCAGAATTTGGAGTTCCAATTGTCGACGCTGGGTATTGTTACACGAGCATACACGGAAACCAATACTGTACGTGTCCAAATATTTCCAGACACGAGTCCTCATCCTTCTGGTCGTGTCTCTTCTGCTTCGTTAACGAAAATCTCTGTCGGAGTCGTCAAGACCATCATCCGTCCAGGTCCCATAATAACTTGGGGGAGGCCTGAGCGGCTTGCTTGCGGTGTTGGCTCCAAAGATAGAAGGCGCCTCAGACGTCACGGACATCGCTGACTCTGTCCGCTCGAAAAGCGATCCCCAGAACGTGTACGGCTCCTCGGAATCTCTGTCCTCCTCTAAGCACTGATCATTTTCGTTCAGCTGCGCGTGCAGCTCGGCAAGGACCTCGTCAAATGTCGCCTGCTGGCCTTCGTTCCTCTCATGCGCCTCGCCGCTCATGAGGACCTCTTGCGAGTCCTCAGCATCCTTCTCGACGGTCAATTCGAATACGTTCCCGCCGTTCAGGACATCCAGGAGCTCGTCCGCGTCTTCCACCATCCCGTTGTGGCACGCGAGCGCGGCGAGCCCTGCACGCGCTTTGGAGCTCAGAAGTCCTGCCATCCAGGAATCTCCGGCGCCAATATCCTCTGGAGCTTCCTGACCGTGCGCGCGCAGGCCGACTCCCATCCCCGATTCTTCGGCATGATTCAACTCTGAACCACTGTTGAGGATCCCGAGCAGCTCTTCCGAGTCCTCGATGGGCCATGCTCCCGTAGCAACTGCCGTGAGTCCGGCCTGCGCCTCAGGACTCAAAATTCCCGCTATCCAGGAGTCCTCGACGCAAGGAATGTCCCGTGGAAACTCCTCCACACCTTGCGAGGACTCCTCCGCACCGTTGAGGATGGCAAGCAGCGCGTCCGAGTCCGCGACGGTCGTCTCCGTTTGCTGCGCGAGTGCAGTCAGCGCCTCTTGCGCGCGGGGGCTTAGCAATGATTCCCATGCCACGGTCCTTTCGCCCTCGGTGAGGATGGCCGACTCAGGGAGGCACATCTCAGGGATCGGGTGCGCATTCAAGACGCGGAGCAGGTCATCGGAATCCAAGCCGCGGGCGCCGGCCTCGTTCTGCGACAGCGCGATGAGCGCGTCGCGCGTCTGGAGACTCAGCAAATCGAGCGCAAGGCTCGCAGTTGCCTGCATTTCTGGGACGCTTTCCTTCACGGCCAGCTTGGGGGTATGAGCCATGACACCCGCGATTGCATCCGTCGCGGTTTGATATCTCGAAGACTCTGGTACGCGCTTCGGCCAGGTGCCGCCCAATTGCTGGGTGATCCAGTTATTCAGCGTGGCATTCTTGATCCAAAGCGAGGTTTGGTCGATGGAGTGGCACTGCGGCGCCAGCTGGCCCGTTGATGTGAGCAAGCCGGGAGTGGCGGTGGCGAAGAGGCATGTAATCTCGGGCGCGAATGCGGTGGCGGCGGGGCGCGCTGATGTGGGAGGGCCATACTGGGCGCGACGCACCCTGCGTGGACAGAATCCCTTGAACATGTCTGCTTTGGTGTCGCTGCAGGTAATAAATGGTGAGTGCCACTCGGCAGTCAAAGCGAAGAAAAAGGCTCACTCGAATTAGAATGGTCTTTGGTCGTTCCGGTAGCTAGCTAGCTTCAACTGTTTCTTCTTCTTTCAGTCGAAGCGCTCCTCGTGAATGGAGGGGGGTTTACGCCGTATGGTAGGCCGTTCGCAGCGCAATGAGGCGGGTGACACGACCGATGACACCGCCAGAAAGTCGCTGGAGAGAGAAAAGGAGCTCGCTGGTTTGCTGCGTAAACGGAACGCGGCCAACTAGAGTTCCACGGTAGAGGATGGTGGGAGTAAGTGGAATGGGAATTCGCTTCACGTGACCGCGCAGCTAACCTTTTTAAACCGTCGAACAATGAAAGAGAATGAAAGTCAACAATGTGGTGCACGATAACTGGTGGCTTTCTCGGCCACGAACTTCGCCGCAATCTGCTTGTTCTGATCTCTGTTCCGGACACTGCATGTTCGCCAAATTGTGTGTTCAAGTTACGTCCCGCTCCCAGAGGTTCAAATCCCTGCAAACCGTCAAATCAACAAAGGAGTCCACAAAGCACATATGTTTCTCCAGCAAATGTTAAAATCTCGGGACCGAACTATAGAGACCAGAGCTGTATTCTTCAGCCTCCCGAACTAATACGAAACAAAAATGTAGTCATCTATGATCTAGGACGAATGCAGACATCTAATTAAAAACATGATCAGTAATATTCTGCCCGCTATGCCTAATTCACCAATGCATGCGAGCTACGCTCCTTGATTGTGGTTTGTCAGTCTCGTGAAAGAAGAATATCAGTATAATGTCGCGCACTTGTCGTAAACTTATACGATCCGGACTGCGCCTCCCCAGGGTAAAATGCCTCCTGTGGAAGGACCCGCTGCTCGTATTGGTAAGAGTTGATCAGCGATAGCTCTATTTCTCTCCCTCTTTCCCTCTCGGCATTCTATGGTTGAACTTTGGTTGAACTCAACATCAACTTTGGTCGGTCTCGTTTGGTTTTTCCACCTGAAAAAGCAACACAACTCCTGGATCAAATTGGAGTCAATAAATTCTCGGGGTTACTGCAGCCTAGACAGTCCCTCTTCCTGAGCGAAAATGGTCCTCTGTAGGAAATCCTTGGCAATTGATAAGCCAGCCATCAACCGGGCGGTTTGAAGGCGGTGTTGAATCATGATGTCCGACGTGGCATCTCTTCTCCGGCTTCTCCTTGTCAGCGAACTACCATGAACTCGACGGAATCCTTTGTCTCCCTCCCCCCGGAGATCTGGATTTACATACAGCGACTGGCCACGTCTGAAACCTCTCCACTGAAGATGGCTTGCGCGGATCGGTTCCAGTATGTGGCCAGGGGCCTCGCTGACCCCCTCCAGGATTTTGAGGATTTCTTGCGGGTGAGCCTAGACATGCGCTGGCATTACATCGAGATCCTTACAGATAGCTGATTATCCTCTGTCCAGATTGCCTCTTCCTTTGTGCTCGTCTGCAGGCTCTGGAATAGCCTAGCCAACGAAATACTGTACGAGAACATCCGAGTCGATGACCGATTTCAAGCGCTCTATACTGCGCTGAAAAGGCCAGGCACAGCTCCCCTCGTTCGCAGTATCCGACTTTCGCCAACCCAATTCGATCACAACTATCAGATCCTCGCATTATGTCCTCAGGTGCAAATTGTCACCCAGCCAGACGATTTGGCGACTTCGATGGCATTACAGCTCCAGCTATCCAATTACCCGAGCCTACTACAAAGTGCTTTAGAGCCGGAATTACCGACCTTCCTCTCCCTTCGGCATATATTCTGCGCAGAGTTGTTGATAGATTCCCTTCTCTGGCGTAGAATTTTTCGGGCCTCGCCCAACCTGGAATATCTCTTTGTGTCCCGGTCGCCGAGCTCGACCATGCACGTTGATTCAATTGGCTTGCCCCCCATTACAAGCTTGAAACGACTAGGGTTTCCCCAGTTGGCGCGCCCGATGGCTTCAGTCCTCCTTCAAATGGATCTGCTGGGCCTTACTCGACTCCAGTGTTCTCCGTCGGATCTGTCTTTATTAGACTTCCCCACTCTCCCATCTCTCCATACACTCGAACTCTTCGGTTCTCGCTCCACCATTCTGTTCCCTGCCATCTTTTCGCGATGTCCGTGCCTTCGCGAGCTCTGTTACGATGTCTGGAACGACGTGTCTCCACCGCGAGAGGAGCACCCTTCTTTGTCCTGCATCCGCCTACATTCCGCAGTGAACGTCATCCGTGATTGGACCCCCATTGAGGAACACTTCGCGCTCTTCCTCACTCCCGATTTCGCCAGACTCAAGTGCTTTATACTATATGGGAGCTGGCACCGTGTCATTGGAGCTGCCCAATTTACCCGCTTCCGAGATGGCCTGCGCGAGCGGGGTTGCGAGCTGGAATTTCCAGAGGGCCATGTGTTGCATTGAAAACTGAGGCATGTTCGCTTTCATGCACCATGGTTTCCGGTCGCTGATTTCAACGCCTACAGGGTCAGGTTATATGTCTTTTCGCTTATATGCTAGCTCTCCCAGGATACCTTTTTCTCTGTTTCGGTCACTACACTTCCGGGCGTGCGTCGTTCATACGTCTATTTTGCCGCTTGTGGGCATAAAATATATGGTAAACCCATACCAATTATAACTGGTTGAAGGATGTAAACTGCAATAACGCCTGAACACCAGTGCAGGCCGTCAATCCCGAAACATACTCCTTCCACGCTGTGTCTGACACGAACGGAGCTGTCACTAATTCCGCGACGTTTAACCTTGCAAGGTGCACCTTCATGTCCGGCAGCGTGGCCAAGATGGCGTGATCCTCCCGGACACGCTGGTCAATGCGCAAGAAGCCGCCTCCAGATACCACACCGGGTCCTGACGCATTACTGCACACTCGTACATATCAAGAATCAGGTTCACTTTCTGCGCGTTGAACTCAGCGCTACGATGGCCGCCGATGTCGGCGAACATCTTGTTCACTACCATCAACCCGTGGGCGTGCCGCGCGTGAAGGCGTTGGGCATTTCGGAAAAAAGTGGAATGCATAGGGTGCGGAAACTGCCCTCAGCGACAGCCCTTTCGTGTCGTTCTGCGAGATAATCAGTCGACGTGCGACACTATAATCGGAAGCTGACGGAAACCAAGTCGAACTAAATCTGAACACGGTCACGTGGATCGCTGCATTTCGAAAATCACTGTGGCCACCTTCTGGTTACGGCGCGATGCTGCGGATATCATCTTCTCTCTCTCCTCTTGACGCTCCCAACGGAAATTGGAGGGAACAGCCTAAGCCAGATCGTTTTTGAGCAGTGTCCGAAGCATTTTTCGAATAAGCAGCGAGGTGTTTGTACAACGTCCAAATTCTCGAGGTATTTATGACGAACTTTCCACAGATTTTCAGTGCAAACTAGTCAAACGATTTGGGGGTGTTGGTTAATGGGCTGGATGGATGGGTACGCATTATCATTGTGGGTTATATTTTTGCCTTTGTTTGGAAGACCCAACAGTATTTTTTCTTCCAAGGGTCAATTGCACGCCTGCGGAGAACGAATGATGTCTCAGGATCAATCCTGGGCAACTGCGACTTCCTCGCTTCTGCGCAGCATTCCCTTGGCGTCCGGTATAAAAGGTGGGCCCGGTAACATTCTCCCCACTACCAAAAGCTCATGGCTCCCGTAAGCTTCTCCTTCATATCGCTAGCCTCGATACTCGGATGGGTGTTAGGCCTGCCGTCGACTGGAGCTCCGACGGTACAGCTGGGCTCAACCACACTCTACGGTGCTGCATATCCCCTCGGTCAAGAGTTTTTCGGTGGTGGGTTTTCCAAATCCTCGGTGAAGCGCACGGATGCTCAAGTCCCTGGCAGCCATTCCTTATGCCGAGCCACCCCTCTGGGATCTGAGATTCCGGCGGGCGATACTCAAGGAATCCCCGGGCGGAACTGAATTCAATGCGACGAGCTATGGCCCGGCGTGTCTGCAGCCAGCTGCTGTCCTTGGCGGGGTGCGTAAAACCATTTGCATCGCGCCTCTGTAGAGTCCGTTCTGAGTGTGGTTTCATCGTGCGTGCGTGGTTCAGGTCAGCCCGAGCTCCGAGGACTGCCTGACGATCAACGTATTCCGGCCGAGTGGGACGACAGAGGGCGACGATTTGCCTGTCATGGCATGGATTCACGGTGGAGGTTTCTACGGTGCGCTCAGTGATTAGGTCCAATAATGAGGCTAAAGCCGGAATTTTAGTGGGCGCGGCGTCAGCGTTCAATGGTAGCCACATTGTCGCGCAAAGCATTTCCCGCGTCAGTGTCTGATTATTTACGAGAGAGGGTTTCGTGAAGATCGACGACTGATTTTCTTGTTTATAGGACACTCCAGTTATCTACGTCAGCTTCCAATATCGCGTTGGTCCCCTTGGATTTCCGCCTGGCCAGGAAGCTGCGGATGCAGGTATCCTGAATCTTGGATTGAGGGACCAAATTACTGCACTAGAGTGGATTCAGTTGAATATTGGAGTATTTGGCGGGGACAAGGACAAGGTGCGCGGTTGTTAATTCATCGGAGCGGTTAAACATTTATCATGGCTCTGGGATTAAAGGTGACTGTGTTCGGAGAAAGTGCCGGTGCCATCTCCATCGCAATCCTCTTCTTGAACTCGGGTCTGGAAAAATTGGTTCGGGGCGCGGTACGTGCTTATGGGTATTCTCTTTCGACCTGGACTCAATTGCCGTATGCCAGATTCTTGAGTCTGGCTCTGCCACGACGGCTGTGATCTTCAACGCGACCCGGAACCAGGCCAATTGGGACAATTTCGTAAACGAGATCCCCGAATGCGCATCCTCTCTGGACGACTCTACTTCCCTCGACTGCCTGCGCACCGCGAACGGAAGCAGCTTCATAGACGCCATCACTGTGTCCTCACTGGAGGGGATCGGATTTATTCCCTGGGCGCTCATTCTTGACGGTCGCAAAGGACTGATTCCTGACTTGCCCTCGAAATTACTCTCGGCCGGCAAATTCGCGCACGTGCCGTTCATTACTGGAGCCAACCTCGACGAAGGTCGTATTACCCCTCTTGAGTATCGCTTCACTCGACTAATCTACTGTGCGGCCCAGGCACCGCGTTTGCCTCCACGGGGGTCAACTCTACCAAGGAGATCGTGGATACTCTGACGGCCAACTACTAGTATGAGGTCTTCGGCAAGACCGACGGCGAATTACCTGGTGTTATCAACGGTATCCTAAACCTGTATCCCAATATTCCTGCACTTGGAGCGCCCTACAATACCGGCGATGAAACGTTTGGTTTTGATCCCCAATTCAAACGGTTATCTGCCATCTGTGAGGCCAATACACACTTTCCTCGCACTATCGCTGATTAGCTTTCATTGTGCTAATCCCCTAGTGGGCGATCTCGCCTTCCATGAGCCACGCCGCTCTTTCTCCCAGGCCGCTAGCTGTTCGGGGTTGAAATCTTTTGGGTATTTGTTCACCGACAAGGCCCCTGCCATCACGTCAATTTTTCCTACTTACCAAGGAGGTCAGTATCGACCTCTATTTATGCCACCGTCTCATCTGACTCGCTATCAAGCTACCCACGGCACAGAGGTGGTGTATGTGTACGGGTGGCTCCCTGGGAATACCCTCTCAACCCAGATTGTGGACTACTGGCTCTCCTTCGTGACGAGTCTAGATCCAAACGATGGAATTGGCAGTGAACGTATGTGCATCTTGACTCAGTAGTTCGTTCTCTATTCATTCCCGCGATACAGGCCCGGAATGGCCCGAGTATGCTCTTGAGAATCCGCTCGTGATGCATCTGAATGCGACAAATCTGACCGCAATCGCGGTGAGTCTAGATTTTCTGTATCTCTCTGGGTGAAGGCCTTTAATTCATGTTACGCAGGATACCTATCGGTCCCAGCATATGGATTTTATAGCTGAACATTCTTCTCTGTTCCGCCGTTAAAGAGAACGGCAACATTAGGATACGAATTAAATAATACGGACCACTTCGATCCTGTTCGGAGCCTTCCAATATACCCTCCTTTGGCTTGAGCTCGTCAATTTGTTGTCCTCTTAGGCGCAGATAATTCTAAAATATGCTCTGTTCATAATGGAATCGGCCCAACCGTGAGAACTTCTCGAATCCAAAGTGGTTCACGATCGAGCTTAGCGGAGTGGGTGATGCATTGGTGGGATAAGGCGGAAGCTTACTCAGCCTCCTCCAGTTGCTGCCGGCAGCTACTCCCTCCATCAGACTTTTGACAGATTGCTTGTCATCCTTGTTTGACCTTGTACAAGGTCAAACAAGGCCAACAAGGTCGAAAGGTACAAACGAAGATGATATATTCACAAGGTCAATATTTTCCCCAATTTTTTTTTTTCAAGGATTGTCTTGGACATCACTCGCAATCTCCTTGAGGGTGTTTTTTGACATTTTTCCTGGTGGGACCTTGTGAGCTTGCTCACAAGCTCACAAGGCCAACAAGGTCGCAAGATTTTTGTCAAAAGGCTGATGTCGATCCAACTCGCCGCCGCTGTATCCCTCGACATATATATTTACTGCCCCAAGCAACACTGGGACTCGCATAAAGGGCTTGCCGAGAATGATGAATCGCCACACGTTTTTTCTTCTTGTTGTTTTGGTGCGCAATAGTCGTTACTACACCTACGCCGTTTACCGAGAATCCAGCTGAAAATCTTCGAAGAAGCTCTTCAGCACACGTTTCGGGTATCCGCTCGGGCAAGTATCCTTTGTCGGAAATTTTCCTAATAGGAATCATACGTTTCCATTTCAGCTATCCGCCATGACAGGGAAACACGCCTGCCTTGCCGGAGGTATTCGGCGCCAGTGTAGATGTCGCCAGCAGCCATAGACGCAGGGTTAACCTTGAGCCGACAGCCCGCAACACCACCTCAAGCATGATTCTTTCCAGAGATAGCGCCCATCGGCACCAGTCCAGAATTAATTCGAACTCCGAAGTCGCCGTGGTTCTTGCGTGGTTCGCAAATAAGCTCATTACAAAGAATCTCCTCATGAGAAGTCCAGAGATGGACAGGAAAGGATAAAGTACTAACGGGGAACCGGTGGATGAAGGCTCTTCGACTCCTTCTTTGAAGAAAATCTCCGCGATTGTGCGTTGACAACTTGCCAAATGGGGGCTGGGGGGATCGCCAGCGGGCCGCCTCGGTGCGCGCGCGAAGGAGAATCTAGGGCGCAGTTACGAGAGTCGTGTATGGTTGGTCTGGCCGCTATTTTACGACATGGCAGGAGTGGGAATTGAAGAGGAAGGAAAGGATCGTCGATCATATTTGGTTCGCGCCATCAATATGTGCAGACACGTGCAAGCATCGCGCCTTCTTTCCTTCAACTTCTGGGTACATTGGCCGGTGCGCCCTCCGAGAAATCTGCACGGAAGGTTTCCGTTGACGGTGAGTCCAAAATACGTACTTTTTTCCATCATCTATTCTGTCCCGCAAACAAAACGCGCTCTGCGGCCAGTGTCAGTCGAAGAAATTAACAGATTGTGGCGTTCCTTGGCTCGTTGACCATCACCATTTTTTTTCCCGCGATACAGATACGAGCGCATACTTCTCGTTCCACTACCCAGACTGGTCGCATGGCACCTTCTTCCGACGCCCTCCTCGAAAGATCATTGGTCTACCCAACACGCGGCGGGCGCGCGAAAATTTTTCCTTGAAGCTTCGTCTTTCTTTCAAGTGATCACCAACGTGACCGGATGTTCAAGTTTCATCTCAAGGCCTTATCTTAAATCGTGGGCTCATCTGCCTCTGTCTACTCAGCTGGGTAGGGCACTTGACTCTACTTGACTTTCGCGTTGGCTCATCTACCCTGGGGTAGATTCTCATGTCTTCGCGAGCTAACGTCCGAGTTCGCAGTGTTGCACCTCCGATTTGAAGTGAACGTAATTCCTCTGTCAACATATGCGCTGCCAAGCCGCCATTGACAATAACCCCGCCCAGTCCGCCCCGCACAATCACCCACTAGCCCCGCCGCGCAATACATAAAAAACGCAACATCAAGTCAGGCGGTGGGGGTTGTAATCGCGATGATAGCTGCGACGCGCATCACCACGGTGACCGTGTCGGGTGAGCAGCCCAATGACTTTAGCCCCACAGCTGATCTACCAGTGTGATCCAGGCACCTCGTCACCTGCGATAAGGCGCGCAGCGTATAAAGCCTAGGGCACCTGGTGCACGGATTTCTTTTCTCTTCCTCACTTCTTCCCCCCGCACACGTAACCTGCCCGCCCGCCCGCCGCGCTGCGTCCGCGCCCTCCCCCCATGCACATGGACACGTCGCTGCGCCGCGCTTCCGCCGGGGCCAATCACAGCGCCGCAATAATCGCATAATTCGACGAACAATAGTGGCACGTATGCCTTCCGTGGATTGTGTTCACATCTGCTTCCGCCTTCACTGCGTCCCAACGCCATCGCCCGCGTCGTCTCCCAGGCTGCCACGCCAGCTGCTCGACGGCTAATCCGTTCTCGCGCTTGGTGTCCGGGGTCCCCTCGGCCGCGGTAGGCAAATCACATCGCCGCGCGGTGGGGTAACGCGGGGCGTTACGCGGCGCCCGTGCGGGGCGGGGGGTGTGGGGTGAAAGTTTCGGGAAATGGAAATAGGGTTGCATGGAGATGAGGGGAAAATAATGATGATTTTATTTTTTCGGTGAGTTCCGACTTTGCTCGGGTGCAGTCCTCCTCCTCCTCCCTAATTCGCTCGATATTGTTTGTCCTCCGCTGGCAGTAGTACTTGCCCTAGCCGTGCTCGGTACGAGACATACACTGCGAGATCCTGCCGCCGGCTTCGTCCGCCAATCGCAGCCGGCGTCCGACCATCTCGAGATCCGCGCGTCCCGAACGTCCATCAGACGTCGGAGATATGATACCGCGGTCTCCCAAAGCGGCGTGGCGCCCCCATCGATTACGCCTAGCGCCCGGTGCGTCGTTGGTATTAGGCTGTTTGGCTCGTGCGCTAATTTTGTAGCGGCGCCGGCGCCACCCGCCGTCCGTCGGGATCCCGCGACCGTGTCTGGGCACGCGGTGTGGTTTTGGTATGCAGGCTCGGTCCCGCTGTGTCCATCCATCCATCCATCCACTCCCACTCCCACTCCACGCCACGCCACCAGCTTCGCGTTCATGGCATATCCATCTGTGTCTGCGTCTGCACCCCTTACATTCTTTCCCTTCCATTCCGCGGTGATGAGATGCATATTCCCCCGCACCCCCTTGCCCCCAATCTCCCCACGCTCACGCGCGCCCTATCCCCCGACTCCATTTGGGCCTGCCCCCTATCTCTCCTCCCTCACCCCTACCCCACGCTTCATTCATGTTCCCCATATTTTTTTATTTCACATCCCCCGATCTCGTTCCATTGCATCATCGCGGGGTACAATGAAATGTCTCACCCCACGTTTACCCCAGACCAGCAGACCCGCCCGTCTGTCAGCGTCACTCTGTCTCAGTTTCACCGCATCGTATCTCAATCTCACCATCTCGCCTGCGCGGTTGTTGCGATGGTGCCTTGGTGCTTTGGCTCGATCGCCGGCGACCTGATAGATTCGCGCGGCTTCTTGTGGCTTGCCGCTGGGACCATCACAACATCAGCCTGCGACAGGATTGGCCCAGGATTGGATTTGGATTGGGTTGCGACGCACATGGTCGCGCTGCCTGCATGTGTTTGCCGTCGGGCTTGTCGGCGCGTCGAACGCGCTTCCTAATCCTAATCCACGGCCGAATCCGAATTCGAATTCGAGGATCTGCGCTACAGTCCGTTTTACCGATGGGCGTACAGGTGTTTGCGGGTACACAGCCAGTGCGCTATGCGGCGTTCGAATTCTAATTTGTTCAAGCTTTGTACGGCGCGCGGTATTCAACATGCTAGGTTCGGCGCTTTCGGCTTTCTCTTCATTTCCGTTAGTCACCTAATGTGGGCGCGACGGCATCCCGTTCCTGTTTTTGTTCTCGTTGGTGCTTTCGACATTCGAATCGTTCTGAGTCTTCTGCCGCTGCCGCCGCCGTTCACCTCGGACTGTCGATTAGCTTCGCTGGTGCTTGCTTACGGAGACTGGCGCCTCTTTGTGCCGCGCGCCACTTGGACAGCAGTTCTGCGCGGTAGATGCTCCTTTCAGTGAACTTCGACGACAGGACCGCGCGTTTGCTTGGCTTGCTCGAACCGGATATATGTCCTCCGAGGATCTCAGACTTCCTCTGCACTGCGTCATCGACAACTCCCGTTCCCGCCCTCCGGCTGCTTTCCCTGTTGATTGGCAACCGCGCTAGATGCAGTAGCATTACTCGAACGAAAGCGGTGTTTCGGCATCGGCATCCACCTTCGAAGACTCCAAGAAGCAACGAGTAGACGCCGACGTACCCCCGCCGGAGCCGCTATGTTTTTCCGTGCCTGCCTTTTAAGAGCGTCGGCTTCCCAGCCCATACCACTTGGCTCCTCTTGCTGTTCTGCCGCTGGTGTCACTCCTATTATCAGACCGCTCTAGCATTATCGATATCCCGCTAATGTTCCCACTCCTCCCACTCCTCCCGCTCTGGTCTCCGTTTGCGTCGCGTCTTGCTGTGGTCCGCGGCTCGGTGTATGTACATACACGGATTATTATGTGGGTCGCCGAATATCAATCTTTTTTCGCTCCATTTTACATGCGATGTCATTTGCTCCCGCGAGACGTGTACACGTTGGCGAGCTGGAAGTAAGGCTTTTCCCGAGTGGGATATTCGTCAATCGCTCGCTACACATGACATTCGTAGATCGCTCGCTACTTGTGAGACGCGTGAATCGTGAGTTCGGTTGATAGGGGACGCATGCGTGGGTTCAAACAACTTGGAAGTAGGTGTGACAACTTGGAAGTAGTGTGTGGAAGAGGAACTCCCGCGCGCTGTCGCATCCTGTCGCACGACGTCATGGCGTGGGCGTGGGCGTGGGTGTGGGCGTCGTGCGCTGTTTTTTCATGTATTGTGGGCGTTTCGATCGAGGGCCAGATTGGATCAAGAGATTATCTTTGTGGGTGCCGTAATTGAATGGTTAAAATTGGGAGGGGTATTAGGGGGCAGTCCTGGGGATTTCGATGTGCGTGTTTGTACGGGAAGTAAGTAGGTAAAGCTTTTTGAACCCGAGTCTAAGATTGAACATTGAACAAACCATGCGTATTCAAGGGCGCGGATCACGTTGGGTTTTATATGTTCAGTTCAAGTCGGGCGGCCATTTCAGGTTTTTGGAATGCGGGATATGCTAATGGCGCCGTAAGTACTTCCGTTAATCGTATAGTACTGCAGCTGGGACACGCACGGCGCGAACGAACGATCCTCTCTTGAGCGCGCGGATTCGGCGTCGGATCGTGCCCCTGGCATGGCATGGCATGGCATGGGTATCTGTACAGCAGTAAAGTATATACCCGCAAACGCCGTGACGGGCGACAGCGTATGCCGTTATTAACTTACGCATTCCATGTGCTCTCGATCCCTCGTTCATTTCGGTGGCAGGTGAAAGTCGCGTAAGGAGTACTGCGGTTCGATAGACCGAGGGCACGCGTGTCGTAAGCGTCAAGCGCGCGCTTGATAAGTGCAAAATACAAAATACAAAATACAACCTTTCAGCCACTTGGGGTTGTGGGGCTTCCAGTGATTCGAGGGCAGTTTACTTGACTGATTTATTTTGGTGGCGCGCAGATAGCGCACCTCCGTATTATGATATGCCGGACGATTTATGTGGAATTCATCCGCCGAACGGCCTTTCGGGGTGGGTGTTACGATATGATGAAATGAATGCCTGTGGACGCGGCTGAGAGATAACCGCGTCGGCCATCGCGCCGCGCCGGTTCGAGAACTTCATTTCATTTCATTGTATTCTATTATATCTAATTTGTTGGCGCGCACGGCGTCTTCGGGTGGATGATAACTGTGGGCGCAGGAAGATATGATCTGCGGTTGGCTGCTGTATCGTGCATCAGTACATCGTGCATCGTGCATCATGTATGCTTGTCCTTGTACTGCCCCGGGCGGGCAGACAGGCACGCTTCGCGTGCGACTATGAGAAGAGAGCAGAATATATAATCTACCGCACATCCGTATGCCGAACGATTTAGATTTATGTTCTCATATGCTGAACGGCGTTTCGGGGTGGGTGTTACGATGTGATATGAGAATGCGTCTGTCTGTGGGCACAGCGGCCATCGTGCCCGCCGGTTCGAGAGCCTGATTTCATTTCATTGCATTGTGTTGTAAGTTATCTAATTTGTTGGCCCCTATTAAGTGGTGTAATGCCGCACGGCGTCTTCGGGTGGATGAGAACTTGATATCAGTGGCCTGGGGAGCAGAGATACAGCTTTCACATCATCATTCATCCATCGTGCGGCATGCCTAGATAAGACAGGGGTCTCCGTCCCCGACGTCATTTGTCTTTGTATCTTTGTCGTCGTGCGTGTTCGTATCGTGGCTTGAAAGCTTCCACGACCGCCCACCGGGTCCCCTTGACGTTATTGATTGGCGGGCTCCTGGGATAGGGGTATCGTCCCGGAATTCGACCCTCCGCCCCTGCTGCACGCTGCCCTGTGCAAATTAGGGCCTTTCTTCCCCGTAAGCTAAGCGGATGTGTCGAGTCCAGGGCCTGTGCTACGTATGTTAGGTGAGCGATCTTTGAGGCCTCGGCTGTGGTATGATCAGATCTTCAACGCGAGTTGAAGTTAACCAGTCGACCACGTGACGAAGGTTCAACTTCCTCCGAACACTTGGCTGTCGTTTATTTATTTATTTACTCACTTCATTCGAGGGGCACGGGTGTCGTTGATCTCCCAGATAGACTTAGAGGCGTAGGTATGTAGATGTGGCGCCGAACTTGATGGGATTCTTTTATGGCATTCGTTAAAAGGTCCCGCAGGAAATGCCGAACGCGGCGTCTTATGAGCCCACGATAAAGCCGCCGGACAGACGAATGACGCAGGTCCTGGAGGGGGGTGTCCGAGTCGGTCTTGTGGCGCTGCGTTCTTCCGCGCGCTGCACCTGTACCGCACATAAATTTAAATCAAGACGCGGGGTCCTACTGGTGTCTAGATGTGTGTGTGTGGCCGAACGCCCCGCCGGCACCTTCGATGTTCGGTTTTCGTTGTTTGGTGGTTGGTGTTTGGTGGTTGGGTGGATGGGATGGAATGGTGTGGTACGCAATACTTGTATGGATTTGGAAAGATGTAATAGAGCCAGAATTTCATAGAGGTCATGGCTGCATTCAGTTCTCACAAATATTTCCAGTTCAGACTGATTGCACATTGTCCCAAAGTAAGTATAAGTACCATAGACTGAGTTATATGAAATTCTGGCTCTATGGCATCTTTCCAAATCCACACAAGTATTGCGTCTCACAAAACCAGGCCGTTTGAACAAGTCCTGAGCTTGCTAGATGGCATTCAACCCCAAAACCAAGTTCATCCACCATACAATAGTTTATTTCTATCACTAATTCCGCGTGAATTAGCCTAGAAAATCTAGCCGATTTTCAAGCAAAATTGGCCGAGCTATGGGTAATTCTTTGAAAGCATCCCAAATAGTGGTAGGGGCGGTCTGGTATGAGGGAAGAAGGCAGGCTCCGATATTGTTACATAGTAGCGATGCGGCTAGAGCGTGCCGAGGCGGGCACGGCGAGGCGGGATCTTGAAATTATGCGTAGCTGAACATCGACATCGCTATCGACATCGTATGTATCTAGCTGAATACACGCTGGAATAGCAAGTCGTATATATGGGGCCGCAGCTCAATTATAACTTTTTCGCGGAAGCCAATTACAAATCGAACGGGCGCTCGATGGACACATATGTACATAAATACATTCGCTCGATGGATACATATACATCCATTCTGGGAAGTGGCGCTGCGCTCTTCGGCGCGCCGTCCCGCACATGCATAAATAAATACTTCAAACGGGCTTACCTGTGTCCGACCCCGCCGGCGTGTTCGGTGGTCGGCTTGCTCGTTATTGTTATAGCCGCTTAATGATTATTATGGGCGAAGGGATGAATGGGACGATGCGGTGCGCAGACGCAGAGCCCCATATCGGGAGTCCGTCCCTGGCGGACTCGGAGCGCGTGTGCACGCTCAAAATAATACGATGTGATGCGCTGCGATTGTGAGTGTGACTTCTGTGGGTATGGCCATGGGGCTGTCCTGCCTATATACGTAGCGTGGTTGAAATCCGGGTGGCGGATTCCCCGCCCTCTGCCGTGACTTCAGAGAGCCCGGGAGATGAAGATGAACGGTGCCGATGCACAAGGGCGGGAGGACGGGTCGGAGCGAAGAAGCAGATTCAGACCTCGCAGTCGCGTGCCCCGCTCGATTGCGGGTGCATTTCGAACTTGGACGTGCGTGCGATACGATACTGGACCCTGAGAGTGTCCGTCCCGCGTCCTCGTATCGCCTCGATATTCTATCGCAGCCCACGGCAAGCGCACGCCCCATTCAAACCAAGCAATGCAGTGCGCGGCCGGGGTCGAGAGAATATCAACCTCGCGGGTGTAGATTCGGAGTTCACACAAAGTTTCAACCAGAGCACCACGTGATGCGCTCCGTCTAAACTAAACGAAACTATGCTATGCTTGGTGAATGCGAGTTCGACGTACGCCGCTGACGGAGTCGTGTGCGTAGGACTGATAAGCATAAGCAAGACCTGCCGCACGGGGCCCTGGTGGCGCTGGGGCAGGTGGGGGCTTTGTTGTATTTTTGTCAAACGGTGTAACGAGCTCCGGTGTCTGCTGGTGCTGGTGCGGGTTGGGACGCGGCCAGCCAGTGGATGGATGGATGGATTCTACGCAGGCTGTCTGTCTCCAACAAAAAACAGCATTCACAGCGAGATAGTTCTGCTGTCCTCCCCCTCCCCCTGTCGGGCCCGCGTGGTCCGATACGCAGCCGTATTCACATGTTCGACTTTATTGGTTGGGCGTCGGGGGAGGGGAATACTTGGAACGCCGGGCCGACGTGCGTAGAGAAGGAGTTTAGGCGGGGTGTGGCCAATCGCGAGAGATCAGCGCGAGAAATGGGCAGAGGTGGCTGTTTGGACGCCGTCGCTGAGATTGTGCAACCCAATCGGAATTAGCATGTGCATGAGACTAGGTTTGAACGCCGGGTTCAACTCGCTTGGGTACATAATCCGCGTCGAATCGGGAGGGGATCAAAGCAAGATATGGCAAGTCAGGCGAGATAACCCCGATGTCGAGAGAGCCTGTTTTTGTTCTGCGGACGCGTACCTTGGAGTAAAGGTGGTAGGTATCTCGGGCGGGGTGCGGTCCGGTAGGGGCCGGTGCAGTTCAGGTTCAGGGTAGAATACCGTAGATATGGATCTGAATCGCGTTGTTTAGATCCGAGTCCGCGACCGAGTCGGTATTCCCGCGAGCATACTACGACGAACAGGGGCTCTCAGCGGAACGGATGCCGCTAAGTCCGTGATGAGGCGACCCCAGACTCGTAAGCTTTTGCGCATCTGTGGGGAAAACGTGGTAGATCTGATCAGGCGGGACCCCAGACGCAGGTGACGTGACGTGATGGTGATTTGATTGGCATTCCCCAAGCGGAGTTTTAATGTGAAAGGGGATTGGGGCCCCGGCTATATCAGCGATTTTGATGGGAGTCGGACTGTGATCTTGGATTCTCGATTGGATACAAATCCTTTGCTTGTGCACGCCCATGTCTGCTTTCGCGCTCGAAGCCAGCTCGCCCGCGTACAAGCCTGTCCGCCAGGAGGGCTTCCACCTCCCGTCTCCGCCCCCGCACACCACCGACACCCCGCCCCCGCTCAACCACCCCCACCCCGACGCCCACAACCTCTTCCTCACGGGCGGCATGGGCCACGGCTTCCACGGCGCAGGCGGCGGCATGGACTTCAACGACGAGCTCGCGAGTCTCATCAACCCGCAGAGCAACGAGCGCAGCACGCAGAGCCCCAGCGGCTTCGACGCCGGCAAGGGCGGCAATGGCGCATTCGATAATGGCAACGGCGGCGAGTATAGGCCGCCGCCGCACACCCACAACATCTTCGACATCAGTGCGCCGCATGCGCACCACCACCAGGCGCAGCATCACCACGGCTCGGCTTCCTCCACCGGCTCCTCCTTCCCTGCGCACTTTTCCCTCCCCTCCTCCAACAACAACAATAATAACAACAACAACTCAAACAACGGGAATAACAATGGCAGCGGGGCAAGCAACGGCGGGGGGAGCAGCCCGGGGAGCCTCGCGGACGGCGCGCCCCCGTACCACTTCAACAGCACGCTCCCCGCGCTGAACAGCAGCATGCGCTACGACCCGCACCCGCACCCCCACGCGCACGCCGGGTACATGCCCTCGCCCTCCTCCTTCCGCTCCCCGTCCCCGCATGGGCACGCAAGTCGGAGCAGGAGCCGCAGCCGGCCGCCGTCGGCGCATCTGGCGTGTGCGTCTATCTCCCCTTCTCACGTTTGTCTGCGCATTGATTTATTTTTTATTTTATTTTATAGCGACGCCCGCAGGCGGCCCCACGCGCACGACGCGCGCGCGCCGGAACGGCTCGCTCAGCAGCACCAGCCCGCCCCCGCGCCCCGTCCCCCAGGCCATCGTCATCCCCGGCTCCCATGGTGCGTTCCTCTTTTTCTCACTTCCTACCTTTGCGCTCCCTTTGCGTTCCTCCACTCCTTCCCCTTCCCTCCTCTTCTTCGAGTGGGGAAGTCCTCCTCCTGCTCGAGTTTTCCCTCCTCGAGGAGTCGTGCTGAGGAGTTCCACTCCTCTCTTCCTCCCTTTTCTCTTCTTGTGATGCGGAGTAAGACAGGATACTAACACAACCGCACCGCAGGCCAAAACCGCGGCTCGCCCTACTGGTTCGGCGTCAACGGGTGCGTTTTTGCCTTTTTCTTTCTTGCCTTCTTGCCTTCCCTTCGCTTTCTTTTATTTTATTTTTCTTTTAATTTTTCGTCTTTCGTCTTGCGTTTTTCGAATTTCGTCTTCCTTTCGCGCCGACGTCGTTTCGTGGCGGGGTGACGTCCCCACCGACGTGCGTCTTCCCCGAGCCAGGGAGGCGCCGGGACGGTGGAGGCGCGGGACTCGAGGCGCGGGCCTCGGCGGAGTGGGGCCCTTCCCCTTCCCCTTCCTCGTCCCCGTCTTTACCCCGCCTGCCCGCATGCTCAACTACGTGCCGGGGAGGTGCCGGGCGGTGGCGGACCGTGGGCGTGTGGTGGAGGCGCGGTGCCGCTTGCTCCGCGCGTCATTTTCGCCGCCTGAAGCGCACGTGCGCGGGGCTGGAACGCGTGGGGCCTGGCCTTTTTTTGCCTGGCTGGCTTCTTTGCTTCTCTTGTCGGCGCGCGGGGGCGGGGCGCGGGGCGCGGGTGGTGTGGTGTGGGGCGGCGGAGCGCGTCGTAGTCCCTTCGTTTCGTCTTTGCGTTTTTTCTTTGTGGAAGGCGTCCTTGTCGTACTCTAGCCCTTGATTGGCGTCCCTCCCCCTCGCGTTTTCGTCTTCCTCTCCATCTCCCCTCCTCCTCCTTCTCCTTCCACAGACACTAACCCTCCCCCCCCAGCGACCAAGCCTACCCGCACGCCACACCCGACTCGCTCCCCTCCCTAACCTCGCTCCCCTCCCTCCCCTCGCTCAACTCCCTGCACTCCCCGCACCTCGGCTCGCTCAACTCCCCGCACTCGCTCCACAGCCCGCACGTCGGCTCCCCGCACAACCTCGGCAGCCCGCACGGGCTCAACAGCCTGCACGGGATGTACGGGGGTGCCAATGGGAGCAGCAACGGCGGCGCGTACGGGAGCCCGGTGGAGGCGAAGTTCGGGGGGATGGGCTTGGGGGGCGTGGGGGGGATTGGGGGGGGCGGGGGCGGGGGGATGGGGATGGGGATGGGCGGGAGCTTGGGCGGGATGGGCGGGATGGGCGGGATGGGCGGGATGGGGATGGGGATGGGCGGGATTGGTGAGTGCTGTTTTTTTTTCGGCTCGCGAGATTATATGCTTCGTTTCTCTCTTTCCGATCTTCCTTTGGTCTTTTTCGACGTCCCTCTTTTCGACGTCCCTCTGTTCCACGTCCGCTTCGCCTTCCGGGTCTGGCCTGCACGGTCTGGCCTGCACGGCTTGCGGCGTCGCTTCGCTTCGCGATGCGTCTGTGCAGTTGGCCGGTTGGCCGGTTGTTGACTTGTCGACATGTCGACATGCTGCGTCCCTCCTCTCCCTACTCCTGCGTCTAGACCCTTTCCTTCCTTCCCTTCCCTTTCCGCCTCCGTCCTAGAGACGACGACGTCTCCACTCGCTCGCCTCCTTCTCTCTCGCCCCCTCCGCATCGCATTGCGTCCTTCCACGTCTTCATTGCTCTCAATCGACCTATCCGCCCTCCTTTACCTTCTCCCTCCTTCTCCTTTCCCTCATGCCAACGCTATACCCGCATACCCAACCCTGACGCTAACCACACCCCACAGGCCTCCCCGCGTCCCTCGGCTCCGTCAACGGCTCCATCAACGGCAACGGCGTGAGCGCCAACGGGAACGGGAGCAGCACCAATGGGAGCGGGGCGGGGGAGGGGAAGGGTGGTGAGTCTGTTTCTTTGACTTGATGGGAGGGGCGGTTTTGTGGAGGGAGCGGGGAGGGCAGGAGAGAAGAGGAGGCGTCGGCCCTCCTGCTTGCCTTCCACGCCGCCCGGCGAGTGGAGTAGGAGGAGCGGGAGAAGCGGGGGGAGGGAAGTGTCGTCGCCCTTCTCGCGCGCTCACACCTCCGACGCACCTTGCCCGTTTCCCCTCTTCCCTTCGTTTATCCCCTCCTTCCCCTTCCCCTTCTTATCTTCTCATCTTCTCGTTATCTCTGTGACGCTGAACGCTTACCACCCCTTTCCCCAACAGACTCCAAAGCCACGCTCCTCGCGCACGAGAAGCGCCGCCGCCGGCGCGAGAGCCACAACGCCGTCGAGCGCCGCCGGCGCGACAACATCAACGAGAAGATCAGTGAACTTGCGACGCTGATTCCCGAGTGTCTTTTGGAGGGGGGCGGTGAGTCTCTTTCGTCCTGTTGGTTGAGGTGCCTACGGCGCGGAGAGAGGGATGACGGGGAGGAAGCCAAGGGGAGAGACCTGACGGGTCTGTCCCATGGAGGAGACGCTGCAGAGAGGGGCCAGTATCCGGTCCCGGCGCGTGGAGGTGTCTGGACGCCCGGTGGTGGAGGCGTCTACAGGGGAGTGGGGCGTCGGAGTAGGAGAGGCGCGGCGGGGCGGGGCGTCGAGGAAGGCGCGGACGCAAGATGGAGGCGTCGAGCGTCGAGATGGGGCGTTCTCGACACAAGGGTGTCAAGCTGTGGGCAGGACGCGGCAGGGCGTCTGCCGCGCACGAAGGGGGCGTCTGCGCCGGATGAGGCGCAGGATGGAGCGGGGTGAAGCGAGACGGCGCCAGACGCGAGTGGGGGGCGAAGGAGGGGGGCTACGGCGTGGGCAGGGCCTGTCGCTGGCCCTGCGGGACGCGCGACGAGGAGGCTTTAGACGACGCATCGAGTCTCGTTCTTCCCACCCTTCCTTCCTTCTTATCCCACCCTCTTCCCTGTCCAAAACCCATACTTGCTTACTAATCCATTCCTCCGCAGCCCAAACCTCGGCGCAGGGCCAGTCGCCCGGGTCGCCGGACGACGCGCTGCTGTCGCCCACGACGGGTGGGGCCGGGGCGGGAGATTGGCCGCTTGTGTTGCCTGGTGAGTCTCGTGCTCTTACTTGAGGGGGAGGTCCGCTCGTGTATGGACGAAAGAAAGGAGGGAGGAGAAACGAGTGGCACGACTCTCTTCGTCCTCTGCTGCTTCCTCGACGCGAAAGGCGGCGCCAGAGGAGCACGCCCCCAGCGATATACGCACTGCATGCTAATCCACGTTACAGGCGCCAAGAAGGAGGCGGCGGACGACGACGGCAAGGAGGGCGGCAAGGAGGGCGCGGTGGTCAAGGCGAACAAGGGGATGATATTGCGGAAGAGTGTCGAATATATTCGGTGCGTTTGCGTTTATGTACTCCCCTGGTCCCTTCCCTTCCCGTTTCCCGCTTCCACAACGTGTTCTGGCACGCCATGAACGTGTTCGCGCGCCTGCCATCCTCTCCCCTTCCCTGCCGCCGCCAAGCAACTCATCCGCTGACACACGCCCACAGATACCTCCAACAGCTCGTTACGGCGCAAGGCGCGCGCAACCGCGAGCTCGAGGAGCAGCTCAAGGGCTTCCGCGGGTCGAGCGGCAGCGCGTCGCCGCCGCCTGCGCCGGCCTTCGACCCGGGGGTGTGGGCGCTCGCGAGCATGCCCGAGGACGACGAGCCGGGCCTCGGCGGGATGGGCATGGACGTCGACGAGCGGGAGGGCGAGGCGAAGCGCGGGCGGCGGGCGAAGCGCGAGGAGGGGAAGGCGCTCGTGGGAGGGGAGGGCGGGAAGCGCAAGGGGAAGAAGGCGAAGGAGGAGGAGGCGGAGGCGCAGGGCGTTGAAGGGATGGGTGTGGGCGGGGTCGAGGGGGACGATGGGAGCGAGCTGAGTGAGGATGGGATGGATGTGTAGGGGCGGTGTGTCCGCCCTCCCCGGTGGGTGTGGGGAGAAAAAGCGGGAAGGATCCCGCCATACACGCCGCGCCGCGCCCGCCCGTTGCTTCATTTTATCCTCCTCGCTCACGACACGACACGCCCACGACGCCACCCCCGCCTCGCCTCGCCTTTCCACCCTTCCTCGCTTGTCCGCCGGCCAGCGGGAGCCTCTATGCCCGCGCACGGTCCATCCACCCCGCACTCCACCACCCATCTTGCTCCCAACCCACTCGAATCAAAGAAAAATGTATATGACCCATCCATCCGCCATCCATTCGCTTGTATCTTCTACCTCTGTCCGTCTTATCCTCCCGCTACGCCTACTCACGCCCACCCTCCTTACGCTTACGCCCTGTCTTACTTATCTGCTGTGTACAACTGACAAAAGTCTCGGAATACCTGCTGTGTATGATACTCTACTACTGGTTGGCTGATATGATTTTCCGCTAGCGCTACTTCGTTACTATTTACTTCCGTACTACTTGTTCTTGGTTGATTGATTATTGGGCCAGGGCTGTCCTTCGTATGTAGTAATCGTAATTTCGTGCCAGCCGGAGAGTATTTGGGTGTGCCAGTGTGCTTTCATCTCAATCTGTCTATCATGCAGAATATCTACGTAAATCTGGAGGTAGTAATGGTGCGCTCCATCTATCATGCATGCACAATGTCTGGAGGTATTATTGCCAGCGCTACGCTACGAACAGATAAATGACACGGTGGCGTCTGCGCCCGAAGACCGCGCACAAAAAAGGCAGACACAATAAACAAACGCAGGGCCTTCTCCCGGGTGGGAAGTGGAGCGGTGCATGCGCTGCGCGTTCCCATCGCCTCCGGATGGAAGTCGCGCGCCATGTGCTGCCCGATGCCCGCGCGAGATGCGAGCCGAGGCGTTGCGAGGTTGCTGAGTTCGCTGGATTTTAGACTTCCGAAACAAAGGAGATCTGCGCGCGCCGACGCCGGGGTCGGGAGCTTTAGCTCGCCTTGTCGCGATGATCGTTTGCGGCTCGGGAATCGTTTCGGGCTCGACCCGACGGTCGCGAGATTAAATGATTTGGCCGTCGCGCAACAGTGCGAGGCGTTTGTTTTCCGCGACTGGGATGTGGTAGGCCGGATCATGCATGGACAGACATGGCGATGGCAGACTGGCTGGCGGGCTGCTTGTTTACGTGGACGCGTCGCGTCGCTCGGACCGGGAGAGCGAGAAAAGAGGTCGGCGCGCGCGTATCGGAGGGGTGAGCGGGTGGCCGAGGTCCTGCCCGCACAAGAGATGGCAATCCGCGCAGATGGAAGGCGTCGAGAGAAGGCGCCGCGCCGGATGGGGATGTACGGATCCTGACAGCGAGTGCGGGGAAACAGAGTTGGGCGGATGAGAACATTTTGGAGGATCTCCTCGCGCGCCAGATGCGGGCGGGCAGCTGACATCGATTAGGCGTTGCGCCCAATGCGGCCTGCCTGCAGGTGTTTGTTTTCGAGCGCGCCGGAGATAAGGGCGGGCGGTTCCTGGCAGGGATCTAATCTTGGACCACCCCGCGCGATTGGCTGGACGAGTGGTTCGCGATTAATGAGCGTGGGGAGGAAAGACCCCGCGTGGGGTGTTTCCGAAGATATACCATCGAGGGACGGTTACCGCTTGCGGTGTGATACCACTTTGAATTGCACAGCAGAGAACCAAAGGCGTATGAATAGAAATGACGCACCTCCAGTGCTACTGAGAGTTCCTTCGTGGCAGAGCGAGGGCAGTTCCGAAGTTAAACCAGGTCAGGAACCGCGCACGAGATTAGGTTGGACAGCTCCATATACGCACCAACCAATAGCGCGAGTCCTCTTGGCTCTTGCCACGAACGCGTGGTCCGTGGCGGATCTGCGCCGGGTCAAAGCAAGGTATCACAGCTTTCCTCGCTTATGGTCCGCGTGAGCTTCAGCAAATTAGGCTTGCGCCAATTCGCCGAGTCCAAGGAGCCTGTTCGAGCAGTATTACTTCAACCTCGTGACCCGCGTCGAAGCCAGATGTGCTGCAATGAGTGCGGGGAATCAGGAAGCGCTGTTGTTCATCCAGGGCTCACAATTGCACCTGAAAAACAAAAGGATGGAGAAAAAAAGGGATAAAACGACCCGGGCCCCGAAAGCCGAAGTGAGGCTAGGACGAGACTAGGATGAGACTAGTTGTCACCAGCGGACGGACAGCGACAGACAGACGGATCTGCGGGACTCCAGAGAACGCCTGCGCAGCATCCGGCTAAGTTTGAACTTTGCCGGAGGAAGTGCGGAGAATTTCATGAAAATTCGGTACCGAAATACATGCGCGCCATATACTCTTAACACGGACCTGGGGAAGGCAAGTCAATTACGGTCGGCTAAACCAAGAGACCGTGCACACAGAACCTTATTTTTCCTTCTTGTCTTCGAAGCCTGGGTCGAATGGAGGTTCGAGATCCGTGGCCTCTATGGAAACGACGAGAGCGCGGGGAGCACCCGCGAGTAGAGCTGCGTCCGCCGTGTTCCATCCCACGTTGCGCAGCCCTTGGATAAAGCCCGCGAAAATGGGCTCCATCCGACGATAGCCCGCCAGGATGAGTTCAGCGGGTGCTGGCCGCGGAAATGAAGCGCGCTGCTGCAGAAGCAGCATTCTCCCCACCTCCGCGGCATGCGCCCACGCCTTGAGCTGATCTGTAGTAGTGTTACCTTCCTTGAGACAGATATGGAGGTGCACAGCGCCGGGGCGCAGTTCCGCCGGTGCATTAAAGCGTGGGGCCAGAGAGCGTTGATCGAACCACAGCACGTAGCGTTCGTCCTGCATCTGCTCGAGAAGCGGGAAAGGGATGAGCGTTCCCCCCAAGACTGCGTTCAGAGATGACCCGATGGTGCAGCGGCCAGCAACGCTGTTGGTTCTGATTTCGCGTAGTACTCCGGGGCGCTCAAATATGCGCTCGAGTTCAGCCACTTGGGCAGGCGAGGCGAATTTCGTGTTGGACGACTCGCGGTAGACGTCCCAGGCGATCGTCATCCGCTGGCGATTGAGAGAGCGTAGAATGACTCCGCGAATGCCGACATAATTCAGAGCTAGATGTAGGCCAACGAGAACAAACAGAACCGAATATGTCGTCCACGGTGTGGTTAGGTACGGAACTATCAAGCTGCCGATCTTTGCAAGGCGTGTTATACTTCGTCACGTCAGATAAATAAATGTTCACTTACCAGCATTCCGAAAAGTGCCAGAACAGTTTCTTTGCTGCTGTCCTTTGCGCTGAGGTCTCCGATGTCACCTGCACCGCTGATCGGCGTTGCGAAGTGCACGGTGAGCGCGGCTTTCGAGCCACCGGCCGCGATGCCGCATAGCGCACGAAGCGCCCCACTGAGGCATAGTGCGGCGATGCGAAGGCCGGGAAGCCGTACAGGCAGCGCCGGAGAGTTAAATAACGGGGACAGAGTGTCAAGAACAATCGCAGCGTCGTTGGCCACATCTGCTAGTAGTCGAAACGTCTTCGCTTCGGGCGAGAGGGAAGGGCCAACAACATACGCCGCACAGATCGCTGTGCATCCTGTTGAGATGAATCCAGAAAATATTTTATCGAGAATAGCATACTTGTGACGCGGCTGAAAAAGTCTTGGAGAACGGTTAAAAGGACCGCATGAGTGGGGGAAGCGTCCGCCTTGCCGACCCCGAAACCTTACATACTGGGTTAAGAAAAATAAAACCGGAGTCAAAGAGAGTATTGACCTTCGAGAATGGCTCTGGAGGATATCAAGCCCGCGAGCGAGCTGCAAAACGCTTGTAATGCATTAAACACCTGGTACCTAGGGTATTGTCTCTACTTGGAGATGGTGTATAATCCTAAGGAGACGTACCGGAGATAATCTGCGAAATAGAGTGTTCAGAATGCCTAGAGCTGGGATGAAATCAAGCGTACCTGGAGAAACACTTGCAGGATACCCTGCGGGGAGAAACACCTTTGCCGCGAATTCCATAAGTCGGACTTGAGGTGTTTGCTGGCTGTGAGAGGTGGTTCCGACACTCATCTGCATGACATGGGGTAAATATTCAATCCAGCTAACGATTCGCGGCTGAACCTCGCCCCCATGCTCGCTGCTGTGAGCGTGGCCACCTTCTTCGCGTTCGACGATTCTTAGTCCTTCGGCCATCAGGAAAGGCGGGAAACAGATATGGCGTAAAGGAGATTTGACTTCTATCGACGGATTGAAGTCCTTCGGAGAGTAAGATTGGTTTTACAACTGCACAGCGCAGAGACGTGGAAGTAGCGTGGAAGCAAAAGTGATCAGAGCAGCTGATCGTGGGGAAGGATGACACTGGTGACAGCATCACAATCGCATACACGTGTACGCAAATCTTTCACCAATGGCAGCAGGACTTGAATGTACCTCAGCAAGGCACGTAAAACACTTCGGAACCGGACAATATCCAGCTCATACGGAAATTCCAATGAAGAATGAGCATTCTCGCTGGGTCCACGGGCCACGGGGAACAACGCCGATCATCGATATATCAAAACATCATGGCAACCCTGCGTTGATTAAACATGTGGCATCAGTGATTAAGGCGGGGTTCCACATTGAACTTGGCTTCTGAAGCTCCTTCTGTTCTACCCAAGAATCAAAGGAGGCGGCCAGAAAATTCTGCAGAGCAGGCATTGCGCGATTCAGGACACTCATTCCCGGTGGTCGGATAGTGCTGAACCTTCAACGTTGAAAACCAAGACGTCCCAGCCATGAACAGGGTGAACGGTGGCCTTGACATCGCTCCCATCAGCCACTGACACTGTCAATATTTGTTGCCAGTCCGAGTCGGGCTCGCGATCCGCATACCTTCTTCCCTTTCGCCCCGTCGTCTTTTCGCCCTTTCGCACCGACGCGAGCGTACCTGGTGTACGGCAGCTCTTGAATCGAGTCCGCGCGTGCTTTCATAATGTCGTTCTCAGAGGCAGGCGTGCCTGCCCTTTTCTCGCGTACGCGTATCTGCTTTCGGTCCTCTGAATCCTCTCATACTCTTTATAGGGGAAGCTGGCCCCGCGACAATTCACCACAAGGTGTTGATTGACGTCTTCCTGACCCTCCAAATATTGGGTCTTATTGGGAGCTGCGCCCTCGTTCTAACGACGACGCTTTCTTCCCGCTCTCCGCGCAATGCGACATGGCAGAACTTCTTCACGTCCTGGATTATATCGACTGTCTCATACTCTCTGCTTTTGTTCTCCGGGCAAGTAAATCAGCGAGAGCCAACATTTGGAGTCTGCTTGGCGCAGGCGGGATTGGTTTACGTGCGTTGTCTGAATCATCGACCTGGGTTCGCATATTAATGCTCCTTGCAGGGCATCCCGTCTCTCACCGCCGCCACTACGTTCGGATTGATTGCACAAGTGAGCACCAAACCGCTGTGCATCCCTGCACACCTCACACCCCTCTTCACAGATCTGGTTCAACGTCCAGGCTCTTTTGGCTCACAAGATTAAGCATGAGAGGCTTATGACGATTGGGGTAAGCGCAGATCCTTTTACCCAAGGCAGTAGCTGATTGTCGCAAAGCTTTTAATCCTGCCCTATGTCATCTTGTCCTCGATGGTCCTTGCGTCCTGGGTGGTGAGCGCACACATTTTCTGGCGACGCTCCGATGTCTGTTCTGACCGCCCGCCCAGGTCGGAATCCGTGACCCGGATCTGGTCGTAATCATTGGAAGCGGGATGTACTGCCATATAGTACGCGGGGTCCGCTTGCATTGATGATCTGTTACTGAACCTCCATTAGGGGCCCAGTGGCACACTGTGAGACAGGACAAGCTTTTTTTTCTTTTATGCCTATCTAACCCACATACAGCGGAAAGGTGTCCGCCGCATTGGTTGCACTGTTGCTCCTTCCGACATTGACGCTCGAAAGTAAGGGTTTCTTCACTTTGGACTTTATCAACAGTCTGATTTTGGCGCGTAGTCATGATCTGCATTGCTCTCCGCCGGAATTGGGCCACACTCAGGAGGATGAAGAATTCCCTTTCGATCATAGTTCGCGTTATGATCTTCACGGTTTTCGGAGTTTTGGCGATTGGGTGCGTCCGATGTGTAATATATTCCATGTGGTGTCCCTGACTGTTTCTACCTAGTCTCAGCGGGATATTTGTGTTCAGCGGGAGCCATGGCGCAGCCCTGAACATTGTGTTCGCGACCAGTACGCCTATTTTTCTCGTGCTGGATCGTTCGACTAACTGTCTCTTAGTGCCTGTGACAGCGGTTCTCGTTTTTGCAACTCAGACGGTTAATATCATATTTCCTTCAAGACTCCCGATGTGCTTGCTGACTCGCTTCTCAGGACATCATTACCGTGTGGATGTTTTGGAAGAAGCAGCCGGAAGGGAAGACCCTGTCGTCCCCTCGTTCTTCAAACTCGAGCGCCCCAGTCTGAGAGCTGTCGGTTCTGTATTTGGGCTAGCGTTGAAATCCACATTGTCTTCTGGTTTTGTATGTATGTGTATCCCGTGTATCCATAATTTAATTTAAGTATTTAAGCGGAAGGTACGGAGCGCTTACACTCTTGATTTTGCTCATCAAGCATACGAAATGACTAGCACATCTTTGGCCGCACATGGGAATTTCCCCGGGCACTCCGAGCTCCCCGCCCCAGGTAACTCGACTATCACATGTTGAACCTGCTAATGGGCGCGGCCAAAGAGGTGATTGATCTCTGGATCGCGGACTCTGATGTCCGCGAAGCGAGATCAACGGCATCATTCGGCATTTCGGGTTCGGCACCTCTTGCTCTAACTCTTGCTCATCTCCATCCTATATGAGCCACAATTCACTGCCACAAATACTTTCTATCAGTGGCTAGAGGCCTACGTTCTACGAAGAAACTCACGAAAGCAACTGGATTATGTAAATAGATTATGCACCATATTTTAACCATATGCAGTTTTATGTTTCAAATGAGTTCAGAAGTAAGCTACTAAGCATTCAAAGCATATTGGGGACACAGTGAGTGTGCGACATGTTGAGGAGCGCGGCAATGCAGCACAACTGACTCGGATGAGCCGTTGATGAAATTGATGCGGGTTGCCTTTTCTGGGGGGGGGGTCGTGGGAAGGAGTCCATGATCCAGATATCAATCACCTCTTGGGCGCGGCAGCACAACAATCGTATGCAATATTGGCTGTACATCACCGCCCAGAGTCTGACGACTTGTTGTCTGCTCCGCAACTGTTCCGCATTGCTCGATGGTTATAGATCCAGTGAGGTATCCCGTTCTCTAGCGCCAGAGCTCTGAGCACAAATGGTATGTAATACATCTATACGTCTCATGTTGGACACAGCTTTCGTGTCCGTCGGGGACTCGGAGCTTCGCGCTCAACGATGGCAGCCCTCAAAGCGAGAAGGGCTTCGATGTCATGGTACAACGTGCTACTGAATCGATGGAAGGAAGGAAGGAATTACCGGCAAGGTCCCTCGAAGGAACACCGGGGCCCGTACTACATACATGGTGTCTAATGGATGCTATGGATACTGTATTTATTCCGCCAGTTGAAATCCTGAGTTACCTCTCAATGCCTCCCACAACATCCGTACAAAAAAAAATGAAAATACAGGTTGGGATTTTTGAGGCATTGACAGGTCCCCAGTGTCGCCCGACAATCCAAAATCCAGTATGATAGAAGCCAGATGCTATTCCAATAGATGATATAGGTACTCCGCTGGTTTAAAAATCTCGCGTGCTGCATGCACGGTAAATGTCAAAAATGTACTTCACCAGGCGTTTGGTAAACCGCACAAGAGCGAGAGCGGCAAGAATTAATATCGAGCCGTGTCTCCTTAATGGTGGTGGGATCGAGTGGAAGTCTGCGATGATCGATCGACACTTTTGTTTTAGAAATCCAAGATTCTTTACGAACGAGGAGGACGAAATATTGAAGCATGATCTGAGAGATAATTACTGGGGAGGGCAGAAGGAAGCGATCACAGAGGAGGGTTCAATATGGAGCGCCAGGCAGCTTTGTCTGAAAGAAGAAGAAGGCAAGGCAAGCATCAACAGCATGCTTGCCTAGTCTGTAATTACTGGCAGGCCCCTGAAAAGACCAGCGCCAAACATGATCGGAACGTGACTTTCCCACGCATCGAATGCGCCATTCTTCTTTGTCCCTTGTTATATTTCAGGCTGAAAGTCCCCAAGACGACAATATGATGTGGCCTCTGACCTTCTGTCTCTTCAGAATGTGGAAAATCGCATCGAAATGCACTCTTTTAACCGTGTGAGAACAGTCACGTGTCGATCAAATGCTGTGCTGCGCCAGTGAAATCAGACTCCATATAAAAGACAAGTTTAGACCCGTGCCTTCGGCGCGGCATGTTTGCAGCTTAATCTCAGTTGTAGAATTATTTATTTTTAAAAAGAAAAAGTAGTATAAGTGTGTTCCGGCTATCATATCTACATTAATTACCTGTGATATAAATCAGTTAAATGGATCTCTCTTACAAAGGGAGGAGGACATACATATGGAGCAACACCTCTGGGTATACAGTATTTTTTTGTGAGTCTGTTGTTGTCATCTGTAAAGAGGCCCGAGCCGCGTGCTAGACCACTACACCAAAAGGAAGATAATTGATTAGATGACTCTAATCAATCACGCGGCTATATAAGGACATCAGCGCTTGTCGTAAACTGGCAGGTTTACATCATCCTTAAAAAGAACCTTGACTCCCTGACTGGAAGTGCATTGAGAAAGTGCAACATATAGCTGTCCATGGGCAAAGAAATTGATGTGGAGATCCAGTCCTACATGATCAACTGACTGGCCCTGGGCTTTATTTATGGTCATTGAGAATGCAAGGCGGCCAGGAAACTGTCACCGCTTCACGGCAAAAGCATTTGTTCAACTGAAGGAGTAATGGTGATGCGTGGGATGAAAGCCCTTTTGCCATTGTGTTCACCACCTAGAAGCTGAATCTCCAGCACATGAGGTGACATTCTCATGAGAATTCCTTTGGTGCCATTACAAAGACCATTTGCTGGATCCAGATTTCAGAGAATCATGATTGGGCACCTTACCTTGAAAGCCAATTTGGCCAAAGGCAGTCCAGATGCATGGAAAGAGTTGAGATATTATCACTGTCAACTTCCTCTTCTGTTATAACTGAATCAGCACTGTGGAAAATAGATTCCCAAGGCAAAGAATTTATGCAGCAACATGTTATTGAGCTCATCCACATCATCATTGCATGCGGAGAGAATTGTATGCTCCAGGAAGTCTTTATTCTGATTATGGTCCAGGTATGGTCGAGATCCCAGGATAGATTGTGTCTATCATAGATGGAACAGTTTTGGAGTTTCATAACTTCAGGAAGTTCAATTTTAGAAGCATTTATATTTCTTCCGCTTCCAATATACAGGAGCCATTTTGCTAAGTCCTTTTCCTCCTGTCATGCATCAGGCCCACCGAGACACATATTCTGTGTCAGGTGTAGTATTTCAACCTTTGGCCACACTTCAGCAGATTGTTGAATCTGAGCAGGCTGAGGAGCATTTTGAGGCTGACAATGTCTCTGTGGGCTGTCAAGAACACAAATTTAATATTCCTGCCTTTGAGAGGCAATCTGAGCACGCTGAAGAGTATTTGGAGGAGTTTGATCCCTTTAGACAGTCAATAGTCAGTGTCAAATTTTTTATATCAGAAAAAGCTTGCATTTCAGAGACAGGTTACAGAGAATGTAAATCAGGAGGGCAGAATCAGCAGATACAGAAGGCAGGGACAGACATGACAGAGGCAGAAAGTCCGCAGAGCGATGGCAAGATCTTGACAGATAGGGGTAGAAAGTTGAACTGGAAACTCAGCTATCAGAACTTGAGAGGACAGCAAAATATATGAGAGATGGGGCACACCTGAGGCAGTCAGAGCAAAGATAAGGGGCAGAGGAAGCTGGGTTAAATGAAAACCTCGAGGCGGGCGGGGAGAGAGGCTGCCGCTGCGCGGCGGAGGGTCACATGAATATATCACATGATTTATCATGTGACTTTTGGGTGTGGCAGTGCCATGCTCTTTTCTTATATAGGACAAGTATATTCGACCCGTGCCTTCGTCACGGAGAAGCAACGCCCGGCGGATTCCGAGTTCCCGGGTTCGCCACAGACACGGCTGATTCCGAGGCGAAGAGCACGTGACAAAATCACCTGACAAAATCACCTGACATTATCAAAAAAGCTGTGCTCCTCGTCTCTTAATGTATAAGATTTATCGACTATCATAAATCTCGTGGAGTCTGACTACGGGAGACTAATGCTTGCCCGAAAAGGCAGCTGAATGTGACCCGACATTGAACTTTCTCCGATCTCGTCGCTGATACATGAGTGCCGTTTCAACTTCGTGCTAGAGCTCGAGCATACGGAATTAACTTCAACATCAGGTTTAAATTTAAACACGACGAATGGTGCTCGACTCATGTTAGAATTGGAAGTGGGTGTGAATGAATTTGAGGGTGAATCAGTTGCGGGGACGAGTTTGGCGCTTGCCACATTCGCATTACCCTAAATTGAACAATGGTCTGGGCGCAACTGCAACTTCGTCTTCGGGGCTGGCACTCCATCGCGAGTCTTGTCCATGGAAGCCTGCAGTCAGATCGCTTGTCCCGAATAGGGTATGTAGGTCGCTTCCGACCTGCGGGGTACGATAGAAGGCGCGTGCATGCTCACTCGCAAGAAATCCTGCAAATCCTTCAGTGGCGACGGCGAGGCTACGTACTGGACCCGGAAACGATCCGAGTCCGTGTCAGCTATGGTCAGCGGAGAGCTTTCTGAAGTGACCAATCGGTGCATGGAGATCCATATCTCGGCGGGATTCGGAAGAACAGAGGACCCTCGAAAAATGGTCGTAAGTTAGGTGATAAGGAGAGTGGTCCGAGTAGCCTCATTGATGGCCTTGTCGATGGCCGTCGGCAATTGCCGCGGCTCAACAACTCTTCAAGGAATATTTCTGATTTCACTAAACATGGAAGGTTGGTGTGGGCTCTAATCGGACAGGACTGTCCGACTTCAAACTCGAATGAGACCCACCCAACTTGAAGTTGAAAATGGCTTCAATTCTATTCGAAATGGAGTTGGAACGTCGACCTACTATGCAGTAGTCGACAATGGACATCGATATCCACTTCAGACTCTTTTATGGTAACTGCTGTGTCCCTCGACTGCTGACTTATCGCAGTGTTGAAGACTCAAATCCATTGGCGCCATGGCAACATTCCCGGATATCTCCGACCCCATGGGACCGACCGGTTGTGACTCATTTCAAACTTTTTCTTGACTCATTTTCTTTTACTTTAGACACCCGCTCATCTATGTCTACAGTTGTTCTTATACCCGCGACAGCACCCGATTTAAAGGCTAAATGCATCGCGATACGAAAAACTGTGAGGCCAATTCATTAGCCAAACTGTTCGCGCCGTCTGACGTCTAAGCAGGTTTTTGTTCAAGAGCAGGGATATAGCCACCTCGACGAGGATAACCAGCCGTTAGTTTGTGTTTTAAGTGCGAGGCATTACCCCCACAATTTTTTTTCAGTGAAGATGCCTTCGCGTTGCATTTCCTCCTCGCGGACTCCGCCAAGACCGACGCTGGGTTCATGGGCACCGCTCGGCTCTCCGCACGCACTGAGAACACCTACGTGCTCTCGCGCTTTGCGCTTCTTCCGCCCTACAGAGGCAACGGAAACGGCTCAAAATTCATCCAAGCGCTGGAGAAGTGGGTTCTTCAACAGGAGGGATTTCATGTTGTGCAATTAGAGGCGCAGCGCGGGTCGTATGAATTTTACGAAAAGTGAGCGATACTAGAGAGCTATGAATGCTTCCCTCGGAGCTTATGAATTACAGACAGGGATATACGAGGCACAGCAGCGACGAGTATATTAAGGATGGTCAACCACATCTGTTGATGAAAAAGGATTTGTGGGCGCAACAAGCAGAATGATTATGTTCTTTGATTCTGATGCTAAATGGTATCGGACAGCATGCTATGATATATAAGATTTACCAACTGTCATAAATCTCGTGGAATGTGACTACGGTAGACTAGCTATGAAATGACAATTCAACACCGGAGGCTCCTGTCCCAAAATGGTAGAGTGCCAAGATTCAAAGTGATGGTTGCCGTCGAATTGGTATTAATTTTCTCAAGTTCATGTATCTTCAGCGCTGCTCGAATCGACGATTGAATATTTGAAAGAAAGTGATACAATGTGAAGACACAAAAGAGCGTCCGTGACAGCGATTTCGCGCGAATCAAAGCAACAAGAAATACTACGAACCGCCGCGTGAGCAGCGGCAAAAAGTAAGGGAGGAGGGAAGACGCTTACCAAATCAGTGAATCAGTCCCACATATCGAATGTCGGCTTCAGCAGCTCGTCCTCCTCATCCTCATGGACCATTTCCCTTCCCTTCCCTTTATGCAATTTCCTCTGCAACACAGGCGAAGGCAGGAGCCCAGAGCTCTTCGACGACAGGTCGGGGCGGGTAGGCGAGTGCATTTGGGCAGAGTCCTGAGCCGTCCAGCGAAGCTTGCGAGACACCACGGGCGAAGGAGGCGCTGCGACCGCCCAGCCGTCGGAACACCAGCCATTGAGCTCTTCGTCTTCGCTTACCTCGCCGATACTGTCGGTTTGTGGACCGTTGAGACTGCTCGCGCGAGAGGTTGGCGCAGGCGGGCCGATGACAGTTCCGCTGCGCGTCCTTCTGGCCGGGGCGAATGGGGCTTTTGGAAAGTCAGATGCGCGAATCGTGCCTCGACGGTCTCTGCCTTTGGGTCTCGAATTCGAATCATCTTGAGCAGGAGAGCTAGGGGAGTCGAGTGAGCGAGTGCGATTATTGAAGAAGCGACTTCTGGGAGCTGCAGAGAGAAATCAGATGGGAAGAAAGGATGGTCTAGACGAGAAGCACCGAGAGCCAGTCCCTCGAACAAGTGTTTCAAATCTCCATCGCGGGACTTATTTCTATCGGTGAGCGCTGCTCGGTCTGCAGCTCGGTCTTCTCCTTCGTTTGAAACTAACGGAGCGAGTCGAAGACCTAGCCCAATGGAGATGTTATCGTACATGTCGAAGTCTTCGGACGGGGAGTGTGTATATGCGCCTTTCTGGACAGTCTTCATCCCAAAGGAAAAGTCGACATCCATCGTATCCTCAGTGATCGTGATATCCTTCTCTTCGCCGCCAAAGTCTTCGTCACAGTCGACCGTGACCGCAGAACCGAGAGTATATGCGCCATTCATCTTTGCTGGGGTCGAGATAGCCTGCGGATCGTCGAAAAGCTCGGAGTCCAAGTCCCCGTAAAAGGAGAGAGACGATGGCGGGCGATTGAAGTCTATGTCGCTTGTCGCAGAAGAAAGAAAGAATGGATTGGCGAGCGCGGAGTGGAAATCGAAGTCGCCGAAATTCGTCTCGGTGGAAATCCAAGTGCCTGGGCGGGGAGGACTAGGAGCAGAGGGACGGCGAATGCGGGTTGGTGAATGGGTAGGAGAATTAGTGGTGCTAGCGCTTTGGGGGATGTTGGGGTTATAGTTCGTATCAGAAAGGGTGCGTTTGAATAGTGTCTGTGTGGGTTGTTTCAACAAATTTGAAGCAAAGGCGCGTTTTTGAGGAGAAGAGCGTGCGGAGTTGGGACGACTATTAAAGGGGCTGTCGAGAAATGCGCCTTTCTTAGGAGCACGACGAGAAACGTTCTCTTTGTAGAGGTTACTGGATGAGGTTCGAGATCCGACTGGATGGGCAACGGGAAGTGGAGAGAATTGGTCGGGGTGGATAGGGAGTCCTCTGGACGACTTTAGCTTGAACTTTTGCTCTTCGGTGAGCGCAGATGGGTAGGGAGTTTCGAACTGGGATGGCGATGCTGCTGGAGTCACTGTAGAGCTTTCGAGTTTCGAAGGGAAGAAAAATTCGGGATTAGAAGAGCGACGAGCACGTTTCAGCGGCCGTGGCGATGGAGGGGGGTGCGGCACGCAGTCATCGGAGTTCTCGATTTCATGAAGCGGGGAGGAAGCAGAGACTATCCTCGTTGGTTTAGATCTGTTTCTTTTCTGGGCGTAGGTGACTTGTCGCGACCTCGAGGACATGACGCGTCGAGCGTAGAAGGAAAGTAGAGATGCAGGGAGAAACCGTCGAGAACTGTTCGATGGATGAGCAAACATGTTTAAACGGTGAACGAATACAAACGAGCCTCGAGTACCCAAGAAAAGGCTAGTGGTGGGGTGGTAGGAAGAAAGACGCGCCAGGGTGTTGATGGCCGAATGACAACACATGCAAGCAACGGGGCGCCGATTGGTCAGCTAAGCTTTGTCATTGTGCCAGGCTTTCGTTTTGTTCAGCTCGCCCGGCCACCCAGCTCATGAGGTCCACGATCCCGATTGAACTGCAAGAACGAATCCTCGACTGTCTCAACGGCGACATCTCCGCCTTAAAAGCATGCTCACTCGTCTGCGGAGCATGGCGACCAACCACCAAAATTCACCTTTTCTACAAATTTTGCGTCTTATACGATGCTGGCGACACCGATTTCAAGTATTGCGAAAAGTTTTCGGCAAAATTTTTACACCTAGCACAGTACATTCGCGAGGTGGATATTCAAGATGGCTGTGGGGTCCTAACGGATGCAGCGATCACGGGGGATGGAATGTCAGAGCAGCCTGCGCTCTGTACTGTACTGGATCGTACACACACCCTTCACAAGTTCTCCATCTCCACATTCTGCGGAAATATAGGACGTATACGATCCTGGAGAAGCATCCACGGAAATGTTAGGGCTTCCCTCTCTGGCGCCTTTGACAGATCCTTGCCATCCCTCACTCATCTCCTCCTCGACGGCTTCTCGTTCCTCCTGTCAGATCTCAAACTATTCCATGGGAAGCGACGCCTTGAATACGTTGGTCTGGAGCGTATGGTCGGATTAGACGATGGAGCCACCGTGACGCTATTTCCTGGGGACGATTCGTCCCACGTCGGAGGCCTTCACACGTTGTCCCTTTATTTCATCTTTGCCGATCCAACTAACGGCACTCTTATCACTGCGGTGACAGAAGCTCTCGCGGGGGTTAATGCCTCGCATATAACCAATCTCCGCCTCGGCGGTGTCATTAATGCCTCGGTCCTCGAGGCACTGCCGTTCCCTTGGCTGTCAAACTTGACCCACCTGGCCCTAGAATTGACGAACCTCAACCCCAGTCCGTGTTTAATTTCCTCATTCCCGACGTTCGAGCTGACGTATGTCCTGAAGCACATCCCGAGAGCACCCTCTCAGGACCCTTCATTGCAAAAGTGCCTGCATTCCATGCTCTGCGCACTCTGGAGCTCTCCCTCAACATATATCCATCGGCAGTCCCACAAGACCTCAGCGGCTTGGAGATTCTCCTTTCACAACTCCTGCCGCCGCACCGCCTCACCAATATCATTACCACCGTCGCCGCGCACGGGCCGCCGGTCTACTTTGACGCGATGCGACGGCATTACAATTTCTGTTGCACGCGCGCTGATGTAGTCAAACTTCGGTGGGAAGATGGGAGGCTCGAGCCCCTGAGAGTCGAGTTTGCCGAATTCTTTGCTGATGGAACCATGGAAGTCGGTAAATTTAGGCGACAGAGATGGTAAGTGTGTTATTGTTGGCGGGACCTCATTTACTGACTGTCAACCAGGATCTCGTGGTAAATGCATTGTGGGATGTTAAAAACGTTGCTTTCTGCTACTGGCCCTGCATTGAAAAGAGCTGATAAATGGACCCATTAATTGAGAAGGATATGTACGATAAATAGCCCTGAAATGTACCGATCTCAATATGTCACTGTTGGATAGTCCGTGTATCCAATCTTCGGATCCAGCTTTACGTCGCCGTACAAGTAGGGTACCGCGAGCATATTATCGAGGCTCTTCCCATGCCGAATACGTTTTGCCAGGTCCGGATGCGTTATCCAATACGTGCCGAAGAAAACGCCGTCAACCTGGCCAGTCGAAACGAGATCCTGTGCTTCCGCCGGCGTGATCGCGCCGACAACGAAGGTTTTTGCGTGGCGTATTAATTTTGCATAGGTAGAGATGAGGTCATGCGGAGTTCCGCGGGGCTTGCCTTGCTGGAAGTCAATTTTCAAATGCAATGGCAATGTGTTTATTACCTTCTGTCTTGGGATCTAAATAGGACGTATATCGCGCAAGCGTTATGTATGACAGCTTGAGCTTGTCGGCTTCAGAGATGAAGTAACTGAAAGTCTCGATGGTCTCTTGAAGAGGCATCCCCACGTCGTTGTATCCCCCAGCTAGTTGAAATAATTGGTCTGTGAGGCTTTAAGCAGGGGTGCAACCGTACCTGGGCTAATCTTCACTGAAACGTTGGACCCAAAAACATCGAT
Organism: Mycena latifolia; assembly: GCA_029289555.1. Taxonomy (NCBI): domain Eukaryota; kingdom Fungi; phylum Basidiomycota; class Agaricomycetes; order Agaricales; family Mycenaceae; genus Mycena; species Mycena latifolia. The sequence continues at coordinate 440,964 of JARJLE010000011.1, read as the reverse complement.
TAAAGCTTTCAGAACTTCAAGGCCAAACCGGGCGCGGTTTTCGCTACTCCCACCCCACTTGTCTGTCCGAATATTCGAGCCAGAGTCCAGGAATTGGTGTACGAGGAATCCGTTTGCAGCATGTACTATGGGGCCGTCAAAATCAAGTCCATCTGGGCAGTAAGAACGACATGCATTCCACTCCATCGAAACCTGCCAGTTTCGCGTGTATGGCGGCGTTTTTGAACTGTTCAACGATGACAAATGGATCGGGAATTTCTGTAGGCTGGGACTGACTCCAGTTTTTAGTCGGGGCTGGGTAAGAAGAAGGCAGACAGCAAACCATCTTGAGTTCTTGACTTCCGGGCATTAAATGGGAACACCTTCTTCCGCCGGTAGCAGGGATAGCTGAAGGTCCGTACACGGGCTACGGAGGCTCGGTTAGCTAGTGGATTCAAACTATTCGGGACGCAACTTACACCGTCTGTGTTAGATGCCGGGTGGTTCAGACGGCCCCCTAGATTGAAGTGAAATTCGGCATCTGATTGTCGAACCACAGCTTACCGTGCCACAGCTGTCAGGGTTCAATGTCAGTGGTGAGAAATCACAACCCTGCTGAGCGAACCTGGCAGTAGATCTTACTCCGCGCTAAATGTATGACATTGGTTATTTTTTTCCAGCCTGCCACCTGGTCCATATTCCAAATCCCAGGACTCCGCGCGTACTGTGTGCTGAGGAGGATATTGGCGTCGGCTGCATATTCCGTAGTATCAATTATACGAACCCTTGAGGTGAAATCAGCGCTGCCTCCGTGACAATGATACCGGCGCCGCCGAGAGCTCTTTGAAGGTAGTATTTCTTCATAACGAGGTTCGGAACTCTTTCTGGGTCAGATCTGTTTCTCGTCATCGCACTCATCCCTATGGCGATGTTACCACTCGTATAGATAATCGCCAACCCCATGTACTCACCAATCCTGTTCGTGATGGTGATGTCACCAAGAGTCAGGGGAGTGAAAAGGGCGGTCATCGGTGGTGTTATCTCGATTCTAAAACGTCCATTTATACTGTCAACTCGGGCTCGATATGTGAAGGGGAATAACTGACCGTATATCCAGGCGCAAAGAGTATGGCCCAAAGTAGCCCAAACAAGCGTCCATTTATCCGTCAATTTAGCCGTTGAGGTAACCGTAAGGATGTCATCCCCGAGAATCTCGGCATCGACGAAGGTGTCTCCTCGTATGAACCTAGTGTAACTCTCCGCCTTGAGGCGCGTAAGTGGTTGAATTTAGGTCCGAGTTGCGCAACTTTAAGATGACAGAATTTTCACCTGCCTCAGATTCTCTTGCCAAGCGCAAACGATTTCAGTTATTCTCTCGAATCTCTCCAGTAATGGCGAAGTAATGGTTATTGGAGCTTGGGGAACAACTCTGCGTACAGGTGGACACTGCCACTGATTGATCGTTGAATTACGTAGGTTCTGAACAATCAAGGTCTGTCTTGTTGGCGAGAGCCATTTTGTTGTTCATCCGCTTCATTAGGACGAACAGCCTGCGCCGTAGGCAGAGAGTATCCGAAATGGCGGACAAGAAGTCTATTTTTGTTGTCAACGCTTCTGCGTGGAAAATGCTCGGGTTCCCGGGATGATAAGCCTGAGAGTGGCCGCTGGTATTGCGTGCACAATGTCTCCCTCTGACAACTCACCCAGCCTCACTCCCGCGGAGAAGGCCCATTTCCTCGCGCACGGCTTTGTCCATCTCACGAACTGCTTTTCTCGCGATGCATCAGAGGCCTTCACTGCAAATCTCTGGACCCGTCTCGGAATGTCTCCCGATGACAAATCGACTTGGCACACTGAACGCACCAACATGCCGTCGCACAACACTGTCCTCGTCTCAGAATTCGCACCAAAAGCGTGGAGTGCCATCTGCGAGCTTCTCGGCGGGGAAGATCGCATTACCGAGGAGACAAAGGTGTGGAAGGACAGCTTCATCGTCAATCTGGGTAAGGAAGGACAGGGCGAGGTGGGCTTCAGGGATCTCGAAAATTGGCATGTCGACGGAGACTTTTTCCTCCACTTCCTCGACTCCCCCGAGCAGGCGCTCCTGGTCATCCCAATCTTCAGCGATATCGCCCCAGGCGGCGGCGGCACCGCGATTTGTACCGATGGCATCCGTGTCGTAGCGAGACATCTGGTACGCGAAGACCTCTTCATCAGAGCTGTTCCGGATGACGATGCGGCCTAGTATGACAATCCAAACGGCGTTACACCCTGGATGCAGGTCCGCGGCACTCCTGAGTCCACAGGCCCCGACCGCCTCGAGTTCTTCAAATCCGTTGTACAGAATCGGGAGTTAGCATCGGACGCGAACTTCCACGAGATGACAGGCGAGGTCGGCGACGTGTATTTGCTACACCCACTCATGGTGCATTCGGCGTCGAAGAATGCGACCCGGGTCCCGCGGGTAATCACGAACCCGCCCGTGTCGCTGAAGGCCCCCTTCAGATTCGATGCTGCGATGGGTGGAGATTTTAGTTTGGTGGAGAAGAAGACGCTGCAAGAGCTGGGATTTCCTGCGGGCCTCGAAGGGTGGAAAATACAGGGCGAAAGGGAGATGATTGTGCCGAGGAGAATTAAGATCCAGGAGGAGATGAAAGAAAGGGAACGGGAGAGGCTTGCGAGGGAGGGCAATGGACATTCAACTATGATGGCTTGAACGAGACGAGTCCGTATTTCAGAAACGGCAGAGACATATGACGACTTATGAATGAATTGAGTGTCGTTGAGATAATTGATGACAAGTGCACACGGTACCTCTGAGCAGAAATGATGAGGCTAGTGGATCTCGACAACGTCCGCTTCGTCAATGTGAATGACCAGGGCGAGGACCGCTTCGAGATACGCGTCAATGCGTCGCTCATCTTGTAGTTATTGCGACGCAGAAGAAACAGCATTTATGGGGAGCCATGGTCATCTCGGAGAGCCACAATGTGTAGTTCGCGACTCGCACCTCAAGTGTCTTCCGGTGTGTAGGCAAACCGGCTGCGGGGTGAACTGTAAATGATATACACCCATCCCTGTAATCTAAACGGGTAAAAAAGGCTGAACCGGGGTGTTTCATCACCCATAAAACCTGGCTGGCACGGATTTCGTGCTTATGCTCCTCGTAATCTTTATATAGGAGCGCGCAAAAACATTCTGTCGCGGATGGTTATAAGATCGGGAGATCCTGGACACAAATCAGAACATCTTCAAATGAGAATAGAGACGTAGATGGAACACTCGGAAGTCCAAACACGTTGGCTTATGATTGCCCCGTCGCCAATTCAGAACTTGACATGCCCGCGAGCAATAGTACATGCTCTGACAAATAGAACAGCGTTGAGAGTCGGACCTCGAGCGGAAAGTTTGACACTGTGATGCGATCGAAAGGGATCTAGAAAGGCATAGAAATCACTCACATCAACATTGTCACACGCCTTAAGCTCGAGGGCATGATTTTTTGTTATCTGGAGGCGACCGGCCGTCAAGTCAAGCAATCTTTCCCATGCTCCGTACACCGGAGATGTCTTAAAACGCTCCTTGGACGCAAGTCACTCGATTGCCGCCATCTCAGGTCCTATCTGGCCCAAAACCGAGGCGCAAACCGTGGAAGCGGACAAGAGACCAAGTAGGAAATGAACACATTCACTGGTGTACGCGGGTTTGAAGTCGGCACAAAAGATGATGATGTGGAGAAGACGGTCTTGGAGCGCCTGGCTAACCCATAGGTGACTGGGGAACGCTGCCAATATCCAGGACAGCCGCTGAGGACAGGTGCGAAGGAGACTCTCCGCACTGTGAGCATTGGATTTCGTCAGGATAACGATGGCTGTTGTGAGGGTGGGTATAGTTCTGTGAGAAACGAGTGCTGTTCCAAAGGGTCCACGAGGGTCTATCAATGACACCAAATTAATGCCGCTCAGTATAGTGAGGACCGTCGTGTGGGTCATGGGAGTCTGTTTGGTGTCCGTGAAGAGTTGATGTGTTTCACGACCAACGAAGCTACATGATTCAGAGTACCCCCAGCCCCGTCGATGAGTTCTTCAAGACCTTCCGAGTCCATATCGTCGCGAAGCACCATGCCCACCTTGATAATAAGGGAGAAAGCGTTGAAAGCGGCGATCCGTGGGCCGGGCTCCTCGATCTCCAAAAGAGCGGCCCGTCCTCTTCCAATAGAGATCGAAGATCGACAGTTTCATTCATGAGCTTCTTGGTCCTGCTACCAGGTAGAAGAGTTTTCATGGACGTGAAGAGGTGTATATTGCGAGGTGGTTAGCTTTAGGCATGAACGGCAGATAGGGTCGGTACGCGTTCAAGCCATTTGTAAGTGCGTGGCCATATGTCGATTCCAGCCTCTGGAGGGTATTCTCGAAAACAGCTGAGGGCGCCCAAGGCGGCGAATGCTCTGACAATAGGCTCCTCGACCAATCGCAAACGACGGTTGTCAGACAGAGCTGCGTCGAGGCTCAGTGGATCAGATGTCTTTGTAGGATCTATATTGTGAAAGTGAAGGGGGAGGAGGTGGAGTTGGTGATTCTAGGTAATCTGCGGCATTTGGTCAGCTATTTCATTGAGGTCGTCCATTGAGGCATTTGCTGCGGCAGAGGCCAGGCTCTAAGTTGCTGTGTCAGACTATGACAACAGCATCGAGAGAACTGAAAACTTTGAGACGGACAGGAGGGTGCGCGATGTGTTCTCAAGGCGGAGTGCTGAGATGATGAGGGAATCCAAGTTTGGCAAATCAATGATGGAGTGATCGAATCAAGATCACAAACATGTAGCACAGCCACGTCGCTCCTCATCAACTCGTCCTCTTCTTACAGTTCTTGGCTGTCATGGTCTGTGAGCTATTCATTTGACATATCCATTTTCCTGTGGGAAACTGCAATTCTAAGCCGTAAACCTACTCGCAATCTTGCAGCGCAATTCACTGTGGCTTCGGCCAGTTGGTACTAAACTTGAAGTTCTCATCATGATTCTGAGCGACAAGATTTCGCTCTGAAAAAAAGAGCCAGCCAGGCTGAGCGCTGAGCCCTCCTCTCGCATTTTTTGTATGCACTCTCAGATATCGAAACTTGTCCAGACAATATTTCGACGCCCTGAGTGTCTGTCCAAGTCAGACTGATGCGATCTGCTCAGCGACTCTGCTGTCAGTGTCACCGTGATCATGAAGACAGCCAGTACACAGCTCTCCGAAATGCACAGAGCTTTCTCTCCCCCCGCATAATCAGCTTATCCCGTACACATGAACATGGCCGATGGCCCAGAGAAGCAGTCTCTATCGGAAAGCGACAGGTGCAATCTACTAGCGGCATAAGTAATCCTTCTCCACCGCTGACACTTCAATTGCAGGCTTATCCATGCCCTTCGAACGTGTTTTGATGACTTGGCTTATAAGCAAGCAGGAAGCACAATCGCATAGGTATGCTGATCCCCGTCGCAAGATTCTCAGGCTAAAATCCTCAAGACTTTATAAGGCGATGGAAGCTCTCAAGCCCAAAGCACCAGTTACAGACAAGAAGACCGCATTCTGGCATTCCTACAAGGGACTCGCCGATGAAAACGACAAGGAGTTTCTGCAGAAATACAGCACAGAGCTGGACGCATCTTTAATTTTCGTGCGTAACTACTATGCCTCGTACACGTTTCACCAGAATTTATTCATTTATTTCGGACTCTTCTCTGCCGTCAGCTCAGCTTTCATCATCCAGATACAGTCAGGGACTACAGATAGGGTGTCTCCAATCGTCGTCGTTGCTCAGAGCTTGTTGTATATCAGCCTGTTTTCTACGTTGCTCGCCGCTCTCCTGGCAGTCCTCGGGAAGCAGTGGTTGATGTACTACTCAGCGGCAGGACAGAGAGGCACGATTGAAGCACGAGGCCTTGAGCGCCAACGCAAGTTAGATGCCCTGCGCAGCTGGAAATTTGATACGGCCATGGAATTTTCCCCCTTGTGCTGCAACTCGCATTGCTCCTCTTTTCCGTTGGCCTTTCGGTTTATCTGTGGACAATCCACGTCGTGATTGCCGCTATCGTCGTTGTCCTGACGTCCATGGGCATTGTTGCATACATGTCCATGCTCATTTCTGCTGCCCTGTTTCTCGACTCTCTATTCCAGTCCCCCGTACCTGCCTTCCTCCCCATCATCACACGGACAATACCGATCTTTCGCCCACTTCTGCATGCGCGGCTTTGGTCTATCATTGGACGCAGACTGTCTTGGGGCAACAACTCTGCCCAATCCGTCACCCACATTTTGCCACGGTTCTCCCCTGGACAGCTTCCCGTGACCCATTATCCTCCTCTGGCCAGCCATGGCCTTTTCGGCATGGATTTTCCAACCCCATCGCCCGAAGTATCTCCTGTGTCATGGATATTGGAAACCTCGGCGGATCCTGACGTTATTGCGATTGCAGCAAATTTAGCCGTGGATCTGCAGTGGCCAGTCAACCTCGACCTTACATCCCAAATGACCCGGTTGCAGGATACTTTTCCCGCATGGTTCGATATCGCACATGACTTTGTTGGCATTGTTACGTTGAAGAATATTTGAGCCGGAATGACACTCCGCGCCATTCAATGTCGCCGGGCGTATTGTTATCTGCGGCTCGTCCACCGCCCAAATCCTTCTTCAACCTCCAACGGATATCCAAAATTCGAATTTGCTTATAAAGAGCAATTCGAATCTCCCGAACTCTTGAATGTAGTTCGCATCCTTCAAGGATCACCACATTTGGCCATCGACTCGAATGCGCCGCTTGCCACAAAATGGGCACTGCGCGTCATTCCATCGCTCCATCCCTATACCCCTCACTACGACACCTCCTGGACATCTCTGGATTATTTTCTGAGCTCAAGGACAATTTGAATGGATCGGACTTCCGGACTGTTCTTAGCTGTAGTTCATTTATCGAACGAGGAACGAGTTAGAATCAATAAAGCGCCTGTTAAGAGAGACTGTATAGTTCAATGGTTTAACTATTTACAGTAGTCACGTGGCCGTGAATCTGAAAGCGAGCGCGCATGACGTTAGCGCCTTCCACCCGAGAAATAATAGCAACGTAGCCAGAGGCGAGAAGCCGTAGGATCATTATTGGATCTTCGTCGCTCTGACCATAGCAGATCGAAATTCTGCAGGCCCCGTTTAACGAAAAAGTCGTGCTAAATTTGTGAGGTCGCGCACAAGTCGCGCAGCGAAGAGAAAGAGGCAATGATTATTGAGAGGGAGTAGCTACCGTCCTCGGTAGTTCCAAGTGGAGTCTAGGAAGTCGTCGCGAGCGCTAAAGGTTGACCCCGCTCTCAGCGCCTCTTTTCGAATATGCGAGGAGGGGGCGGCGTCGGCAGCATGGCCGCTAAGTCGCGGGCAGTCTAGATTTAAGGCCCGGGGCGGGGCGAGAAAGTAAGGGAGTCGTAAGACAGACGAGGATGGGTGGTAGTCCAGTACGTATGTCGTCGCGGGTGCTGAGGGCCGACGAGGCCACGGGCGATGACAGTAGGCGGCTGAGGCAGGGAGGAGAGAAGAGGACGTCTGGCGGGGACAGCATGGGGACAGGAGCCAACAGGATCGAATGGTCCCGATGAGGAGTACGTCGTACGCAGTGTGCCACGCCGGTCCTTACTCGTCTTTATCCCATCCGGAAATTTGTACGCTTGTGCGGGGATCTTGCGGACATAGACACTGACAAGCACGAACAACGCACAAGAATAGTTTCAAGGCCAACAAGGCGATTGCGCAGGTACATGACGGCGAAGATGAGTAGAGTGCGAGGTCTTGAGATTCTTGAGCTCGTGATAGGACTGTGCGCCGTGCCCGTCACGGGCACGGCCGTCATTTCGACGGGAGGATGACGGACACACCCGTCCCGTCTCCGTCCCGTCATGGAGATTTCTCAAATCTCTACGGAACGGGACGGGTGACGGGACGGCCGTCACGGGCCACCGGAAGGTGACGGTCTTCTTCCAGGCACATTTTCAGCCAGCGCTACGTAGAACACGGTCCCAAAATCATTTCAGGTTGCAATGGATCTTGTAGAGATGGTTAAATAGAAGAATACGAATAGATTTCGTACAACAATGGTATAAAAGCTACTTAACTTGTTGTAAGCCTCTTCAAAGATCTTTAACGGTTGTTTAACTGTCGACAGAACACTAGAGTGCGCGATGGCGGGGCGGCGCGTTTTCCAAACCAGGCGCATCAATCGATCAGATCATCACCGGCCGTTACTTATCTTATCTTATCTGCAACCCCGAAGAAGCCGAGGCCCTGCTCTGAGGGGCGGTATGTGGCGGAACAACGCCCGAACAACGTCCAAATGACAGTCTACACTGTGGGCGGCGGTGGCAAAGATTGCCGTCTTGATTGGCGGTGAGCCGCTTCTCCAAATAGCTGCACCACCCGTCGTGCCGTCACGGCCGTCATTTCGACGGCCGTCGGCTCATCGAACCGTCCCGTTGCCGTCCCGTCAGGAAAAGTTCCTAGGCCCCGACGGAACGGGTCGGCTACCCGTCGTCGGAACCCGACGAACCGGCGCGACGGGCACGGCGCACAGCCCTAGCTCGTGAGTCCATCTCGTAGCTCCGTGATTCACGACAGGACGGCGAGGGCACCAGAATGGACGCCCCAATGCCCCCGTGTCCGTAGGCTGCTGTGCAATGGTCGAAGAGTAGAGGTCATGCCCCAGCGCCTACCTCCAACGTGTGCTCGCGCTCGACGCGGAGGAGGGAGCTTCGGGCAGCACAACTGGTCCCCGGATAGTCGAGTACGTCGTCACGGGTGCCGAAAGCGTACAATACGCACGATGAGCGTGAGAGGGGAAGAGGAGAGCGTCCCTGCAGCACGGGGACACGAGTCGAGCCCGTTCGCTGACGACTCAGACAAGTACGTCCACCGCAGTCGCCCCGTGTGCTTCAGTCCCTTCGCGTCATCATCCCACCCGCTCCCTTAACGACTGGGCTATGGGACCCGACAGCAGGGTCGAGGACCTTCATGGGCGCGGATGCTAACTGGAGCACGGGTAGCACTTGGGGCGCAGCTGCGAGAAAATTGCGGGTGTGGATGGTGACGAGGACGAGCGGAGCGCGTGGAAGGTCTTGAGCTCAGCGCGACGAGGCGGCGAGCGGAGAAGTAAGGCATGGGATGGACGCCCCTCATGTCCGCGGGCCGCGTGGACTGGTCACCGCCGCCACCGACATGGGCGAACAATCCGAAGAGTAAGGCGATGTCGCGGGACCCTGGCGAGAGCGGGACGTCGTTCTCTGTAACCTGCTTGGACTCCCCCCGGTGCTCTCAGCGCCGGTGTTCGAGTGTGGGCTCCAGCGCTGGACGCAGAGGGGTAGCTTGGGATAGCATTGATTCAGCGATGCCAAAGTGCAATTATAAGTGGGAGCCTCCGTCTAAATGGATAGGCTACGACGCGTAGTGCCGAGATAGGTGGTGAAGGCTCGGCGAGGCATCGACAACGGGCGTCTGAGGAGCGGAGGAACAGGACACAGGAGCGAGGATGGAGTGTGGCGGGCATGACACAAGGGAAATGGGGCAGCGGCAGTGTGGGCGCTCGAGATGACAAGCGCATCGTCCGCGGACCCCCTTCGGTTCCTCCACGCCTGCATCCTATTCGAGCTCGTCCTGCAGTAAAGCGCCGGTTGCGTGCGGGGTAAATGCCGCTGTGCTGCGTTTGTCGGTGGATGATGGCAAGAGATGGCCCTCTCGCAGTATTGCTCGACGGCGGCTGGGGAAGATGGATGGGGCGATGCGACCCCTTGCAAAAAGACTTTAACAGGTGCGGATGAGAGTAGCGCAGGTGCAGTGACTGCGGAACTTGAGGTACCCATGGGACCGGGGAAATTCGGTGCTGGGCATACGACAAGGCGTGCAGGACGAGCGCGACCGACAGCGACCGACCAACGACCGACGGAATTCGCGCCGTTTGAAGATTACATAATAACGGAGCACTCCGATCAGAGGTAAATGATGGTGGTAGGCCGGCAAGCGGCGGGGCACAAACAGAATGGAATGCAGGGAGTAAAGGTGAGAAGAGGAACTAGAAAATATTTGTTGCCGACAGGAAGCCTTTGAAGGTGATAATAAAATTCTACATGATGAATAGTACTTCGGAGCCTCGGTATGGTACAGCTGTGAATGTGATTTCAACATCTGGAAAACCTACTTAGCTACAGGGTACTACAGGGAGGCCAGTAGAGCAGTAGAGCCATATCCATGTCCCCTATATGAGAGAGGCTTGTAGAGGCGATAGATTGATAGAGCGGTAGAGCGGTAGAGCGATGTAGCGCGGTGTAGATCAAGCGGCTCCATCAAAGATCCCGCCTGCCAAGCGCATATCGTTGACAGACCGTTCGAGACCGTTCGGTGCCGGTCGCTTAAACATTCGGAATCATGATATCGAAGCGAAATAATGGGGCCAAAAAAAATGCATTCCAGACTAATACGTGCACTACCACTGAATGGACAACAACATGGACGTACGACGGGGGATCGGGGGATGCCGAGGGAAAAAACAGAGGCCAGGAGTGTAGTCGAATTGGAGAATGCGGACAGTCAACTCTACGCCGTGATTGAGAGCTTGAGGGCTTGACTCTAGATCTCGAGGGCTTGAGGACTTGAGAACATAAGGACTTGAGGGTTTCAGCTTGAAGGCTTGAGGGCTTGATAGTACCACAGAAGTTGAAGAAGTAGGAAGAGGAGGACTCGGAGATGCGCGAACTTCGAAGAGAAGATGGGAGTGGGGAAGAAAGAAAGTCGTGATGGTGTTTCGACTTGGCCGCTCTTTTATGAAGTTCCGGACTCCAGCCTTCAGCTGCGGTTCTGGCGGATTCATGTGAATACAAAGGGGTCTACAGAGCACATAGGAGGCTTGTGGATATATTATAGAGAGCGGGATGCGATGGGGTGCAATGGCCTCGATAACGCTCTACAGAGAAGTTCGGGCTCTACCGGGTGCTACCCCGTGCCCGGCTATCTACCGAGCGGACCCGGTCTCTACCTGTCCAAAAGGCGTTTCCAGATGAAGGGCATGAAAAATAATAGGGCTGCTCAATTGTCCCGTCGTTCGTGTCAAGTTCGTGTCGTTCGTTCGCAAAATAAACAAATGTTCAAACTCACCCTCTCTCTCTCATAGTATCCTTGTCTACACCTTGCCTGTCCCTCGTCAATGAGTCATAATCCGCTACTCTGACTGCCCCTAATGATGAGGCCTCGAATACCGCGCATTATCTATGCCACACAGTGTTCTGGTTCCTTGGAAGGAGGACGAGAGGAGTTGAGGACCGCATCTTATTATTATTGGCATGAAAATGATGTTGCCTTGACTGCTAGAATTCTGTGAGCTTAAGAGACTATCAGAATCCATGGCGCTTCCTGGTCTTCGGATCCCAAAGATTTTATCACCTTGTATGGGAGATCATGAGGATGACTATGAGGAAACGGCAAAAAAAAAACAGTGGTTTGGTCGGAGTTTAAATTTATTTATTTTGTGAATGACCGACGGGAACAGTACAATTGAGCAGCCCTAATATAGTGAACTGTAGTTTACCCCACAAATCCACAGCCAACCTCTGTCGCCTATGTCTGTCTAGTTTCCGGGATTTTTTTCCTCATATGTTGAGCAATAAGAGTTGAGAGTGATGGTGAGGCCAATATCTTGAGATTAGCAGAGTTGATTGCATTGAATGAAAGTTGAATTCAAAGTTGGTGATCTTGGGGAAAGAGCATTGAGCATGATTTTCAAACTCCGCCCTTCAGCCGTGAAATTGGTGCGAGCCGTGGGTTTCTTGAACTGCTCACAATGCACACAGGCTTGTGCCCCGAAATAAAATATTGTTTTCGGCACCTCTAATGTACAAATCTAGTCGACAAGCCGCGGATAAGAATTTTACGATGCCAACCGTCAGGTCACCGGATCAGGTTATGATGATGGAATGTTCCTGCCGTCAGGATGCCGTAGATCTGGGGCACGGTAGGCGGCAGCTCTAGAAGCTCGGAACTACCAAGACTTCAACACATTTTTTAGGATAGACATATGGAGACAATAACATATCTTCTCAGAAATCACACACAGCTTCTGAGGGGTTCTAGTCGTTCCGAGAGGCTGAGTTAACCCAGTCGGCGAAGACGGCATGTGCACGTGCAGTGCACGATTATATAAGCCGTTTCGAGACATTTTCGGTACTCTGTGCGCGAGAAAGAAAGGAGACGGTCGGAAAGTCCTCCAAACAGTGTGGATCAAGTACAAACTCGCTCGAAACAAGTGGGAGAGTAATGCTAAAGGAGCGACTCTGTGACGAGCGACGCGTCATTTCGAGTCGAAAGCAGATGACAAAGACTGTGATTATATAAGCCGATTCGCGACATTTTTGGTAGACAGTGCACAATCAGAAACAAGTTTCTGTTTGTGAATAATAGCCACTGCCAGCTGCCTCGTGGCGTGAACGGCACTGGGTGGTACTTTCCCATCGTCTCCAAATCCTTTCTACGAAGAGCTCTACATCTGGAAAACACACTTGGCTACAGGGTACTATGGGGAGGTCAGTAGAGCAGTAGAGCCATATCCATGTCCCCTATATAAGAGAGGTTCGTAGAGGCGATAGATCGATAGAACGGTAGAGCGGTAGAGCTATGTAGAGCTATGTAGATCCAGCGGCGCTATCAAAGATCCCGCCTGCCAAGCGCTTATCGTCGGCAAACCGTTGCCATAATGCCATTCGCGATCGCTTAGCCATTCGGACCGGAGTATCGAAGTGAAATAACGGGCCAAAAAATGCATTCGAATCTAATACGTGCCCTACGACTGGATGCACAACTACATGAAGGCTAGGATGGGGGAAGGGGATGCCAGGAAAACAACAGAGGCCAGCGCTAGCTCAAAAGAGTATGGTCAAGAGAATGCGGAGTCTACACTGCAATTGAGAGCTAGGGCTTGACTCCTTGGCCATGGAGAGCTTGACGACTTGAGGGCTTGAGGGCTTGAGGGCTTGAGAACTTGAACTTGAAAAGCTTGAGGGTACCACATAAGATGACAGATGGCCAGGTACTTAGTAGGAGCAGGAAACAAGAAAAAGATGGGAGTACGCAAGGAGTGCGGGAGAAAGAAAGAATGATGGCGCGTCGACTTGGCCGCTCTTTATAAAGTCCCGGACTCCAGCCATCAGCTGCTGATCAGCTGCGGTCCTGAGTGCTGCATGTGAATTCAGAGGTGTCTACAGAGCACGTAGGAGGCTTGTGGATATATCGTAGAGAGCGGGATGCGATGAGGTGCAAGGGCCTCGATAGCGCTCTACAGAGAAATGCAGGTTCTACCGGGTGCTACCTCGTGACCGGCTATCTACCGCGCGGACCCGGTCTCTACCTGTCCAAATGGTGTTTCCAGATGACTTCCTCGTTACTTGTTCTGAACTCTGCTCATTTTTGAGATATCGATATGGATTATATGGGTCAGACTCTTGAGTCCGCAATAAGGCACGAACACACTTTTATTCGAGTTGTAGGTCTGTAGCCTAATTTTTCCTTCAGCGGCCGGCTCCGGAAACCCTTGCGCTCCAGGGAAAATTCTCCAACTTCTGAATGGACAGAATGTGCGAAAGCCACCCGCCGATTTGACATGGACATGGTTGGCTCCTTGCGAGGAGACATGGATACATTGCTAGTATTCGTGCGTCCTGACGGTATACGAATAATTCAGTGAGATTAATTCTCTTTCAGGCGTCTCTTTTTTCTGCTGTGGTCACAGCTTTCGTGATCGATTCGTATCATGGACTAGACGTGACTTCGAGCACGGAGACCGCTACTGCTCTTCTTCAGCAGCTCTTGCTGTCTATGAAGGAAGATAATCCTGTGATCGGCGCAGCATCTTCCATGTCGCCGGCAGCCTCTACCTCCTCGATTTGCATCAATGCCTTGTGGTTCTCAAGTTTGGTCCTCAGTCTCAACACTGTCCTCGGCGCCATTCTGGCGAAGCAGTGGTTGAGCGAGTACGAGCTGGTGACCTGTTTCACTGGTAAATCACCGCAGGAACAAGTGCCACTCAGACAGCTCAAATTTGACTCCTTTGGACGGTGGGGAGTTCCTACCATCATCGAATATCTCCCAGTGCAGTTGATATGCGCCCTGTTCCTCTTTTTCACTGGCCTCTTATACCTCGTCTGGACATTAAATACGACGGTGGCCATTATCACATCTGTCTGGGTCGGTATTTCGGCACTCATTTTCCTGGCCACGACACTCTTGCCCTCCTTCTTCGACCTGTGTGCGTTTTGTTCGCCGCAGTCTTGGTTCTTCTTCTATCTTTCGAAGCAGATTTGGCGCGTATTCTCGAAATCGCAAGCGTCCGAACTCTATTCATTCACCGATACCTGGATCGACGCATTTTCGAGCGTACTTTCCCACCCGTCGGAATCGAGGATATACAAAATACGCGCACTCAACTGGATCCACGCGACACTGAGTTCTTGGGAATCATCCATTGTTCCCTCACTCTACCGCTGTCTTGACAGTCTTTCAACGGGCGAGGCTGCAAAGCTCATATGCGATTTTTGGAACACCGGATCTTCTCCCAGCCTGAGCATTGCGCAGAGACAAAATCGCGCGACACGGCTCTGGACCGCTATTGGACAAGATTCATACCGGAGAGTCAATACAACTCTCTTAGAATCTATTCGGTCGAAGAAGGGGTATCTTAGCGAGGACGAGACACCAAGCATCATGGTTACGAGTCCTAAAATGAATATTTTAGACTCGTCTTTACTCTCCATTCTCCGCATACCGAGAAGTTTTTTGACCGATGACGTATGTGATTCGTGGGTGCGCCAGTTCCTTATAAGGGAATTATCGTAGGGTTTTCTGCCTTTTTATAGGCCTGGGCGTCAGCAGTGTTGACAACTGTGTCATTTCTCTTTACGTTTCCAGTGTGACATTGGAAGTTGTATGTCAATTTATTTGAATGTGGTTACCTTGCCATACCTCAGGTTTTCTCAAAGGTCGGTGCACCTTTCGTGCATTAGTTTGAATATTTTCAAGAATTTTGGGACATCGTGCGGTGACTTCTGAGCTCAGCGCACCTTTGTTTGTCTGTGTTTACGAGCCGTGTCACAGGTGACTGATCATATGTCGGGCGTTGCCGCTTAACTCTGATTTCTTACAGTCTTTTTACTCTACAGCTGCCTTGGCCCTTTATTCGTAAATTCGTTTCTCTACAATCCGGATGTGCTCCAATTCCCTCTTTCGTACCCAGTGCAGTCTAATTTACATGTGATGCTAGTTTAGTTCCCACTGAGGCATCACGACCAAGTTGCAACAGCTTCCCGTCCTCCTGTTAAAACGGCACAACACACCTGGGATGACCTACTCTTGGGCCTTGCTCACCTGAGTTAAAAGCTCCTTTGAGCTTCACATCATCTTCCTTTACAGGTTCGGTGTTGAAGCTCAACTGCCTCCAGTATCTGCTGTCCTGGGGTGAACTAGGAGGCACAGTTCGGAGGCTCTCAATCTGATGGCATGTCACGCAGCTGCAATTGATGGACTTGAAATTATTGCAGTGAGTCCATTCGACTTGGGATCGGGTCATTGATTCCGCGGGCATACGGTAATCATCTTTCTTTTCTCATCAGATATAGACCGGACGCAGCTGCTATTGAACTTTGTATGTGTCCCATTTATTCTCAAGACGTGAACTGATGTTGTGCCTGAGCATGCAAACCATGACACTAAGATATACCCCTGTATAATTAAGCAAACTGATCCATCGGCCCTCAAACTCGGGTAGAGCACAGACCGATGGCTTGGAGACGCACCTACCATCAATTACATCGGTTGAAGTGATTTAGCAGTGACCCCATCTGACTCAGGATTGATATCGGGGCCATTCTCCATGTCAAGGGGTGTGTTTTTGCCTCACCCCACAGGGGTGATTTCCAGCCTCCATTCTGTCCTGTATTTATACACCCCCGGCCCGAACAGATATTGCCTGAAGGCAATTTCAGTTCAGGGTCCGATGACATATCGACGCCGCTGCTTCAATGCATGATCCGCAGATGACTTATGGCGGTGAGCCCATTTAACTAGTTTCCCAAAGTCAGACGCCGACAAGGATGAACAACTTTCGTACCTCAAGTATCCTGTCTGACGTCTGATTTCTGATCCACCCCCTTGACGATAGGTCCTTTCCGAACATCACGTGAGGTTGATCAAACACACTTTTCAAGGCGTCGACAACGCGTTTTTTGCGCGTTCAAGGTGCTCGATGTCAGAGGGAGTCGATAAATGTATTATAGTAGGACCACTCATGGTCCTGACAAATTTTCAACAGAAATGACCCGACACTAACTGAGAACATACACTTTCTACCACAAAATCGGAAAGATAAGCACTTTCGTAGAGCGTACGGGGGGGGGAAGGCAATATGAGTGTTGGGATAGCTATAGGTGATGCCCGAGAGTATTTTGGACCGCAAATACCTCTGTGTTATGCCGGGACGGCCAGGATTTTGGTGGGATACAGTGATTTCCCCCTTATCGCAAGTTCAAACTCTGGCGCGCAGACACATCAGGGCGGACCTTGAAAAGACCTGTCGTTAAGGCCCCCGCATCAGAAAGTAGACTACATTTAACTCGAGGTGGGGTCGTTTGATACTTGTGTGCACTTATGGAGTTTCTGCAGGCTGTCTGTTGTCAAACCTTGAACGCACCGGAATACATGCACACCTGATATTTAAATATTGATCCTCCCTCGTGCGTGCATTCTGCGTCGCTGAATTAATTTCATTGATTTAATGGCCTGTTCCGTGTAGCTTGGAATCAGTGGTGACACAACATGCACCTGCTTGGATGTGCTGTGAGTAATAATTCCCTCTGATGTTGAAGCGAAATTTTAAGTACCATCTGTCGAGGGAAAGTTCTGCTGAGTACATTGGTACACAAGGCTTTGACCTGGAATACAATGTTTGAAGCTTCCATGTAAGTCTTGTGTTGTATCACCCTCCCAGATAGACTCTTCACCAGTCTGCCCACATGAATGGCAAAAAAATGATTCCTCTACTAATTCGACTTGCAGTGTAGATGTTTGTAAAATGAACCGCCCCACGGGTTTCTCGGGCAATGCAGAAGGGCTTCTTTGGTAAGCAAGTAAGCTGCTTTCTGACATCGTTTCCGTGCCAGTGGTAAGATTTAGATCCAGCCCTTGCACAAGTACTGAATTGGGTCCTCCTCCAGGCAACTTGCCCGGGGCCCCAACTATTTCACACAGTCATATTCCTCTTGAGGCATGGGGTTGCAGTCGAATTCCCAGTGGGAATGTGGGAAGTACAAAAGGTTGAACTGAAAAAGAGAAAGGCAGATAATTAGGAGTAATGAAACTGGAGACAATTGCCAGGCCTGCAACCTGCGATAAATCACGGATAGAATGTCGACCTTTGAAAGATACTGAATAGCGCTAGAAAATATCAGCATGATTGAGAGAGGTCTCGATGGACCGTGTATTAACATGCAGCATACTTGAAAGCCTCTTAAACTTGAATTGGTGATCTTAGAGCTCTGGATTCGCGTAGGTTACTGTGGCAGCGAGCCGCAGACATAGGGCCTGAAATTCGCCCAGGTGCTTGCTCCAGGAGGCATGTATTCTCATGAAGCCTCAATTGTCACCTAATTCAACTTAAACTTGTATTTTGAAATAAAAACCTCCCTGGACTCGTTCTGCCATGCGCATGCAATGGCCCCTAAAGCACAAGTATTCTGTTCTCTGCATCTTATGTTGTGCCAAGAACCCTCCGTCGACGTAGAACCTCGAGTCTTCCTTCCAGGACTCATCCAGCTCGCCAAAATACTACTGGGGCGTGATTTGAGCATCCCCCTCGACACGCAGCTGAGCGTGGCTGCTACACTGTCCCATATTAGCGCACATGCCCATCTCACTGGCCCAGTCGATGAAATATCGTTTAAATCGTTCACAGAGGCGGTTACCCCCGATCCCTCGCATCAGAAACCCCCAACGTTTCTACCTCTTTCAGCTATTTGTATACACCTTTGGTCGTTGCCGACCAGCTGGCACGAAACAAAAGTCGCTTCAACTCATCTGCCACAGCTGTTATCTGCCATGCAGTCTGTTGTGCAGAGCGGGGATAGCTCTGTCGGTGCCGCGATCACCCACTGGATGTTGTTCGCTATCGACCGCAAATTCGCTCAGAGGGTGGTCAAAATGAATGGCAAAAATGCGCTCGGCGCATTGCAAGAATTAGTCCTGTGCTTCCGCAAGGCTTACGATGAGGGGCTGGGTTTAACTGATAGCGTCGTCGAGCGTATAGATGTCTTAACAGTGAGTATTTGTTCCCCCGAGGTAAGCTACGCAGGATCGAATAATATTCTAGCCGTAACTAATACTCTCGCACTCCAGGCGGTCTGCAAAACACTTTGCAGCGCCAGATGGAGTGGGAACGAACCTTTTTCAGAGGCAAATATGCGTTGGTGGGCAGACAGGCTTGATAAAAATAAGGGCAGAGTCTTTCGACTTCTTTGCGACCACTCCCCACCTTTCAACCTGTCGCCCGCTCCCAGCCCAGCGGAAATCGCACATGTGCGGATAATTTGCGAGGCCGCCCTTGTCTGGGAGGAGTCGTGGGGCGACGCGCACTTCCTATTTCGAGCTCTTCCCCTCGTCGTGAGCTGCTGCACGCTCAGCGAGTCCGATTTATCCCTCTGGTTCCCCGCCATGACATCTCCGCATATACTCCTGGCCAAGGTATTTGGCGAAATTATCAAACAGACGAGCAAGAATCATGAACCTGGACTTGATAATCGCAGTGAGGACCTGATTAATGCGCATATTGTACTCTGCTAAACCTACACAGAGGACATGCTGATATTGGCGAACGTGATGCGGTGTGCCGTCGGCAGGCTTCCTGGAACGGTCACTGATGACCCGACCCTCTTCATCTCCCTCGTATCCGGCTCGCTCGACCTCGCAGCCCTGTACGAATCCAAACTCCCAGCGAAACTGGTCGCTGAATTTGGCAACCTCCTCGACGCCGCGGCCTCGTTCGCGCAGTTGCATAATGCTCACAATGCACACGCACATAACACGACTATTAGGCAGTGGCTCGTTAAATTGACCAAGTTGGAGGACTCACCACTCATGACATCTCCAGCGCGCGCAGAACCGTTGATCCATGCAGCCCGTGATGGAAACACAATCGAAGGTTTGAACAATGTCGAGACCTTATCCCAGCTCGACTGGGCAGAATAATGTAGTTCTCTGAATGTTAAATAATTTAGTCATTTTGCTTCCATCCGGAACAAGCCAAGCGTCCGAAAAACTGAGCGAGTAAAGCAGCAGTAAATAGAGGTGAACAGCTACGAGTTTTGCATTTACAGAACTTTCCTACGAGGAAGACGAGCTAATAAGCAATTAAGCGCCCACTAAGCGCCTGGTCAGCACAGCCACAGCTGCCACACTCCCTTTCGGCCGTCGCCTTTTGGTCCGTCCCCGATAATTCTGCATGGGCTAGACTGCACGAAGGGGATGCCATCGGCAAGGCGCCGGATGTGCACTGGTGGTATCGATGGACCACCAAGGCTGGCGGAAGAGAAAATTCTGGATTGTAGCCGGCCCCTGCCATTGCAGGAATTAGTGCTGTCCTTCCGCAAGGTTCACGACGAGGGATTCAATTTGGCTGATAATATTATCGAGCGTATAGATGTCTTGATTGTGAGCCTTTGTTCACCCGAGGTAAGCTCCGCAGCGTTGACTCTAGCGAAAACTGATATTCTCGCACTCCAGGCGGTCTATAAAACACTTTCTAGCGCCAGATATAGCGGGACAGACGACCCCTTCCCAGAGGCAAATATGAATTGGTGGGCTGACAAGCTCGGTCAAAATAAGGACCGAGTTTTCCGCCTTCTTTGCGACCACTCCCCACTTCTCAACCCATTACCCACTCCCGGCCCCGCGGAGATCGCACACGCGCGGATAATTTGTGAGGCGGCCGGTGTCTGGCAGGAGTTTTCGGACGAACGCTTGGTGTTGCGAGCGCTTCCCCACGTCGTGAGCTCCTGCACGCTCAGCGAGTCCGATCTGTCTCTCTGGTTTCCCACCGAGGCATCTCCGTATATATTCCTGGCCAAGGTGTTTGGAGAAATTATCAAACGCACGAGAGAGCGTCTTAAACTTGATAATCGCGGTGAGGTCCTGATCAATGCACAAATTATACTACGCTAAACCTACGCAGAGGGCATGCTGATGTTGGCGAGCGTGATGCCGTGCGCCGCTGGCCAGCTCCCTAGAACGGCCAGCGAGGTCCAAATCCTCTTCATCTCCCTCGTGTCCGGCTCGCTCGACCTCGCAGCCCGCTGCACATCTAAAGTCCCAGAACTTGTCGCTGAATTTGACAACCCGCGGCATCGTTCGCGCAGCTGCACAACGCTCACGATGGACAGGCGCATAGCACGACGATCAGAGAATGGCTTTTTAAATTGGCCAAATTGAAGGACTCACCACTCTTGAAATCTCCAGCGCGCGCAGAACCGTTGATCCATGCAGCTCGTGATGGAAACACAATCGAAGGTTTGAACGATGTCGAGACCTTATCCCAGCCCGTGGACTGGGCGGAGCATGTTGACGCTTTTTGATACTAACTAGTACGATCTCGGTTTGACAGCCATGTATAATTTTTTTCTGAATATCTTGAGTCCAGGCTTAGATAGGTCATCACTGTACGCGGTAATTTAGCACGCTGCTTCAAGTACTTCTTCCGTCCGGATACAAGCCAAGCATCAGAAAAGCTGAGCGAATAAAGCAGCAGTAAATAGAGGAAAGCTACGAGAGTTGTATATTCACAGAGCCTTCCTACGAGGAAGACGAGCGGTTAAGCTGTTAAGCGCCCACTAAGCGCCCTAGGAGCACAGCCACACCGCCGTCTTGGTCGTGTCCCAATAACTCTGCACGTCAGAGGAGCTTGTACGAAGGGGGATGCCATCGGGAATACTACAGATGGAAGCTTGAGGGAGTGGTGGTCCGCTAAGGCTGGCGGGAGGCGCGATTTTGGAGCGGCCTCCGCCTGGTGAGCTGATGCGAAAGAGCCATGAGCGCTGCAAAGAAGAGGAGCCGGGGAAGGAGAAGAGGGCCTGAACGCGGTAGCGGTGAAAGAAGCGGGGAGCCCCGAGCGAGAAGAGGACGCTCATCGAGAACGGGATCAATTTACTCCCGAAAAGGTAGACGAGGATGAGTAGCTGCAAGGTGAAGTCGAGTAGGTCATCGCAGGCGCTGAAGGCGCCGTAAGCACAGCAACGCCAACGATGGGCTGCAGGTGTCGTGGGAGGGAGATGCACGATGAGTAGTTGGAAGGGCTGTGGTGGGGGTAGCACGGGGACTCGAGTCGGATCCGTCCGCCGCAGTCGCCCCGTGCGCTTCAGTCCCATCGCGTCATCGTCCCAACCGCTCCCCGAACGACTGGGCTATGGGAATCGACGGCAGAGTCGAGGACTTTCGTGCGCACATGTACGACTGAGGCTGGAGCACGGGCAGCACATGGGGGGCGAGAAATTTGGGCAGGTGGCTGGTTACGAGGACGAGCGGAGCGCGTGGAAGGTCATGAGCTCAGCGCAGCGGCGAGCGTAGAAGCGAGACATGGGATGGACGCCCCTCGTGTTCGCGGGCCGCGTTGGTCGCCACCGCCGCTGACATTGGCGAACAGTCTGAAGAGTAAGACGTGTCGCAGGACCCCTCGCGAGAGCCGAGCCTCTTTATCATCGTTCTCCGTAACCTGCTTGGACCTCCCTCGGTGCTCTGAGCCCCGGTTCTCGAGTTCGGGCGGCAGTGCTTGACGCAGAGGGGATAGCATCCTGCCAACGACTCAGCGATGCCAAGGTGTAAGCGGGAGCCTCCGTCTAAATGGATAGGCTGCGACGCGTAGTGCCAAGGCAGGTGGTGAAGGCCCGGCGGGGCACCGACAACACGGGCGTCTGAAGAACGGAAGAGCAGGACGCAGGAGCGAGGATGATGGAGTGTGGCGGGCGTGACACAAGAGAAACGGGCCAGCGGCAGTGTGGGCGCTCGAGACAAACGCGTCGTCCGTGGGCCCCCTTGGGTCCCTCCACGCCTGCATTCCATTCGAGCTCGTCCTGCCTCCACAGGACTCAGTCAAGCGCGGGTTGCATGCGGGGCAGATGCCGTTGCGCTGCGTTTTTCGGTGGATGACGGCAAGGATGAGATGGCTGAGTCCCTCTCTCTCTCACAGTATTGGCGGCTGGGGAAGATGGATGGGGCGATGCGACCCCTTGCAAGAAGACTCCAACGTGGTGCGGATGAGAGTAGCGCAGGTGCAACGACTGCGGAACCTGAGGCCCCCATGGGACCAGGGACATTCGGTGCTGGGCATACGACAAGGCGTGCAGAGACGAGCGCGACCGACGGAATTCGCGCCGTTTGAAGATTACATAATAACGGAGCACTCCGATCAGAGGTAAATAATAGCCACTGCCACAGCTACCTCGTGGCGTGAACGGCACTTTCCCATCGTCTCCAAATCCGTTCTACGAAGAGCTCTATTCCTCGTTACTTGTTCTGAACTCTGCTCATTTTTGAGATATCGATATGGATTATATGGGTCGGACTCTTGAGTCCGCAATAAGGCACGAACACACTTCTATTCGAGTTGTAGGTTTGTAGCCTAATTTTTCCGTCAGCGGCCGGCTCCGGAAACCCTTGCGCTCCAGTGAAAATTCTCCAACTTCTGAATGGACAGAATGTGCGAAAGCCACCCGCCGATTTGACATGGACATGGTTGGCTCCTTGCGAGGAGACATGGATACATTGCTAGTATTCGTGCGTCCTGATGGCATACGAATAATCCAGTGAGATTAATTCTCTTTCAGGCGTCTCTTTTTTCTGCTGTGGTCACTGCTTTCGTGATCGATTCGTATCATGGACTAGACGGCACTTCGAGCGCGGAGACTGCTTCTGCTCTTCTTCAGCAACTGTTGCTGCATACGAGGGAAGATACTCCTGTGATCAGCGCAGCATCTTCCATGTCGCCGGCAGCCTCTACCTCCTCGATTTGCATCAATGCCTTGTGGTTCTCCAGTTTGGTCCTCAGTCTCAACACTGTCCTCGGCGCCATTCTGGCGAAGCAGTGGTTGAGCGAGTACGAGCTGGTGACCTGTTTCACCGGTAAATCACCGCAGGAACAAGTGCCACTCAGACAGCTCAAATTTGACTCCTTTGGACGGTGGGGAGTTCCTACCATCATCGACTATCTCCCAGTGCAGTTGATATGCGCCCTGTTCCTCTTTTTCGCTGGCCTCGTATACCTCGTCTGGACATTAAATACGACGGTGGCCATTATCACATCTGTCTGGGTCGGTATTTCGGCACTCATTTTCCTAGCCACGACCCTCTTGCCCTCCTTCTTCGACCTGTGTGCGTTTTGTTCGCCGCAGTCTTGGTTCTTCTTCTATCTTTCGAAGCAGATTCGGCGCGTATTCTCGAAATCGCAAGCGTCCGAACTCTATTCATTCACCGATACCTGGATCGACGCATTTTCGAGCGTACTTTCCAGCCCCTCGGAATCGAAGATATACAAAATACGCGCGCTCAACTGGATCCACGCGACCCTGAGTTCTTGGGAATCGTCCATTGTTCCCTCACTCTACCACTGTCTTGACAGTCTCTCAACGAGCGAGGCTGCAAAGCTCATATGCGATTTTTGGAACACCGGATCCTCTCCCAGCCTGAGCATTGCGCAGAGAAAAAATCGCGCGACACGGCTCTGGACCGCTATTGGCGAAGATTCATACAGGAGAGTCAATACAACTCTCTTAGAATCTATTCGGTCGAAGAAGGGGTATCTTAGCGAGGACGAGACACCAAGCATCATGGTATTCTGTTCTCTGCATCTTATGTTGTGCCAAGAACCCTCCGTCGACGTAGAACCTCAAGTCTTCCTTCCAGGACTCACCCAGCTCGCCAAAATATTACTGGGGCGTGAGTTGACCATCCCCCTCGACACGCAGTTGAGCGTGGCTGCTACACTGTCCCATATTAGCGCACATGCCCATCTCACTGGCTCAATCGATGAAATATCGCTCAACTCGTTCACAGAGGCGCTTATTCCCCATCCCTCGCATCAGAAACCCCCGACGTTTCTACCTCTTTCAGCGATTTGTATACGCCTTTGGTCGTTGCTGACCATCTGGCACGAAACAAAAGTCACTTCGACTCATCTGCCACAGCTGTTATCTGCCATGCAGTCTGTTGTGCAGAGCGGGGATAGCTCTGTCGGTGCCGCGATCACCCACTGGATGTTGTTCGCTATCGACCGCAAATTCGCTCAGAGGGTGGTCAAAATGAATGACAAAGATGTGCTCGGCGCATTGCAAGAATTAGCCCTGTGCTTCCGCAAGGCTTACGATGAGGGGTTGGGTTTAACTGATAGCGTCATCGAGCGTATAGATGTCTCAATAGTGAGTATTTGTTCCCCCGAGGTAAGCTACGCAGGATCGAATAATATTCTAGCCATAACTAATACTCTCGTCTCCAGGCGGTCTGCAAAACACTTTCCAGCGCCAGATGGAGTGGGAACGAACCTTTTTCAGAGGCAAATATGCGTTGGTGGGCGGACAGGCTTGGTCAAAATAAGGGTAGAGTCTTTCGACTTCTTTGCGACCACTCCCCGCTTTTCAACCTGTCGCCCGCTCCCAGCCCAGCGGAAATTGCACATGTACGGGTAATTTGCGAGGCCGCCCTTGTCTGGAAAGAGTCGTGGGACGACGCGCATTTCCTATTTCGAGCTCTTCCCCTCGTCGTGAGCTGCTGCACGCTCAGCGAGTCCGATTTATCCCTCTGGTTCCCCACCATGACATCACCGCATATATTCCTGGCCAAGGTATTTGGCGAAATTATCAAACAGACGAGCAAGAATCATGAACCTGAACTTGATAATCGCAGTGAGGACCTGATTAATGCGCATATTGTACTCTGCTAAACCTACGCAGAGGACATGCTGATATTGGCGAACGTGATGCGGTGTGCCGTCAGCAGGCTTCCTGGAACGGTCACCGATGACCCGACCCTCTTCATCTCCCTCGTATCCGGCTCGCTCGACCTCGCAGCCCTGTACGAATCCAAACTCCCAGCGAAACTGGTCGCTGAATTTGGCAACCTCCTCGACGCCGCGGCCTCGTTTGCGCAGTTGCACAACGCTCACGATGCACACGCACATAACACGACTATTAGGCAGTGGCTTGTTAAATTGACCAAGTTGGAGGACTCACCACTCATGATATCTCCGGAACGCGCAGAAAAGTTGATTCATGCAGCCCGTGATGGAAACTCGATCGAGGGTTTGAAAGATGTCGAGACCTTATCCCAGCTCGACTGGGCAGAATAATGTAGTTCTCTGAATGTTAAATAATTTAGTCATTTTGCTTCCATCCGGAACAAGCCAAGCGTCCGAAAAACTGAGCGAGTAAAGCAGCATTAAATAGAGGGAAACAGCTACGAGTTTTGCATTTACAGAACTTTCCTACGAGGAAGACGAGCTAATAAGCACTTAAGCGCCCATTAAGCACCTGGCCAGCACAGCCACAGCTGCCACACTCCCTTTCGGCCGTCGCCTTTTGGTCTGTCCCCAATAATTCTGCATGGGCTAGACTGCACGAAGGGGATGTTATCGGCAAGGCGCCGGATGAGCACTGGTGGTATCGATGGACCACCAAGGCTGGCGGAAGAGAAAATTCTGGATCGTAGCCGGCCCCTGCCGATGCGAAGGAAAATGCCTGGAACTGTAAGACCACAGAAGGAAGTCAGAGGGAGCGGTGGACCGCCAAGGCCTGCGGGAGGCGCGATTTTGAGCCTCCGCCTTGCTTCCGCCTGCTGGGCTGATGCAAAAGAGCCTGGAGCTGTGCAAAGAACTGGAGCCGGGGAAGGAGAAGAGGGCCTGAACGCGGCAGCGGTGAAAGAAGCGGGGATCCCGAGCAAGGAGTGGACGCTCTTCGAGAACGGGATCAGCTTACTCCCGAAAAGATAGACGAGGATGGGTAGCGGCAAGGTGAAGTCGAGTAGGTCATCGCAGGCGCTGAAAGCGGCAACGCCAACGACAGGTGGCAGGTGTCGCGGGAGGGAGATGCACGATGAATAGGTGAGATGACTCAGGAAAGGTGAGAGCTGTGGTGGGGGTAGTACAGGGACTCTCGGGCAATCTTCGATGACGAGTTCGTCCGCCAAGTACGTCCGCCGCAGTCGCCCCTCCAATCGAATCTTCGGCTGGGCTATAGGACTTAGCGGGTAGAGTCGAGGACCCCCGTGGGCGCGGATGCCGACTGGAGCACGAGTAGCACATGGGGTGCAGCTGCGAGAAAATTGCGGAGGTGGACGCTGATGAGGGCGAGTGGAGCGGGTGGAGGGTTTTGAGCTCAGCGCGGCGAGACGGCGAGCAGAGAAGCAAGGCATGGGATTGACGCCCCTCGTGCGCGGGCCGCGTGGATTGGTCACCGCCGCTGACATGGGCGAACAATTCGAAGAGTAAGACGATGTCATGGGACCCCTGGCGAGAGCGGAACGTCGTTCTCTATAACTCCCCCCGGTGCTCTCAGCGTCGGTGTTCGAATTTGGGCGCCAGCGCTGGACGCAGAGGCGTAGCGTGGAATAGCGCCGCCTCGGCGATGCCAAGGTCTGAGCGGGAGCCGGATAGGCATGGACGCGTAATGCCGAGGTAGGGCGGTAAAGGCGCGGTGAGGCACCGACAACGGGCGTCTAAGGATGCAGGAGGAGGAAGAGATGGAGCGTGGCGGGCGAAACAAGAGGGAAACGGGGCAGCGGCAGCGCTCGAGATGACAAGCACGTCGTCCGCAGACCCTGTGCACTTCAGTCCCTTCGCGTCTGCATCCATTCGAACTTGTCCTGCAGCCGCAGGACCGAGTCAAGCGCAGGCTGTGTGCAGGGTAAATGCGATTGTCGGTGAATGGCGGCAAGTATGAGGGATGGAGGGAGGAGTCCCTCTCTCTCGCAGCTCGCGGTAGCCGGGTAGATGGATAGGGCGATGCAACCCCTTGCAAAAAGACTCCAACGTAGCGGATGAGAGTAGAGAGTAGCGCAGGTGCAGTGACTGCGGAATCTGAGGCACCTATCGGACCGGGGATATTCCGTATGAAGAACCCTCGATTTCCCGCTGCGGGGCTGAGCGGCGACTTTTACAAAGAGTGGAGGCTGGGGGCGCAGACCTCGCGTGGTGTATAAGACTGGGACCAACGACAGTAGATAGCCCTGCAGGGTTTCTCGATTATCTCGCGCTTGTCTTCGCCCCCACATCGGTCTTTCTGAGGAGAGGCTCCGTTATGCGTACTGTGGCCGCCGTCCCTGTCAATCGGAGCGAAGAGGGGGTCAAAAATACAGTCCTGAGTCCTTCCAAGAGCTCGGTAAGCACGTCGGCATAGTTCGTCGTCCACTACGCGTTGCAAGAATTGCCGAGAGCGCAAGCTTAAAAGGATGCAGGTTATGCAGTGGACGCCATGCATATGGACGGGTAGGCCTGAGAGCCAGTGCCGATTTGGTCCCCAAGATGGCCCGCTGGCGGCGACGTCAGAGTCAGATACAAAGCCAAGGTGAATGGATAGTGCGTACGATGGGCCCTTGCTCGCCTTAGTATACTACCACCATGCGACATGGAATCACGTCCTAATTGACGGGACAGTTAGTCTGCCAGTCGACTATATAGACCGGCCCAGCGGTGCTCGTGGTGGCGAGGAAGAAATTGATGGCTAGTACTATTTGTTCTGGAGCACCTACACTCACACCTCACCGAAGTCCTGGCCTTCCGTTTCCCTAAGGCCTAAATACTGGCTACTTTGGCTTTTGTTACGTACTAGAATGGCGGTGCTCTCGGTGATAGGACGGCCCTGGGGTGTTCCCATCCTCTCCAAATCCTCTCGTCATACTTCCGGATACCCTCGCTGGTCGCTCTGAACTCTGCTCGTCTTTTGATATAGATATGGGTCGTAAAAGAACAACAACAAGGCACGAGTATATTTCTATGATTGCAGTTGTGGATCTGAAGCTTAATTTTTCCGTCTTTATCGCTAGCGGCCGGCTTTGGAAATCCTTGCCACGCCCGAGTGAGAATTCTGCAAGTCCTCCCTCTGGATGGACGGAATGTGCGAAAGTCACCCGCCCATTTGACCTGGACATGGTCGGCTCCTTGCGAGGAGATATGGATACATTGCTAGTATTCGTGCGTTCTGAAGTCATCCAAATGATTCGGACTTTGTATCAATTCCCTTTCAGGCATCTCTCTTCTCTGCCGTGGTCACCGCGTTCGTGATCGACTCGTACCATGGACTAAGCGGGGTGTCGAGCGTGGACACCGCTGCCCTCTTTCAGCAGCTCTTGCTGCAAATGAAGGAAGACATTCCTGTTATCGGTACAGCATCTTCCGCGTCGCCGGCACCGGTGGCCTCTACCTCCACGGTCTGCATCAATGCCTTATGGTTTTCAAGCTTGGTTCTTAGTCTCAACACTGTCCTCGGCGCCATTCTGGCGAAACAGTGGCTGAGCGAGTACGAGCTAGTGACTTGTTCCACTAGCAAATCACCTCAGGAACAAGTGCCGCTCAGACAGCTCAAATTTGACTCCCTTGGACGGTGGAGAGTCACCACCATTATCGACTATCTCCCACTGCAATTAATATTCGCCCTTTTCCTCTTTTTCGCTGGCCTCGTATACCTTGTGTGGACATTAAATGCGACGGTGGCCATTATCACATCTGTCTGGGTCGCTCTTTCGGCACTCTGCTTCCTGTCCACGACATTCTTGCCCTCCTTCTTCGACCTGTGTGCGTTTTGTTCGCCGCAGTCTTGGTTCTTCTTCTATCTTTCGAAGCAGATTCGGCGCGTATTCTCGAAATCGCAAGCGTCCGAAGTCTACTCATTCACCGACACCTGGATCGACGCATTTTCGGACGTACTGTCCCGCCCCTCGGAATCGAGGATATACAAAATCCGCGCGCTCAACTGGATCCACGCGATCCTGGGTTCTTGGGAATCGTCCCTGGTTCCCTCACTTTACCGATGTGTTGACAGTCTTCCATCGAGCGACGCTGCAAAGGTCATATGCGATTTTTGGAACACTGGATCCTCTCCCGGCCTGAGCATTGCGCAGGGACAAAATCGCGCTACACGGCTCTGGACCACTATTGGACGGGAGTCGTACTGGAGACTTTGCACAATTCTCCTAGAATCTATTCAGTCGAGGAAAGGGTATTCTAGCGCGGACGAGATGCCGAGCATCATGGTCCTTTGTTCTCTGCATCTTGTATTGTGCCAAGAACCCTCCGTCGACGTAGAACCTCAAGCCTTCCTTCCAGGACTCACCCAGCTCGCCAAAATACTACTGGGGCGTGAGCTGAGTATCCCCCTTGACACACAGTTGAGCGTGGCTGCTACACTGTCCCATATTAGCGCACATGCCCATCTCACTGGCCCAGTCGATGAAATATCGCTCAGCTCGTTCACAGAGGCGCTTACTCCCGATCCCTCGCATCAGAAACCCCCGACGTTTCTACCTCTTTCAGCGATTTGTATACGCCTTTGGTCGTTGCCGACCGGCTGGCACGAAACAAAAGTCGCTTCGACTCATCTGCCACAGCTGTTATCTGCCATGCAGTCTGTTGTGCGGAGCGGGGATAGCTCTGTCGGTGCCGCGATTACACACTGGATGTTGTTCGCTATCGACGGTAAATTCGTTCAGAGGATGGTTAACATGGGTGACAAAGATGTGCTCGGCGCATTGCAAGAATTAGCCCTGTGCTTCCGCAAGGCTTACGATGAGGGGCTGGGTTTAGCTGATAGCGTCGGCGAGCGCATAGATGTCTTAATAGTGAGCATTTTCCCCCCCGAGGTAAGCGACGCAGGATGATATTCTAGCCGCAACTAATAATCTCGCACTTCAGGCGGTCTGTAAAACACTGTCCAGCGCCAGATGGAGTGGGAACGAACCTTTTTCAGAGGCAAATATGCGTTGGTGGGCAGACAGGCTTGGTCAAAGTAAGGGCAGAGTCTTCCACCTTCTTTGCGACCACTCCCCACTTCTCAACCCGTCGCTCGCTCCCGGCCCAGCGGAAATCGCACATGTGCGGCTAATTTGCCAGGCGGCCCTTGTCTGGGAGGAGTCGTGGGTCGACGAGCACTTCCTATTTCGAGCACTTCCCCTCGTCATGAGTTGCTGCACGCTCAGCGAGCCCGATTTATCTCTCTGGTTCCCCGCCATGACATCTCTGCATATATTCCTGGCCAAGGTATTTGGCGAAATTATCAAACAGATGAATAAGTATCATGTACTTGGTAATCGCGGTGAGGACCTGATTAATGCACATGTTGTACTACGCTAACCCTGCGCCGCAGAGGACATGTTGCTGTTGGCGAGCGTGATGCGGTGCGCCGTCGGCCAGCTCCCTGGAACGGCCAGCGAGGACCCAATCCTCTTCATCTCCCTCGTGTCCGGCTCGCTCGACCTCGCAGCCCACTGCACGTTAACAGACCTCGAACTCGTGGCTGAATTTGATGACCTCCTTGACGCCGCAGCCTCGTTCGTGCAACTGCACAACGCCCACGATGCACACGCACATAACACGACTATTAGGCAGTGGCTTGTTAAATTGTCCTTTTTGAAGAAATCACCATTCATATCACTCATGATATCTCCGGAACGCGCCGAACTGTTGATCCATGCAGCCCGTGATGGAAACTCGATCGAAGGTTTGACAGATATCGAGACCTTATCCCAGCTCGACTGGGCAGAATAATGTAGTTCTCTGAATGTTAAATAATCTAGTTATTTTGCTTCCATCCGGGCCAAGCGTCCGAAAAACTGAGCCAGTAAAGCAGCAGTAAATAGAGGGGAACAGCTACGAGTTTTGCATTTACAGAACCTTCCTACGAGGAAGACGAGCTAATAAGCAATTAAGCGCCCATTAAGCGCCTGACCAACACAGCCACAGCTGCCACACTCCGTCGCCTTTTGGTCCGTCCCCAATAATTCTGCATGGGCTAGACTGCACGAAGGGGATGCCATCGGCAAGGCGCCGGATGAGCACTGGTGGTACCAATGGACTACCAAGGCTGGCGGAGGAGAAAATTCTGGATTGTAGCCGGCCCCTGCCAATGCGAAGGAAAATGCCTGGAACGTTGGAAAGAAGAGGAGGCTGGGAGGAAGAAGAGGGTCGGGACGTGAGGCCGGTGAGGGCGGCGGAGAGCCCATGGCCATCACATGTACAGCGGGCCATCCTCCCGCAGGTGACGTGGCAATTCTCCAATGTCCATGAGCGGCGAGCGCGCGCAGAGTCGTATCGGTGACGAAAACGCGGAGGAATGGCCGGCGCGCGGTCTCGGCCCTCCCGCCACTTCTTTTCGATGAAAAGGTGGTCGACACCTTATTCTGAGATATCGAGTGGCAACGGGTAGAGTCGCGGCAAGCGTGCCGGAAACGTCGAGAAGGATGGGGACGTCGATGCGCGAGGGATTTCCGTTTTGCGCCTGCCTATCGTCGAAGCAGTACCTGAAACGCAGGCGATGCGAGGGGAAGGCGAACACGAATGTCCTCGGCGGCGGGGTACGCCAGCCGGCAGGGGTAGAATGGAGCCCTAGTGCGGTTCCGGGATGCCTCGTCTGTATTCCTTCTGGGGATGGCAGGAGGACGGAAAACCGAGGGTGCTGCCGGTGGTACGAAAGCAAGCGTGCTCGGCGGCGGCGGATCTCTCCAGCAGCAACATAGTTCGTCCTCAGCGTCCATTGCCAACGGCTTCACGCGCGAAAGACGACACCGACGCGGGTAGCGCCACCCTTAGCCTAGGGCCTGCAGTCGGCCATTGTCTCCTTGCCATACGCGTCAAGAGCCCCTCGGCGCTGCTTTTGACGTGCCGCTAGATCGGCGGCTCGTCAGCGCGAGTCAAAAGGTCGGACATGGGCGACAAGGTGCAACGAGGAGCGTTCCGAGCTCGAGCGAGGTAATGCAAAACTGCGAGTACCGGTGAGGAAGTGCACGAGAGAGCGTAGGACGGAGGCATGCACTGTGTATGCGACAGGATGCAGCAGTCCAGGAGGGCTTCTTCGGGCACGTAGTACGTGCAGACGGCGCGCAGCGAGGCGCGGTAGATGCGGAAGATCGCCAGGAAGTGCTTGTACACGTGTGATGTGGCAAGGGACGGCCGCCGGCGAAAGTGATGGCGGGGGGTAGAGGAGGCCGCCGGCGTCCGTCTGCAATGCCGTCGACAATCGTTTCTTGCAGGTATAGTCGATACAGTACACATCCCTCGCGAGCTCAACAACGGAGGCTGAGAAGTCTCCACTACGCAAGGCAGGAAGTGCTCTCGTGCGACCTTGCCTTCCTCGGCATGATATTCAACTCGATGTCGCGCCCCCCGCCTCAGCGTATTCAATGCGTGTATCCGCCATCCAGCTTCAGTCAGAGCGCCCAATCCCGGCGCCGCCTCGTGCGCCTCTCTGTGTGATCCCCGACACAGGTGGAGGATATAACGAGCCCGGCAAATCTTCGGACGACCTGCCAACGGCGCACCACACCTTCAAAGGTTCCATCGCGACGCGGGCGACAGCCTGCGGAAGGGGATGACGGAAGGAGGTGGGGAATGACAGAGCAGATGACATAGGACAGAGCCAGCGTAGCGAGGGGGCAGTGGCTCAGGAATCTGGAGCGCTTCGGCGAAAGGGGGTGAGGGCACGAGCAAGCGGGTATCAGTGGGAGGAGACGGAGGAAATTGCGGACGAGGGCGGCATGCATATCGATTCGGGGCGATCTCCCTTGGCTGTATTTCCTGCGACGCACAGAGAAAGACGCCACTGGCGACGCGCTTGTGGGAAGCTGCAGCACTGAGATGGGTGCCTCGCGTTAAATGTTCGATTCCTGAGATCCAGGCAAACGCAGTGGGTAGCTGCGGGGAAAACGGGGAGAGGTGAGCGCGGGTCCCCCGCCGCGCGAATGCCACCATTCCGGAGGCCAATGGGAAAACCATGGTTTGCGTGGAAGCAGAGTGTTCGCTTGGTGTTCGCCGAATGAGATGGGCGGAAGAAAAGGCGCAGGAAAGCGCAAGGGCCAGCATGCCTGTCGGCGGGAGCCAGCGAAGTGCGGAATGGTGGCTTGCGGATTCGCAAGCTCGATGGTGCGATGGCGAAGACCGGTACGAATCAGATGTGGGCGCGTGAGGTGAGTGGCCGTCGGGGCGAACTGGAAGTCTCGCTGTACTCCTGCTGCTGGCACGGCCCCGAGGCGCGACTACGGCGCGCGGGTGAGGCGAGCGGGCGCTCCAAACAAAGAAAGGAATCCGTCGTCCGACGTGTCCATCATCTCTCCGTCGCGTCGTCGCAATACGAGGGCGAGAAGAGAACGACAAGGCGGTGGGTCCTCCCTGATCAACACCTTCCCTCGCTCCCCGAGACCGCCTCAACGATGGCCTGCTGCCTTGAGCTCGTAGGTGCAGTCCAAATCGAGGACGATGCCTCTTGAGTCTGGAAATCGCAGCGTGCGCATTATACGGCGTGATCGGCTGGAGATGACGGTGGAGTTCGGGAAGTGAGTGTTCCATGATGGTTCGGCGAAGGAGTAGTACGCTGCGAAGCTTTCGTCAACGAGATCCAAGATCAAGGTGGATTGCGGCGTACTATTCTTTGACCTGCCGATACTTCATGGTCTCCGCGGACAGCAGCTTCCACCCCGAAATGAAAACAGAGCTGATACGAGTCGTTTCTTGTGGCCCGGAACTGGAGCTGAATCAGATGGCTGCGAGCCCTCTGCTGCAAAACGCACTTTTCATCGTCGTGGCCAGCGAGGAGAAGCGAAATTAGGCTCTCTTCGTTTACGCTGCGTTATATGCTACTCTAGGCTCCAGGGCTAGCGTTTCTGAGCTCGGCTTGTCGCAAAATCGTCCCAAGAGGTTGCTCTGGCCGACGTCGTGCTTTACATGCCGTGAGCGAAGAGAGAAATCATGAGCGAGACAGATAGCCAAAAATTGAGAGCTTGTCGACGGGGGAGTTGGTGGAACAGAAAAGCGGTATAGACCAGGCGGGTGGCATATGTACGGTTGCCAACAAGTCCCAGCTTTGATTTGATTTGTCAACTTTCGTTTTCTGCCTTTTGCAATTCCATCCTCCGCTATTTGTGTACTCTCTAAGGTGTTCCAGGGCCTACCCGCAAGCTCTATGTTCTCAGGTAGCGTCTAGGATGCTCGGGTTATGTTTCCGGGACAAACGGACACGCATTCAAGCCGCCAAAGGGTCGGCGGCGCACCGCCTTCACGTCGGTTTCCAGTTGCAAACACTCCTCATAGTCCAATTTAGGGCTGGGTACACCGCGTGTCGGTCTTTGTGAGTGAGTGTAGCGGAGACGGGGCAATACAAGTGCGTGTTTTTTTTTATCTACCTTGCGCTGCCATTGATGCACTTCCAAGGCATATGTAGACTATTATGCTCTGCCCGGTGGATTTACGCGTAACAAACGCAAACGCAAACGCGTACGGTCGTGCGCAGAACCCACCAAGTTGAAGAACCCGTCTACGTCGTACATCACCGGACGCGAACTGATCCAGCAAACCGCCCGCACTTCAGCGACACCGCGCACCTGCCCCATACCTGCCCAGGGCCATGGCTGGATCCCTCGGGACCTGGTGTCGTTGTGCGCAGACGATCGAGTCGAACCCTTCGTTTGCGTTCAGCACGAAGGCGTTTGTCGGTTTAACGGGCCCAAGTGGAGGGGTCATCGCAGGGAAGGAATTCAAAGACGCGCCCGACCTCCACAGACATTTTTCCTGACGCGCCGATGTTTCTCAATTACCCATACTTGATACAGAAGCGGACCGTGTACATTCCTTTATCAAGGCTTGCGGCTGCGGCGTAGAAATTCCCGGCGGGGACGAACAAATGGAGGCGACGTGGTAAACGTGCAGTATGAGGTGCCCGAGCACGATGACTGAGTGGGTCTCTCGGGGGAAGAAGACGCATGCACGGGAGTGGAGCGCGAAGAGCTCGAGTTCGAATGAAGAAACTAGCGCGTGGTGCACGAGGCGGGGCGCACCCCAAGGCTCAAGCAACCAACGCGACGCTTTGAGAGAAAGAACTAGCCATATATTGCACGCGCGCGGACGTCATTTGTCTTTTTCTACACCATCTATTCTTCCCATCTACGAGACATCAGCGCCTCATACCAATATCGAGACAGAGCAGCAGACGCAACTTCTCCTCTTTTCGGGTGTAAAAATTGCGGTTGGTTTAGCGCAGCTTGGCGAAGAGTTGGGGCGCGGCGCAGGCTTCGGAGCAGTGCACCATGCTGCGATGGCACGCATGTCAGCTGCATATTAGCACGGGAAAGGGAGGGGGCTTACTGGACTAGACAATAGAGTCCATGACATTAGAGGGTCGGCAGGCAACGAATGAAGCATGACGTACCCTGCCGGACGCTCGTCAGCACGCCGTAGGGAGAGAAAAGCTAAGGAGAGAGCGAAAGGACGCACATCTCCTCGACGCAGTCCTCGCCCTTGAACCCCTCGCCCGCCTGCACCTTCGCCTGGCACTTCTCAAAGTGGTGCTTCAGCGGCGCGCAGTCCTCGCGCTCCTCGCACGCTGGCCGGATCGCAGGGTGTTCCTGTGTTATTCGCATCAGCTTCCTCTTCATTTCCCTCTGTGCTCACGGGGAGAGGAAAGGAAGGAAAGAAAGGAAGGGAAGACGCACGTCCTCAGGCTCCTCCTCCTTGGGCTCCTCCGCG
This sequence comes from Mycena latifolia, assembly GCA_029289555.1. NCBI lineage: Eukaryota > Fungi > Basidiomycota > Agaricomycetes > Agaricales > Mycenaceae > Mycena > Mycena latifolia. The sequence goes on along the minus strand of JARJLE010000011.1, from coordinate 405,190 downwards.
GCGGCGTCCTCGGGGAGTTGGGTGTCGGCGGGCTTCTCCTCTACGGCGTCGGCGTGGGTGATGGGGAAGAACGAGGACAGGAACGAGCTGATGCCGGACATGCTTGCGAACGGTTTTTCGATGAGGCGTAGACTAATGTCGTTTTACCCTGCCTTCAAGGGTCCTTTATGGTGCCTTTTGGAAGGCCATAGACGGCCCAGAGCACACAATTCAAAGTTGAATGTGGATATGCATGTCGTCGGAAAATCAAATCAAAGCTGGGACTTGTTGGCAACCGTACATATGTCAAAATAGGTCCGATCCGATTCTGACGATTTTGACCGTTTCCGTACGCGCCTTTTTGCCCCAGATCCGTCCGCACTGGGATCAGGGCGCCTGTTTTTGAGGCCTTTTCGTCCGCATAACAGATCGGACATTTCAGCGCGAGAGTCTATGTTTTAGCTTTCGGGCTGAAATGAGCCTCCCTCGGTCTGCAGTGGACGTCAGAGATCCAGGAAAATTCACAGATATCGGCGAATCTGTCCGCCAAATGGATCGTACATCAGACACCAACTGCTGTTTCCGTCACCCTTTGTGATGAGACAGAGGGACCTTTTTTGGCCGTTCCCGTCCGCATAGTGATGAGACATTTAGCCTTTTTTCAGGCCAAATCCGTCCGCACTGGGATCGGACCTATTTTGACATATGCCACCCGCCTTATAGACCATCGGTCAATTATTGATGCCATCATCCCTCCTTTGCAGTTTCTCTGCAGACTTTTCTCGATGCGTGTCCAGACTTGAAGCCAGAAGTGCTCTACTTTGACAGGCCTCTGTTTTATCGTTCTATTAGCCCTGGACTATCGTTTTCTGCAATGGCGGCCAGGAGAAACTAGGGCTTCTCACTATAGCGGCGCACAGTTTACACAACTTCCGTGACTCGACCGCCGGACCATCTTCTAGCATCTTTTCTGCCTCTGGCGGTACTACACTGCCTACACATACCGCCAGGAATACCGTCTTTGCCGTCCCAAATTTAGCCGTTGTCCTGCGTCAAGGTTGGCGCTCCTGGAATGAATTTCCCAATCTCGTCGAGGTGGCCTGTGATCAAGACCAGAAAAAGAACTGCGGATGCAGCGTAACTATGGCATAGATAAGTGTACGTGCGGATACCCCCCGGAGAACTCATCCGAATCTATTGAAAACTGTCGAACAGTTAAGAATGGCAAGCGTGTGGCAAGTCAGTGTCTCGTCTCTGATGAGTCGAATTTTGTTTGCCACAGAGCTTCTATGCATGTCCCGAAACTTGGTGGCAACAACTGAACTGCCTGTGCGCAAGTCGACCCTTCCACACAGGTTTCCGTACCCCGGGCGTGTGTTTCGAGTTGTACCGTCGGGTCACTCAACATTGGCATCTGGACCCCGATCGGTCGTCAAATATACCGCTGTTCCTGTCTGCAGTACGCTCTGCAGACCTATTTCTGGCACTGGGACTCGTCACTCGTTGACCACCTGGCTAAAATTTCCCATGAGCGATGACAGATCTAGTCCTGGTTCCAGTCACCGAATATCGGAGTCCGCAGTATCATTTACATTCGCTCCGCAAGCATAATTTAGGAATGCTGGTGCGAAGCATCAACCTGACGGTGATAAATTATGCCTTTGTATATGGCAGTTTTTCCCAGCGACAGCCTCTCTTACTGGATTCAGGAATCTGTCTATCCTGCTGCCTGGGCTGTGTCATGTCCTCATCGATACATTTCAGTCCTCATTTAACAGCTTCCTCTGGCGTTACATGATTCATCGAATCTCCCGTCATCCGAGTCTCTGTGCCCCAGGTCTCTACCATGTCCTTTAATGAGGATTCGGACGTCCAACTTCAAGCAGGGAATGACAAGTGCGAAGAGATTACTTCAATGCGAGTCGGGCACGTGAAGCTGACAGAGTTTCAGACTCATCGACACACTGAAAATGTGTTTCTCCGATTTACTCAAGAAACAGGAGGAGCAATCTGACAGGTGTGTTAGCAATTTCTGGGCCCAAACACTTCGATCTGATGACCATCAAGACTGCAAAAAGCCGTTGAAGCACTTCACTCAAAGGCACCCGTTACGGACAAGAAAACCACTTTCTGGAATTTATACAAGAACCTGGCAGATGAGCATGATAAGGAGTTTCAGCAAAGATACAGCACGGATCTTGATTCATCCTTGATTTTTGTGGGGTCATTCCTTCCTCTACGTCCTTCTCTCTGATCCCATTTCAAGGCCGGTCTTTTTTCCGCCGTTGATTCTGCGTTCATAATCGAGAGTCAACCGGGAATCACGCAACTAATACGCCCCTCATCACTATCGTTGCGCAAAGCCTGCTCTACATCAGCCTAGGCTCGACACTTCTCGCCGCATTACTTGCGGTGCTCGGAAAACAGTGGCTGATGTATTACTCGGCTGCGGGCGAGAAAGGGACCATCGAAGCACGCGGTCTCGAGCGACAGCGAAAATTCGACGGTTTACGCAGGTGGAAATTTGACACGGTTATGCAAATATTTCCCCTCCTACTACAGCTAGGATTGCTTCTCTTCGTGGTCGCTCTATCCGTTTATCTGTGGACAATCCATCTCTCCCTCGCGATCATCGTTCTAACCTTCACATCCTTCGGAATCGTGACATACATTGCCCTCCTCGTATCTGCTGTACTCTCCCCTGATTCTCCCTTCCAAACTCCTCTGGTGCCTCTCGTCGCCCGGCTCATTCCAAAAACACTATTGATGAGGGCGGGGCGATTCCTCAGTCGTGTTGCCACGGTCCTTCTTCATTGCGTCCAACGCAGCTGGTCAGCATGTGCTTCCCATCTCCTGGGGGTCCGCGACGTCCTGCCTTATTTCTTTAAGGTTAGGCCCCAAAATAGGAGCAAAGCAAAGAGATTTTTCTCTTCGGTTATTCTGGTTGTTCTGTTTCCTTTCCGGTTGATGCTATGCAGGCCATGCATAGTTGCCAGACGTGTCAGACGCCTCAAGTACCAAGACTCCCTATTAATCCAACCAAAATGCACCATGACCCCCCTTCCTAAACCATCACTCGAGGTACCTGCCGTGTCCTGGGTGCTCGAAACTTCAACCGACCCGGTTATGATTGCCGCCGCTGCTGAAATAACGGTGGAATTGCAGTGGCCAATGAGCGCGGACCTCACCCCCCAAATCAGCCGGCTGCGAGACACAGCTTTGGGCTGCTTCGAGCACAAGGCCGTATACAAAATCACAGATGATGGTCCGATTAAGGGGATCAATTTGGACAGAGTTCGGGATGGGATGGACAATTGCGCTGTTCGGTGCGGCCAAGCTTATAGTTTGCTTCGCGCATGTTTGGGAACTGACCCGTCATTGCCAAAACCTGATGAAGGCATGGTATACTGTGCCGACTACAGGCCATTCGAGCCTCCGGAGCTCCACAACGTGGTTCGGATCCTGGCGGGGTCACCCAAACTCACACTGGACACAGCAACCACCCCATCAGCTGTGAAATCGGCATTACGGGCTATTCCGTCGTTGGTTTCCAATAATCTCCCTAACAGGAAGAAGATGGAGTTGAAATCCTTCCTTGACCAATTCCAGGGAGACAATCTACCACATCTGGATGCTTCTAGTTTCACCGACTACTTGTTTTGCCTGATCACCTTTCTGACCGATATGGATACCTTTGACCTAGTTCGGGCGGACAAGAGGTAGGGAACATTTCCACTGATTAATAAATGAGAGTCTAATTCTCTATCATGGAAAGCATGTTCCAGGCCCAGTTATTTCAACATCTTTTCGACATCCTTGACTTGAATCTCCAATACAAGCGAATATCCATGGATACCGCAGTAAATCTGGTGGATATTACCGGCCGCTTGGCAAGCAGATCAGAAAGCGACGTGTGGACGCACAACTTTCGCGACTGCGACCGTCAATCCATTGTTTATCCATTTTGCAGCGAGCTTCCACAGGAAGACGGATGGCTTAGACTTGTTTTGGCGGCCGGTATGCTTACTGGAAGTCATAATTATTGGCCACGTCCCACAATACACAATGCTGGCGCAAGTTGGGTGTACAAGGCACTGGAAAGCATCGACACGGATGGCCAGGAAGAATGGGACAGCAGGACCGTCACCAGGGTTGCCAGTCTCCTACAAGCGCTGCTTTATTACGATGCTCATCCGGCGCCAACGGTCCATGATTACAACGATCCTCTGACGATAAAGCGCATTCATCTCCTGCTACAAGCACTCTCAACTTCCGGAGACATCTCCCGGATTTCCGCTCATCTTCTAGTCCGAAGCAAAGTCATGGACTGGTTTAAGGACGATGATTTGCGGACAATTCTTCAAACGGCATCCGTGTGGTCGTCCCTCGCACGGGTGTCCCTCGAGCTTGAAGATCATTTCCAATTCAGCAAGCACTTTATTCGTTTGGGCCGTACTCTTTCAGACATACCCGATTGGCATTCGCACGTTCGTCGAGAGCTCTGCTCATGGATCACCACATTCCTTCGCGGTGAGGGCATAGCGGAGTCTCTCTGGGGTCTCGCCCAAGAGTACAACACCGTCCTCTCTAGAGTTTGGAGGGTTAACACCACTGGTTATGATTTTCTTGACCATGGTGAAAGAGCGTTAGCTCTGACTTTCGTTGCCATATCCACAGTATGGGCAGACTTTGATTTTACAGCTTCTGGGAGTGTTAAACCATGGTTGGACTGTACCAGCATTGCACTCAGTTACGGGAAGTATTTCAGCAAAGATAACACTTGGATCAAAACTTCTCCTCAGTTTCAACAAACATTTACCATGCCGCTCGCTAGTTCACTTTTGAAGGCGGCGGACAGAGCAAGAACGACACTCCTTGGAAATTCCTCCAATGGCTCTGAAAACTTGTTCGAGAAGGAAGAAACTTTGCAACGTGTCATAAGTACGTTAGAAAGGTTGGCAAAGGACACAGATGAACGGGGAGAGGACTTAGAATCGAACTATGCAGACGATGGGGCCAGACGGCGCCGCAGAGCATCATTTCATCACCGAGATTATTACGTTGGGAAAATATAAAGCGGTAAAATCATTCACCTGAATCTCCTATCTTTCACTGGCAGCTGGTCCCAACTTGGCATTTATTGATATATATGCTCTCTTGTATCCTTTTAAATTTATTGCTTGTCCTAATATCGTTCTTTGAAGTCGAAAAGGGAGTTGAAAGAGGAACGAAAGTTGAACTTCGTTGGTGGCAGTGCTAACCAAGGCAATCGGCCCGGTGAACCGCCTCTTGCTTTTGGCCTTATCTCCAACTGAGTAGTTCTCGACCTGAGCTTCCGAGGTCCATGCTCTCGTGAAATCTACAGCTAGACAGTGGCCCGACTCTATTGGAATACCTGATATCCAATTGAACGCTTTGCGCTGTCGAGGTGGCCGCCGGTCCACGGTCATTCCGCTCCTTCGGATTTAATCGATATCACCATTACGAAGGACGAAGAAGATCGAGAGAAGAACAGAGAAGAACAGACTGGCTAAGCGGCTCCTTGGCACGAGTGCATTCCGGGTCGCGGAAAGAGCGTCTGTCTCTCTGCTCCGACGTTGCAAGTCAAAGTGCCGGATCGGTATGTACACCCGCCGCAATGTTATCCACGGTCTCGCGTAAGACTCGTAACGCCAGTTTAAGGACAAGGCAGCTTACGCAACAACAGCTGACGGCAACGTCCAGAAGTCCCGTCATGGGGGCTATATAACGTCTGGGCCGCCTCTGCTACTTCTGACAGAATGCCTCCATTCACCCCACTCTTTATTGACGGGCAGCAAGCTCCCGCCAGCGACAATGCCACCTTTGCGGTGTACAAAACATCGGCCGCCGCCGCCGTCGGGACTTCCGCCTCTGCCTCCAGTGCCGACTGTATCGCTGCTGTCGAGGCCGCCGGGCGTGCGTTCAAAAGCTGGGAGAAGACGACCCCTTATGCGCGCCGCGACATCTTCCTCAAGGCTGCAGCTCTTTTGGGCTCTGAGCACTGGCAGGAGTTGGTTCCCCAAACCATCATGGAGGAGACGGCCTGCACGCCTGTTTGGGCGGCAGTGGACTACGGGTCTGCCGCGCCCATGATTACCACCATCGCGTCGTTCGCCAATAATCTGACTGGGACGACGTTCATGTCCGCTTCGGTCCCTGGTATGCAATGCGTGATGGAGCAACGTGCAATGGGCGTAATGTGAGTTTAAAAGGACTCAAGTTATAACCCTGCTCATGGATTCGTGACCGCGTAGATTTGGAATCGCGCCGTGGAACGGGCCATTCACGCTGGCGATCCGCGCGGTCGCCATGCCCATAATGTGTGGCAACACAGTCGTCTTAAAATCGTCCGAATACAGCCCCCGCACGCAGGCGCTTGTGGCACAGCTGTTCCACGAGGCAGGGCTGCCAAACGGCGTTCTTAACTTAATTTCAATTTCGCGCGAGAATGCGCCGGCACTTACCGCAGAGATAATTGCCCATCCTCTCGTGCGCAAGATAAATGTCAGGCCATCCGTTCCTCTTTGTTATCGGGATGATTGCTGAGTTCGGACCTGCAGTTCACTGGGAGTGACCGCGTGGGCCGCATCATTGCCATGGAAGCGGCCAAGCACCTCAAGCCCACTGTCCTCGAGCTAGGTGGAAAGGCTCCGGCAGTCGTATGTCTTTTACACGCCGACCATTGCGAGTCATTGATCTATTGCAGGTCCTCAACGACGCGAGCATCCCCGATGCCGCCAATGCCATCGTATTTGGCGGGATGATACACTCTGGGCAGGTCTGCATGTCGACCGAGCGTGTTATCGTTCAACGTGGGGCCGCCGAGGCTCTGATCGCGCATATTAAATCCCTCGCCGCATCTCTCACTGTGGGTTCAGATCCTCATAGTACCATGCTCGGGCCCCTGTTCACAGAGGCTTCGGCGGAGAATGTGGTATCGATGATCACGGAGGCTCAATCTGCAGGCGCGGAAGTCGTCCTCGGGGATCTTGCGCGCGAAGGAGCGGTAGTGCGGCCGCATCTCGTCATGGGAGTCAAGCCCGGGATGAGGCTCTGGGAGCGGGAGACATTTGGACCAGGTACGTGTCGTCCTGTGCTGCCTTTAATCAATATAGATTAGGAGCCTCTGATAGTGATTGCACTCGCGGTTGTGGACACTCTGGAGGAGGCGGTCGAGCTGGCTAACGCATCTGATTTCACTCTGAGCGCGTCCCTATGGACATCGGATATGTACATGGCGCAACGTATTGCGCCTCTCATTCGTTCAGGTCAGTCCCACATGCTATGTTTTGTCTAGCCTACGGGTGGTTGAATATCTTGCAGGGCATACTAATAGAGAGCTTGCGCAAAAGCCGCACGAGCCGCACGCGGCTTTTGTGCATTGCGCAAAGCCGCGGGTCTTTCTTTGCCGTTTTTAATTCTTGTCTTGCTAAATACAATTCAATGCCCCTTAAATCCCATATTCCACTCCTGAGAGTGCTATTTGTTGGATGTGCAACTGTGGGAGGCCGCATTTATCACGCATCACAAAGGCATCACTCGAGCTCCACTTTCTTTTCCCACACTCTCGTGTCTGCCACGCAGCAGAGGCAATGCCGAGGATGTTCCCTCTCCCCATAGCACCTCTCCTTCGCCTCAGGTAAGCTTACATTGATTGACACCTCTCACATTTCAAATTTGCCGTGCGGCTTTGCGCAATGCAAAAATGCCGCATGCGGCTCGTGCGGCTTTTGCGCAAACTCTCTAATATCAATGGTCCCACCGTCCATGGCGAACCGCTCGTGAGCGCTGTGGGTCTTGGGTGCGTTTGCGCTTTTATTCTTCGGTCCGTTAGTATTCGCTGATTTATGTGTCTGAAACTAGCGGATCGTCCGGCTATGGTAACTTTGGCATCGAGGAGTTTACGGACAAGTGCCTTATAGCCACCCATCCGCTCGGCCGTCAGTTTCCGTTTGTACTTTGAACGAATAAGCAGCAGCAAAAAAAAGATTGGGGCGAGCAGTTGATTACTGATTTCAAATTTCGAGCACGCATCGCCATCGCTGCTTCACTATCCCGGTCTGATCTTACTGGCATGCGAGCAATTAAAGAATTTCGAGCGGGAAGGGCGGCTCTAGCCTCTGAAGCCGTCTGAATCTTTCGTAAAACCTTCGAGCTCGCGCCTCACCGTAGGATATTTTGAACAGACAAGAGGTGTTCTCTTCGCTTTTCTGACTTGAACCTCCATGCAGTGTTCCGATCCTTTCGGATCATTTAACGCATCCAAAGAAGTACAAACCGCATTTTCCTGTCCTCAACATGCACCGCTGCTTGTCGATCCAAGAGGTCATCCGGTTGATCTGCAACCAACTGGGCGGTTCCCCTCGTGGAAGGGCGGCTCTAGGCCATCTAGCAGTCACGTGTCGCTCATTTTTGGATCCCTCATTAGATTCGTTGTGGAGACAACAGTCCAGCCTCAGGCCGCTTTTGGGGTGCTTGCCCAATTTTTGGGAAGACACACCATCTGGTTTCGTTCGTCATACGGTTGAATCATTGACCAATCACTGACAAGTTAACAGAATTCGACGTGTCTCGCCACTGCTACAGATTGGGATCGAGTGTTCTTCTATGCACGGCGCATCAAAAAATTTACTGCATTCGGATACACCACCTCAGAGGGCATTTCATGGGAGATCCTGGCGTTTATCAGCACGTCCTTACCAGCCGACCTCCTCCTGCCAAATGTTGAGCACCTATCTTGGTCTCCTCGCTACACCGATCGCGAGTCTTCGGTCCCGTATCTTCGTCTATTTCTTGGTCCAAAACTTACTAGGATTGTCCTACAACTGGATGGATCAGCAACATGCCTGTCCTTGTTGCCGCGGATTGCCGCCAAATGTCCCGCTTTGACTGATATCAGAGTATCCTATATGGGGAGCTTGGATGCGACTCGGGAACACCGCGCGCGCGCTGCCTCAGCCATGATTCGATCTTTGACAGATATTCAGACAATTGCCATTGGTGGCATAGACACGGCCGGATGTCAACATCTTGCGACCATGCCTAATCTAACATCGTTGTGCATTGACATGTTTGACGAACCCTTATTCGACAATCTCCAACCTCCCCCGCACCCAATGTTCGCCTCCCTCGAAACACTAGACATTCATGCCTCGGAAATCGATTTCCTCACCAACTTTATCATTTCCGGAATTTCTGATGCTTCTTTGGACACACTCTATGTCAGCGCTGAGCTCCCAGCGCTCGAAGATCAGTCCCGCGGACTCTTCACAGCGATAAAGAAGTATTGCTCCCCGGAATTCCTTGCTTCTATCAACGTCAACCTCGGTGACTGCACTGGTGACGTTTTGGCCAACCCAGACGCCTACACGGTCCTTCCAGCAACGTTGGCCCCTCTGTTGGATTTCGTTAACTTGGTGAAGGTTACACTCAGTGTACCCTTTGGATTAGTCCTCAACGATGCATTTGTGGTCGGGATGGCGGAGGCTTGGCCATACATCAAAGAGCTGTTTTTAAGCAGGCCCTATATGATGAACGAGCCCACTCCGCCATCCGAAGTCACCATCTCGGCACTCTCCTCATTTGCATCTCATTGCCCCGACCTCAGGTCGCTCGGGATCCCGTTGAGCGCCAATCTACCGGCATCGAGCGGCGTCCCCCGCATCACTCAGGCCACTCTGACGACGCTTTACGTCTTCGATTCTCCAATAAATATTGGGACGCCATTCGTGGTCGCCGCTTTTCTATCCGCCACATTCCCAGGGCTATCGTACATTTCTACGAGTCGTGAAGGATATTTTCTGAGTCCCGAACATGACCCCGCGCCCCAAGATGCCGAGCCACATAAAAGGTGGAAGGAGGTCGAAAAGCTACTGCCGCTCCTAGTTGCGGTGCGGAAGGAGGATGAAAGGCATTGGCGGGAGCAGCTGGGTTGACATTATAGGTATGGATTCGGTGCCTTTGTCCCATAATTATTTCGTTGATCTGAGCGAACAGTGGATTCGCGACCAAGTGACATAGAATAATCATTATTGTTTAATGTACCTTGTCTATGCGACACGTCAATGCAAACGATGCAGTGAATTCGAAAGCATGCTCTAAACAAATGTGTCAGAGCGCGGAGCGGGGGCCACGACCTCAAAACATCTCCATCGAAAAGCTCCGTAACCGCTACATAGCTTCTACCCCCCAGGCTACGATCATGCGCAAAAGCAGAAGATGCGTGCTGGGACGCCGGCGTAGACCACGGGCGAAGTGGCTGCTACGTCCCACGAGTGGGAGCGGCCGTGGCCAGAGGGCGTCGGGCGCCGCTACGGGCCATTGTGGGAGGGCGTCACCCGCGAAGACACAGACGTCGGCGAGAGGGACAATTACAGGCGACAGAACGAGCCTGCCGACGCCCCCCCCTTCTTTCCCATCGCTCCTTCTTGCTCCTCCCCTCAGCCGCGGCTCGCCCTAGCGCTGCGCTCGCGCTGGTCCTCCCTCCGTACGACGACTCGAATGAGCCTCGTCTCTGCGCTGTACAGAGTGCCACCCCGCCTCACTTCGGATTCTACTCTTCCACATCGTCCGGCGCGCCTTCTTTCCTCACCGCCGCCCCTGCGTGCTTCCCCGCAGCCTCAGCACACCCCCACGCTGATCCTACTCTGTCTCTTCCACCCACTGCACACGCGTACCTCCCCCTGTGCCGCCGTCAGCCCTATTTCCCCAGATGACCCGAGGGAAGCAGCTCGCCATGGGTATCGACCGCCCGGAGGAGTAGAATGTCCTTGCGTACGCGTTCCTGTGGTCGCGACGCGTGCACACGACGGCGTGCAGATGATGTGAGCACGAGCCAAAGCTACGAGGCGCGGGGCTGAGGAGCCACCCTGCGTAGGACGTGGGCGCGGATCCTTCATCAGAAGTCAGCGATATGCGCCGCATCAAGCGAAGAGAGCGAAGATGCTGGCGTAGGCGGTCGCAGGAACGCAAAGGCCTTGGGCGAGGCGGCGGAGGGAGGGGCGCGCGCAGTGCCATGCGCACGGAGCAGAAGGTAGAGGACGACCAGTGCGCGCCAAATGTAGATGCCGAGGCGAGGGGGAGCGGCGGTGAAGGAAGAAGGCGCGCAAGAGCCGGCGCGGGGTACTCCCCTCTCTTCGCCGCGGGCACGAGGGAGGCGTGGACAGGAAGTGTCTGTGGGAGCCGTCCGACGCCTGAGCGTCGTCGACCGAAGCGGCTTTCTCGTGCTCGTCGATCGGAGAAGGCGAAGACGGCGCCGTGGCAGGTACGACGAGCGGCGAGAGGTACCCCACCGCATCGTACGGCTCCTCGAGGTTGCACCCCTCCTATCCGTCCTCGTCGACGCTCTGTGCCTCCGCCGGAATGCGGGCGGGCGACCGAACGGAGGGCCCCGCAGCCCGAAGGGGTCGGAGGGGGTGCTGAAGGGCGAAGGTCTGATCATCGCCAGCAGGCAATAAAGGACAAAGCGTGGCAACTTGCAAGCATGCGGCATAGTACCAGCTGAAGGCCTCCGTGGGCACCAGCTGGCGAGCGATGTACACGGGCTGCGAGTCGTCGTCCGTGATCTGGAGAGAGAGGGGGCAGGGAGGGGGCGCGCGGGGATGAAAGTCGCGTGGAGGTGCACGTCGGCGCGGGCGAATATGATAGTGGACTAGCGGTGGATCGCCGTTGCGACGGGGAGGGCAGTCAAAGGGGAAGGACTGGCCGCATCCTCTTAAGCTCCTTCTCCCACATCCATTTCCTCTCGTGCAGGGAGCGACGACATACGATGCGCTACGGCGGTCTTGACGTTCCCCAGGTCGCCCTTCTCTTGTACGACGACCGGGCGATCGCTGACCTCGTCGAACCGCATCGTCGCGATGCAGTCGTACGCGCCGATCCAGATGGCGCGCGAGCCCTACTTCTACGCTGCATGGCCGCCGCGCAAGGGGAAGGAGGAAGGTGTGCAGGAGGGCGTGGAGGAGGTAGCGGGCGCGAGCCCCGCGAGGGCGGCGGCGGTGATACGGCCTTGTGCATGCCTAAGCATCCTTGTCCGCTTCATTATGCTCGTTGATCAGAAAGGCGACAGAAATGTGCGACGAGACGCGAGAGCTTTGACTCGTCGCACACCTGCTTGAGATCGAAGACTTCCGACCTATCTTCGTCAACGTCCGGGGACAGCGACTGACATCGAGGGATTCAAGGCGGGGCGGGGCCGGAGGAAGAAGAACGCAATTCGCGGGGCTTGAGCTCGATAAGCCCGCGGAGAGGAATGCTAGCGACGAAGGTGAGATCACTGCGAAAGGAAGATAGAGCAAGAGGGACCTACAAATACATCGACAGAAGAGGTATGGGCGTAGTGCTGCGGAGGGCGTTCACGGCCACAGACAGAGATGCGCGGACGAGTTTGCTCGATGTCGAGGGACGAGCGGGCGAGACGTGAGGAGCGGGGGCAGCGGAAGCGCGTGGCTGAGGCGTACTAGTCTTAGTTACCGCGCCTGATAACCGGTAGCCTACCTTATTATATAAGCAGCCTTTTCGGGACTCATTAGCCGCTCACGTGCCCCGTCCATCGACGCGACTTATACGCGTCGTGGAGGTCACTGGGAGCCGGGATGAAATGTGAAGGCACAATAATTGAGTTAGGCAACTTAAAGAACTACTGGTTCATTTCCGGGCCATACCAATTCGGTGGAGACTCTAAATGAATATCTCTGCCGGCTTTGTTTCTCAACTTGGCCAAAAACATCTGTTACATGTAGCGAGCGCAAAATAAAATATTAGCTGGGCTCACATAGTGGCCGTTTGATGTTTCAGAGGCTATTCGACCCAACCAGCCTTGAGAAAGGGATGCAAACGCGTCTCGACGCGTCTCGGCAAAGGGTTGTTTACGCATGCTTTCATGATGGTTACATAATAAGATAGGGTACCGGGTATCAAGCGCGGTAACTAACAGACTTTATCGAACGAGGAACGAGTTAGGATCGATAAAGCGTCTGTCAAGAGAGACTAGAGGCGCACCGAGACAGACCGAGACGCGGTGTGCCGCGATGTTTGGGGGTACCTCAGCATCAACTATCAGTTGATGCTGAGTTTGAATTTGGCGATCCGAGGAACGGCACCTTACGCTCAGCTGTATCGTTCGCCATATCGGAGGACTTTGATCCCTGACCAGATGCAGCGGGACGTCAGACGTCGAGTTCTGGCTTAGAACTGGCTCTCCGTAGCACTCCAACTCGTGTACAATCACTTCCAATCAATATTTTACACTAACCCCGCAACTCTATTTTCACTCACGCCAGGGTCACCCGCACCTGGAATACCAATCATATATGGCCAGCAACCGCATCCCTACATCATGCAACTCCTTTTTCCTCAACTGGCTCCCGTAGTTGGTCTGACTGCTCCTCCTGCACCAACTGATGCAGAGACACTAGATTGTCCGCACTCTCCTTTGAAGCCTTCGCATTGCCTTCGCAACCCCTTCGTCTGCTCCAGCCTTTCGGAACTCGCCGGCTCGAGTCTTCTCTTCCTACCTAGTAAGTGCGGACGCAGACATGCAGCCAGCTGCGGCCTAGGGATGCATACCGTCCCGTCAACGAGGACGGCCGTAAATTGATGGGGACGAGACAGTTATGGCCCGTCACGGAAGCGGCCATCTTTCGTGTCTCCGTGCCCTAGAGACGGGGCGGGACGGTAAAAAAGACGGCCGCGGCCGCAAAATTACGGGCCGGGTTCAACTTTTTTTTTGTCACCTCGGATTTTGACTATATTTCACGGAGCCTAGTCAGGAGTGGGCCCGAGGTTCCAATCATGCAAAACAATGTTTTCCCGATGGTTGAACCCACTCCAACGCAGAAATTCCAAGTTTTCAAAGTTGAACCCTGCACGTGAGCTCGTGTAGTACAGTTGAGTCCATCAACAACGCCACCGCCTTGAACCATGACATTTCACCTTGTAAGAGATGATTTTGCCTGACAATCCCTCTAGTGTGGAACTCTGTACATGTAATGGGTAGAATGACCCAGAGACCGTTCAAAAACTCAACTTGGAGCTCAAGATTTGGAGGGCCCCGTCCACAGCCGTCAATGGCCGTCGAGTGACGTGGACGGCAATTTTCCTGTCCGTCCCCACCCGTCTATTTGAGCTCGAGAGACTTGCGACGGGCCGGGATGGCCCCCCGTAAGCGGCACCGAGAGACTCAAATAAAACTAGAAGAGAATCTAACTCCAACTCAGGTTGTGGAAAGCCGGCTGTCAATATATCTGGAGGGTAAGCTACATCTTTCCATGTTGGCTCCATAGCACATGTGGACCATGTTGCATCAACCTTAGCCATGTGATACAACATCGGCTATGTATTTTCTGGTACTGACTACAGGTGTCTACATCGGACTACATATTTGGTCACTCGGCTACATGGATCACAGATGGATACACAAATCTTGCCTTGACTATGGAGGATTTATTTTTTCCTGATGCCGTCTCACCCACAAATACGGGGACGGTGTGCATCCCTACAGCTGCCCTACTTCGACCTTGGTTTTATTATTCTCGCCTCCTATTCGTACTGGCTCTCGCAGACTTTTCATCTTCTAGCTGGGGCTTGTACTGGTGAGTGGTGAGTGGCATGCTTGGTGGCACGACGGGTGTACGACTTCCACAGCTTGACACCCGCAGCCAGGAAATATTCACATAAGTGCCTCTTGCGGTGCTGAACAATAGGGCTGTTCACAGTAGCCCTTTTTTGCTCCTCTTTGCGTCCTTTTCCTGCTCCTTTTTTCTCCTTTTTGAAAGAGGAACGAAAGAGGAAGACCAAAAAGAAGCCAAAAAGGGCCCTTTTCAAAAATGAGCCACATGGGTCCATTTTCCCAAAGTCACCCTTTAGTGCTCCTTTTCACAGTCCTCTTTTCGCTCCTCTTTGATGAAATTCAAACTCCGATTCTTTCACTCTCTTCCACCACAGTTGTTTACAGTCCTATCTACTACTCATTCTTTCCCATACTTATATGTCTCCTCGTAAGCCCAAGCCCGGGCATTCGACTCGGATGCCCATGTCACTTGACAAGTCCGACCTAAGATCCATGGCGCGACGTCGGAGCTGTTCCTGCAGAACATGGTGGTGGTGGGTACAGAGCTCGTTGAGCAGAACAGCATATAGGCTATCCGACGACATGTGGGTGTCGACAGCTGAGGCAGTAAAATGATCGATATCGATATCAATGCTCACGGGCGCACACAATAAACAGCCGGCCGAGCCCTGCCATGAGCATGCCGCAGACGTGAAAAGGACCTTTTTTCTCCCTTTTCCCCCAAATCTGCTTCCTTAGGTGTTCACAGTAGCCCTTTTTGCACTCCTTTTTGCGCTCCTTTCTGCTCAAATGGCGAGGAAATGGCAAAAAGGAACCAAAAAGGAACACAAAAAGGAGCCAAAAAGGGCTACTGTGGACAGTCCTAATCCTTCGAAGTACGGCCATCATCCTGATTGCCGTAACACAAGACCAGAAAAAAACCTGGGGCTGTGGCTGAATAGTATGGATGGAGGTGCAGATACACTGTGGAGAACTGATGAAAACTTGAAGTGACTAACAACTGCGGCAGTAGGGCATCAACCTGTCCTGTAGTTTGACGAGATTACGGGCCGTAAATACACGCCCGCACTGTCTCACACTTCTGAGGAAGACATACACCCGTTCTGACGGGTTAAAACGGGTTAGCTCTATTTCCTTCTACCGCACTTCTATTACTTACCGATGAATTTAGAATGGTAATTGGACTAATTTGTGAGCTGAAAAAATACATATGAGCTTCCGTACATCCACTTACAGGCATAACAGACGGTACGGGACAGTTACAGGGCCGAAATCCCCGTAGCATATCTTCTCACAGGTACAGGCGTATTACGCACGGTTTGATGCCCTATGCAGCAATGCCTCTCCTGTGATATGATTTTTACCTTTACCCACGCAAACAAGGCGTACCCACATCGGAAATTTCCTATACTGGGTATAAAAACTGACTTAATGTCCTCAGACCCTCTATCGCGGGCGTTATTGGACAAAACCCCAGTTGAAGTGAGTGGCCACACACTTTCACGCGTGGAGCGCGTTTCCACTCACTTTCCACGAGTAGACCTGCGTGGGGAAGAATGGAGTGCCGCGTGGGCTTACATGGGCTTGCGTGGGCTGTTATGCTGCCACCATTGTTTCAAATATCTTGGATCACAGGCCCATGTGTGGTCCATCAGTGTCGGACGGATGAGGGTTCTTACTTTGATACTGACCTAATTGGGCCGAGAGGAATTTCATCTCAATTTAAGCCGATCTCTCACTGTAACTATGCAGTTTATGCAATGCTGTGTCTGTCTCCTCGTCCCTCAGTATGTCTCGATACCAGCAAGGTGCACACTACCTTCCCCTCACAAAGCTTGTCTACACTGCTTGGATTGCGGCGGGGCAGCCTTTATCGTCAACACCGAAGTGAGTGTCCGGGTGGCTCATGCAGAGATAAAGGATAAAAGCGATGGACGATCGGCAATACTGCTGTTTTAGGGGAAAATCCAGATAAATTTGGTTTCAGCCTTGGTCGCGGATGAGTGGGGCACGAGTGGAAACTAGCCAGATGTCCACACAACTCACTCATGAGGAACTCGTCCCAGTGAGTGGCCAGCACGTGCAAATATCTCAGGCCTATGGTCCTCTACTTATCCAATTTTCCTCGACGTGTCGAGCGCGCGTGGAAAGTGCACTGAAAACGCGTGGAAGTGCAAGTCCACGCGTGACCACGCGTGCCAATGCATCTCAACTCGTGATCACTCACTTACACTGGGGTTTTGTCCAGTAAAGCCTGGTATAACCCTCCCTTTTAGCTGAGTTACTTGTGCTTTAGGGCCATTGCATGCGCATGGCAGAATGAGTCCGGGCCAGGTTTTCCATTTCAAATACAACTTGAACTATACTATTCACTGATTGACAGCTAAGTCAAAAACGATAGACACAACAGATTTTTGAGCAAAGTTCGGGCCGAGCAGCCCTAACACGTCATCTGCCCTGGAACTCCACCTACCAATGCTACCGTACATCAGCAAAGGTGTATTTGACCTTTGGTCAACCTTTGGAAGTTTTGGTGGACAATACACAAAAAAAAACGGCACACCATTGATTTCCAGCCACCGACTTGAATTTTCACTCGATTTTTGTCCCCTGTGAGCCCATTTGTTGGGGGTAACTGCTCCTTGGATGATACACTCTTCCGGTTTCCTTAGTATATCTAAACGGTGCACATTGGACAGGCACCATGTAAATATAAGCCCGAGGTCCCCGGTAATGTAGCGCGTTGCACGCTTTCTTTTTTTGTTTTTGTTTTTGCACTGCTTCAAGACGGTAACTTCCAAAGATAGTCCCCAAATCTGGCTACTCGCAAATGCGATGGACTGTCTGTAATTCTAGAGCCGTATGACTGGCATGTTTTATCAGAGTTTGCATTTGTGATTCGTGCAGCATCCCATTTGAATCTCCGAGATCCCCCCAACTCAGCATGTTGGAAGCACTTGTTGCTCTAGGTGAATATTCTATGTAAAGACCTACGTACGCAGATTTCGAGGTCAGCTTTCCACCTGTATTACTCCGCAAATTTTACTGACCTGACTTTGATAGATTTCAGGCTCTATGCCCATTTTTAATTCGAGTTCAACGGTGCATTGTCGACTCGTGCACGAAGACCGAAGATCCCGCGTACTCAGCACGTTGAATGTGCTGCTTCAACATTGTAATTAAGTTGTAACACTCCGTGTGCGGAGTTTCCAAACAACCAGGGTATCTAAATCCTAGGCTCACGTGCAGGTTTTCAAGCCCACCAACTCGGAACTTAATTGCATGTTTTGCACTCGGCCAGTCTGTCCATAAACCCCGCACGTAGATCTACACAAAAATCCCGGTCAGCATTCTCTCTTATCTGACTCGCACGTGCTCGATTTACTTACCCATCATGGTAACTAGGGAGGTAGGGAGGTAAGGAAGGCAATGGAACATTGTGTGTAAAAGCAGGTAAATGGGTATCATAATCTTCAACACTCTATATATACAACAGCGGCCACCGGTGCTGGCAAAACCGCTCAACGGCACCTTTTCCTCACCAGTTGCATTCCCAGCAAGAATTGAGGCTGCCCTACTTGGTGTGTGCATGTTCTCCACGCACCCCTGACACCCTTGTGCAGGGCCAAGCCTGCGTGCTGTTATGAAGGAGGTTCTGAAAAAAATGGCTCTACACAAGCGTCTGTAGGGCATTATTTGAATGCAAGTGTACAAAATGATGAAAGCCACAGAGTCTCAACCAAGAGGGTCCTCAGTGGGTCCATGCAGCAAGAATACAGTATGAAGTTACGAGTACTTATGTAATCATTCTTTTGATCGAACGAAATGAGGTTTTTGGGGTCTCTTTGCTTTTTGTCCCCAGTTAAGTTTGTAAAGAAAATAGTGGCTGTGCTAATAAAAGTAGGGGCTGTGTTGAAGGGAGCATAGTGGCAGTGCTTAAGTGGCCTTCATTTTTTGTGACTATTTAGTGGCTGTGTGGTGAGATTTGAAGTCTCCCACCCAGTCCCGCCGTGGCCCCCTGCTCAAGGAGCTGTGTGGCTGACTTGGAGTTCTTCATCTCGTTTTATTTCACGTGCAAGCGGGAGGTCTCAAGTTCGATTCCTGCTGTTGATGTTCTTTTTTACCTCTCCATATTTTACTCGCCTCTTCTCCCTCACACTTCTGGACATGAAAATTATCTTCTTTGCTTTCTTCGGCACTGTCGTGGCCACGTCTCGATGGTACTTGTAAGGTGCACAGTCCTGTGTGTACTCCTTAAGACACGGCACAAGGTATTATGTCTGCAGCAAGATCTGGCTCGAGGACTTCATTTTCACTTGACGCAGGGATTCAGTTATGGCTTCCCATCCTACAAGGTTGTGTCACTCCTGCCAGATACCCCCTGTTTGGTAGCGCTGCCGTTTCAAGCGCGTATACATTAAACTCCACGACTCACTGCCTGCGGGGTCTTGCCGATGATTGAAGGTCCGTCCAGCTCGGCAGTGTCAGCACTTCACCTCTTCAGCGTCATTTTGAGGCAGCAGAAGCCATGACACTAGATGTAGTGTTAAGACGGCCACAACTCTGAGTTTAATGCACCGGTGTCTGAACTTGCGAGTGCCTCAGCCTTGCGGAACACCGGCGACTTAACTGGTGAACACATCGTAACACAAGATTTTTGCTCCCTGCCCAGCAAGTTGACGAGATGACAGAATCAAGATGAGAAGGGACTCCAGGCTTGCCAGAAGTTAAGCGCAGGGGTCTTTCAACGCGCTAGACCCTGAATGTTCAATCAAAATGTGGCTGAAATAAGCATCAGATCACATATTTTAGTGGTATCCCGTACCTTCTGTGATGCTTGTAAAACAAAGATTGGCCTTGACACTGGTGGAAGATTTCAAGTTTTTGAGTGAAAAAATTGGTGAAAAATGTTTTGAGTTTTACAGAAGTTTTTTGCCAAAAATGTAGGTAAAAAACTTGAATCATTTTCAAAAGTTTTCCAACATTAGGTGAAATTTTCAAAATAAAAAGGAAAACTGCTGGAAAACTCTTGAGTTTTTCACCTACATTTTTGGCGAAAAACTTCTGTAAAACCCAAACTAATTTTCACCAATTTTTTCACTCAAAAACTCGAAATCTTCCACCAGTGTGAGGAACTAATGGTCCCATCACGGGGCTCTCCGACATTTACTTGTTTAATATTGGCGCTGGAAGTTCATCCGCAGAAATGGGTTCACCCGGGACCAAGTCAAATATTTTCGTGGTATCTCTTACCTTTTGCCATGCTTGTAAAAAGAAAGATTGGCCACGAGGAACTAGCGGTCCCGTCGCGGGGCTCTTCAAAATTTATTTGGTTGATGTTTGGCCCTGATATGAAGTTGAAGTTCATTGTTATAAATGGGTTCACCTGGGCTCAAAATCACATATTTTCCTGCTATTTCATACCTTCTGCGATGCTTGTGAAAAAAAATGACCCCGAGGGACAAAGAGTCCCATCGCGGGGCTCTCCGACATTTGTTGGGTTATATTTGGCACTCATATGAAGTTGAAGTTTATCGACCGGTATGTCTTTGTGGTGAGACTCTGCATTCATATTATCTAAGTCTGATTGCGAGCGGTGTTAATTCATATTTTCGTATTATTTCTCCTACGGAGCTGAGAAGTAACGACTAAAAAAAACCTGTACATAAGTACGAGTGCCTGCCGGGCTTTGCCACGGCCTTCACCCCCAAGTTAAAGTTGTGCCGGAACATACAATATCACATGGCACTGTGAGTCGGAAAATATGCTGGTGGACTCATAGCAAGTGGCTGATAAATAGTTGAATTTTGAGTATACTTGCAAGAGGATCGGGTGAGAAACCATCGAGAAATCATTGACGCGATGCAAATTGACACGTTGTTTGATCGTGTTTGAACTGGAAATTGATGCCAGCAGCCCGGCTTGAACGCGAGACCTCTCACTCTCAGAATTTTTTTTTTTTCGCCTTGCTTTGATAAAAGCTAGGTCCCCCACGTTCTGTATTATTAATATACTGTTCGTTACAAATCTGTGATTTCACTCGGCCATCTCCGTTCTTCTCTTCCTCACATGCGCAAACTTTGTCCTACAGCACCAAATACTAGGGGAAAGGGTTTGAGCCAATGTCCAACTTCTGTGGTCTTACATCCTAACAAAACCAAATACTAGGAGGATGCTTTTCACCCATGTGTGTCTCTCAATTTAATATCACCAAATACCGAGGATTCCAGCTGAGGCTCCATCTACACCGTCGATTCCAATCCTTTCTTCATCTTGCTGCCGGCCGGTCGCTCTGCTTTCTTTATGGACCCGGCCCTCCTCAACGCCCATGAGGATCCCAGCGGGCGTTGATTGCCCTCCTGATGCCGCCCCGGATTTCACCCATTCCAGTATGCTGTCTTTCTACTTCGAAACACCCATTGACCTTCGCCTCGTGGTCGATCCAGCAGTAGACAACCTGGGAACTTAGTTGCTCCAAGGCTTGCGGAGCCAGATGCTTCGCCTCAACGGTAGACCGTAGCTGACCGTGGCTTCCCTGCTTTGACCGCCATGATCTCGATCTGCGCTCCAACAGTGGATTCACCCAGTTTACCTGCTTTGCATCAGTCTTCACATTCTTGGGTTTCTGCTTCCGTTTGCTGGGCTTGTTCCTCTTCTTTGTATCTTCTTTGAATTCCTGCTGCGAACATGAATCCTCTGTGAGCTTAGAGGACTTGGCAGAGGAGCCTCAATTGACATTCTCAGGGCCTGAAACTTTATGTAGGAAAGGAGGGATTATTATAAGCGGCAGACCCAGAGCGAAAATGGTAAAATATACATACTTGCTTGCGGCCTGCATAGACAGGGACCCATCTAGCTTCGATTTTTGCTGCTCGGATCTTTGTTCTGCTTTTACTCTCTCTCTCTCGTGCGCCCGCCGTTATTTTTGCCTAGGCAACGTGTTTGGCATGCGCTTCGCGCTCATCTTTGCGTCTCTCCGCCTCTCGTGCACATTGGATTGTGATTTCTTCTTGCGTAGCGACCTTGAAAAAAACTGCCAATTTTGGATTGGGCAGCTTCGTGTTTGCTTGCGACGGTTCTACTTGTCGTCATCGGATTGTCAACCGGTGCACTATTTGAAGACCAATATCTGTATTTCCTCTTCCCTGCATCCATTGCATCTCTGCTCCTCTTTTTCTTCTTTTGTCTTTTTTTCTCCGTGTTGAATCAAGCACCCAGTGGGCTCATCAGCATTGATCCGCCGTGGTCGCTGGACCTTCTCAGAATGCAGACAGCGACAGGGGTCTTCTGTCATGAGTGATGGCACCGGTATGTACTCCCCGTCATCCAAAGCCTCTTTTTTTTGGCCAACTTAGCTTATAAATTGTTTTTCTACCTTTGAAAAAAAAAGCAATTCTTCTCTTCTGCAATAAGTGACATATGAGAAACCGATAAATAGCATCTGCGGGATCGAAAGAGAAAGCCAAAGCAAGTTTCTAGAAGGCGGTGCCCACCTTCGCCTAGTAGTGAGGTGGGTCATTATATTTGAAAATAGCAAGGCCTATCAAAATGTCCAACTCACCAACCATGTCATCTGCTTGGTCAGTATACCTTCAAATATCCTAAGCTTCACAAGGAAGGCCGAGCGAAACACAACCAGAATCACTGAGTCGATCTCAGGGCCGGTGTGACCATTGAAAATGGTGATGATTCTAACCCATGGTGGCTATTCGAAATGCACTCAGGTTCTGTTACTTGAACGGTTCATGATTTGAGAAATATGGATATGACTGACCAGCAATGATCATTCCAAGAATCAAAGCTGAGTTCACAAGGTTTGACTGAGGAGAGCATGATATATTGGGATACACAGTGATGAGAATCGGAATAACACACCGCACAGTGGGGGCTGGAATTAGCCGAGGTTTAAATTTTATGCTGTACTAGCGACTAGCAATTGTCCCATGGGGTTCTGTGGCTTGGCAAAAGGATGAAACTTTCACTATCCAGGGGTCTTGTTTCACGGTGTGCAGTTGTAGCTCAATTGAGGATCTTGGCCATCTCAAATGTCTCAGTGGCTTGTTGATATGGCTGGTTTTGAACCACCCGTGTAATCACACATTTTTGTGATTCTTAGCACTATTCTAAGAAACCTCTGTTCAGTGGTATACAATTAGAGTTGGAGTGAGCTCCAAGCTGCTGACTGTGCATTAATGATGCTAGAGGAGTTAGCATGCACTGTGGAGACATAGAAGGGTGGTCATTCTAAACATTGGGGATCTGCTTCATGACTTCATGATCCTAGAAGTGTTTGTGAACTCCATCAGACAGAGTTGTTTCCTGTGATCCAGGAAGCGGCTTGCCCTGCAGGCTAGATATACCCAGCTAAAATCTACTGACACAAGTAGTGTTGCTGCGACTTCAGACTTGGGCCAATGAAGTCAACTTGAAGTCACCGACTTGAGTCGAGTCAAGTCGAGTTGGGTTGGGCGACTCGAAGTCACTCAAGTCGACTTGAGGTTCCCAGGTAGGTCACGTAGTTCGGCCCGAAAACACGATTGGGAGCATGGTCAAAATTTGTGACATGGGTGTCGCCATCACATATGCATGACAGCCTGTGACATTGCTGTGACAGCCGAAAATTTTATATTTTCCTTTCATGTTTTTACGACCTCTGGAGAGCTTAGGATCAGTTCCAAAAAATTCGTCGACTCGAGTCGACTCAACAAGTTGCGACTCGACTTTCTGAGTCACGGCAACACTAGACACAAGGAGAGTGGATGCCCATCACAACTTTAATTTTTTGAGTCTGTTTGCAGTGCTGCCTTCGATCTGGAAATGAGGAGCCTCTAGGCCATTCACTGGTTCAGGTCGCTGCGATATGTACAACATTACACAGATCCAATGAAACAGTGCACCTAAGTATAGGTTGGAAATGCAGATAGATCGTGTCATCCTGAGGTGAGCTTCACACCTGTAGAAGTTAAGCCTTCCCCATCATTCTCTTTGCATCTAATTGTGGTAGAACAAAACAACTTCATAAATTCTGTTACAAGAATAAAGCCATCTACACACTCATCCACAGGTAATATGGATTCAGCAGGCTTGATGAAAAATCTGAACTGGACTGCAACTGTTGGCCAAAGATTGAACCCCAAAATCCTGATGGTGTTAGGACTACGGAGCACTCAAATGTGAATCCAGTGCTGGTGGCATGCAGTGAGAGCTTCTGGACAACCTTGAAATTTGCTGCAGATAGTGTTGCTCGAGGAGCTGCTAATTAAGAGAAACCTGGATACAGCTTTAGTGAGCTCTAATTCCAGTTTTACAGCTCTTTGCAGAACTTAGGGTATGGCCTTTTTTTTTTTTTTTTTTTGTTGCCTTTTCAGGCCACTTTTTAGAGTTTTGATGAGAACAGCTGCCCTGGGCTCAAATTGTGTCTGCTTCCCTTGAGAGTAGGTGCATCCCTCCGCATTGAGAATGTGCAGCGAATGACCTCTTCAGGATTTTGTTCCAAGGCCTAAAGCACATTCGTGGCCCGGGTATTTCTGTTTCCACTGATTTTCTTCAATTGTGAGGACCAAACTTGTTTGCACTCATTTTTATATTCCTTCGCCCAGTGAGAAAGCGTGACAAAAGGGGGATCAATTAATTTTGGTTTATCTCCGAGCTGCCTATGTTTTTATTGACTCTCATCAGCAGTTTACTGACTCCCATCAAGGTAGTTGTTAAGAATTTAAGAATTACTATGGCTTGCCACGCCAGCCATCGAGCTCATCACCACACAGTCACATCAGCATCACATTATGCCAAAGGTGGTAAATTGTCCATGCCGGGTGGTTGCAACAGCCCGGCATCCTGACTCTATTTCGTGACTCATCCATACCCGCTGTGAGTCAAGTTTCAGCATGACTCCTGCATCCCAGCTATGAGTCTGCTAATCTACAACCTCTGTGTTGAGTGCTAGACTGGTGACTGTCTGTCTATCACAGACCGGTCGATCTGAGTTTAAATTAATGGATCAAGCGGCTTGCCCCCAATAAGGTTATTTACGGGTTCTACAACTGTGCCTCAAAATCCTTAGCTCTCTGAGGCAAAGATATTCAGATGTTGATTCTGAATCTAACTATGCTAATCCGAAAGCAATATCTCAAATATTGAGCCCAGTGGAAGCTGTCAGGCAGGTTGTGTCTTTGTTTGTGCACCCTCAGACATGCCATCTGGAATAACTTCATAAGGTAAGTCACTCAACCCTTTAATTTAAACTCTGATCGACCAGCCTGTCTACCAATAGTTTACTTTCATTGGACAGGCTGGATTCAAGCCTAGTTGAGTGCTTGCCTCAACGTTCAGCATGATCCTCAGCACCGACAATTTGGTTTATGCCAGCATCATACAATGACATGCATTGTCATACCCAGGGGCGGCCAATCAGCTTGCTCAGCATTGGAAGACACATCACCTTGGCTTAGATGTACCAATCCCCACCTCGCTGGCATCAATGGTTTGCTCTGGGTCACTGCTCACTTCAGGTCAGATTGACAACGTTCTAGAAATCTGAACCATTCTAAATCAACTGATTTATGCCCTATCCTGCTTCAAATAGTGTCTAATTTTACCTTCCAAGTTGAAATGGATTATTGTGGCCCGCGCTGGAATCAGCCAGAAGTCTGGAAAATATTATGGATGATGTTATGTTATGCCAAGGCTGCCAGTTGGATCTCTTTGGTGAACTGACCACTGTGAGTTGTTCTGCATATTCAGCTGTGCAATCCACCAGGTTCAACTGTCCCGCAGCTTCAAGGCATCTCCTGCTACACTTCCCAATTTTTTTCAAACAAGTGGTACTGCCCATGATAACTATAAGCTTACTCAAAATCATCCATTAATGGTAGCTTTGGTGAGCCAGCTGCATGCATTTGTAGTCAACTGGGGCTTCCCAGCCTATCAATGTTCATCTGATCACTAGATGAATGGTCCTCGTAAATGCCACGCAATGCAATGGCCCCACAGACCAAGTAATGTTGGTGAGGACAGCTGCCCTGGACTCAAATCTCAGCCATTTCCCTCAGGAGTAGGCGTGTTTGATTCACAATCTAAATGTGCAGTGAATGATCTCTTCAGAATCTTTCTGTAGTGCCTAGAATTGATTATGGGCACAGCTAGTTCTGGCTTGACTGGCTGTCTTCAATCACTTTGATCAGGACAACTGCCTCAGCCTTGAATCATGTCTGTTTCCCTTGGGAATAGACATCTTCGATTCATATCCAGATTTCGCAGCAAACCGCCTCCTCAGACTCTTTATCTCACACCTAGCACTTTCTGAGCTACAACATGAGTTTTATCTACTCTTTTTGCAGCAGGACAACTGCCTTCAATTCTCAAACTTTTCTCTCAGTCATAGGCTCACTCTGACCGTTGTCTCCAGGCTTTCAATATAGGCCCCAATATGGCTTCCTGACAAATGAAATCAGTCTGAAAGGGCAACATGTGATCATTCAATGATAGAACAGCTACTGTGGCCTCAATTTTTGATGGTTTCCCAAGCTTACAGGCTGAGTCTATTCGCATTTCAGCATGCAGACGGTATTCTTTAATTTCTAGGCCTGAAAACTTATTGGAAAGGAAAGAATGTTTGCAACATGCTATAAGTACGTTGGAAAGGTTGGTGAAGGACATAAATGAATGGGGAGAGGACTTGGAATCAAACTATAGAGACAATGGGGCCAGACAATGCCACACATCTGGAAATAGGCTTCTGCTACAGTACCTAGATAGTCACCCCCCATATCTATGGAGCTCTATGGAGTACTCAATAGGCATGTGATTAGTGCATAGAGCACCATAGATATGGGAGGTGACTATCATAGGTACTGTAGCAGACACCTATTTCCAGATGCAGAGGAGCATTATTTCATCATCAAGATTATTTTGGGAAAATATAAAGCGGTAAGATCATTCACCTGGGAATCTCCTATCTTTCACTGGCAGCCGGTCCCAACTTGTCATTTTAGTGTATTTGCCAATCATCGGAGCTACTATGCCAGTTGTGTAAGAAGGATAATCATCATTGGGCGGTGATTAATTTCAAAGCCGGCTGACCGAAAGGAGCATCAATCCCCGGGTAGCATTGAATTGGACCTTGATGGTCGCACATTGAGTGGTCGATGATAAGGCTATGAGGTATGGCACTGCACTGGTAAGAATCTAAGAAGGGACAGGAAAAAGAAGAACCCGGTGTCAAATGACTTGCCTGTGGGAAGTCATTGATAATGTGGTGTCAGAGTCGCTGACTTTCATTTGACTTTCATCGCCCTCTCTCTCACATCCATCATGTCCACTAGCAGTGCTCACAATGCCACACCGCCTGGGGGATCATTATTTCGGCCATTCAAGGCTTTACCCTCCTCCAACATGGATTGGCTGGCTGCTCTGACCTTCAATGCAAAGGCAATCACTGCTGGTGTAGAAGTTCCCTATGTCAAAGGTGTCTGTGGAACAGTTGTATTTCTGTTGGAGACCATTGAGGTCTGCAACCCATAGTTTCCATCCATGAATGTTTCTGAATTCAGCCACTCCAGAAAGTGCAAAAGAATCAAGAAAGTATGCAAGAGCTGTGCAGAGATACTGTCGATATCATCTCTGTTCTTCGAGACCAAATGTCATCCCATGGTGATACAGCTGCACTCAAGTTCAAGGCTCAATGTGAGGAGCTTGAGGGGCAAGTGACTTTATATCTCCATTGTACTTCCCAGTCATATAATTGCATCTAGTTTCTTGCAAGGTGCCATACATATGATCCAGCAATGGCAAGAAAAGCCCAGGGGCTTCAGTAGACGTCTTAAGGAGATCATGAATTCAAACAGTACTACCAACGAGATCAGTCAATTCCGGGACAGGATCCGAGAAATACGGTTGAATTTCATGGTGAATATACTAACTAATGCACAAGTGGCAACTTCCTGATGGATGATAACTCAGCTCCTGGCAACAACAGATACCAATTTCCAAGTGCACAAGGTTCTGACTGTGATAACACCAAGTAAGATTCCCCTTTGCATGGGTGAATCTGCATTTTTTATCATTCCCCCCTCCAGATGTGGTCAGTCCCCAAGTTCAACAATCTATCAACAATTGTCCTCCACCCACCAGAATATTCCATGGCAGACATATTATTTTGCAGAAGATGCATAAATATTTTAGCCAGGATGTGGGAGAACAAGGCATCTTTCTACTGCATGGCTTAGGGGGTGCAGGGAAAACTCAGACTGCACTGAAGTTTATAAAGGAATCAGCCTCCAAGTGGGTTTGTCAGGCTAAAAGTTTGAGGATGAACTGATGTTCCCAGGTTAACAGACATTTTCCTCATTGATGCCAGCTCCACTGAGACAATTGATGCAGGCCTTAAAAAAGTGGCCACCTCAAAGAGTGTTGGGGAGTCTTCTCTGGATGCTATTCAATGGCTTCAAGCCAAACAGGATCAATGGCTGTTATTGTTTGACAATGCCGATGATCCAAAAATCAATCTCAACAATTATTTTCCTCAATGCACACATGGGAACATCCTCATCACATCTCGGAATCCTGGACTTTGTGTCTATGCTGGCTCACATTCTGAGGTCTCTGACATGGAAGAGACAGATGCTGCTGAGCTATTACTCATGAGTGCTGCTCAGGATAGGAGCACTGTTAACAAAAAAATTGCTGCTCAGATCGTCAAGGTCAGTTTGAGTATTTACTGATTATATATCCTTGTGAACATGCTTCAGGTGCTTTGTTACCTGCCTCTCGCTATCATTCAAGCTGGTGCATTCATATCAAAATCCGGAAACCTTGACAGATATTTGGCCCTCTATGAAGGGAATCGAGCACGACTGCTCAGTCAAAGGCCTGCTCAGTCTCATGATAATTATGCTTGGACAGTTTATACCACATGGCAGATTAGTTTTGAACAGCTCAGTCAACCGGCCAAAAAATTCCTGCAACTCTGCTCATTCCTTCATCATCAAGGAATCTCCGAGGAAATATTCAAGAATGCTACAAAGTACATAGTTGCACTATCAGGCCCATCAGAGCAGGAACTAGAGATGCCATTCACACTCCTATCCCAGTTAGGGGGACCTACTGATGCTTGGGATTCCTTGCACTTTATGGATGTGACAAATGAAATCCGAGCATATTCTTTGATTCAGTTTGACTTGGATAAACAGCTGTTTTCAATACATCCGCTTGTACATGACTGGACTCGCAGCACACTTGATGATGAGGACACCCATCACTACTGTATGGTTGCTATCTTAGGGATGGCACTTGCAGGATTATCAGACTATGATTTGATGCTGATGAGTCCATGGATACTCTTCCACATTGTCTTGTTAATGAGGGGCGACTTGAATGTAATACCAGATTTCAGACATGAATATGCAAAAGTATATATGTTTGCAGGGAAATTAGCAAAGGCGACAGAGCTGCAAGCGGCAGTACTCAAGAAACGAAGGAATCTTCTAGGTGAAGACCATGTGGACACTCTTGAGGCCATGCACCAGGCAGCATGGACATATCATGAGCTGGGCAAATTCAAGGAGGCAGAGGAGCTTAATGTTGTAGTGGTTAAGAGGCGAAAAACTAATCTCGGTGAAAGCCATCCGAAGACGATGAGTGCAATGGCAGATCTGGCGCGCACCTACCGTTATTTGGGAAGATTGCAGGAGACTGAGGAGCTGGAGGTTGAAGTGGTAGAGAAGCAGAGGAATATTCTGGGTGACAATCATCCAGATACCCTGAACACTTTAGGAAATATGGCACTGACATACTTCCATTTGGGAAGATTTAAGGAGGCTGAGGAGCTGGGGCTTGCAGTAATAGAGAAACGAAGAAATATTCTGGGTCATAACCATCCTGATACCTTGAGAGCTATGGCAAATCTGGCAGTCGCATACAAGTCAATGGGAAATTTTCAGGAGGCACAGCAACTGGAGACTGTAGTGCTTGAGAAGCGAACAAACATTCTTGGTGGCAACCATCCACAAACACTCCTGACTCTGGCGAATGTGGGAGCCACATATAACAAATTGGGAAGACTTCAGGAGGCCGAGGAACTTATGCTTGTAGCACTTGAGAAGCAGAGGAGTGTTCTAGGTGAAGATCATCCACGCACCCTGCGCACAATGGGGTATCTGGTATCCACATACAATAAATTGGAAAGATTTGAGGAGGCAGAAGAGTTTGGTGTGGCCACACTCAACAAGCAGCACAATATTCTAGGCGATGATCATCGAGACACTGTGGAGACCATGCAGAATCTGGTAGTAACATATGAGAAGATGGGGAAATTGAAAGAGGCAGAGGATCTGGATGTGATTCTAAGGAGGCAAAAAAACTAGGTTTATTTCATTACAATGTATGTACCTGCTATCTGTGTATTTTCCTCCCATCGAGAGGAACACTGAAAAACAGGTTTGATACCCCGCATTCAAGAAGTTTCTAGACTATCTCCAGCCCACTTTCTACATTGTCAATTACTAAGATTTGTGTAATAAGAAAGGTTAAACTGGAATGTTATCCAAGTTCTTTCTTGTGGTTTGTATTTCCCAAAGTATTAACTACTAGTTTTAAACTCGAATCTATTTGCTCTGTCCTTCCATGGCATTTATTGTTCAAAGGGCCCCAGGATGGCAAACTGTGGGCTCCAAACATTCTGAGACAATACACAGTCCGTGGGAGTCACGGGGACCCATAGGTGACTTAGAAGACCATATGCATGGTATGGGGCTGGTCGGGAGTCTCGTAGAACCGGGATAGGCTGTCCGGGTTGTCTGCTGGGTGGGGGAGATCCCTGCTCTCCTGGATCCGCAAGGGCTGGCTGGAAGGAACGACTGTACTGTTCCAGTTCCGAAATGGGGGCGGATATTATTGGGGAGGGTGATTGCTCAGGCAAACTGTCCATTCCGACCTACTGCCCGTTCATGACCCCATTCGTAAGCTGAATATCGGTGTTAATCACGTCAGGAGTAGGCGACCTGGTGCCTTGTCCTCGCCAAGAGGCGGTAAAGGACAAGCATAGCGTGGCAACTTGCAAGCATGCGGCGTAGTACCAGCTGAAGGCCTCCGTGGGTACTGCTGGGCGTGTGACAGGTATGGGGCGGGTGTCGCTCGTGATCTGGAGCACCAGACGAGAGAGGGCGAGGAGAGGGGCCGTGCGGGGATGGAAGTCGCGTGGCTGAGGCGCACGTTGGCGCGGGCGAGGCTGGGGCGAGGGTGATACTGGATATGCAGCATATCGGCGAGCTGGGGAACGAGGACAGTCACGGGTGCCCCGATGCTTGCTCGTCTACCCCACTTCCTCTCGTGCAAGGAGCGGCGACACGGCGTGCGCGATTACAGCGGTCTTCATGCCCCTCAGGTCGCCCTTCTCTCGCCACGGCGGTCGGGCGATCGCTGATCTTGCTAAAACGCGTCGTGGCGATGCAGTGCGCCGATCCACACGACGCGCGAACTTTGCCCCTCCGCTGCATGACTGCCGCGCCAGAGGAAGAAGGGAGAAGCGATGAGAGGAAGGTGTGCAGGGGGGCATGGAGGAGGTAGCCAGCGCGAGCTACGTGGGGGCGGCGGCGGCGGCGGTAAGGCCTAGTGTACGCCTAAGCATCCTTGTCCGCTTCCTTTTGCTCCTCGATCGGAAAGGCGACGAAGACATGCGACGAGCTGCGAGAGGCAACCCGTCGTACACCTGCTTGAGATTAGAGACTTCCGGCCTATCTTCATTAACATCCCAGGACAGCGACCGACATCGAGGCGGAGCGGGGCCAGAGGAAGAAGAACACAATTCAAGTCGCAGGTATGGGGCGTGGTACCGCTGAGGGCATCGGTGGCCACAGAAAAAGATGCACGGACCAGTTTGCTCGATATCGAGAGGCGAGCGGGCAGGCGCATGAGCATGAGGTGGAGATCGCGCGGCTGAAGAGTACTAAGGCGCGGTGGGCCGCGGGAGTGGGGATGATGGATTCGCCCGCTACGAGGTGGGGAGAAAGCGCGCGCGCGCGGCATACTATCCTGGTCGCCGTAGACTTGCTCCTCCGCCACCTCTAGTGCAGGCGCATAGACTGGAGACGGGGGGTATGCACCAGGCGCAGTATTGGTGTCACTGGCAGATTACTTGCGGCTCGAGGCTCGTTGCATCGCTACCACTCGCACGCTTCTCTCGATGGACGCGAAGAGAAATGGCCGACGAACAAGATAGAGACTCCGTTCCAGCGGCTCGTGTTTTCGAAGTGCTTTCTTCTCTGAGCTCTTCAGCAATACTGGCGAGGGCCATTGTGCTCTTCTAGTGCGGGGTCGAGCTAGGTGCTTTGCATGGAAAATATACTGTGCCACTCGAGGTCGTGAACGAGGATGCGCTCGGAGAGTCCCGAGCCAATGCTCATCGGGATTTCTTGCAACTGAAATCAGATATATCATTGCAGATGGCGTTCATAAGAGAGTAGCGCGAGACACCGTCATCAACACAGCCACAGTCGGCACACCGAAAATCCCAAGAAATCCAAGTTAAAGCTACAACGAGTGTGAGGAGGTGTGATACAGTAGGGGATAGATATAGTAGGTAGATTATACAGTTAGTATGATACGGATACAGAATGAGCGAGTGAGTGACAATGAGCGTGTCGAAACAAGAAACAAGATTTGCTGATGGAGCAAGTGGAGGCAGAGAAAGAACGCCAAGGACGGAAGAATCAGCGTGAAGATAGTCCCATAGGGACGGGGTTCCTGTGCAGCCTCCCTTGACTCCCCTCCTCCCTGCGCTCATTCCGCCTCCGAATGTCCCGAGCTCGACGATGCGGATGAGTAGGGGGCGTTGGAACGAGAGGAGGTAGACGCGCGTGGGGTCGTGTAAGCTGCGTACTGCGACGCGATGGACGATTGCGCCGAGGCCGGTGCAGCGAAGGACGAGGAGGCCGAGGCCGAGGCCTTGCCCACGCCCGCGCCGCCAATGACACTGCCACCGATAACGAGGACGTCCGCCGGCGTCAGGCGCTTGCCCTTCCCCTTCCCGTGCTTGGTGATTCCCTTCCTCTTCGCGCCTATCCCTGCTGCTCCGACTGGGCGCATCTTCACGGAGGTGGAGGTGGAGGCAGCCTTGGGAAAGTACCGCCGCGCGAACGAGAACGTCTTCGGCGACGCAGGAGAGCGGAGGGCGTGCGCGTGCGCGGAGCGGAGGGAAGAGAGCGAGGAGGACGACCAGCGCGAGCGGAGGGCGGGGATGGGCGGCAGGTCTTTCTGCCGGTGCGGCGTCACAGGCGAGGCTGTGGGTGAGAACCACGCGCTTTCCTGCCCCCCCTCTTCATCCCCGTCTGGGACGGCGTACGCGATTGGGGAGGGCTCCTCGTCGTCGTCATCGATGGGAGAAGGCGGGGCGGAAGAGGAGCAAGGGGCGGGCGCGACGAGCGGTGAGAGCGGGACGGTGTCGTACGCGTCGTCCCACTCCTCCCATTCGTCGCCAGAGCCCGAAACGTCGGCCGGCACGGAAGAGGGAGGGGAAGAGGCAGCGAGGCGCCCGCTTGCGGAAGGGGACGCTAGACGCGAGGGATTAGCGCCGAAGTCGGGTGGAGAGCAAATATACGCACGAGATGGTGAAGAAGAAAGGAAAGGCACAGGCGAAGGGAGGGCTGAGAGAAGGGCCGCGTACGCGCCGTAGTCGCCGCTCTGCGCGTCGGTGGGCACCGGCGTGCGTGGGGGCGGACGTAAAGGGGACGCCGTGCGGATCTCCGCGCGCGCAATGGAGGAGGTGGAGGAAGAAAGGCAAGAGGTAACGATGGGCGGCGGTGGGGGTGGACGTGCGGGGATGGAGAACGGTCGGCTGAGGCGCACAGAGGCGCGGGGGTGCGCTGGGGATTCCGATGCACTGGGGAGGATGACGGACTCGCGGCAAGATCTGCTCAAGGACAGAGGGGTGATAGGGAACGAGGGCGGCAACGGTGGTGAAAGGGTAACGAACTCGCGTGCATGTGCGGCGTAGTACTCGTCGTCATCTTCCCAGGCGTTTTCCTGAGCTTCAGATGAAGAAACAGGCGGCAGAGGCGATACGGAGCGCTTGGTGATGACCAACGGCTTGATGCTCTTGCACCGCGCAATGCACGGGTGCGTTTCCGCGATCGGGCTCGCAGCAGGCGTCGTCGCGGGGCTCGAGATGCTCCCCGAGTCACTCCCGCTGCTACTCCCACTGCTGCTGCCACTGGACTCTCCATCGAACGACGGAGGCCGTGGAAAATCAAAGATCTCATGCGAGCCGTCCAGAGTGAGCCGCCAGTCAGATGGATCGCTCTGCACGGCCGTATGCGTGAAGAACTGCGAGGCGCGCGGTATGCGCAGGTCCGAGACGCCTTGACGCCGCTTCGCTTTGACGTTGCTGCTCTTCTGGTGCTTCGGCGCACTTTCGTCCACAACCTCTTCTTCGATTGCGGTGAGCAAGACGCTCACTGTTCGGCTGCGCGTCTGCGAATGCTTGATGTACGAGGACACTGTCCTCTCGTCAGTCCTGCTCGATGAGAGACCCACGAGACGCACAGCTCATTATATCGTGAATCTAGCTTCAATCTAGGTCGTTATATGGAGTCGGTCTTGAGATGGTGGGTCGAGGAGAGGGTGGAGAACGAGAACAAGAAGCGAGTAGGCATCATGAACGCCGGCTTTATAGTGGTACGAGAAGTGCATTGTGTCCTTGTCCTCGAGTAGACTACAAAAGAGCGCCGTCCACGCTGTCGTCCAAATCGGGAAGAATACCGAGCAGTACGTAATCTACCCCTTGTTTTCCTGCTCTTGTCCTCCGGGCCCTTATTCAGTTACTGCGGTGATATCTGTATCGTCACCTAGCCAATCAACGAGGACATCCACGCTATTGAATTAGCTCTCAGGCTGGCTGGGACGTAGTGCACGCTTCCAGGCTGAGGGCTTCTTTCGCCAGGAACAGCGCCAGCTGCGCTTGCGTCGTTCCCGCCTTATCCCCGACTTCTAGCCTCCCGCATACGAATCCTCATCCGCTCTTCTCTCGGCCTCGTTGTCATCCTCTTTTCCCCGCATGCGCACCAAGATCTCTTTCCCATTCGATACACTACTTGGGTGCCACAGACGGTGTATAGAACACACTCGCTCTCCGTGTGGCAATACAATGTATGCGACGTCGCCGGGGTTAAAATCCCCACGTCTGAATTTTCTCCGCCTTCCTCTCTTCTCCTTCAGGCCCGCAGTGTTAAACTTCCTAAAGTCCACTTGAGATTGCTGTCGTCACTAATCTTTCCACATTGTTCTGCAATGGCGCTCTCGATTCGGGAATTAAGTGTCTGGCTATGACGAGGATCCACACGCTACATGAACATCAAGGTCGGGGCGCCCATTTTCGCTCCCTTCTTTAGCCAGGAACAGCGCCGAGTCCACGTTGTGTCGTGGCCGCCTAATCTCCGGCTTCTAGCCTCGCGCGCATACGAATTCTGGCTCATCCGCTCTTCTCATGGCCTCGATCTTGTCAAGGGTCTTGACTTTCGCGGCTCCCATGAGACTCCGCTTCATTTCCTCGGTACTACAGTAGGGGACAGCCAAAAACATCAACTCGGCTAGTGGCTGGAGTTTTGTTTCAATTAAAAAATGGACTTCAGATTCAGATTCGGCACCCTAAAATAAGCCTATATACCATTTTTCTGGTTTTTTTGACGAGGGATTACGTTTGGCCAAAATTTTGGCCGGTCGGAACAAAATTGTGTGTACCCCTTTTGGCCTCCGGTGACCTACCTACTCCCTGCCGACACTGCTGATCCATCCAACTGCTGCAGCACACTTGGAGGCTTGGCGATGGGCACTCTGACGTCTGATTGCCCATGCTGCAGTAGCCCCAGTCAAGCCGGCACCAGACCGATAGGCATCCATCCCATCTCCATGTCCAATTGATAAAGTGCCGGATGATTTCTGCGGTACATGCATCCAGATACTTGATAGCTGCTTGTTTTGCATCCTCAAATTTAGGCTTGTCCTCCTCTCGGAAGCGATATTTGACCCAACCCCAGTACTGGAGATGTCAGCAGATGCTGTGAATAAATCAAATTAAACATACCATCTTGATTGGGTTCAATTCACAATGAAATTTGGGAAGGAAAATAATTTCATGGCCCCATCTCTTGACTAGTTCCTCAAGCATGGATACCTGGTTCTTGAAGTCATCTTGGTGAACATCGGACTTTGGTCATGTGGGACACCATGTGACTTTTGTATCCCGAATTTCTCCCGAACGGCTCGTGAATTTATTTTCAAACTCAGTCAGAAGACTCTCCTGAATGAGAGCTTTAAAACAAGCCTACTTTCGTCCAGATTGAACCAGAACTGGGGAAGTTGGCCAAAGGTTGAGACCTGTTTAACTTGCCATGTGATTTCCGGCCGAATGGCTCGTCAGAAAAATCTGGAAATATTTGGGAAAGGACTATTCGATGGGATCTATCCATTGCCAAAGTTTCGGAATTTTTGAAGAAAGTAAGTTTCATTTGATGTTTTTGACTGTCCCCTACTGTATCTTGGGTGCTGTAGACCTGGATAAGGTACTCGAACGTGGTGTACGATGCACCCTTGTTTCCGATAATCTGCTGATCCTGAATTGTAATGCAGCGAGGAGCCGGCGTTCGACTCCCTCTGAACTTCCGCTTCAACTTTGCTGCCCGGTTCGGGCGATGCTAGTGAGGCACTGCAGGCCTTGAGCGCTTGAGCATTTAGCGCCGACTCGCATAATTGTGGCCAAAACGTATAAAAGCGGACCCTCTTAGGTGTGCAGAATCCATGCCCCTCAATCTCGACTTACAAAGATGCAGCTTAACTTCTCCACCTCGTTCATCCTGCTTGTGCTCGTTGCTGTGGCCAGCTGTTCTCCTGTCTCCGACGGTCAGTCCGCCATATCCATGATTCACACTCCGACAAAACTGACGTTGACTGGGACAGTGCCAGACATTTCCAAGCGCACTTGTGTTCAGGGGTGTGGCATCACGACGACTTGAAGACCTTCATCCATTGTGTTTTACATTAAATTCCGAACTCAGATATTGCTTGTTCTTTATATTTCCATGCCCGTCCGCATCGGTAGTGGTGCATCCCCGAGTCCAGTCACATACATTTCGCGCCTGGAGGAGTGCACTCGCCCACCAAGCGTGCCGAAGAGGATTTCCTGGACGGAATTTGGGTCAAATCCCAAACGGGAAAGCTGACAGCGGCATTCCGCGAGTTAAAACCAGCTTGCTTCCGTCTCGAAACTGATAGATGCGAGATGCAGGCAATGACTATCTCCTTGGCACAGGTTCCCACCTATTTAATGTCCTTCTAGGCAATGATTCACTCCTGGTCAGTTCACTCGGCTGCAAGTAGAGGGGGATCCATTCCAAGTCGTGAAAGAGGCATATCATTCCTTTTAGCGAAGATGCCTTCATTGAAATAATTACAATTGAGCGCTGACGATCCGCCAGCGTACCGTCTTCTTCAAGCAAGAGATACGGCTGTTTTGGAAAAGTATCTAATTGAAGGGGAATTAGCCGTGATCGCTTTATTCAAGTGACTTGATTTATTGACTCTGTACTCAACTTGGTCAGGAACGAGTAAAGGTTCGTCTTGTAAGTTACAGTCTTCTCCCGATTTCAAGTTCATGATACATGATGCCAAGTGTCAATCTCTAGAAATAGTCGTTCTTCTCGAGGGTGAGGGCCATTTTTTCCCCGGGGTTCGAGGACCGCCCGCCCGATGCTATATATGGAGAACGGTCAGACCTTCATATGCATGGTTTACGTTGGGACGGAACTGACATTGAATTGGACTTTGCTAGCCATCGGGCTTGCCAAGCGCGACTGTGATGAGGCGTGCGGTATCGCGTTCGGCCTCTGCACAAGCAACGGCGGCTCGGTACGTGGCTCTTGCGTGAGAAGATTATTAGAATGATCACCCTGACGCCAAGCACGCAGAACTGCTCGGGTACCGAACAGGCGTGCCTTGTAGCCTGCACCCATTGCACTCGGGATCTCGAGGTGTCAGGGGGAGGCTACTAAGAAAGGCTTCCGGCATCGGCAGGCTGCAAATTTTCCTCGCTGCAATTGATTGCTGCAAACTTCTTTGTACTGAATTCG
The DNA here is from genome assembly GCA_029289555.1 of Mycena latifolia. Taxonomy (NCBI): domain Eukaryota; kingdom Fungi; phylum Basidiomycota; class Agaricomycetes; order Agaricales; family Mycenaceae; genus Mycena; species Mycena latifolia. The sequence continues at coordinate 367,507 of JARJLE010000011.1, read as the reverse complement.
GCAACTCATATGACATGGAATACAGTGCCTTTCGGGAGCAAGTATGCTCATGAGCATGAGATGAGTACTGCTAGAACAGGAAAACTTATTGAAGGCGAAGTAGCAGGGCTCGAGTCGGAGTCGAGCGGGAGCCGATATAAATCGCAAGCAGGAAATCAGCGCAGAGAAGCACCCCCTCTACTTCAGCACAAGGGTCGACATTGAAGACCAGCACGACCAGTGATAAACAAGGCGGAGGCAGAAGCGCCCACAAGCAACCCGTAAGCGCCCATATCACGTCATATATGCACAGCCACCTGAGCCCCTAACCTTTCTCGGTGATAATTTGACGTGATGTGAGAATAAATAACAGCTTTGCACCGCAGTACACCTTTGCACAGTATACCGTCTGTCAAAGTGGATTCCGGGTCTCCTCCCTCCTACAACCTCGGCAAGATGAATCCCCCCGCAACCGACACTGCTATTTCCATGTCTGGTGTACAGAATGCACCTGCGAGTGCAGACGAGGGTGATTCGGCGTCAAGGGATATGGAAAAGACCCGTACCAACGACACAGCCAATCCTCAGAAGCCCCCCGAGGCAGGGAGCGAGGGAGAGAGTGCTACGGGCTCAAAAGATGCAGGCAATGAGAGGTGCGCGCGCCCTTTACAGTTTGTTGTCTTGTTTCGGAGCAAAACTACCGCAGACTTATTTCTGCATTGCAAGCGTGCTTTGCCGACCTTGCCATGAAGAACGAAGAGCAAATCGACAGGTGAGCTTCTTCATCCTGACGGAACCTCATGATTGTTATAACGAACCTTTGCAGAGTGCAGACCGCCATGGAAGGAATCAAAGCGAAAGGCCCGGTAACGGACAAGAGGACGAACTTTTGGAACCTGTACAAGACGCTCGCCGACGAACACGATAAAGAGTTTCTCGAGAAATACAGCAGTGATCTCGATTCCTCCCTCATTTTTGTGCGCCTTCAATTCGAAGTACATGCCCTCCTAATCTGATTGTCTCTGAAAGGCGGGTCTTTTCTCCGCTGTCAGCTCGGCCTTCATCATTCAGATCCAGCCTGAGCTTCAGCCTGACCCAAATGATATGAACCAGGCGCTCATGCGGCTCCTCATCCACACGGTCAACGACTCGATCTTCTCTGGCCCAGACATTCTGATTCCGGACTCGTCCGCTTCTCCGCCTGCTCTTGTCGTAGTGGCACAGAGCTTGCTTTATGTTAGCCTTTCTTGTACTCTGCTCGCCGCACTGCTAGCCGTTCTGGGAAAGCAGTGGTTGATGTACTACTCAGCGGCTGGCGAGCGAGGAACAATTGAAGCACGCGGGCTCGAACGGCAGCGTAAATTCGACGGCCTCCGCCGCTGGCAATTTGACATGGTATTACAGATGTTCCCGCTTCTGCTGCAGATCTCACTTCTACTCTTTGCCGCGGCTCTTTCAATATACCTTTGGACGGTCCATCGTTCCCTCGCCACCATCGTCCTCAGCTTGACATCATTTGGAACTCTTGCCAATGTCTTCCTCCTCCTGTCCGCCGTGGTGTACCAGGATTCGCGATTCCAGACTCCACTTAGGCCTCTCATAGCACGCCTCATTCCAAAATCTCTGTGGATACAGTGGAGTGGTTTTTTCGGCCGGGCTACCATGTCACCTCGTCACTTCCTTGAATCTCGGGTCGCAGGTCCACTTCGTTCTTTTATCAAGCATGGCTACTCTGCATGCTCTCGCGGCATTCACCAATCCCACGGGTTCCTGGCCTTTTCTTCTTATATCCAACGGTCACGGAATCTTCTCCCGTCTTTCAACAATCAAATGTTTAATACTGCAAGGAATCGGCGGGAGCCTGCTCCGCTCCTCCCCCCTCCACAACCATCGCCGGAGGTTCCAGCCGTAGCATGGGTACTCGAGACCTCCACCGACCCTCGTATGATTAGGGTAGCGGCCGAAATGGCTGTAGATCTGCAATGGCAAAGTGCCATGTATCTCAAGCCCCAGATGAGGAGGCTACTTGACAGCTTCTTGGCCTGCTTTCACCAATCAGAGGGGTACTTGACTTCTGTCCGAGATGGAATGGCCTTCCATGCTATTCATTTGGGACGAGCATATTGTACTTTGCGTTGTGCTCACCAATTCCGGGCACCAGATGATTACTCAGAACCTCGAATATCCTGGGACCGTTGGACTCCTGGGTTGTTCACACCTGAACTTGAAAATGTACTTCAAATTCTTCAAGGCATCCCTTCGTTGAATTATGACACCGGGCTAGCCAAAGAATGGGCACTACATGTCATTCCATCATTCCACTATGAAAATACCGGCCGTGGAATCAGATCCCTTACTCACTTTCTAACCCAATGCCAACATGCGACATCACCCCTAGATGAAGCAGCTTTCGCAAATTACCTGTTCTGTGTCAATACCTTTCTCTCCGCTACAAGTCGTCATGACATGGTATGGGTGAACAAGAGGTGAGACTTTCACACAGAAAGGTTATGACCCTTAATTCCTGTTCCAGGCCGCTCCAGGAGAAACTGTTTGAACTCCTGTTCAAGACACTTTCCTCGAAGCTCCACAAGTATGAAATCAAGATGAAGACAGCAGCCAGAATTATATCTATCACTGGCTTCCTAGACGGTGCTGCTGCTAGCCCTCTTAGCAACCGCCAGCATGTCCTCCTTCAATTTTGCAGTAGCATCCCTCAGTCGAATGGATGGATTGATGTTGTAATGGCAATATGGCACATTCCAGGCAGCTTGGGTGGCTCTCCGGAAACGAAAAACAACGGAACGGACGCCAGCTGGGTGTACAAGGCACTGGACAGCATTAATATTGGTCCAGATGATCAGAATCAATGGGACACCAAAACCATAAATGCGGTTTCCGGCCTTTTAACAGCCCTTATTTATTATCGTTCCCCCCCGGCCAAACATCACATTCATCTGCTCTTACGAGCCCTCTCAGTTCCCGGTCGTATATCGAATCATGCTGCCGGTCTTCTACTAGCCAAAGAAGTTGCGGACTGGTTTCAGGATGACGGTTTGCGGCCCATCCTGAAGAAAGCTAGGGTGTGGGCTGATCTGGGACGAATTATCAGTATCGCGGACAGGTCCTTCGGCGTGAATTATATTCGCATGGGCCACATCCTTGCTCGCCAACCTGAGTGGCGTGGGGAAATTCGCCCGGGACTCTGCACCTGGATTGTTGTATTTTTCCAGGTCAAATGGCGAGATACACTCAACACTCAGGCCAGTGTAGAAAGATACAACTCCGTCCTAACAAAAATCTGGAATCCCGACACCGGGGGGTACCATTTTATCAACGACGTGGAAAAAGCGGTTGGTCTATCTTGCGCGGCCTTGTCCAACCTATGGGAAGGATTTGACTTTACGGCGACGGAAAGCTTGGCCAAATCGGTGCCATGGTTGCGCAGTACATGCCTCGTAGTGTTGCGGAGTACGGGTGGCATGGAGTTCAACCAGTGGTGTTGGCGACCACTGCCAATTTCAACGCAGTTTTCTCCGCCCCTCTCCGGAATTCTCTGCGTAACGCTGCCACGTCGGCAAGACGTCCAGATGCAGGGGATGGCTTAAGCGGTTCGCACGAAGTCCTTCGGAAGAATAACGAAGGGTTCGGACAACTCGCCAAGCTCCTCGACAATATAGCAAGCGAGATGCTAAACTCACAGGGGTTGGACTACTATGACTTGCGAGATCAGTTCGACAGAGATATCATGGCGCTGGAAAATTCAATCCGGCCCACTTCCATTCTCGAATCACTCACATAAGCATGTTATCTGTACATGGCCGTCTCTATTATTATTTAAATTTGAATATCTATCCTTTTGTGCCTGAATTGTCAATTTGTCTCAACGGTGCGGATTGATTTATACATTCAGGAAATAAACTTAAAGAGGACAATGGATGCAAGACGACAACTCTGACTGTAGGCATCAGATGACGAGGGTAGGAAATTCTGTATTTGTATTAATTTTGTAACGAGGGCACTTTACGGCTGGAATGAACATTCGGGAGAATTGTGCGACACCCAACTCAGTTATTGGTCATGAGGAATCATTAACACAACTGGCGTATTTCCTCCAGATCCATGTCAAATCCTGTTTGTAAATCTCTCCAATACCTCAGTTCTTCCTTGGTCCGTTCGCCATCCTCTGCATCACTGGCATGTCCAAGCATCAGCTCACCTTGTATGATATCGACCAGTTTCATAAGGAGATCACCAGTGCAATTCAGCAGTCTCCTTCTGTCCTGTCCCATCATGGTATCCCGACCAGCTTCTTGCTTGGCCCGTTCCCATGCCTGTGTGATTGCACCTCCGAGGCGGACCATTATGATGCTCCGGAACCTCTGAGAAGGTTTATGGATCTTCTCGTACCGGGGTGCTCCCACAACCCTGGCACAAAACGCTGTTGCGACAGAACACTCGGTGAGCTGGATAATCTGGTCAACTCCCGCGCTTGAAAAATTGAACCGATTCCAGGCATTTGCGAGCGCTGTGAATGACATAGCCAGAGGTTTTTCTTCTCCAAACTGAGCACCCTCGGCCTCATCTGCGCTCCACAAACGAGAAAGCACAGAGCAGAATGATTGCCTCGATTCCTTGGTAGCATAATCGCCAAACAACCTCGGAAGAAGTTGAAACCATGCAAAATCCTGCGAGATTACACCGTCCCACTCGGTAGTTTGCGATAATTTGTTGCCCAGACCAATGTACTGAGAGCTGGTTGGAGCCACAGTTTGCATGCAAAAGACTCCCATATGCTGCCAGGCCTCCCCATCTCGCAGCAGTGGCCCGAGCTTATCGTCATTGAACCACTGACTCGCAGAGCACAGGACATGTAAGGCCAGGAACTTCATGCGGTGTGTGCTGGGGTCTTCGACACCAGGGCGTGAAGGGTCAGGGGATATTGCCCATAGGATGGTACGGAGAGAGGCGATGGTTGGTTTGTTTTGAATTGGTCTGTAAAGAAAAAGGACTTGTAGCAAGTCACCAACAATGTCAACAGATTCAGTTGATTCCAGGGCAGTGTAAACCCAATCGACGTTCTCGATGGGGTTCAAAGTGGCTCCAGATTTGATGTTACTGTGCAGCCAGTGGATAGCCATTTGCACAATCTGTAAAGCCGAAGTTCTTGTTTTTTTCTGGAGACCGGGGATGGCGCAAAAGCTGTATACAGCTTGTCTGCATCTGGCATCCTTTCCAACATTGTGCATGTTGCGGGGAAATTGAGCAACTTTGTTTACAATATAGTCAGCAATCCTGCGATCTAAAGGTTTCGCAGCTGTGAGACGTTTGGCAAGGTTCTCGAACAGGAGAGCCATAAGAAGACTGCAGTATTCGCTGAGATGGGTGTGAGCAGGCAAACTGCGACCACAGTTATTCTCACCTTTTGTCCAGCACGGAGAGATCACTCCGTGTCGGAGGAGAAAAGAATGAGTTCATACAGAACAAGAAGTCGGCGCAGGTCAGTGGATCTTGCAGCGATATTTCTTCTGGTTGGAAATGTTTGAGAACAGTTTCCAGATACTTCTCCGGAGGACACTGTGCTGAAATGAACACAAGGGTCCACCGCGTGATGGCTGGTGTTGACCATGCATACTTTTGGAAGTTGTCAACACGGAAAGATCTAACCAAAGAGGTTAACTCGTCGTTCCTGCTTGTAATGTGGCTTGGGTCACAGGGCAGGAGATCGATGGAATTCTCGGTATGCGGCTCCGAAACCATTTCTAGTACCCCAAATGCCTTGAGGCAACTGGCGGCACGATCCTCCATGCCCTCCCGGACATTCCGATGATCAAAACAGCCCTGGAAGATATCGGCCAGCCTTTTGAGTGAGGACTGAAGGTTGAGATTAATAGGCCACTGCAAGTCTGGCACAATTGCAGCGGCGGCCTCCACAAGTTTAGGATCCGTGGACGTCTCCAAAGCCCATATGATGGCAGAGATATCCTGAGATGGTTCAGGTATTCTATCAAATATGGGGGCAGGTCCCGGTGCTGAGTGAGGGGTATGCTTGTATCCCCTGTGAAACTGTGGCAGATGGGGTGGAATGGCTCTCCTGCCTGCCGAAGTTGCTGGTGGAAGGACAGAAGGGATCCGGAATGCAGTGATAGAAGTGATCATCTTGTGGCTCTGGGTGCCAAGCCTGTGTAGAGAGTTGGGCAGCAACAATCTCTGAGCCAAAATTCGCAACAGGACACTGAGCGATGTCTGGAAGGGTGAGTCGGGTGACATGATGGATGAGATGACCATCAGAGAGTATAAAACGAAGCCAACAGATGTGAGGCCGAGGACCATGGAAGCGATCACAAGATGAACTGTCCAGAGGTAGAATGAGAGCCCCACTGCAAAAAGCAGCAGTGAGAACTGCAGGAGGAGGGGGAATATCTGCATCACTGCATCAAATTTCCAACGTCGCAAACCATCAACTTTGCGCTGCCGTTCGAGTCCGCGTTCCTGGATAGTTCCTCTTTCGCCAATCGAGTCGTAATGCAGCAGCCACTGCTTGCCGAGAACCGCAAGCAGCGCCGCAAGGAGGGTGGAGAAGAGGCTGAAATACAACAGGCTCTGTGCAACCACAATGAGAGCCATGGGCCTGGTCGGTTCAGCCACCTGAATCCCTGGAACCGTGACCCCAGTTAAATTCTGTACGAGAACCTGCAGGAGTCTTGTCTGTATTTCTGGGTTCGGATCCGGCTGAAATTCGGGTTGGATCTGGATGATAAAGGCCGAGCTGACCGCAGAGAATAGACCTGCCTATAGGTTGACGTCAGGGAGGAATATGTCGGCAGAAGATGACACCCTACGAAAATCAGCGATGTATCCAAGTTGTTTCCATATTTCTTCAGTAGTTCCCTGTCAAATTCGTCTGCCAATTTCTGGTACGCTGTCCAGAATGCCGTTTTCTTGTCAGTTGACTGGGGTTGTTGCTTGAGGGCTTCGACCGCAGTAGTCAATCTAGTAGGTGTCACTCCGCATGAAACCGAAATATTGGACTGCTGTATACCTATCAAACATTGTCTTCGAGCTAGAAAATACCGTTAGCTTGGAGCTAAGGTCAATCGAAGACGGGAATTTGCCTATTGGACTCCTTGGCATTCGCCTCGCCCAAATCATCTTCTGTATCAAGGATTCCCCCCGGGCTAGGTGAGACTGGAGATTGAGATAGAACTGGGGAATTCGGCATGGGTGGAGGGCGAGGTGGGAGGGAATGGTGAAAGTAGAAAGCGCAAAAGATAGCTGTCACAAAATACGGGCCGTGCGTTGGGCTGTGCCGGAAATGTCAGCTGTCCGGCGGCGGTGATCGACGTTGACACATATTAATAGTAAGTTATGACATGTCTGATTGGTCCTTGCAGCAAAGGGGGTTGAACTGCATTCTTGCTGTACCAAGCAATCATCGCGTCAACAAATTCGTCCCTGACTGAAAGAAAAAATGGGGAAGGAACCGTGGGTAACAAGGTCACTGCCACTGATGTCCTTGTCCCCAACGCATACTTGAGCCTTGAAGGGTTCATTTGGGCAAGCTGCTATTCCATAAACGAACAACTTACACCAGAACTCACCTCTAAGGCTTTACGAGTCCTAAAAAGTATTTTTAGACTCGTTTCTTACCAACCGTTCCCCCGCCATGATTTTTGCGGTTTCTTTGAGCCCTGGGAAGATCCTATCCCAGATCTGATCCGGTGATCCGGTGGTTGTGTCATTTGATATACGTGATGCTGCGCCGTCTCTCCAGTCTTTTCCTCTCCTCTTAAGTACTAGTCTTGCTACAGTATTAGTGTCTGTGCCATCGGGCGACCACCATTGCCTGAAACCCCTTGGATGTCATTGTTTCCTCGCAACTGCTTCCTTGGCCGTCGTTATTGAAGCCTCTCGGCCTAGCTATAAATAAGCTACGTGCGCGTGTGTCGCGCTCGGTGGTCGCGGATCTGGTACTTTCAATTCCCAATCTTCAATGGCTCTTGGAGATCAACTGGCTGGCACAGGGAACCCGGCCCAAACTGTGCTCCTCCATCTAGCTATGTTTTTGCTGGATTGCAATTGAATCCCATATGGGCTCAACCACAGGCTCGAGACTTGGACACATTCCTCTCTGTACATCCCCATACCATCGACCTTCCTCTCCGTCCCTCTGTCATGCCAGGGACAGGCCCCCCCAAAGCTGCCAATACTACACCAACACATTGCCCCAACTAAATTACTACGAAGCAATATATCAGCATGTAGCTGAGTTTCCGACGGAACCCAGTGGCAGAAGGGCTCGAGACCCTCATGTTTAACACTGAGATGACCACGACCTCAGTCATCATTCCAGTACTCAGTGCACTGGCTCGTCGGGCTGAAAGCATTCAGAATTAGTCTCGGACATTTTTGAGCATACCGCTCTGCAAAACATCATTGCTGGATTCCCCAATCTGACCCGCTTTGCTGTCGAGTTCCGCCACAGGAGCTTAAATCACGACACGGTCCGTGTGTTTCCCATGTCAATTATCCATGGCTGACTTGATCGTTTCTCATAGAACTACATCGAGGAGCTCTCCAGACAACTGCAGCATCTGCCGTGGTGGCGGACTTTCAGCCTCACCAAGAACTATCGCCTCGAAGACGAGATGACACTGAGTTCGGTGCTGATACTCCTGGCTGGCAAGTATACGTACTGTCTTCCGATTTTACGCAAGATATAAGTACTACTAGTATAGAGGCTGAAGCGACCCTACAGGAGGGTCAGTACCGGATTCTGATGGACCCGGAGCACAGGAAGTGTATTAACATGGTGGAATGTAAGCTGTGGAGGGCCTCGGACGTGGCAACAAATGACACACAAGCCGAATGGTTCCCAATGCCTTTTGTTTGGCGCGAAGGATCTCGGTGTCACTTGTATTGTATAGGGAGGTCGCCCAATGCTCGCTGGTCGACGCGATAGCGAGCATTGGGGTACAACTGACCTTTGGATTAAGGTTACGACCTGTTAGGACTCGTAACGCCATGCGCAGCAATGGCCCTGAAAGCCACGTTGATTGGCGATATCTCGGCAGAAACGCAGTCCGGCTCTTATTGATGCTTTGTAGCAAATCCTACTACTGGCGGTCGGCACGCCTGCGAGCGACGAGCAGAGCTCATAAATAATGGTTTACGCGAGCCGCGAGCGACTAGTACAAAAAAAAAAGACGCTCGCCAGGATCCCCAGGGAAACACCACCCACAAGAGACATCCGTCTCCGGGCCCTCGCGCCGTTCGTCTTCTCCCCCGACGTAGAGCTCGAACCAGCGGCTGATGAGCTGAAAGTTGCCATCGGCACTATCGTCTGTGCCGGGATGGATATCGGCGTGGGCTTGGTCACGCCGTTGCGCGGGTCGTTGCAGTTGTCCACGATCTCTGTGCGCCGTTCGTCAGCTCACGCTTCGCACGGATCATTGAGCGAATGATTTAAGTGAGTTACTGACCGTTGAGGAACGTCTGCATGGTGGTCTCGGAGGTCGCGTCGACCGCTTGGCAGTCGAAGCACTGCTCGATGATTACCTTGAATTAAAAACAGGGTGTTCTGGCTCAGGGGCTAAAAAACCGGTTTATAAACATGTTTTACAACCACGCAGTAAAAACAGAGCGACTCGGAGGCGAAAGTTGGAGTCCCGGCTTTGCAAGCCTGAAGACTTTGACTCCTGGCTCCTGGCTGACTTGACCTTCCTACTATTTCTCGCTCAGCTTGCCAATCGAGCGCGCGCACGGAAATATTAATCTTCCGTGCCAATGCCATCCCCCCAGCTATCCCGCAGCGCGGTTTCAGCCTGAGTCTTAGTCTTTCCGTTCAGTACACAGTATCTGTTCCAGTCTTCCAGGCTCCCGTGGAGAGGCCATCCGGCTATCCAGGCTCGAAGTAGGCTTGAATCCGGCCTGTCTATGAGAGCAAGCTCGAAGCTCTTTTGTTCTAACTATGTAGAATACTTACGTTCAGAACGAATATTCTTCAACTTCGTCCCACAGACCGGACGAAGAAGCCGGTTTCTTGTCTGCCAGCGAGGGATAACTACTTAGTTGAAGTGCAGTCTATAATCTGGCGAATCCTGCCGATGTGAGCAAGGCTTGCACGTCCGGCTTGTTCCGCAGTCTGCCGAGCTATGCGGCAATGTATCGCGCACGGTATAAGTCGCGCACTGGAGAGAGAAGCCGAAACTCATCCGATGGGATTTTCTTTGGTTGAAAGCCCATTCCAAGTCCTAATTAGGTACTAGCCATACCGTCGGCGCGCGGAACCAGCAATATCGTGAATTCCGCCGAAAACGCACTGGCACAAGGTATCTACTTCCTCTTTTTCCCCTTCCCCTTCCCACTCGCGCCACCCTTACTCTCCACCACTACGGGGACGTCCGCCGCGCTCCCCTGCGTCGCGCCCCCTCCCCCACCCCCGCCCGCGCCCCGCCTGCGCTTTTGGTTAAACGACGTGCGCTCGCTCTTCTTGAGCCAGCGCTCGGGGTCCGGCGGGGGCGTCACGCCCGGTACGATGCCCGCGGGGAGCTTCACCTTCTTCTCTTTGACCGCCACCGGGGCCGCGGGGGCGACGGGCGCAGCGGAGGCGGCGGTGGTTAAGGCGGAAGCGGGCGCGGTCACGGCCGGCGGCGGCGCGTCCTCGATCTGCGTCTGCAGGGACGCGGGGAGGGCGTCGAGCGCGTGGAGGAAGGTGGTGTTGATGAAGTCGAGGTGCGCGGAGCACGCCTGGATGTTGGTGAGCACGTCCGCGTGCTCCTCGGCGGTCGGCGCCGCGTCGAGCAGCTCGTTGTAGATGTCGAAGGCGGCTTGGTACGACCCGGCGCGGTAGTGCTGTAGGTCGGGGGGTCAGCGATAAGGCAGAAGTGGGAAGGGAGGAGGAGGGAAGGAGGATTTGGAGGTGGAATGGGAAGAGAGGAGGAAAGAGGAAAGACGCACCAGCTGCGCCTCGAGATGCTGCACGCCCCGCTCGTCGACGCCCTCCGCGTCCTGCGCCAGCGCCGCACGCGCCTCGTCCTTCTTCTGCATGCAGTACAGCGCGTACGCGCGCTCGAAGGTGTAGCGCAGCCCCTCCGCGCCCTCGCTGAGCGACTCGATCAGCGCGATCGCGGGCGCCGCGCGGTCCGTCGTCAGCAGCAGGAAGAGCTTCGTCTGCAGTGCGTCGGGGTCCGCCGGCGACAGTTTCAATACTGCACTCCCACTGTGAATAACAGCTTCAAGCGGGGGAAAGGGGACGTGGACGCACTCTTGTCGCACGTCTTGATCGCGTTCGCGTGGTGCCCGCCGTCGATCTGCGCGCAGAGCGTCGTGAAGAGGCGCTTCAGCTGCTCGGCGGCGGGGCGCGGGGCCGCCGTCTTGGGCCGCGAGACGTGTGTGGATTTGGCGGGGGCGCCCGCAGTCTTGGACTTGGGCGCTGGCATGGCGGGCGGTTATCGCAGGGAGAGCTGGATTGCGGGGAAGAATGGAGGTGAGATTGGGGTTCCAGTGGTCGTCGTTTCAATGGATGTAGATTCACGCACAGTGCGATGGGACTGCCTGTAGCGATGTGTGGACGGAGGAGGAACTTCTGACGATGATGTGGAAGACACAGCCACCATGTTACACGGTAACACCGTGACACTCCTTCAAACCTCGACGTCTTCAACTTGAAGCTGACTTGGACGTCGACTATACAGCGAAACTTCTGGGAAATCACAAGGAACGTTCGGACGTGGACTTGACTTTCTTGGCTGCCTCGCGTCTCAGGGTTAGCGCTGGGCAGATTCGGTTCGAGAGAACCCCGGACGCCGAACTTGAACTCGCGTTCAGGTTCGGTTCGGCGTTCGAACGCGTTCGAACCTGGGGAAAGAAGTATTTGTCCCGAAGCAAGAACCTCGAACAGGGACCTACAGAAACGTACTGATTCCATTGACAGATGATAAGAAAATGCGCAGAAGCGCCCCGATGTCCGACCAGAGACATTTTTCCGAGGGGGGCGGATGCGTGGGAGAGAGCTTGACACAGTCGGACTTATCGCTCCCACCTCCAGATGAGGCGCGAATTTGCACCCAGGGCATCCAGAGATGGCTGTCGCAATATAGTGTAAGTCAATAATGATGCAACTCCGAAATCACAAAACTCACCAAATCGACGGAGGATCCTGTATTCTCTCATTTTAAGGTTCAGGTTCGGTTCGGGGCTCGAACGCTTCATGGAGCCACGAACACTGAACCCCGCATTCGGTTCAGGTTCGAACCAATTTTTGAACCGGAGCCGCCCAGCACTACTCAGGGCTTCTACGTGCTGATTCACTGGGCCAGATGCGATTCAACTTGAAGGACCGTCGAACATCATTGTCTACCCAGGCTGATATTGTGCAGCTACCGCCGGCCGTCGGACGCAGATACACCGAAGACACTGGATGCCAGCCGCGTGTCGGACCTCAACGCGCGGACTTTCTGGTTTGAAAAGAGATCCGTTCGTAATGGAGAGAATCATCGTCCAAGTCTACAAGGCATGCACCAATTATGCAGTATTCACTGATTTTCGCCACTCGCCCACCTATGACATTCTCAACTTCTTCCAGAAGCCAGTGGACGTATAGCCCCTGCGTATGTGCAGCCCGACCCAGCACAGAGGATCAGCCGCTACCCAACGAGTATCCTCCTTTTCTTCGTTCCCCCTTGGTCGATCTCTGATTGCATTTTGGGCACAATGCACATGGATCGAGTGGACGCTCTCGAGTGTCGTCCACTCGTAGCCAGGAAAACCGGAGGTAATTGGATCGATTCCGTACCCTCGATGTGTATGTAACGGCGCGTACTGAATACTCGGAATTTGATAGCGGAAAAAGAAGAACTGCTGACCTCCGGATGAACGCATGTCAGCGGTATAATCTGCGAAGGCTGTCATGGCCCAGTACGCAGCTCACATGCGAAGACGCTTAGCGGTTTCACTTTCAGACGTCACGGTCCTTGGGTCCGCAGATATTACTTTTTTTCCAGCCCAGTGGAGTACCAGTGAAGTCGTCACTCTGACAATGGTCTATCGTCGTTATTTCGTGCAGGTAGAGCAGCTACGAATGACCAACTCTCGCAAATGATGCTCAAACTATCGAACGCATCGACAACTTTATCGGCGACGCGGTGGATTTGGCGACGCGAGGTATGCATGTTGGATAACATACAATGGGCCCTCAAGCGCCTGTTGATGTCGGAGATCGCTGAATCACTCGTTTCGCCTCTTCGCAGCGGTTTTGCTGCGGCCGGCAAGTCCTCGCTTGCGCCCCTGTTCGGAATCGGAATCGACTAAGCGCCATTCACCCTGGATCGAACAAGCCGGCACGTCAGTACTAGACGGAAAAACAACGCCGTCGCCGTACCGGAACGATCGGCTAGTAAGAACCCAATGGCGCAAGGACATTCCCTTTCGTATCTACACTCGCTGAAAATAGCGACATCTGTCGCAAAATCCTTTCCGAGTGCGCAGGATTGGCAAAGTGCCTCTTGGTCGGGACAAGCGCGTCCCCCACCCGTACCGCCGCCTGCATAAAGTCCAGCAGTTCGCGTTCTGATGGATGAGTACCAGAGAATGATATCCATCTTCAAGCGCTTGTCAAGGGATGTCGACCTTGGGTCCACTGTACTGCGTGAAAAGCTTAAGTCAAGACTTGGACGGAGGTGGCGCGCTACCAGTAATATATCCTCCTCCTCCTCCTCCTCCTCCAGCGAGGAGAATGATTGAAACCACAATCGCGATGTAAAGCAGTCTCGGGATGGAACTGAGTGGAAGGGTGAGGTGCTCGTGAAAATGTGGCTGAGTTCTGCTCCTGTTTCAGGGCGCCCATCGGGTGGGATGAGCATGTCGATCATGGGCGTCGGACGTCGAATATCCGCGGAGTCTTTTCGAAGGAATTCCAGATGTGAGCAAGACCCCACCTGCGACTCCGAGCGCACGAAATGCAGGAATGTGGAACCCCACCAAGGAAGTCTATCGATTAGCAATGTAGATAGGATGTAAGCAGCGCGCGCGCATAAATACGAATATGTCAGAGATCCGAGAAATCCGCCTCCCGCCGCAGCTTGGCGGGGTACGAGATGCGCGCGACGTCCGGCACCCTGCGGTCGCTCGCAGCCGGCAAGATGCCCTCGATTTTGAAGCTCCCTAAAAACGAATACGGATGAGCGCACGACGGGCGGTGCAGGCGGGAGTGGATGCATTACACTTGTAGTGTCCCTGCACACGCGCGTGGTACTCGAACCACACCCAGCCCTTCGCGATGCCCCCGCACAGCGACGCGGGCTTCTTCGGGAACTGGTCGCACGACGTCAGCGGCGGACGCAGTGAGCCTGAGAAGAAAACGCACCTGTGAGTCGTTCGTCACGACCTTATACGGCTCCGTCCCGTAGTTCTCCTCCACCGCAGTCTGCAGCACTGGCCAGCCGGGGACTAGACGCTGGATATCAATGGGCGCTACCGCGAGTCGACTGGCCCCTTACCACTTTGCAGCTGGTCGGAGCTCAGAAACGAGCAGGAGCCAGGGGCGGCAGAAACGAGCGCATGGGGGACGACTATGAGTAAGAGAACCCAGCACAGACCCCAGAGCATGGGCGAAATGAAAGCAAAGCTTCCGGTCTGACGCATCCGTGATCGAAGCAATTTCCCGTATTTGCTGTTGTTGCCTACCGGCTCCTCCGGCATCTCGGCTGGATCTCGGCAATTTAAAATTCTATTGAACGGGAAAAGAACGCCGCCCACAAACGGCTCGCCCCGATGCACAAATCCCAAGAATTTGTCAAGGCCAGCGCGACAGACAAGATGTCCGTTACGGGCGCCCCGTATTTTTTATTTCAACCGCGCCCAATAGCAATTCGAACTTGAGCTAAGAATTCGAAATTCTTCTTCCCAATCTCTTCTTCTTCAAGGCGTAATTATAGGCATTCTCTCCGGATTTTCTGGGGCCGACCGAAGTCAATGAGGATGGAAAATGTTTAGATTGTGTCCAAAGAACTCTGTTCAGTGTTCCGAGTTCCCCTCTGCCGCCATGGGGGCCTCTGTTCCGCGGGGTACATTCCTTCTTGGGCACGTCGACGTGGTAGTCGACGCCGTCTCTTATACGGCAGGTGGAGATTTAAATGCAACAGTCGTGGTACAACGATCATTGTATGCGCTCTCATCTTTATTCTACTCAGAGTCGCGATCCCATTGCAAGCGCACCCCCGGTAACGTGTACGTTCATTTGACTTCTTCCCATCCACCCTCATATTCTCCTAATCTCGTGTCAGCTACCTCACCGGCGCCTTCTAGTCCGGCTACTGCGTCCTCATCACCGACGCGTTCTCCGGCGGCTCATCAACCTTGCAGGCGACCTCGACAACCTCGTCTCCAGCTTCGGACCGGATGCATGCTACATGTATGAGTACGTGTTTTTGCATTAATTTCCTCAAGCTTGCGAGTATGGAGAACGAGAATTGAAATTATAATTCCGCCCAGCACGCACGACTGCAATGGCCTCGTCAGTTCGCCAGTCGGGCCCAACACATCATTCAATCCCCTATCACAAATTTTATGAGTCGGAGTGATTGAGGTTTGAGTGCGTATATATCCAACAAGGATCGAGCTACATGGTGGGTAAAAGAAAAGAAAAACTTTTCGACGAGTGGCTCTCATCAACAACCTCTAATCGTACACCTCTACTCCTTGTATAAACCCAGTTCAATCGCCTTGATCTCCAGCGCCTATAGTGGAAACAAAGTTGAAAGAGAAGGGTAAGGAATGGTGCACCGCTACACACCATTTGTTTGGAATAGAATCGGCTGACTGCAAAATTGCCCGCAGCGAACCAGAGCTGGGTTGAATGATGAGACTCGGTTTCAATACCTAATATATCTGTACGCACCCCGGGATGGCCTGACGCGCGATAGCACCCTCGAAGTTCGCCCTCGTCATCTATACCCCAAAGTGGACTGGTTTGGTCGATGACGCGGTCCGAAAAGAGAGCGCGCATGTTGTCGCGTATGTTCTGGTACGACGTTCTGCGCGGAGTCAGAAAGATACTAGTGGACACAAACACAACGAGTGCATACGCATAGATGACCACGTCGGCGGGGAGTGACGAGCCGTCGGTGAAGACCAGCGAGTCCTCCGTGAACCGCGCTGCTTCGACACCCTGCTTAATCTTTACCTTGCCTTCCCGAATGAGCTTCGCACAACCGACATCCAGCCCTGCATCAGACATGTCAGCAAACTGAACCAACGCGAAGGCGGACTCGTTACAAAATCCTGCAGAACAGTGTGAACAGCTATACAGACAATGCGAGCGAGAGAAACGCACCTCCGAATCTCTCAAACATGAGCGGATACGCGCCTGAGCCATCAGCGCCCATGTTCAGCTTCATGCCGGCCTCTCTCAATCCTTTGTGCGTCCCCTTCTCCGCCTCCCAGGCCTCTTTCTCGTGCGCGCTTAAGATACGCTTCAGCAACAGGAACGGCGTCGCATTCAGCTTGAAGTCCGCCACATCCGTGGGCGCACTCGCCGGCCACAGCTGCTCCATCTGCAGGCGCGCATTCGCGGTGCTCATGACACAGGTAGAGGAGCGCTGCACCATCGTCACGGAGGCGGCGCCGTGGAAGGACACGTCCTGGCAGATATCCGCCGCGCTGTTGCCCGCGCCGATGACGATGACGCGCTTCCCAGCAAACGGTTTCCCCCCTTTATAATAACCCGCATGGAGGGTGACGCCTTTGAAGCACTCGGGGTCCTGGACGACGGGGATGAGCGGTGCCCCGAGCGTCCCGGCCGCGATGACGATGTGTATTGGGTGGATCGTGACGTGCTGGCCGTCCCGGTCGATAACGACGGTCCAGCGCTTGGAGGCGAAATCGTACGTCGGCGTCGGGAGCGGCCGCGACTTCGTCCATACCACGAGGTCGTCCGACTCGGAGTACTGCTCCAGCCAATGTGCCAGTTTGTCGCGCGGGGTGAAGACGGGCCAGTTGCAGGGGTATGGTTGGTATAACACTGCATCCGGAGCAAATGTAAGTATGGAAGAAGAAACCGCCAAACATGAAAGCGTACTCTCGGCCTGTCGCTTGATGGAGTGGAGGGTCAGTGTGGGGTAACGCTCCCGCCAGTTGTCTCCAACACGGGCATTTTTCTCGACAACAAGGGCAGGAATATTCATCTGCTTGAAGCGCGCGCCCATGTTGAGGCCGGTCTGCCCTCCACCGACTGGAATAGGTGTTCGATAGCGGGCAGGGGTTCATGAAAATGCGACGCACTGATGAGGACATGCGGATCCTGCTCTATCTTCAACCGCCTCTCCCTGGCAATATCTGTCCAGGAAAGGGTATGTCCCCCATAAACCCCTTCCTCGGGCCCAGTCTCTTCATGCCCTCTGATATCGCGGAGGGCCATGAACACAGACATTGCACACCATTCACCGGAAGCCGTAGGATTCAAGGCGAAGTAGCCCTGTCCTGGGCCAGTGGAGGTTTCAAACGTAAATCCGGAGGCGATGGTCGCAGTCGCTTCCGTGAATTCTGGCGTGAGATGCGGCCGGTCGTCCAGCTTGATAGAGTTAACGGAGGCCGTGGTCAAGCTTGCGTGCAGATATGCTGCAATCTTGGCGCGTCCACTGAGTGTGCGATTGGACCACGTAAATACGAGGATGTCTCGGAGGAAACCCTCTTCGTGGAAGCAAGCTGCAGATCTTGAAGCATCGAAAGAGACGAGGAAAGTACTGAACCGCCGGAGCCAGGAGGATGCGATCTCGCGGTGGTCGATGTCCATCCCTCCGAGTCGATGAGCTGTGAGGGCAGGATTCAAGTCGAGTACGAAGACACTTGGCGGTGCATCATGATCTTGATTGGGATCTGTTCCAAAATGCCGACCGTAGTAAGTCCGCCGAACTTCAAGAGAAGAAGTTCACGTCACCGTGACCGCGCTGGCGTGTAGATCTATGTCTATAGTCTTTGCAATCTATGGCCCAGTTGCCATTTAAATGGAGGACCGGCACCCCTCAATTGTGAAGGACGCCCGCGGGAAGAAAAGTACGATCGAATGCAAGATTGAATGTAAAAGAAGAACGTCAAACGGCAGTGATGCCACGAAACTGATGGTTGTTGTTTGGTCCCTGGTCGGCGGAGTCCAAAATATCGTTGCTTCCGAGCGCCGACTCTGTCGGCAAAACCCAGGTTATCTTGAGTTTCAACCACAGTGATTCTGCAGCATAAGAATTCAGGGCGCGGAGAGCACCGAGAATGGGCTGACCGCCGGCTCTTGTTGCGCGCTGCGTTTCGCTCGCGTATGGGATTATTTTTCATTATTTAATCTTGCTTTGTAGTACGAAGTTTTGATGCAGGACGAAGTCAGAAGTCTGAAATGTTGATCTCGGCCTGTCTGTTGCTGATTGCCTAAATGGGAACTTTTGCCCCTATTTGAAGCCTCCCTAAGACCCAACAGAAGAGCTGGACAAAATCCCCAAACACGACACATTAGGTAATCTGCCCTTTAGGAAAGCTCGTCAGCAATAGGTGAAGTAATCTAGCAGTTGTTCGGAACTTGTTCCACTCACATTGTCTCCTTGGGAGTCCCAAAATGTGTCGCCAAGTGAAGATAGGTGCATTTTTCATCTGTGTGAGAAAAATATATAGCCATTGAACCCCTTATCGGAGGAGGAGGAAGAGGAGGAGGATAATATTACTGCGAAGGTCCCTATAAGGAACAAGCAGGTACTGTACCGACGTACACAGCGCCCTAATGTACGCTACAGTCTTGCACAGTAGACAGATCCTGGATTGGGCTCATATTCAAGATTCTTTGAAGTGGAGGGCATTGCGGCACGCAACCGCAGATATTTCACGTATACCATGATCTTTAGGATCTCTTCCTCAATGCAGACTGTTTGCAGACTCAAAATAGAAATCTATGGAGAGGGTCAAATAAAATAAAGGAGAACATCAGATATTGGTGAGTAGCTCCTCAGTTGGACACAGTTCCAGTGCCCTATGTATCTAATAATGGACACTATCCATAATAATCCCATTTCTTGTGCTTCGACAGTCACCTCAGGCGAAAGGTCCAAAGCAATATTTGAAATAGCAAAACTGAATAATGTCCCCCGACTTCCTGTTTTGGTCCGGCGTGATGTCCGATCGGTCCCACGCCATTTCGGGCATGTCCCATGTTCACAGTTCTCCTTTCCTGTGCGGCGAATCTCCTCAAGTATCTATTCTGGGACTTCTTTCAGCTTTCTTCCCCCGGCAAAATTATATTTGACTCCCCAGCCTTGCCGTATCCTGGGGAACACACTTATTTGGCATTCGATTTGCCCAATATAGGGTTCCAACGAGCCCTAAGAATACCACTGTTCGCGTCCCATGACAAGAGACAAATCTTATGTCTCTGTCGGAAACTCCGAATAGACCTGAGCTATTGCGAGTTCAGATTCAACATGATCAGGACAACCATCCGGCTGACAAATATTTGGTAATGTTTTCACGGCCTGCTCCTGGCTGCCCCTAACCGCACAATGCAGAATCAGGTACCTCGTAGCCACGGTTCGATGAGCACACTCTGACTATTCCTGTATTCATAGGTTCTACCTCCATATGGCTCACCCATTTCCACCCTTGCAGTCGAACTCTTGACTGAAATCTGGGGCAAACTCCCTCGTGCTTCGCTTGCACAGATCCTCCAGGTTTCTAAAGGCTGGCGGAACATGTCAGAAGGAATCCCATGTTTATGGGTGAATCTGGACTATGGCCCCCGTTATACCGAAGCCGATCTGGCCACTGCACAGAGATGGAGCAAGCGAGCCAAGCCCCTCAAACTGGTCGTCACGATTACCATGGATGCGACATGCCCTCCCGGCCATCTTTTTCCGATCTTCCATGCCATCCAACCTCTTTCCGCTCGCATTTGCCATCTTTCTCTCCATGCCCCCGATCACACCGCCCCAGCCGTGCACAACTTGTTAGCTAGCCATCTCTTTCATGGTCTTGAATACCTCTCCATCCTGCTTCAATGCGAGTCGATATTCATTCAATACGGGCGTCTTCCATCTCACGAGAGCGCCGCATTTAATCGACTGTCCCTCCCCAATCTCATCACGTTGCATTGTGCCAATTTCCCATTCATATTCCCGGTGTCCAGCCCAGCCAATCTAACGGAGCTGGTTATGGGCCCATATGTTTCCGACTCGATGGTAGCGTGGAAACAGCTGGCACCCATCCTCGAGAGTGCACCATCACTATCGAGACTCGGGTTCCGCGGGATCATGCCCAGCCTTCCACCACCGACTGCGTTGCTACCCTCCGACCCTATCCATCTTCCGGCTCTGACTAGTCTGTCCTTTCGACGAGTTCATCCCGACTCCTTGGCATGCTTCGTTCGCATTTTAGTCGCACCCCTTTTGACAGGGCTGACACTGGAATTGCGCGCTATCGACCTCCGCTCAAATATGCCCACCACGGAGCTGACAGCCCTTCTCCACGACCCTGAATTTGTTCAGCAGCTCCAGACTCTAAACATCCAAGCTCTGTGGCCGCTCACCAGTCACGGTGCCTTCTTCCGCCATTTTTCGCAGCTGGAGACGTTGCGTCTGAACTTTGGTGACAGTCTGAGCGGTGACGGTCTTAGTGCCAACTTTTGGGACAACCTTGCAGATCCTGACACAGACGGACCGGCTTCCATGCCACGTCTCCGCCATCTTACGTTGGCCAACATGCAGCCAGGCCATGTACAGGAGTTGATCCTACTACGTCAACGAGCCTCTCAGCCTTCACTACACGTCCTCGAGCTGCTGTTTTTCAGAGCCGAGGAAGCCTCTCTTGCTCGTTCACGAACTTGGTCCGGCTGGCTTTCTTCAGCTGTAGGCCACCTTAAAATCCCCCCGCACATTGTTGACGCTTCAGAATCGGCTTGCACGTTTGGCCTCTTCGAAACCGTTCAGTTAATCTGATATTCAGTATAGAAACTAGATAGGAACTACGCATCTCTAGGGTTACGTCTAATTCTAAATGGTTCTCGTAGCTCCAGGTCCGGAATTGAAAGACCGGGCTCAACGATTTGGAGGTCAGGATCCAATCCCTGGGTCGTAATTTCGCAGGTCTCGGCATATATCCCCCAGATGCGCTCAACATCCATTTGGCGTCTGTAGAGATGGCCTTGGCAGATCTCAATGTAGGCGCTGTCGGAAGGTTTGTTAGTCAGGAAGCCCAGTGCAGATACCCAGAGCATAACGCCGCAAAGCCGGCGGACTGTGATCAAAGCGTCTGTCTGTTCCTGCAGCTCCTGTGCCGAGTTCTGAGGTGCTTGGTCCTCTTCAGAGATTTGGCGCTCGATTTTTGCGCACCACTCCCTGATGCTAGCGGCGTGTGCAGGGGCTGGCCTCCACAGCAGAGTTCCGATGTTCTCGAGGAACGTGTGGGGGTGCGTGCGGGCGTCGTCCATGATTTTCATGAATGCCATGTCCGGTACAGCATTGCCTCGGAGGGCAGATACAACTTCCGGTACGCGCGACTCCAGGTAAGCGGCAAGTGCCGGTGCTATATCTGACGCAGGAAGGAAAGAGCGCGCTTCTCGTTGCCAGCGAGCAAGAGCTGCTGGCCACCGTAGTGGGATGACCTATTAAACATCAACGATCTGATCGCAAGGCGGCGCAGAAAGATCAACTTACTTGATTTCGGTCCACCTTGCGATTCACAGCATTCATCCATTCAGCCAGTGTGCACTTGAATTCGCCCGAAGGAACCTGACACCGATCCATGAGCAATGGCTCACAGAACCATTCTAGAGTCAGCTCTTCAGAACCAATCGCTGTCACTCGTGCGGGCAAGAATAAGCCGGCTGCAGAATTTGGGGGGTGGAACAGAGCGAGACCATTGACACGGGGCCTAACATGAATCCATCAACATTCAAATACAATATTAAGAACTCGGACAGACTCACTGTGTTTGCCTTGGGCGCTGCCAGTTGATGAATGTATCCTCCAGCACGGGCGAGGAATGAATCTGTGTTTCTTCAGTCGGCTGTTCCGCCTCACCAGACCGTCCAGAAGATTCCGGACAAGCGGCTGCACTGGCCATTGTCGGCAGCGAAGAAGGATCAATGCCCGGAGAGATAGGGCGGACAGACGTGCTGGAGAGCACAGGGGATGGTGAATCTGCGAAAGAAGGAGATACCTCCACAGCTCGGAGAGCCTTCTCGTTCACAGGGTCCACTCGTATGCCTCGGCTCAAGCGATTGGCAATCTTGATTCGATCCTCGGCCGCATCAGCTGGAGTATAAACGAACGCCGGGGCATCAGGAACACCACCCTCAGCAATAACCCGAGCGAATGCGATGGTAAAAATGCCGCAATCAAAGGCATTGTTCTGCTGCGGTACCGCCGGGACCATCTGTAATTCACAAGTTAATAAAGTCGGTCTCGCTGACTCGAAGAATCATATCTGTACCGCACTCTGGGACCATGGACGCCAGGAATCTGGGAGCGGGCTGTTGTAGTGGTATAAATGCTCGAAGAGCAAGACTTCCATAATGCGATTGTAGATGGCCCGTGCACGAGAGCCCCCGGGTTGCTTTATGTTGTCGTAGATCCGAATTTGAGTATGTTTGAAAAAGACGGCAGCGAGGAGCCAGTGCTCGAGGGGCTTCCAGAAAACTGGGATGATGAGCCGCTCTTTCTCAAACACGTTGAACTGGGAGAGGGGGGGACGTCTTGAGCATACGAAAAAAAAGACATTTACACACATACGAACCTTTTCAAACCAACGCTCACGCTTGCCGTGTTTTGCATTAGTTCGCGGCGGTGGTGGCATGCCCATGGCCTTGTTCTTCGCCCTGGGACCTTGGATTATAGGTTCTGAAATCTCCCGCTCCGCAATGCAGAAAGGAACATCTGCAACATACATCCTGGTGCGCACCAAATGATCCACCAAATAGCAGAAAAAGTAGCCGTCGATGACCCCATCGGAGATGATTTGGCCTCGCACCAGTCTTTCCATGTGGGCAGGAGTCATTTGAGTATTCCCGACCGCCCATATATGCGGCGGGTTTGCAGCTTCAGGCGTGAGGTCGGAGTAATTGGCATCAAGAACCGGGGCAGTTGTCTCAGTTGATTGGGAGGGATGGAGCGATCCCACAAGTGCCACCTAAATGAATCGTCAAGACTGAGTACATGAAATACAGTTAAATCAACGTGCCGGCGGTACAGAGATGTCCGTTGGCACCTGACGATCTATGTTTTGAGGTCTACGCGACATCTATCGTTCCGTCAGTCGAAGAATATCTTCGGTGGAAAGACGGACTCACAATCGCGTCTGGTCCAGGGGGTATGACAAGCGTCGTAGGCTCGAACTTGGCGAATAAGTTCCGCATAAGCTCCATGGGGACACCGACACCGTCTCCGACAAAGCTGGTGTATATCGTCCCCGTCAGCTCTTTAACAGCCAGCGCATCCATCTCGTGTGCCATGCGGTTGTCAGGATTGAAGCCCAAAATCAGAGCGCTTGCTACATAGACGGCCCACCACCCACAAGCGTGCGAATCATGCTGCAGCCCGAGATATACAGGGGTGTATTGTTGGTACAGCTCGGGCGGAGGCTGCCAAAGCTAATCGTAAGAACTCAGAGATCGAACTCGGGGGAAACACGCACGGGAAGTGTGCTTCGTGGTCGCACAAAGTACTGCTGCATCACTTGTTGATCTTGAATATCCTGCAACGCTCCAGGGGAGAAGGGGAGCGAGTTGTACCAGTGAACGTGGGGGAGTCTGTCTCCAGGGCTGTTAAGAACGTGATGGAAAATCGTCCAATGGTGATCTATCAATTGAAAGAAGATGATGTGGTTGATATCGTGGTTGGTGCGCTTGTCTAACAAGTCGGCGAGGCCGCCCAATTTCATGGCTCGGAGCTGCGAGATCACAGTTAGCGGGGAGAGACCAAATTGTACATTATGAGTTCGACATACTGTTTCCAATGACAGCGGCTGACTCCAGTCTAGATCGCGAAGCTCCTTTGTGAATGGCATTTGGGGAGCGCCGTACAGGAAAAGAAAGCCCCCCTGGTCAGCCAAGATGCTGTTGTTAAAAAAGGAGATAAAGAGGTCTATCTCGTCCATCCGGAGTTCATATACAGAAGGAACCCAGTGCTGGAGACCCCAGGTGCCCAGGCTCAGATCCTCCGCATTCAGAAAAGGATCGTCATCGTGCGGGTGAGGAACATGGGTGAGGTGGGCTCCATTATCCGCATTCGATGAGTTACTCTGTTTCCTGCCCCGCCTTCCCTTGAAGTAGCGCCGCATTAAAGCAGCGCGGCGGCGCATTAAGGCAATTCGGAGACGCGCACTGAGAAGCTGTCCAGATGCAGGGAAAAGACTGTTCCATGCCAGCCTCGGAGTCTTTTGTGGCCCGCGTTTCTTGGTAAAACGCGGGCTATATGAGCCTGCTACTGGTCGTGGAGCAGGCCTATTGCGACGCCGCCAAGGATGCAGAGCCGGCATCTTCAAGGGTCGTCCCGGTCGGTTCACAACTGTGGTTTACCACTTCAGCTGCTGGACTGTAAAGAGGAACCGACTCGTACCCTTGAAGTCTCCAAAATCCATGCTGTCAACCGTCCCAAGGCCTTGACGTTTTTTCGCCGATTTTTCCAGTTTATCCAGGATTTTATACAGCTGCTTGTCTGCAGCGTCATCATCACGCATCCGACCCTGGTCATCTATGTCTTCGGCCTTCTGAAGCTCGGTTGCTTCCTCCATTTCTGTGGTTTTCAGAATTAGACGCCACAACAGTGGGCTTTGACGGATTTGCCAACCTATCCATGCCGAAACAGGCCCGCTCGCCTTCAGGAGTCGCGCTGCTAATATGTCAACACAGGCCTTTCCAGTCTGGTTGTATTTGCGGCACTCGCAGCTCAACGGGCTGAGGACGACCATGTATTGCACCGGGGTTCCATTGCTTATCATGGGTAAGCTGGGTCGAAATCAATTCCATCTGTCACGCACCTCATACGATTAACCTTGAACGTCTCGGAATTTTCGGGGGTGGGCGCCGGATGAACCAGATCGTTTTCCCATATCTCATAAGCATTGAGGTTCAGATTAATGATGTCTCGACTTTCGGGGCGCGATGGAGTGGGGAAGTGTTTAAAATATGGGAGGTGCTGCATGAGGATGACCAAAGCTAAACGATCGATACTGTTCCGGTGTCATCTATGGCAGGGACTCTTTGCAATGGATTAATCCACTTACCGCTTGTTGTGCTTGTTGTCCAAGAAAACGGAATTGAACTGCTTGAATGCCGTCTCCGCCCAGTTGTTCGTGTTCCACGTGCCATCCCTGCTTTGATCAGGCGGCATTCCAATGTCCGTGTAGTAAGCTAGGAGTCGGGTCAACACTGGTGGGGAAGGAGAGCAAAGGGGGAAAAGCGAACGGATCCATCGGTCAATAAACCAATTCTCGTCGAAGTAAGCTGTTACCGCTTGCAGGCACGTCAAACCAGATGCCTTTGCCTTCTTGGTCTTCGCAGTCGGCACGGTCCTCTTCTTGCGTCTCGAGGCCGGTTTGTTTTGTTTGGCGTCAGCTGCATCAGCGCCCGAAGTGGTGTCAGAGCTCGGGGCCGGTTTCTTGTCCTTAGCATCATCGGCATCGGAAGAGGCAGGTTTCTCGTGATCAGCGTCTGAATTGCTGTCCATGTCGTCGTGGGCATCATCCTCCTCTGCATCAGTGAGCAGGGCATTTAAACCGTCATAAAAGATCTGCTTTGTCTCTGGCCAAGCCTCCCACGTGCGGCACCGCTGGAGAACGCGAAAGAGCTCACAGATCTCGAACTTGAGATCGTCAGACAGGGAGAAACCGATCCCTTGCAGGCCTTTCTCGCTATCCCAACGCAGAATCGCCTGGATGACATGGAACTGGCACAGACGAATATACACGTCATGCATACCAAGCTCTTCGAGGACTGTACGGTTTTAGTTAGTCGCTCATGCGCCGTAATCCTAGAAGCTGATGTTACCTGCGAGGAGCGCCTTCAGTTCCGCGCCAGACTTGTCAATCATTACGTGCGAAAATTTGAACCCCTTCTCGACAATCTCTTGACATCTCGCAAAGATCCGGTCTCGATCCTTGGGGCTACGGTGCTGTATTTTGGATTTATCTGGAACGCAGGATGTTAAGAAACCTCGCTCGGATCCAGACAGCATTGAGTCTGCGCACCTGCGACAATCTCCCGTGCTCTTGCCTCAATCTTTGCAATGGTCTCCAGGATGAACCCCTTCAGCGTATCCGCCTTGATATTGGCCGAGATTAAATAAGCACCTGCTAACCGTAAGAACCTGTGCGCAGTGACGGAGATTACCTACCAGGCATCATGTGTTTGTCAGAATTCGCAGTGCAGACTACAGTCGTGGGAGCCCTGTTCTGATTGTGGAGTCGGTGCGTAGAGTCCAAGAACAATGCACCATCCCGCCCAGCCGTATTCAGGATGGTGCTGTCAAGCGAGAAATCATCAGTTATTGCGACACTGAATTTCGACTCCTTGTCCGGTTTCGAGAAGTCGTGTGGCGTGTAGCTGGGACAAGATTTCAGGCCTGGTGCGTGTCGAACATGATTCACTCACTAATACATATCACGCGGATTCCTTTCTACCATGAGATGTGTAGCACGAAAAGGGTTGCGATCCAGACGTGCACGGTGGCGCTCTGCCGGGATCATCTGGCGAATTTGTTTGAGAGTCGGTCGACGATGTGTGGGCAACGGATGTGCGTTGCCAGCAGAGTCCGGGTTCTCAAATCGATTAACGAGATCTATGAATACGGTTGGAGGCGACAAACAGGTAACCTGCAGTATAAAACAACGCACCTCGATTCACCGCTGTAGCCTTTGCTCCATAGCGGCGCAGCCACTCCATGATAATGAGTCGCAAATGCCGAGAAAACGTGAAAGGGAAGCTCCGTGGGGCGTCTTCGTGTGTGCCCATCTGCCATATCTTGATGTGGGTCAGGTCGTCCGCGGTAACCTCACACTGACGCACCAGAAGAGGGTCAGTAAATGGAAATGAAATAAAAACGAGCCAAACGCACGTAGAGCCGAACTTGTCCTGAGCATTTGCTCCACCGGTCGGGCCCCCTTTCCGGCTCGTCCCCTCCTGTGGATTTATTATCTCCGCCATGCTGAGTGGAATTGGAACCCTCCCCTCCCTGGATTGAGCCGTCTCCTCCTTCTGAACCACCGTCATCCTCACCCTCAATATCCCGGTCGTGCAGGCCAGAGCAAAAATATTTCCAGCGGCAAAGTACCTTGCCTTCTTTAACCGCTTGCTTCCGTACGTCAAGTTCAGGATCAGCAAGATATTTTGACCATCGAACCACGAATTTGCGGGCTCGGATGTCGCTGCCGCTGTCACCCGGATGCCCAAACCATTTAACATCAGCAGCCTGGGCGATAACGGGACCCTTAGTGGTATAGACAATTACTGACCCCAAGGATCCGCGCAATGCCTCCACGATCTCCCGCGGTCATCGCGCCACCATTGAAGAGGTATCGGACGAGGAGGACCGGCATGAGGATTTTTAATTCGGGGGAGTGCATCCGCGATCTTCCAACCCTCCCCTACAAATACCCTCGGAAGATCTTTGGAAGCGTTAATGGGCAAAGCTGAGTTCTCTGATTTCGATTCCCTGTTTCATCTATCACCTCCTCCATCTCTCGACTCCTTCCTGTACGAATACTGCGTCTCCTCTGCTACTGATTATCGGACTCTTACTTCTTCTCCTTGGACCGAACGACTCCTCGCTGAAATTAATTTATCTAGCCCTGGCATACCCCCCAAGTCCCTTTCTGACGCGCGGCGCACTAGTGCAGCGATGCGTTGGATAAACGCGACAGCCAAAGCCCCTCCGAAGAAACGCTACAAGCCTGTTGACCGAAAAGTCAAACCTGTACCGACTACACAACCAGATCCCCAGGCCCACGTTTTCCGTCCCATCCCGCGCACTACCTTCACTGATCTTCCAACACACCCTCCAGACTATCGCACACTCAAATTTGGCACTCGCGTCACCCTCGAACGACTAGAGTCCATGCTCGCGAAGATTGAACCAGGAATTTTATCGAACGCCGAGCTCAACCTACTTGCCTTCATAGCTGTTGGACGTGAGTCCGCCTTTGCCTTCCAATATTCGGAGAAGGGTTCGTTTTCCAGAGACTACTATCCGGACTATGAATTCCCCACTATCGAGCATGTCCCTTGGCAACGCAAACCCATTCCTATCCCCATCGCGCTCCTTGAGGACGTGCGAAAGGTAATATTGGACAACGAGAAGGGCGGCCGATTCGAGCCGACCGTCTCGAGCTACCGCTGCGCCATGTTCCCAGTCATGAAGAAGCCTGGATCTGACCCGCCGGTGCGAATTATTTTAAACCTCGAACCGCTGAATGCGGTGACTATCCAAGACGCCGCGATGATTCCCAACGTCAACGATTTCGCTGAGTCTTTTGTTGGTTATTCAATGTACGGGCTGGCCGATTTATATTCAGGTTTCGACGCAATTTGGATCCATCCGAAATCTCGCCCCATGCAAGCGTTTCACTCGCCAGCGGGACCTAAGCAACAAGCCACGATGGGTCAAGGTTACACAAACGCGATGCAGCAGTTTATTCTTCGCGTTGCACATGCTCTGAAGCCGATAGCGCCCAAAAAGGCCGATCCGTTCATCGACGATTGCGGAGTCAAAGGGCCGAGGTCTCGGTACGACAACGTTTCTATACCGGAGAACCCTGATATTCGCAGGTTTGTTTGGGAATACGCGCAGAACCTCGACGATTTTCTGGGAACTCTAATTATGGCCGGGATTACCGCGTCAGGTGCGAAGACCGTTTTGGCTGCATTTAACCTCCACATCGTAGGATCCGTCGTCTCGTACGAGGGCTGGAAGGTCTCTCCGAGCCTCGTTCAGCGTGTTCTCGATTGGCCCATTCCAACCTCCGTCTCGGAAGTTCGTAGTTTTCTTGGCCTCGCCGGAGGCGGGCGCAGATGGATCTACGGGTTCGCAATAATAGCTAAGCCACTCACCACTCTTCTGCGAGTCGTTACTGTTGAATTTCGCATCACAGAGGAGGCGGTCGAGGCGCAGAATATTCTGAAGCTCAAGATGGCCTCGGCGCCTGTTCTTGTCCGGTTGGATTATACATTAGCTAAGTTGATTTCGCAACGGCCGAGAAATTCTGATGAAGGCCTTATGGTTGTAGGCGTTGACTCGTCCTGGATGGGCACTGGTTACGCCGTATACCAGATCCTCAACTCCGAGAAACGCCCTGCGCTGTTTGGCTCTTGCACGTTCAACTCCACCGAGCAGAATTACGGTCAACCCAAGACAGAGGTGTATGGAGTTTTCCGCGCGTTCAAGGAGCTGCGCCATCGCATCTGGGGAGTCCATTTTCGTCTAGATCATGACGCCAAATCTCTTGCTAAAATGCTTCGCGAGCCCGATGATGTCCCCAATGCGCCGCTCTTGCGATGGGTTGCGTGGATCCGCCTGTTCGACTTTGAGCCGAACCACGTCCGCGCCGAGTCCTTCAAGCTAGAAGATGCGCTCTCGCGGCGTCCGCCCGCTCCAACCGACACGAACTACGACGACCAGGACCCGGAAGAATTTCTCGAGGCCTACCTCGACATGGTTTATTCTGGCTCACACAATGCACCGCCGGGAGCTACTCTTACCTCTGCTGTTAAGTTCTTACTAGATTCCTCATACCACCGACTGTCTACTCCGTATCTTCAGATGTACGCTTCCGCTGGCGCTCAAATGCCCATCTATCGGGCCACATCCGCATTTCGCGATGTCCCACGGTTCGAACCAGACGACTTCGCGACCGGCGAGCTCGACTCTTCTGCACCTTTCTCCTACCTTGCTCACTCCGCTCTACGACGCGTCTGCGCGCACACCACACGCCAACTCCCCGAATTTACGCGACGCAAGACTTTCCAAGCGAACACGGACTTATTTCAGCTAGGAGACGATTTGATCCCCTTTGAATATTTCACCTCGGAGGCTCACATTCAAAGTATCCCCCTTTCAGAATTAGCGAATGCTGCAGCAGGCCATCGACACAAGGTCCGAGACGAGGACTCACCGGAGCTTTGGCAGGAGTTGCGCGAGTTTCTACTGACTGGAACATATCCCCAACGACTGCATACCGACCGTGAAAAGCTGAGTTTCCTAAAACGAGCCCGGAGATACTTATTGCATCAGGACAGGCTTTGGCTCGCGCCGAAGAAGGGCGCAAATCAACTACCAGCTCTTGTGATCGAGGACACGGCCAAACGCGGCGCTCTTATGGCGCAGGCTCACAACGAATGTGGCCATCGAGGACGAGACGCGGTGTATGCCCAGCTACGTGATCGATTTCATTGGCCTAACATGTACGACGATATCAGTTATTTCGTCAGGTCCTGTATCGAATGCCAGAAAGCGATCAAGCGCATTCCGTTTCTTCCTTATCACGCATCCTGGCAAGCTCCCCTCCTCCGCCATTTCAATATTGACAGCATTCATATGGTCGAGGGCGTTGGCGGCATGAAGTACATCATTCATGCCGTCGAACCGACAATTATTTGGCCCGAAGCGCGCGCGGTGAAAGTCTTGGATGCTAAAACTGTTTCCAGGTTCATCTACGAGGATATTATCTGCCGGTTCGCGTGTGTCCCGTTCATCACAATTGACGGAGGCCCGGAGTTCAAGAAGGAAGTAATGCATTTATTGCGCACGCTCTACAATTGCACCGTGATTATTTCCACAGCATATCATCCAGAGGGGAACGCTCCCATCGAGCGCAACCACAAGCCCTTGGTCGATGCTCTCTACAAGTGCACGGGCGACGCTAAGGGGAACTGGCCGAAGTTCCTGAAAGCAGTTCTATTCGCGATGCGCGTAACGACGAGTCGAGCGACGGGTTTTTCTCCCTATTATCTTCTCTACGGTGTGCACCCGGTATTCTCCTATGACATGGCTGAAATCACTTGGCAGACGCTCGATTGGCACAAGATCCGCACTCACGAGGAGTTATTAGCGATTCGCGCACTCCAGCTGAGTCAACGCGATCCGAAACTCGAAGAAGCCAGCAAGAAGCTTCGGGAAACTCGCGCGCGCGCCATCGACGATCTTCACAAACGCCACCATTACATGTTCGACTTCTCAGATTACGAGGAGGGAATGTACGTTTGGTTGCGCGAGTCGAAGCTCGATGAAACCAAGGGCGACAAAGAGAAGTGGACTTACTCTGGTCCTTACATCATTCACCAGAAGCGCGACAGGGATTCGTTTGTGCTGCGCGAGCTCAGCGGCGCGATTTTGAAGGGCCACGTAAATATACGTAGGTTGCGCCTCTTCTATTTCCGTCCTGACAACCAGACCTTGCGAACTTCGCTCAATCCTCCTTTCAAACGGACCGACCTTTCTGAAGCCATAAACGAAGAATACCGTCTCGACATCGCCTATCGAACATTTATGGGCCGCGCGGAGATGAGTCGAACAGCCACCGTCTCTTATTGATCCGCCAGTTAGATATCCCCGCGGCTAAAACGCCGATTTACTGTCATACCCCGCGCCCCTATTCCGCTCTCTCCATCTTCCGCACTCCCCTATACACTTTCCTCCCTTATATACGCACTCATTCCTGCATTTCATTCCCCCTTTCCCTTTCTTTCTCCCTTGTTTTTCCGTCCACTATGTCATCCTGGAAGCCTACTCGGAACCGCGAGCCGAGCAACATCACTAAACGGGGCTTCAATAACCCGTACGACGTGCTCCTCGGCTTCCCGACCGAGAGGCTCCCGGTCATCAGCGACGACGAAGATTTACTCGACACTGGCAGGAACTCGTCTTGGTTCCGGCACGACCTCGCACTCCGTTACCACTACGAGTCCGTGGTGTATTACGAGATTAACGATGAGTGGATTTCTTTTCCTGTTGTGCGCACAGTGTATCGCCGTGACCGCGCCCTGCGCAAGTCCGAGATTATAGCCTGCTTGCGATACGGCACGATTCCAGCCCGCTACCCACCGCGCATCTCTGGTGGCGTGGTGAACGAACCCATGAACGAGGACAATTTCAAGCGAATGGTGCGTCGTTTTTACATATTCGGCTACAAAATCTTTGGCAGGCAGCACGAGGAATTGCGGGAGCGTTCAAGCAAGCTCGCCGTCCAACACCAGTCGCACCAGTTTGAGGACGACTTCTGGACGAATGTCTCACCCACGTGCGACTGGGGCTACCTCGGCAGCGCTTACCCAGCACAGATCCTGCTCGAAGTCAAGCTTCGCAACGGGGAGGTCTGGTACCTCAACGCGCTGAAGCGTTGCGAGGCGGTTAGCTACCGCATCCGCGAAGGTCACGACATGTTTTTACGATACCCTGGATGCGAGGACAGCTTCGCGGACCCTTGAGCTGAGTCGTTGATTCTCGTCTCTGTCTTTTTTTCCCCCTTTCCCCATTTCTTTTCTTCTCTCTGTTTGCACATTTCCTTGCACATTAATGCGGGATTCCGAGGGCGAAATCCAAAGTACCCCCCTCTGTGGAAGTGCCTATAGGCACGCTCATCGCTTGTGCAGTTTACGGCACTTGCGGTTGAGTTCCCAACCAGGCGTTATCAGCCACCCACTATCTCCCTCTGTTATCGAGCTCCCTGATTATCACTATTCTTCCCCTCCATCCTTTTATCCAGATTTTGCGAGTCTTCTCTCCGCCAGCGCTATATTACCTCCGCCACGCTCCCTCGACACGCGCATCAAATGATCATGTGATCGCGCCTTCAAGTTGCATCTCGAGCGCGCAACCGCGTTATACCCGCGTTGGATGGATGGCCGGCGAGTCCCTCACTATCTACTTATTTCTCTTTCCCCTCCATGTGTCTCTCCACCCTCCATTCCTCATTCCCTATCCTATCTCTTGCTACACACCAACGCGACGCTTCGTCCCGAGATCACGGCTGGCTCGGCGTGCGCTGGGGATTGATACGTCGGAGGTCTGGTCAACTTCTCGACAGCACTGTTCGGGGGCAGTTGCATCTCCCTATTCCGTCTTTGCGCACGTCCCGGTCAGCACGGCGGTCGGAGGTGGAGTTAGCCTAGGTTTCTATATTTAGTTTCCTTATTTCATTGCACCACGGACACTTAGTTACCTGTCCTCTAGTATTTGTCTGCTGTTTCCAGGGCTCTGGTGACGCACGAGCACGCGTGCAGCCATCCCGATCATGTATTAAAGCCGTCACAAATGCGACGGAAAGGGACTTCTTCTCCCTTCTCCTTCTTCCCCCCATCTCCCCGAGTTCTGAGTCTACCTATCGAGTCGCGAGGGTCCATCGAGTTGGACCACGAGTCTCCAGAGCCATCCTATCGAGTTTATCCTACAAGCTGAGTTGTTCCCCCGACCATCACATTGCTATTCTACCCTACGGCTACACACAGGCTACCGCTCGACCCGCTCCTCTCTGTTCCTACCCCGGGGACAAACCCATCTTCTACAACGGCACGTTTGCAGAACCCTCTCCCTGATCGAACAATTGACCATCCTCTGCATAGCCTGGGCCAAGCGGCCAGTCAATAGCATTCTCGCGTGAACCATCCTCTCGCCGGTAGCTGATAGCTTCCAGGGATTTTTTGCGGTCCACCCGAACATCATACGGAAGCTGTTGAAGTATGTAGGATATGAGGAGGAATGCCTCTCTGGCCGTCCAATTGACATGATCGCGTCTATTCATGAGAGCGATACCATCGGCGACATAGTTGGCCTGTTCTGTGTGACCTGTATTCTCAGGCAGATGAGAACTAGAATGAGAACGGATAAACAAACGTGAGAGATGTAGTTGTGGTATCCTGCCGAGCATACATACAAAATACTCCTGATCTCTGGCCCCAGAGTGAGGAGCTTGTTATCAGGGAGAGCCGCAAAGGCGCAGATCCCCTTTGCACCTAGCGCAGCTGCTGTCATATAAGGCACTAGAAGGGCTCGCATGTTATCCTTGCGCGTCAGCTGGACATCACAATCATTGTAGGTTGGGGTAGTACCTCCGTGCGGACGGAGACCACAAATCATAGAAGATGTTAACGGTTGAAGGACAAGTGCAATCCCCAACTCCACCATAATTATTACGCCAGGGTGTATACCTGGCTCGAGTTTGGATAGCGATGTGGCAGCAGTCATGCCGGCAGGCTCATCACCCTTGTCAAGATGCTTAACTCCAAACGATCCGATATCTTCAATGCTTTCTATATCATCACCAGACGCTGAGTGGAATCAATAGACGTCAAAAAAGGAAACAGGTGGGGTGAGAACAACTTGCCAGACGCTGTGGTGATCGGATGCGTGATATTCAACTGCAGCCCCATAAAGCAACGGTTGCGCGAGGAACCGATGGGTGGTACGTTCACGATTTCTCCCTGGTCGAAGAGCAAATCTGCGAGGCCCGGTGGACCCCGCTCAAGCGCCAGCATGCTGACCTCGCCAGCGAACTTGGAGGGATGAGTATAGATGGCGAAGGAAGGAACTGGCTACTTACCTCCATTATAGCTTTTCGGAGGAGCAGTCCTTCATCTTCGACGCCGTAGAACTTGTTTCCCACAGCTGGAGCATGCATGTCTCCCTTGGGAACTTGAATGCTCGTCGAGATAGGATATGCACGTGGTGCACCATCAAGGTTGAGAGAGCGCCAGTTTCGTTCAATTTTGAAACCACCAACGAGCTTGACTTCACCGTTCACCATTTCCTCCACAGGTTTGTTCGGACCGCACTCCTCTTCAGGACCTATCATCTCATCCTGAAGCTCAAGAGCACGAGCCACGATATTGCTCCCAAGATCTCTTCTACTTGGAGTCAGTGAACATAGAAAGAGAGGAATACATCTGGATACGCACAAGTCGACCTGCCAGGTAACCATAACATCCTGCCTCTGGTCCCCATCCCCGCTACTATTCCTTAGAAAAACAACATCCTGTATTTGAGGCACCAGCACACCACCCGGCACCATAATCTCGACTGTTGGATGGGAAGGGAAGTAATGTGTCATTGAAAAGGAACAGAGAACAACATACTGTTGTATCGGGGGACTTTCTGTATGGACTCCTGACCCTTTCGTGGGATGGCGAACTGGAAGCCTTTTTCAAACACGCGTGCCATCTCCTCACGACTTTCCAAGTCAAGGAACATGAGGAATAAACGTCCCTTCGAATGGGGACATTTTACGTGGCCTTTCACAACCTCATATAGATCAGGGAATTGCTCATTTCGCTCTGGGATGTCCAGTGGTCCTTCCAAGTCCCGTTTCAATTCATTGGGGAAGAGCGAAGGCATTCTATATCTGTTATTATTAGCGCGTGGTTGCGAAATAGAGCATAAATAGATGATGTCATTTTGCCCGACATGTCCTAGGTAAGTCGGGCAGTATGATATCATAAATGACGCTGCTTTCACTATAGCCTGCGGCATGTATGGGGAGCTAGAGCAGGTAGACAAGGAGAAAAGATGCAGAGCGCGTGAAATACTTACCACAAGGACTACAGAGAAAGGAATAAGATGGGATCAAAGTAATTCCCTACTGTCCCAAGAGAAAGTGGTATACAGGAGAGTATAGAGTACGACGTGGTGGTGGTCAAGAGCAAAAGATAAAAGCGCCCATAAGCGCCCATAGCGGCTGCGGGACAACTAAATTCCGGCACGGCACCCATTATGGGAGATGCCGTGTGTTCGAGTCCCCAACTGGGCAATTATGTGGGCTCCAACAATATATACGCTGTGGTGGGTGAAACTGTAGATGAGATGTTGGTCTAACAATTTTGCCATGGCTTTGAAGTACCTCGGACCACAATGGCACCAAAACCGAAGGGAATCGGCTCATTACTTGTGTAGAACTATGAACATGGGACGGAAAGACGATGGTGGAGGGACCCAAAAAGGAAATCATGTGGACAGAAATCCCTCCGCAGGCGGGCAAAAAAGCTATGTTTGAGGGACAAGAATGGGTAGCTGTTAGGACATTATCAGGTGGACAAGCGGACCAAAGTAAATGTTTATTGAGACACAAAGAATCTAATAAAAGAGCTGTAACATCTATCTCGAATGACATGATCAGGTCTATGAAGGGGCTGAAACATCTACCCCAGGACAGAAACAGTATCTCGGGGGACATTAATGGTACACGCTTTGAAATATGTGGGAATAATCCTGACATTCTTGTGCCGAGCATGCCGAGATCAACCCAACTTCGGACTTCAGACTATTGACTTCAGACTGCCGCCTGGGAACTTGCTTGAAAATATAGACTATGCACCATAATCTACTAAAATCCTCTGAAACTATGATTATTTAGCCAAAATTGATCCCATACTCACAGCTACTTATTCATTCTCTCTGTATTCTGTACGGAGTACCGAAAATGTCTCGGATTCGGCTTATGGAATCGCGCACATGGCACGTGCACATGCATATGCCGTAGTTCAGGTACCCATTATGTGTTCCGAGCGTGTAGTAAGGCTGCTGCGCGCTGGCAGCACTACAGCTCTGCGGCATTTGCGGTGTTCCGTTGATCAGGCCCAGCCGGAGCATTGCCAAGGGCGATTCGGCGATCAGCACAGAGCTGAAAGTCGCTGATGCTTAACACGAGGAGCATGCTCCATGCAAGCGATGGGCATTTGAACAGGGATTTGCAGTCCTCAACCAGATAAAGTGTACCCAGAGAGAAAGATAGAATGAGCCCGAGACGGTGGACTGCACAGGCGGCACGACGATCTGATGGTGCCTTCGGCATGCGGTGAGATGACTCCCGCTTGATGGGTCCACAGTGCTCACATTTACTGCATACCCGGTTTCAAAATATCAAAAATCATTCATTGTCATCCAGAATCATGCCATTGTACGTACCACTGAGATCTCAAGATAGTTTTATGCTGTCTTGACATTAAACAAGGATGGGCTACTAGCCTAAAACCTACGATATAATTATCATTGTAGGACTACTCACTCCGCTCTACATATCTGTTTGTGTCCCGCCGCTTGCCGGCCGATACCTTTCATTGTAATCAGAGTACTGAAAATGTCTTGGATTTGGGTTATGGAATCATGCACTGCACGTGCACATGCCGTCTTCGCCGACGCGGGGTAACTCAGCCTCTCCCAACAGGTAGAATGCCTCAAAATTATAGGTGATTTCCTGGACAAATTGATCATTGTCTCCATACTTATAGTTTCAAAAATGTGTTGAATTCTAGCTAGTTCCGAACTTGTAGGGTTGCCGCCATGCACGGATCTACGGCATCATCACGGCATCCACGGCAATGTCCATTCCGCGACTATAAGTAGTTTGATCTGGACCTTCAGGATGCCCACATACCAATTTTGCGGCGGGAGGCGGAGCCTAACAAATCATGTTCTACTCATTCTTTCCGCTGAGCACCAATTTCAGAATCATCCACCGGAATGCCAGCTACGTAATAACCCCTCCTAATTCGATATCGCCTCTTGAATTTGCATTGTTACAATCAATGCTCTTGACTCTAGTTGCTCAAGAGTCACTGAGTCAACATACAACCAACTGATGGGAAAAAATCCTGGAAACCAATTGGCTGCGGATTACACTACGGTTCATTACAGCTTATATTACCTTTGAAATCACATTTGTACCACATTGAGTCTGAAAGTGCTGTTTATCACCGTCTCACCAATTCACATTTAATTGTTCAAGTCCCTCTTCTACTCAATTTTTCAGTTACATTCTGTTTGTGCCCCGCCGCTTGCCGGCCAACCACTATCATGGGGACTGGCAACGGATCGTGTCTTGATGGTGCTTACATAATGCTTCTCAAGGCAGAAAAGATGGCAAATTCAGTCGGCCGTCGCTGCAGCCTCAACTAGTCAAATTTCGGTCACATTTTGTATGGGTGATCGTCTGAGTTTCTCATTCTTCAAGGAATGTTCGGGACATATTTTTTATTATGGCCCCCCATTAGTTTCTTTGATTTTGGCAGAGATTTAGAATAGGACTTCTAAACAGAAAATGAGAAATCTGCTTCGAACATTCCCCTGAGATTCTTTTCATATGGACTCTCCATTCGGTCGAAAAGTGACTGTGGAAAGCTGGGTCGAGGGCCAAAGAATGACCTGAAATGAGACAGATCAAGGGTTACATAATCGATCAAACACGTCGCGTCTCACTCTTCCCCGTGTTTATTGCCCTCCTCTTCAATTCCAAGGCATTGAAAGACCAAAATTGAGCTTAAAGATCAAGCTGTATTTTTCCTGTCTCAATTCCGATACCATGATACTTTTATTCCTCGATAAATTATTTATTTGGTTTTCGATGATTCTGGAGGACAAACGGACCGAGAGACTAGAGCTACTTTTAGTCTACTGTACTGTTACGACCAAAGGCTCACGGGGTGATTACTGTATA
Source organism: Mycena latifolia (assembly GCA_029289555.1). Taxonomy (NCBI): domain Eukaryota; kingdom Fungi; phylum Basidiomycota; class Agaricomycetes; order Agaricales; family Mycenaceae; genus Mycena; species Mycena latifolia. The sequence continues at coordinate 329,092 of JARJLE010000011.1, read as the reverse complement.
TGGCGGTCCGGCGACTGCCGGACAGAAGTTTTGACGTTTTTTTCGCCTAACTGGGCAAGAGATGGGCGGACGAAAAATAAATGATATCATGCTATCGAAGTAATATTATTCCTGGACCTCGTCTCTGAAGTTTTTTTTCTTCCCTTCGTTGGTCATTGCTGGGGATGAAGGTGACTAATTTGATTTTATCTCGGGAACGAATCATCTGAAGATTGCGGGATAGTTTCTAACGGATAGCTACGGGTACCTTCCAGGGGGGTTAAGAAGGTCCACAGTTGTCCACAGACACTCCTTCGTGAGCTACGAGGCTGGCATCAAAATGCAACCTATAAAAGGAAGGTAGATCAATTTCGCTTACACCCCAGCATGATAATTTTTCGAGGAGAAAACTACATAGGCAGGTAGGGAACATAGGAAAATGGGGGTGTAGCCACCTAGCTTGCTCCTCGGGGCCATAACGCGGAAGTGAAACCCAAAATATGGGCCACCGGTCCGACCGCCGAAAAGGGCATGATATTCGAAAAGACAGGGGCGCCCACCCACTTCTTGTGACTGGGCCGCAAAATCGCAAAGTCACCGCCGCGCAGGCCAAAATTGTTCAGTTCACGACCCTCTCGTCACCTGAACCTTTGGTCGTAATAGTACAGTATTCCGCAGACCGAGAAACACCAATTTTGGGCCCAGATTTACTCTATTCCCAGCTTTCTGACTGGTAGACAATTTTCACGAAACGCAGTGATTAGCGTTTCAGGGAATGAACGGCGTTGCGATTATACCGCCATGGGGGGCAAGCAAAATAATCTCATTATTATATTTCTCCACGGCTGTGATTATGTCCCCTTTAGACACCACTTTCAAGCGAGGCAAAGCGGGCCACCAGGATTTCCATTGAGAATACACCTTCAAACATCATCAATTGTTGGAACACGAGAGAAGACAGAAGCGACACTCTTACACGCAGCTCGGAGGAGTGGAGTTCAAGTTGCAGGGATGGTATCCGCTGGGGCCTAGAGGAGAGATTGGCGACGTTAGGCAGTCAGAATTGGCTTATGGGAGAAGAGAAGTACACTGGTGAGAAGGGATGTTAGCCCGAGAAAGACGGGATAGGGAAGGACGTACAGTTCCGTCGGCGTAACCTGTGATCATGGAAAAAGTGCATTCAGTACTTGAAAGCAACTAGTGAAAGAGGTGACATACAAGCAAATCCCTGTTCCTGACGAGCAGCAACATCAGCAGGGCTAGCATTGACCGCAGCGACGAGGAGAACGGCGAGGGAAGCAACGATCTTGAAGGCGAACATTTCAAAGCTTAGTGACTCAAGAGATGAATCTGGAAAAATAGCCAGCATAGGACCCACCTTTTATACTCACCCTTCGCGCCTAATCCTGCCTCCACGTCCGATCTGCCAGGAACCGGTCGTAATCCCGCGGTGTGTGGGGTAAGTTTTAGTCTGTAGTGTGTAAGGGCTGTGAGGTTTACCAGGACTAATCTACCTCCAAGGAGATTCCGTACCGAATTCGGCAAGAGGAAGATTCTCGTTGCCGTGAAATGGAGGTATTCATAAAACAGTTCCTTCAAAATATCTTTGATATTACCCGGGTCGTAGCATAGTACAGTTAGGATGAAACGAGTTACAGGACGTTGACATGCTGAATTGCGGTTTACTTAAAGGTAAAAACTAAGTAAGCAATACCTGAGACTTCTAGTCTGTCCACTTCGGCAAATGGTTCTTAAATTAGTGACGCGCTGATCTTCATTCTCCAATTCTTTGCTGGAGGAGGCGGCGAGGAACCTAAAAATATCTGATCCTTTAACGGAATGTGCGGTAAGAACTCTATTCCGCACTAGGTCGAGATTACGACAAATGGTTCTATTGAGCTCCTGGGACCAGCGTTCGGGTTCGGCCCGTGGCGTGTAGTGATACCTACGTGCCAAAATAACGTATCCACTTTACCGCTGTCATTCTGTATCATTTCAACCGAGTGTTCAAGTAACGCGTAACGCCGGCCTCTGAACTGAACACTTCGGGTCTCCGTAACGGTAACATCGAGATTTGTTTTGGAGCTCAAATTGGCTGGAAATGGCAAATTTTCGAACACCTAGTAAAATGAACATCGTAGGTAACGCGTAGCATGCCATGAACACTTGGTCGAAATGAGACAGCATCGATGCTTCATGACTCGGATATTCAGAAACTGGTGAAATAATCCTGGCGAGCATCTAGAAAATTACACGGCGTTAGCAATGGCCAGGCACAGAAGTTGGACCGAGGAGGCAACTCGCAAAATGCTGTCGTTGGAAATATTAATGGAATAAGGACTCCGTCTAGTATTAGGAAGAAATTCATCATCCCAGAAGCATCCTAAGGAGGCGAGAAAACATCCTTGAGAATTGGGGCAATGAGACGGGAACGTACTAATTTGTGGGGTATCCTCCTGTTGATCCGGCATTGGGGCCGGTTGTCCCTCTACCCTGCAGGGTCAATGATAACTTTTAGAGTGTGGACTTTGAACAGTGGAAGAGCCAGTCCGCCCAATACGCCACGCGACGGTTTCTAGGAATATAGAAACAGTCCGGTAAGCCCAGCCGATGACTTTTGACTAGCTTCCGACGGCTTCGGCTCGGCTCGGCTTCCAAATGAAATTCAGGTCCTTTTATACCTGGATGGGCAGCAATCCATATCCGTACGGAGGGTCAGAGGAGATATGTATGATATATTCCCAATGAATATATCTGAAACACACTCGCTGATTTTTATCGCGGCTCGAGAAATGAAAACTGGTAGAGATCCCGTAATGACAATACCGATTCATTCGCGCGTAAGTGATGCCCCGACTGCCAGGAATGGATCGAATGTGGAATGTGAAAGAGAGGGAAAATTGCACCCGGGATTTGTCGGGGGGAATTGGATTTTTCAGCGGGTTAAGGTTTCAGTGGCGAGTCGAAAAGAAGATGACACTGCGCCCATAGAGTCCGCTCATGTCGAGATGTTTCGCCAGTGTGTCGACTAAGGGAAGCGATGTCGCGGACATCAACAGGCCTCAGCTCTGCCGTCTAGGCAGCCAAAATTAGCCAAGTCTAGCCTGGTCTAGCCTGTATATTTAGACAACTCGACGCCCATAACCGTGTATAGCCACCGCCTCAACAGGCCTAGAGACTGGGGCTTTTAGGACTCATTTCACCGTAGTGAATCCCATCGGTTGGCGAAAAAATGAGCGATTGATTTCTGCGCAGTCTGCATGCCGACTTTCACGGACGTAGGTCGGGCCCGAGGTATGCCGAGGCTAAAAATTGCGCGAATACGTAGGTCCGGCCCAATTTTGTGTGATGGAGATCCAGCCGGGAACTCGGGAATGCCGTCAATCAATGCGGTCTGCGTGTGAAGCTCGTCACAATATCGGAGACGCGCTCCACCAATTCAAAGGCCCGTGCTGCCTGTTTCATTGCGTGAATGCGCACTCCCCGCAGGGGTAGGCCATAACTGTTTGAATTGAACACACGTTCATCCTTTAAGACCGGCGGGGGCCCCGGAAGTGTTTTTCTTGCTATGGATGAGATGGTGGGTGAAAAGTCCATGCATATTTGCTGTTTATTGGCTAGAATTCAGGGTATATACAGAGCGTACAAGGATTTTTAGAGCGTGGTGCACAGTATCAGACGGCACGTGATCGTGTCATACGGGACGCTTAAGTCGGCGGCACTTAAGTGTTACAAAACTTAAGTTGTTCGCAACTCAAGTTCAGGGTTAATTCACACTGCTGTAGAACATATAGGGACCTATGTAAAATAAGACTTGAGCTAGAAATTGAACTCAAGTTGTCGGCCAGACTTAAATAGTATTGGGACTTAAGTTTGAGTGGGAGGAGGGGTGGGGGTGCCCATGCCCATGGCTGTGCCATGGGCGCAGAACTTGAGTTCCAGCCGAACCTGAGTGCCAAAAGCGGTGGGACCGCGCAGGACTTAAGATGGGCTTATTTTATTTCATCGTTATCAACCCGCTGTTCCCATCACCGATCCCGCTTGGATCAAGCGCCATCAGGCATGATGACCGTCCACCGAAAGCCTCCCAGCGCCGCCGCCCTTGTGCGCTAGCCTGCTGGGAATTTTCAGTCCTTCGCTGCAGATGTGAACTCAGGATTCCCGATTTCGATTGCCAATCAAACAGGTTGGACGCTCAAGCCCTCTCCGCGATGGTAGAGTGGAATGGAAGAACGACCACTTTCGTGGCATTGGTGTAATGTTACTGGTCAGTCCATGTCGCCTTATTTCACGGTCGAGGCCCTGATCCAAAAAAGCATACTGGACCACAGCCTAGGCCATCAACACCGCAGTGAGTGAAAGAAAAACAAGGGTGAGAAGCTCTGACTGACCTTGACCCAACTGTTTTGGTTTAGTAAAGGTTTTAACCAATAAAATCGTTTTTATTTTCATTTAGTTTATGGGGGGTCGCAAACAGTAAACAGATAAAAACTAAACAGTAAAGCCTTTTTTATTTTTGAGATAAATTGCCGTGCGTAGGAATTAGAAGTTGCTCGTGTATGCAGTAGTCGCCGACCAACAACCGATCTGCCGCGCGTCGGCTGTCATGATGGGCTGGCACTGAACGAAAAGTGGCGGCCGGCAAGCTGCCGGACATCAGTGATAGCATCACGGCATCAAGAAGGAACCCCTATTGGCACCTGTCTTTGACCCAGTACACCCCACACGGCAAAATGAAGACGAGCATTGTATACGGACGCCTCGGGGCTCGGCTTAGGCGGTGGCGGGAGATTCGGCTCGTGCCGCAAGACTGTTGCATCGTGGCCGAATAACCAATCCCTGCGCTCAGAGCAGCCTCAACAAATCGAGTTCTCGGAATCATCGTGCCGCATGAGCTCGTCTCTGGAGCAAATCGTCGTAAGCAGGAAACATGAATAGAACTTTGGGAATTCACCGCCGATTCTGTTCAGGTCCGTCGTATAGATGCAACCACTCTTGAAGCACGCGCGTATTGCGCGCAACATAAGCTGCGCGAGGCTTGCGCTGAGCCTCGTACGCAGCGAGTGCAGTGGGGATCTCATCGTACGCCCGCAACGCAGCCGCAAGTGTCGCCGCATCCTCCGACGCCTGTGCAGCACCCTCATCGGATGGCAAGAATCACCAAGCAGCGCGACGCGTCCGCCAGGGTGCACCCACCTATCCAGCTGAGCGAAATCCGCAAGCTTCCACTTGAGGTATTTCCCTGTCAACGCGCAGAGCTTCCGCACCTCGGGGCACCAATCAGCGAAACGTGCGACTAGGTGGGCGTTGTCAGGCTCGCTTCGTAACTCGTCTAGTCCGATGGGCTCCCCGAGGTCCGTTCCGTGCGTAACGTCGATAATGACATTGTAGAGGAGCCCGCCGCGGAGCGGATACCCAACCGCATGGCCTTTAGGGTTCATCCAATGCACCGCCCATGCATTCGTGACTAGGTGGCGCATCTCTGGGTCGGCGAGCAGCGGGGCGGCTGGAACCAGTATGCGATACGCGACGTCCCCCGTGTCGATGGAATCCAGCGGTCGCCCATTGATAGCATCGCTGATTTGATACCGTCCGCGCAAATAACCAAGTCAACAGCGAGTCGCTCTCCAGCGGCAGTGATGACCGCTGGTGTGTCAAAGTCGTACGCAACGATGGGTGTGCTCATGTGCAGTGTGATGTTGGGGTGGCACCGAATAGCAGAAACGAGGGCTTCTATGAGGTCCGCCCGGATAATATGGGGCGCCATAGCGCTCCTGCACATCGTTGAATGGGCAATCGAGCAGGTGATTCCCGTGCCAGTCGACGAATCGGTTTCCGCGTGAGGTTTCCTTCACCACTGAGTTCAGGTCCATGCCCACGAGAGGCTGAGCCTCGAAGAGTTGGGCGGGACACGGATACCGGCGCCGACCTAACCAGTCAACTGAGGATTCTTCTGGGCGCGGAATGACGGTAGGTTACCTCGCGAAACTCGTTGACTGACTCGGAAACAGTAACAGTGTGTCCGTCTGCAGCGAGCGCGAGCGTGGTCTGTAGACCGCCGATCCCTGCCCGGACAACGAGGACGCGGAGGTCCTTCATTCTCTTTCGTGGTAGGTGTTGCGTTATGGGAAGGGACTCGGGACCGGACTCCCGTCCGGAGCGAAGGCTCGGAATGCCGTTGGGAAATTTGAACTTCCCGTGAGCATTCGGGATCTCGTCATTGTCGACGGTCAGGGAATGCAACCGTTGTGATTGGGTATCATTAATTTAGTCAGATCCTTGTGAACCGGGATACTTATGAGAAGCCACAGTCTATAGGGTCGTATAGTGAAATGAAGCCATCAACCTGCAGACTTTCAACCTTGCCAATGAGAGTTGGCCAATGTCCCCCAGAACGCGGACAAGAATCACTTGGATGGTCATATGAAGGGGGTTCCCATGTCAATCAACTCATCGACGTCTGCCATGGCTTGCCCGGGCCGCACGCCTGACCGCTGTCTAGCCACGGCCGTGTAATAAACTTCCTCCCTTCCTTCCACCTCTGCAAACGATCCATTTCTGCCCTGATTACTATGTTGCTCTGTCTTGTCCTCTTGAGTTTTGGGGCTTTGGTTTACGGTGGATTGAATCAAGGTGGCGATGAGAGTCTACTTGTCAACGCCATAGTCGGAAAGAACAACATTTCCATGGTGGAATGCTGGAAAATTGAACCTGGATATCAGGTCTCGAACGTGGTGCGTATGTTTGAGCTTTAACCGGTCCTCAGTTGATTCAACATTATTATTAGTCGGGAACAGTTGGAGACAAGGTCCTCCAACTGGGAAACATCGATAATGCCGTGTATATTATAATTCCAGACGATGACGGCAAGCCAAACAACGGCGGGTACGTCATATCTCTTGCTATTGTTTTCGAAGAACGCTTAACATAAACCAGTCTACACAATGGTGCTCATGCACAGTGGGTTTTTGCACTTACCGGGGGCGTAAACGTCACCTTCCCGGAGGCACCTGGCGGTTTCACAGTATCTGCTGGGGGCCTGTTCATTTCAACTGTGAGTACAATCAAGCTCATGTTAATTCCCCTGTTGTCTGTACACACGCGGGATTGTGAAAGTTGATCAGTTTGCTTATGTGCATCTTGCTAGGACGTGCTGGGCACCTCTACCCTTGGCCATCAAAGTATATGGGCAGCTGGTTCGATCTTCATTCAAGCACCTTTCCCAGACGGAGTTGCCATCAACCATACCGTTATTGCCAACCACTCATGCGAAGAAAACTACCTGGCGAAGTGACTCCAAAGAAATTGACGAGTGTAAAAACTTGGTAAAAACTAAGGATTTTATGACCTACTCACTTGTATTACGTTGAATCTATCCCAATGTCAGAACTTGTTCGATCGAGAATATCTTGCGGTGCCAGTGCGCATCTAGAGGCAGCTCCGCTAACCTATGGCGGTCCAGATGTACATTTATTCCCGCGCCCTATATATTGGTGATTTCGGAGTTCCCGCCCCAAATTTAGGTCTTTTGGCGCCTTCCGCGCTAAATTGATAAAGATAATCAGTTGGATTAATTTGCGGGGAAATCGGTGATTCCCGCCCCAGATAGACAGCGGTCCCGCCCTAAATAGAAACATTCCGCCCGATTTTGACGTCCGCCCTACTTTTCGATGCCCGCCCTACCAAAGACGCGCGCAATTTTTTGACTCCCGCCCACTTTTGTGAAGAAATTTAACTTGAAGTTCCCGCGATACAAATTTGGCGGTTTAGAGTAACCATTGCTGCTATTTGCGGATGATGATAATTTCAGAGGGTTACTGTACGCGGTCGGATCGACTACGACGGCAGTGCTATTTGCGGAATATAAGGCGCGGGCAGATTTTTTTCCGTTTTTGGACGCATTTTCATGGTATTCTTCTTTTCCCCTGTTTCTCACTCAATTCTGGTCAAATTGCCTTCGAACTATGCACAATCGATTTCTACTCTCCATCCGCAGTGCATATATATATAGGCATATCTCTATATTTTTATTGCATGTACTCTGGGTGAAATAACAAATATGGTTACTTTCTTTAGCTTTGTCAGGGTACTCTTATAGACGTTAGTTAGTACACTGGATACCTTCGAACTTGGATAGAAGAAGTTCACGTCACCTCGGCTCTACGTTTGACGGGTAGATCTATGTCAAGTCCTTGCAAGCTATGGCCCAGTTGACATTTAAATGGAGGAACCGACCGGCACGCCTCAGTTGTTTGATCCCTGGTCGGCGGAGTTCAAAATATCGTTGTTTCCGAGCGCCGACGTTATGGCTGGTACCTGCGATTTAGAATGGAATTTCAATAGGATGGTTCTTTCTTGACTCTCTCCGAAAGAAAACCCACGGAAGCTCTCGGCCTCTCTCTCATACGTCGCTGGACCTTGCCGATTGCTTGCCGATCGGCGCCGACTCTTCTTCCCCTCGGCAGGCCCCGGGATAAGCCGGACAGAAATAATGCCGTCCGGTACTCGGTCGGAGTTGACTATATTCAACCTATGCCAGCGGCAAGTGAGGAAAGGCCTCTGATCCGTCCATCACGGACCAGCCGATTCAGGAAACATTTTAGAGTAGTACAGTTTTTTCCCACCGATCCATCTCGCATAGAACACTACGGAGAGCCACCGCTGTGCGTGCATCTTTCAAACTTTCGCCTCAGCCCAAGTGGGCAGGACGCAAGAACACAGGGGTGAACAAATCATCAGACGCACAAAGATGATGAAGGACAGACGCTCATTGTTATTTTGCCAGCAAGCGAACAAAGAGGGGAAGTATACGAGGTCGAAGAGGGCAGTTTGAACATCCGTCGTGCTGCATCCAAACGTGACATCGTTGGCATTGAGCGGGAGTTGTAGGCAACTAGTCAGAAAACGATCAGCCAAAATCTTGCGAGGTGAGGGGTCGATGCAATCTTACTGCGTCGGGGCGGCACAGTTCTGCGTGACGACGAATTGGCCGTTAATACAAGGTCGCCGAAGCCCCATGGGGGTTCGGCTCTTCGATCTTATGTTGATGATGTTGAAATAGAAGAATAGACGAAATAAGGAGGAGGCTATTGGTTTGTACCTCGCGGTTTAACTGCGAACTAGGACGCGCGGAGCAACAAGACAGAGAGCGAGTGTGATGAAAGTGGAGTACATTGTGCAACAAACGAATGACATCAGGTCAAAAGCATGGAAAAACAAGGCAGAGAAAAAACGATCTCGGATCGTACGAGGCGAAGGGGGCGAAAGAAGTAGACCGGGAAAACATGAAGGGTTGGGAGCAGCTTTTAAGTACGTGTGGGCGAGATGGTTGAATCCAAAATGAATGTGGTTCCTAAGCAGGGCTGGCCGCGATAGAGAAGTTGTCCTAAGCTCGAGAGTCCGACGGAGAGATGCCGGGTGTTGTCGCCATGAAGGTGTGGCCCATTGACTTTCGGTGAAACCTGGCCGACGGAGCAATCAACACAACGTATCGGGGCGCGTGTAGCAGATGTTCAAACCCCACGTCCGCTCGGGGGTTACCCTCCGCAGGAGGCGGTGCAAGCCGTCGAGCTGTGGCAGTCATGACGCCTGCCAGTGGAAGTTCATAATAGTGCGTTGTGCGAGTATCGGGTAGTCCCATTACGATCATCTAAAGATCGGCGCGCTGGCCGGGCGGTGCTAAATAGATACACCATTGCCATTGAATTATATGAAGTGAATGATAAACCTATACTGCTACGTACGTTTCGAAGAATCTCCTCCTAGGGCGGCGGTGATCTTTTCGTCGAACTGAAATCGCAAGGACATCCAGTGTTGCGGGTCTTCCTGGTCCGGATCTTCCAGCTTTACCAGGTGACTTCCTAGCTCCTCCATGGTCCTGCGAACATTGTCTATCGCAGAAATGTCCTCCGAAGAACATGGACCGCTAGCTGTGATGTTTCTGGCTGATCTGGCCGTGCGAATAAGAGAATCCCGGAGAGGCACACGGAAGGCCGAATTGAAACGGGGAGTGATCTTGACAAACTTTGGAGAAGCAGGGTATTGGCCGTAAAAATAATAACTTATACGCATTGCGGCCCAGTTGGTACAGCGCAACCATTGTATAGATTGATGCAGGCCTGGCGCTGTGAAGTTGAACTCGTCCCAAAATTTGGACAAGAGTTTGAGTGATAACCCCAATGCTTTCTCGGCCTCATCGACGAATTCATATTGACCCGTATGGGGATTCCAGAGGCTCGAGAGGACCGAGTTGTATTTTTCCGCAAGGGTCCAAGCTTCTGCCCTGAAAAATCCGTTGACCCAGGCGCACGGGCCTTCCGCGTAGATGGGAGATCGCCACTCGGGCATGCCTGCGAGCGTGTGGCCGACATGGATGAAATTCGGGACAAAGTTCCAAGGATTGTCGTCAAGCTCAAGAGCTACATATGTCAAGGACGACCACACCGCGGCATTTAGCAGGATAGGCCTCAAATCGGCGTCTTGGAACCAGACCGTGATATCGCGCCGTAGGAGCAGGTGGGCGGCATTCTCAGAGATTTCAGCGTGAATCGAGAGAGCTTGCAGCACCAAATGGATGTGGTGTCTAGCCGGAGGAGCGTCATAGAATATGAGTGCGCGCAAAAAGCCCGCGACACCCGTTGTAGTTTTGCTATCCCAGCACCCCCGACTGTCGGCGTGAATCTCAATACTGTCCAGTGCCTTGTATACCCAACCCGGATCTCGCAAACCAGGATTTGAGCTGGGAGCGTGGCTTCCTGTAAGCAGCTGTCCGGCTGCCAACACAACACCAATCCATCCATCTGACTGAGGAAGGGCACTGCAGAATCGATATATGATGGCGTGCCGGTCGGAGGAGTAGTGGTAATGCCATGCATTTAGATCGTTGCCCAGTTTACGTACTAAAAATCCTGTGGTGTCGATGACATGGCCCGCAGTTCCCATAGAGATTTCAGCGGTTTCGATATTTGAGGCGAGTGCCCTAAAAACGTGGTCCAGCAATTCGTCCTGGAATAGCCTGTAGGAGGATTAGAGAGGTATAGCGTGAAATTTGGATATTGTTCACCTCTTGTCCACCTGAGCTCTGTCCGAACTACTCAGGGCCCCCGGTGCAAGGAAACTAGAGAGGCAACATAGATAATCTGCGAAAATTGAGAGATCCACATCCGGCGTCGTGGCGTCGAATTGTTCAAGGAAGTGCTGCAAAGCCTTCCACCTCACGGGGGAATCTTTATACTGGAGCGACGGAATTACATGCAATGCCCACTCCATGGCTGACGGAGCCGCAGAGTTGAAAAACACGGCAGGAATGCCCTGCACAATCTCAAGCACATTGTTCAGCTCCGGTTCGACCGGAGGTCCACGGTTGGCCCATTCAATTCGCAGATCCCGAGCGGGTGTCGATTTATTAGACGGGCGGAGGGAGAGCATGGTGCAGTACGCCCGTCCAAGTTGAATGGCCGTGAGTGACATTCCGGGCCGGAGACGCCTCAAGACAACGAGACGATGGCGTTCGTGGGCTCGGGATACAAAAAAGCAGGCGAAGAAGCTCTCGCGCAACCTGTTCAACTGCGCACTAGGGTCCATGGTGCGTGGCCATTGTACGTCGATGGCCATTTCCGCCCCAGCGGTGAGCATGCGGGGATCTGTCGAGGTCTCCAACACCCATGATACGGCAGGGACCGCGGGGGATGGCGTCGGAAAAGGGTAGTGAAACAGGTCTCGGGCGTTCCGCTGTCGTGCGGACTGGTAATTGACAGAATGGGGGAGGAGATGGCGAGAGCGCCGGGTATCGGGAGATCGGACATGGTGGACCAAGAGACGAAGCCGCTTGGTGACCGGTCGGGAGAACCTCCGCAGCTTCATCCAGAGAGTGGCGGGAATCGCGCGGGTCACCAAAATTGCCAACGGGGTTTGGAAGGGTGAATCTGGAGACACCACAGCTGATATGAGTAGGACGATATATGAGAGAAGTCCAAATGATGTAAAGGAAAGAACGATAATCGCAAGGGTGAGATTGATCGTCCACAGATATATTGAGAGGCCGGCGGAGAAGAGGAACAATCCGATCTGCAGCAGAAGAGGGAACACCTGCATGATCGCGTCGAACTTCCATTTTCGCAGGCCATCGAATTTGCGCTGGCGCTCGAGGCCGCGCGCTTCGATTGTCCCCCGCTCCCCTGCTGCCAAGTAGTACATCAACCACTGCTTTCCCAAGACGGCGAGGAGAGCGGCAAGCAGGGTCGAAAAGAGGCTGATGTACAGCAGGCTTTGGGCCAACAATACGATGGGCGCGACAGGGGTTTGAGTGACCGGTTGAATTTGAATAATGAAGGCAGAATCAACGGCCGAAAAAAGACCCGCCTTGTGTGATATGAATGAGAAATCTAAGGGAAAACAGGGATTCAACACACGAAAATAAGTGAGGTGTCGAGCTCTGCGCTATATCTTTGTTGGAATTCCCTGTCGTGCTCGTCTGCGAGAGTCTTGTATACATTCCAAAAACTTGTCTTCTTGTCGGTAACAGGCGCTTTCGGCTGGAGCGCTTCAACGGCTTGATGCAATCTTGATACTGGTCATAAGTGAAAGGGAATAGTTGGAGGTCCATCATACACGCACTTAATAGCCTGCTCTTCCTGTTTCTGCGACAGGTCAGCAAAACATATTTTGAGCACTTCGATGAGCCTGCAGCTCATACGTTAGAGCGACATAGTAAAGGTAGGAGATCGCTACCTGTCATTATCGGAAAGAGTCTCCGTAGCTGCCTCCATGGTGCGAGTGGGTTACCAAGAGAGAGGGATGGCTGGAAGCTGTGGATTGGCTGCAAGATTGGCTGTGGAATGTCGGCGTCTAAGTAGAGATTCCCACGACGTCATCGCGCTAGTTCCATTTGGCAATCGAGAAAATGAAGGCTACAACTTCAACTTCAAGCCATAGCCAGCCGAAGATAGCCCTATCCCGGATCCTGCGGAGTGCTCGAAAGAACGAACATGGGGTCGAGAAACCGTCACGGCAGGCTGTAGTGTCATGTTTGCTTGATGACATCACTGACATGTTGTTCCGACCATTATCTGCTCGCCCTCAACTCGCCCTCAAAATCGCAAGCTCCTATTGGAACGATGGGGCCTTGGATGGGGCTTTCAAAACATCTCTAGGCGTGACTTGGGCGTGACGCTCCACTTGGAGACAGACAGGGACGTTGCCAGGCACACTCTACATTTGGCCAACTCCGTACGACAAATGGATCGGACTTAAAACACTCCTGCGCGAGAACTCCTCGTCTACTCTTTCCCCCAAAACTATCGTTTTTTCAGTGCATTCCCCGTGAGCTGTCTGAGTCGGCTTGTTTTCCGCTGACCTGACCTTAGAGACGCCCAGAATCTGTTTACATTTGCAAGTCCCTAGCCATCGCCACCCACGACATCTGCATCTCAGAGCCTGGGACGTCTTCATGAAACCTACTCCGAGCCATATAAAGGCGAAGCGGCGGTGCGGCTTGTCAGACTTGCGCATTCAGCCATTCACTTCTTCTCATTGGCATATAACTCACCATGACGACACCTTCGAATTTCCACCCCCGCCACCGTCGAGTGAGAGTGGTTCAGAGACACGGAGCTTCTCGATTGCCGCGAGCAGCCCTCCTACCACGCCGCCTACGCCGGATTCGTACCGGTCTTCGTCTTCCCTCGTGCGCTGCAGGCGTGTCAAGCCGACCAATATCCATGGGCGCCGCGTCCCCTCTCTCGCACCGGTTCTCCCCGCCTCTGCGTCGTCTACGCCGGAGCCACAGGTGGAAGTCCAGGATGCATGGGACGATCATGAGTACTACGCGGAACATGCGCGCATCTTCATATGCCTTCCGCCCTCCTCCCTCGTTGTGGCCTCCACATTATGTAGGATGAACTCTGCGTCCAATGTGCCCCCTACTCGATCGAAATCAGTGCCGAGGAAGCCGCCAGCGACAGCCATCCCCGACCCGCAGCCTCGTACCTCCGTGCGCACGGCTCCCACCCGCGGCCTCCGCCCGCCTCCAATCGTTGTATCCAACTCCCGTCCTACCTCCTGTGCGTCCACGTCGATCTCCAGCGCAGCACGGGTGCAACAACCAGGCAGCGTCGCGTTGCGCACACCGCCGCGCTCACCTGTCACTACCGATACGGGCTGGTGGGCGGACTACGCCGCGTACGCGCCCCTTCTTCTATCTCCTCCGCCCTCGCCTTCCCTTCGAGTTCGCGTACGTCCCTTCTTTCTCCCCGAATTTAACTGATTTAGAAAAATACAGTGTCGTTAAGTTTCACAGTGTACTCCGGAAGCGCAGGGCGCACAGGTGGCTGTGGTCTGGTACTGGGCGACGTCGACAGGAAGCTGTATGCTGGCTGTGGAAGGTCCTTACAAAGCAGGGCGCGGGAAAGTCGCTGGGGCGATGTACGACTGCTGTGCGTAACCATGACCGAACTGAGGATGGAGTCTTACACACTCTCACCGGGTGCAGTAAGGCTGTGTGATATGGACTATCCTAGACTTTTGTATTAACCTCAAGGTTCGATTTGTATAGACTCACGCTGGATTCACGATCAACAACGGCGAGGGATGCCCACTGGTGAGCGGAAATGCTGTTGAGAAGCTCATTGATGTCAAACTGTCGTCCGTCGGAGGCCACCTAATGCGGCGTGCAAGGTCTCACCCGTGTGCAGAAAGAGCAATATAAATACGCTGGAAGAAATGCACGCTCACTCATCGTCTCACTCGACCATGGGTATCTTTGCCATCTTTTCTCTCCTCGCTCTCCTCAGCAGTGCGACACGCGCAGACTTTCCAACTGCGCGCGACGTTTCACTGGCGACGCGTTCCGCGCAGGCTCCCGCCCTCCCAAAAGCGGAATTCACGGTCCCCTTCACATCGAAGGTTCCGCGCAGGGCGTCCAAGAAAAATGTGCTTGCGGCTCTGCACGGCAAACACAGAAAATCCGCCGCCGTTCCCTCAACGGCGCGGCGTTCGACGAAGAATACGTGGTCAACGTCACGGTTGGGGGAAAGGTGTTCAACATGATCCTCGACACTGGCAGGTCTGTCGGAATAAAACTCTGCAATATACAACCCGAGTCTGACGCCAGGACACTTAGCTCTGACACATGGGTGGTCCACGAGGGATTCAGCTGCCTCGATCTGAATGGTACTGCGGTGCCCGCTGCGACGTGCGATTTTGGTCCGGCACACTTCAACCCGGTGGACTCTCCGACGTTCAAGCTCTTCGCGAACACGACCTTCTTTGTCCGGTATGCGTCCGAGGAATTCCTGCACGGGCCGGCGGGCTTCGACAGTCACAGTCGGTGGTCTGTCCATCGCGTCGCAGGAGATTGGCGTGCCCAACCAGAATGCTTTCCTTGGGGATGGCGTCTCCGAAGGCGTCCTAGGACTCGCATTTTCGGCATTGACCAGTGTGTACGCCCCGGAACCCGAAAACGCGTCGCTGCTCGAGCAGGTGCCCTACAACCCCTTCTTTATCAACGCTGTTGAACAGAAAAAAGTCGAAAATCCGTGTATGTTCTGGGCTGCCCTGCTTATGTCCTCCATTGAAATTCACACATTTCTCGCAGTCTTCTCTATTTCCCTGGACCGCGCCACGCTGGACCACGAGGCCAATGATCCGTTTGACGCTAATTTAGGGCTCCTTGCGTTCGGTGGGATTGTCCCCGTTCCTGTTTTGAAGACGTCGGTGACAGTACCTCTCGTGGCATTTTTCATAAACGGGGACGGCGGTTTCCCTTCGAATGCATCCGACGCGAAATTCTTCTGGTACGCGTTCGACATCGATTCGTACACGTTCCCCGGGAGCGACGCGGTGGTCACCACGAGTAATGCCACCTACACGGACTCTGGGGGCACTTTCAACTACGCGCCCACCCCCGTCGCGGCGGCGTTCAACGCGCAGTTCAGCCCGCCTGCGACGCGGGACGCGGACTCGGGCCTCTATGTTGTCGACGGCGCGGCGACGGCGCCTGCGTTCGCCGTCGTGGTCGGCGGGACGTCGTTCGACATCGACCCGCGCGACCAGATTATAGCTCAACGCAAGGACAGCGATGGGAACGTGGTTTTTGTGTCCGGGACACAGGATGGGGGGCCCAGCGTGCCGGGAAATCTCTTCACTTTGTGCGTTGTTTCCCTCCTTCCTCGCCGGCGCTCAGGTGCTCATTGTGTGCACCTAGAGGGACGTGTTCCTCCACAATGTCGTTACTGCATATAATCCTGTGGCGAGGGAGTTGACCATCACTCAGCGAGTGCCGTACTAGTCGTTGGAATGGTCACCAACGGTTCAACTTGGCTTTATTTCAGTACCGCACTTGTGTTCCCTGTACGATGGGAATGTTGAGTTATTTTCTTCACAGAGTGTAGGGAGATCCTTAGGAAGGATCCGCGGCCTGGTCCACCGTGACGATGGTTCGAATTCAATTTCACCCGGCCATAAGAAATTTCAGCACGACTCGCCAAGAATGCTCTATTGTGTGGGTACGTCGCTTTGGCCGCCTTTCCGGGCTGCGGTACGGGAGGTCGGACCACTCGGACGAGGATGGCACAACTGAGGATGGAACGAGCTTGATATAAGAACCTTGAGAACTATCTTCTCGTAGAATCAAGGGCTAAATTGGCGCGCAGGCTTGCCGCCTGGCGAAGGGCCGAGCCAGGAACCCGAGTCCCAAGACGGATTTCCGAGTCGCCAAGGGTTTGATTCGGGACTCATTGAGAAACAAATAAGCTGAACCACGAGCTTCTCAAAGTCCAAGCCTCAGCCAACAATGAGTGGTACAAAGCCAAGTCGGAGGCGCCCATCAGGCGCCCTTCCTTTCCTCTTCCTTGCGTTTCGGGCGGCGAAATCATAGGAAGCAATATGGTTGGATATTTGGCTTATCCCGAGGCGGGAAGTACCAAAATCGGATTCCATGTCACAAATATTCCACATGATATTATTCCACATGAGCCACTCTACTGTATACACTCGACCCTCTTGAGTGGACGCCCGGAGAGAGGGAGTTATATCCGGTCGCTCTTGATGCGATTTCAAGGGGTAGAATTGCTCAAGTGGCACGGTGAAATGGATAGTACGATGAATACAACACCCATAGACGAATAGACAATATACCCTTGCCTTCTTCAACAGATAGTAGCGGCTTCAATGCTTCTACTTAAAGTCAGCCAGCCATCCTTTCACGAAATCAACCTCCTGCTGATGTATGGCTTGTATCTCAGGTGGCTCTTGGGTGTGATCTGCTAACCCGTTTTCGTCGTAATGATGAACAGCATCTGGTGAGAAGTGGACTAAATAATCGGAAAGAGGAACAGAACAGAAGACCGTACTAGGGATCAGTTTGAACGGCCTCAATGGTGTATCATCCCTGAATTCAGTCGGACTGATGAAACTGTGAGGGCAGTCGAAACGCCACGGGTCAACTACGAGGAAAACGATGAATACAAGCAGCACATCCGCGAATAACAGACTTACCCTCGCCATCGATGATGGCTAGCCTGTCATGCGCGATATTGAACCCGCCGAGCTTGTTGACGTCTTCGATATTAGGCATTGGTGGTACTTGGAAGAATTCTCCAGGAGGGTATGCTTGTTTGCAGATCTTGGAAGAGTATTCGACGTCGACAAATTTTGATAGCATGCTCGGGATGGAATTGTCCGGAGGGGGTGACTGTTGAAAGTCTATCGGCGGTCTGGTCCTTGACATCGCGGTAGGTCGCACTTACATCGAAAAATGCCCACTGAGTACAAACTTGAAACTGCCATAGTCTTCCTGTCTGGGACAGATCCGTCCGTTGGAATTCTGTGTCGTTCAAGGTCCCGAAACACTGATAGGAAGAAAATGAGAGAGAATCAGAGCTGCCCCGTGGTCCTGACCTCGTCTGCCGTAGAAGTCTTAGGGCATCTGCTTGAAGTCTGAAAAGTCATAAATGACCGTAATCGCAGGTGTCTTCCACGCTGATTCTCACCTTATTAACAATCGTGGCAAGATTCCATGTCGCGTTGCTAACAGTGATGCCTTGGAACGTGGCAATCGTCGCCTTACTTGGATTTCCCATGGCGGCACAGTTGTTCGAAAACGAGTTGCTGTTGACTGCTGGATCCCAGTTCTTGCTTTGCCACCCTCCTAGAGGGCCCTGAATCAACGAAACACCGATCAGAGGCCACGCTTCGTGGACGGCGCAAGCGCTCACCGCAAAGAAACTGGTCAAATCAGCATCTAGCGACAAGCCCGGCATTCCGAAGAAGCTCTTCATTTTGGAATTCGTGTCGGGGTTGGAGAGGAAACCGTCTACTTCCTTCACAGCGGTAATGAATTGAGCGGAACAGTTGGCTGGTGCGGCTCTGCGGATGATGTCGTAGTAACCCCAGTTGCTTATTGCGGCTTCAGTAACTCCACTCGAGGCAATGGCGCCGAAGACGATGTCTGGGTAGAGGACTTTCATGTGAGCGGAACGCGCTCCCGCGTAGGAACCCTTATCGCAACGTCATCATTTCTGGATATCCGTTGGAAGGAGAAAATGCTCACGCCGTAGTAGATCCAAGGCGTATGTGGAGCGGTGAGGTCCTCCGGAATTCCAGCGAACTTGACATTGGTCATAAAATTCGCGGAATCGGCGGCTGCTTGCTCGTTATTGAGCCAGCTGGATATAAGTCATGTCCATGAATCTGAGTCTGTACGCGAGAGAGCATACCGTAGCGAGTCAGTCGTGAAATTTTGGACCGGGACAGATACTCCTGAGAAGATAGATAAACAAATAAATTCTGGAATGAATTGAAACAAAGAACGCACCGTAGTACCGATGCTCCAGAATCACACCCAGTCCATTCGTTGCATTCGCTAAGATATCCACGATCCCAGTATCAAGGTAGGGTAACCTATCCGTCACGCTCGTCTCTCCACCGTCCAGAATGATAACCGGTCCACCAGGCTTATAATGCCGGGAGTTGACAAAATATCGCTGGTTCCAAGTGAAGCCAGTGTCGATGAAATGGTCCAAAGGTTGTGTGAAATTAAAAACGGGAAAAGAGGTAGTTTGTCGCTTTGAAACTGGAGTTGCAGCGGGGCTTGATACCCCGTTCAGTCGATCGAGGCGCTCCAGACGGTGATCGAGGAGAATTTGTAATGTGGGTTTGAAAGCGGAAACGGAGGCGCAGAGGATTGGAAACAAGATCAATTTCAGCTTGAGATTCATGGTGGTGGATCGTTGCTGACCGGTATTGGGGATGTCTACACGGAATGCAAGCATCGCGCCGTCCTATCAATCTTCCCCCTGGAACATATGGTGCTCTCCGATTGGGGGCTATCAATACAGAAGGAAGAATAGAAGCATCAGCACATACCTCGGACTGCACGTGAGTTTTATTGATCGGCGCGAGGAATTGCCCACTGCGAGGATTAGTCCATCGCGACGAACCAAACGGTACGCTATACAGAATAAGCGTTAGTCTCATTGCTCGGGCCGGAGAATTATCCGCTGCGCGGGGATTATTCCATGGTGACGAACGAACTGGTGTACGCTGCGCAGGATAAGCGGAACTAAACAGAAGTTTCGCTCGAATAGCCTTATCAGCCCAAGAAGGTAGAACTTACCCATGGCCATATGGCGAGCCGAGGCTGGCCGCCTCCATCCGTCGCAGCAATCGTATTGCCAGCCCCGGTAGGGCTGCCACCCATGTGGGAACGGCCGTCGACGGGAACGGCTGACCTTCGAAGCTCAAACCCACATGATTCGTAAACCGTCGGCTCCGCCGTAGCCCCCAACGGCCCGTTCAGAGGATGGGACATCCGACGCCCGGAGGCGTTCTCCTCTCAAATGTAACTGTGGATGGAAGATCAGTTTAATCTGCGGATTTTGGATTAAATAGAGACAACGAACAAGTCACGGTGGTTGGGGTGCCGATTAGGGTGGTCGTTGTGCTGGGCTCCTCGACGGTTACGGTTTCTATGAACTCGTATGTTGTCCACCCATCCACCCCAACGCCAATTGCGGAGATCGTCACCGATTCTGCGTCAACGAAGATAGGGTCCGTCTCGATGTCATATAGCGTCACTGCGGCTGTGGAGACTGTGAATCGGGGATGACTATGAGCCTGAATACTGAGGAGCGTAGGTTATACGTACCACGGAGAAGAGGGAGGAGGAGCACGCTGGCAACTATGTTCAACTTCGCCAACCCGATTATGGTAACCAACCAAGAATATGAGCACGTGGAGGATGGTTACCGTTGCGCTGCAAGATGCGCTGACGGCTTTATATGTAGGACTTCCATATATCGGTGTTTTGAGATCTGGCATTGACAAGCGCGGCACTTAGATTGAGACTCCACGGCGAGCGGAGGTCATCGAGACCATGGCGCACGCAAAGCGCAGCAAAACGCGCCTCGTGCACAGAGTGGACAGAACTTCCGTGTCACTCTTTGACTCGCTGCTTCGAAAACAGAAATGAATCCGGGCGTCTATCAGCGGGAAGGGGCCGGAGGTTTGGGAAGCCCCGGAATTTTCATTCAAATTTAAGCGATTGTGTGTGCAGTTGCGGCTCGGTTGCGTGCGAGTAGTCGCGGACGGGAAGGACAACTGATCAGACTTGGTAAGTATGCTTCTCGTAGGATCCGGGTAGGGCCAAGTCATTTGCTGGTCCGATGATTCCGCCAAGTTCTATGGGTAATGCCTGACCGTACAACCCACTGAGGAAAGAGTCGGTGTTTAGGAATTGGAGTCGTCTGGTGGAAAAGGCGAACGAGACAGGAAAGAGAAGACCGACTGCAGAGGTCGATGGAAGATGACTCGCGGTCCGAGATGAGCGACGAGGGTGGTTGCGTGGTGGTAGTTACAAGCAGGAAACACGGCCCACTCACAGATCTTCCTATTTGGGAAGACACGGCTATCACATGGATCAACCAGGTGGCGGCCGTCACCATGCATCATGGCTCGTAAGGAGCGCCATTGTTCTAGCCACTCGGTGGCGCCTTGGGTGAAACAGGAAGTCATAGTACAAAGTTGATTGTGAGACAGTAAAAAAAATGACCACAGCAGTAATTCAAAGTAGTTAATCCTCGATAAAAGACGACGATGCATTGTAGGCCCCCTCACCTCCGACGCCGTCAGCTCCAGAAAACGCGCCAGTGGTGTGCGGGATTCATGCGCCGAGAGGTCTGGCGGTCACGGCCGGGAGCATCGCGCAGGAAAGGGCGCGGCTCAATGGCCCGGGGAGGCACGATTGAATGAGAGGAACGGGACGCACCTAATGAATCGCGGGCGGGGTGGCCGGAGGTGAGAGAGAACAGGGAGGGAAGGCTACATGAGCCAAGAAGGTCACCAGCAACGTCGAAAAAATCTCGGGAGTCTGAGGCGGTGGCACACTGAAACTGGTCATTCGCGGTCGGGACCAACGGGACCGTCGGGACGTCATCGGGAAAGCGGGGGACACATCGGGGGACGCAGGTGGATGCAGGCGGATGCACTGAATGCCGTGATGGTGGACTGGGGAATGAAGAGCAGGCGACAGGATGGTGGTGGTTAGAAAGCTGGCCGCAGTGGTTGCCTTGATGGCCGAGCTTCCCAAATAGGAAGGTCCGTGATTCCGTCATCCGCACAGCCACGCGCCCTGTCCTCACTTCTTTCCCGAAATACCAGAAAGAAATACGTGAGTATGCATGTATGTGCGAGGTCAATGGCGTGAGCAATGTATGTGGCAATTCGGAAGGCGAAAACGTGCGGGCGTTGGGGACGTCTCAAGTAATAAGGGACGTCGCAAAAAAATAGAGTAAGAAAATGAAGCTAAGGAAGGCCAAGTCAAATCAAGGAAAGTCGGCGTCACCGCAAGAACATCTCCGCCGGGATCGGCTTCCTTCTCAGCCCGCTTCCGGTGCTGCCCTCGCTCTACGCGCTCCTCGCATCCGACTCCCCCGAGTTCGAGGAAGACGAAGAGGAGTACGCGCATCCCCCGGTGGAGTGGTGGGAGGCGGCGGAGGCGCGCCGGCGTGGCGAGCGCTGCGTCGTGTACGCCGCGTACAGCGTGGGGCTCGGCGTTGACGCCGAGTGCGCGTGGCCGAGGGCGTAAGGAGGCCCCGGGAAGCTCTCATTAGGTAACTCCGGATTTTAGGGGATTTGAGGCGGAAATTTTGCGATATTGAACTCCAGATTTAGGGGATTTGAGGGCAAAATTTGAAAAATCAACTCCAAAGTTAGGGGATTTGAGGCTCAGTTGGCCTGATTTTTGGCTGAATGTGAGTCCTCAGCCTAGAAGTGTGTGAAAGTCTTCAAAATGGGCGAAACTGACCAAAAACAGGTGAAAAACGCGAAAATTACAGTGAAAATGACCGAAAAATATCTCTTTTTTCGGTAATGTCACGCCCACGCGGGCGGTGACGCGTGACATCCTTCTCCGTCTTGGGGGATTTGAGGGCAAAAAACGGCAAAAAGTTAGGGGATTTAAGGCCGATTTGGGTCGATTTTCCCGGAGTTACCCTATGAGAGCTTCCCGGGGCCTGGCGAGGGCGACGCAGGGTACGAAGACCACTGCGCCGGGCGTCACCGGCGAGAGCGCCGAAGAAGGCGAGAGGAACGGCGGTGGCACCGCAAAGATGTCCGGCGACGCGCGCGCCAACACGCTCCATCCCCTCGGGCCGCCCGACGACGAGCACGTTCACGTCCGCCACCGTGAGCTTCTTCCCTTTCTTCCCTCCCTTCGCCATCCGGCCCGCGACGGTCGCGGAGGTGCTCCTTATCGGGTGCACACGCGCTCTCGAATTCGCGGGAGGGGGATTTGAGGAGGACAGGGAGGGGGAGGATGAGGGAGAGGACTTGGGCTTGGGGAAGTAGCGCCGCGCGGAGGCGAACGTGCGTGGAGTGCACGGAGGAGAGCGTGGAAGAGCACGAGCACGAGCGGAGCTGGGGGGATGCGGGGAAGGCGGACGGCGCGCACGACGGGGCCTCGGCAGCGGGCAAGGTCGACGCGGCGAGTGCGGTGAGGTGCAGCTGCGAGGCGTGCAGGCGGGGATGCCAGCCCGTGTATGGCGGGAGCGCGAGGGGCGGGGGCGACAGCGGGTGCGCGTCCTGGCTGTCCACGGCTACCTCAACTCCATCTTCAAGCGGCGAAGCGGGGACGGGCGACGCAGGGACCGGCGAGGGCGCCGCCTCCGACGATGCAGACGAAGGGCGACGAGGAGCGACAGCGGCACCTCGTCGTAGAAGAGATCGCACGCCTCGTCCTCCCACCCGCCGCGTCCACGTCCGCGGGGACGGCCTGCGCCTCCGCGGAGAGCGGCGGCGGCGAAAGGAGCGCTGCGAGCCGCGAGGAGGTCGAGGATGCGGGGGAGGCTAAAACGGGAGTCAGCTTTGGGCGTTAGAGGGGGACGCACGGGTACGGGAGTTGGAGGGAGAGAGGAGGAGCGGGAGATAGTCTCCGCAAGGAAAGGCGGGGGCCGCCAGCCGCGGTAGGATGATGAGAGGGAGGCTATAGCGAGGGTCAGCGCAGTGGGAGGGGAAGGCTTAACCGGAGACGCACGCGTACGACAACTCGAGTTCAAGAGGAGGAGTGGGAGGCACACGGCATAGTCTGCGTAGTCCCCGCTCAGCGCGTCCGTGGACATGGGGAGGGAGTAGTCCATAATCGAAGTTGCAGAGGCTGAGCGTGTATGGGAGGTGGTGGTCGGCGGCAGAGGGACGCTGGGACGCGGTGCGGCGTAGGCGCAAGGATGCTCGAGGGCTTGCGGCACAGCGCGCACGCGCTGTGCATGCGAGGCGGGGAAAGACGCCGGGAGTGGTAGGCGAGGGCGATGGAGGCGCCCGCATACATTGCGTTATACTCGCTATCGTCCTCCCAGGTTTGGTCGTCCGCTTTCTGGCCCTCCCCTTCCTTTCCTATAGTGCAGGGGTGACGGGGCTGACGACACCAGTACCGCTCATCAATCGCTCGATGCTGTGTTGTACTTACCGCTCTTGCAGCTCTCGGCCGCCGCGCTCGGGGTCCGCTTCGTGGACAGGCGGCTCCCTTACTGGAGCAGCTCTCTCTGGGTAGCTCCAAGTCACACTCCTGCCTCTATCAGACGCCCCCATGTCGAAGGGAGGGCAACACGGGAGTGAATGAGCTCAGCCGAGTCTTGAGGGGCCAGTTGGAGGCCAGTCGCTAGCCAGCGGGGCCGTCATGGAGGCGGTGAAGACCATGGAGGTCCCTCCTAGTCGGGATGGAGAGCTTCGAGAACTTCGAGCGCCGCAGGATGTACAAAGCAAGCAGATTCATGGCAGAAAACTAAATTCTGGAGTCAAGATTCGGAGAAAGAATGCTGAGTGTTACATCAGGGTGACGGACTCGGAAGTCACTTGGTCGGCCCGATGATCTGCACCTCACCCTCCAACCACCATGGCAGCTTCTCATTATTATATAGGGACTGGCATGGATGAGCCGGTGCGTCACCGGCTCAAATCCGTGGTTAACATTCAAACTCCGCTATCCACGGATCGGAGCCACGGTTAACCACGGTTAACCGTGGCTTTAGTATCGGTCAGGGGTTAGTGCCGGTAAGTGCCGGTCAGTGCAAGGCGACCGTCGTTTCTTAGACTCAGGCTGTTTTCAGGTCTTCTTAGGCACTAAATCAATACATGTGTCGTACATGTGTATCTAGTCGTCAATCATCTCCAGTGGCGGAGCCACGCTGCATCGCCTGCTGTAAAATTTCAATAGCAGGCTCGAGTGTAGGAAAGAATGGTTTGACGTAGGTTGCTTTAGGTGTTGAATAAGGCACTCATGGGGTTCCGCGAGTTTAAATAACGTACCGGGTGCCGAGCAAAAATCTGAGCCCATGCGCGCAAGACTTGGCGGGGGACTGATTGGCTCCATGAGGGCTCGAAGAGAGGGGTATAGACATTATAAGGGTATTATAGAGAGTGGTATAGTGAATGGGGAAGTGACTGGCGCGTCTGGCGCGTCAACGCGCCAGCCGACGAGGACGGTGGAAGGAAGAGCCCACGAGTCACATGACCAGCCGGCTAGCCACGGTTATCCGTGGCTATCCACCAATCCGTGGGAATCAATCCACGATCCATCCATCACCACGATCACTGGATCCACGGATGGATCGGTGGATAACCCGATCCATGCCAGTCCCTATGAATCTCATATTCGTATGCTTTGAGCTCAAGTTGCGGCTGACCTAACTGTGGCCTCTATTCTGGTTGTACACGAATTCATCACATGTACCAAATTGCACCCCCCCCCCCCCGGGTCTTCGTTTCAGATCGTCATCATCTGAGATCTCCTCTTGGACTCATGCAGACTCATGCACGCCTTTGATTTGCCTTGATGACGACCTCTTGCCCCTGGCTGGAAATATGTTTCGGAGAGGGATTTCTGATCCGTATTCCCGTTACCACACAGAGGGCGGGATAAATTGGCTGCGATGAGGGATGCCAACCGCAAAAAGGTGATGGAGGCCCCGAGCAGAGCAATATTCTGGAAGGAGATCAAAAGGCTGGCTGATCCCAAACCCACGCCGATATCTGTGACTGCGGATGAACTCAAAGGCGTCTTCGAGAAGCGACTGAACCCCCCAGAAGTCCTTCCGCCGCAATTCGACTCGGCGCAGCATAAGATTAATAAGATCCTAGCATCTCTGCTGCCCGAGCACACCGAAGATAACTCACCGGAAGGATTCTTCACGCAAAAGTGGACGGAGGATGACATGGGCCGTCTGAAGGACCACCTACGCAAACACTCCATGGCCAGCTCTTCAGGAGAAGACCAAGCGTCGTATGCTGAGCTGCTTGAGATCCCAAACGAAGACCTCATGTACCTCTGCAATGAATGCGTCGCAAAGAATGATGCTCCTACAGTCTGGTTCATGTCAGCTCTCATCGGCATTCTAAAGAGACTGAAACCGCACGACAATCCCGACAGCTACAGGCTTATAGCTCTCGAGAGCTGCTTCTTGAAAGGGCTGACGATGCTAATCCACTGGAGAATACACGACTGGGCGGAAGCACGCGGTTTGATCCCTCCGTGGCAAAATGGCTTTAGACCGGGGTATCGCACTAATAATAACCCCTTCATCCTCCGGTGCGCCAAAGAATGGGCCAGGGCTCATGGACACACCTCTACGTAGCCGCAGTCGATGCAAGCAATGCATTTCCCTCTACGGATCAACCAATGCTGTGGTTGAAATTATTCCGATTGGGAATGGGAGGGGCCATCTTTGACTGGCTCCGAATGCTCTACCGTCGAATGGCCTATTATACGAGACATGGTGATATGCAGTCCGCACAATTCAAGGCTTTTATCGGTCTATTAACTGGTGATCCCGCGTCCCCAATTCTATGAAACCTCTTCCTTGCTGATCTTGCAATGATGCCGGACAAGGACGATGTATTCCTCGCGGCGGTCCGTATCTCTCTGCTGGCCCAAGCTGACGACATGCTTCTACTCTCGCTGTCTGCCCGAGGTCTCCAAATGAAGCTCGCTACACTTGAAAGCTGGTGCGCTCGCAACTTTATCCTAATCAACCTGATCAAGACAATTATCTTGATCTTCGGGAAAGTCGCGCTTCCTCTTCCTTGTTTCAAGCTTGGGGCCACTGCTCTGACAGTCAAACCAGAAGAAAAATATGTCGGAGTTACCTTCAGAACGGACATGCAAAATATCCTCGCTGCCCACTACAAGGCTAAGGCACGGACGGCTCGATACTGTGGTCACCGCATCATGGCGATTGAAGATATGACTGGCCGACTGACGCCCAAAGAACTAAAGGAGTTGTACATGGCTCGGGTGGACTGTCACCTTACACATGGATGCGAATTATCCCCGGACAGCGAGGATGTGCCTGTCAAACAACTCAGCAAAGTTCAAATTAGCTTCATCCGTCAAATGCTCAATCTGCACACGCGCTCCATGATCGCGCCGCTATTCACTGAAACTGGGTTACAACCTCTTCGAGTCCGACGTTTCCTGATCACCTTGAGCCATCTCGTGTACTTCCTAGGCCTCCATCCGAATCACTTTGCCCGGGCAGGTCTAGACAGTTCAATCGAACTTGCCGCTCGGGGTAAAAAATCATGGGCTAAAGATTTAATCACAGCGGCCTCAAGACTGCCTTTCCACTGTCCCGTTCTTGTTCTGACGGCCGCTACGACGATCCTGGACATACAGAACTACGCCCAAACGGTAGACAAGCTTATGAAGGACTGGCTTCAGGATTCAATCGACTCATCAGAAAAGCTTTATTTGCTTCACGGACGGCTCGAGTCTCAGAAGGACAAACCACCGGCCCAGGTTACCTCCAAAATGCGGCACTATCTCTCAATGGTGAAAACTCAGACACATAGAGAGGCATTGACCTCTCTATTGCTCTCAACTCACCAACTTGCCATTGAAATCCTGCGCTACGTGGATCACGCATATCAGCCCGTGCCCAGGTCGGACAGACTTTGCAGACTCTGTAAGGAGGAAGTTGAAACCCCGGAACATGCTCTACTCACCTGCAAGTCCTCGGGCGAGCTGGTTGTACTTCGTTCCTCATTTCTCAACCAATTATTCTCCAACTCCCCCTATCTGCAAAACCTCATGGCAACACTCTCTGAGACAGAGTTCTTAAAAGCCGTGATCTACTGTCGTCCGACGATTGCATTATTGGCTAAATTTGCCCATGATGTTCTTCAAATTTTTTATGCTCTCCCCGTCTACCGTCTAAGCAACGCTTAAACTGAGGTATTCAACTTGGTGCTAATTGCTTCTCTGTATTTCCTTTAGTTCTACCGCGGCGAGTTGAAAAATTGTGTCCGTGAGCTCGGCTACGGGTGTATGGAGGAGTCCAGGGACCATAGTGTACATTCAGTGCCTGTACACTTAGATAATTCCTGGGCCCCGGCGTTCCTAAGCGGGACCGGCCGTGTAATTCTACCTACCTACCTACCTACCTGATTGGTGTAGCGTGTCTCGACTCCGTGCAACAGGACGTGCAATGTTCTGAAACAAGCAGTCCAGAATCCCCGATGAGAGCAGTTTTATGAGACCAACGTCCAAACCTCGTGCAAACTTCGTGGACAGCGCAGCATCTCCAATTCCGTGCGGGGGCTTCGCACAGCAGCACGTCACCTGTCAAAAGGCCGCTTGCTTCCTTGTATCTTCCCTTCTTCCACTTCGCCTCCTGACACAACCGACGCTGCCAGTTGCATGTCTGA
Organism: Mycena latifolia; assembly: GCA_029289555.1. Taxonomy (NCBI): domain Eukaryota; kingdom Fungi; phylum Basidiomycota; class Agaricomycetes; order Agaricales; family Mycenaceae; genus Mycena; species Mycena latifolia. Next base: position 300,922 of record JARJLE010000011.1, on the reverse strand, counting down.
TGTACCCTGTGCCGAGGGTGACCCCTCGCCAAGGTACGTGAAAAAAAGCCAGTATCGACAACACACCCAATCCTCGAACTCCCGCCAGGACGGGGAGCGAGGGTGAGAGCGCTACGGCAGATGCAAGCAATGAGAGGTACGCGTCCCCGTTGCAAGCCTTTATTTATTGTCCCTGAAGGGCAAGACCTCAGACTCATCTCTGTGATTCGAGCATGTTTTGCCGACCTCGCCAAGAAGAACGGAGAGCAAATGGACAAGTGAGCCTCGTTCAGCCGTTCAACGTTCCGATAATGAACCTTTCCAGATTGCAGACGGCAATCGACGGAATTAAGCCGAAACCGCCGCCCACGGACAAGAAGACGGATTTTTGGAACCTTTACAAGACGCTCGCCGATGAACACGATAAAGAATTCCTTGAAAAATACAGTAGCGATCTCGATGCCTCCCTCATTTTTGTGCGTCTTCAATTCGTACATGACTACTCAATCTCATTGGCTGTGGAAGGCTGGTCTTTTCTCCGCCGTTAGCTTTGCGTTCATCATCCAAATACAGCCGGAGCTTCAGCCGGACCCAAATGATACGAACCAGGCGCTCATGCGCCTCCTGATCCACACTGTCAATGCCTCGATTTTCTCGGGCCCAGATATTCTTATCCCGAGCTCCTCCTCTGCTCCGCCCGCTCTGGTAGTCGTGGCACAGAGTCTGCTCTACGTCAGCCTTTCTTGTACTCTGCTCGCCGCACTGTTAGCTGTCCTGGGAAAACAGTGGCTGATGTACTACTCGGCGGCTGGCGAGCGAGGAACAATTGAAGCACGCGGGCTCGAACGCCAGCGCAAGTTCGACGGTCTCCGTCGCTGGGAATTCGACGCAGTGTTGCAGATGTTCCCGCTTCTACTGCAGGTCTCGCTGCTCCTGTTCGCAGCGGCTCTTTCAATATACCTTTGGACGGTTCATCGCTCCCTTGCAATTATCGTTCTGATATTAACATCATTCGGATCTCTGGCCTATGTCTTCTTCCTCCTATCTGCGGTGGTTTACCCAGATTCTCCTTTCCGGACCCCACTTACGCCTTTCGTGGCACGGTTCATTCTACTAGTAAAAACTCTGTGGATCCAATGGAGCGGATTTTTCAGCGGCACCACCATGTCACCTTTCAACTTAATTCGCTCTCAAGTTGCACGTTCGCTTCGTTTTACCATCCAACATGTCTACTCTGTATGCTCTCGGCATATTCACCGGTCACATGCCTACCGTGTTTTTTCTTCATATATCCAACGGCCACAGCATGTTATTCTGTGCTTGAACAATCCGACGTTAAATAATGCAAGGAGGCGGCGGGAACCTGTTCCACTCCTCCCCCCTCCACAACCGTCACCCGAGGTCCCTGCTGTAGCATGGGTCCTCGAGACCTCCACCGATCCTCGTATGATTTTCGCCGCGGCCGAACTGGTTGTAGACCTGCAATGGCAAAGTGCCATGAATCTCAAGCCGCAGATGAGCAGGTTACTTGACAGCTTTTTCGCGTGCTTTCACCGATCGAATGAGTTCTTGCATTTTATCCGAGATGAAATGTCCCTCCATGCTATTCATTTAGGACGGGCATATTGTGTCTTGCGTTGTGCCCATCAATCCAGGGAACCGGATTATGATTTGGAACCTAAAATATCCTGGAACAAATGGACTGATGGAGTGTTTACATCTGAACTCAAAAATGTCCTTCAAATTCTCGAGGGCACCCCTTCATTGAATCATGATATCCCACTAGCCAAGGAGTGGGCATTACATGTCATTCCGTCATTCCAGTATGAAAATACCGTGGCTAAAATCAGCTCCCTCAATCACTTTCTAACCCAATGCCAACATGCGACATCGCCCCTGGATGAACCAGCTTTCGCCAATTACCTGTTTTGTGTCAATACCTTTCTCTCCGCTACGAGTCGTCATGACATGGTGTGGGTGGACAAGAGGTGATATTTTCAAAATTAATGGTCAGGACCCTACCTAATACCTGTTCCAGCCCAGTCCAGGGGGAACTCTTTAAACTCCTGTTTGAGACACTTTTCTCGAAGCTTCAACAGCGTGAAATCGATATGGGAACAACAGCCAGGATTATATCTATCGCTGCCTTCCTAGACAGTGCTGCTCGCAACGATCCCCGGCCACCGAGCGATCGTATTGACCCGTACGTCCTTTGTCAGTTTTGCGGCAATATCCGTCGGTCAGCTGGATGGCTTGATGTCGTATTGGCAACTGGGCAGATTCTACACACTTTCGGCCCCGGTGATTTCAAAAAGTCAGATGATGGAGTGGATGGCACCTGGGTCCAGATTGACATCAGTTTCGATAACTTCAGGGTCGAATCAACCGGTGGACCGTATCACTGCCGCTGGGTCTACATGGCACTGGACAGTTTTAATATTGGTCCAGATTATCAGAATCAATGGGACATCCAAACTACGAACGGGATTTCCGGCCTTTTAGCTGCCCTCATATATTATGATCGCTCACCCCCGGCAAAACAACACGTCTATCTGCTCTTACGAGCCCTCTCTCTTCCCGGTCCTATTTCGAAGAATGCCGCCGGTCTCCTATTAACCGATGAAGCTGCAGTCTGGTTTCAGGATGCTAATTTGCAGCCAATTCTGAAAAATGCTGGGGTGTGGGCTGCTCTGGGACGAATCATCAGTATTGCCGGTGGTTCATCTAACATGAATTATATTCGCCTCGGCCACGTCCTTGCTGGCACACCTGAGTGGCACTCCCACATTCACCCAGAACTCTGCTCCTGGATTGCCATATTTTTTCAGATCAAGCGGGGGATGTCTCGAGCCACTGAAAACAGTTATAATTCTGTCTTAACAGACATCTGGAACCCAGACACCGGGGAATACCAATTTGTTGATGAGATAGAAAAGTCCTTTGGTCTTACTCTCGTGTTCCTCTCCAAAGTATGGGAAGACTTTGATTTCACAGCCTCGGACGGCTTGATCAAATCTGTCCAATGGTTGCGCAGTACCAGCCTAGCAGTGTTAGGCACTATCCACGCTGATAAGATTTGGGATCTTAGGATATACACCACTCCCAAGTTCAACATTGCATTCTCCACACCGCTACGTGAGTCACTGATTAAAGCTGCAACGGCAGCCAGACACGCAGATATAGGGGATGTCTTGAGTGCTTCGGGAGAAGTCCCTCGGGAAACAGATAGCTTCGGACAGCTGGCGAAGCTCTTAGAGGATATAGCAAACAAGATGCTGAACTCCCAAGCGACAATGTGGGACTACTCCTATTGGCGAAAGCGGTTCGACCGTGATATTAGGACACTGGAAAATTTAACCCGGATCCCATCCACAAGTCTCGAATCCCTCGCATAACTATGCAGTCTGTACATTTCCGTCTCTGTTGAATATCGATATCCTTGTGTGTTTGAGGAATATAATATAAATGGTGTGGCTTGGTCCATACGTCCGAGGTATAAACTTGAGGGGGTAAATGTGATTTAAGATGGGCATCCTTCGACTGCAAGCATCAGATCGTGAGGGAGCCATGGATTGCAAGAATATTTTACGAGTCCTAAAAAGTATTTTTAGATACGTTCTTCTGATCGCGTACCCGCCATTTTTTTTGCCGTTTTTCAGTAATTTATTGATGTGTATCAGCACTGCCACTGATGGATTGATCCGAACTCGGCACATCTTCAACTTCGTTTTGCGTCTCATCCTCACTGTCAGTGTCATTCACATTGGTTGGGCCTTCATCTCATCGATGAAACAACCCCAAATTCACCCTCCTCAATGTCTGTTTAACATCTGCGTATTCGTCCTCCAGGCTGCAGGTGAAACATCGGAGAAACTCTCGAATTGCGACCGTCGCGCACTAATAGCACCATGGCTAGGCCTGGCTAGGCTGCTGCTGTTCTCCGCGTCTTCCGCGTCATCTTCGTATGGGAGCACAAAGTGTGGAAAATGTGACTTTTTATTTTCTCAATTGGTGACCGCCGCCCTCATTTCCGATCGGGTATATATATATGGCACACGAAAACACTGACGTCCTCTGACAAAAAAGGGAGACTGGAGGAGAGACACACCGTGGGGACTCGTATCGCCATGCGCAGCAATGGCCTTAAAAGCCACGTAAATTGGAGGTCTCAGCTGTCTATCTGGTTCTCCAACCGTCCGCAGAGGACACAAATAGACATCACGACGGGTTTGACAGACATAAACCTCACAGAGAAGAGCCCAAGCCTCAGTCAACATATTTAGACAGCCGACAGCACAGTACAACCCGTGGTGTGAAGTCCGAAGTGCCCATCAAGCGCCCACAAGCGCCCACATCACGTCATTAGCACAGCCACGCGTCCCGCCTTCCCGCCGCCTTCCCTTGCGTTTCACACCACGAATTGAGTCACAGAAAACAATCCAATTCAAGAATTAATCTGTTATAGCTACAATTCGTCGGGTCAGTGCGTGGTGTGTACATTAGAAAGGAAATACGTGAGTATGTATGTATGTACTAGCTGAAACCCGTGCTACACCACGGCCTGCTATCGCAGCAATCTTGCGGCACCCGTTGTGGAAGTGCCTATAGGCACGCTCATCGCTTGTGCAGTTTACGGCACTTGCGGTTGAGTTCCCAACCAGGCGTTATCAGCCACCCACTATCTCCCTCTGTTATCGAGCTCCCTGATTATCACTATTCTTCCCCTCCATCCTTTTATCCAGATTTTGCGAGTCTTCTCTCCGCCAGCGCTATATTGCCTCCGCCACACTCCCTCGACACGCGCATCAAATGATCATGTGATCGCGCCTTCAAGTTCATCTCGAGCGCGCAACCGCGTTATACCCGCGTTGGATGGATGGCTGACGAGTTCCTCACTATCTACTTATTTCTCTTTCCCCTCCATGCGTCTCTCCACCCTCCATTCCTCATTCCCTATCCTATCTCTTGCTACACACCAACGCGACGCTTCGTCCCGAGATCACGGCTGGCTCGGCGTGCGCTGGGGATTGATACGTCGGAGGTCTGGTCAACCTCTCGACAGCACTGTTCGGGGGCAGTTGCATCTCCCTATTCCGTCTTTGCGCACGTCCCGGTCAGCACGGCGGTCGGAGGTGGAGTTAGCCTAGGTTTCTATATTTAGTTTCCTTATTTCATTGCACCACGGACACTTAGTTACCTGTCCTCTAGTATTTGTCTGCTGTTTCCAGGGCTCTGGTGACGCACGAGCACGCGTGCAGCCATCCCGATCATGTATTAAAGCCGTCACAAATGCGACGGAAAGGGACTTCTTCTCCCTTCTCCTTCTTCCCCCCATCTCCCCGAGTTCTGAGTCTACCTATCGAGTCGCGAGGGTCCATCGAGTTGGACCACGAGTCTCCAGAGCCACCCTATCGAGTTTATCCTACAAGCTGAGTTGTTCCCCCGACCATCACATTGCTATTCTACCCTACGGCTACACACAGGCTACCGCTCGACCCGCTCCTCTCTGTTCCTACCCCGGGGACAAACCAATCTTCTACAGTGGAGCCCACCGCGAGGGAGCAGGTTTTCCGCTGCGTCTACTGCCTACTTTACTCGCCGTTTTACCCCTAACTAACTACCCCTAACTTACGCTTCCTCTCGGCCTTAGCCATGGCAGCCAACAACATCCTTCAGGTTCCCATGCCCTCGGCCCGTGCCTCTGGCGCCCCGCGCTTCGACGGTAAGGAAGTCACGGCTTTCCTGACCAGCATCGTCCAGCATGGAGCCAACGCTGGCATTACGGACGTCGATCATCTCGTGCCGTACATCGTGCAATACTCCTCGGATGATGTTCGCAACCTTATTCGCTACATGCCCGAGTTCGACCCGGAGATGACTGGCAAGACCTGGACCGCTGCGAAGACACAGTTGCTGCTCTTGTTCGGCCACTCGGAGCGTATCCCCGATTACACCGAGACAATGCTGAAGGATTTCTGCGAGAAACAATCAGCTAAGTCATCTTATACCAATATGTCCGATGTCGAGACGTACTACCGTAACTTCTCCAAGATAGCAGTCCCCCTGGTCAAGAAAGTTCGCATCTCGAACAAGGAGCGCGACTTCTATTTCATAGCCGGGATACCTGAGGTGATCAAGGAATGGTTCCTTTCTCAAGTTCCCGAAGCGAAACGTAAGCGTTCAGATCCTCCCTCGGTTGCAGAATCTATCGGATATTTACAGAAGCGCTTCGACGATGACTCGTTGACCTTCAAACCTTGGGCCGAGAGCTCTCAGCAGGATGTGTTGCTCGAAGCTACGTCTACTTCCACCTCGTTTAACTTCGAGTTGCCTAAGCCCCTTCCCTCCCAAGTTCCTCTCGCGTCCAACGCCATCGAGGATCTTGCGAAACAGATTCAGACGCTCAACCTGAACCTTGCGGCAAGAGCCGGTGGAAATCCGCCCCAAGCGGCGCAGCAGCCTGTCGCACCAGGTAATTTCAACCAACCCAGCGAACATGATCAACGCAGATGTTTCATGTGTTCAAAATATGGTGCGCACCAGCTCGGACTTCGAAATTGCCCAGACACACACGCCTTGTTGGCCGCTAACGTTATTAGGTACGATACCAACACATCACGGTATGTTCTAGTCGACGGAGGAGGGGACTTGCCGCGAATCCCCCCAGGGTTCGTAGGTGGTGTTGCTGACTACATTCGCGCCGTCGCCCGCGATCGTGCAGCCGCTAACGAGGTACAGACAGCACGCACTAGCTCAATGGGCCTTTCGTACGGCACCACAAGTGTTCTCACAGGCAATAATTTCGCGGTATCCTCCCTAGACTTCATGACGCGAGACGCTGATCCTGTCACACGCACGGGAAAAGATACAGGTGTCCGATTCGACCCAGCCAGGCGTCCGGAAAGCAAAGGAAAAGGGCGCGAGGTTCCGCCGCATATGGTGAAAGAACCAGCCCCGGGTCCTGCGCCTACGGTGCCTCCGGTTGCGCCGTCGGGGCCGTCTCTGCCCAAGCCGCCATCGAACCCCATCAACCGACAGGATGGTTGGAGGGACGCGCGTCCTTCTAACTCCAAACCACGAGATGATGATGTTATCATGCGAGACGCCAAGAAGCCTGCGCCTGGCGATAAGTATCATATTACCTCGGAGATCCAGGAACGCGCTGATGCTAAAGCTGTTTTCGAGACCCTGCTGAAGACACAGGTGACTATCCCATTGCTTGAACTTGTAGGGTTGAGTCCGCAGCTCCAAAAGCTGTTCACGGATGCGACTCGCTCCAAGCGCGAATACTCTACGAAATCTGCTGAGTATTTTGTCCGTTTTGCTGAGTCCGAGACTGAAATCCTTGCTAATAGCCCCGAGATTCTCGATTCGAGCCCCAGGTACGCCTACGCAGACGCCTCCTTCGACGAGATCCAGGAGTTCTTGGTCAATTATGGGAGCGCCATTGCCAAAGTCCCAGAGGGACGCTATTTCGCGATGAGTACCGGCTCACTTTCTATCCAAATCGGAGACACAGAGCTGACGGCCATGATCGACTCTGGTTCCGAGCTGAACCTAGCTAGCAGATCGGTACCAGCGCGCTGCAACCTCGCCGTAGATTTCGAGGGCATGAAGTGGGCGCTCAAGGGCATCCACGGAAGTCCGGAGCAGCTCCGCGGTTGCGCCACGGACGTTGGATTGCGCATCGGAGGTCATGTTTTCCCCCATCATATCTTCGTCTCACACCAGGAGCTCGGCAGCCATGACTTAATTCTAGGACAGCCGTTCCTGCAGTGGTTTGCTGCGCGACTCGACTACGAACGCAACGGTGGCGTCAGCCTGTATCTGTGGAAAGGCGGAGATAGGAAGACTCATCCTACTATCGTTGTGACAATTACTGACCCCAAGGATCCGCGCAACGCCTCCACGATCTCCCGCGGTCATCGCGCCACCTTTGAAGAGGTGTCGGACGAGGAAGACCGGCATGAGGATTTTTAATTCGGGGGAGTGCATCCGCGATCTTCCAACCCTCCCCTACAAATACCCTCGGAAGATCTTTGGAAGCGTTAATGGGCAAAGCTGAGTTCTCTGATTTCGATTCTCTGTTTCATCTATCACCTCCTCCATCTCTCGACTCCTTCCTGTATGAATACTGCGTCTCCTCTGCTACTGATTATCGGACTCTTACTTCTTCTCCTTGGACCGAACGACTCCTCGCTCAAATTAATTTATCTAGCCCTGGCATGCCCCCCAAGTCCCTTTCTGACGCGCGGCGCACTAGTGCAGCGATGCGTTGGACGAATGCGACAACCAAAGCCCCTCCGAAGAAACGCTACAAGCCTGTTGACCGTAAAGTCAAGCCCGTACCGACTACACAACCTGATCCCCAGGCCCACGTTTTCCGTCCCATCCCGCGCACTACCTTCACTGATCTTCCTACACACCCTCCAGACTATCGCACGCTCAAATTTGGCACTCGCGTCACCCTCGAACGACTAGAGTCCATGCTCGCGAAGATTGAGCCTGGAATTTTATCGAACGCCGAGCTCAACCTACTTGCCTTCATAGCTGTTGAACGTGAGTCCGCCTTTGCCTTCCAATATTCGGAGAAGGGTTCGTTTTCCAGAGACTACTATCCGGACTACGAATTTCCCACCATCGAGCATGTCCCTTGGCAACGCAAACCCATTCCTATCCCCATCGCGCTCCTTGAGGACGTGCGAAAGGTGATATTGGACAACGAGAAGGGCGGCCGATTCGAGCCAACCGTCTCGAGCTACCGCTGCGCCATGTTCCCCGTCATGAAGAAGCCAGGATCCGACCCGCCGGTGCGAATTATTTTAAACCTCGAACCGCTGAATGCGGTGACTATCCAAGACGCCGCGATGATTCCCAACGTCAACGATTTCGCTGAGTCTTTTGTTGGTTATTCAATGTACGGGCTGGCCGATTTATATTCAGGTTTCGACGCAATTTGGATCCATCCGAAATCTCGCCCCATGCAAGCGTTTCACTCGCCAGCGGGACCTAAGCAACAAGCCACGATGGGCCAAGGTTACACTAACGCGATGCAGCAGTTTATTCTTCGCGTCGCTCATGCTCTGAAACCGATAGCGCCCAAGAAGGCCGATCCATTCATCGACGACTGCGGAGTCAAAGGGCCGAGGTCCCGGTACGACGACGTTTCCATACCGGAGAACCCTGATATTCGCAGATTTGTTTGGGAATACGCGCAGAACCTCGACGATTTTCTGGGAACTCTAATTATGGCCGGGATTACCGCGTCAGGTGCGAAGACCGTTTTAGCTGCATTTAACCTCCACATCGTAGGGTCCGTCGTCTCGTACGAGGGCTGGAAGGTCTCTCCGAGCCTTGTTCAGCGCGTTCTCGATTGGCCCATTCCAACCTCCGTCTCTGAAGTTCGTAGTTTTCTTGGCCTCGCCGGAGGCGGGCGCAGATGGATCTTCGGGTTCGCGATAATAGCTAAGCCACTCACCACTCTTCTGCGAGTCGTTACTGTTGAATTTCGCATCACAGAGGAGGCGATCGAGGCGCAGAATATTCTGAAGCTCAAAATGGCCTCGGCGCCTGTTCTTGTCCGGTTGGATTATACATTAGCTAAGTTGATTTCGCAACGGCCGAGAAATTCTGATGAAGGCCTTATGGTTGTAGGCGTTGACTCGTCTTGGATGGGCACTGGCTACGCCGTATACCAGATCCTCAACTCCGAGAAACGCCCTGCGCTGTTTGGCTCTTGCACGTTCAATTCCACCGAGCAGAACTACGGACAACCCAAGACAGAGGTATATGGAGTTTTCCGCGCATTCAAGGAGCTGCGCCATCGCATCTGGGGAGTCCATTTTCGTCTAGATCATGACGCCAAATCTCTTGCTAAAATGCTTCGCGAGCCCGATGATGTCCCCAATGCGCCGCTCTTGCGATGGGTTGCGTGGATTCGCCTGTTCGACTTTGAGCCGAACCACGTCCGCGCCGAGTCCTTCAAGCTGGAAGACGCGCTCTCGCGGCGTCCGCCCGCTCCAACCGACACAAACTACGACGACCAGGACCCGGAGGAATTTCTCGAGGCCTACCTGGACATGGTTTATTCTGGCTCACACAATGCACCGCCCGGAGCAACTCTTACCTCTGCTGTTAAGTTCTTACTCGATTCCTCATACCATCGACTGTCTACTCCGTATCTTCAGATGTACGCTTCCGCTGGCGCTCAAATGCCCATATATCGAGCCACATCCGCATTTCGCGATGTCCCACAGTTCAAACCAGACGACTTCGCGACCGGCGAGCTCGATCCTTCCACACCTTTCTCCTACCTCGCTCACTCCGCTCTACGACGCGTCTGCACGCACACCACACGCCAACTCCCCGAATTTACGCGACGCAAAACTTTCCAAATGAACACGGACTTATTTCAGCTAGGAGACGATTTGATCCCCTTTGAATATTTCACCTCGGAGGCTCACATTCAAAGTATCCCCCTTTCAGAATTAGCGAATGCTGCAGCAGGCCATCGACACAAGGTCCGAGACGAGGACTCACCGGAGCTTTGGCAGGAGTTGCGCGAGTTTCTACTGACTGGAACATATCCCCAACGACTGCATACCGACCGTGACAAGCTGAGTTTCCTAAAACGAGCCCGGAGATACTTATTGCATCAGGACAGGCTTTGGCTCGCGCCGAGGAAGGGCGCAAATCAACTACCAGCTCTTGTGATCGAGGACACGGCCAAACGTGGCGCTCTTATGGCGCAGGCTCACAACGAATGTGGCCATCGAGGACGAGACGCGGTGTATGCCCAGCTACGTGATCGTTTTCATTGGCCTAACATGTACGACGATATCAGTTATTTCGTCAGGTCCTGTATCGAATGTCAGATGGCGATTAAGCGCATTCCGTTTCTTCCTTATCACGCATCCTGGCAAGCTCCCCTCCTCCGCCATTTCAATATTGACAGCATTCATATGGTCGAGGGCGTTGGCGGCATGAAGTACATCATTCATGCTGTCGAACCGACAATTATTTGGCCCGAAGCGCGCGCGGTGAAAGTCTTGGACGCTAAAACTGTTTCCAGGTTCATCTACGAGGATATTATCTGCCGGTTCGCGTGTGTTCCATTCATCACAATTGACGGAGGCCCGGAGTTCAAGAAGGAAGTAATGCATCTCTTGCGCACGCTCTACAACTGCACCGTGATTATTTCCACAGCATATCATCCCGAAGGGAACGCGCCCATCGAGCGCAACCACAAGCCCCTGGTCGATGCGCTCTACAAGTGCACGGGCGACGCCAAGGGGAACTGGCCGAAGTTCTTGAAAGCAGTTCTGTTCGCGATGCGCGTAACGACGAGTCGAGCGACGGGTTTTTCGCCCTATTACCTTCTCTACGGTGTGCACCCGGTATTTTCCTATGACATGGCTGAAATCACTTGGCAGACACTTGATTGGCACAAGGTCCGCACTCACGAGGAGTTGTTAGCGATTCGCGCACTCCAGTTGAGTCAACGCGACCCGAAACTCGAAGAGGTCAGCAAGAAGCTTCGGGAATCTCGCGCGCGCGCCATCGACGATCTTCACAAACGCCACCATTACATGTTCGACTTCTCAGATTACGAGGAGGGAATGTACGTTTGGTTGCGCGAGTCGAAGCTCGATGAAACCAAGGGCGACAAAGAGAAGTGGACTTACTCTGGTCCTTACATCATTCACCAGAAGCGCGACAGGGATTCGTTTGTGCTGCGCGAGCTCAGCGGCGCGATTTTAAAGGGCCACGTAAATATACGTAGGTTGCGCCTCTTCTATTTCCGTCCTGACAACCAGACCTTGCGAACTTCGCTCAATCCTCCCTTCAAACGGACCGACCTTTCCGAAGCTATAAACGATGAATACCGTCTCGACATCGCCTATCGAACATTTGTTGGCCACGCGGAGATGAGTCGAACAGCCACCGTCTCTTATTGATCCGCCAGTTAGATATCCCCGCGGCAAAACGCCGATCTACTGTCATGCCCCGCGCCCCTGTCCCGCTCTCTCCATCTTCCGCATTCCCCTATCCGCTTTCCTCCCTTATATACGCACTCATTCCTGCATCTCACTCCCCCTTTCCCTTTCCTTCCCCCTTTTTTTTCCCGTCCACTATGTCATCCTGGAAGCCCACTCGGAACCGCGAGCCGAGCAACATCACTAAACGGGGCTTCAATAACCCGTACGACGCGCTCCTCGGCTTCCCAACCGACAGGCTCCCGGTCATCAGCGACGACGAAGATCTACTCGACACTGGCAGGAACTCGTCTTGGTTCCGCCACGACCTCGCGCTCCGTTACCACTACGAGTCCGTGGTGTATTACGAGATTAACGATGAGTGGATTTCCTTTCCTGTTGTGCGTACTGTATATCGCCGTGACCGCGCCCTGCGCAAGTCCGAGATTATAGCCTGCTTGCGATACGGCATGATTCCAGCCCGCTACCCACCGCGCATCTCTGGTGGTGTGGTGAACGAACCCATGAACGAGGACAATTTCAAGCGAATGGTGCGTCGTTTTTACATATTCGGCTACAAAATCTTTGGCAGGCAGCACGAAGAATTGCGGGAGCGTTCAAGCAAGCTCGCCGTCCAACACCAGTCGCACCAGTTTGAGGACGACTTCTGGACGAATGTCTCACCCACGTGCGACTGGGGCTACCTCGGCAGCGCTTACCCAGCACAGATCCTGCTCGAAGTCAAGCTTCGCAACGGGGAGGTCTGGTACCTCAACGCGCTGAAGCGTTGCGAGGCGGTTAGCTACCGCATCCGCGAAGGTCACGACATGTTTTTACGATACCCTGGATGCGAGGACAGCTTCGCGGACCCTTGAGCTGAGTCGTTGATTCTCGTCTCTGTCTTTTTTTCCCCCTTTCCCCATTTCTTTTCTTCTCTCTGTTTGCACATTTCCTTGCACATTAATGCGGGATTCCGAGGGCGAAATCCAAAGTACCCCCCTCTGTGGAAGTGCCTATAGGCACGCTCATCGCTTGTGCAGTTTACGGCACTTGCGGTTGAGTTCCCAACCAGGCGTTATCAGCCACCCACTATCTCCCTCTGTTATCGAGCTCCCTGATTATCACTATTCTTCCCCTCCATCCTTTTATCCAGATTTTGCGAGTCTTCTCTCCGCCAGCGCTATATTGCCTCCGCCACACTCCCTCGACACGCGCATCAAATGATCATGTGATCGCGCCTTCAAGTTCATCTCGAGCGCGCAACCGCGTTATACCCGCGTTGGATGGATGGCTGACGAGTTCCTCACTATCTACTTATTTCTCTTTCCCCTCCATGCGTCTCTCCACCCTCCATTCCTCATTCCCTATCCTATCTCTTGCTACACACCAACGCGACGCTTCGTCCCGAGATCACGGCTGGCTCGGCGTGCGCTGGGGATTGATACGTCGGAGGTCTGGTCAACCTCTCGACAGCACTGTTCGGGGGCAGTTGCATCTCCCTATTCCGTCTTTGCGCACGTCCCGGTCAGCACGGCGGTCGGAGGTGGAGTTAGCCTAGGTTTCTATATTTAGTTTCCTTATTTCATTGCACCACGGACACTTAGTTACCTGTCCTCTAGTATTTGTCTGCTGTTTCCAGGGCTCTGGTGACGCACGAGCACGCGTGCAGCCATCCCGATCATGTATTAAAGCCGTCACAAATGCGACGGAAAGGGACTTCTTCTCCCTTCTCCTTCTTCCCCCCATCTCCCCGAGTTCTGAGTCTACCTATCGAGTCGCGAGGGTCCATCGAGTTGGACCACGAGTCTCCAGAGCCACCCTATCGAGTTTATCCTACAAGCTGAGTTGTTCCCCCGACCATCACATTGCTATTCTACCCTACGGCTACACACAGGCTACCGCTCGACCCGCTCCTCTCTGTTCCTACCCCGGGGACAAACCAATCTTCTACACCGTGCAGTCATTTGACTGGCTTGAATTTGTAGACATGTCTTATTGGGAATCAGACACTTTACAGTAAAACAAATGTCTGGAGTTCCCCGGAGACTTGTAGCGCTGCATTCCCCCGCACTCGTGCATTAATGTCTAACTTTTCTCAGTTTGCAGAACCTTTGCTATTTTACAAAGTATCTGCCTCCTTGAACGCTGAAGTCACCCGTGCACTCGTCCTTGTCCTTAGAATTAATTTAGAAACTATTCGTGGACTCCTAGAAATCTCTGGGCTGCAAGTTCGAAGTCTGAGGTACCCTCTGCCCTTGTGTGTCATGAAAGCAATTTGCGAACATCCGGCAGACAAACTCCCTGAATATTAATTAAATTCCTGCCTTAGTGAATAACATCCTGCCCTTCAAGGAAGTCCATGGTGCCTCTTGTCTCCTTGTGGACGAAGTCGTTGTCTAAGTTGTCGGCGGACGGCCGAAGAAGTCCGATGTTTGTCCAAGCCTGCCCAAACGTCTACGGATAACCTGATTCAAATCAAGAGGTGAGCGATCATTCTGATCTTAACACAGACCTCGTTGACAACCCCCCCAAATCGGGCCATCGGCTCTGCACGTGTTCCCGACTTTTGCCAGGTCTGTGTCAGCGACTTTACTATTGCTCCCCTCTTGATTCAAATTGGCCAGTAGATGTCTTCACGTGACCCTTGTCCTTTGTATAAGTAGATGTGCGAGGTCAATGGTGTGAGCAATGTGTGTGGCAATTTTGAAGGCAAAAGGTAACGTGCGGGCGTTGGGGACGTCTCAAGTAATAAGGGACGTTGCAAAAATAGAGACTAAGAAAATGAAGTCAAGGAAAGTCGGTTTCACTGCAAAAACATCTCCACCGGGATCAGCTTCCTTCTCAGCCGGCTTCCAGCGCCGGCCTCGCTCCCCGTGTCCGCTTGCCCCGACCCCGAGTGCCTCGAATTGGAGGAGGAGTACGACCACCCCCGATGGAGTGGTGGGAGGCGGTATCAGAGATCTAAGAAATACGCAGGGATGCGTCTCAGCCGCACTGCGATGAATGTAATGACTGATATTAACTGTACCTAAGAAATACGCAGGGAGGCGTCTAAACAAAAATAAGTACAGGTAACGTAAGTAGAGTAAATGACATACCTCAGCCGCACTGCAATGAGTGTAACGACTGAGGAACAGGACAAATAAATAAAAAGATATATGGGCGGTGCAGTAACACGTAAGCAAGATGAGAAAGGGCGCTTCACTGGGCACTAAGCTCGGCCAAGGGGTTTCTGATTAGGAAAAAAAAAATACCTCACGCCGTTTTTTTTGAAACCGACCTCTTCGGCGGACCTACCTACCACGTGATGCTCATATCGGGTAATCTTCCCACGTTGACCGGTCTAGAGGCGCCATCAAATTTGGGTGGTGGCTGAATTGGTGCTCTAACATCCTGTAGAGCATTGAATTCACCTCCCATAGACTCTGGTAGGGCTTTTGACTCTCAAATCAGTGCTTCCACTTCGACTTAGTCGGAAATCTCAGGTTGAACTAGGCCGCTCTTGTTTGTATGACCTTATTTTTCATCAAATATTCGAGCTTCCGGTAGGAAGTTGTTGTCGGAAGTTAGCTTATATAATGAACATGTGCTTTGTATCGGAACTTTATGCCCGAACTTTCCGACCTTGCCTCTGTCCCAAGTTTCAGCCGGTCAACAGTGGCTCTCAATTGGTTGAGAGAGGCCTGTGGTTGACCAGTGTCAGGCCAAACTACCCAGTGATCGGCCAGTGGTTGACCATTGGTTTCCATTATTCTAGGCATTTACTCTTCCCATGGTTCGCTTAGGCCCACCATTGGTCGACAGCATCGGAGAGACAGCAAACTGGTTGCTTACAACCAGCCTATGTGCTATAATATATATACGACCCCCATTGCTCAGATCTCCCCCTCTGCTCCTTTTTTGCTCTCTGTTTGTGTCGTCATTGTCCATACCCTCCTCGCTATCTACAACCAGTTGCTGTAAGCAGTTCTTCTTTTCGGTCGCCTGTGGATTACTAATAGTGATCACCAGGGGTAACCCCCGGGTATGAAACCTTCTACCCTTACCCTTACCCCTCAAAACCCTTACCCTTGGCCAAGGGTAGGGGTGGGGTAAGGGTACTTCCAGGGGTATTGGTCAATACCCTAGGGTCACTAAAACCCCCAGGGGTATAGGTAAGGGTATATTAATATATTGTCCGCAAGTGCGTGGAAAGGCTAAGTCATCAATTATTCTTGAAGTATGATGCTCAGGATCAGTACTACAACTGTGAATGTGAGTTCAAGCTTATTTACCACCTCAACCTAATGTACCACAGGTGAAATTTAAGGCTTACAAAGGTTCAAAAACTGTGAAATCCTTTAGATGCAGTATGTTGCATGAATAGAGGGCTTAGAACAGTCAATACAAGCTCCTGACACTACCATGGTACTCAAAATTTGCAGATGCAAGCTGCGAACACAGATAGGTAAAACCCCTGGTACCCTTGCCAAGGGTAGGGGTTTTTGAAGGGTCAGGATCTTTGTACCCTTACCCCTACCCCTGGGGGTAAGGGTGCAAAACCCCCGGGGGTTTCAATACCCCTGGGGTTCACTAATTACTAATTTATGTGCCATGACCCATCTTATAGCTTTAATATCTTCTTTCAAAATTTCCTGTAAGTATTCTCGGATGTGGCTGCAGTATATGCCCTCATATTCTTTTAGGCCTTTTCTCAGGTCTGCTTTTGGTTTGAAACATGTAAATTCCTACCTTTGGCATACTGTATCTGATTTGTACGTGCAGATGGCTCGCAGAGATATGGGCTTTGAGGAGTGAATCTTGCCAAATATAGCTCTCTGGGGGAAATGAAATTTTACTCAATATATAAACAATGTGAAAAGCTCCCAGACCACAGCTAGATTTTGCAGACCACCGTCCAGTTATGCCCGAACCACGGGTGATCTGTTGACAACCAGCATTACTAAAAAAAAACTACAGGCAAACAAGTTCCGAACTAAAAGTAACACAGATCAAAAGTTCAAGTTCAGCTGTCCTGAACTTCAGTGCGAAGTTCAACTTCTGACTTGACTGATGATGTTCGGGAATGTTCGGGCTGATGCTTCAAGCTTACATAAATGTTCCGACACGCTGTAACTGTATGCCAGGATGTACAATCTGGAACCTCATCTGGTATGAAACTCGAATATTTGATGAAAAATGAGTTTATATGTTTGGCTGTTCAGCTTGAATTTGAAGTGCTCGACAGGAGGGAACGCCAGCACTGGGAAGGAGAAGTCTGTGGGCTAGGTGGGACAATGATAGGTATGAGGAAGAGCTGTCCATCGCAGCTTTTGAGATTTCGCCCCCATCACGTGCTTCCCAAATGGGAAATTCGCGTGCTCTGTTTGTTCCACGACTGCAACAGGTAACCACAGACGAGCGGCTCACCATGGCTCAGTTCCAGTGGCCATTGTACAGTATTCTATGCAATTACTGGCGATCAAAATGCACGCAATTTTGCCACTCTCCCCTGTTCCTCGAACAACTCGCCCTCCCCGCCTTCTTCCGCTATGCCGGCAAGCTGCTTTCGCCTGTCTTCTACTCCCGACGTGTCAGACGCGTCCTCAATCAGCCCCGACGCGTCTAATCTATCCCCCTTCCTTGAGCCTTCGCTCGGAGTGCCGGCCGAACCTTCCAGCATTAATTCCACCCCCGTCTTCACAATACCCGATTATGATCCTGGTCCGGCATTCCACTGCACGTCACCTGCCCATAGCGGACCCCCTCCCTCTACTCTGCCAGTCGGAAGCTTCGAATACGACCTAAAGCATAATTATAAGCTTCGCTGGGCATCCATGACAGCCATGCAGGCTTGGATGAGCCAAGAAAGCCGTGACAAGTCCATTGAATTCGTACAGAAGAACAATCTCCCTCGCCACCCGAGCATAACAGCGTGGACGGAGACTCGAGTCTACGTCTGTGCTCGACAGGGAAGTGGTGGGAAGTCCAAGTACTGTCCGAAGAACAATTGGGAGCGGAAGATCTCTTCCAAGCGTACCGGCTGCCCATGTCACCTTACAGTTAAATCTTATCCCGGCACCTCGGAGGTCCTGGGCTTCTACAAATCGGATCATACGCATGAGATTGGTGATGCGAACGTGAAGTATATGCGCCTCGACGCCGAAACACGTAAAGAGATCGAGAGGCTACTCCGCCTCGGGGTAGAGCCTAAAAAAAGTGGTCCGTAACATCTATTAGACCACCAGTTATCCCACTGAATTCTGTCCACTTTCAGCTCGAAAATATAACAAAAAACATACATCATGAAAGCAATATCGGCGACACTCGCTCCAAAGAGGCCCGCCGACGCGACTTTGCCACCCGTGCCGATGTCCGAAGAATACAGAAAATGATTGAGGAAGAGTCCATTCGTTTGGCCGCTCAAGATGGTCCCTCCGTCCTGGAATGGGTTGCAAAATTGCGCGAGGAGGGCCACTTCGTCAGCTTTATAATCCCCCCAGTTCTCCCCCCCTCATCATCCGACTCTACCCTCTGCAGTAAAAAAACCCAAGTCTTTGGAAGGAAGTCGACGTAGCGAGTCCCGCGTGGGGAAATGTAGGCAAAGGTATTCCCGGAGGGAAAGCGCCCTGGGGAATGTCGCGCGGCTACTCACGCGGAACGAATCAGTCGCAGCGAAATGCCCGCAGGCAAACCCTGCGGGAAAGCTCGCGCGGGAAGAGGACACGGGGCTTGGTGGCCACGAGCACGGGTGCCTACCCCGCGCAACTGCCGCGCGCGACCCCGAGCGCAGGAGGGACACACCGCGTCCGGTGGCTCCTCTGTTGGCGGCGTCGGCAGCTGGTGCAGCTTGACCATTCAAGTGGTGAAGCGCTGCGGCGTGGATGTTGACGACGCCGACAAGAGAGGTTCTCAAAGGGCACCCCCCGCGAAAAGGCTGCAAGGGGAGCTCACCCGGGGACCCGGCGGAGAAGGAATGCGGTACGGGAGCGCGCAGAGAAATCCTTGCGGCAAAATCCCCGCAGAATAACGGTCGCGGGGGATTACTTGCATCGATACTGTCGTAGAAATAGAGATGCGGGGGAGTACTCGCAGCGATATCCCTGTGAATAATTCCCCGGACGCGAGCGTACGCGACGCGGAGACCGTCCTCCGGTGCCCCATGCCCCCACGTGTGGCGCCCGCCAACAGTGCGCTCGTCGACGGCACACGGAGCCGGTGGCGCTCCCGGTGCGCGAGCTGGGGGCGCGGTGTTGATTGCGTGCACGACGCGACGGGCGCGCAGAAGACGCGGCGCGGGCATCTTTGATGTTGGCATTGGTGCTGCAGAGAGCTGGCCACTCTGGGGCTGCTGCTCCGCCAAGGAAACATGCGCAGGACTCACGAGAAAATCGGCCCCCCCCCCCAAAAAAAACACCAAAATCGAGGGCGGACGATATATATATATATAGCTGCAAGAGACGGCGCGAAGGCGACGGATGCTCGCCCCTCAACGATGACGGCGAGCGGGCTGGTGGGTCGGTCAGTGGTGGTGGGGAGAGAACAATGTTGTCAGTTATTGTTTTGGACGTCGGACGCACTTGAATCGGACCGAATGGGCTGTATTGAAATCGACGGGGCTATACCGCCCTACAGATATACACGGAGGGAACCAATAGGGCATATTTACATGCAGGCTTTTTTGCGCAGGGAACTGTCTGCGGACCTTTGGTTGCGACAAGAGGGCTTCAGGCTTTCAGCCGCATGTTTTTTGTTGCAGCGAAATGACTGCAGTGTCCGGCGGATACTCCGCCATCATTCCCCATACTCCCATCCCTCTCCACTTGCCGCCCACCTTTTTTTAAGAAGAGCTGGAACAACTTACTAGTATTTCACATTTTTCAGCGAGAGGCCCCAGTGAAAGCCCAATATCAGAGACCCAAGCTACCCAATTTACAGGCCCTAGCGAAAGCCCGACGTCGGAGAAATGATGGCACCTACAAAATTTACAGAGAGCCCGAGTGAAAGGCCGATATCGGAGAAATGATGGCCCAGACCTACAAAGTTTAAAAGAGAGGCCCAGCAAAAGCGATCAAGTGATGCAATCACATTCCCATGATACACAGTTAATCACAAAAAAAAAAACGACTTTTTCGTTAAGCGGGAGAAAATGACTAAAACGATTCCTAAATAAATTTAGGACTCGTAAAACGTATCAATCGTTTCTTCTAGTCTTTGAAGGATCCAATGGAATGATCAGTGACCGAAGTAAGAATGTAGGCCCCACGCAACGTGTTCCAATCTGAGAGCCAGCCAGATCACTGGTGGAGTCCTGGAGCCTAGGCGAATGATGACACGCCAGACAGACAAATTTAAACAAGAAGCTTCTGATATCCAGTCCGGGAGATGCACAGCTTCGCGAACGACAGAGGACGCAGGCCAGAATTCGTGACATCGTGTTGGTGGTCGAACGCAAGGGGATGGATCAACAAAAATTAAAGCGTGGATGTAATAGACTGGTTTATGTGAGCCAAAAGGTCAAATATCCGACGGGAGGCCATGAATTCGAAGCAACTTGGATGACATGATATATTGAGTAAAAAAATGCATTCAAGACCACTGTGCCAGCGGGTCACTGGTGGCGACAATCTGGCCCTCCTCTGCCATCTTGGGAATCGTCGTCGTCGTCAGCATCATCGTCTTCTTTGTCTTCGTCCTCCGCGTCCGAAATCTCCCCATCCCGCTTCAGCGGCTCACAGCCAGCAACACGTCGAAGATTTCAACCGAGCCAACGCTCGCTCGCTTCCTATCGTAACTCACCCATTTCGAACCCATCCTCATCCTAATCATCGTCCGCTGCATAAGAAGCGATCCCGACGCTCGCGAGGAACAACCGCAGCATCTCGCGCACAGAGATCTTCCCGGCGAGTGCTGAAGTCTCTGAGTTAACTGTCTCACCGAACAAGATACGGTGCATAGTGAGCGCGTGGGCCTCAGATATGTCGAACATGCGTTCGTCGATGGCGCGCCAGGCCCGCTCGGAGTAGCAATGTTGAGTTTGGGATCAATAATCGAAACGTGCATGCGGTAGAAGATATTACAGTGGAATTCAACGGAAGAGTAGCGCGTGCGGTAGTGGTATTCAAGAAAGACATCGATCGCAGCGGGATTGGTTGGCGAGTAGATGCGCGAGATCACCTCCGCGTCGGAGACCTGCAATGCATTCAGGATACACGGTGGATAAGGTGGCAAAGGAGCTGTTACATTTCCCCACCCGTCGTCTCCGAGTTCGGCTGACAGTGGGACAACGCAGTCGTGCACAGCGGACTCCGCGTCGTCAAGATCGGTAGTTGGGAACGGTGAAAAGAGGCTCCCAATTAAATGTCTGAGGTGTGGGGGGTGCGCCGGAGGGTTTCTCCGATCAACGCGGACAGGTAGACGCGTCAATTTCGACAGAAGACGCGTCGGGCGCATCATAGGGGTGCAGCAATGCCTCAGTCGGCTCGGCTGAGGTCGGGGAATACATATTATGGGCAGCCATGGGGGTACAAGGTCGGAGTAGGAGAGCAGGGTGAGGGAATACATTTCTGGGCCACTCACAGCTCAATCGAGGCACAATGGGACGCCTCGAGACGAACCAGCCTGACGAGAGGACTGTTTTGGGACAGTGAACAAACATGGCACGCTGACTTCCCCTTTGGGAAGCACGTCCATGGGGCGAAATCTCAAAAGCTTCCCCCCATCTCGTTCCATCGCCCCGCACTCATTCCTGGCGCACATCACACCAAATGCTGTCGAAGACGCCCTGTATGCTCTCTCCCTCATTTCACTGCCCATTTCCTCGAGCTTACGCCTTTCC
Source organism: Mycena latifolia (assembly GCA_029289555.1). Classification (NCBI taxonomy): domain Eukaryota; kingdom Fungi; phylum Basidiomycota; class Agaricomycetes; order Agaricales; family Mycenaceae; genus Mycena; species Mycena latifolia. The sequence continues at coordinate 279,151 of JARJLE010000011.1, read as the reverse complement.
AGTGTCTCACTGGCTTCTTCATGCAGCGATGGACAGAAGGCGACTTTTCGCCCCCATCACGTGCTTCCCAAATGGGAGATTCGCGTGCTCTGTTTGTTTCTCGACCGAATCTGGCAATCGATTCGTGAGCTGCTCGTTTCCGCATCGCTGGCTCACTTTCCGTCGCGAGCCATGGTGGCATGCATGTCACATCAATGAATCCTGGCTTAATTTTTAATTTATACAGAATTTCGAAGACTAAAATCAGTCTGTGTGTGAATTCTGCGGGTTTACAGGTGCGTAACTATAATAGTACGGATACGAGGGATAGGGATAGTATGAGGGATATGCTCCCGGATGTGGAAGGAGTGCTGGGGCTGGAGGTACTGGGCGCTGGGAGTTTAAATGGTATTCTCGAAGATTGGTATCCATCCCAACACTTGCGCGTGTGGTGTCCACATCATACTTTGCGCACAGGGCTCTTAGCTGCGTATGATTAAGCTCTGAGAGTGCCATTTCGTCGCTCAGATCAAATGTGTTCGGATCGAATGATGCAGTGGGACGTTTGTTGGAAATTAGAGGTAGAAGGGGAGTCGAGGACGAAGTTTCAATGACCATGGGCATGCTGGCATGCAACCGATAATAGGAGGCGCCGCCCTCAGTGGACGGTGGGCTCGCGGAAGCCATCGGCACTTGCTGCGATTCGAGCGGTCCGTTGCTTGATGGTCCATCGCGCGCGTCTGATTTAGCCTTCTTGCCGGAATGTTCGTTGCCACCATATGGGTCACGGTCCTTGCGTTTAACGGCCTTGCTCTTCACCGGGACACCCATGAGGGCCTGCGTATTGGACCAATTATTGTGCTGATTCGGAGCGACCTTCAGCTTCCGAGGGAGAGCGGATAGAGGTGCAAGGTCGATAGCGAGAAGATCCAGTGCTTCAGTGGCATGATGCACCGAGGCACGCATATGAGCAGTAAGCTCCAGCGGCGAAGATCCTCGGCCCGTTGCAGAAAGAAGAAGCGCCAGTGATTGTAAACGGCTGGCAAGGGCTGCGACACATCTGAATCTGAGTCTTGCTCCAGAACCTCGTTCTCGGATTCATCACCGGGCGTGTCAGAACCAAAAATTGTGCGGGGAGACTCGGAATCGGTGGCGCTCAGTGACGAGACCGGTACGGTCACCTCGTGCTCGGGGAAGTGGTGCTGGACAGCGCAAATATGCTTGCAGAACCGAATTAACGGGAACGAGAGACATGTGCAGTCATACGCCTCGAGATCGACCTCATAGAAAATGTCCTGATCGGCCTGCGAGCGTACAATGAATCTGCGTGTGTCCGGATCATACTGGATGTCGTCCTTGGGGATAGAACCTGCGCGCTCCGTGACCTTGATGCGATGCTTTAAAGCAAGGTCAGGTCCTTCAAACCCCATCTCTTGACGTCGATGCCTCGCAATGAAGTGCGGGATGGCGACGTCGTAGAGGACATGGATCAAATGGTCAAGGCGCCGGTTCCTCTTCCCCTCCAGGAAATCCCCCTTCAGCAAATGATGCCATGATTCGACCAGCATGTTGGTATCACCAAGCTCAAAAATTGAGCGGTCCGCACGAAAAACAGCCGACCACATGTGCACAACGCCCATCCAGTACGTCCTGAGGTATGTAAGGACACTGGGAGGGGCGAGAGTCTGGATTTCTGCCCAGCACGCGTCAAAGTCGGCTTGATCCGTTATCCGAATCCAGTGCTTGAGACGTTCCCAAAGCTTGGGATAATGCTGAGTAACGAAGTGGCGTTGCCACGCATGTAGGACGTGCCACCAGCATAAAAATAGCCGAGATTTTGGGAAACGTCGGGCGATGGAATTTAGTTGCGCCCAGTCGAAGTCGGACATAAAGACGGAGGGGCATATGTCAGGATTTTCATGGAGTATGGTAGCCAGGAAGTAGTCAATGGTAGCTTCCTTCCCATTGGACGAGATCATCCAAGCGGCAGGCATCCCTAGCAACGAGAACAGATTAGATTACGACTTCAACTCTCAAAAAATGACTGACCATGTCCCCAATGATCGCGGACAAGCAGGGTGAAGAGCGTCATATTCTCGTAATGTGTCATATTGTGAGTGCCGTCGATGCCCGCAAACTTCGAGCCATATTTCTCCCAGCACTCACGTTGATATTTTGTCCGTATGATGAGCACAAAACTATCGTCATCGAGGTCTGATTCAGGCGGCGCTGCTTCGTTACAAGATGAGCGCGCCCATTGGCCGAAGTGTATTATGTAGACAGAAACTGGACAGAGAATTTATTGAGGGAATGAGAGTGCTACCGCCAAAAGGCTGCAGACATTTCACTGGGCGGGATTTGCTGTGAGGATGTCCGGCGGACTCCGGAGTCCGGCATCATTCCCATACTTTCAACCTTTTGAGTGGGTGGGGGCGGGGGGCGGAGGACGCGACAGCTCATGTCGGCAAATATTATAAAACTGTTCCGCACTGCACGGCGAGCCGCGAGCAATCGCGGCAAAATTCATGTCTTATCCGCGCTGTGGGTGAGATGGAATTCTTATTTGCTAAAGATACTTCAGGTATCTTTCAATGTGAGATGGCCTGCATGATCCTTCAGTTCTATATGAAACCCGGAATTAAAATTAAAATAAAACACCTGTATCCCTACGTCCCAGTGTTCTCACGCTCTGTAAGATTTCGGCGATCGTCTTGGTGCTGCTTCAATGGTTCTTGCTGCACAGATGAGCTTGGTGTCGGCAAAACCTCGAGCTGCAAGGAGGACTGACACCAGTGATCGGATATGCTAGAATATGGCATAGTCAGGGAACTGTTTCTGGTTTGGACGGAGTAGTTAGTATCGACAAAGTGGAGGGAGGGATTTGACTACCCATCGTTCAGTAATGCTCTGTGCCAACGCGTCGGGCTCGTTCCGGTTGGACAGGACCGATAGGGTTGCCAATAGCAAAGTTAAGATAGTTATGGATCTACGGTGTACGAGTCAATAGTGGGGAGAGCTGATGTAGCCAAGGAAGGGATTGACAGACCAACTCGGACGTTGACGGGACCGAGAATAGGCCCGGTGGGGTGCCATGGTGGTGTCCCGAAGGTGTCAGAGGGTGCAGATCCACGGACTCGAATGGGAAAAGATATTTTAGTAGCTAAACATTGGACGGAACAAGCAAGGGAATATGGAGCGGTGGGTCACCATATAGTCATGCAATAAAAAACCTAGGATGAGTGAACTCGGAATGTCGTACGCGATATGTAAGCCGGAATAAAAACAAGCAAGAAAACAAGTCGAACGGCGGGGAAATTGAAAAGGTTCAACTCCGAGAAGGAAGTTCCGTACATATCCTATTGCAACTGCCAATTTCCTTGCACAAACCGTGAGCAAAGCGAGAAAAAAATTCGAAGCCACAGCGTGAGGCAGTGAAGCGGAGGAGGAGGATTGCCTGCGCGGTCCCAAATTGAAACTTTGTCATTTTCGATGGAACGGGCCTTTAGGACCAAGTCGATCCGGGAGAGGAACTGTGATATAGGGAATCTCGCGGGGCAGTGATTGTGGAATTGATCGCGGAATCCCTTGCAGGGAATTCCCTCCAGCAAATTATTATTAAATCCCTCCATGTACTTCCTGCATGGACATAAGTCCAGGGTTTTCCCTCCAGCTTTATAGCTGAAAGTCACTCCAGTGGATTCATTGGAAGGAATTTCGTAGTGAAATTGGCAAGATTCACTCCAGTGAATTCCATTCAGCTTTATTAATAAATCACTCCATGAACTCCTTTTCACACCAACCACTCCAGGGTTTTCCATCCAGAGACCCCCTCCAGGACATTCACGGGATGGTAAGTTCTCCACGCTGTTCACTGGAGTGGATAGTAGCCAATTATTGCCAATACCTCCGGACAATGTTTGCTTCAGCAAGAGGGCTGAAGCAAATGTCCTGCAGGTATTACCCTCCAGGGATACTGCATCCATTCCTGCAGTGTATTTACTCCAGAATGTTACATCCAGAGCATTCCCTCCAGGAAATATCACCAAATCCCTGGAGTGAATTTCCTCCTGGGTACTTCTCAGTGTTTTGTCTATACATCTGTCACTCCAGAATAGGGATTATATAATGCAGGGGGCCTCCAGCTCCCCGGGGGGGGAACACGGTGTGACGGGGAGGGTTAACCCAACTCTGCTCCTCCTGGACGCGTGACGCGACGCGTTTGTTGAGGGAGGTTTGGGTTTGGGTGGCCCGCAAAGCACGGCCAAACAAGCTTCTTCCTCCTTCCGCCCGCTCTCTCTCTTGCCTCTCCCCGAAGACCACGAACGCGCACCTTTGCGCTTGGATCCACGACGAAGAGGGCTGTGTCTTCAAGTGGGTCCCTCGGGCGAGGGAGGAGGGTACCAGGTGTGTCGACCGCGCCTCCTATTATTTAATTTTGCCTTCTTTTCTCAACCAAAGCCCACAGAAGGAGATCCATATTAACATGCACGCTCGCCGGCGTCCTGCCCACTCCGATTTCGCCTACGATGACGACGGCGGCGGCATAACCCACATCACAGCAGATCACCCCGGGCGCGAGGGTGTGGGGGCGCTCCCAGGCGCTCCCAAGCCCTCCCGCAACAGCGCGCGTCCTCTCCCCCACCTACGCAGCCGCACGGCTTCTGCCCAAGGTGCCCGAGCAAAGAGACCCACGGATTCACGGGTTGCTGTGCTTGCACGGCTCGCCGGGCTGCGTGCGCTCTTGCGCGTATTCGTGCAAGGGCCGTGGCATCCAGTGGCACCTACGAGCCGCCGCCGCCGCCCCTGCCCCTAGCCACCTCGTCCGCGCGCAGCCGCCCTACTCTGTGTGCCCGCGCTGGGACGCTGGGTGGGACGCAAGGTGCACAGTCCTCCCTCCTGTCTTTTTCATTCGCTGCTGACGCTGATTCGCTATGGCGCGAGGTTGGCCGTGCGTAGCAAGAGCACGCAATCCAAGACCCACGCACAGCAAGAGTGCGGACGCGCGTTCAAGCAGCGTGTGGAGCCCACTTTGCGCTGCGTCTTCCGGGTTACCCCCATACCTCCCCCCGGGCAGACCGTCGCAGCGTACGTCCGCGCGCTCCTCGAGCGTGCCGCCCCCGCGTCGTACATGCTGGGGCATGCGATTGAGTTTGCGGTTCCCGCTGCGTACGGCCTCCCTCCCTCCTTCTCCTTTTACTTGATTTGATTTTGTACTCAAGGCCTTCCTGTTCGACCCCCTGCTCAGCATGCAGTAGGATAGCCTCACGAGCCACGCGGGCGCTGCCAAAGTGGCTTTTGTGAGGGGCTGAAGGTGCGTCCGCCTTCCTTCCTCTCTCCTCCCCCTCCTCCCTCTTGCCCCTTGCACTTCGCGCTAACCGCAGGCGCCTTCGACACACGGACGACGCCCGCGCGCACGTCCGCCACGGAAATTGGCCCCGAGTCGGGCGGAAGAGTGCGCAAGTTGCGCGGAGAAGGAGGGGTGTTTGCGATGCGGCTTGGATGTGTGTCGTCCCGCTCCTCTTTTTTTCTTGCTTTGATGCTCATGTCGTTTTGCGCCCGACGCACAGAGTACGGGCCCGGGCACGCGAACCGCCACATGCCGTGCGCGCAGGGACGCCACACGAGTACGCGGGGCGATGTGCGTGCACGGCTTGGGGTAGGGAGCGCGCCGTGCCATATTTGAGCGCTGAAGTGCCGGTGTGTACAAGCGCGTGAGGTGGCGGTTAATAGATTCAAGTTCAGGTTTATGGAGGGTTTCCCTGGAGGAATTTTTCACCAAGTACCTCCAGGGATTCCCTACTGATTCTGAAGGGATTTTTCTATGACTCCCTGGAGAGTTTTCCCTGGAGGGATTTTTCGACAAGTACCTGCAGTGATTTACGTCCAGGAAATTTTCTACAACTTCCTGCAGGGCTTTTCTTGGAGGGATTTACGTGGAGGGATTTCCTTGGAGGACCTTCATGGAGGGGCTGAGAGTACGTGATATTGGCAAGTTCCCTGGAAGAACTTCTCTGGAGATAAAACCATACAGTAATTTTTCTTCTGGTCAGGTATAAATAGTGAGAACTCCGAAAAGAAGGTAGGAAGAGAGAGGTTCATAGATAGATAGGTCAAATCTTAGGGACATATGCTAAAAGATGACTGGAGGGAATTCCCTGCAGGGACTTCCGCGATCAATTCCGCGATCACTGCCATCATCCGCAGAACCCATCAGGAGCTATTTGCGATCCGGGACCCGTACCGCCATGCATCGTAATGGCCCTTAAAGCCACGTACTTTGATCAACGATACGATCCTTTGGGACCGCTACGATAACTCTGCAAGCCAAATACGTGAACGAATCTCAATCGCCGTGCCATAACACATTGTTCCCAGATAGGCATTCCGGACCCCGGCAACTGCGCTGCCCACAGAATGTCAAGCAAGTATATGAATTATGGCACCAAACGCCACAAACCGCCTCGTGTACGCGCTCATATAACGGGGGCATCCAATCGCCGCGCTCTCGACGAAACGCAGAAAGCCCTTGGGTATTTGTATACCACCCTTGCCTCCGTCATTGCAACATGGATCGCCCAGCGGCAGAGCACACTTCCACCGATGCCACTAAACCCGATGCACTGAATTTCAACAAGACAGCAGCCCAGGGCGTTTCAGGGCCTAGGGATGAGCAAAATAACAGCGGCAGCGACACCGCCAATGCTCGACAATCCCCCGAAGCTGTGACCGAGGCTGAAAGTAATTCGGGGTCGAGAGATGTGAACTGCGAAAGGTGCGCATGCGACTTTTGCGAGATTAGTTAAATATCTAATGGGAACTTAGATTAATTAGTGCACTTCATACGTGTTTCGCGGACCTAGGCAAGAAAAACGAGGAGCAAATGGACAAGTGAGTTCTGTGCTAACTCTCTCGATTTTCCGATAATTAAAATGTCAAGATTGCGGTCGGCAGTGGAAGGGATTAGGCCACAACTGCCGGCCACAGACAAGAAGACTAATTTTTGGAACGCCTACAAGACGCTTGCTGACGAACACGATAAAGAATTCCTCGAGAAATACAGTACCGACCTCGATACCTCCCTCATTTTCGTGTGTCTTCAGTTCGTTTATGACCGTCCTTCAATCTTATTTCTTCTGAAAGGCGGGTCTTTTTTCGGCTGTTAGCTCAGCCTTCATCATTCAAATACAGCCGGAGCTTCAGCCTTCCCCAAATGATATGAACCAGGCCCTGATGCATCTCCTCATACACACAGTTAATGGCTCTATCTTCTCTGGCCCTGAACTACTCTCCTCTCCTCCTCCACCTGCTCCACCTGCTCTTGTCCTGGTGGCGCAGAGCTTACTGTATGTTAGCCTTTCTTGTACCCTGCTCGCCGCCCTGCTAGCTGTCCTGGGGAAGCAATGGCTTATGTACTACTCAGCGGCAGGGGAGCGAGGAACAATTGAAGCTCGCGGGCTCGAACGCCAGCGCAAGTTTGACGGTCTGCGCAGATGGAAATTCGACATGGTACTACAGATGTTCCCACTTCTGCTCCAACTCTCGCTTCTTCTGTTTGCAGTTGCTCTTTCGATATACCTCTGGACAGTCCATCACTCCCTCGCAATCATTGTTCTTAGCTTGACATCTTTCGGATATCTAGCCTATGTCTTCCTCCTTCTGTCCGCAGTGGTTTACCCAGACTCTCCATTCCAAACTCCCCTTGCACCTCTTGTGGGCCGGCTCATTCCCAAAACTCTTTGGTTAAAGAGGAGAGATGTTCTCGGTCGGATCAGGAGACGAGGGATCATACGCATCATCCAACATCTCTACTCTGCATCTCATCTGCACACCATTTGGATCAAGTCCCAGGAATTTTTCACCCGAATAACTGCAGAACCTCGTCGTATCATGCGACGTGCACAGTCCTCATACCTGCCTCACATCTACAAATCTGTCCGCCGGACAGCACTGACTCCAATCTTTGACACCGAGCTCCCACCCCCATCACCAGAAGTTCCAGCGATCTCGTGGGTACTAGAGACATCTACAGATCCCCACATGGTTACTATGGCTGCTGAAATGGCTGTAGAGATGCAATGGCCAAGTACCATGGACCTCAGGCCACACTTGATCAAGTTGCGTGAAACCCTTTTGGCGTGCTTTGATCTCGTTTCGCACGGAGATGGGCGGCCAATCGAGTTGAAACACATCCGAGATGGAATGTCTCGTCGAGCTATTCATCTTGGACGGGCTTATTGTACCCTTCGTTGTGTCGATCAATCCATGGAATCAAGTATTAGCCCCAAGATTCTTGTGGAACCGGAGAAACGGGACTACTTTAATATGTACGAACCCGAGCTGGCACACATAGTCATGATCTTCGCAGGTACACCTCATTTAGGTCCTATCTTAAATGCTCCAGTGGCCTTAACTTGGGCTCTACACGTTATTCCAGCAGGCCCAATAGGCGGGCCACTCCATCCCATAACCGACGCTCCCGGACGTACTGTCTACAGTTATGTACGACACCCTGATGCTGGTCGCCCTTTGCACTACTTCCTCACCCAGTTATACTGGAACATTCCAAATCTGTCGCTGTCTCTTTCTAATTTCGTTGATTATCTGTTTTGTGCCAATGCTTTTGTCTACACTCTCTTCAAGGATGTTTATTCTCGAGAGTTTGATCTTCGAGGGGTAGTCCGAATGGACAAAAGGTGATACCACCCTTTCCCCTAATGTTCACGAGCCTAATTGTTTCCCAGACCGTTTGAAGGCCTCTTAATGGTTGAATTTTTCAAAAACCTGACCAGACTTATGACTTACTCCCAATATGGTGAACTAGTATCATACACTGCCACAACTACCGCACTCTTGGCAGCCCGAGTACCGTCTCACCCCATGGAAGGCGCAAACGCCTCAGAGGTCATTTCGGTCATTTACAACTTCTGCGCTACTTGTCATCCTGCGAATCGGAGCTGCATATTCCCAACACTTTCCCTTGTGCGGGACCTTGAGAAGCAGCCAGCGGAAGGCAGGAATAAAGGCGTCGACTGGATATACGATGCATTGAACTGTATCCAAGAATGTCTGGATACCCCCAATTATACGATTGAATCGGATCCGTACCTTGAACTAGCCTATGCTGACCTTCTGCAAGCCCTCCTTTACTATGGGGAGGCCAGCGATGATAAATCTCCGCCCATGGGCGCATTGCGGGCCATCTTGCGAGCATTAACAAGCCCTCCAGTCAAAGGGGTTGAGATCGGGGAATTGGCTTTCCGAATTTTGTCTCGTAACCCGGTCTGGATGGAGAACAAAGAACTACTGCCAACATTGGAGGAATACTCTATCTGGCCATCACTTGGGCGCAGTGATGCACTCGCCCGCGATCCGGAAGAATTTGGGCCGAAATATTGCACCATTGGCGGCGCTCTAGCCAGAACACCTGAATTGTGTCAACACATGGAAGGAGAACTCGAGAGTTGGATCCGAGTATTTTTCTCCTTATCAAGCTCGGGGAGGTCCCGAGCCGTCAAGATCTACAACTCGGTTCTTCGCGAAACTTGGAAACTCGACACTGGCGTGTACGAATTCAGCACTGAGGGGGAAGCAGCAATAGGCCTATCCTTGGTGGCATTAACAGGAGTTTGGAAGGATTTCGACTTCACATCTTCTGGATGTCTCGACTATTTTATGTTGTGGTTTCGCCATACCATACGTGCAGCTTTCCAGACGGGGCAGTATTGGACTGCAGTAACGAGTCCCCGGTTTAAAACAGCTTTCTCCGTACCGCTTGCCGATTCACTTGTGCGAGCGGCGGAGGCAACTAAATACATAAACACCGAGAACGGCTTACCGACGATGGACAAAAAGGAGCTCCTGGAAAGTGTTGCCAAGATTCTCAAAGGGATAGCAAGCGAAGTCCTAAAATTGCGCCACCTGGCAGATTGCTGGATCTGGCAAGCTCATTTTAACAGAAACATAGATGAGCTGGAGAAATTAATCACGGCCACTTCTGCTTCGCTTCAATCACCCATCGTAGCATGACTTGGTCCGTTTCCCTGAAAGCAACACCTTTTCGTCACTGTGTGAAGGTGGCCCAGAGAGTTCGTAGCGATGGAGTCAGAGGACTAATCGAATCTTGGCCGAATTACATTTTTTAGGCGAAGATCGTGATTGAAGCAACTTTTCGAGAAAAACAAGAGGAAAGGACAGTGTGAGATACCAAGCCCTAAATCAAAGGCAGACAAGTTATCACAGACTAGGACTGAGGCAATAAACATTAAGTCCCGGTAGGACTAGTCAGACTCCAAATAATAATTAAGATAGTCGAAATTTTTATTCATTACGAGTACTTATGTAATCGTTCTTTTGATCAAATGAAATGAGGTTTTCGCAGTCTCGTTGCTTTTTGTCCCCGTTTAAGTTTGTAAAGAAGTTAGTGGCTATGCTAATGAAATTGGTGGCTATGTTGAAGGGATTGTAGTGGCAGTGCTTAACTCGCCTTCATATTTTGTGACTATTTAGTGGCCGTGCTTGCTAGTGTAATCATTCGCTCGTTCATTGAGAGTTCGATTCTGGAAGCTCCCTTCTTTTCTTTCCAGCCCATAATTTCTTTAGGTGCTACTACTTGGTGCAATTAGGCATCCCCTTAAGGTTACCATACTTTACTTCAGTGTTATGAATTTACTTATCAACCCACATACAAAGTCACCTTTTGGATAATTCCTACACATCTGTCGAATCATGGACACTGACTTTAATTCACGACTTTTATTGTTACTTCGCCATTTGGCACTTCACATGAGGCAAATTATACTATTCTTCTAGAATCTTACACTCAATGTGACTATTGTCTAATATTTATGGGCCACAGGAACTAAGGGTCCCAGCACGGGGTGTCATAACCCCTCAGAGTTGAAGGTCATCCAGCAAGATGGTCTCACACTGAGCAAAATGTACTATTCTTCTAGGATCTTACACTCAATGGGACACTTGACAAATATTTCTGGGCCTCAGGGACCAAGGGTCCCATCACGGGGCTCTCCGACTTTTGTTTGTCCCATGTTTGGTAACTTCTCAGATTTGAAGGTCATCCAACAAGATGGCCTCACATGAGGCAAAATGTTTTATTCTCCTGAAATAATACACCAAATGAGCTGCTGACAAATGTTTCTGGGCCACTGTTATGGAATATTGTAGAATTCATTATCTCATTGAATTCTCTGCATATTATTGATTATAATATTCTATTGTTGGCTTGATAGTGAAGACACACTTCTAAATCATTATTCTGAGTCCCAGAACTTGACTCAGACTCAAATTCAAGCTTCTGAACAGCTTAAACTCAAGTACGTTCACATCCATCAATATTTGATCGGAACTATCCGAGTTTGATTTGAACTCGTGCTCGCTGCGAAAACATGTTTCCCACATGTTTTCCACATCAATTAAGTGCTAAGCCCTTATGGTTTAGTGCATGGTCAATCTATGTAGATGCTTCTTTACTTACACAGTACCTGCGAGATGTTCGGAGTATAATCCTGGTCTTACTGGAATATTCTAGAACATTTCCATAACTCTGACTCACATTCATTAACCATTTCAAGGAACATTCTAGTGCAACACAAGAATGTTCCAATGCTACGTAGAATGTTCTAGCAACCACACTCCTTAGCTATATAATGAGAGCCTGTCCTCATGTGACGGCACCACATCTTTACTTCAATCCACTACGTAGCATCTACAACTACCCCTCGAATAAGCTAGCCTAAGTTGCCTATAGCCGATTTCAACTAACTACCTAGCCCACTGTAGCCTATAGGAAGTTATCGCCTTGTGTTATCCCTTGTTAAGCGCAGAGCCCACTGGGACACAAGGTCACAATTGTAGTTATACTGGTTGACCGATTTAAGTTTGAGTCACTCGCATTGAGAATTTACGAACCCTGCTATCTGCTCTAGTCAGATACGCTCTAACGACTTACGACCTATAAACTCATATTTCCAAAAACATCACTCACGACATCAGTAATCTATTACTGACTTACGCCCGCAAAACGCAAAATCCTAACAGCCACGGAGACTAAGAGTCCCATCACGGGGCCCTCCAAATTTTGTTTAGCACATTTTCGGGAAGCTTCCAGAGTTGAAGGTCATCCGGCGAGGTGGCACAAGTGCATAATCTAGACATATGGGCAGTATGGGATATGAGGTATCATTATGCACTGAATGAATCTCCTTCAACTTAGGGTAGCATTTGTCCGTTACCTGGGTCATTTGTGCATCACCGTCAGTCTGTGTCATCCTCATTTCTGCCATCTGCTGGTGAGCGTCCACAATATCTTACATTAAGGTGTGTTTACTTGGTGCTGACTTGTCTTATTGCTCCATCTAAGTGCAGAAGCAACGAGTTAAATAAAATAAAAATTACATAAGGACGAGTGCCTGCCGGGCTTTGCCACGGCCTTCACCCCCAAGTGTGGAGTCTGATCGAAGTTCGGGACCTGGGGAAAGGTGACCATCGCGTGACCGCATGCATGCACGTGCAGGGTGATCAGAGCGAGATTCATTCCTCAAAGCTCACCCGCTGAGATTTCACCTTGTTGATAGTATCTTTGCCAAATAGACCCAGTCTTGGCATTCATCCTTTTTCCTCAAGCTTTTTTGTGCAGAACCACTCAGGACTGTTGAATACCCCATGTAATACTGCAAAGCGATGCTAATTGAATCCATTTCAAGTTAAAAAGCTTTGATACTTGGTGTGCCAACTGAGAGCGGTTCCAAAACTGTATTCTGACAGTTTTCAGCCATCTTATAACTCGCTTTGACCTTGATCGAGGTGAAACGGTGAGATCACGCGCTCACGTGCAGTCATTTTTGGATCAAGTTCCGGCAGGTCAGGACAGACTACGGTAGGACACAAAGTGAGGAATCAGTGTCCAGTTGTAACAGGCAGAAATGGAAGAAGCTTAAAGAACTAGGTGAAGGCGGTGCCGCCTTCTAGCCTTGCTTTGGCTTCCCCCCCCGTCTATCCTAGAGTAACCATGAAATGAATTCCCGCTATCTTTAGTAGTGAGTTTTTGTGGTGGTTCTGAATGGCATTTTCCCAAAATTTTTGGCGCTGTTTCAGTCGCCTGTTATGGCAGTCGAAATGTTTGCATCTCTTTGTCTTTTTTCCCTTTAATGGTGCGCCATCACTGATGCCTTCCTCCTTTAGGCTTCATTACCACGCTCCTTGACATCGCGTCATCCCTTGATCCGCTCTCTCCCTCGTGATCGCTTTTGGTTGATGTATATTACTACTGGACACGCACTCCCTCTCTGCGCTGACCTCCTCATGGCTCTCGTCATCGACGGTATTGCTATTTGATTGCTCTCCAGTCCTTCCCCTTCACCAGCACCCCTCGCTGGCGCACGCTTATTTCTTCTGGTCTCGCTTCCCATCTACCTGCATCTCGGAATTCTGCCCATCTATTCACAGTGTCCCCTGGAGCATACGGACCCTTTTCGTGCTCTATCTTGTGCTCTGTTATGTGCCATCCCCTTACGCTGTAATACTTGGACTCGACTGGGCTGCCAATTTCCGTGAGTCCCTCTTGCATTCTGGCTATCGGCATGGGGATACATTTGGTGTCTCGGCCTTTTTCTCCGTGCATCGGTGCCTTAGATTTTATTTCATTCGCATTTCTGTTCTGACAGACAGTTTAAACCTCCCATCCTTCATTCCTGGCTATGTTGGCTATAAGGCTCATGGGTCCTGGTTATTCATCTCTCTAATTTATGCACTTATTCCTTGCCAGAAACATCCACACCATCTTTCAGTCTGTTCCATCAATGCACATATGCCCTCATCCCTGACACCTCTCTTTAGCCTCTCAAGTCCGCCCGAACCACCGGCTTGATCTTCCGTATTGCATAGGCTCCGTCTTCTCGCATCTCTCATTAATATGCTTTGCCTTCAACTACATCTCAGCTTTGACTCGGGGGTTGCCTCCCTGTTGTCTCCAGCTCTGTTTTTGTCAGCTTCCCATATCAGTGTGCTGCAGACCTCTCCGTAATGGGTAGACGAATCCAGCTCTTCTTGACTATCTAATATATTTCTACTGCACTCCAAAACTCATTGAAAATGCAAGGGATACAGTATTTAACCGTGAAGCAAAACACTCAGGCCGTGTGGCCAATTGTGGACTTAATAGTACTCCAATGACATCATACTTTGTTGTAGGCTTGTTCAGTGTTGTCCCAGCTACCTGAAAATACAAAGAACCATAGGATTATGTGCTGTTCTCATGGAGAAAGAGGGCTATCTTTCTCAACGATCAAATTTGCCAAATCACGTGGAAGAAAAACATCAGGAAACCGTGTAATCAAGCTCATCCTTGCAAATGTGAGGTTGGGGAGGTGATATTCATAATATTCGATCTCGAAAACCCCCAGTATACCCTGAACCAACTCAAAATGGCGGACAGGCTGTGTTTTTATGAAATTTATCCCGCAGGTTCAAATCTGGAAAATAATAGCAAAAAAGAAATTTAGATAGAACAGGAGCTACACACGCTTTTCTCGAAAATCCTTCAGTGTATGGGAGTTTCATATAGAGGAGAGTAATGTCCCAAAATTTTGGGGTCGCAGGCAACTTGCAAGGTGGCAAACGGCACAGCGTTTCGCTTCCACGTGCCGTTTCGCAGTGAATCGCTGCGAAACTTTCGCTTCACGGTTAAATACTGTACAGTGAAGGAGAATGACAGTCAAGAATAGGAAAAATAAAAACAGGGAGTCTTGTCAAAGTCTTGTTGCTTATCAGAGGGCAAAATATAGCAGGCCCTGCCACGCAGCGGGCTACCCTGATTATTTGTTTTACTAATTTCTCTGCTCATTCAGTAGAGTAAAGAATACAGAAATTCGAAGGGTGTTTTGTGACTACAGATGGGCAACCCACACCCAGCTGCGGCATGCCTCAGTGGAAAGTGAGTGGAGGCAGTGGGCATTGGGCAGCATGAAAGAGAAGAGCGAAAACAAGTGATAACAACAGCGGGGTCTGTGAAGCACATGTAAAGAGGTAAGTGACTAAAGCTCTTCAAGTAAACTAACCGACCCTCGCTAGCGCTAGCAGCTGGGGACCATACTAGTGGTCTTGCTAGCGCTAGCGAGCAGTTGCTAGCACTTGCTATGAAGGCTACAGCTTCAAGCCATAGCTCGAGGATAGTAACTATCCCGGATCCTGCGGAGTTGTCGAAAAACAGGTGTGTGGAGTCGGTGAAGGAAGAGAAACCGTCGCCTGCAGTGTCAAGTTTGCTTGATGGCTAGTCTATCCTAGACAGACACTTCAACACATACGACGCTCGTACCTCGCGTGTGTTGAAGTCTGTTAGTAAATGTAATTTTATGTAATCACTCGGAGAACGTCCGAGGCATGGGAGGGTCGGATCGGGTCCGACCCGACCCGACCTTGAAGCTGTGCAGAGGCTGTGCTTGGCGACCAGACCCGACCCGACCGCCACCTATTGTCCTTCAATGCTGCGACGGCGACCACGCGCTGGCCTTCATCCTGTAGGTGTGCATCGAGACCGGATTGAACACAGCAGCTCTTGCACTAATATTGAATGCACTTTCGGGACGCTTGCCGAGGCGTGCCGTCCCTGGTGGTGCACCCAACGACTCCGCAATGTATCGTTCCAGGAGGGGGCTCAGGAAGAGCCTCAGCAGCAAAGCGGAGAGGGACATTCGCAGAATCTGCAGGGATAGCAATGCCGCGTTGACGAGCGTTAGTGCGTACGAGAAGGTGGAGAGCGTCGGATATGCCGGTGTGTGGTAGTGCGACTTGTAGCAGCCTTTGCACTGAAATTTTAGATTAGCTTCAGCGCGATCCGATGGTGGAGTGGTGCAGCTTACAGTGTGAACGATTTTATTGCGAGCCCCCAGGTTGTTGGAGCCTTCGTGAACGCGAGGTGCCTCCATCACACCGATCCCGCATTTCTCGCATGAGTGGACGGGAGTGATGATTGGATTGTCGACGTGCTGAGCTGCATTCATGACTGGGGAAACATAAACCGGAGAAGCAGAAACGAAATAAGGAATGAATTTCATAGGTTTAAGTACATTGGGCTGGCCAAAGTCCATGTAAAGCGCGTTCAAAGCGGAACATACGACAGGATAGGTGTACAGTGCGCAGCATTAGACCACTAAAGTGAAAAGTGATGCTGCGAGACAGTTGATTGGCCCCAGGAGATGCTTGGAGCTTGCTTGGAGCCTCGAACAACGGACAACGCTTTGACAAGCTCGAATGAGATGCTAATTGGAAAACTTGGCTCAATGGGGGAAGAGAAATGAAGTGCATAAGGATAGACAAGTTGCGCCGGTAGACCTTAGAAGTGGGCGGGAACGATGGAAGTCACGGTGGGGCGGTAACAGAGGTCATATGTTTGTAGATGTTATGGTGGAGGTCGGGTCGGGCCGCAGCACAGCATTTGAAAGTAGGGTTGGGTCGGGCCCGACCCGACCGCGACCCGACCCCCCCACAGATCCGACTTTCTGATCACTCCCCACCGCCAAAACGCTCGTTGACGGTCTATCTCATTTGTTTCATTGTAAAACTATATTTATTGACTTTCCCTGACTCAGAATGTTTTTTGAACCCCGTTCGCGCTCGTAGGGAATATTTCGCTGGAAGGCACATGATCCATCGCGGTGTCCGACAACCACATTCCCCGTCAAATTTCCACAAATCTGAGGAGACAATCCCGAGACAATGTTCCTAGCTCCACAGGATGCGCCCAAACAATGAGAAAATGCACTTTCCGCGAGCCAGGTTTCGCGCCGAGGCTGTGATTACATAAAATTACGTAACAAGAACTTAGTCTGATCGGACGGTTTACCGCCGGCTGTGCTGGGTTGTTATCTGCCATGTTATCTGCCACCGGGCTAATTGCGGTGGATTTACCTCTCCTAAAATCTCCAAAATATTCTGGAGACAGCCTGAAGCACATATGATGTATTCTGTGTTCACAGATGATATTTTCGATGCTCGAAACTGTCGAAATTGCGAGTCGGCAGGTAACATTGTGACATGTTATCTGCCATGTCACATCAGTCACGACAGGGAACATCCCGAACCCGCTTGCATTCCCTTCCGTTCTGCGTCGTTTTGCCCCGCCGTAGAGTATTGACCCCTCCCAGAGTTAGATATGGGGTAATTTGGCATCCCCAAGAAGTCCCCGATTTTTTTGCTGCTCTGCACGCCCTCGTAGACTTCAATCCCGTTGGCACAATAATTGCCCCAGATCTCAACTGAATCTGGGACACTAGTTGCTGTTACTTCCCAGTGGTTAAATGTGAGGTCGGACCTTATTGCTCTTCCCAAGCTCAGATTATTTCTGCTGTAGAATAGCCAGATCCAAGTGTCCTTTGGGTTATAAATACCTTACATCCGCTTCTGAGTTGCCGTGGGCGCGCGAAGCGCGCAGAGAGAAAAATGATTCTAGCGCATTCGGACCCCTACAGAATAGGCAAGATTGAATGCCTTTGAAATCCCTCTGAATCCTCTTTGTCGGGGCGATTTTTGCGATTTTTCCTTTCTGGGATACCCAGTAAAGTGGGGGGAAAACCGATCGGACCCCCTCGCTTACAACAGGACTACTTGATGGCATCATTAGCATGTTGTTCCCGACCACCCCTCAAAATCGTAAGCTCATGGCACGATATTGGAACGATAGGGCCTTTCCTAGGCGTGACGCTCTTAGCTAGGCAGACTTGGCGACAGACAGGGACGTTGCCAGGCACACTGCTACGTTTAAGCAACTCCGTACGACAAATGGATCGGACTTAAAAAAACACTCCTGCGCGAGGACTCCTCGTCTACTCTTTCCCCCGACGCTATCGTTTTTTCAGTGCATTTCCCGTGAGTTGTCTGAGTCGGCTTGTTTCCGCTGATCTGACCTTGGATACGCCCAGAACCTTCTTACATTTGCAAGCCCAAAGCCATCGCCACCCAATCCATCCACGACATCTGCGTCTCAGAGCCTGGGACGTCTCCATGAAACCCAATCCGAGCCATATCAAGGCGAAGCGGCGATACGGCTCGTCGGACTTGCGCATTCAGCACTTCTCTCCTTCTCACTGGCATATTACCCACCGCGATGACACCTTCGAATTTCCACCCCCGCCACCGTCGAGTGAGAATGGTTCGGAGACAGAGAGCTTCTCTAGCGCTGCAAGCAGCCCTCCCAGCACGCCGCCTACGCCGGATTCGTACCGGTCTTCGTCTTCCCTCGTGCGCTGCAGGCGTGTCAAGCCGACCAACATCCATAGGCGCCACGTCCCCTCTCTCGCGCCGGTTCTCTCCGCCTCTGCGTCGTATCCTCCAGAGCTGCAAGCGGAAGGCCAGGATGCATGGGACGATCACGAGTACTACGCGGAACATGCGCGCACCTTTATATGCCTCCCGCCCTTCTCCCCCGTTGCGGCCTCCACATTATGTGGGATGAACTCCGCGCCCAATGTGGCCCCTACTCGCTCGAAATCAGCGCCGAGGAAGCCGCGAACGACAGCCGTCCCCGACCCGCAGCCTTATACCTCCGTGCGCACGGCTCCCGCCCGCGGCCTCCGTCCGCCTCCAATCGTTATATCCCACCCCCGTCCTACCTCCTGTGCCCCCACGTCGGTCTCCAGCGCAGCACGAGCGCAACGACCGGGCAGCGTCGCGTTGCGCACGCCGCCGCGCTCACCCGTCGCTACGGATGCGGGCTGGTGGGCGGACTACGCCGCGTACGCGCCCCTCCTGTTATCTCCTCCGCCCTCCCCCTCCCTTCGAATTCGCGTGCGTCCCTGCTCCGAATCTTTCCCCCCCGAATCTAACTGATTACATGAATACTGTGTCGCTAAGTTTCACAGTTTCCTCCGGAGGCGCAGGGCGCACAGGTGGCTGTGGTCTGGTACTGGGCGACCTCGACAGGAAGCTGTATCCTGGCTGCGGAAGTATCCTTACAAAGCAGGGCGTGGGAAAGTCGCTGGGGCGATGTACGACTGCTGTGCGTAACCATGACCGAACTGAGGATGGAATCTTACACACTCTCACCGCGTGCAGTAAGGCTGTGTGATATGGACTACTGTCCTAGACTTTTGTATTAACCTCAAGGTTCGATTTGTATAGACTCACGTTGCATTCACGACCAACAACGGCGAGGGATGCCCACTGGTGAGCGGAAATGCTGTTGAGAAGCTCATTGATGTCAAAGTGTCGTCCGTCGGAGGCCACCTAATGCGGCGTGCAAGGCCTCACCCGCGTGCAGAAAGAGCAATATAAATATGCTGGAAGAAATGCACGCTCACTCATCGTCTCACTCGACCATGGGTATCTTTGCAATCTTTTCTCTCCTGGCTCTCCTCAGCAGTGCGACACGCGCAGACTTTCCAACTGCGCGCGACGTTTCACTGGCGACGCGTTCCGCGCAGGCTCCCGCCCTCCCAAAAGCGGAATTCACGGTCCCCTTCACATCGAAGGTTCCGCGCAGGGCGTCCAAGAAAAATGCGCTTGTGGCTCTGCACGGCAAACACAGAAAATCCGCCGCCGTCTCCCTCAATGGCGCGGCGTTCGACGAAGAATACGTGGTCAACGTCACGGTGGGGGGGAAGGTGTTCAACATGATCCTCGACACTGGCAGGTCTGTCGGAATAAAACTCTGCAATATATAACCCGAGTCTGACGCCAGGACACTTAGCTCTGACACCTGGGTGGTCCACGAAGGATTCAACTGCCTCGATCTGAATGGCACTGCGGTGCCCGCTGCGACATGCGATTTTGGCCCAGCGCACTTCAACCCGGCAGACTCTCCGACGTTCAAGCTCTTCGAGAACATGACCTTCTTCGTCCGGTATGCGTCCGGGGAGTTCCTTCGCGGGCCGGCGGGCTTCGTCGACACAGTCACAGTCGGTGGTTTGTCCATCGCGTCGCAGGAGATTGGCGTACCCAATCAGAATGCTTTCCTTGGGGATGGCGTCTCTGAAGGTGTCTTAGGACTCGCATTTCCGGCATTGACCAGTGTGTACGCCCCGGAACCCGAAAACGCGTCGCTGCTCGAGCAGATGCCTTACAACCCCTTCTTTATCAACGCCGCTGAACAGAAAAAAGTCAAAAATCCGTGTATGTTCTGGGCTCCCGTGCTTGTGTCCTCCATTGAAATTCACATATTTCCCCAGTCTTCTCTATTTCCCTGGACCGCGCCACGTTGGACCACGAGGCCAATGATCCGTTCGACGCTAATTTAGGACACCTTGCGTTCGGTGGGATTGTCCCCGTTCCTGTTTTGAAGACGTCGGTGACAGTACCTCTCGTGGCATTTTTCATAAACGGGGACGGCGGTTTCCCTTCGAATGCATCCGACGCGAAATTCTTCTGGTACGCGTTCGACATCGATTCGTACACGTTCCCCGGGAGCGACGCGGTGGTCACCACGAGCAATGCCACCTACACGGACTCCGGGAGCACTTTCAACTACGCGCCCACCCCCGTCGCGGCGGCGTTCAACGCGCAGTTCAGACCGCCGGCGACGCTTGACGCGGAATCGGGCCTCTATGTTGTCGACTGCGCGGCGATCGCGCCGGCGTTCGCCGTGGTGGTTGGCGGGACGTCGTTCGACATCGACCCGCGCGACCAAATTATAGCTCAGCGCAAGGATGCTAATGGGAACGTGGTTTGCGTGTCCGGGACCCAGGACGGGGGGCCCGACGTCCCAGGGAATCTATTCACTTTGTGCGTCGTTTTCTTCCTTCCACGCCGCCTCTGAGAAACTCATTGTAGGGCGTAGAGGGGATGTGTTCCTCCATAACGTCGTGACTACGTATAATCCTGTGGCAAAAGAGTTGACAATCACTCAGCGAGTCCCCTACTAGTTGTCTGGTCCGTGACCGAAGGAATGGTTCAGATTTACATCATTCCCTGTATTGTACTTTTGTTCCTCGGTATAAGCTGAGAATGTTGAGCGTAGTACTTCACCCGCTGCCTCACGCGAAACTATAGTTTAACGTTCGAATTCAATCTCACCCAGTCCTGAAAGTAATTTCGCCACGACCCGCCAAGAATGCTCTATTTGATGGGTACTGTTCCCTCGAGCCTTTGCCCCGTATGCATTTCGCGTCCTCCCGCAATGGGGTGAAGTTGAAGTTCTTTCTTTTCTTTTCTTTTCTTCTTTCTTGCTTTCTTTCCTACATCTGCCGCAAATTTCGCGGATCGCCAAAGTACTATGCTTGCGCTTACTGGTCTTTCTGAAAATTTGTTCCTACAATGGCGACCATAATATCCCGATTGATGCTGCTGCCTTTTACGTTTACGTTTTGATGTCTTCGTCTTCGACCCGCTCTCGGTCCTTTGCATCTCACCTCAAGCTGCACCGCGAACGTTGTGCCGGCGCCTTCTGCCACATGACGAGCATCCCACAACCACAAACTTACCTTCATCCATCATCTTCCATGATCCGATACAGTACCCTGAGTACAGGCAGACTCCGGGCTGAGTAAGATATGCCGCATCCATAGTCATCCAATCTGACTTATCTTAAAAATCTATTAACTATTTCAATTTTTGGCATCTCAAAAATCCAGAACCAAGGAAAATTAGAGGCCGCCCAGCTCTATTTTTCCTTCATTCTCGATTTCGCTCCCGAGGCGAGCCTGAATTAATGATAGTTTTGCAAGATCAAAGTGATCGGATGAGTATGGATGCGGCATATCTTAGGAGGAGCTGGACGTCGCTCACAAGGCATCCAAAGCCACCATGCATCCAAACGCACAGGAATCGGCTGAGATTCGTATACCAACCGCCAGCGACCGTCCTATGCGCGAGGCTCTCCGCATCGCTCCCGTGAAGCCCAGCCGTTACGCGACGAGCTCATGATGCGCCCAGTCGGCGCGCGTCCGAACGAAATCACCTCCGAGATGTCACGGTTGTCAGCTTCATCCGGGGCCGAATCATCCTCGCGTAACGAGCCCTGAGCCTGCGCCGCTGGCATTGGCGTTCTCCCGTAAATGGGGAACGGCGCGCCGGCGAGGTCGCGTTCTGGTTTTGGAGCTCTGGCGCGCGATGGAGGTCCCGCGGCTTTCGCCTGCGCAGTTGGATATCCGGAACGCCCGGCTTCCGCCTTTCGTGCCCGCTCTTCATTCGCATTAGCCGGCCGCAACCGTTCGTCTGGCAAATTCGAGCCGGGAATCCTCCATCATCGATATCGCGCACGACGGGATGTCCTGCGATTGCAATGGACTCCTCCCCGTCGCATGCGCGCTTGATCTCTGCTCCCCGGGTGATGTCGATGCCTCACGAGCTAGTGGTTGCCAGTTTACGTGTCGCGCGGAGAGGTATCCAAAGACACTGACCCGCATTCGAATCGCGCACTGCGCGCCCAACTTGCGTCGTCTTCACTCCCTCCACCGTGCATCTCCCTTGATCTAAGCTCACGGGCAGAACCGCTGAAGTCCGATTCGAGTACGAAGAAGCCTACATACCGTATCCTCAAGCACGCGGGTGCCCTCGTCTGCTTCAGAATCCAGATTCACCCTCTGCCTAGGTCGGTCCCTCGACTTGCGAGGACGCCCCTCCACTCCAACTTGGCGTTCTTGAACAAGAGCCTTGCCGTTGGCGATCGCGAAGTCCGTCAAGCGAGAGAGTCCAGAATCACCAAAGAATCACTCGTTCTGCGACAACAAGGGCATTTCGAGTCACACGGACGTCAAGCCATTGAACTTCGTCACTTTTTAGTCGTCTCGGCTATCGCACCCAGTCGCCCAAACACAAAGGACTGTCAAGCGAGGAGACAAAGAGGGAGAGAATGTGGCGGTGCATGTGGCAGTGCATTGTGTCACGTGCCCGCCATTGTTGTCCCAAAACGGACAACGGGCTTTGCACGATTCTCTTTTGTTCAGCGAAACAATGGGCTCGCATAAGTACGGCGATGGCGATGGCCGTCTTTTGTCTCTTCACCTTATAACCTTGCCCACGCAAGACGAAGGCTCTCACCGACGTCCTCCGTAACGATTCACGAACCTTTTCGCTTTACGACAGAGACGATGACTGGTGAGTCGTGCGTTTCTAGCGGTGCTGCCTTTTCTAATGCAGGTGCAGTATCCTCATATATAAAGCGCCAGTCGCGCACCCGCACCCGCAAAAGCACCCTCCCGCTCACCAGCATCGTGGAGGAGCCCGTCGAAGAAACTGCGCCGAAGACGAAAAAGAACAGCGAGAAAGCAAGACGGAGACACGGCATCTCGAACCTGTTCATCCCGCGCGCCTCTAGCCTCTTCACCGCCGTACAGGGCGACCCCGCGGACTGGCGGCTCACGCTCGATGACGCGGACACCTTCGAGTTCCCGCGCCCGCCGCCGTTCGACGAGGGCGAGTCGAGTGGGAGCAGCAGCGGGAGCGACTCGAGCCCCGCGAGCAGCTTGCCCACGACGCCGACGCCGAGCCCGACGGCGGAGACGCACGGACAGTGCATCATCCGGTGCAAGAGCATCAAGCCGCTGACGATCAACAAGCGCTCCGTCTCGCCTGCCCCGCCTCCCGTCTGCGCTCCTGCCCCCGAAGAGAAGGACGCAGGGGACCATACGTGGGAGGACGAAGACGACGACGAGTTCTACGCTGCCCACGCGCGCTCCTTCATCACCCTCGCCCCGCCGCTTCCCGCCTCCTTCCCCGCTTCCACTTCCACCCGCGCGCTGCATCGCGAGTCCACCATCATCCCCGCCTCCGTATCCTCCTCTGCACCTGCGCCCCACCGCGCGTCCGTGCGCCTCAGCCGCGCCATTTCCATCCCCGCGCGCGCGCCGCCTCCGCCGCCCATCATCACCTCCCACGCGCATTCACGCTCGGCCTCGACGACGTCGATCAACTACTCCCGTCCGCTGCCCGTTCGCCCGCCACCGCGCACGCCCGTGCCCACCGACGCCCTGAGCGGGGATTACGCCACGGACTACGCCGCGTACCTCCCACTTCTCCTCTCGCCCTCCAACTCCCGTACCCGTGCGTCCCCTTCTCTCTTCCCTCTCACGCTCAATGCTGATTTCCGTTTCGCTTTAGCCTCCCCATCGTCATCAACCTCCTCGCGGCTCGCGGCGCTCCTCTCGCCCCCGCCGTTCCCCGCGGAGGCGCAGGGCGTCCCCGCAGACGTAGACGCGGCGGACGGGTGGGAGGACGAGGCGTGCGACCTCTTCTACGATGAGGTGCCGCTGTCGCCCCTCGTCGCCCCTTCGCCTACATCGGCGTCGCCCTCGCCGGCCCCAGCGTCGCCCATCCCCGCTTCGCCTCTTGAAGATGGAGAGGCAGGGGTGGACAACGACGACACGCCCGCGCCACCCCAGCTCCTTGCGCTCCCGCCGTACACGGGTTGGCACCCCCGCCCGCGCGCCTCGCAGCTGCGCCTCGCGGCGCTCGCCGCGGAGGCCGAGGCCGCGCAGTCCCCGTCGTGCGCGCCGTCCGCCTTCCTCGCCCCATCCCCCCAGCTCCGCTCGCGCTGGTCCTCCTCCACGCTCTCTTCCGTCCATTCCGCGCACGCCCAGCACGTCTCGTCGCCCAAGACGTTCGCCTTCGCGCGGCGCTACTTCCCCAAGCCCAAGTCCTCCTCTCCCTCCTCTCCCTCCCCCTTTTCCTCCTCTTCCTCCCCCACTCAGTCGCTGGCAGCGCGCGCGCGCGTGCGCCCGATGGGCAGCACCTCCGCGACCGTCGCGAAAGGGGGAAAGGGGAAGAAGGGGAAGAAGCTCACCGTCGCGGACGTGAACGTGCTCGTTGTCGGGCGGCCCGAGGCGCAGAGTGTCCTGGCGTGTGCGTCGCCCGACGTGTTCGCCGCGCCGGCGCCGTTCCTCTCGCCTTCTTCGGCGCTCTCGCCTGCGACACCCGGCGCGCAGTGGGCTTCGTATCCCGCGTCCCCGTCACCTTACGCCCTCGGACACGCGCACTCGGCGTCGACCCCGAGCCCCGCGCTGTACGCGGCGTACACGACGCAGCGTTCGCCGCGCCGGCGCGCCTCGACGGCGTCCAACGCCACCGGGTGGTCCTACTCCTCTTCCTCCAACTCGGGGCACTCGGGGTCGGGGCAGTCGGACGCAGGGAGCGACGCCAGCGCCGGAAGCGGGCTGCGGCGGAAGCCGATCCCGGTGGAGATGTTTTTGCGGTGACGCATCACCATTCCTTTACCTCGACTTTCCTTTCCTTGATCTTACTTACCTCGAGCCGACTTCCTCCACGTACTTGAGGGGCTCCTAACGTTTTTCGCCTTCTTCCGAATTGCCACACACATTGCTCATGACACCGCACATACATACATACTCACGTATTTCCTTTCTAATGTACACACCACGCACCGACCAGACGAGTTGTAGCTATAACACATTAATTATTGGATTGTTTTCTGTGATTTCGCGGTGTGAACGCAAAGAAGACGCAAGGTAAAGAATATACTATTTGAGACCCCTTACCTGGCCACCCCACCTTGTTGGCCATTTGGAGTAGCATGCCAACATCTCGTTGTTCACTCCCAGGGATAATGGGGGATGGGAGTACAATCTATAACGAAGGTCCAACGAAGGTCTGAACCGAATTTGGAGCCGGAGTGATGAGTTGATCGACAGTTACGACATTTCGGATCAAGACCCGCTCCGTGTGAACATCAATTTCTTACGCTGGTTTTCTTGTCTCAACTGGCTCTCCACCAATTCTTGGCCGTTCCGGGACTTCGTGGGCTCGATCTGCTCCCCTGATTCGGGGGAATCACATGCCACCGTCCCCGCCACCGAGAAGTCAAAATCCTCCCCCCTATGCCCCCATGAACGCGCCGCTATTTTTTGAGTCGCTCCCCTTGGCCGACGTTGTATCAGACGACACCGTGGGGCTACCACTCTGGAATTGCCTATGATACTTTTTGGTGTCCAATGGCTCAACGCCAATGGTATGCTGGAACTTTATCTGCCCAACTCCCTTCTCACTGTAATGCTTTACTGCCACCCACCCAATTTTGGTGCTGCCAACACCGGGAATTTTCTGGGGAGCTGTGAAGACTTTACTACGGAGTTAGGGATGTAAATAAGTTGTAGACCTTCCTTCTAAGCTATGTGCATCTTAATTTGGGTCACAGTATGGTTCCATCGTCCAATAAATGTGCTATTGCTCCAGAGACCTTGTTTCGGGGCTTTCCCACATCTGAGGAGCAGTCATTTACACGCCTCATATGGGTTGCACGTGGAGTATTATATATTCAAATTGTCACTATATACCCTAGTTAAGATTTCCGATGGATCCGGGCACCGGATTCAAGTCTCACGACTTGATTTGACTGGGTGGCCAACTAGCCTGTTATTTGGCCATGTTGAACTGCCAGCCGAAATAAATTCACTGTAATGGCAAATCTTTAGATATTTGGGTGGGAGTGGTCCTGAACTCTTCGTAGGATGCCTGCACTCATTCTGACACAGTTGGGTGTGTGTAGGGTGAGCGGACAGATTGAGATTGAGGGATGAATGTTTAGGTGGCCAGGTAAGCTTAAGGGGTCTCAAATAGTAAGGTAAAAAATGTGAAGACAGGGGCGCGTCAAGGGGCTGTCGGGATTAAAATTTCGGATATGGGGAGGAGGGGAGGGGTCCCGGGTGGGGCTGAAAAAAACTTTTTAGTATGGATTTTGCACGAAGTCGTACAACCTCTAAAACACAATTTGAGGTGTCGGAAATATGCAAGTGCCAAGGGCCATATGAAGACCGTTCGGAGGCTGCCGGAGCCATGGCAGTCTCTGGTCTGGGAGGTCGAAGTGTAAAATGATTGAGGAAGGACATGCCATAGGTAGTATTCAAACCTATGATGTCCCCAGGCATAGTAGAGCGAACTCAGAGGTAATGGTAATCTCGTCGGCTGGATTGGGAAAGGTGGCGGTGAGCCTGCACATGACTCGGAGGTACGGCCCGCCGATAGGGGTGGGAAACTCCTTCCCTATATGGGGAGGGGGGAGGGGGGTCTCAAGGGAGGTCGAAAGAAACTTTTCGACCCGATATCCAATTTTCGAATCCCGACAGCCCCTTGGGGCTAGACTCGTAACCAGTCTGCCTATGAAGAGCAACAATGTGACAAGCACGTACAGCAAAGTGCTTGCCACATTTTGCCATTTGTAGGCAGGCTGGTAACAAGTCTACCTTGGGGCGCGTGGCTGTGCATATGACGTGATGTGGGCGCTTGTGGGCGTCGGGGGTGCTTGATGGTTGGGCGCTTCCGGCTTGGCTCTTGCGCGAATCGCACGCACCACAGTACTGTACTTGCTCGCCATCATTTACTTCTCTGAATTCAATCCTGGGTATTTGCACTGTAAACCTGTCGGGTTCACGGACCGACTTCAGCTTATGTACTCTAGTCTTTCTTTGTCCTTACCTCCGTGTACTCCCTTGTCGTCTCTCGTCGCCCTCGAATATAGCGTGGTTCTGTTGAGCCCGGTCCGGTTTCGTCTTCAGTGTTTCTCGCTGGCCAGCGAGCTTCCATGCACCTGTACCTGCATCTGGGCAAAGAATTGTTGGACAATGGACCCGCCCTTCAACAAAGCGAGGTACGAGCTAATTTTGTTGAAGCATCTGTCTACGAGAGACTAGACCCGCCCCCCGAAATGCAAAATGTGTCATTTTACTGAACTACATACTCACTACTGAGAGTGTGTTGATTTCTCCAGGGCTTCGATATCTCTGTCAAACTGGCTAGTCAACGACGCGAGGGCATAGATGTTGGCTTCAATGGATTCCAAGGGAGACTGACCCGTCTCCTCCAGTGTGGGTGTGAGTTGGCTACCTATATCCTCGAGGAGCTTCGCCAGTCTTCCGAAGCCATCTGTTTCCCGAGCGGCGTCTGGAGGGGCTTCGAATTCTTCCGAACCACTCAAGACATCCCCTCCATCTGCGCGTCTGGCCACCGATCCAGCGTTCATCAGAGAATCTCGGAGAGGCACGGAGAACGCTGTGCAGAACTTCGAAATGTCTAGCCTGGTACGCCAGAACCCAAAAGAATCAATACTTCGCAACACTGCGAGGCTGGTACTGCGCAACCATTGGACAGAGTCGATCAAGCTGTCCGAGGCTGTGAAATCAATGTCTTCCCATACTTTGGAGAGGACCACAAAAGTAAGTCCCAAGGATTTTTCTATCCCAACAAATTGGTATCCCCGGATGTCTGGCTTCCAGATGTTTGTTAAGACAGAATTATAACTGTCTGTAGTGGCTTGAGACAGACCCCGCTTGTCGATCTGGAAAAATATGGCAATCCAAGAACAGAGTTCTGGGTGGATGTGTGAACACCACTCAGGTGTGCCAGCAAGGACGTGGCCGAGGCGAATATAGTCCAAGTTTTTGATGTTAGATGAACCGCCGGCAATACTGATAATTCGTCCCAGAGCGGCCCGCACCCTAGCTTTTTTCAGGATGGGCTGCAAACCGTCATCCTGAAACCAGTCCGCAACTTCTTTGGCCAGTAGAAGACCGACAGCATGATTCGATATACGACCGGGGAATGAGAGGGCTCGTAGGAGCATGTGAATGTGTTGTTTTGCAGGGGGAGAGTGAGAATGAACAAGGACTGCTAAAAGGCAAGAAATACTGTTCACAGTTTTGGTGTCCCATTTATTTTGATCATCTGGACCAATGATAAATTTGTCCAATGCCTTGTAGAACCAGCTGGCATCCAGTTCATTGGTCGAGTGGGCCCCAAAGTTCCCGAAACCATCTAGAATCTGCGCTATTGCCAATATAACATCAAGCCATCCATCTGACTGAGGGATACTGCTACAAAACTTAAATAGGATGGCTGGACGGTCATCATTACGAGAATTGATAGATGGTCCGGCAAGAGTTCCCAAGAGGGCAGTGATAGATATAATTCTGGCTGTTTTTTTCATATCGATTTCACCCTGTTGAAGCTTCAAGGAAAGTGTCTCAAACAGGAATTCAAAGAGTTCCCTCCGGAACGGGCTGGAACAGGGATTAGAGTTGTTTCCACTAATTTTGAAAAGCTCACCTCTTGTCCATCCACACCATGTCACGACGACTCGTAGCGGAGAGAAAGGTATTGACACAAAACAGGTAATCGGCGAAGCATGACTCATCCAGGGGTGATGCCGCTTGTTCGCATTGAGTTAGAAAGGCATTAAGAGATTCCTGCTTTGTGATGTAACATCTGACAGCTATATCGGACTCATAGTGGAATGACGGAATGGCATGCAATGCCCATTCCTTGGCTAGTGGGATATCATGATTCAATGAAGGGGTGCCCGTGAGAATTTGAAGGACATTTTCGAGTTCAGGTTTAAACAACCCATCAGTCCAGGTGTTCCAGGATATTGCAAGTTCCAAATAATCAACCGGTACCCCGAATTGATGGGCACAACGCAAGGTACAATATCCTCGTCCCAAGTGAATAGCATCCAGGGACATTCCGTCTCGGACAGAAGTCAAGTAAGCCGGTGATTGGTGAAAGCAGGTCGAGAAGCTGTCCAGTAACCGGCTCATCTGCGGCTTGAGATTCATGGCACTTTGCCATTGCAGGCCTACAGTCATTTCGGCCGCTGCGAGAATCGTCCGAGGATCGGTGGAGGTCTCGAGTACCCATGCTACAGCAGGGACCTCGCGCGATGGTTGCGGAAGGGGGAGGAGCGGAGCAGGCTCCTGCTGCTTCCTTGCATTATCTGATGTTGGATTGTTGAAGCACGGAATAAGATGTCGTGGCCGTTGGATACAGGAACAAAAAGCAGAGTAGGCATGCGACAGATGAGTATGGCGAGAGTCTGCACAGCAGACACTTTGCATGAAATCGGCAAGTGGAGCAACAATCCGCCATCGAACGAAATTGAGAGGCGGCATGGCGATGCGACTGAAAAATCCGCTCCACAGGGTTTTAACTAGTAGAATGAACCGTGCCATGAAAGGGGTAAGTGGGGTCCGGAAAGGAGAATCTGGGTAAACCCCCGCAGATACGAGGAGGAAGACATAGGCGAGAGATCCGAATGATGTTAATATCAGAACGATAATTGCAACGGAGCGATGAACCGTCCAAAGATATATTGAAAGAGCCGCTGCGAACAGGAGCAGCGAGACCTGCAGTAGAAGCGGGAACATCTGCAACACTGCGTCGAATTTCCAGCGATGGAGACCGTCGAACTTGCGCTGGCGTTCGAGCCCACGTGCTTCAATAGTTCCGCGCTCGCCTGCCGCTGAGTAGTACGTGAGCCATTGCTTTCCCAACACAGCTAGCAGTGCGGCGAGCAGAGTACAAGATAGGCTGACGTAGAGCAGGCTCTGTGCCACGACTACGAGAGCGGGCGGAGCAGGGGAGGAGCTCGGGATAAGAATATCTGGGCCCGAGAAAATCGAGCTATTGACCGTGTGAATGAGGAGACGCATGAGTGCCTGGTTTGTATCATCGGGGTCAGGCTGAAACTCCGGCTGTATTTGGATGATGAACGCAGAGCTAACAGCGGAGAAAAGCCCAGCCTTCCACAGCCAATAAGATTGAGTGATCGTGGACAAATTGAAGACGCACAAAAATGAGGGAGGCATCGAGATCGCTACTATATTTCTCGAGGAATTCTTTATCGTGTTCATCGGCGAGCGTTTTGTACAGGTTCCAAAAATCCGTCTTCCTGTCCGTGGCGGGCGGTTTCGGCTTAATCCCTTCCACTGCCGTCTGCAATCTGCAGAGGTTCATTATCTGAACGTTCGGTAAGTTGAAGAAGCTCACTTCTCCATTTGCTCTTCGTTTTTCTCGGCGAGGTCGGCAAAACACGCTTGTAGCGCAGAAATGAGTCTGCCGTAGCTTCGATCAGAAGGAGGAAGCAATCTTGCAAAGCACACGCGCACCTCTCATTATTTGCATCCCTTGAAGCCGTAACACACACTCTCTCGCTCCCTGCCTCGGGGGGCTTCTGTGGGTTGGCTGTGTTGTCGGTACTCGTATTTTCCACATCCCTTGACACCGAGTCACCCTCGACTGCACTCGCAGGTGCATTCTGTACATCAGACATGGCGTCGGTTGCGGGGAGTCTCGTCTGGCGGAGGTTGTAGGAGGGAAGAGACAAAGAATCGAGTGGTCCTTTGACAGCTGCTATGCAAAGCTGTTCGCATGTCAAAATTATCGCCGCTTATGAAGGGCCGCAGGTGCCTGTGCATAGATGACGGCGTGATGTGGGCGCTTATGGGCGCTTCAGACTCTGCTTCAAGAGGTGTCACTGGATCAGTCATCAGGCTTTCTACAAATGTCTCTTGACAGCCTTTGGTCACTCTGGGAGCGGCCGTTCCAGACCTCAAGTCGCAAGAGGTCAAGGTAGGTCTGATTTCCCGCAAGTAGAAAAAAAAACTTTTGTCCGAGTCTACGGGCTGAATGATTTTCATCACTGATAGCAATAGATGTTCTTCTGAAAATTTTCAATTCCAGAGGAAAAGAGCTTCCAGAGCTCAAGAATTTTGCGGAAAAGCTGATGGGCATCCTGGCTCCTAATCTAGGGGTCTCCGCACGTGGCGATTGATGTAAGATCTAGAGGATCTAACAACTCTTGCTCTGCTTTGTTCACCGCTGGTGGTGTTGCCGTTGTGCCCCGTGGACCATTTAATGCCAACGCCTGCGCTGAAGGCGCAGGGGTTGCGGTGTTCCTCTATGCTGATTTCTTCCTTGCGATTATGTCGCCTCTCGCTCGGGGCGCCCGACTAGCATCAGACTTTCTACAAATTTCTTGACAGCTCCTGATTGGCACTTAACAGCTCTTGATTGCTCTGGCTTCGCTCTTGAGCGCAAGAGCTCAAGGTAGATCTGATTACTCTCAAGTCGGGGGGGAAAAAAAATGCCTGTGGGGTCAATGCTCACTTTCACTGCTGATGGCAATATGTTTTTTTGTTTCGAAAATTTTCAATTCCAGAGGAAAAGAGGTTCAAGAGGTTCAAGAATTTTGCGGAAAGGCTGCCGTACTTAGGACAACAAAATTTCCTCATTCCATGCTTATTACGAGCGGACTTGCTGCTGAAAAACACTGCGATTGAAGTCGCTCGAACTCCCGACCTCAGTGGCTGACACCCCCTATTTTCCTTTTCCCGTAGAAATTAATTTAGTCTTGTGGCAAATAGTACGGTGATGCCTGTAGCTATCCTTTGCAGCGCAGCGCATTTGCAACCTGTCGATGCTTGACGCTATCTCAACATAATCCGCCTGATGTGCGGCCCTCGAGATCCCGGCCGCAACGTGTGCAGGCTGTAACGCACGCCTGTTCGGCACCCGAGCAGTTCTGCGTGCTTCGTGTTAGGGTGACTTTTATGATCTTCCGCAAGAGCCACGTACCGAGCCGCCGTTGTTGGTGCAGAGGTCGAACGCCATACCGCACGCCTGAGCACAGTCGCGCTTGGCAAGCCCACTGTCTGGCACTGTCCGAGTCGACATCAGTTTCTTTGTCGCAGCGTGAACCACACAATGGAGGGCTGACCATCGGAGACAGGAGAAGTGCTAGCCACAGCAACGAGCGCGAGAAGGATGAACGAGGTGGAGAAGTTGAACTGCATTGCTGTAAGTCGATTGGGGAGTAGTATGATTTTTGCACACCTGAGAGTGTCCTCTTTTATACATTTTGGAAAATCCGAGTCGCTATGAGGATACTCAGGGCGTGCTGTGCCCTGCTCCATGTAGCATTGCGCGCCCGGAACCGGGCAGCACGGTAGCGCGCAGAATGCTCCCTAGGTGAATTAGACGGTTGCACACCAAGTCAGGGATAAATTTGAACATATTGACCTCTACCTGTATCATTGGAGTTGATAGTGCATATGGAAATATCGGTTATCAGATCACGAAGATCAGCCCGAGCGCCCCGAAGTTCGACCTCATTGGGTAAACATCGTCCTTTAGTTTCATTACCTCCCCAGTACAATAACGCTGCTGTCAACTTGGAGGTAAGGTTGGTCGAGATGAGTACACTCCGTCCAAAGTTTACGTACCATTTGCATCCGATTTTCAGTAGGTTTACCTGATATTAGGATTACATCTCGGAGATTTCCAGCTCAATCGACCGCAATGCGCGCCAGCGGCGTCGATAAAGCGCGCTGTGTTCAGTAAAAAGTTGCTGCGTTCCAAAGAAAAAGTTGCAATGTTTCATGCGCGCGCCCACCCTGTGTTTCATGCCAACGCCCGAGCACAGGACTTCCATTTTCGATGCTGACAAGCCTAAGTTGTACGGAAAGGAAAAAGAAGTAGAAGTTAAGGGAAGTTCAGGCGTGCGGAGGCGAGCCCCGGTACCTCGCTGCATTCAGGAACGTAGGCTGAGATGGCAAGCAAAGATGTCTGCAGCACCCTAATAGGTAAGATATTGCAGAGACAAGGCTGTGAAGTTCAGCCGCGAAAGCAAAGATCCTTCGAAAAAAACGTGACGGATTCAGGCAAAAGCGAGGCCACAAGAAGAGCGGAAGAGTAAATTCGACGAGAGGGTGGGGTTTAGGCGGGCACGACGCAACGCGCAGTCGGCGCAGTTCCTGGCTAAATGACTAAAGAAACCAGTGAAAGCGTGCCCACCGTCCTATGAAGGGGGATTTTGCGTGCAGATCCTCGTTGGAGCCAGGGACAAATCAAGGCGTCGTTGCAAAGTAATGTGGAAAGAGCCGCGACGACAACAATCTCAAGACGATTTTACGGGGGAGAAGAGGAAGGCGGCGGAGGTTCAGATGCGGGGAGTCGAAGCCGGTTGCTCGCTGCATTATAGCGTTAAATAAACAGATTATGTGAAGCGAGGGTGTCCCTTGCATCACGTCTGAGTTCCTCATCCAGGTCTGCAGAGCCCAAAGGTAGGATATTATGGCAAGAAAGCGGAGTACAGCCACGAAAGTGAAGACTGAGGCAGAACGCGGCAGATAAGAAGGATAGAAGCGAAGATTCGTGCTCGCAAGATGGTTGGCGAGGATTGGGCGGGCACGAGCTGGGGCGGAGCGGGCGCTGTGTGCCTGGCAAGCGTGGCCGTGACCCAAGTCAAATCCTGAGGTAGTTGACGCCCCCACATAGTTAGAGGACAAGAGCAAGTCGACGGCAAACTCCGGAGATCACGTGCTGCTCGATATTCTGCCCGATTTGGACGACAGCGCGGACGACTCTCCGTAGCCTACTCGAGGACAAGAACACAGTGCACTTCTCGTACCGGCGTTCGAGATGGCGACTTCCTGCTCTCTCTTCCCACCCTCGACCCACCATTTCGAGACCGACTCCGTAACGACCTAAATTTCTCGACGTGAGCTCGCGTTTTCAGTCGAGCTTGACTGGCTCGAAGACAGTTTTCCCGTGCATAGCAGGACAATCTCACACGCGCAGCCGGAAAGCCAGCATATTTCTCATCGCAATCGCGGAAGAGGCTGTGGACGAAAGCTCATCAAGGCACAAGAAGAGCAACAGCGTAAAGACAAAGCGGAGGCTCGGTGTCTCGCACCTGCGCATTCCGCGCGTTTCCCAGCTCTTGAGGGCGGTGCAGGGCGAAATGCACGCTCCTTCATCACCCTCATCCCGCCGCTCGAGCTCCCCGCCTCCTTCCCCACTTCCACCCGCGCACTGCACCGCGAGAGGTACGCGGCGTAGTCCCCTCAGTGCGTCGGTGGGCACG
This sequence comes from Mycena latifolia, assembly GCA_029289555.1. Lineage (NCBI taxonomy): Eukaryota > Fungi > Basidiomycota > Agaricomycetes > Agaricales > Mycenaceae > Mycena > Mycena latifolia. The sequence goes on along the minus strand of JARJLE010000011.1, from coordinate 244,581 downwards.
GGCCTACGCGGCGGTGGGCACACGGGCATGGCAGGAGAAGGAGTAGTTGATCGAAGTCGTCGAGGCTCGAGCATGAGTGCGCGTGGGAGGTGAAGAAGGGCGGCGGCGGCGCATGCGCGGAGATGGAGATCGCGTGGCTGAGACGACGCGGGGGCAGAAGTCTCTCCTTCCAACTCCCGTACGCGTGCGTGATCCTCTCCTTCCCTTCCCTTTCGCGGAGCTGACTTGGAGCTTTTAGCCTCCCCACATCATCGACCTCTTCGCATCTCGCGGCGCTGCTCTCGCCCCCGCCCTTGCCCGCGGAGGCGCAGGCCGTCCCGACGCAGCGGACGGGTGGGATGACGAGGCGTGCGACCTCTTCTACGACAAGGTGCCACCGTCGCCGCTCATCGCCCCGTCGCCTGCATCATCGGAGGCGGCGCTGTCGCCGGTCTCTGCGTCGCCCGTCCGTACTTCCCCTCTTGCAGATGGGAGGACAGCCAAGACGCGGACGCACGCGCGCCGTCGTCTCCGCCCCTCGCGCTCCCGCTGTACACGGGCTGGAACCCCTGCCCCCACGCCTTGCAGCTGCGCCCTTGCAGCTGCGCCTCGCCGCCCTCGCCGTGGAGGCCGAGGCTGCGCAGTCCCCGTCGTGCGCGCCGTCCGCCTTCCCCGCCCCATCCCCCCAGCTCCGCTCGCACTGGTCCTCTTCCACCATCTCCTCCGTGCACTCCGCGCACGCGCCGTCGCCCAAGACGTTCGCCTTCGCGCCGCTACTTCCCCAAGCCCAAATCCTCTTCCTCCCCCTCCCCCTCCCCCTCCTCCCCTACTCAGTCGCCTGCGGGGCGTGCGCGCGTGCGCCCGATGGGGAGCACCTCCGCGACCGTCGCGGGCCGGAAGGGGAAGAAGCTCACCGACGTGGACGTGAACGTGCTCGTCGTCGGGCGGCCCGAGGCGCGGAGCGTGCTCGCGTGCGCGTCGCCCAACGTGTTCGCCGCGCCGAGGCCGTTCCTCTCCCATCTTCCACTCTTTCATCATCCAGCGCGCTCTCGCCGGCGACGCCCGGTGCGCAGTGGGCTTCGTACCCCGCCTCCCCTGCCTCCCCGTCGCCTTACACCCTCGGACACGTGCACTCGGCGTCGACGCCCGGGCCGAGCCCCGCGCTCCACGCGACGTACACGACGCAGCGCTAGCCGCGCGGGCGCGCCTCCACCGCCTCCCACCACTCCACCGGGGGGTGCTACTCATCTTCCTCCAATTCGGGGCACTTTTCTTTTCGAATGTACACACCACGCACCGACCCGACGAGTTGTAGCTATAACGGATTAATTGAAGTGGATTGCCTTTGCCTTGTTCATCATGTGAAATTTAAACGCAAAGAAGAGGGAAGATAAAGAATGTAAGGGCAAGCGGTAGGGGCGCGTGGCTGTGTTGATGACGTGATGTGGGCGTTTGTGGGCGCTTGCGACTTGGACTGCTGTTGGATGCCTACGACTGAGGTGGGCCTGAGAATTTCGTTCAGCTTGCTGGCGGGGCTGTGTCGTCCAACCCTCCTCGGCTTAGACTACTTCGGCCGGCGCCCACCCTAAGCGGCAAGCCTGCCCGCCGATTCCGAGTTTTATTCCACAAGAAGACACTAAGAGGTAAAGGTTTCATATGGAGGTCGTTTCGTGCTCAACCGTGGGTATCGCTGCAAACTTGCAACTCTGCCAGTGAAATTTCCCTGGATTTTCCTGTCGGAAGGCTCGGAGTCGGTGTTAGGCCTGGAGTGTTCTGGGAAGGAAGAACCGCAACTGAGTCTGAATCTCACCTCGATGAACCGGCGACGGCTGCAAGTTTAAGTGACACCAGCCAGCACATCTGTGCACAATTTGTATTGCATCACTCAAGCACGCAAGGATAATGGTATTCAACAGAAACGGAAATATACAGACTGCAGAGCTATGCGGGGGATTCGAGACTTGTGGATGGGATCCGGATTAAAACTTCCAGTGCCTTAATATCAGGGTCGAACCGCTTTTGCCAATGGTAGCCCCTCCGGGGGTTCAACATCTCGTTTGCTATATCCTCTAAGAGCTTCGCCAGAGGCTGTCCGAAGCCACCTGTTTCCCGAGGGGCTTCTTCCGAACCACTAAAGACATCCCCTGTATCTGCATGTCTTGCTGCCGTTGCAGCTTTAATCAGTGACTCCCGTAGCGGTGAGGAGAACGCAATGTGGAACTTGGAAGTGTCGGGTGCCCTAAGACCCGGAATCACATCAGCGGAGATAGCGTGCAACACTGCTAGGCTGGTACTGCGCAGCCATTGGATAGATTTAATGAAGCCATCCGAAGCTTTGAAGTCAAAGTCTTCCCATACTTTGGAGAGGACCACGAATGTAAGACCAAAGGGTTTTTCTATCTCATCACGAAATTGGTATCCCGCAGTGTCTGGGTTCCAGATGTCTGTTAAGACAGAATTATAACTGTCTGCAGTGGCTTGAGACATCCACTGTTCGTTGATCTGAAAAAATATGGCAATCCAGGAGCAGAGTTCTGGGTGGATGTGTGAACACCACTCAGGTGTGCCAGCAAGGACGTGGCCGAGGCGAATATAATTCAAGTTTTTGAGGGTAGATGAACCGTGGGCAATACTGATAATTCGTCCCAGAACGGCCCACACCCCGGCTGTTTGCAGAATTGGCTGCAAACTAGCATCCTGAAACCAGGCTGTAGCTTCTTTGGTTACCAGGAGTTCAGCGGCATTCTCCGAAATACGACCGGGAAGAGAGAGGGCTCGTAAGAAAAGATGGACGTGCTGTTTTGCCGGGGGTGAGGGGCAATAAAAAATGAGAGCTTCTACAAGGCCGGCAATCCCATTCACAGTTTTAGTGTCCCACTGATTCTCATTTGGACCGATATTAAGGATGTCCAGCACCTTGTACACCCAGCTGGCATCACATTCATCCTCTATCCTTTGGCCGTATTCCCCGAACCGGAATGAAATATGCCCCATTACCACCAACACGACATCAACCCATCCATCGAGCTGAGGGATATTGCGGCAAAATGGAAATAGAATTTCCGGGCTCCACAACCTCCACTTATGAGATGGGGAATATATCGTAGAAGGACCATTGAGGAAGGCAGTGATGAATATAATTCTGGCGGTTGTGTCCATATCGATCTCACCCTGTTGAAGCTTTGAGGAAAGTGTCTCAAACAGGAGTTGAAAGAGTTTCCCCCGGACTTGTCTGGAACAAATATTAGGTCGGGTTCGGACCATTAATGTTGAAAATCTCACCTCTTGTCCACCCACACCATGTCGCGAGGACTTGTGGCGGAGAGAAAAGTATTGACACAAAATAGGTAATCGGCGAAGCATGATTCATCCATGGGCGATGTCGCACGTTGGCAATGGTTTAGAAAGTGCTCCATGAAAAACATTTTTGAGATTCCACGGCTGCTCCGGGATTCATAGTGGAATGATGGGATGGCATGCAATGCCCACTCCCTGGCTAGTGGGGCATCGTAATTCAATGAAGGGGTGCCTTGGAGAATTTCAAGAACATTTTGGAGTTCAGGTGTAAACACCAAATTAGTCCACGTGGGCCAGTATATTTGAGGTTCATCCGGTTCGTTGGATCGGTGGGCACAACGCAAGATGCAATATGCTCGTCCTAATTGAATGGCATGGATGGTCATTCCATCTCGGATAGAGTCCAAGTAGGGCCCCGGCAGTTGGTTCTCCAAGACTTCAGCTGATCGGTTAAAGCAGACCAAGAAGCTGTCAAGTAACCTGCTCATCTGCGGCTTGAGGTACATGCCACTTTGCCATTGAAGGTCTACAGCCATTTCGGCCGCTGCGAGAATAATACGCGGATCAGTGGAGGTCTCGAGTACCCATGCTACAGCTGGGACCTCGGGCGACGGTTGTGGAGGGGGGAGGAGCGGAGCAGGCTCCCACTGCTTCCTTGCATGATTGAATGCTGGATTGTCGAAGCACGGAATAAGATGCCGTGGCCGTTGAATATACGAACAGAAAGCAGAGTAGGCGTTCGACAGGTGAGTATGACAAGAGTATGCAGAGTAGACACGCTGGATGGTAGAAGGAAGCGAACATGCAACCCGAGATCGAAAGAAATTGAGAGGCGGCATGGTGGTGCGGCTGAAAAATCCGCTCCATTGGATCCACAGAGTTTTCACTAGTAGAATGAACCGTGCCACGAAAGGGGTAAGTGGGGTCCGGAAGGGAGAGTCTGGGTAAGCCACCGCAGATAGGAGGAGGAAGATATAGGCGAGAGATCCGAATGATGTTAATATCAGAACAATAATTGCAACGGAGCGATGAACCGTCCAAAGATATATTGAAAGAGCCGCTGCGAACAGGAGTAGCGAAACCTGCAGAAGAAGCGGGAACATCTGCAACACTGCGTCGAATTCCCAGCGATGGAGACCGTCGGACTTGCGCTGGCGCTCAAGCCCGCGTGCTTCAATAGTTCCTCGCTCGCCTGCTGCTGAGTAGTACATCAGCCACTGCTTTCCCAGAACAGCGAGCAGTGCGGCGAGCAGAGTACAAGATAGGCTGACGTAGAGCAAGCTCTGTGCCACGACTACCAGAGCGGGCGGAGCAGAGGAGGAGTTCGGGATCAGAATATCTGGGCCCGAGAAAATCGAGGCATTGACGGTGTGGATCAGGAGGCGCATAAGCGCCTGGTTCATATCATTTGGGTCCGGCTGAAGCTCCGGCTGTATTTGGATGATGAACGCAGAGCTGACGGCGGAGAAAAGACCAGCCTTTCAGAAGAATAGGTTGAAGAAGAGTAGTAAATGAACTGAAGACATACGAAAATGAGGGAGGTATCGAGATCGCTGCTGTATTTTTCGAGGAATTCTTTATCATGCTCGTCAGCGAGCGTCTTGTAAAGATTCCAAAAATTCGTCTTCTTGTCCGTGGCCGGCGGTTCCGGCTTAATTCCGTCGATGGCTGTCTGCAATCTGGATATGTTCGCTATCGGAACGTTGGGCAAGTTGAGGAGGCTCACCTGTCCATTTGCTCTTCGTTTTTCTTGGTGAGGTCGGCAAAGCACGCTTGTAGCGCAGAAATGAGTCTGGCGTAGTTTCGCTCAGAAAAAGGAAGCAGGCTTGCAAAGAGCACGCGCACCTCTGATTGTTTGCATCACTTGAAGCCGTAGCACCCTCTCCCTCGCTCCCTGCTTCGGGGGCCCGGGGCTTCTGTGGGTGGGCTGTGTTGTCGGTACTCGTATTTTCCGCATCCCTTGACACTGAGTTACCCTCGCCTGCACTCGCAGGTGCATTCTGTACCTCAGACATGGCGTCGGTTGCGGGAGTCTCGTCTTGCGGAGGTAGGAGGGAAGAGACAAGGAATCGAGTGGCCCTTTGACAGCTGCGGTGCGAAGCTGTTCACATGTCAAAGTTATCGCCGCTTCTGAAGCGAGGTCAGGGGGGCGCGGAAGCGATGTGGGCGCTTATGGGCGCTTCAGACTCTGCTTTGTTCACCAGCGGTGCTGCCGTTGCGCCGCGTGGAATTTTTAATGTCGATGCTTGCGGTGAAGCCCCGGGGGTCACGGTGTCAACACGGTGTTCCTCTGTGCTGATTTCTTCCTTGGAATTATATCGCCTCTCGCTCGGGGAACCCGACTACTTAGGTGACAGTCGACAAATTTTCCTCATGTAGACGACCCGGTAGTTAGAATATATCTACAGGGTATCATCAGCATAAGTAAAAGGAATAATAAGTAGAAGACATACCCTCAGCCGCACACAGATGGTGGTAAGACTGACGGTCGTCGGCAAGAGATGGACCCCTTTTATACGTTGCAGAGACGATCGGAGGTGAAACAAGCAAATAAAATAAAATAGTGACCATTCCCGAAGAGGCGCTGAGCGCTGAACGCCAATGTCCATGGAAGGCAATGCTTCTCGTCAACACCTCATTCCATGCTTACGAGCGGACTTGCTGCGGAAAAACCCTGATTCCAATTCCCTAATCCAGTACCCTGGCTGACACCCCCTGTTTTCCTTTTCCCGTAGAAATTAATTCAGTCTTGTGGCAAGTACATAGTACCCTGATGCCTGTAGCTATCCTTCGCAGCGCAGCGCATTTGCAACCTGTCGATGCTTGAAACTATCTCAACATAATCCGCCTGATGTGCGGCCCTCGAGATCCCGGCCGCAACGCGTGCAGGCTGTAACGCACGCCTGTTCGGCACCCGAGCAGTTCTGCGTGCTTCGCGTCAGGGTGATTTTTATGATCTTCCGCAAGAGACACGTACCGAGCCGCCGTTGTTGGTGCAGAGGTCGAACGCCATACCGCACGCCTGAGCACAGTCGCGCTTGGCAAGCCCGCTGTCCGGCACTGTCCGAGTCAACGTCAGTTCTGTCGCACGGTGAATCATGCAATGAGGGCTGACCATCGGAGACAGGAGAAGTGCTAGCCACAGCAACGAGGGCGAGCAGGATGAACGAGGTGGAGAAGTTGAACTGCATTGTTGTAAGTCGATTGGGGAGTAGTATGGTTTTTGCACGCCTGAGAGTGTCCTCTTTTATACGTTTTGAAAAAAGTGCGAGTCGCTATGAGGATGCTCAGGGCGCGCTGTGCCCTGCTCCATGTAGCGCGCCCCGAACCGGGCAGCACGGTAGCGCGCAGAATGCTCCCTAGGTGAATTAGACGGTTGCACACCAAGTCAGGGATAAATTTGAACATATTGACCTCTACCTGTATCATTGGAGTTGATAGTGCATATGGAAATACCAGTTATCAGATCACGAAGATCAGCCCGAGCGCCCCGAAGTTCGACCTCATTGGGTAAACATCGTCCTTTAGTTTCATTACCTTCCTAGTACAATAACGCTGCTGTCAACTTGGAGGTAAGGTTGGTCGAGATGAGTACACTCCGTCCAAAGTTTACGTACCATTTGCATCCGATTTTCAGTAGGTTTACCTGATATTAGGATTACATCTCGGAGATTTCCAGCTCAATTGACCGCAATGCGCGCCAGCGGCGTTGATAAAGCGCGCTGTGTTCAGTAAAAAGTTGCTGCGTTCCAAAGAAAAGGTTGCAATGTTTCATGCTCGCGCCCACCCTGTGTTTCATACCAACGCCCGAGCACAGGAATTCAATTTTCGACCCTGATGAGCGCAGAAAAGCCTAGGTTGCACGGAAAAGAAAAAGAAGTTGAAGTTAAGGGAAGTTCAGGCGCGTGGAGTCGAACCCCGGTACCTCGCTACATTCATGAACGTAGGTTGAGATGGCAAGCAAAGGTGTATGCAGCACCCTAATAGGTAGGATATTGCAGAGACAAGGAAGCGAAGTTCAACCGCGAAAGCCTTGGAGAAAAATTCGACGCATTCAGGCAAAAGCGAGGCCACGAGAAGAGCGGAAGAGTAAATTCGACGAGAAGGTGGGGTTTAGGCGGGCACGACGCAACACGGAGTCGGCGCAGTTCCTGGCTAAATGACTAAAGAAACCAGTGAAAGCGTGCCCACCGTCCTATGAAGGGGGATTTTGCGTGCAGATCCTCGTTGGAGCCAGGGACAAATCAAGGCGTCGTTGCAAAGTAATGTGGAAAGAGCCGCGACGACAACAATCTCAAGACGATTTTACGGGGGAGAAGAGGAAGGCGGCGGAGGTTCAGACGCGGGGAGTCGAAGCCGGTTGCTCGCTGCATTATAGCGTTAAATAAACAGATTATGTGAAGCGAGGGTGTTCCTTGCATCACGTCTGAGTTCCTCATCCAGGTCTGCAGAACCCAAGGGTAGGATATTATGGCAAGGAAGCGGAGTACAGCCACGAAAGTGAAGACTGAGGCAGAACGCGGGAGATAAGGATAGAAGCGAAGATTCGTGCTCGCAAGATGGTTGGCGAGGATTGGGCAGGCACGAGCTAGGGCGGAGCGGGCACTGTGTGCCTGACAAGCGTGGCCGTGACCCAAGTCAAATCCTGAGGTAGTTGACCCCCCCGCCCCCCCCCCCCGAAGCAAAGCCAGAACATAGTTAGAGGACAAGAGCAAAGGCGACGGCAAACTCCGAAAATCACGTGCTGCTCGATATTCTGCCCGAGTCGGACGACCGCGTGAACGGCCCTCCTCTGTAGCCTACTCAAGGACAACGACACAATGCACTTCTCGTACCACTATAAAGCCAGCGCTCGAGATGCCGACCCCATGTTCTCGCTCTCCACCCTCTCTTCGACCCACCATTTCGAATTCAAGTCCGACCTTGGATGGGCTACAGGTGAGTGAGCTCACGTACAAGCTTCGACGTTGGTGGCCAGCGTCCCGAGCGGAAGAAATGCATCCATTGTTTTGAGAATGTCACGGCGCTGTTGTTCCTTGTCTCGTTGAGCGAGTACGATCAGATGTTGTACGAGGACGAGAGTGTGGTATGTGTCGTTTGCCTCCCGAATTGCTCTTCCGCTCTCATGGCCTGCCGTAGAATCGTATGCAAGAACCGTATTTTCATAAAAGAGGGTGGCACCGATCGTATAGTACACGGTATGTCACGATAAATACTAGTTTACAATTTACCGCAGAAAATGGCCATACATACATAGCGAGTATAGGTAGCCAAAAACAAAATCGCATCGCTCTTAAACCTTTTCATGGTTGGTCGGGGCGATCTGACTGCCAGTGTCCGAGTATTCTGACCGACTCGGAGAGAAACTGGCCTGCGGCTGAATAGACTTTGGGGCGATAAAGACCGTGTTGGCCCGATTAGAACCTAAACTGTGATCAGGCTTGAAGCTTCCAAATGCCATGGTCGAGCTCGCGACCCCAGTGTTGGATGCGGTCCCTTTTCGAGATGCATGGGAATTGACCATGCGGAAGATGACGAGGAGGGGTCCGAATAGCTATGTGGAGATCATGAAACACAGTGGAAAGCGAGAATAGTAACACTTGCAGATCCATATGCAGCGATACTCTCCACCCAGCTCACCACATCCTGAACACCACTCGCAAACGCCGCCATCCACACCAGTCTGCACGTCGACGTAATAGCGGACGACTCGACAAAGATCACTGCAAGTCGTCCATAAACCCTTTGGTGACTCGCGCCGAGGATCTCGACGTTGCTGCGGTGGAACATAAGTTTGCCGGCGATGAGGGATGTGGCGATGACGTCGAAAACGACGGAGGAGATGAGGGAGGTCTCTGTGTATTTTTCGCCGAGGTCGAGGGCTCGTTGAATGTCGACGACATATAGTCCTGGAAATTAAACATTCAATTTGATTTCAGAAAAATGGGTGTCAGAAGGTCGGGCTCACCCCAGTTGGCTAGCATCCACAACGGCAAGGGGATGAGGTACCACGCATGCTGTCTCCAGACAAAATACACTCTATAAAGCTACCGACCACCAAACCCACATCAGCACTTGAAACTTTCACGATCGGAGAATGGAACTCACCAACAAGAGATCCGCAGCAGCAAGGATCAAAAACAACGAGCTACAATCGATATAGCCGGGGAGATTCGCAGCATCGTCCGACGCCAGCCCGAGTGCGCCGTCGATCTGCGCCGCGTCGCCCCATATTCTTGCCATGGCGAATATCCAGGATGCGCAGTGGGTCACGAAGAGGTAGACGTAGATGGGCACGTCTGCTTTCGAACGTATGCGCTTAGGGGAGATGAGGGAGTACAGTGCGACGAAGAAGACCATGACATAGGCCGCTGTTCAAGTTGAGAGTGTGCGTCTCGAAGGGTAAATGTGGTTTGAGATGCTTACTTTGGAGGGAGGTGGCCAGGACGGCCTTGGGGAGGAGCTCAGCTGCGTTCGGGTACCCATACACCGCTGAAATGTTGGGTTTGGAAGAAGGTGGCGTGGGGGAGGAGCTCGGCTGCGCTGGGGTACTCATACAGGGCAGGTGAGGGGATCAGATGAGATGTGCTGCAGGGATTGGGGCGCTGAGGAGCAGTGTCACTCTCTTTATACCGGTGTCAGGAGTGGCAATGCGGCCTTTCCATATAACAAACAAGCGCTCGCCGGCTCCCACTTTATAAATAAGCGATACCTGTGCCCGCAGACGTGTGAAAGAGGTTTACAAATGGAGATAAGGCTTCAGACAGGCTTAATCTTACCCTCCCACGCCTGGGCCCTGGATCCAAAAGTTAGAGCTTGATAATCGAACTTGGGATACAACCCGTTACCGGCGAAGCCAGCTGCTCCTGACTTGCACCGGCCATTCTGCCAAACAAGTGTTTCGGCTGGCAGAAGTAGCTGAATATCCTGACTCGGCGTTCCGAGTCAGGATATTCAGCCCGCTTTCACAGAATCAGAAAGCGCTCATCATGATCACCGCTGGCAGATATTCTCCTGAGATGAAGTTACCATCTTTATATTTATAAAGCGAAGCTTAAGGCGACCGATTCGGTATTCAAGTGAAGGCCCGCGGCCATTGTACGCGTGCGCTGATCTCGAATATGTACAGATCTCGAATTCAGCCCCACGGCAATTAATTATCCGGATTCAAACCGATACTTATTCAGCGTGAGTTCGGGTCAAAGTCAAAGCGGAGATGAATAGTCACAAGACGGATATGACCTGAGAAAACGCCAAGCAGCTCCAACAGGAGATTTCGGAGGTTCAAATAGCGTAGGAACCGTATACCTTTAAGAAGAAGGTACCGTGCGTCTACGTAGGACGTTTTGAGGAACTGCGGGTTCCCTTAGGTTCCGTGGAATATATTCATCCTTATGCCCTGATCCTGATTGACTGCTACCATTCTGTCGCGCCTAACTGTGTTCGAGGGTCTAACTTTGCAGCGGCAGTGACCGGGCGCTGTTCTCACGGTGGATATGTTATGTCAATTCACTCAACATTTCATTCGTATCAACCTGAATCGACACAGCTATGGCATATATCATTCACAAATTTCAAGGAACCCGAGAACGGTTCACGCAAGCCTGAGCGCATTCACCGCGATTTCAAGAGTTTATGTTAGCTGACACACATCGTAAATTCAGCAACAGCGCCGGATTCCTCACAAGATGCTATTCTGAGACTCCCTATCAGCCTTTCAAAACGCGCGCGACGAATCACGTTCTCACCTGTGGATGTGAATGCAATGGATTCACATGTCCCCACCTGGTGCGGGTGTTTGAGGTGTCCGCACCGTTCCCGGAGAGATAAATTCTAGACTTGGTGAACTTCCTTTCTGAATGATAAATCAGTAAAATGCGTCAACTCAGAATACACGGTGTTCTGAGAGGTTTCACTCCTTGATTGAAAGATCATGCGTGTCCGTCTCACACCTGTCCCACTCCGCCATCAACCCTCTACCGCTGCTGCTAGAGTTGATTGATGGAGCAGCCGGCTTCGGAACTACTTGTAACCCTAGAAATAGAAATTCTAGAACTCGTAAGACCACACTATCGCCTGATACCTTCCCTCGCCCCCATTCGTCTCCTCGCAACTCATACCTATGGTTTTCGGAATGCTCCTCATCCTCATCACATTTGCAGCAATCGCGCTCCCTATCTGCCTATATCTGATATATCGTCAAAGGCTGTCCAATTCTTTCCCGCTCCCTCCGGGACCACCGCGCGATCCAATCATTGGGCATCTCAGGCATATGCCCTCTACCAACCGGGCCGCAGTCTTTCATGAATGGTCTAAAACTTACGGTCGTTGCCTCTCCTGACTCCGCCGTGCGTCTCTGACTCTCCGTCGCAGGCGATGTCATGTACCTAGAAGTCCTCGGGAACCCGATTATTGTCCTCAACACCGAACAAGTCGCGGCTGAGCTTCTGAACAAGCGAAGTGCCATCTACAGCGACAGACCGCGGTTCATTCTATATGAGATGTCAGCTTCAAATTCATTTGGGTCCCCCAGAACGTACTGAAATTCATATTATTCTTCGAGGATCCGATGGTCAACAACCCTGAGCCTCATGCGATACGGGAAACGGTTCACCTTGCATCGGCAGCTACACCAGTCGTACTTGAGTCGCCACAACTGCCTCGAATTCCGCGACATGCAGACCCAGGAAGCGCACAGCCTGGTCGAAAATCTCCTCGTGGCTCCTTACATTGGGGTACAGCAAGTTTATCAACAGGTAAGCCTCCTTGGTTTGTCCATGGGAACCAAAGAGAACATCCGCATTGCGTAGATTCTCCACGGGGGTCATCTCGCAGATTGTCGCTGGCCACAGAATCTGCACCGACGATGACCCGTACATGCAGACCACTCAAGCTCTGCGGGAATCGCTCGGACGCGCGGGCATCCCCGGAGTCACCGCGCTTGACCTTTTCCCCTTTCATATGTTCTCTGGAACACCCATCGCAGTTTACGCCGCCTGATACAATGGTGCAGTGAAATACCTGCCCGAATGGTTCCCTGGGTTCAAGTCCGGGGCAATTGCCAGGGAGTGTAGACCGGCGCTTCAGCGACTGTACGATCTTCCTTTGCAAGCCGTCCGTGCTCAGATGGTGAGTTAACCGACAAGCTCTGGTAACCGCACCTGGTCCATTTTCAGACATAAATGGAATAGGAAAGCGGAATAGCCAAACCATCGTTCTTACTGAGCCACCTGGAACACATGAAGGAGACGGAGCCACAGAACTAAGACGACGTTAAATGGGCGGCGGCGGCGATGTTCGGATCGACGGTAGGCCGTTATATTCGATATTTCTGAACATTCAGGTAACGGGCCGGACGAGTAGATCTGGAGCTCAGTAACCGTCTTCGTCCTCGCAATGCTTTTGCACCCGGAATATCAAGTCAAAGCCCAACAGGAGATCGATTCCGTAGTCGGAACTGCAGCGCGGCTGCCCGGCTTCGAAGACCGCGGGCAACTCCCCTTGGTGGAATGCATAATGCAGGAGACGCTTCGGTTCGTGCTCAGAGTTTTTGCCGTCTGAAAGCTGCTCCTGAGGTCGTGGTTTCCAGATGGCACCCGCCCACCGAGCTAGGTCAGTGCAGGGATTTGTCGATTTCTGATAAGGGTTGAATTATTGAATATCAACTAGGCGTACCGCACGCACTGAAGGAGGACGTCTATGAGGGAATGTTCATCCCCAAGGGGTCTACCGTGTTTGCGAACATCCGGTGAGATTTCCACTTATCCCCAGAGACGACCATCTCTGATTGACCGATCGTGTTATAGCGCAATGTCCCTCGACGAGAGAACATATTCAACACCCAAGCAATTCTTCTCGGAGCGGTTTCTCCCGGAGCTACGCGGGAGAGGGGAACCGCATTTCCCCTCGGTGTATGGGTTCGGGCGGAGGTACGTGGCATCTGAGTCTGTTCCCATGCTGTCCACGGACCGTTTGACGCAGAATTTGTTCGGGCCAACACCTCGCGGACCAGAGCCTGTGGATCGTCATCGTGTCGATCTTGGCGAACTGCACGATATCTACGGCATTCGATGAGAACGGGTGTGCAATTGTGCTGGAGGCCAGTATGAGCGATGGGGTATCGAGGTCTGTAACTTGCCCCGCAGTGGGTGAAGGGTTCTGACGAAACTTGGCAGCCATCCAGACGACTTTCCTTGCATAATCTCTCCGCGTGATCACAAGTTGGGGCCTGCAGAATGAGTGAGAGGCCGTCGCCTCTACCAAATGAATTATTGAGGTTCACGGGCGATCAACTGCCACATGAATACATAATCGAGCTTGCCCCCCACTCACCAAGACGCGCCTCTGCAAAACAATGTGAACAATTCAGGGCGCGCTGTGCCCTGCTCCATATCGCATTGCGCGCGCCGAACCGGGCAGCACGGTAGCGCGCAGAATGCTCCCTAGATGAATTAAACGGTTGCACAACAAGTCAGGGGTAAATTTGAACATAGTGATCTCTACCTGTATCATGGAAGCTGATATTGCATATGGAAATATCAGTTACCAGAGCAAGAAGATCAGCCCGAGCGCCCCGAAGTTCGGCCTAATTGGGGTAAGTCCTCCATTAATTTCATTACCTCCCTAATATAACAACGTTGCTGTCAACTTGGAGGTAAGTTTGGTCGAGATGAGCGCACTCCGTCTAAGGTTTACGTACCATTTGCATCAGATTTTCAGTAGGATATTAGGATCACATCTCGGAGATTTCCAGCTCAATTGACCGCCATGCGCGCCAGCAGCGCTGATAAAGCGCGCTGTGTTCAGTAAAAAGTTGCTGCGTTCCAAAAAAAAAGTTGCAATGTTTCATGCTCGCGCCCACCCTGTGTTTCATATCAACGCCCGAGCACAGGACTTCGATTTTCGACGCTGATGAGCGCAGAAAAGCCTAAGTTGTACGGAAAGGAAAAAAAGAAGATGAGGTCAAGGGAAGTTCAGGCGTGCGGAGGCGAGCCCCGGTACCTCGCTACATTCATGAACGTAGGTTGAGATGGCAAGCAAAGATGTCTGCAGCACCCTAATAGGTAGGATTTTGCCAAGGCAAGGAAGCGAAGTTCAGCCGCGAAAGCAAAGATCCTTCGAAAAAAACGTGACGGATGCAGGCAAAAGCGAGGCCACAAGAAGAGCGGAAGAGTAAATTCGACGAGAAGATGGGGTTTAGGCGGGAACGATGCAACGGGGAGTCGGGCAGTTCCTGGCTAAATGGTTAAACTTGAAGAAGCGGAGTACAGCCACGAAAGTAAAGACTGAGGCAGACCGCGGCAGATAAGAATAAACCCAGGGCGCGAGAAGGGAAGATTCGTACGCGCAAGATGGGTGGTGGGGATTGGGCGGACATGAGCCAGGGAGGAACGGGCGCTGTGTACCTGGCAAGCGTGGCTCATGGCCCAACAAGTCCAATCGTAAGGGAGTTGACGGCCTTTTAGCGTGAAGATCCTCGTCAATGGCCGTGCATCGGCGCAGTCCCCCCAGAAGCAAAACCAGAACATGGTTGGAAGTTGGAACATGGAGGACAAGAGCAGGCAAAGAGCAGGAGTACAAGGGCGACGGCAAACTCCGGGCATCACGTGCTGCTCAATCTTCCTCCCGATTCGGACGACACCTACTTCAGACAAGGACACAATGCTCGAGATGCCTACTCGCTTCTTGTTCTCTCCCCACCCTCTCTTCTAGATACCGTTGTCGCCGCTCATCGCCCGTCGCCTGCATCGTCGGAGGCGGCGCCGTCGCCGGTCACTGCGTCGCCCGTCCGCGCTTTCCCCGTCCGCGCTTCTCCTCTTGCAGATGGGATGAGCTAGGAGTGGACAGCCAAGACGTGAACGCACATGTGCCGTCGCTTCAGCTCCTCGCGCTCCCACCGTACACGGGCTGGCACTCCCGCCCGCGCGCCTCGCAGCTGCGCGTCGACGCGGAGGCGGAGGCCACATCGTGCGCGCCGTCCCCGCAGCCCGCGCTCCGCTCGCGTTGGGCCTCCTCCACGCTCTCCTTCGTTTACTCTGCGCACGCGCGGTCGCATCGCCCAAGACGTTCGCGCGGCCCTACTTCCCCAAGCCAAAATCACCTCGTTCCCCTTCAAATTCCTCTCCCTCTCCCGCTTCCACATCGCGCGCACGCGTGCGTCCGATGAGCAGAACCTCCGCGACCGTCTTGAAGGGAGGAAGGGAGGGAAGAATAAGAAGAAGCTCACGGTGGCGGACGTGAGCGTGCTCGTCGTCGGGCGGCCCGAGGCGCAGAGTGTCTTGGCTTGCACGTTGCCCGACGTATTCGCTGCGCCGGCACCGTTCCTCTCGCCTTGTTCCGCTCTTTCATCAGTCAGCGCGCTCTCGCCGGCGACGCCCGGCGCGCAGTGGACTTCGTACCCCGCCTCTCCCTCGCCTTATGCGCTCGGGCGCGCGCACTCGGCGTCGACGCCGAGCCCTGCGCTCTACGCGGCGCATACGACGCAGCGCTCGCCGCGCCGGCGCGCCTCGACGGCGTCGAACGCCACGGGTGGTCCTGGTCCTCTTCCTCCAGCTCGGGGATGTCGGACGCGGGGAGCGAGGCCAGCAGTGGAAGCAGACTGAGGAGGAAGCCGATCCCGGTGGAGATGTTTTTGCGGTGATGCGTCGCCGTTCCTTGATCTGACTTGGCTCTCCTTAGCTTCATTTTCTGACTCTCTTTTTTTTTGCGACATACCTTATCACTCAAGACGTCCCCCACGCATGCACGTTATCCTTCACGGCCTACCATCTACTTTGTCGGAATTGCGTACGTACTTGCAAAACAAAAAACTGCATTGAAAGAAAATTGGGTCCCTGGGGCCAAATCAAAAGCATCGATGACAGCATTCTCCGAAATGGCTTTCTTTCCGCAACATTCCCCTTGCCCACACATCTGAAATGCCCATTCCTTCGAGGTCTAGATGGCCGCAGGGCCTTGCTTTCATCTGGGAACCATCGAATGACGTCGAAAGGGACCCCGCTGGATTGGATTTTCCCGCCCAAATGACTCTGCCAGTGGACTCTCCGTTTTATCGGGGCGCTGTCGAATGGACGCTGGCCCGTGAACTGGATTGGATATTCGGTGACGTCGCACCTATTGAAGCCTGGATGGCCGCCGGTTCTGTAACTTCTGTGTTCTCCGTGTCGAAGGATAGTCATGCCGGGACTGGGGCATTGAATAGAATACCCAGTGTTTCCAGCGGCCGACCCGTTGAAGCCTTGATGGGCCCTCCGGGCTTTATCATTCGGGGGCCGTTAAATGGCGGCAGCGCGGGTCAAGTACCCAACCCAGTGATGCTGCACCGCGTTGAGTCGTTGTTTCACAACCGCGGGCCCTCTCTTTTTTGCTCGGGCATCAGTTACTGACGGCAACATTTACCCCGTTACGGGGGTGTTCAGCACCGGCAACGCCGTGTTGAGGTTGTGTAGTCTGAGTCTAGGAAAAATGCCCAGGTCTCCGGGACGTCGTGATCTTGAGCCCTTTATCGTGTGAGGTCGAACGACAACTGGAAGGAGCAAAAGTAAATGTTGTGGGATATCAGCATATACTCGCGGCAAAATCCACCTCGGTGACGGCTTGAACCGGACTGATGCTGACCCGTTGTGAGACCCGAATGGTCGCGGGGTTGATTTCTTATCTAATATTGTTCTGGGCGCACTCAAGACACCGCTGTTACCGCAATGTTGGGCCTGAATACCGAATGGCAGCAAATACATTAATGAAGTCTGAATGACCACGAGTGCGAACGGAAGTTATTTTAATAAGTGGAATCTAGTGGATGGGGAGTTCAGACAGAGTTCAACTTCAACTTGAACAAGTATACCTTGAGGTTAAACTGGTCCCGCGCCTCGGACCCCCCCCCCCCCCTCACCCGTGCCCCGAAATGCAAAACATGTCATTTTACATTTTACTGAACTGCTAACTACTGAGAGTGTATTGATTTTTCCAGGGCCTTTATGTCTCTATCAAACTGGTCAACCATCCACGCATGCTCATTCTCCTTGTCTTCAAGGGATACCCAGGAAGGCTGATCCGTCACGGTTGTGAGTTGGCTTCCTATATCCTCGAGGAGCTTCGCTAGTCTTCCGAAGCCATCTCCTTCCCGAGGGGCTTCTTCCGAACCACTCAAGACATCACCTGCATCTGCGCGTCTAGCCGCCGATGCAGCTTTAATCAGTGACTCCCGGAGCGGTGAGGAGAACACAGTTTTGAACATAGCTGCCTCAAAATACCACTTCTCATCCGGGTCGATCCTTGCCAACACTGCTAGGCCAGTACTGCGCAACCATTGAACAGAGTTGGTCAAGCTGTCCGAGGCTGTGAAATCACAGTCTTCCCATACTTTGGAGAGGATCACGAACGTAAGACCAAAGGACTTTTCTTTTTCATCAACAAATTGGTACTCCCGGGTGTCTGGGTTCCAGATGTCTGTTAAGACAGAATTATAACTGTCTGCAGTGGCTCGAGACATCCCCCCCTTGTTGATCTGATGAAAAAAAATGGCAATCCAAGAGCACAGTTCTGGGTGGATGTGTGAACACCACTCAGGTGTGCCAGCTAGGACGTGACCGAGGCGAATATAATTCAAATATTTGACAGTGGATGAACCGCCGGCAATACTGATGATTCGTCCCAGAGCGGCCCATACCCCAACTGTTTGCAGAATTGGCTGCAAACTAGCATCCTGAAACCAGGCTGCAGCTTCTTCGGTTACCAGGAGACCGGCGGCATTCTCCGAAATATGGCCAGGAATTGAGAGGGCTCGTAAGAGCAGATGAATGTGCTCTTTTGCGGGGGGAGAGCAGTAATTGTAAAGAAGGGCCGATAAAAGCCCGGCAATCCCGTTCACAGTTTTGGTGTCCCATTGATTCTGATTCCCAGGACCAATATTAATGTTGTCAAGCACCTTGTACACCCAGCTGGCATCACGTTCATCCACTGTTCTTGGGCTATAGTGCTCCGACGGGTATGAAATACACCCCATTGCCACCAACACGACATCAACCCATCCACCGGACTGAGGGATATTGTGGCAAAATGGAAGTAGGATCCGCGGGCTCCAACCACGAGGTGGGAGACATGTCGAAGAAGCACCATCGAGGAAGGCAGTGGCAGATATAATTCTGGCTGTTGTTTTCATATCGAGTTCACCCTGTTGAAGTTTCGAGGTGAGTGTCTTCAACAGGTGTTCAAAAAGTTTCGCCCGGAACGGCCTGGAACAGAGATTGGAGTCGTGACCACTAATTTTGAAAAGCTCACCTCTTGTCCACCCACACCGTGTCACGATGACTGGTAGCAGAGAGAAAACTATTGACACAAAACAGGTAGTCGGTGAAACATGATTCATCCAGGGGCAACATCGCATGTTGGCAATGGTTCAGAAAGTAATTAAGGCAAGACACTTTCGAGACCCTACGGCTGCCCGTGGTTTCATAGTGGAACGATGGAATGACATGCAATGCCCACTCCCTGGCTAGTGGGACATTGTGATTCAATGAAGGGGCACCTTGGAGAATTTCAAGAACATTTTGGAGTTCAGGTTTAAATAACCCCTTAGTCCAGTGGTTCCAGGATATTTTAGGTTCCAAATAAGCATCCGGTTCCCGGGATTGATGGGCACAACGCAAGACACAATATGCCCGGCCCAAGTGAATAGCATGGAGGTACATTCCATCTCGGACAGAAGTCAGGCACCCTTTTGATTGATGAAAGCAGGCCAAGAAGCTGTCAAGTAACCTGATCATCTGTGGCTTGAGGTACATAGCACTTTGCCACTGCAAGTCTACAGCCATTTCGGCCGCTGCGAGTATCATACGAGGATCGGTAGAGGTCTTGAGTATCCATGCTATGGCTGGAACCTCAGGCGATGGTTGTGGGAGGGGGAGGAGCGGAGCAGGTTCCCGTTGCTTCTTTCCACTATGGGACGTTTGACAGCTGAAACGCGGAAGAAACTGCTGCGATCGTTGGATATACAAAGAAAAAACAAGGTAGGCATGCGACTGGTGAATATGCCTAGAGCATGCAGAGTGGGCCCTTCGGACCAAAATAAGAGGTCGTCGAGTGACTTGGCTTAAAGATTTGTTCCACTGCAACCACAATGGAATGAGGTGGGCCATGACACGTGTAAGTGGAGTCTGGAACGGAGAATCTGGATATACCAAGGTTGATAGCAGGAGGAAGACATAGGCAAGAGAACCGAATGATGTCAAGCTAAGAACAATGACTGCGAGGGAGGGATGAACCGTCCAGAGATATATTGAAAGAGCAGCTGCGAACAGGAGCAGTGAGACCTGCAGTAGAAGCGGGAACATCCGCAATACCGCGTCGAATTTCCAGCGATGGAGACCGTCGGACTTGCGCTGGCGTTCGAGCCCGCGTGCTTCAATTGTTCCTCGCTCGCCAGCCGCCGAGTAGTACATCAGCCACTGTTTTCCCAGGACAGCTAACAGTGCGGCGAGCAGAGTACAAGAAAGGCTGACGTAGAGCAGACTCTGTGCCACGACTACCAGAGCGGGCGGAGCAGAGGAGGAGCTCGGGATAAGAATATCTGGGTCCGAGAAAACCGAGGCATTGACAGTGTGGATCAGGAGGCGCATAAGCGCCTGGTTCATGTCATTTGGGTCCGGCTGAAGCTCCGGCTGTATTTGGATGATGAACGCAGAGCTGACGGCGGAGAAAAGGCCAGCCTTTCAGAAGAATAAGTTGAAGAAGAGTAGTAAATGAACTGAAGACATACGAAAATGAGGGAGGTATCGAGATCGCTGCTGTATTTTTCGAGGAATTCTTTATCGTGCTCGTCGGCGAGCGTCTTGTAAAGATTCCAAAAATTCGTCTTCTTGTCCGTGGCCGGCGGTTTCGGCTTAATTCCGTCGATGGCTGTCTGCAATCTGGATATGTTCGCTATCGGAACGTTGGGCAAGTTGAGGAGGCTCACTTGTCCATTTGCTCTTCGTTTTTCTTGGTGAGGTCGGCAAAGCACGCTTGTAGCGCAGAAATGAGTCTGGCGTAGTTTCGCTCAGAAAAAGGAAGCAGGCTTGCAAAGAGCACGCGCACCTCTCATTGTTTGCATCCCTTGAGGCCGTAGCACACTCTCCCTCGCTCCCTGCCTCGGGGGGCTTCTGTGGGTTGGCTGTGTTGTCGGTATTCGTATTTTCCACATCC
Source organism: Mycena latifolia (assembly GCA_029289555.1). NCBI lineage: Eukaryota > Fungi > Basidiomycota > Agaricomycetes > Agaricales > Mycenaceae > Mycena > Mycena latifolia. The sequence goes on along the minus strand of JARJLE010000011.1, from coordinate 224,124 downwards.
CTTGACACCAAGTCACCCTCGACTGCACTCGCAGGTGCATTCTGTACATCAGACATGGTGTCGGTTGCGGGGAGGCTCGTTTTGCGGAGGTCGTAGGAGGGAAGAGACGTGGCCCTTTGACAGCTGCTATGCACATGTCAAAATTTTCACCCCTTATAAAGCATGGTCAGGGGCGCGGGGGGCTGTGCATAGATGACGGCCTGATGTGGGCGCTTATGGGCGCTTCAGACTCTGCTCTGTTCACCGCTGGTGGTGCTGCCGTTGTGCCGCGTGGAATATTTAATGTCGAGCTTGCGCTGAAGCTGCGGGGTCAGGGTGCTCCTCTGTGCTGATTTCTTCCTTGCCATTATATTGCCGCTTGCTCGGGAGCCAGACTACTTAGGTCAAATTTTTTTCCTCATTCCATGCTTACGAGCGGACTTGCTGCGGGAAAACCCTGGTTCAAATTCCCAAATACAGTATGCACCCCTGGCTGACAGTGGAGACCCCTATTTCCTTTTCCCGTAGAAATTAATTCAGTCTTGTGGCAAGTAGTACAGTGATGCCTGTAGCTATCCTTTGTAGCGCAGCGCATTTGCAGCCTGTCGATGCCTGACACTATCTTAACAGAATCCGCCTGATATGCGGCCCTCCAGATCCCGGCCGCACCGCGTGCAGTCTATAACGCACGCCTGTTCGGTACCCGAGCAGTTCTGCGCGCTTCGGGTCAGGGTGACTTTTATGATCTTCCGCAAGAGCCACGTACCGAGCCGCCGTTGTTGGTGCAGAGGTCGAACACGATGCCGCACGTCTGAGCACAGTTGCGCTTGGCAAGCCCGCTGTCCGGCACTGCCAGTGTCCGAGTCAACGTCAGTTCTGTCGCACCGTGAATCATGCAATGGGGGCTGACCATTGGAGACAGGAGAAGTGCTAGCCACAGCAACGAGAGCGAGCAGGATGAACGAGGTGGAGAAGTTGAACTGCATTGTTGTAAGTCGATTGGGGAGTAGTATGATTTTTGCACACCTGAGAGTGTCCTCTTTTATACATTTTGGAAAAATCCGAGTCGCTATGAGGATGCTCAGGGCGCGCTGTGCCCTGCTCCATGTAGCATTGCGTGCCTGGAGCCGGCAGCACGGTAGCCCGCAGAAGGCTCCCTAGGTGAATTAGACGGTTGCACACCAAGTCAGGGATAAATTTGAACATATTGACCTCTACCTGTATCATTGAAGTTGATATTGCATATGGAAATATCAGTTATCAGATCAAGAAGATCAGCCCGAGTGCCCCGAAGTTCCAACTCATTGGGTAAACATCCTCCTTTGGTTTCATTACCTTCCCAGTACAATAACGCTGCTGTCAACTTGGAGGTAAGGTTGGTCGAGATGAGTGCACTCCGTCCAAAGTTTACGTACCATTTGCATCCGATTTTCAGTAGGATATTAGGATCACATCTCGGAGATTTCCAGCTCAATTGACCGCAATGCGCGCCAGCGGCTTCGATAAAGTGCGCTGTGTTCCATAAAATGCTGCTGCGTTTCATCCTCGCGCCCACCCAGTGTTTCAGTGCATAGGATATCCGTTTTCGGCGCTGCAGATCCCAGAAAGGCCAAGGTTGTACAGGATCCGAGAGACAAAAGAAGCTGAAGCTGCAAGGTCGAGGAGTCGAACGGGTGTTCCGTACACTACGTCTGACTTTTATTATAGAGGTCTGTAAGGGACGATATTGCAGAGGAAAGGAAGCGAAGTTTAGTCGAAAGCAAAGACCCTTCGAGAAAGGATTCGACGTATTCAGGCGAAAGCGAGACCACAAGAAGAGCGGAAGAGCCAATTTTGACGAGAAGGTGGGGTTCAAGTGGTCACGACGCAACGCGGAGTCGGCGCTGGCTAAATGGCTAAAGTAAAGAAGAGAGTGAGAGTGTGCTCTGCATTAAGGGAGATTGGCGTTAATTTCGCGTGTAGATCCTCGTTGTAGCCAGGCATTTAATTCTTCTCGCAAATCAAGGGCGGCATCGCAGAATCATTTGGAAAGAGCAGCGACGAGAACAATCTCAAGAAGTGGATTTTACGGGTTGAATGCTGCGGGGCCTGAAAGAGAGAAGATGAAGGCGGCGCAGGTTCAGATGCGGGGAGTCGAAGCCGGTTGCTCGCTGCATTATAGTGTCAAAATAAACAGGATAGTATGGCGAGGAAGTACAGCCACAAAAGTAAAGACTGAGGCAGACAGACTGCGGCAGATAAGAAGGAGAAACCCAGGCCGCGAGAAGTGAAGGTTCGTGCACGCAAGATGGTTGACGGGGATTGGGCTAGTCTCTCGTCGACAGATGCTTCAACTTGAAGCTCGTACCTCGCTCGTTGAAGATTGGGCGAGCACGAGCCTATCTGGCAAGCGTGCCAGTGGCCGTGAACCAAGTCAACTCCTGAGGTAGTTGACGGCTTTTTAGCTGTAGAGCCTCGTATCGGAGCTCGTCTGTTTTTTTTTTGGTCTTCTCTTATTTTCGCTCCTCCTCGTTCGTGCTCCAGCACTCTTCTCTGCCTCATCTTACAAGCGGCGCCTCCCTGTCATTCACGCGTTGTTCCATGCCCAATCCGAGTCCCACTTATTTCAAAATTAATCCGCCGTATATATTTCATCCTGCAAGTATGGGCACGCTCTGTCATTTTCTACTTCGCTATCCTACTGCAGCCTCCTTGGGGGGTCCGAGTCGTCGCCCGCGGCGGTGCAGGGCGGTATACGAACGCTCGCCATTGATCGTGAACTGCATGGCAGGGTTTTGGCTGGAGAATGATTAGCGAGGGCACAAAATTTGCGAACGAAAGCGAAAATAGACTCCTGGGGGTGCCGTCAAGGTACCGAGAACGGATATTTCAGAAGACCGGGCAGCGCCGGGGCGGGGGGGAACGACAATGCAAGGAAGACAAATAAGAGTAGAAGAGTACCCACGGATGAATGCACTCGACTACGCTGCGAGCTTGGCGCACGTGGTCGCGGGCTCGCGCACGACGCGTGTTTAGTCGGGCGGAAGCGGCGCGGACAGCGGGAGCGTCCCCTCCGACATGCCATTCAGTGTCGTGGGGCGGCACTCGCCGCACACCCGAGACCGTGAGCCCGTGCGCACGTGTTCCGACGTGTACGGTGCGCATCTTCCGTGCGGAAAAAAAAGCACTCTGTGTCCTTGTTAACAAATGAAGGTAACAGAGAAGGGTGAGAGAAAGGTACGCACCGTAACGTCCCTGGTAAGGGCGACCGCGTGTAGCAGACCGTAGTGAATGCCCGCACAGGTCCACAAACGTACGCATGGTTATGTGTAGACCACGCGTGGCGAGAGTTGTGAACCGGTTCGGGGGCATCTGGTATTTATAAGTATGTCTACCCGCGCTAGGCTCGTTCTCGGGGCGCCGCGATGCCGATTGTGACGGGCGAGAGCATGGGAGGGGCACACATGCAAGTCGCACGACTCGTAAGGTGTGCGCAATATGAACAAGGGCGACGAGAAGGTCTCCAGGGAGGCGCGCATGCGTCCGGCGACACGCGAGCAAAAAGCGGGGAAGGGGGGTGCGGATGGACGCGGACCGCGCTGAAGTGCAGGAACACGACCTCACCGCACTCTGGCCTTTCATCTTGACGGGCACGTCTTGTTGGGGATGAAGCAAGAGGAAGATTTCGAGCAGGGAAAGCAGAGTGCCAGCGTGCTGATATTCGAGGCTAATTGCGCTTTGCTGGGGTCATAAACATGGTAGGGGGGATGTTGTAGGCTTATCTTGCTGCTGTTCTGGCTCCAAACCCAATTTGCAGCTTCGCAATCGACGTAGAGATGAAGAAAGAGGAGGGTGAGCTGGCGCGAGTCATGCCTGATTTAGACATGAGCCATGTCCAAATCGGGCGATTGTGTCTCCCAGGGCACTGCACTTGGGCCCACCCGAAGCAGAGTCAGAACATGGAGGACAAGAGCCAAACAAGAGCAGGAGTGCCACAAGGCGACGGCAAATCCCGGACATCACGTGCTTATCGATATTCTTCCCGATTCGGACGACAGCGCCGACGGCTCTTCTGCAACTCTTCTGTAGTAGCCTACTCGAGGACTGGGACACAATGCACTACCATTATAAAGCCTACGTTCGAGCTGCCTACTTCCTGTTCTCGCTCCCCACCCTCCCCTTGACCCCCCATTTCAAGTCCGACTCCGTAGCGACCTAGATTTTCTCGACATGAGCTCGCGTTTTCCGAGTCAGTCGAACTTGACTGGCTCGAAGAAAATTTCCCCGCACGCCAACCCCCGCCGCCACCCATTGTTTCCTTTGGCCTTTCCTCCTCCAGCTCCTCTGCTTCGAGGCACGCCGAGGTCCGCAACGCACCGCATCACGTCCGCCGCCGCGCACGCCCGTCCCAAGTGACGCGCAGAGAGGCGACCACGGCGCGTACGTGGCCCTTCTCTCGGCCCTCCTTTAGCCTGTGCCTTTCTTTTCTTCGCCCTCTCGTGCGTCCCTTTCCCCCTTCTGCTCTACTTCCATGCTAATCCCTTGGGTCTAGCGTCCCCCTCCGCAATCGGAAGCTCAGGCGGGCGACTCACTCCTCTCTCCCCTTGCAGACGCGCAAGGGGTGCCCTCGGACATTTCACGCTTCGACGACGAATGTGAGGAGTAGGAGGAAGAGTACGACGACGTCCCGCTCTCGCCGCTCATCGCGCCCGCCCCGCGTTCCTCTTCTGCCCCGCCGTCGCCGACTGATGAGGAGCCCACCCCGATCACGTACTCCGTCCCCGAGGAGGAGGAAAGCGCATGGTTCTCACCGACGGTGTCTCCTTGCTTCACCCCCGCGATGCAGCGGCCGCACCGACACCGGGAGAAGAAAGACCTTCCCCCCCGCCTCCGCGCTCCGCTCGCGCTAGTCGTCCTCCCTCTCCTCCGTCCGTTCCGCACATGCGCTGCGCTCCCCTCCATCGTCGAAGACCTTCGCGTTCGAAAGGCGGTACTTCCCTAAGGCTGCGTCCACCTCTCCCTCCGCGGTGACGGTGCGCGTAGGAGGGCCAGCCGTGAAGAAGGGGATCAGCAAGAAGGGGAAGCGCCTGACGCCGGCGGACCTGCTCGTTATCGGCGGAGGTGCCACTGGCGGCAGAGGCATAGACGAGATCGCTTGCGTCTCCACCCCCTCGGCTTCCGCTGCCCTGGCCTCGCCGTAGTCCCCGGGGGCACGACGCAGCGCACGTCGTACCTCTCCTCATTCTAACGCCAGCTCCACGTCGAGCTCGGGGCGCCGCGAGGCAGGGAACGCTTACGGTAGCGTCAGGGCCAGCAGGGGGAAGCGGGCTTAAATGGGGCAGTGCTTTTCGGACTAGTGCGCTCGTGGACCTTTTGACTTGCTCCCGCTCCGCAGATTTGTTTCTTGTTTTCGACAACGCCTTCATTGGCTGTATCATACCATATGTACTGTATAATCTACCTACTATTATCTACTTACCTGCTACTATATCAGACCCGCACCCTCTGTAGCTTTAACTTGGATGTCTTTGGGATTTTGGCGAGAAAGATGTGGCTGTGTTGATGACGTGATGGGCGCTTAGCTTTTCTTCTTGCTTTTCTGCCGTCGAAAACCAGTCTGAATAACGCGTCTGTGACTCATTGCGGCTATGACAATATGCCCGCGGCTTCGGACATGCCTCTTGGCTCAGATTTGCGGTGCTTCTGTTTTCTGTGCAGCAGGCTGCAGCTGATAGTGCTTGTTTCCTGGTCGCGACCAACAACAAACTTGGCTTGGAATTTGCTTGGAATTTTACCTCAGGGATTCTGAATGTCAAGGCTCACTGATAGTGGCTCACTGATAGGACCTCGCTTTCTGCTGGCTCAATGTAGTGTAGCACTGTTTCCGCTCATTATATCCTCATGAGTGTACTTGCGGGTTTTGACCGTCGATTTTACTCTCCTGGTGTCCATTGTCAGCTTCCTGTCCCTTTTTGGAGTGTATCTTCAGAAGAAATTGCTCAAATGGTTAGCAGTGTTGCAATCCCACCTTTTAAAGGCTCCGCTGACCGATGTTTGAGTGTCTATCCCGTACAGGAATCATGATCGTAACCTCGCAAAATCGGTTTCTTTGATGACTTCGGCAATTTCCTACGAAAGAACGTTCTGCGGCGCCTGAGGATCTCGCTTGGGAACTTAGGTATTGTCTTGTGGACTTCCCTCTTTCAACATTAGCTCATGTAGTGCTTGAATGTTCTGCTTTCGTCTCCGCATGGCGGTGCGCGCTCGCCTTTTGTTCCTCTGATTACCTTAGCTTGGTATGTACTGCTGTCATCCGTTGGTGCTTCAAGCTTCAAGTTCCGGGCAATGTATTGTTTGAAAACACAAAAGATGCTAAGCTACTACTGAGCTACTGGCTACTAGTACGTTGTCCAGCGCGTCGATATCTCTTATAAATTGGAGCACCAACGAAGTGCACTCCTGTTCCTTGGCTCCAGCAGAAGTGACTAACCAGTAATTCTTCGAGTCACTGTCCGTCGCCTCCAGTGAGCTTAGTGCGGTCAGTGCCGTTAGGGCGGTTGTGAGTTGGCTTCCTATATCCTCCAAAAGCTTGGCTAATCGTCCAAAGCCATCGATCTCTATGGGGACTTCCTGCGGACCGTTTGAAACATCCCATGTATCTTCGCGTCTGGCCGCTGTTGCAGCATTGATCAGCGAGTCTCGTAAAGGTGCGGAGAACGCTGTGCTGAACTTCGGAGTGTCGAGCCTAGTACGCCAGAACCCAGTAGAATGGATACTTCGCAACACTGCGAGGCTAGTACTGCACAACCAAGGCACAGAGTTCATTAAACTGTCGAAAGTCGCGAAATCGAGGTCTTTCCATACTCTGGACAAGACCACGAAAGTTAGACCAACGGCTTTTTCCATGTCATCGATGAATTGATATCCACATGTGTCTGGTTTGCCGATGTCCATTAGGACGGAGCTGTAGCGCTCTACAATCCTCCTGGTTCGACTGCCGGCTCCTTCCTGACACTCCAGGCTTTCCACATGGAAAAATACGGCAATCCAGCAGCAGAGTTCCGAGTGGACGTCTGAGCGCCACTCAGGTATGCCAGCAAGGATGTGGCCCATGCGAATATAATTCATGCCGAAGGTCACTTCGTCGATAGTACTGATGACTCGTCCCAGAGAGGCCCAGACCCTAGCTTTTTTTAAGATCGGCCGCAAATCATCGTCCTGGAACCAGTCCGCAACTTCTTTGGCTAGTAGAAGACCGGCAGCATTCTCCGAAATATGACCGGGGAATGAGAGGGCTCGTAAGAGCAGATGAACGTGTTGTTTTGCTGGGGGTGAGCGATAATAATAAATGAGGGCAGCTAAAAGGCCGGAAATCCCATTCACGGTTTTGGTGTCCCATTGATTTTGATCATCTGGACCAATATTGAAACTGTCCAGTGCCTTATAGACCCAGCCACCATCCAGTCCATCGGTTGAGTCGGCCCCAAAGTTCCCGAAACTGTCTAGAATCTGCCCTATGGCCAGTACAACATCAAGCCATCCATCTGACTGACGGATATTGCCGCAAAACTGACAAAGGATGTGCGGGCGATTACGATCGCTAGGAGGTCGGGGATATTTCCGAGCAGCACCATCTAGAGAGGCTGTGGTAGATATAATTGTGGCTGTTGTCTTCATACTGATTTCATCCTTTTGAAGCTTCGAAGAAAGTGTCTTGAATAAGAGTTCAAACAGTTTCTCCCGCAACGGCCTGGAACAGCAATTTAGATCGTAACCATTGATTTTGAAGTTCTCACCTCTTGTCCATCCACACCACGTCACGACGACTCGTAGCGGAGAGAAAGCTATTGATGCAAAACAGGTAATCAGCGAAACATGATTCATCCAGCGGTGATTTGGCATGTTGGAATTGGGTTATAAAGTAATAGAGGGATCTCCGTTGTGTGATTCGACGGCCGCCAGCGGGGTCATAGTGGAAAGACGGAATTACATGTAATGCCCACTCCTTGGCTAGTGAGTCATCGTAATTCAATAAAGGATGCCCTTGAATGATATGAAGTACGTTTTGGACTTCAGGTGTAAACGCAATGGACCAGTGGCTCCAGAACATCTCAGGCACGGAGTAAGTATCCAATTCCCAGAATTGGATGGCACAACGCAGGGTACAATATGCCCGTCCTAAATGAATGGCAGGGAGGTACATTCCATCTCGGATAGAATCCAAGAACCCATCCGATCGGTGAAAGCAGGCCAAGAAGCTGTCAAGTAACCTGCTCATCTGCGGCTTGAGATTCATGGCACTTTGCCATTGCAGGTCTGCAGCTATTTCAGCCGCTGCGAGAATCATCAGAGGATCAGTGGAGGTTTCGAGTACCCAAGCTACAGCTGGGACTTCGGGCGATGGTCGAGGAGGGGGGAGGAGCGGAGCAGGATCCCGCCGCTTCCTTGCGTTACACGTTTGATTGTTGAACCACGAGAGAAGATGTCGTGATCGTTGGATATAGGAAGAAGAAGTAAGGTAGGCAGGGGTGCTGTGAATATAACGAGAGCACGCAGAGTGCACACTTTTGATGGACGAACAGAGTGGACCTGCACCCCAGGATCGAACGAAGTTACGAGGCGGCACGGTGATCCGGCCGAGAAATCCTCCCCATTGGATCCACAAAGTTTTTGAAATGAGCCGGGCCACGAGAGGCGTAAGTGGAGTTCGGAATGGCGAATCTGGGTAAACAACGGCAGACAGGAGGAGGAAGAGATAGGCGAGAGTCCCAAATGATGTCAAGCTAAGAACGATGATTGCGAGGGAAGGATGAACGGTCCAGAGGTATATCGAAAGAGCCGCGGCAAAGAGGAGGAGTGACACCTGCAGCAGAAGCGGGAACATCTGTAACACTGCGTCGAATTTCCAACGGCGGAGACCATCGAACTTGCGCTGGCGTTCGATCCCGCGTGCTTGTATCGTTCCTCGCTCGCCTGCCGCTGAGTAGTACATGAGCCATTGTTTGCCCAGGACGGCTAGCAGTGCGGCGAGCAGAGTACAAGATAGGCTGACGTAGAGCAAGCTCTGTGCCACGACTACGAGAGCGGGCGGAGTAGAGGAGGAGCCCAAGATAAGGATATTATCTGGGTCCGAGAAAATCGAGGCATTGACAGTGTGGATCAGGAGGCGCATAAGCGCCTGGTTCATATCATTTGGATCCGGCTGAAGCTCCGGCTGTATTTGAATGATGAAGGCAGAGCTAACGGCGGAGAAAAGCCCAGCCTTCCACAGCCAATAAGATTGAGTGGTCGTGAACGAATGGAAGACGCACAAAAATGAGGGAGGTATCGAGATCGCTACTGTATTTCTCGAGGAATTCTTTATCATGTTCATCGGCGAGCGTTTTGTACAGGTTCCAGAAATTCGTCTTCTTTTCCTTTGCCGGCGGTTTCGGCTGAATCTTTTCCACCGCGGTCTGCAATCTGGATAGGTTCGTTATCGCACGCTGGGCGAGTTGAAGAGGCTCACTTGGCCATTTGCTCTTCGTTCTTGTTGACGAGGTCGGCAAAGCACGCATGTAGTGCAGAAATGAGTCTGCGGTAGTTTTGCTCCGAAAACAGGAAGCAAATTGCAAAGAGCACGCGCACCTCTCATTGTTTGCATCCTGCCAGTGTGAAGACGTAACACTCCTCCCCTCGCTCTCGGGGGAAGTCTGAGGATTGGCTGTACTGGGATGTTTCGCATCCCTCGGCACCCAATCATCCTCGCCTGCACTTGCAGGTCCATTCGGTCCGTCCGGCATAGGAATGGCAGCGTCGGTTGTGGGGAGGTCCATTTTGTCGAGGTGGAAGGAGAGAAGAGACAAGGAATCCATCGGCCCTTGGACAGGCAGCATGCTGCTGTGCAAAGCTGTTATTTTTTCTCACACAGAACGTGAAATTATCGCCGCTGTATGAGCGAGGTTAGGGGCGTCGGTGCATAAATCCGTTCTCACCGGGAATTTTGGAATGCCTATTTATGAACATGAGAATCCCGGCTAAGAGCATGAGACCATGTCGGTCAGAGGAGAGTTCCGAAAGCGGATGCCTTGTATACGACAGCGGCACACCAGAGAACTTTGAGGCAGACGCCGTGTTCCAATCAGAGAGCCAGGTAGATCAGTGGTACGGTCCGTACGGACGTTTGGGGGAGCGTAGGGGAATGATGGCCCGCCAGACAGACAAACAAGAGGCTTCCGATATACAATCTAGGAGATACACAGTTTCGCGAACCCCAGAGTAAATTCGAAGATTCGTGTTAAAGCAAAGGGGCTCGGATCATCGAATGAACGGCACTTTGTGGTCTCGCTTGTACTTCCTTCACTGACCCACCAGGCATGCTATCACTTTTTTTCTTAGACCAGACCAACTCCGTGAATTAGACAATAAGGACCGAACTTCGGTGGGATGTCACTGTATCAGAAATGATCCTCAACTTCACTAATTCAGATTGATATCCTAGAGGCGCCACCTTGAAGGAAATCGAAAGCAACAAAACAATCTGTCTTGGATGGTGTGAAAATACAGTGCCCAAATTCAGCAAGAAAATACATTGAGCATTCAAGATTCAGGACCAACGGGTCACTGGTGGCGACAATCTGGCCCTCCTCCTCTGCCATCTTGCGAGTCGTCGTCATCGTCGTCGTCATCATCATCATCGTCTTCGTCTTCGTCTTCCTCCTCTGCGTCCGAGACCTCCGCATCCCGCTTCATCGGCTCACAGCCAGCAACACGTCGAAGATTTCGACCGAGCCAGCGCTCGCTCCCTTCAATCCCTTCCCATCGTAACTCGCCCATTTCGAAAGCATCTTCATCGTCGTCGTCGTCCGCGTCAGAAGCAACATAAAACGCGATCCCGACGCTCGCGAGCAACAACCGCAGCATCTCGCGCACAGAGACCTTCCCGGCGAGTGCTGAAGTCTCCGAGTTAACTGCCTCACCGAACATGATGCGGTGCATAGCGAGCACTTGGGCCTCAGATATATCGAACGTGCGTTCGTCGATGGCGCGCCAGCGCTTCCCCGGTGGCATCTCCGCGAGGCCCATCTGGATGAGTGGGCGGAAGCCGTTCATCTTGCGCGGCCCGCTCGGCGTAGCGATGTTGAGTTTGGTATCGGTAATCGAAGCGTGTACGCGGTAGAAAATGTTGCAGTGAAATTCCACGGAGGAGTAGCGCGTGCGGTAGTGGTATTCAAGATAGACGTCGACCGCAGCGGGATTGGTCGGCGAGTAGATGCGGGAGATCACCTCCGCGTCGGAGACCCGTGGTGCGTTTAGGATACACGGTGCATAAGGTGGCGAAGGAGCTCTTACATTTCCCCATCCGTCGTCTCCGAGTTCGGCTGACAGTGGGACAACACAGTCATGTACAGTGGACTCCGCGTCGTCAAGATCGGTGCAAACGAACACGTCTTCAAGCGCGCTCTCGATCTTTTCATAGATCTGAGGGCGGTCCTCGCCCACGTATCCCGTCAGATCGCGCTCGAGACGCTTGTCTGCGGCTTTTCGTTGCGCGAGGTAGGCCCCCCATGCCCCAGAGGGTTTGGGATCGATCAAGTGGAATTCAGCGACGCATTTGCCCAGGTCAGTGGTGGAATTAACGGCGACTGCGGTTGTCTGTCTCCATTTATGCTGCTTCAAGTGCGAGGCAGTAAATTCGGCGAGATCGGCGGGCACCAGAAGCGTCAATACTGAGGTGTAGAACCATGTCAGGAGAGAGCGAGGGGACAACAAGCAAGCCCCATACCGACTTGGCCTTCGACCCGAAAAGCCGCGCTGGACATGACGAGTTCCCCAAAGGTCTTAAAGATCACGCCGTCGGCGGTGGCAAGGTACTGTCTAGGCGTCAGAGGCTTCCCGCGTATGGATTAATCGCGTTACCCAGTGGTGCAAGGAAGCTCTGGTTTTGTCCTCGATACGCTGCGCGATCCATTTCTGGAGTGGATCGTCAGCCGAAAGATAAAGACAGGCAGAGTCGGAATCACTTACTACGCTATCCATCTGGGACCACGGAACCTCGATATAATCCTCGCCTTCAGGGTCGCATTTCCGCAAAACGGTCTTTGTGTCTTCATTGAACCCCATGACGCGCAATTTCGGGCAATCTTCCCTAGTAGCCATCGATTTGTAAAGCGTATCGGATGCATTGTGTCTTTTGTAGTCGGCATATTCTTCCTCGGTGAGGCAGAGCTCAGAAAGAGGCCTGAGATCCAATTGCGCGGGAGCATGGCGTGCATTTCCACAGAATTGGCACATGGTGAATAAAAGAGAAAAGATGGGACGTATTTGACATTGTAAAGGCCATCATCATTGATCATCATGTTTCCGGGCTGATCCGCCCCAATGATTTCCCACGGTTCGGATTGCAGATTTTTTATCTGTCTGTTGGGCAGGCCAGCACACTAACCTGAAGCAGGCTACGAGTCCGCGCTTTCTCGGTCTCGCGATATCGTCTCGGTGCCACACAACCTCAAGTACCACACGCTCAATATGGGTCAAGTGCGCAGGTATTCAATATCGAGCGAGGGACGTCTATGCATTGTTATGGTTATGAAGTGGTCCGCATTAAATTTCAAGTCTCGTATCACGGGCCGTGATACCACTTTCGAACGGATCGCGCACTCCGTTACCCGTGACTCGGAGTTGAGCATCTCGCATCCCATATCCTCCCTACTTGGCCAGGTGTCCGAAGACTTCGGTTCTTTTTCGTCCCCCGTGCTAGATTTCGGTTTGATCTTGGACCGGCCCATCCTTTGACCCGGCTGTAGCTAAAATTTCAACTTGGAGAATGACCAAGGACAAAAACATAAATGGAAAAACTTACACTACTGTGGTTGATAGCGGGAAAACAGTTTGTATTAAGTTTTCCAACAATTTGATATTTCGCTCAACCTGGTTTTTCGCTGTCTCAGCCAGAATTCCTAGATGCTCCTTGTGAACCTCCTCCGTCCCGCTTGCAATGGCGTCCAAAATCTTGCTAATCTTTTCTAAAGAGTTCCTCTTCTCCGATAAGTTCATCATCTCAGATCCGTAATCGGTGTCCAATAGCCTGGCGCCCTTGCGGCTTGACCAAGTAAAGCGATAAGTGGGAGAGAGAAAGTGTGATTGAATCGGGAAGTGATCCTGAGAGCACTGTCACAATTGTGGTGAACAAGCACATCGACAGTGCAGCGTATCCACGACACAGAGTTGACAAGGTTCTCTGGAGTCGTGAAATCGTAATCCTCCCAAACCTTGGACAAAGCTGCGAAAGATGGACCCAAGGCTTGTTCCATGTCATCGCCACCTCTATATATACCAATTTTCACTTTCCAGACTGTAAGAAGGACCCAGTTATAGATCTGAGCGAACTCAGGGTTCCGTGATGAGTATAGGATCCAAAATGCACGGATCCGACTGGCGAGTTCTCCTTCGATGTGCGCCGCAATCCAGGTGTCTTTGCAAGAGCTAAGCCCACACAGCAATATCCCCGGCTGAATGCTTGTTGATCGATCCCCTCTGGCCATGAACCAATGCTTCTGCTGAGCGATGACCAGACAGAGTACCGCTCCAATGCTGGCAATAATGCTCTATTTTCCATCCAGACTGGGTGACTAAATACGATCCTGAAGGCCAATTTGCGAATGTTCACATCTGGGATTGATAACGCTCGTAGGATAGCTTGCAATGGTGCCAGGGGCGATGACTTTGGCGGAAAAGGTTTGCCTCTGCGTAGTAACGTAGTGCCTCTAGAATGTCCTCAAAGACTTGTAACAGGTTTGTATAATTTGCATTGGTGTCGTGGGCATCATGGGATCCTTGAACATATTTCAAGTGTCAAGGTTTTCGGAAAGAGCTGTAATTGGCACAACTCTTCAGAAGTCCTCTAGTCTCCCATACACACTCTGCCTGTCCTGGGTCGTCAGTCTCGTGTGCAACACTCTTTCGATATACAGTGGAGCAAGTCGCATCAAAGAAATCAGGATTAGGGGCGCTGTGGCGACGGATGGGGCTCGCCTGCGATCGATCATACTGGACCTGTTATTTCGAACTCCGACACGGACTATCATGTAAAAACAGATCTTGCCCCGCTGCTTTGAAGGAATTCACAGGCGGCGAAAAACTGTGAACATATATTGCACGCGAATTCAGCAAGTCATATATTGAGCATTCAAGAATATACGGAAACAGTTTCCCATCTCCTCAGGCTGGCTCTGAAATTCATAAGTCGATGGGTGGCAGATTTATTTGGGGCAGAGATATGACCAACAACCATCACAAACCGCGCAACACTATCTCATCCAATTTTTCGAAGACTCGAAGTTGGAAAAGTAGCAAATCGTGGCTATCTTATGTCCACCTCCAGCTCTACGTTCCCGAGGAACTCTCTTTCCGCGCTGTCGTCGTGTATGCTGAACGATAGCATATTGGTGCTAGAAAGGCTGGGAAATCTGAAGTTGATAGCATCACGGAAGTGTTTGAGTGCAATGGCTTCTTTGGCAGGCGGAGTGTCTTCCAGGAATATGTTCTGGACGTGCAGTTTAAAGTGTACCTCGCGGAGCGCAGGGAGGGAGGCGCGGTACTGGTGAGTGTGCGTGAATAAAGGGTATGGCTCTTCGGCAAACCACGGAAGGTCGAGAGTATCCAAGCGAAACTCGTCGTGGTGAATACCAACCGTGAACGCCATGGATTCGAGTGTTGGCATCACAGCGGGAAGATGTTCGATGAAGGAGGACAGAAAATCAGGCAGAGAGCGGGGTCCATCTTCAGAGTCATTTATTGCGAAGTTCAGCTGGAATGAACGTAAAACCTCGAAGCACGGAAGATCCAGGGGTGCAAGATTCTCTGCAGGAATCGTAAGCTGATGGAGGACCTTGAAGTGGCTTTCCTCTTACCTCTCAAATTTATTTCTAGATGTTGCAACGTAGAAGCCACACTTGTGAGCAGTTTGGATTCGTAGTTCGTATCTCCATGATTTAAGGATATCTGTAACCGTTTGAGGAGCTTCAGGCACTGCGAACGATGAATGAAGTCGAATATTGGATGCACAGTGCTCCCCGCGAGGGGTGAGGGTGTGTCGAAACAAAGTTCTTCGAGATGTGAATTGAAAGAAGATGCAAAGAGCTCCTCGATCTCGGTCGTCCCGAACCGATCCTGCTCCGCGATGATTATTGATAGCGTGCGAAAAGAAGTGAAGGCGCGGAAGAGGAACGTCAGGGGAACACTGTGAAAACCGGCAAAGTAGAGCTCGTCGATGGATGGACGGGATGTAATCGCGAGAATCGCGGCCGTCAGGACAACCGGCATGGTATTCCAAGAGACACTCCGTCTCGGCATCATTTTGAAGCGACGGACATTCTGCACTGTCTCGAGAAGAAACACCAGGGGCGTGGCATCCTCCTTTGGGAGCGCTGGCATGTCGACTATGAGGTCCTGTATATATGTTGCAATGTGGGGGGACTCCTGGAGGAGAGTGCGCGCGCGCGCAAAAGTCGCAGGATTCTCGGAAAATTCCGAGTAGACTGTGAGGGTCGAAAACAAGCGCCGTTGACTGGGTAGGAGCATTGCTCTCCCAGCTAGGGAGAACACCTTGATCGTATCCTCGTCGTCGAGCTGCTCGATGACAGCAGTAAGGACATCTAGGTTAAGCACCGGCATTGATGGGTCAAGAAGTCGACCGCTCTGAAGGCAGCGTTGCTGTTATATGTGAGTCAATGACAAAGGCTGTGTAACGGGATTCCAGAACAGCTGCGAGCATCTTCTCCGCACATGTGACCCTACAAGAAGCGCCTGTTGGACTGAACTGAATGCTTTCCAGACACTTTGAAAACTCCGGTAGCATCAGAAAAAGAGAGGTAGGAAAGAAAGCGCGGAGGTAGGCGAAGATGAAGAGACAACCAGTCGCAGAATCCCAGTGGCATTAGAAGTTAACGCTATAATTAAACGTATCAGCTCGTAACATCAGCTTGATGGATACACTGACTTTGGTATCGTTTCCACTTTTCGTGTGAGTGCGCCTAAAGCTCGTCGTTCTTCTCGAGACTCAGTTTTTTTAATGAATGACGACCACGTGTGGCTCATTGATAGAGAGGCCCGGATACACCAATATTGAGGTTGGTTTTGGAAGAAGGGAGGTGAAAGATCCAGTGCAGGATCCACAATCACGATCAGGATCTTGGGCTGTATTTCTAGCCTCGAGAGTAATGACGGCATTGTTGGACAAGAGTCGGAAAGACTAACGAAACCCGTACACTGCGGAAGAGGTTTTGAGCCTCGGACTTGCCTCCGACCACTACGTCTGTACTGTGAGGCTCTTCGGTAAAGATGCCGGTGTGCCATTTACACACCTATAACTTGAAGTTTCTGAACTACTTGGAATACAACAAAGCTGCGGTTCGATTGGGTAAGTTCAAAGACTCCAATTATGGGGAGAAATTGAAGATCGCCATTCTTCAACTGAAACACATTCTGTCGGTGGGGGTTCCTTTACTTCACAGGGTGAGGTGGAGGAGAAGGTGGTGGTTGAGATCAATGATGGTTCGCTCTTTGCCGAAAAGGACGTCACATCGGTCACGCCTTTATTTGGCCGCCAAATAGACTTTTTGCTTTCTTCTTCGTCGTTCCTTGTTCTTCCCGGTCAGTTACTTCCTTCACACCGAGCGCGATGGATCCTCAAAAGCGCCGCATTTTTGTGGCCTTCGAGGAGGACCTTTCCGGACCAGACAGGTCGCAGAAGCGGCAGCGGAAAATCGCAGTGCGTCCAGACTCAGCGATTCCAGTTGCGTCTTCACACAAATCAGGTTTCCATCAACAAAACCGCTACCAATGCCGACCTCGCGAAAGAGATAGCGCAGACCCTCCAGAAACCGAGTGGTACATTGGAAATTTCGGGTGGCTTCGAGCTTCGTGAACAAGAGTGAGATTTGCCGAGCGCTCTTGACGCCAATCACTCACGACTCCAAAAGCGGTATTGATATCATTGGGGACAACGACATAGTCACCGCGCGACTCGGATCATGTACGGCTGCGGACGACCCTGATTCCACTAGGATTGATGCGCCGTCGAACGAAGGGGAGGATAACGCAGACTCAGGACCTCTTCTTAGCAATGCGCTCCCAGACCAAATGGGGCGTTTCAAGATCAGATTCGTCACAGCTGAGCACGCCCTCGCTCACGCTAGACAGACACCCAAAGAACAGAGCGAACCGAAGAACGGAATTTTCGCCTTTGATGGCGAGTCGGTTAGCGGAAACATAACACTGGTGCGAATTATTTGACTATGCAATATACTAATTATTATTTGTTAATGGGCGCTGTTAGAGGACTCTCGAGCAGGAGGCCGCCCGAGTCTTGCAATGGACGTCTCCCGACCTGATGGATGTAGACGACGGCGCTTGCGAACACGTAGATGAACCGGCCTGCAGTTGCCCCATCGCCCGTGAGATCGAAGAACATGGACTCTCCGACACCTTCCACTGTCGACTCACGGTCGATGGTTCGAGCTGCGGGAATGCTGGATGCCCGTATTCGCATGTCGAACTAACCGGTGAGTTTTATTTGGCATCTTTGTGTCTCGTTTGTGACTCTTCCAGATTCCGACCTGGCCAGCCCGCCCCATTGTTCCTTATGTGGAGATGCGCTGGGTAAGTATCATAACCCTCTTCTCAATTTGGTTCTCATATACTATCAGCATTCCCATGCCCCACTTGTTTGACTCGCGCGGAAAGTACGGGACAAGAGCCAGCCTCCGTTGTCTTCTGCCCGTTGGTTCAAGTGCGTATAAATGCGCGAATCCGAGTGTCTCGAAGGACTCATTTCGTATCCTAGAACGTTGGATGCGGTCATCTCCATCATGTGCATTGTGTAGGGGCCCGAAAGAGCACCAGCACCGTAGGCTGCCCCTCCGGTTGCGCGATCCAGCGATTCCCACGGGAGCCCGCCGATTTGCAGATGCGCACTCCCCACCTGACAATCGCGTGGGACGGCGACAAAGTTGACAAGATTCCCATTCCTTCTTCCACAGATGATAATTCAGTCATCTGGCTGAATACCGACGAGATCGTCGCTATAGTAGAGACCTTCCTCAAGGACCATCAGTTTACGTGTTCCGGCCTCTCTCTGCGTATCCATTTCAGAGACCCCGTTACTGAGTACGTTGTGCCCTATTGACCTTTCATTTTCTGAGTCTTCTCTTAGAACGGTCCGGTTCTCGCAGTCTACTCTGGTCAGCGTTTGCCCCTCGTCGAGTCATCTCAACCAAGCGTATCGCCGCTTTCCTCTTTTTCCCACGTTGAATCCCACATCAACCGCACAACCTTCCAGGCCCGTTTCCATCGACCTCCACACCTCTCACGCACCTATCGTGGCGTGTGGCTGCACACCCATCAGGCAGCTGTTTCCGCCGGGGCCGAATGGACCATCACCAACGCTGGCAACCTTACTGCTATATGCGGTGAAGCGAAGGACTGCGACCGCGGCCGCATCTGCCTCGGATAAGCGGGGGACCATTTCCAAGGAGTCGATGTACTTAGATGATCCCGCATGGCATCCGAGTATCCCACAGACGCCGCGCGGCATCGCCACTCTTCTTTCCTCCCTCTATCTCTTTTCAGATTCCGTTGCTCGGAAAGACATTGCTGCTGAACAGAAAGTCCTCGCCCTTGCCTACACACTCTTCAGGTTCCCGCCCGCTATCAGAACTTGTAAGCAAGCACTGCGCTCACATTTGAGACTTGGAACCCTTATTATCTTTATACAGTGGCTGAATTGCTTCTGAACAAAGTACCGCAACCGGAGAACAAGTCTGCTCTTGCGGAGGCGTTGTATCATGCTTTGACTGAATTCTCTTCACGGGCCCCATACGCCATTACAAGCCGTGAACCGCGCCGGTTTGAAACTGTAAGTGGACAGCGTAGCCTCTCGCATCTGGTTTCAACTTAGCTTGTTGAAGGTCCGGATCCTCTTAGCGTACATAGCCGGTGCCGCCGACACTCCATCGGCGGCCGTCCCTCAGCGTCCCGTCGAAGAGGTCTCCCTTCTCTGTACCTTATCGCAGAAGCGATTGCGAGACCCCGTCCTCTTACAGTCGGCTCTGGTGGAGCGAAGAGCTGCAAATCTGCACCAACCCGGAGGCGCCCTCTACCGCCCGAATCACGCCACTCCTCCCTCGTCAATTGTGGAACTCTCTAACAATGATATCATCCCGCAACTCCTACCTCGTGCACACAGTTTCCTGGCAACGTCAGCGCTCCTGCTTCGAGTGGGTGATATCGGATCCGCACCACCGTCTGCCATGTCTACGCTCGACGCGGCCGCGCGCGACTTTAGTTCTGCAATTCGCCGCGCAAATCAGACTGATCTTGCTAGCCAAGGCCCTCTGGACCTCAAGTCCGTCGATGTTGTCGCTCCGCGGATCGTCGTTGATCAGGATGTAAGAATCATGCTCCGCGCGCAGTCATTGCCCTTATATTCGCCAGGGTTTACTCGCGGTCTTCACTGGTCGAGGCTGCGGCACTAGCCGCGATGTCAACTTTTTCCGCCCAACGTTCGTTGCATTATTTGCCTTTCTCGCCTTTCTCAGTCACACCTTACGTCGATTACAGGAATGGAGGGGATACCGAGGTCGATGTCAACGACGTTAGCCACGCCTTGCAGAAGGTCATCACAATACGCAAGGCCGAAGACACTTGGCAGGTGGATACCTTCGGGGATGTTTCGGCGGTCGCTCGCCCGCCAGACGAGGTACGTGAATTTTCCCATTTTATGAAGCCTTCGTTCATGGAACCCATTGTAGGCCATTGTTCTTTGTTTGGACTTGAGCGAGTCCATGAACGGACAATCTGGTGTACAGCGCTCGACGCTTCCAGCTGCGCAAGAGCCGGCTATTGATTGGGAGGCGGAGACTAACACAGTCGTTGCAAAATACGTTGCAAATATGACACATTCGAACATCGTGGAGGCCGGTGCGATCGCCGTTTTGTCCTAGTCTCGTAACCTAACTTATTTGGACGAAATCCTTAGCGGAAGCCCACTTGCGGTCTCAACATGTTTCCTGCTACCGTCCGTGGAAGACCTTGAGCAATGGCAGTAGTCCGCCCGGGGCTGATCTTCTGTCTCGTCTCTCGGTGTTGGCCGCAAGGGATCTTCTGTCCTTTAGTCACGACGACCCGGATGAAGATGACCAGGATCCCACGCTCAGCCAGGTACTCCTCCTCCCACTTCATAACTACTTCCCTTAGACATTTCCTAGTTGGCATGCTTCGTTTCCGCCATCTCCGACATTTCTATGAAAGAGGAAGTGCGAACATTCTTGATTCAATTGATAGACAACGCAGACGTGGAAATGATTGGTGTGCCGCCGTTCAATGTTCCGCGAAAGTTCGTCGATTTCAAGTGAGTGACGTATACGTATTCCCTTGTAGCTCTGGTTCTCAAGACGGCAACAAGGACGGGCGATCTTCTAATGGATCCTGTGCATCTGAACAATGCTCCGCCTCGAATTTTCGTAAACAGTGCTTCACGAGAATGGTTTGAGCAATCGACATGGCCGGCGGGACACTCCGTCCAGTCGAATGGGTCAGCATCTCAGCTGAAGCAAGCCGTTGCAACCTGGGTGAGTACAGCGAACGCTAAAATGGAGTTTTGTAGGGCTGAACTGCGTTTAGATTTCTGGTACCGAACTTCTGCCTAGACCGAAGAAAGGTAAAGGTTCGAAAGATGCGTTGATCGCCGTCATTCTGCGACATCTCGGCGAGGAAACTGTCTGGAATCTCCCCAAAAACACACCGACTACCACTTTGTACGCGCTGGCGAATCGGGCGACCAAGGCCAGCTACTCGAAATTCGCCTTGAAATGCTGCGATTCCAGGGATATTATCCCAGAGAATTCTCTCACTCTTGATCGTACAGCACTCTCAAACGGCGGTGCCGTGGAAATGTTTAGATGTGTTCCTCACAAACGAAAAAACTGTGACGTGGAGATAGTTGCCAGGACCGGAATGCTCGCCACAAGAATTCTATTGCCGCAAGACGCTCCTGTTCTCGCCGTCCTCAGCTACATTGATTCCGATATCTATGGGTTGACGATGACGGATATTACGCTTTGGTTTGCGCATATTTATTACCGTGACTTTTTTTCTAACGTTTTATAGGCACGGACTCAAAGATTGCGGAGATGGTATGCAGCGAGGATCGATGTTACAGCCTACCAGCCTCCTCCATCATTTACCTCACTCTTCGCCAATCTCCCTTGAATGCCGACCATGGCAACGAAACACGAACGGTGCTCAACGCACTCGAGACGAGAGTAGGCACCTTAGTCGATTGCACCTGTTGAAGGAACTGTTCAATGTGTTCCTCAATCGTGCGGTGAGTTAAATCTCATGTGTGTATCTACCCATTTCACGGTATTTCCAGAGTTCGTTCGATACGACCGTGTCTCTGGTCCTCGGGCTCGTCACCTGTAAGTTCTGTA
The DNA here is from genome assembly GCA_029289555.1 of Mycena latifolia. Taxonomy (NCBI): domain Eukaryota; kingdom Fungi; phylum Basidiomycota; class Agaricomycetes; order Agaricales; family Mycenaceae; genus Mycena; species Mycena latifolia. The sequence goes on along the minus strand of JARJLE010000011.1, from coordinate 202,696 downwards.
TGGATCCAACAGCTGAACGATGAATAACTTGTTCCCAGTTTCCAATGCAGCATCCGTCGAACAGGAACTCACTCCTATCTTCGAGAACTTCAGGCAACGCCTGGACCGTGCGGATGCTTGCGGGGATACTGCGATCTATGAGGCTCTCGATGCAGCGAGGTAAATGCTTATGCAGTATCAGCCAGATCTCCCGAATCTTCGGAAACGTATCATTATTGTGTCGGACGGCGAAGACACAAGCTTGAAGACCTCGGCACAGGAAGTGTGTTTTGCCCTCCAGCGAGCCCAGGTCGTCGTAGACTCGGTTCAGGTCGGCCCCAGCAGCGACCCTGTTCTACATGCGATATCTGTCACTACTGGTACCAACCTCGCTGCTTAATCGACACGTACACAACTAACATGTACCGTAGGCGGCTATCGTTTCTCTCCGAGGACATCACTTGCGGACGCGCTGAGCATTTTTATGCATTTGAATATTTGGTCCCGCATAATATTTTGACGTAGAGTCCCAGGATCTCGAGACGATGTTATTCTCCGGCGAACGCCCACTGCGCGCAGCCAAACCCCTGGTCACGTCAAACACCCAGTTGCGCACGTATCAAAGATTTTATTCTTATCCCATCGACGTGATCACGGTCGACAAGTTTCCGCCGAGAGCAGAACACCCTTTACTCCAGCAACCGGTCAAATCAGCCGCCAGTTCTGCCGGGATGTCTGGCGCCGGTGATGACCGAATGAAGCGGATTATGAGAGAGGTAGTCTCTGCCGTCTTGTCGCTGAGATTGTTTGACCATGTCCCAGATAAAAGCGGTCGTCAGCGACCCACATCCAAACATCGATGTGTATTTTAATGACCGCGACATGTTGTTCCTCAAGATCATTTTGGATGTAAGATCTGTCTGACCCCTTGTGAATTGCATTTAACCCCAGCGCATTGCAGGCTCCAACGGACGTCGAAAATTGCCCGTACAAGAGCGGAACCTTCTTGCTAACTTGCGTTTTGCCTGCAGGATATCCTCGCGATCCTCCAGAAGTCTGATTCATGACTTTCATCATGCATCCCAACGTAAGAATTGCTGCATATCTGCAAGTCGAGCTCTCTGCTAAGGATCCCGTACATAGGTCTCAAAGCAAGGGAAGGTGGGTTGATATTCTCGTCGACTGTTTTGACTGTGGATGAATGAACACCCTTCCAGGTCTGCATTGCTGAACTTGGGCGCCTGTGGTCATCGGACATCACCTTGAAGGAGATATTTAGCCTGGTGTACGGAACGCTCCTTACCCCCGATCTTGAGAATCTGTTGGAGATCCAGGCGTCGCTGAAATACTGTGCGTGTTCTTTTGTCTGTGCGGTTACCCCTTCCTGATGATCATGAAAGACGAGGACGACGGGACGTATGCGCTCGCAGTGGCTGATGCCGTTGCGAAACACACGTCCAAGAGCCGCGCGGAATGGCGGGGCGAGCTGGATGAGTGAATGAGTGTTGAACTTCTCTATTTCTTGGTATCTTGGGCTTGGGCCAGGGACGCCGCCATCTGCAGATCTTGAGGTTGCGCCGTATTTTTGCCTGTAGTTGTATATTTATTCGTCGTCGTCTGTTTTTGCTTCAAATTGTACCTATTGTATCCGTAACAGTTGGCCAAGTTGTCACCTTGTAATTGAACGCTCGTGCTCTAGCAGGATTCAGCAACAGGGGATCAAAAATCTCACCCACCCAGGAGAGGGCCCTGCATTTTGAGACCCTCGGCCTCTTTGCTTTGATGCTCCGCCATCTTGGGCTGCGAGTAGGTTCGCCGTACGGTGTATGGCAACTTGAAATGCCCTTGTTCCGCATTGAAATCCGCCGAATAACCCTGTGGCCCATTCACTTTCGTTCTGTCTGCTCTGTTCATATTGTGTAATTGTGCGCTTCAAATTATCGATTCTCGTAAGTGAAGAAGATTGGGGTCCCCTGGGCTTCTGAAGCTAGGACTGAACTGAGACTGATTTGTCTTTCCAAGTTTTTTGTCATTCGTTTTTACTTGGTTGTTGGCACTCGGTTCCGGGATTCCGAACTTTCTCCACATAACAACCATTGGACTCAGTTTTTGGTTTCATCACGTCTGCTCGGTCACCGTCGGTGCTAGAGCTATGGTCCGTGAACTGAGGCATTGTTTGAAGTTTTCCTTACTGCTTCGATGTATCTAGCTGCGTTCTATCCTCAAACTCTAGCCATAACTCGACGGCGATCGTGAGCTTCAAGCTTGAGGCCTTATTTCTCCGGGGCCTCGGCCTTTACCAAGCAGGTTTGATGACGGGAAAGGCACACACAACGGATATGCTTCCGAAATTATGACTAATGCCGCAGTTCATTTCTTGTACAACTCCTCTGTGAGTTCATCGTGGCCCATTTAGCTCGGGCTTCGTGGAGAAACAGATGAATACACAAAAAATGGAACATCGTCGTGGGCGAAACAAGGGACCAAATGACGTTGGGAGTGCCAATTTAAAGAGGCCGATTAGCCGACCCGCACCTTACCAATCGTGAAAGGATGACAAAGGATGAGACGATGACACATGAATATGCCCTTAGACACGTCCATAAAGTCCACCACCCGCATGAGCTCTGTTTTCCCGTCCCATTCAGCAAAACCATGCCGGAACAGATAACCCTCTACACCGCCAAGGTACGTTGTCTCAATCTCAAATTTCTATCCAACATCAATCGCCTTCAGATGTGTCCCTTTGCCCACCGGGTGAGTAGTCGTGTCACCTGTACAATTCTCTGGAAGTCTCAGTGCTCAACATGTATTGATTGCAGGCCGAGCTTGCGCTCGCCGAGGCAAAGGCGGACTACAGCCGTTTCAAAATTGATCTGGCGAACAAGCCCGAGTGGTATGCCCCGACAGTCAACCCGGCTAGCAAGGTGCGAGCGGGAATCAAGCTGCTAGAAACCAAATGCTAAACATCGCACTTATCATAGGTCCCTGCGATAGGTAAGTCAGACGTATACCGTATGCACCTCTGATCATAAATATTCTGGGGCAGCCTACGGCGGCCCACACGTCTCGCCCGACCAGCCTTCCCCCGAATCCGAGAAAATCGCAGAATCGCTCATCCTTGTTGAGTTCATCGCGGATCTTTTCCCAGAATCCGGGCTCCTGCCGAAGGATCCCGTCCAGCGCGCTCAGGCGCGATTCTTCATCGATACTGTGTCAAACAAGTTCCTTCCGGCGTACATGGGCCCCCTTGCATGGGGGGGAGTCGTTCGACGCATGCTGGGCAGGGCTCGATGCGCTGCAGGCCCTCCTCCCCGCGGATAAGACGTATGCCATCGGCGATGAGTACACCGCGGCGGACATCGCAGTCACGCCGTTCCTGGCGCGCATGGAGGTTGCGCTGAAGAACGACATTGGTGCATACAAGCCGGGCGAGGGGATCAAGGCCGCCGAGTACTTCTTCTCTGACGCGCGCTTTGCGCGGCTTGTCAAGTATTTCGAAACGATCAAGGCTCGGGAGAGCTTTGGTGCAACTTTCGATGTGGTCCGTCGCGGCTCGCTCTGTTTCTTATCTCGATCTGACAACATGCACGCGCAGGGATACATCAAAGAGAAGTACAGTGCATATTTCAGGCCTCTGCGCGAGAAGGTGCAAGCTGCCGCTGTCGCTACTGCCGCGTAAAGTCGTTGTAATATTAAGTTGGGTGTACATGTATGTGCGCGTTCCCCGTGTTCCCCGTTAAGCTTTGAGAGAGTGGGTGCTCGAGGAAGGGTGCGAGCATGGACCTGGCGGGATACATAAGCTTGGATCCGCCGGCGGATCTTCAGTTCGTATCTCTTGCACACAGTAAGTCGTCTGGTTTTTTGCGTGACGGTTGTGTGTGCCTCATGATTCGGAAGCCCGGGCGCGTCTTATGTAATAGGAGGTTCAAAATTTTTCGTCTGGTGTCTCAGTTCAGCTTGCACGCTGCGTTACAGTACTAAGACAGGTCGGATTTCTTTTCTTCTTCCTTGTTCGGATTTGAAGCATCGGGAGGTTCAAACAATTTCTTCCATCGACCAAGGGGCGGTCATGTGGCCGGAGACACTGGGCCCCCCCATGCACTTGCAGCTGCGCCTCGACCTCGCCTTTCACGCTCGCAAGCGGGTCCACCGTTCGTCGCACGGGATCCCATCCAACGGCATACAAGCAACACAGCGCGAGTTGGCATCCAGCGCGTGCGCTGAAGGTGGCTGCCATCCGTGTCCATCCGGCTCATTCTCGGATATTAGGACAGCGTACTATGAAGCACCGGGCAACCTCCGCGGTGGAGAACGGCGAGAGCTCCAGGCGTGCACGTCAATGAGGCAGTGCTCATCGCTCGCCCCGGAATAGAGGCCCTCACGGCCGTGGCCCGTGCCTGGATTCGCTTGGATGGAGTCGGCAAGCTGCACATAGAGGTCCGCCCTTGGGTCCGCAACTTCTGATTCGCGGATCGCATGTCAGCACAGGGTTTCGATAGAAGAGCTAGATACACGCTCGTGGGTCTCGACACTCGGCCACAGGTTCTTGCCATCACCGACCATCCAGCCCTGGCCACGGTCGAGCGACGTGTTGATGAGCTGTGGGATCTGAATAGTGCAGTGACTGTCCATTGTCAATCTGGTGGGAATCTGAGGAAGGTGGCGGTTTTCGACAGCGGGGGGTAATATTTGAACGCTGAAAGAGGGGTGTGAGCCAGGGCCTGACGAGGGATGTATATAAGGCTAGGGATCCGGACCTTCAATCTCCCCACGTCGTTTACACGCGACAAAGGCGTCTGCCCAGGTCCACAGCACATCCACGGTGCGGGTCCCTTCCAACAGATTAAAGCCCTCAAAGCCTTCAAGGCCTAGGATCACCATGCGCCCGTCGTGGAGGACAAGCTGTTGGGCAAATTCCATCGCGGCGCGTTCGTTCTTCGCCAGGATGAGAAGGGTGCTGAGGTGCGGGAGCGTGGAGAGAATGAAATGGAGGAGACTCGGAGGGATGGGATGTGCGAGACCCAGATGTGTGAGTGTGGGTAGTCGGAATATTGCGGGCCAGTGGCGCCAGTCCGAGCCAAGGGGATCCCCGAGCGTAGTGGTGCAGTCGAGCTCCCCGACGATGAGGTGGCTCACAGTCTGGAAGAAGGGGGACCCAAAGTCAAGCTGCGGATGCGCGAGGTCGACCATCATGGCGAGTCATGTCGGGCGCATCATCGCGAACATGGGCAGGAGCGGCAGGTGGGTAAGATCCCTGATGATCATGAGGCTTCTGATGCCGGTGCAGGAACCGAGAACTCTTTCAAGATCTGCCTCGCCCCAGACGTCCTTCGATCGCACCCCAAAGAATTTCGGCTCAAACGCGATGAGGTCCATGTGCCTAACGGCGTTTGCGAAGAATTCAGCAGGCTTCATGTCAACGCGGCGCAGCATTTGTACGCCCGAGTCAGCCCGGGACGTGGTGTCGAAGGGGCAGATTCGGATGATGTTGTACAATAGGGGTTCAATCCTGTAGGGCCTGTAAGCCGCATATACATGCACAGAATCGAGCATGTCAACTTTCCACAGGAGAACACGCCGAGCCACACGTAGGAGTTTGGGGATTGTTTTGGGATATAAAAGGGCGGTGGTTTCGAATATCTCGCGTTCCAATTCGGGTGGAAGCCCTGAGCTGAATGGCTTATCGCTCGCTTGCATGTGAAGCTGCAACAGCTCTGAGGTGGGGCGGGATATGGGGATGAAGCAACAGCGAATGCTGCGGTTTTGCTGCGGTTTGATGCCAAACGTCCACGTAATATTAATGATTTCGATTGAATTGCCAGTGATTACCGGCACAGATGGCTAAAGAGATCAGTGGTAGAAAGCAGCCAATGTCGAGGAGGTTTAAAAAAGGGAAATTACCCGAAGCGCCGAGATCCGTTGCCAAATATGTGTTCGTTCTTTGTAACACAGACAACTACTCGCTTGACGTATTTGTCAACTCTTAACTCGCTTTGATATCTTGGCAAGGGACAGAGTCCCTGAAACAGTGAATGCTGGCAGCGGGAAGCCCATAGTTTTCCAGCTAAATCAAAAACGATAAGTGGACGATTCTCGATTTTCGAGCTGAGGTCAGCGGAGCTTCTCCGCAATGCGTTATCTGCGTGAAATTTGGGTCACTCCCGCTTCCTCCTCATGTCCAGGGGTTCAGAATCAGCTGGTTTTTCAGCAAGGGGCAGTCGGTATGTAGTCTATACCCTTGCAGCAGTATAGTAGAGTTTGAGGAATAAAATTGCGAACAGTGTTCTTGTGAGATGGTATGATGGGTGGAGCTGGAGTGGAGTATGACACGTTGAGAGCACCCGGCCCGAATTCAGCTCGAAAATCGAAAAGGTCTATTGTTTTCGATTTAGCTGTCAGAGTTTCCCCGTGTTTTTCTTCCCACGATGAACTTCAAGAAATGACCGAGCATCCTTACATTTAATCTTCAATTTTCATGGATTGAAGAAAGTTTATTTGTGTTCGCATCCAGCCCACGATCCTGCGCCCGGAATTGAACATTGGCTTAAATGCTGCCATCTGATTCAATATTCTATTCTGTCACGGAAATCCTCCGTCAGCAATCAGAGTCAGGCTACTCTGGCCGGTGTAGTACGTGCCGAAATTGGATTCCCGCATTTGACAGAGTGAGCCTGCTACGTCCGTCTCTAACTTGAAAACTTACATGTGGTGCTGAGATATACAGCTCGCGCGCTACAAGTTCGTGCAAGCATTCCGGACGTCTTGCCCTTCAGACAGGCATACCATAGAGGTTAGGATTATACTCTGTGGGCCGAAACGGAAAGATAAGATGTGATGTAAGTTGTCGTTCTAAAGCTATTCCTTGTCCAGACATCTTGATTCCCCCTGTCATATTAGGAAGCCTCCTACATCATGACGGACACTGCATAGGGCATTTTCAATTCCATAGTTGATATCATCCTACTGACTAAATTCAAACTCACCTACTGGCCACGGTCCGTTTAAATGCTAATTCAACTTTAGTTGCAGATCCTTCAGGGATCTCGGCTATGTTGAACTTTGACCGAACATCAGGTTTAGTGCCTCGTGTCCTGCCTCGGATCATTCTTACATACCAGCGCGAGATTTTTGGTGGGGTTCATGTGTGATAGCATGGTGAATGCATTGAATCCTATATAAGAAAAGAGCTCAGCACCGCCACACCCAAAAGTCACATGAAATGTCATGTGATGTCTCGGCCGTTCCCGCCCTGCTGCCGCTCCTCAAGGCCTCAAGGCACATTTCATTAATGATAAGCACACTTTGCCTCTGCCCCCTCTCTACTCCCTCCCATTCCAGGTTTGTTACTCCCTTTCTGCTCTCAATTTCTGTAACCTCTTTGATGATTTCCACAGCTATACCCCTATCTGTCAACTACATTTCATTCTCCCCCACCACTTTTCACTGTGGTTATCTGATCTTCTGTGTGTACCCACAATTGACTCCAGATTTGGCCCTACTAATTCCAAATCAGCTGCAGCCTGGCTCTGAATGCAGGTACTTTCTATTTTCTTTGTATCAGTCTAACTTTTGCCGCTCTGAAACAGATTTGTGGTACTGACTTCTGTTACAGGTAGTTTAGGTAGCTGTAGTAGTAGTTGATGGCCAAGTATATGTATAAATTTATTTTCTCAAAAAAACCTATGGGATCAATTTTGGCTAAATAATCATAGTTTCAAGGGATTTCAGTAGATCTTAATGCATGGTTTTTAGCAACTGAGCAAATTCAAAAACGGCAGTCCAAACATTCGTGGTCTCTCTCCGCCGTTCCCGCCCTGCTGCCGCTCCTCAACGCCTCAAGGCCTCAAGGCAGATTTCATTAATGATAAGGACACTTTGCCTCTGTCCCTCATCTTACTCTCTGATCCCTCCCATACCAGGTTTGTTACTCCCTCTCTGCTCTCAATTCCTGTCACCTCTTTGATGATTTCCACAGCTATACCCCTATCTGTCAACTATCAACTTCCCCCACCACTTTTCACTGTGCTTATCTGATCTTCTGTGTGTACCCACAATTGACTCTTCAGATTTGGCCTTACTGATTCCAATTCAGCTGCAGCCTGGCTCTGAATGCAGGTACTTTCTATTTTCTTTGTATCAGTCTAACTTTTGCCGCTCTGAAACAGATTTCGGTACTGACTTCTGTTACAGGTTTAGGTAGCTGTAGTAGTAGCTGATGGCCAAGTATATGTATAAATTTATTTTCTCAAAAAAAACCCGCAACTGAGAATTAGCTGCAAACGTGGCGCGCCGAAGGCACGGGTCTAAACTTGTTGAGGTATGATTTGAAGGCTCTCCTTACGATGTTCTAATTTTGAACTAAATCGATTGATTGATGCATCGTTCGGCATTTGAAGCGGATACCTGCTTCCACAGCGAGAATCTGACAGGTAAATGCCATAGACACTAATGCTATGTATGTAGGAACATCAAGTGGGGCTCGGGTTGGGCTCGGGCGGTGTCAGCGGGTGTGACAATGCGTGACGGATGGTGCAAAAACAAGTGAAAGAAAAGCGAGGCAAAGTAATTAAACCTGGGAAGTGCAGCTACGTGGAATGAAATGTACTTTCAGTAGGGACTGGAATATTTATCAGCAGGAAAGATTTCCTACACGCCTGCCTATCAAAAACATGAATTGAGGTTGAACTCGGTCAAGTGACCTTAACCTGACTAAGTGTAACGATGACACATCGCACACACGAAAGCCGCCCGCGCGACTTAAATATACCTTCGCTCTTTCTGTCGCACCCACCACCATTACCATGCCTGAGCTGATCACCCTCTACACCTCCAAGGTACGCTCTCCTGAGTCCCAGATGTCTATATCCCATCTCAATCGTCCTTAGATCTGTCCTTTCGCCCACCGGGTGAGTGCTCGCTGCGTCAAGCTGGCAGGCCTGTAGCTGATTCCGTATCTCAGTCTGAGATTGCTCTCGCTGAGGCGAAAGCGGGCTTCACGCGCTTCGAAATCGATCTGCACAACAAACCTGACTGGTATGCGTCGCAGGTCAACCCCGCGAGCAAGGTGCGAGCGCTCGTCTAAATCAACGAATCGATTGCTCATAGCCCGCGATGATAGGTCCCAACTCTAGGTACGCTACCCGTTGACTCCGCGCGCGTCTGATCTCAATCGGTCTTGCTACAGCGTACGGTGGCCCGCAAGTTCCCCCCGAGCAGCCCTCCCCCGAATCGGACAAGATCGTAGAGTCTCTCATCGTCGTCGAGTTTGTCGCGGACGCCTTCCCTGAGTCAAAGATCATGCCAACCGATCCCGTTGAGCGCGCCAAGGCACGCTTCTTCATCGACCTTGTCTCCACCAAATTCGTCCCGGCGTGGATCGGCGCCCTCTTCGGCGGCAAGCCCTTCGCGCCGTTCTGGGAGGCGCTTGAGGCGATCCAGGCGGCGCTCCCCGCGGACAAGACGTACGCTATCGGCAACGAATACTCCGCGGCGGACATCTCCATCACGCCGTTCCTCGCACGCATGGAAATCGCGCTGAAGGAGGATACCGGCGCCTTCCCGGCGGGCGAGGGCACCAAAGCCGCCGAGATCTTCTTCTCTGGCGATCGCTTCGCGCGCCTCGTGAGGTACTTCGACGCGCTCAAAGCTCGGGAGAGCTTCAAGACATTTGACGCCGTGAGTCGCTTCTCGCTCCGTGAATTATCCAGATCTGACAATTCCTGCGCAGGAATGGATCAAGGCGTTCTACCGGAAGCGGTTTGCAGAGAGGACCGCGTCACATCATTGAATGTTTACCATACTTCCTGTGTACTATTCTGTCCCAATGATTTCATATTTTTTTCTTTACATTAACGCACGAACTTACTTGGGATACTCTGATCTCGTGAAATCGTCAATGACCTCCGCACTCGTGTACACTATATGTGGTGCCAGTTAATCGAAACGCGAGCTTTTCTGAAACAAAAGTGAAGTACACTCCCGGACTTCACTGCCTGGTGTACGCGCGGATTTGTCAATATATGTGGTTTATGGGTCGGAGGTGAGGGTTTCAGCAGCGCCGGAGACTGACCCAATTGAAACTCATGGATCATGGAAGCCGCGGCTTCTTCGGCAAGGACACGTAGTTGGATGTGGGGCGGTAACAGGCGGTAACACACGACGTGGAGGGGGATGTGGCACTAGGACATTTCGGTGGAGTGACAGGCAGCTCTGCTAGGCGACTCGGAGGCACCGTTTTACGGAATACGTCAGGATGAACATTGAGTTCAAATCGAATTGGGGCGGCGCCGGGTCGCTTCTTCCCACGGTTCTACCTCTAATGGGGGCACTATAGTACCTTGCACTGCGATCGAAGCTGGGGGATCGACAATCAGTCGCCTGCAAGCTTCGAGCCGCTTCGAGCAGTTCTTTTTTTAGCATTTTTCCTTTTGCCGCCTGGTGCCGCCCAATGCCGCCCGTCGGCATTTCCATTGTTGGCGCGCCGCCCGAACTCCGATCAGCTGACCCATTCGGAGCAGATGACAAATCTCTCTTAAACCCCCATGAGGCTATCGGAGATGAGCCGCTTGGGCTTGGAAGCCTCTTTAAACCTGCGACAGAACGACGCAATAGCTGCATTCCACCTAGCGTCCACCCTCTCGCCCGGAAGAACTCGACACTTAATCGGGACATCATCTCAATCTGACTAGTATGTGGGCAGTACGCGGGCGGTCATGGGCGGCCATGCCTCGCAGGGGACTCTACTTAAAACCACTGTCACTGTCGCGTCTAGCATCCACCACTACCATGCCTGAACACATTACCCTCTACACTGCCAAGGTGCGCGCTCTTCAGTCTCACTCACATCTCGACGCCATCTCAATCGCCCGTAGCTCTGTCCTTTTGCCCACCGAGTGAGTACTGGTGGTGCGCCACTATGACGCCGTGGATCTCATTGTCTTCAGGCCGAGCTCGCGCTCGCGGAGGCGAAAGTGGACTTCACCCGCTATGAAATCGAGAACCTAAAGAACAAACCCCAGTGGTATATCGACAAAGTCAACCCTGCAAGCAAGGTGCGTGTGCTTGGCTGGTCATTGGGACGTATTTCTCACATATAACACGATGATTAATAGGTCCCGGCGATAGGTAATTGAGCTAAACCTATACCGCGCGCGCCGCTAATTGTATTCCGCTTTGGCAGCCTACGGTGGCCCGGACGTTCCCCCCGACCAGCCCTCCCCCGAATCCATCAAGATCTCCGAGTCCCCGATCGTCGTCGAGTTCATCGCCGACCTGTTCCCGGAGGCCAAGCTCCTGCCCACGGACCCTGTCCAGCGCGCCAAGGCGCGTTTCTTCATTGAGGTCGTCTCGAGCAAGTTCGTCCCCGCGTGGATTGGCGCCATCTTCAGCGGCAAGCCGTGGGAGCCGTTCTGGGAGTCGCTCGAGGAGGTGCAGGCGCTCCTCCCCGCGGACAAGCCGTACGCGCTCGGCAACGAGTACAGCGCGGCGGACATTGCGATCACGCCGTTCTTCGCGCGCATGGAGATCGCGTTGAAGAACGACACGGGCGCGTTCCCCGTGGGCGAGGGCACGAAGGCCGCCGATATTTTCTTCAAGGGCGAACGCTTTGCGCGGCTTGTGAGGTATTTCGACGCGCTCAAGGCGCGGGAGAGCTTCAAGACATTCGACGCCGTGAGTCCCGTTGCTTTTCGCTGCGTTACTGAATCAGATCTGACGCGCGCCTGCGTAGGACTACTTGACGAAGTTCTACCACACGCGATTTGCAGAGAGGACCGCATCGCACCATTGATTCCTTCCACACATACATCCCTTGTATTAATTCTTGTCCCAATGCATTGAGATATGCGTTGCTCTTGTTCGTTGCTTATGCGCATGAACGGAATTTTAATATTGGCCTTCTTAAGCCCTCGGTGGACCTTATGTTCAACCGAGGACCTGAGCAAGGATTTCTGGGACAATATATTCAGGGATATACATGTATTGCATAAATTCAAACACCATAAGTACACGTTGTGGGATAATCCCGCGGCATCTCCCTCCTTGCTCGCCCATACTTCTCCGAGCTCGCATGCACAAACCACCATGTACCATGTGACTTGCAGACCCAGCGCTGCTTACCAATGGCAACATAGATACATAATCCAAGAATTGCGTCGAAGGCTTTCGTTCCGGACATCTTGTGGCACCCCCGGCTCGTGTGTCCGTTGCGAGCAGGTTTAGGGTATATATGAAGGTGAAGCGGGATTCAGAAGACTACTGTCCAACTGAGGCCCCCTGCACCGCCAAAACGGGGGATGGCCAAAAAAACACCATTTGCAGGAGCATAACTCCACGGAGCAACAGAGTCTGGCAAGGTGTTAAGTTAGTTGATTGGGCAAAGTTGGATACTTACCTGTTTTTCGTGGAGGACGAGAGCAACCGCAGCGACGTCGGATACTTGGGCCTGAATCGCGTACGTACTAGCTTCGCCGCGAACAGCCGATCCGATCTAGACACAATTAAATCGGACGTCAGCTAGGCGCCTCAGGACAACTCACAGCAAATTCTCGGGAAGCTTCATCCAGGCGTCTATCAAACTTGCGAAGAGCGCCTTCACTGCGATTCAGATGTAGAAGCCGCCAAATACGACCATGATTTGCCAGACGGCTCATTTCCTCTCTGATTTCTTTCAACGACCTGAGGAACAGTCAATATTAAACCATTCTAAATCCACAAAATAAAGGATCAAGGGACTCACATTTCAAACCGTCCAATACTCGCCAACATAGGTTCTGGGATGGTAGTGGGATCAGGAAGTGCGTCTGCAAGTAGCTCCAGTACCCTGACTGCGCGCTGGGAGAGTTCACGGGCGTCTTTCTTAGAATGACAGACGCGCTGAAAATTAGATCAGGATCGAGACACAAATAACGAGCTCAGCATTTCACACCTGAGAAACTTCCATTACGGATGTCACGGCGCCAACAACACCTTTCAGAGGTGGGAAGGCGTCTGAGGATGTCCTAAGCGCCGTCAGAGCAGTCCACAACAAGTCATGGCAGTTGGCGCCTTTTGAACTGGTGGCTGTGAGGCGGAGGTTCTTCTTCACAAAGTGTCGAACCCGGTCTCGCCCACGAAGGAGGACAGGAAATCTCCTGTCCATGGTCCTGGAAGAAAGGGATGAGAGAGACCCCCATGGGAACAGTCTGTCTCGTCCCTATAGTTATAAGTAACACTATTTTTTTGCGCCGCCTCGGAGTGATAAAAATCTCCACGAGATTCGGGAGAAATCGGGCAGTCTACACCTGTTGTACCGCATACGGAACGGCGCAGTCGCTACGTTAGGGAATGTTCTGATCGGCAAGCTTCATTTTCGTAAGAGGCTGTTTATTCAGGATGTTATTTCTCAGGAAACATGAGGCGCAACAGCATTCGCGGCCTTTGAGTTTGCCATTGTGGGATTGCTGTTGTGGTTGCTGTTGTGGTTCCTGCTCGCATAACGTGAGTCAGTTCAATGCACCGCATCCGTTGCGGAGCCTTCGGCACTCCGTTGAGTCATGTACTAGATTAGATCAAATTCAACAGCTACTCGGAAAACTCCGTCGCTCGTCGAACCTTGGTAAATCCCCAAAGTCAAGCCAGAGGGGTACAAAGTCACAGACTGCAATGCCCACGCGACGCTAAGATGCATCATTCCCAGCGGAAGGAAGGAAATTGAGCTTCAATCTGGCCCGCCCGACTTTGGACAAAAAGGCTGTTAACGCGGGCGTAAAAATGTCAAGGAACCTTGTACAGGCTGATTTTTATCCATCTGACAGGTGGCCACACCGTAGGCCATTGGGAGGAAAGTATCCGCCCCCTCCCGAGGAAAGTGTCTATGGATCGAGAGCCCGAAGATCCCGAAAACTGTGGTTTCGTGACTACCAAGGTGACGGCAAGCACGGTAAGCGGAAGGTATTTGAACTGCCCATCCTATTGATCAGTGACTAGGAGGGTCAGTGCGGGCAGTGCAGATATTCGGCATTGGAGTTGAACAGATGCACACCGCCGCTGAAGAATTCTACATCGCTCATATTTTTGGAAGAAGGTCGAAAAGGGGAGAGTGCCTGGATGGCCCGGAATTATATCGGGATTTCTACGGGCCCCAACTCGAAGGAACATGGAGCTTGACCAGCCTTATTAACAAACCGAGGCTCTGTTGCATCGACGACAGAATACACGCGCACCTGATTACTTACCTTGCTGTTGCAACCTCAAATCTACAACCATGGGAGAACTGTTGCAATCTCAAATGTAAATTGATAGGAAATGTTTTAAAGTTCTACATTCCCATCTTATCGACAGGGGTTCAAAAATTCAAGCATGCCGAGAAACATAGAATGTGAGCGGTCACGCAATATGGGGGACTACTGGGGGCTCCCCATGCGCCTGGAGCTGTGCCTCGAGCTCACGCCGCACGCTCGCGAGCAGGTCCGCCGTGCGCCGCACCGGCGCCCACCCGATCGCGTACGAGCGCCGCGCGACACACCGGGAGTTGGCTCCCTGCTGGCGGTATAACTGGCGCAATACCCCAGGCTGCGCGTCGCAGGTTAGTTTTACGACCGAGAAGGGGGTCGTCTGGACGCACGGGATAGTATTTCTCCACTTCTGTCTCGGAGAAGGACGTCGGCTCAGGATGCGCCCCACGACCCATTTCCGCGAGAACGCGTGCGACCTCGAGCGAAACATCGTACCAGCGATGCTCGTCACTGGCACCGAAGTAAAGCCCCTCACGGCCATGCCCCGTGTCCGGACTTTTCTGAATCACGTCGTAGAGCTGCACGTAAAGATCCGCCACTGCCGAATGAACGATTAGCATATCAGATGGGCCCGTCCTCGCGAAGAGAGCCGGAGACGTACACTCGTGGATCTCGACGTTTGGCCATATGTTCTTGCCTTTCCCGATCACCCCGCCCTGCCCGCGGTCCAGCGACGCCTTAATGAGGTGCGGGACCTGGATCGAGGCGGGATTCTGTAGGCCCGCAGAGACGAAGGGCCCTGTGGCGAGCCCATAGACTGTGGCGGGAATGATGATATAGGACTTGATGTAGCCTGGCAGGATTGAGATCCATCACGTTGATGTATCAGATTACACGACACACCTTCTTTGTCCGCCTCGATGAGCGTCAGGTCGACGTTGCGGTGCGGCTGCTCAGGTTCGAGGGTCTCGAGCTGCGCGGGGTTGGTGTCGTCGTAGACCACGTCAGAGGCGAACATCCCCTTCGCGTCGTCCGTCAAGACGCCTGCGCAGCGCGCGATGAAGAACTTGTTAGACGCAGGGGAAAACAGGCAAGTGCATACCAGTTCCGGACTGCAATATGTATCGTGCCAGTATTATTCAACCAAGTTATCGACCCAGCGAATAAGAAACGCACAGTATTTATGTACGTTTGCGGAATTCCCGTCTCTTTAAATCGTTTTTTGGACCCGCGGAGTGTTGCGTTTGCTGCCCGGACGTCGTCGTTGTTCGCCTATAGGAGAATATTTCAACGATGTTCGAAGTTGCAGGGTACGAAGGGCTACCGTAGCGATTATGACATCTGCCTCACTCGCCAGACGCTCGAGTAACTCGTCATCTGAAAGGGAGCCGACGATGGCGATGAAACCCAACCCACGGAAAGATTCCGCCTTCCTTGGGTCCCGCACGAGTAGCGTGAACTCAAAATTAGAAGCATCTGGATGCTGCAGGAAACGCGCGAGGACGGCCCCGCCGATATATCCTGGCCAAAGAAGTATTTAATCCAACGTTCCGTACACAGTGAATGACATGATTGTAGCACCTGTCGCCCCGGATAGAAAGAACTTGACCTTTTCTTGTGTAGTAGTGGCCATTCAGACCAGTGGAGGTTCGCGCGAGGACAAGAGATGCTGTCTTTTATATCTTGTCAATGACTCAGACACCGTTTGACAATGGGAGCCGTGACTAGCTCCACTAAGTTGCGGAAGTAATATGACGGAATATTTTTCTGTAAGCCGAGGGTTGCGAGTAACGAAGAATAGGATGGGAGTCGTTCGGGCTTAGCCGTCAACGAGCCTTTGCAAATGGGTCAGGATTAGCAGCCAGGTTTGCTTAGGAGGAGAGTACATTTGCAGGCTAAACCTCCAAACATGACAGAAGGGTGGTAACCCTTTCACTTACGAGCTTTTTTCTTATTTTCTCATTTTTGTCTTTCTCGCAATCTCTGCTGGTGGTCAGTGTTGTTCCCTACGAGCAGGACGGGGGCACCTTCCTGCAATATCTCTATTGCTCCACGGCCGAGGCCTACGTGGTTTCCCGGCAGCGCCGTATTTAAAGCATTTGACGTGGCCTCGGCAAGTGTCATGTGGCACTTCTGATGAGGGAGATGACTACTCGGGGATTGCTGACATTTCTCTGCTGAGCTCATTTTGAGCCATGCATGGAGAGTCGAGATGTTCGATTCTACTTACCATCACTTTGAACAACTCACGTGCAACATTGGGCATTGAACAGATCACGTGCAACGGCGCGTCGGCGAACTCGGCGATGCACCACCAAACACAAGTGACATGT
This sequence comes from Mycena latifolia, assembly GCA_029289555.1. NCBI lineage: Eukaryota > Fungi > Basidiomycota > Agaricomycetes > Agaricales > Mycenaceae > Mycena > Mycena latifolia. The sequence continues at coordinate 186,168 of JARJLE010000011.1, read as the reverse complement.
GGATCAAGATCCTGCACTTGCATCTCGCAATGCCAGATCCTCAAAAGTGACCTGCGCGATTACCAGGAATTGTATTGTACCCCTTGCCACTAGGTCGCGGGCATCACGCAGGGCCCCGATGACTGTTGAGCACTTACAGGTAGTTCGACCGACCTAAAGAAGCAACGAGAGCTTTCGAATTTGCGTGACATGTATCAGAGGCTTACCAGTACAGAACTCGGCACGCTACACGAAGGAATGTCGAGATCCTTTCGTGATACTGGAAAGCCGTAGCTTTAAGAGGACTCCCCAGCAGCAGGTTTGATGGTGCCCGACTCCAGCCACTAAGTAATGTAAAACGAAAGATTCATTGTCTACGAAAGGTACGCAATAATCTCATCTCCTCAATAGGGGGTTCGAATCCTAATCAAGCCATGAAAAACAGAGAGTCGGCGCTCACGAACTGCCCGGAAACACCGGGTGCCCCCCATGCGCCTGTAGCAGCGCCTCAAGCTCGGGACGCACACTTGCGAGCAGGTCCGCCGTGCGCCGCACGGGCGTCCATCCGATGGCATACGAGCGGTTCGCTCTGCAGCGGGAGTTGGCTCCCTGCGCGCGGAGTAGAGCCGGCTGCGCGCTGTATGTTAGTTATACGATTCCGCAAGGAAGTGGGCGGACGCACAAGATAGTACTTCTTCACCTCCGACTCGGAGAACGTGGTCGGCTCGGGGTGCGCGCCACGACCCATCTCCACGAGGACTCGCGCGACTTCGCGCGAGAGGTCGTACAAGCGGTGCTCATCGCTCGCGCCGAAGTAAAGCCCTTCACGGCCATGGCCGATGTTTGGTTCCTTCTGGATAACATCGTAGAGCTGCACGTAAAGGTCCGCCACTGAAGAAATAAGTGGTCAGCATATCAACGAGGGACGTAAGAGAAAGAGAGAGATATACATTCGTGGATCTCAACGCTCGGCCACAGATTCTTGCCTAGCCCGACTACCCCGCCCTGGCCGCGGTCGAGCGACGCGTTGATGAGCTGTGGTACCTGGATCGAGGCGGGGTTCTGGAGGCCTGCGGCGACGAGCGGCCCAGTAGCGAGCCCATAGATTGTAGACGGGAGGATGATATAGGACTTGATGTAACCTAGCCAGGGCAATGAGGGATGAGACTTAGAAATTATTCAAACTTCACGGCGCACCCTCCTTGTCCGCGCCGATGAGCGCGAGGTCGACGTTGCGATGCGGCTGCTCGGGGTCGAGAGTCTCGAGCTGCGCGGCGTCGGTGTCATCGTACACCGTCTCGGACACGAACATGCCCTTCGCGTCGTCAGTCAGCACGCCTGAGGGTATAGGATAAGTATATTGGTGCAGGGAAATATGGGCGGGTGCGTACCAGTTCCCGACTAAAGAACCATGGACTAAATTAGCATCCTGTACACCCAAGGAATTGGAGGCGCACGGTATTTATGTACGTCTGCGGGATGCCCGTGGCCTGGAAGCGCTTCTTGGACCCGCGCAATGTTGCGTTCGCCGCGACGACGTCGTCGCAGTCCGCCTAGAAAATTAAAATTAAAACAAGATTCGGAGTTCCGTGGCCGGGAAAGCCTACCGTAGCGATCACGACATCTGCCTCGCTTGCGAGGCGCTCAAGCAAGTCTTCATCCGCGAGGGAGCCAACAACGGCGGTGAAGCCCATCCCCCGGAAGGCCTCCGCCTTCTTTGGGTTGCGCACTAACAGCGTGAATTCGAAATTCGAGGCATTAGGATGCTGCATGAAGCGCGCGAGGACGGCGCCGCCGATGTATCCTGTGCATGGAAATATTGAGCTCAAGTGCGAACAAGATGATTATATTAATTAGAGCTGCGACGGACCTGTCGCGCCGGATAAAAAGAATTTGATCTTGTTCTGAGTAGTGGCCATTGAGGAGAAAGTGTGGGTGCAGTGGTGAGAGAGCCGCAGATTTTCTCTGGCTTTTATATCTTCGCAATGAGGCTCACTCAGCAGGAGAGATACTGCTTAATAATGGTGGCGTTTACTAAGCTAAAGTGCTATAGGCTGAGAATGGGGTGCCGGGAGAAGTTGGGAGTAGTCAGCGATGCAGGGACTTACATTTTTCTGGAGACCGAGTATCCCCGGGGAATATTTAAAGGTTCATGAATTGCCACAGCGGGGAAGTTGAACTGAATCGGTGTTCAGTTCAACTGATCACCTGATCTCGCGGTGTCCAAGAAATTGTTGCCGTATTAACCCGATGGCTACAATATTAATCGGAAAGCTGGCGGCCTCGGTGAGAGGTATACCATTTGTTGTCCTTTGAAATATTTTGACACGTCCATGAGCTTGAATTTCTACCGCGACGAATTTGGCACAGGTCGCTTCCGGTTTGTTCCGACAGTGCCATTTTAACTTGATTTTAACTCCGTTCGCCTCCGACATCGCTTCAAAGACGGCATGTCATACAGGGCTCCACTCGGCACAAACGCTCACAACTTGCTCAACTACCATGAAGCCTGCCGAAGATCTTGCGCGATGCATCGAGGAGTTCGCTCTGGTCGACGCTAAACCTTCCGAATCATGGGCAGCGTATTTCGCTCAACGACAGGCAGCCGCGTCGCGAGTCGACCGCGCGCTCGACGCGCGGGATGATGAATATCCCCTCGAGATCTATGGGATGGTAGACTCTGCGGTGGGCAATGTCCTGGCTTCTACTGATCTGGAAGACGCCGAATCCAAAGCCGTGCGGGACGCCATTTTCGTCTTGGGGGAAACCGGAGTCGAGGACGTCGATGGGGACAAATGCGTGAGCCGCGTCTTTTACGTGCTCGATGGTGCCTTCGACCGCCGCTGAACGTTCCCCTTGCCGTGTAGATCTACAGCGCAAAGGTCCTCTCCCGGATCTACTTCCCCATGAACCCCGCGGCGGTCGACGTATGCATCGAGTACTACTACCGCACGCGTCATCAGTCAGTGGACTTCTACTGCGACGTGTACTATCGCGTGCACAACCCTGTCGCTGGCACGGAGCTTGACCTGAGCTGGCCGGAGGGGCTGGACAAGATGCACGGCTTCCACCCGCTGGCGGAGATGGGCCTCGCGGACATGCCGCCGGGCCCCCGCTGGCACGGTATCAAGGAGCACACCTTCGGCATCTCTGCGGCGCAGGCCCGCAGGCTGCACCGCGCGCTGTTCGGCACCGTCTCCAAGAAGGGTCTCGCGGGCAAAATCAGCGTGCGGGAGACGCTGCGGCTGCTGTTCGCGAGCGTGGGGGTCGCGTTGTATGTGGCGACGGATCCGGAGGACGAGGACGACTGCGACAAAGTCAAGCACGGGGCGTTGAAGTGGGAGGGAATTGAGCCGAATGCGCGCTGGTTGGGGTGCAATATTCGGCGCGTCGCTGACTGTGCGCCCATGAGCCGCGATGCGGAGGAGTCGGATGTCGAAATCGTGGAGTACGAAGATTAGGATGAAGACAGGTTCACAGACGGCGAAAATGAGGAGGGATATTCGGACGGTGGATGGTCTTGAATGAATAGTATATTGTGGAGTTTGAGGATACTAGAACAAGAGTTTTTCTTGATGCAGTTTTTGCTGCGCGCGTTTCAGCAGAAGTCCCACTGGCTGGCGGGGGGTGTGTTCTGGTCGACAGGATCGGTCCAGGGAAAGAGGTGGGGGAGGAGGAAGTGCCCTCGTCTCCTAGACAGGTCACTAGTCTAGCTTCCACTGGACAATCAGGTCTCGTAGATCAAGCGGCTATACGGCCAACTCAAGATGCGGATCGGCTGACTGGAACCCTGACTAATTGTGGAGGCACTGACAAATGGTTCACATCGCGTAACAGTGTACCACATAAGTTATTCCCCGCGAAAGCGGACTAAGAAACGTTAACCCGAGTCTGGACTTACAGTGTATTTTCTTAGCAACCTTCATTTGAATATTGCCGAAGGATATCTGTCTCAGATATCTCCAGCTACTCAAACGGTGATTTCAATCAAAGCCATGAGGAGCGCCAAGGCTCCTACCGTACAGATTTCCTTTGGCCCGAGTTACAGGAGCCTCCTAGTCCCAAACATGCCTGATAATCTCATTTTGGAGCAAGTGAGTACTCCTCGCTTCCTCCGTCTTTGTCCAAATAAATCCGCATGGTTTCATAAGCACCGCAACTTCGCTATATGCGTGAACTATTAATCATCCAATTAAACCCATACTGCCAACGGCTATACGGCCAACTCGAAGTATGGATCGGCTGGCCCCGAGCTTGACTAATTGTACGGGAAATGACAAATCGTTCACATCGCGTCAAGGTGTACCATGGCGCTCCGCCGCACTCCTTCTCGAACCCACCCATCATACTGTAATCGACTCTACTAGTAAGCCTTTAGATCACAACTGATCACGAGTCTAATTTTTTTTCTGTCCCACCGCAAAACTGCCCTTCTGGTTGTCTTTTTCCCCACCTCCGTATGGCACATATGGTAATTTGAGTGCTCACCACACTGCAGGTGGAGCTTGCGCTGTCTCAGGACAAACAGGCTGCGACCGCTTCCTGACCAAGCAACCTAACTAACCAAGCAACCTAATCCCCTTGTGGACAGTCGCAACTCCGAGCTTGATCAATAAACCGCAGCCGTCAGGGCCGGACTTGTACTATTTTTGGGAGCCAAATGCATCTCACTTCTGTCGAGGCTATTTGCCTTATTGTTAGATAAATTTAGGTCAAGCCACAATTCTCCTGCCTAGAGGTACAATGCGTAAGAACGGGGCAATCTTGATATCCATTAAAACCGTCACTTCAGATTTCTTACCGTTTAATTTTATTTTAGCTCGAGCCATATTATAACTAGAAGTCTCCCTGCCGCCCTGAGAATCCCATTTTGGGAACTGAGCAAAATATTGATCGGGATCAGATTCGTTCCAAGATCGGCGGTGATATTGGGTTTGCTGGAGATGACAGATGCTTTGGGGAAGGGTAAATGCCGACCACGAGAAGTTGATGCGACAGCAGAAATGAAGCACCTAATAATGGCAGCTGAACTGAGTGCTATGCGACAAGAATGGCGGAATAACGCGTTCGATCCGAGTCGCGCTAATGAAATGGGTTTCGACAAAGTTCGATGAACTGAAGGCAGTCAATGGAGAAACCGATGGGTATACTTCAGGCATCAAAGACCCAAGTAGATTCGGCGCGGTAAATTTGAACCGATTGATCAGCTGACCGCAATCATGACTAACGGTGAGAGGATTACAAATGGCGCATACAAAGCACCGCTTAAATATAACACACACGCCTCTCCGTCGCCCCCACTATCATGCCTGAGCAGATAACCCTCTATACCGCCAAGGTACGCTGTCCCCACCCGCTCGTTTGTATCTCACCTCAAACCCCCCGCAGATTTGCCCCTTTGCGCAGCGGGTGAGTGCCAGCAAGGAGGCGTGTGATTTCCATCTCACCGACTATCGCAGGTCGAGCTGGCGCTCGCCGAGGCAAAGGCGGGGTTCAACCGCTTTGAAGTCGACCTGTCGAACAAGCCCGAGTGGTATGCCCCGAAAGTCAACCCGGCAAGCAAGGTGTGGGCGCTTGTCTCAAGCTAGAATTGCTTGCTTACCGTCATACGCAATCACAGGTCCCGGCGATAGGTAAGCCAGACGCACACCGCGCGCGCCGCTGATCGTGAACACTCCGGGGCAGCCTACGGCGGCCCGCAGGTCCCGCCCGACCAGCCCTCCCCCGACTCCGTCAAGATCGCCGAGTCGCTCATCCTCGTCGAGTTCGTCGCGGACCTCTACCCCGCGGCCAAGATCCTGCCGGAGGACCCCGTGCAGCGCGCGAAGGTGCGCTTCTTCATCGACGTCGTGTCGACCAAGTTCCTCCCGGCGTACATGGGCCCCATCGCGCGCGGCGAGTCCTTCGAGCCGTTCTGGGCCGCGCTCGACGCGCTGCAGGCCCTCCTCCCCGGGGACAAGACTTACGCCGTCGGCGACGAGTACACCGCGGCGGACATCGCAGTCACGCCGTTCCTCGCGCGCTTGGAGGTCGCGCTCAAGAACGACATCGGCGCGTACAAGCCGGGCGAGGGCATCAAGGCCGCGGACTACTTCTTCAAGGGCGAGCGCTTCGCGCGCTTCGTCAAGTACTTCGAAGCGCTCAAGGCGAGGGAGAGCTTTGCTGCGACGTTCGATGCGGTGCGTTCTTGCCTTTAAATTATCCGTTGCTTTTCAATTATCCAGAGCTGATGATTACGCGCGCGCAGGACTATATCAAGGAGAAGTACGCTATTCGATTTGCGGCCCTGCGCGAGCAGGTGCAGGCTGCCGCCGCCAAGGCATAATGTATTTGTAATGTGTGCAATTAGTATGCCAGTCTTTATTTTCTCGGTTTCTCCGTCGCGATGTATACATATCCGGCAGTACCCTGTATTCGAGGCGTATGGTCCATCTTATCTCACGACGCGCTATCGTTCAAAGTCCAGGTGCCTGTCCACTTATTGCGCCATGTGCGCCCATTATCGCCTCATTAGAGCTTAGGTCTCCCACTGATACGAACAAACGCGGCAGCCATTGGGCAGCCATCTCAGCCGTCCAAAATAAGCCACCCTCCTCCGTCGCAAGCGGTCAAAATTCAACATGACATGCCTAACTACCCTTATATTTTACATCGACGCCATATCCTCACCCGACTCACCCGACTCGGAACCTCGCTACCTGCCAGAACCTCGCTACATAATTTACTAGCACGGCAACTCAAACCTAGAACGAAAACTCAAACGCCCACGTCGTCACTGTATCCGTCTGGAATATCGGGAAACTCAGCACGTTCCCCGTGTACGTGTGCGATACGAGGCCAAGGTCGGTGGGGGCGCCCTCCTGCCCCTGCGTCCCCGCGAACGAGAACTGCCGCGTGCGCACGCTGATGGTCCCCGCCGTCGCGAGGCCCAGCGCAGAGAGGTTCTTGATCTGCAGGGAGTAGGTGCCTAGCCGTGCCGCCGGCGTTAGTGTCAATACATAAATACAGACAGGAGAGGGAGAGAGAGTAGGAGAGTGGGGGAGTGTGACGCACCGGTGACGAGCCGCCCGCCGACGAGGATCCGCACGATGTTCGTGCCGACCACGGCGTAGTTATCCATTAGCCGATCAGTCGAGCCCGTCGTCGCGACGCGGTGCCCCGTCATCGCCGTCGCGTAGTAGTTGTACACCTGCCACTCTGAGAAGAAAAAATTGACAGGTTAAGAGAGAAGGCAATGAGGATAAAGAAAGGACGCACCGCCGTTGGCAAAGTACGTGCTGCCGCTCTTCCAAAGGAGGCCGGAGAGGAAGTCCTGCAGGTTCGCGCCGCCGAGCCAGTTCCCGCGCAGGCCCGACATGTTAAAGCGCTCGAAGCGCGCGATCCACCACGCGGCGGACGACGGGTTCTGCTCCGCGACGTTCGCGTACTCGTCGATGACTGCGCACACATCACATCGTGTCAGCGCTCCGCATGCAAAGTACGGAAGAGGGAGAGGAAGGGGAAGGGGAACGCACCGAATTCGCCGATGAACAGCCCGAACGAGTTGAGCAGGTTCACCATCGCGGGCTGGCTCGTCTGCAGGTCGTTGTTGATATCGGTGCTCTGCGCGGCCCCAGCGCCCGCGTCAGCATCGTATGTATAGGAGGAAATGAGGAGAAGGGAGAGGGGACGCACGCTGCCCTCGTGGTGCCAGGTGTACACGTCCGGCGCCGTGCCGTCCGCCTTGACGTGCGCGAGGAAGCTCGTCCACCATGTGTTCGAGCTCGACGGCATTCCCGCGAAGGCGGGGCCTGCAATCGGGACGCCTGGGAGGTTCGTCCTGGGACAATAATAATAATTTTCAGCACACCGCTGCAGGAAAGGGAGGGACGGACCGCAGGAATGTCACCGCGTGGCTCCACATGGCGAGGTACTGCGCCATCGCTGCCCAAGAAAGACTAAATAAATACAAGGTGCGCAAGTGAGAAGGATGACGCACAGCCGCCCCAGAACGCGCCGGCCAGATCAGGCTCGTTCCAAATCAGCAGCTTGATGTTCGTGGTCATCCTATGCACGCAGAATCAGCAATTAATTGCAACCCGACGGCACATCACGGCAGGGATGCATGTACCCACCCATTGGCCTTGAGATCCTTGACGAGCTGCGTCAGATACGCATCGAACTCTGCGGAGCGACGGGTGAGCGTCTTTGGGGAGATCAGCTGTGAGATGGGGAGGGGTACCCGTGAAATCGGTGCCAACGCCGGGGTACACCCCGTTAGAGCCCTGCGTGCCGTCCGTGCCCCACAGGTCGCTCATCTTCAGGATGAACTGCGCGTTGAACTGCCGCGCCGTCTGGAAGTTCGACAGGACGTCTTGGAAGCGGGACTATTTGGGCGTGCCCGCGGTGATCAAGGAACAAATTTGAGAGTAAATGACGAAGCATACCGTGTACCCGCCGAATATCCAGCCGGTGGCGCTGACAAATTGGGCGCCGCCGGCGCTGAGGTAGTTGAACCCCATCCCTGTTTAAATGCGGGAGTTAGCGGCGTGCCCGAGAAGTTGAGAGAAATTGCGCACCGGTGTAGAACGTCGAGGGGATCTGGTTTTTCGTATTCGGGACGCCGTAGAGAACGCCTTTGGGCTGTGTGAGGACAGACTAGACGCAATGCGGAAGGAGGGTTACCGGAAGCACGGTGGACCGGGGTGCCCCAGTTCACGGAAAGGTCCACCGTTGTGATCTGAGACGCAGTTTGACGGGATTCGAGGTCCACCACTGCCGCGGCAGCGAGACCAGCGAGGGCAAGGATCCGCAGAGAGATTTTCATCGTCGCACACTGGGAGGATATCCTATGCGACGTGGAGCTTATTCTTATAGCCACCGATACCTTTCATGCTGAATAGGGAGCGCTGCTCTTGTGATATGGCCGGTAGATTCAAGGTGGAATGTGACATCGTGATGAGAATTGAGCGGCCCGCGACGGTGACGCCCAGCCTAGTTCATTAGCCAGTAAAAAAGGACGGCTAGATCCCTCGTGTGGCCGGATAAAGTTCGCGTGGCGGAAGGCCCGGGCCATTGCAGATGAAAGGGCCACCTGAATTGAGCCCATGATACAAGGAAGAGACAAGATCGCCATCGCCCCTGATGGGATCAGCATTTCGGATCATTGCCTCAGTCTCCGCGAGCCCCGACTAACCTCCGACTCTCCCGTGAGTCTACAGTGGATTACTATTATTGATGTCCGAGGAGAAGCCCGAATATGACAGCGAAGTTTACATGATTGGCGGGATTGATGCGCCGCCGGTTCGCCGCCCTCTGCAGATTGCAGTACGCATTGACTAAGACTCAGTGAGAGAGCCTCCAGCTCCACCAGCCGCTTTCTCCTTAGGCACAGCTGATGCGACCCGCTGCGTGACGTCGACTCCAAGCTCATATACCCCGCATCTGTCGTACCGGCCAAGTATCGGCACCCAACTCAATAATCGATCCACTCTCTTGACGCTCAGCCGTTAACCCTAACGATGTATATCCACTGCAACTTCGCCTCCGTGGCTGTCACATTTCGGGACGCATCATTCTAATGTCGCGATCCTGCCGTGGAATTTTAAAAAAATGAACATACCACATTTTACTGCAACAAAATAGGGTATACTGTAAACTAAGGAGAGAAACTTACCTGGTTGACTAACCTGACTTAACTGTTCAAAAATCGGTTCAGGGCTTTGTGTTGGCTTACCCTTACCTCAAAATTGAACTGCGAGTGAAGTGGACTTAAGCCCAGCAGTGGCCAGTGGCAGCGGTTGGATTATTCGTTCCACGTATAGAGAGTAGTCAAATACAATGGAGCCAGTGACCAGGAGGTGATTGGGACGCATCTCGCGTATGAGGCTCAGTGCGGGTGGCGGGGATCGACGCGATGGAACCGTCGGGGAAGCGAACACGAGCTCCGGATCACGAACGTAACCGAACGTAATAATAGTAATCCACTGTCCCCTCACTCTCCCCTCGCTGCTATTACTAACTTCCGCGCTCCTTTGACTAACTTGCTTGCCACCGTGAATTTGGTGACAGCTGCTTTCACCCAGCCGATTTTTCTTTTGAAAGAAATGCTCCGCCAATGCAGCATTAGTATGGGCGAGTCCCGAAAATCACCTCGTCCAGCAGATTCGGGTTACGTGCAATCCGACGACCTCCGATAGTTTGGGTTCTTCAGCAGACCATATCCAGTGAGGTGTATATGTTGCAGCAAGCAGGAAAGTGGTGGGTGGTCGGAGATCGCCGGTGAGCGGCATCCTCCGCCGCTCGTATGCGGAGCGGCATCAGTCAATCTCCTGATGGCAGTGGCATCTCCGGATGTCATCAGATGGTGGCGAGAATCGGCTCTTATGCTCTTGTCCTTCTCCCTCACCCAACAAGTTGAACAACCCCAGGGTCGGCCAAACTCGAATTCGAATCGCCGTCTACGGAGCTTGCATCAAATCGAGTCGGAGATGAAACCGTGCGCGCTGCCTTGCTGCTGCCAAGCTGCCACAGTACAAATCTGAGGTTCGTATGGCCCAGGTTCGTCCGCGCACGTAATCTAAACTCAAAAGGATTAGCTCCGTGCCCCCATCATCCCCACTCTTCACAATTCCCGCTTTGCCCCCGGGAGCGACTTCTGAATGGGTGAGTTTCATTGATAAACTAACGACTATGGAGTGCTTGGATTTACCTTGAGTCCGGTATAATAAGTCCTTTGGCTCCGACTCAGCGACCCCCGCTGATCAGAACCCGCTGCATGACGCCATCCCGCGCACACTGCCCCTACTCCATCGATCGCAATAGAATGCGCCGCTAGTCGCCGACCAATGGTAGTCATCTTCTCCGGTCGGACTGGATATAAATGTAAGAGCAACCTGCTTTACACAGCTCATCCTCCCCCCGCATCCTCCATGTTTCTGGGTCCATTTCTCACCCTGTCCTGCGTCTCGCTCTGTGCAACCGCCCAGAGTGTAACCATCTTGAAAAACACTTTGACTGCACGTGGAGTATCGGCAGTATATCCGACGGACAAAAACTTCACGACCGTTACTCAAGCATGTGAGTGCAGGCTGTAACTATTTTCCCTGGTTGATTCAAATCATTCGTCGCAGTTAACAGACGGTTCACGATCGCCCCGCTGGCCGTCGCGTTTCCGACCAGCATCGTGCAAGTTGCAGCTGCCGTTGATGCTGCCGCGGCTCAAAACCTCGAAGTCGTGGCTCGGAGCGGAGGGGTGCGCATAAGATGGTTTACTCTGACTACCGTCCCTCTAACAAAAAATACCCCAGCATTCTTACATTGCCAATGGCCTCGGCGGAAACAACGGATCTTTGGTCGTGGATATGAGCAAAATGAAGGCCATCACCGTGCGGTCCTCGAATAACACGGCCATAATTGAGACAGGTAACCGGCTCGGAGATGTGGCTCTGGCGCTAAATGCAAAGGGTCGAGCGCTTCCCCATGGGACGTGCAGCTACGTGAGTCAACTTGCGCCACCTCAAAGCTTGACCTAATCGTGAATTCTGTTGGCCAGGTGGGGATAGGTGGCCATAGTGGTATGAATCTCGATTTTTGATCTACAGAATTGTCACTATTCCCTCAGGCTACGGCGGATTCGGGTTCACCAGTCGTGCGTGGGGCCTCACTCTCGACACTGTGAAATCCGCAACTGTGGTGCTTGCCAACGGGACAATCGTGTCCGCCTCGGCGCACGTAAACACAGACCTCTTCTGGGTGCGCAGGAACTTGACTGCCCCTCGTTCGTAATTAAATTCATCCTTTCCGCAGGCCATCCGCGGTGCTTCGCCGTCTTTCGGCATCGTCACTTCAATCGAGGTACAAACCTTCCCAGCTCCGCCTTCCGCCACCGTCTTCGAATATACCTGGGACAGCCTCGACATCCCCACCGCCTCCACCGGCATATCAGCCTTCCAAACCTTCGCCACCACGAACCTTCCCCCGGCTTTCGGCGCGGAGCTCGTGTTCGGGAAGGGCCCGTCCAGCGGGAAGGTTTCCTTTGGGTTGACCGGCGCGTACTACGCGGATCCGAAGGCCCTTAATGCCATACTCGCACCGTATCTCAAGGCACTGCCAAAGCCGACATCCAATACCACGACGCCGGGACCGTATATCAATAGTGTCGCTCTTCTATCAGGGACGCCGCTGAATAGTTCGACCGCGCCAGATGGGTCGGACACGTTCTACACGAAGTCCCTTATGACGCCCGAAGGTGCGCCGATGTCCGAGGCGGCCATCAAGGCATTCGTCACGTACATGGCGAAACAGGGCTTCTCGTCTAACACGGTGAGCCCCGTTTGCTCTTAGGGATAACCGGTTGCTGCATCTGGATTGTGTCAGGACTGGTTCGTCGAGGTCGAGCTCTACGGCGGAACGAACTCCGCCATCAACGCCGTTCCGCTGGATTCAACCGCGTTCGCCAAGCGGGACACCCTCTTCACAATTCAGTTTTATGCCTCCTCGGCGAACGGGAAACCGCCGTACCCCGCGGCAGGCTTCACGTTCATGGACGGCATGGTCGCAAGCATCTTGACTAACAGTCCCTCGAATTGGAATTATGGGTGCGTATCTTGCTTTGCTTACACCTCACGCTCGACTGACAAAATGCCTCTAGCGCGTATTTGAACTACATCGACAACAGACTCGCAAATGGTGTGTATCTCCAAATCTGAATACGAAGAGCGCAGGGCTGACCAATGATATTCCAGCGGCGAAATTGTACTATGGCACGCATTACCCGCGGCTGGAATCGATCAAGGCGGCGGTGGACCCGAAAGATGCATTCCGTTTCCCCGTTGGAGTTGCATAAGTAATCAGTACGTCCTGTTATGCTTTTCGGTTCGAATTCGATGCAGTAGCTGTCTTGGCCAATTAAATAAAACTTGAACCTTGCTTGAACCGGCCATTGCCATCAACGCATTTGTCAGCATCTGCCGTCAGCATGGGCAACCCTTTTCGGCTCGATCAATGGCAATTTTTAACCGTAAAATGTCAACAAGATTACGAGGACGGAGAAACGGGGCAAACACGCCCCATACAAGGATTTGTCTTCCCATTCCTCTCGCAAGAGCGGGTATCCTCTTCCGGGGGGTTCGGTTCCAAGTACACAGGCTCGGGCTGGCAAAAACCAAATTCAACCAAGCCCAACGCAGTTTCATTGAGCACAAGATCGCGTAAGGTCTTGTACACTACCAGATTAGGAACCTCTAAATCAACGATCAAATTCCGGATCCAGAATATCCGAACCAAAGTTTAAAAGGCGTCGGAAGCTCAAATCAAAAATTAGCCCACCTCGTTCACTCCCAACATCCACATGGCCTCCACCCGCATAGTCTCTGTCTTCGGAGCTACTGGGCTCCAAGGTGATAATTGGCCAACTCTCGCCGTGTCTATTTCTGATTTCCTCCAGGGGCCTCTATCGTCACTGCCATTCTGAAGGATGGCACGTTCATCCCGCGCGCCATCACGCGTAATCCCGCGTCGGAGGCCTCCCTCGCCTTGCGGGCACGAGGCGCCGAGGTTGCCCGAGCAGACCTCGCTGATAAGGCCTCCATGGTAGAGGCTCTCCGCGGAAGTGAGGCCGTCTTCGGGGTTAGTAACACTTCCACATCGATGCTAATTATCCACTAACTTGAAATTTGGCACAGTTGACAAACTACTTCGAGCCGTCGATATTCCCCGGGAACCCAACCGGAGAAATTGAGCAAGGGAAGAATCTGATCGACGCAGCGAAGGAAGCGGGCGTCAAGTTTTTCGTGTTCAGGTGGGGTCAAATTATCATCTATCTGCCGTTCCCGAGCTCATTGCTTTACAAGCTCGCTGCCGAGTATGACCAAGCTGTCCGGAGGGAAATACACGCAGGCCCGCCATTTCGACAGTGCGTCTTACACATGCATCGTAGATCTCTTTAAGCACAACTGACAAAGAGGGATACAGACAAGGATGCCATCGAGGAGTATCTGCGCTCCTCTGGCCTCGCCAACGCGAGCATCCAGCTCGGGGGATTCTTCGAAAATTTCTGGACGTGCGTAGAAATGACTCCTCAGAATAGAATGAGGAATTGATCAACTCGTAGCTTCAAACTCCTGAAGAAGACGGAGACTGGATTCAACATCGCCATCCCCAAGTTCAGTCGCGAGGCGTTGCATAACTGGACCTGGGTCACTCGCGACGTTGGGGCGTCTGTGCTGGCTCTCCTTAAGAACTACGACGACCCGAGCAAGGCCATCTCGGGCAAGGTGTACCCCGTCATTACGGCATGTCTAACCTATCCTGCTGTGGCGGAGTTAGTCGCAAAGAGTTTGTCGTCCTTGTCCTACGCCGCTGTCCAACTGACCTAATCTCTCCAATACAGCGCTGGGAGTCGAGGTCACGTTTACGAGCCCCGAAACATCTGGGATGAAGGAGCTCGACGACATGGTGAGTGTTTCATCCTGTCCAATTCTGCGATGTGCGCTGACATTCCAAACCTCGTGGCCTCTAGTTTGCATGCCAGTCTGAATTCGCCACTGAATTCTTCAAGGGCGTTCCGATTCCGAACCCAGACCTCGTTGCGCTTGGTGTGGAATTCAGCTCCATCGAAGAGTTTATGGAGACGGACGTGCGGAACAGATTCGGTACAGGCGCAGGTTCGGCCTAGGGCGACGTTCGTATTCAAGCCTGTACTCGCGTTTAGTAATTAAAAGCTGCCTGTCCATTGATCAGTGAATGAACGCCGCTTGAGAGTCGAGAGTGCACGGGAGTGGGTCTGGATGCTAAAACTATACATTTATGCTACATTCTGCTTAGAAATACACGGTGAACGACCAAGCGCACCGCAGTCACGACGTCGGCAAGTTATCTAAAATATCTGCGACGGCGCCCAAAGGACGCTGGGGGATGAAAACCTTTGAGACAGCATTCAGGCTCACGATGATGATGACATACCTACCTCCTTGAGACTTTCCAGACGCTTAGTCTCCGAGTACAAGAGCACGAGGATGATGAAACGTCGCTCCTCCTCGTCGCAGATGCTCGTAGACATGCAGAGTACTGGCAACAAGTTGTCCTGGAAAACGCGGTGGACGTTCGATGCGAAGGTCGCCAGGACTGCTCCAGAATACGAGAACACCTCGAATGAGAACCGTGAGCCGAGGTTATTCGAACCAAGTGTACTAGTAGGATGGGGCGCACCGTCCACGTATGATCCAAATCAGATTCGTATTTCACCCTATATTCCTCGCAGTCGAACCAGGTCCAATAGCGCGACCTGACATTGTCACCATGAGAGCGTCCAGCGGAGAAATGTCATTCCGCACGATGAGAAGGTTGCCCGCTTCTTCCGCAGCTCGGCGACATCGCGCGTCGAGCCAGATATCGTGAAGGTCTTCCCCTTCCAGTCGATGACTGCGTTGGGCGTCCCAGGGGCGCCTTCGAGGGCCGTGCTCTGCCGCGAGGATCCCTTTTTCACGGTGGATGTTGTGTATTTCATCGAGCCCGCGTCCCGCGAGAACAGAGTTGTCGTGAGGATCTTGGCCGAGTCGAATGTGAAGGTGGTGAGGGACTGCATGGCCATGGGGGAAGTGTAGCGACGCGACTCCTCGACATCAATGCTTTAAATACCGCCATCACGACTACTGACAGTTGCCTCCGGTATCCTCGGTGATCGTCGATCACAGACTCGGAACGCCTGTGGAGTCGGGTGGAGAAAGCGAGGCCAAAGTTTACACAACAAACGGGTTACCGAGCGAACATCGCGGATGTTAGTTGGCTGCCTCGTCGAAATTTTGGAGGAAAGGTTCACAGATCATGCCTTTTTCAAAGATCGACATACAGCGATTTTCACCCACTTGCCTTGACACTTGAGCAGCTGCTCAAGCGCGCATTTTTCGCCAATCAACACGGTCTGGCTCGCACTTGCGTGCCCTAATATCCCGTCCGGCCAGGCACAACCCCGTACGCCGGCCCCCCGCGCCCAAACATCTTGCGCAGATCCTCAACAAGTAGCGCAGGCGTCTCGTGCGCTGCAAAGTGCCCACCCATCTCGTGCTCGACCTCGAACACGACGTTCCCCGTGCGGCGCGCCCAGCTGCAGAAATTTTCAAATAGCGTAAGCACCACAGACAGAAAAGACACTAGGCGACGCACCTGCGCGGGAGGTTAAATAGCTCGCCTGGGAAGTGTGAGAACCCGAGCGGGATCGTGGGATGAGGACCGTAGATCGATGGCAGGACGCTATTCTCCGCCGATATCTCGTAGTAGATGCGAAGCGACGCCGCCGGCCCTGCACGCGAGAACCAGTAGAGTGAGATCCAGGTCAGCACTGTTCCGCATTTTAATTAAATTAACCGTCGGTTAAGGCTGGCGACGCACCCTCGTCGTCGTCCCAGGGGTACTTATCCGTCCACGCAACGAGCTTCTCGTAGATCCACGCGAGGAGGCCCGCGGGCGAGTCCGCGAGCGCGTACCCGAGCGTCTGCGGCTTTGTCGCCTGCTCGCGGAAGTAGCCGAGCCCTGTGCGCTCGACCTCGCGCGAGCGCTGGAGGCCGGCCTTTTCTGCCGCTGAGAGCCACAGGAGCGGGAGCAGCATCGACAGCGCGGTGAGGATGTGGAAGGGGTTCAAGGTGAATGTAGGCAGACCCACGCTGATTCCGCAGTGCGAGTGAGAGGAAGAAATGCGCTGAGAGGGAGACTTACACGGGGAAGTTGGTGTGCCACGCCTTGGTGTGCTTGCCGCCGTAGACGGTAGCAATTTTGCGCGTTATCTGATGGTTATAATGGTGATTCGAGGACGCGGCGCGCACATAACACATACTATGCCTCCCCAGTCTCCTCCCTGGGTCACTGTTTCGCGGTTGGTAAGATAACGGATACCACGATGGTCTTATCACGGACCGTATTCACTGTATCCCAGGGCAAGCATCAATTTGTTCCCGAGCTATTACGATTAGCTGACTACACTGGGTATAAAAAGCCAGAGGCTCACCTCAGCGTACTGCGCGGTCCGGAAGCCTTTCTTACGCGGACCCTCAGAGAAGCCGTACCCAGGCAAGCTCAGGGCGACTACGTGGAAGCTCGGGCGATCAGGATGGACTTCTGTCAGCAGCGGCGTGATCTTGCGCGCCTCGATGAAGCTGCCCGGCCCTACGACGCGAATCAGATCCATAGAGCTGGGGAATTGGGGTGAACCCACATCCATGTACGAAGAGCAAGGGAATAGCGCTCTCCAAGGCACTCCGCTTGTGCACATAGTGTATATTGAGCGTCCCAAAGCCCTCCACGTCGATGTCGCGCGTAAATTGCGGCAGCTCGGCGTTGAGCAGGGCCTCGTGCTTGCGCCAGTCGTAGCCGTCTCTCCACCGCGCTACGAGACGTTTCAGATCTGCGAGTGGTGCACCGTAGGCCCAGCCAGCGTCATCAAGCTCGTCAGGAAAGCGGGTCGCGTCGAGCTTCTGCTTCAGGATTTCCAGCTCTTCAGAAGGTATGGAGATCTTGAAGGGTATTTCTGCCATGTGTCCAGGTGAGGGCGTTCCGTGTTTGTTATATAGTGAACCGGGCTGCGGCGACGTGAAAGAAGAAGGCAAGCCTTGCCCGCGTCAGAACGTCCAGGTTCGGCAAATCGGCCGCCGGTATTACCCGGCCACGTGCTCCTTACCACTTTCGGACAGGGGCGCTTCGCCCAGCGACTCACCGTGGCGTTGGAGCAGGGCGAGCGGGTCCAAGACATGCCGAGGCCATATGGAGCGGCAGCGCGGAGGTGTGTGGAGGCCATCACACCGTATAAAGCAAAATATTGACCTAGGTCAACATGTTAACTGAAACTAGATAAATTGGTAGCCAAATCAAACTTGATAGAAAGCTGTTCTTTTCTTTTGGTATGAATTTGTCACAGAATTAGCCTCAATCAGCCACTCTTTCACAAGCTATGTCTTTGTTCGCTGTCCGCAAGTTGAGAAAGGATTGCTGAAAGATAAACCTTCAGCCTGTTCTGGGCAGAAGAAAGAAGGACTTTGGGTGTAGCAATCCAAATTTCCTTTGTTCTAACAAAGAGATTTGGATTGTTACGACGAGAGTCCTTCTTTCAATATACCTGAAAGCACTGCCGAATGGATTTCTTTGGGCATGGCTTTCTTCACTCGTGGAAAGAGAACAAAGCCATGGCTTGTGAATGTTAGTGTGGGGTTTGAGTTGTGCCTCTTACTTAAACACCAAAGCTAAGCTTATCCAAGTTCTGTATTGAGCAGAAGGGACGAGCGTAGCGAGTAGGTGTGCAAAAGGTGCTCCTACTCACGTGGCGACGTCCCTTATATACTACAGACACAAACAAGTATCAACATATTATATAATAGGTGTAGAAAGGGGTAGCGCCGTAGGCGCTTCCCTATAACGGTGCCTAACACCCTCCCCCCTTAGGACGAGGGTAACAAGTCCGATAACAAGGAGGCACCGGGCCTCGTTTCAGGAAAAAAATGTAGCGGAACGGATGCAATGAATGTGTGTATAACGAATATTATTCGTACATGTGAGTAAAGAACGTGAGCCCCGCGATACTGCGTAGTCGGTACTTGATGCGCCGACCACCAGACCTCGCTAACCATAATACCGCTTGATGCAGCACTAAGGCGGGGCGCTCCCAGTGCGTTCGGAGCCCGAGTGCGACCCGGTGTCCGAGGGTGGGTCGGGCAGCGGTGTGGTGTCGCGTCGGGGCGGCGTGAGCTCGACTTCCATCAGCATAGGCGCGTGTACAGATGCGGAGAGCCCTCCCAGGCCGCTGATGCTAGCATCAACGGTGGTTGTCACAGTGGGGACAGGCGTCGCGGTGTCCGCCAGCGGCGCGTGGTGTAAGTCCGCCCAGCGGGGAACCTCAGCCGACGTGAGAGCGGCGACAGCATCCCCGTTCCTCGGCATGTCGGTCCACTCGGCGTTGGAGAGGTTGATGATATGGGCGGCCATATTGCGCCGCACCCTTGCAAAGCTCTCTAGGATGGCAACATCCTGAGAGGCTGGAACGATGCCGTGTTGTATGAACCATGCGGCGACGAGCGGCATGGTGACATTGTCCGTCAGGTATGGGTAGTGTGCCATGGGCAACGATGCGGCGGGGTAGCCGCCAAGGCTGATGATGCGGTCAAATAGGCCGCGAATCAAGAACATTCGAATGGCGAGGTCGAAGAAAAGTCGGTATTGGTGCGCCAGGTGGTGACGATTGCCGGGGGAGAGCGCCGTGCAGGTATGGTAGGCCAATACGTCGCGGACGGCGGGAGTGTTGCCGAGCTGTACGGCGAGCTGCAGCAGGGAGCCACGAATGCCCAGGCCCCACTGGTTCGGATGGCGATGGACGTACGCGTACATCAACTGCCCCACGGTCCAACGGGTGTTGGGGTTCTGCGTGAGTTCTGGGTAGCTGCGCATGTCAAGCACGACGTCGGGGTCGCTGGGGTCGGCGGGTGAATTCCCCAGATACCCCGGCGAAGGGTCGTCACTAAACGTGGGGGTGCTTGAGCGACGGCCGTCAGGCGGCGCAGGCGCCGCGGGCGATGATGTTGTTCGTCCAAGGGCAGGGGCAGGAGGGGTGGCGTTGGCAGCGGTCGTGCTACCAAATGAAAAGAGAAAATGCGCAGGCGGGGGCGTGGGGGCGGGTCCCGCCACGTCTGAGCCCGTGCGCGGCACGGTGAAAGCGCGTGCGGTGATGACAGCGGGTGCGGCACCAGTACGGGATATGCGTGGTTGTCCTGTTGACGCTGTCCAGTAGACGCGTTCGAGTTCCTGTTGGTGGCACATCAAGAATGCTTCACCTTCGGTGCGGAATCTGCGGGGAAATGCCGCGAGATTCTGCACCGATACTCGGAAGAACTCATACGTCTCCTGCTGGCCTTCCGCGAGCAGCGCGGCGACATTGTACGCTTGTTCGAGCGTCTGTACCTGGCTTTGATACCATGCCCCGAGCAGCACTTGGTTGTGCTCGCGCATGCGGGGCTGTATGCCATCGCGTCGGTCGCAGAGCGCGCGCACCCTGGATATGCGCAGCTCTTCCAGTCCGACATAGTCGGGGTCCGCCGGGGGACAGATGACGACGTCCTCCGGGGGTTCTGGGCCGTCCTGTGCAACCGCCCACGTGGACTGGGGATGGCCGTCTGGGCCGCACGGCATGTCGCGGAGGTCGGGGGAGTCCTGCGTGCGCAGCGGCAGCGGGCCGGCATGTTCGCGTGCGATGCCCGTAGCTTGATAACGCATACGGGCGTCGTCGTGCGTGCGCAGTCGGTCCTCGGCTTCCAGTGAGTAGGCGTGGAAGCGAGCGCGGTCGAACTTGTCGCCGCGTTCGTCATGGCGCGGGCGCTTGTTGTAACGCACGTGCTCGTCAAAGCCGACCTCGAGTTCGTCGGGGTGGCATTCTCGCGAGGCCATTGCGCGGTGTCGTAGGACGTCCTCGCGATGGGTATCGCTTTCCCAGTGTCGTGCGTCGTCCTGACAATGGTCGGGTATGGAACCAGACGCCGACGTCATGCTCGGAGGGCGCCGCGCTGGGTGGGCACTATTAGGTGTCGCCGTGCGCGCGGTCTGTGGTGCTGACGCACCTCTGCCCGAATTGGTCGAGGCTGGATTATCTCCAGGGTAGTCGTGGAGTTTGATGAAACCTCCAAAGGGAGGTATAGGGCCGTCCAGCGGAGCGTTAATGCCGAAAACGAAGGTAGGTTGAGGTAGTGCGCCGCTCCAGCGGCTTTTGTTGCGGCGTTCGTGGTACGAGCCGTGGTTACGGTCTTCAATAAAGCCGGCGCTGTCGTTGTAGACGTCGCCCATAACGGTGTCTTCGGAGTGTGCCATCCAGGCACGTATAGCGTGGGGGTAGTGAAAGAGAGGCATGAAAGGTACACAGTTCATGCGTAGTTATCAGGCAGGTTTTAGGGTTGGCGTGTGAATTTCGGGTGTCATTCCGATATCAACGCGGAAGATCTTGCCACCGCTCGACCGCATGCAATTTGAAATATTCATCAAGCAGCTGCGTTTCATCGAGGTTTTTCGGCGGTTCCCAGGTAATGTCGCCCGCTGTCCACTTCACTCGAAAGCGTATTGAACGCGGGCCCGTCCATTTGTGTTCCAAAATGGATTCCACCATCCATTCCTGGTCCTCGGGCATGCCGAAGTCATAGAATCGACCGACTTCTCGGTTAGGGAAAATCGTATCATCATTCGGCTCATGTGGTCGTAGCAACGACGCATGAAACCTAGAGTGGATTCGGCGACGTTTCAATTCCTCGGGTAATTCGAGCTCATAGTTGGATGTTCTAGGCATTGCTTCCACTATTGCATAGGGCCTGATGAACTTCGGGGCTAACTTGCGAGCCCTGCTCTTAGGCAGGCTCAAATTCTTGGTTGACAAATATACGAGGTCGCCCACCGCATATGGCTTCTCGGGCGTACGTCCTTTATTGGATTGGTACACCGCGGCAACACGCACTTCTATTATTGCATCATGCGCGATAGTGATGTTGGCGAGTGCCTTATTGACGAAGTCCCGAACCCCCGGGTATTCCGTGTTCTCGCTGACGACATTCGTCATCCTGGGCACGTAGCCATAATTTAGCTCGAACGGTGCATAGCCCGTCGAAGCGCTAATGCTCGAATTAATTGCGAACTCAACCATTGGTATATGGTAAACCCAGTCTCGCTGGTCCGGGCGCACCATTGAACACAATATTTGGGAGATGCTACGGATTGCACGTTCGGACGCGCCATCCGTTTGAGGGTGAAATGACGTAGACATCATGAGTTTCATCCCGGTGAGTCGATGTAATTCGTGCCAGAATTTGGCGGTGAATTTTGAATCGCGGTCAGATACTATCGACTGCGGGACGCCGTGTAAGCGCACTATGTCCCTCACGTAAAGCCACACGACGTCCGAGGACATATCCGTAACTTTCATCGGTGTCAACGAAACCATGTTCGTTAGCCGGCAAATAACTACCAGCATGTAGTTGTAACCCAAGCTCTCGGGAAACGGACCGACAAAATCCATGCCCACGGAGTCCCATGGGCGCTGGGGAATCGGCAGACTGTGCAGTAATCCCGTTGGTGCCGTGCTATTTGGCTTAGACATACGGCAAGTCCCGCAGCTCAGATAAAATTTATTGATTTCTGTCCCCAGTTTCGGCCACCAGTACCACCGTCGCACGTATTCACTCATGCGCAGCGGGCCTAGGTGTCCGAGAGTTTTGTGGGCCTGGTCGATAACCAATTCGGTCAGGTGTCGCAGGCCCTTCATCCCTGCGGTGCGTGGTATGCAGAGACATCGAACGCCCATGACGTTATTGGTATGTATGAGTCCGTCCGTATACTCGAAGGTGGGGTAGTGGTCCGGATTGGCAATTATTTTGGCAAAAAATGTGTCGGACGCATACCCAGCTCATACGCCAGGCAGGAATGTTATGTCGCCCTCAATGGTGGGAGCGAGGGGTGGGTCAGCCGCCAATGCTTCCAATAATGGTATAGCACTGACGTCGAATCCTTCTTCGTTCAGAATTGCCGCGTGCTTCTCCAGCTCCGCGGCTTCTAGGACCCAGTCCTCGATGGCGTCGTGGTGTACATGCATCGCAGCCATACGCGCCGGGTAGCCCTTGAGCTCACTGGCGCATAACTTGGTCATGTCTTCTAGCTCTGGGTCCAATCGGTAATCCCCGTTGACATATGTACCCGGGGGGTGGTGCTCGTCTGGAGCGTCGTTCTCATAGTAGCAAGACAAGCAGTCTGCCACTTTATTCTTCACTCCTTCAACGTGGAAGATCTCGAAGTCGAATCTGGATAGGTATTCATCCCATCTTATTAGGCGGCCACTCAGGCTACCGCGTGCGGTAGTTTTTACTGCCTCCAAAGCCTTGTGATCGGATGCAATCATGATTTTGTGTCCAAGTAGCTTGTCCTCCCACTTGAGCAATCCTTCAATTATTGCCAGGGCTTCTTGCTCATAAGTTTTGTAGGATCTCTGCGCCGATGTAAACTTTTTCGACATGAATCCCGCAGGCCTGCATGTCTGCCAGTCTGGGCCTTGCCCATAGACCGCACCGACCCCGCAGACTGAAGCGTTGCAAATGAGCCAGATCGGGTCTTTGCCTTCTGGGTCAATAGGTTTCAGGATGGGAGTCCTGCGCGCAATGAGCTTGATTTGATCAAGGCAGTGTTGGTGGAATGGGCGCCAGACGAACACCTGGCCACCACGGCATATAGATTCCAGCGGCGAAGTCAGGTGAGCCACATCTGGCATGAAGTTGGCTAGGTATTGTACTAACCCCAAGAATCGCAGTACTTCCTGCTGAGAGCGGGGAGGACACCATTCTAGAATCCGGGCCATTTTGTCACTATCGACGTGTAGTCCACGGTCGGTGATGTGATGGCCAAGGCAGTCCATATCACGGGAGTACAAATCACATTTAGCTTTGCTAAGATATAATTGTTCGCGCCTTAGTCGGCCGAATACCAGCGCGAGATGCTTCTCGTGGTCCTCTAGAGTCTCGGAGAATACAAATATATCGTCTAGGTATACATGAATGAATTCGCCAATAACATCTTGAAATATCCATGTCATCAGACGTTGGAAAGTCGCTGGTGCATTGCAGTCTCCTTGCTGCATCACATTTGATAGAGCCGTCCCGAAGGTGGTGGCGAAGGCCGTTTTCCAGACATCCTCGGGCCTTACTCGGACTTGCTCGTAGGCATCCGACATATCAATCTTCGAGTGAAACTTCGCTTTCACCACATCCATGCGAATATTGTCTTGATCCGGAAAGGGGGTTACATCTTTTATGGTGTTTTCGTTGCGCTTTCGAGCGTCAACCACTGTCCGGAGTTTCCCTGTTTTCTTATGTATGCAGACCAGTGGAGCTGCTTGAGGAACGGGCCTCATTTCCCACCAACCGGCCTTCACATACCGATTGATCTTGTCACGTAGTTGGGGGCGTAGTGCATCGGAGCACCGTGGTAAATGGTATCCGTATACCATGTCCTCGTCCACTAAGTTGATCTCATGGTTAATTTCGCGGAATGGCGGGAGTTTGTCTGGGATAGGTCCCATCAAATCCACGCAGGCATCGAACCATCGTGCACGCAACGGGCTCAGTCTATCCGGGGCAGCCACGGGAGTGGGCCCGTTGGGGGTCTCATCGACTTCCATGCGCCAAAGATGCATGGCCGATATGGCTGCATCCAACGCTTCGTCATTTATTCCTGCTGCATCGGCTTTTTGTGCCCAGGATACTTTCTTAGACGATGAGTGCAGAGTCACCACTGAGTACTCAGCAATGTCAGGCATTCCAGTAGTACGACGCTGCTTCGGGGTTCGCGCTCCTTCTGGCAAGTGGTTTATGTCGATGTGTAGGACGGGTGCCATGGGGGGCAAGTCCTGGTAACACTCCGAGCATATCTCGTGAGTGTGGTCCTCTGGGTGGTTATCGACGCTTTCTTCAGCGTCAAAGTATTCGTCCTCGGTACCTGAGTCGGGTTCCGCTTCAGGTTCATGGAGTGGCGGGTTATTTCCAGTAGAGGGCGAATGTATATATTCATCCTCGGCTTCGAGTACATGTGGATGATCATAAGGTAGCGTAGGCGTACCTTCTTCATCATCGTCTTCGACGGTTTCCACCGTAGTCCGCTCAGAAATCTGGGATCCTTGAGTAGCACATGTAGACCCTGGCGGCTCCTCCAGGATCCGTGCGCTGCACAGTCATACCCGGGAGTCAGGCGCAACGGCTGTAACCTGCGCCTTACCGTAAGGCACTTCCTTTCGTTTGGAGTGCCTTTCTGTGATCAGCGCTACTTCGTCGGTTAGAGGTAGCGCTTTGACTGTCTTGCCATTGGGGAATCGGAGCTCCCGTTGTTGAAAATCGATCACTGCGCCGTGTCGATTGAGGAATGGTGTACCTATAATCACATCGTAACGATCAAGGTTTACCTGATCGAAGTAGATGTGTCCTTTTATCCCGCCAAAGTTGACTGGGACGCGCGTGCCATAGTTAATCCTCGAGCGGCTACCAACGCATCCGAGCTGCAGAGTCACTTGCTCCTCCAGACGGATGCGAGGGGCGTGAGTGGCGCTCGCGAATTCCGGGGTCATTGAATTCGTTGTACTCCCAGAGTCGATAAGCGCATACGCGTCCATCCCATTGACGTTGAGCAAGGCAGCGATGCAGGTGGTCAGTTGCCGGGGTCGGTCAGGTTGGTCGAGCAGACCAACCTCTCCTGGCCTCCGGATGGTGCTGGAGTGCTCCAGTCTGTTCGCCAGGAATTGTTGTCGGAACCCAGGCAGAGCGTCGTAATCATGTTCCGGGTCTAGCGAAGCACATCGCTCGTGATAGACTTCCCCGGGAAATAATCGAGGTTCTATGTCGAGGATCCCTCGTCTGTCTCGATTAGTGCCCGGTTGTACCCATGAGGTAACTGCATCCTCGTCCATAGCTGGCGTAGTATGGTCCTCGGCGCTGTTGGACAATGCTTCCTGTAGTGCCACCTCGTGGTGGGGCCGGAATCGAGGGTGGAGGTAGTGAGTGTCCGGGAGGTCACTCACTTTGAAATATACATTTCCCTGGGCGCTCACCCAGGTGTGTATTTGCTCGGCGTCGCGAATCCCTCACATGCGCACGGAACGCAGTATTAATTCATCGCCGGCGTCTTCCCGAGTGGCGTCATAAGACTCGCGCACCACGGTATTCGGTTCGAACGCCAGCTCGTCTGGGATCGGAATACAGTCAGGGTTCCCTGTGGTCTCAGAAGTGTCGACGTCGTCATCGAGGACTTCCAAAGTCCGGGCCGACCTTAGTTCCGAGTAGGGCGGTAGGTCTTCGTCGGGGTACCGCCAAGAGCGTGGTTGGCATAGAAGAGAAGCGCGATGGGCTCGTGCTTGCTCTTCTTCCCAAGTATACCCAGTCGTCTGGGCGTTGTACTCGTCTGCGATGGAGGAAGACGTTATTCGGTCCGAGCACAGCATCTGCTTCCCCAAGCGGAGATGCCGCTGGTGGTGGCAGTGCAGCATCAGTGATGCTGAGTAATTCGACCTCCTCATTTGAGAGAGGCGTCGTCTGAGCCCAAAGTCCTGCTTCGTCCGCGGGTATGAGCCCCAGACTCTCGTGTCCAGCAACACTGACATATAGTGTAGGTTCCTGCAACCGAGGGCGATTCGGTGGGGATCGGGTGAATCCGGTACCCGCCCATTGGCGAATATTTTCTCTAGTATGTGCTAGGTCCCATCAAATGGTAGCATCCTCATGCTCTGCACGTAGCTCATCGATAGCCACGGATAACCGATGGTACAAATCTGTGGTCTCGGTTCGGACTTGCTCCCACAAGGTGTTCGCATCTTCCTCGAGGAGTGGGTCACCCAGTTCGGTGCTAATTTCTTCGAAGCGCGCATTGCAGGCTACCAGCATACGGCGTGTAATCACTGCCTGCGCTTTACGGTCCTTGGCAAGCAGGTTCAGTTCGTGAACTTGACGCCTTTCTCCTAGTTGTGCGCTGACTAGCACTTGGGCTAGATCTGGGGTGTAATCGAAGCCTGGGCCTCGATTGGATATGCACTCTTCTTCTGGGCGTGCCTTGCGTAATTCCGCCAGCATGTCGTGTGCGCGAACTTGTCCCCCTACGAGAGGATCAGAGCGCAGCTCTTCATGGGACCGGTGTTCGTACAAGGCCAGTGCTTCTGCGTACTGGTTGGTAGTATACGACCGGTATCGGGATAGCCATGTCACATTGACATGATGCTCCAGTGCGGTAAGTGGCCGCAGCCCAGCGGCGATGCGCTGACTATCATGGAGGCAGGTTTCCTCCAACGCTGATCGCACCGACAAAGGAGCGGGCTCGAGCATGTCGATAATCACCCCGGGCTCGAAGTCCGGGTCCCCAACTATATTGAGGGGGATCCCGTCGACCGATTCACTCGAGTCGTCTCTGTCCACGCTGTCCGCAGGTAGCGGGATAGTAGCGATTATAGGCGAGGGTGGTAGTGTTATGTGCTCCGGGTCCATGCCTATGGTCGCTAGATGTTCACACACCCTGTAGGATCGGTCAAATACTAGCCCATTCTCAGGGGTAGCAGCGACAGTTCGGTGAACTAGGGCGCACTCGCTGCATATGATGCAAACCGGGCCCGAATTGTACCCACCAAATGGAGGTAGGGTTTCCGATACAGTCTCTTCGGAGGTGGATGAGGCCGTTATGGATGACTCTGTTTCACTATCTGCGTCGTCCTCGTCCAATTCGCCTCCCGTCGTTTCTACGCGCATTGAGTAGTACCAGATAGTCCGGTGCCCACGCATCGCGTTCACTCGGACCTCCGCTTCGTTGGAAGCGGCTATGAGATCCTCCAGGTCAGGGGCCTCGTTAGGGTCCTCGATTGAAGACAGGTCAGATTCGTCGCTGACGTCCGATTCGGTGTCTTCGTCCGAGTAGCTTTCCATCACGCGCTGCGCGGCTACTCGTGCAACATCCTTGGGACTGGGATGCTTCCCATAATTGGGACAGATCTTATCCCGAGCATAGTGGTCTCCGCCACAGGAGAAGCAAACCTTGGCTTCTCCTTCTTGTGGTGTGCGCTGGGCCGTTCACTCCCCGTCCCTCAGACGGGGCTCACGATCTTCGCGCCGGCGGTCGCCGGAGCGTCCCTCTCACCGAGGGTTTTGGCGGTCCGTTCTGACAGGAGGATTCGGTTCCCTATGGGGCCGGCGTGAGGTATCGGGGGTCGAATATTCTTCATCCCTTATCCCCACGTCTACCTCCCATACTTGGCGCGCATGGGTACGCAGAGTTTCAAGGGCGGTAAATTCCACAGTAAGTCCTTGCCTCAATCGGAGCTCCTTGGTTATCCACCTAGGAAGCAGGCCCATGAACCGACTCTTAATGACGAATTCGTCAGGCATGTGCACCATGCGCCGTCCTTTGTCGAGTAAATCGGAGTACAGCTGCTCGGGGCCAGCTGAAGCGATCCATGCTACTGCGTCAAATGCACGGGTAGCCCGTTGGGCCGTGGACGATTTCACAAAGCACCGATGCATGGCGCATATAATGTCCGCAAACATTGGTGCGTCGCCGTTGTTCTCTTGGGCATAGGCATTGACCTCGGTGACGTACCACCGGTGCGCCTCACCTTCCAGATAGTTCTGGATGAGCACTACCCAATACCAGTCAAGGTCGGGCCTGGAATAAGTTCCGGCACGCATCCACGCCAGTACCTTCTCCAAGAAATCGACCGTGAATAAATCATGGTCGTCTTGGCCTCGGTACTTGGGAGGATCGGAGACCTTAGGCGCGCGAACACCTTGAGGTAATTCGATACGCGTGCCGACTCTACTTTCAATAGTGTGCCTAATCTGCGCAATGCATCACGGTTTTCACCCCCGGTACCGGATACGTACGCTGAAGGCGAATCGTTTAAACAAGCTAAGCTCGTGTCCGCTTTAGTTCGGTCACGATCCATTTGCCTCGCCAGGAATTGATTGCCCTTCTGACGGGCAATATCACTCCTGGCCATAATTCGTGATGCACTACCGACTGATTGGTATTCCGTAGCGGTAGGGAGAAAGCGGGCCACCTTGGGCTCCGCTAATTGGGGTGCAGTCCCCAGGTTATTGACAGCCGGGAGAGGAAACGCAGTGTGCGCGCTCTCCTTCGTGCGCAGTATAGCTGCTGCACGAGCGTCAAATTCTTCTTGACTCTTGTTCTCCCCTCTGGGTGATATAACGGCATCCACCACGGTTTTCATTTCCGCGGGGATGGGGGCCTTCGGCGCGACAGACGGATTGTCTAGTGACGCTGGGGCGTCGCAGTCGCGCCGGTGTGCTCCCCCATTACAGCCCATGGTACGTAGAATCTCATGGATCTGGGACCCAGACGTTCCTGCGTCTCTTAAAATCCTAAGGTTATCGTCCAAGCATCGATTTAGCCTCGAACGCTGTGAATTCACTTCATTCTGTAGGGAATCTACGCAGGATACAACTTCGGTACGTAACGCCTGGATCGCATCCTGCGTATCTTCCGTAGCCGCCTGATGCTTGGCCACGATGGCCGTGGTAGCGGCCAATCTCGTGCCCAGGGTACCAATGTGCCCGCGTATGGCGTTGAGTTGTGCGAATTGGGCCGGGCCCAGGAGGTCGGGGTCTATGTCGAGTGCGAGTGGAGGGTACTCGTCGACGGTACTTTCTAATGGAGTCGAGTCCGAAAGTGCGGACTCCGTGCTGGGTTCTCCTGGGTCGGAGGCCGATCCGAATAGCGTCGAGTGATGGACAGGGATGCCCGGTCGGTCCTCGCTCCGAGAGGAGTGGGAACAAGCATCGTCATGACCTTGGGGTACGACGTCGAAACAATTGCCGTCCTGGTCTCACATGAAGGTGCGACCGTCGGTGTTGATATGCGATGTGAATCGCATGGGGGAGTTATGGGGAGTAGCGGGGGCGCTGCGGTGAGATACCGCAGGCGACCACTGGCCGTTGCTACCTGCCACGTCACTGGCCGGGCGGGGTGGCTCCGCGGGACCAGTCCCGGGAGCGGAGGGCGCGGAGAAGAAGGCCGTGCCCGCTGCTGAGGGGTCCTCAGCAGCGCCTTGAAGGTCTCCACTACTTGTCATCGTAGAGTACCTGTGTAGTATATATTTTTAGGGAAATATAGAGATGCTCCGTTAGGAGCGTTGGAGCTTACAAAAGTGTTAGTGTGGGGTTTGAGTTGTGCCTCTTACTTAAACACCAAAGCTAAGCTTATCCAAGTTCTGTATTGAGCAGAAGGGACGAGTGTAGCGAGTAGGTGTGCAAAAGGTGCTCCTACTCACGTGGCAACGTCCCTTATATACTACAGACACAAACAAGTATCAACATATTATATAATAGGTGTAGAAAGGGGTAGCGCCGTAGGCGCTTCCCTATAACGGTGCCTAACAGTGAAAGAGCGGCTGATTGAAGCTATTTCCATGTCAAATTCATGCCAAAAGAAAAGAACAGCTTTCTATCAAGTTTGATTTGGCTACCAATTTATCTAGTTTCAGTTAACATGTTGACCTAGGTCAATATTTTGCTTTATCCTGTGTGCATGGTCAAGGCATGCCCGAGGCTGTGCTACGACATCTGATCCTAGTCTCTCGTAGACAGATGCTTCAACATGAAGCTCGTGCCTCACTTGTTGAAGTCTGTTGGTTATCAGAGGGGTCCGATCGGACTTCTAGCTTATTACCAATCTTTTGTCAATCATTTGGCAAATGCTCGTAAACTGACCATCAAACTTGTTGAATAGCAAAACACCCAGGCCGATTTGCAAAATTCTGAAGAGACAGAACTCTTGACAGCAGGGTAAAGTATCAGTTTGCATCGTTGCCCATCGCAAATACTTGAATCCCAGTGCTACAAAGATGATTGGTAATAAGCCAATACCCTGATCGGACCCCCACGGTAACAACAGGACTAATCTGATCCTAACACAACCACTGATCATCATCCCGCCACCGAGTCCGCCGCCGAGAGGACCAGTGCAACTGGTCCAGCGTCCAAGCGGGAGACCACCTCGATGATAACGGTTATTGAACTGATTTTCGATGGAGAAGCTTCTGACCATTATTGTCCGACTTCCACCGAAAGGTGAATGACTGGTGACTGGTCTCAATTTTAAAATATGGTCGCAGCGCTAGTGGCGTTGAGGGGACCGGATAGATCCCAGTTCTATGATTATACATCAGCGTCCGCCGCGGAGCGAACTGACACTACACATTGCTATTAATTCTGAAATCCCTCATTAGCAGCGGAGACCAATGGGACCGCGACGAACGACACGCATGAATTCTACATACTCAGACGTCCGCCAACGAGCCGAGATCGTCCTCCGTGCGCGGCACGCGCGGATCCTGCCCTACGAAGTGGATGTTATCGAGCGCCGTCGATTCGAAGGTCTCTGTCTGCTGCGCCCCGGCGCCTGCACGCTGAAGGTTCAGCATCAAGCGGCAGATGAGCGCCACGGAAAGGCTAGATAGTTCAGGTGACAACGGGAGTCAAGGCGGGTGGAGAGACGTACGACGTTGTCGGCCAGGAGAGAATTCCTGCGATCATTATCTTTGGTTGGGGTTCGTCAGGTCGAGAATGGGGGATATATACGCGAAGGCCGTACGTCTCCGAGCTGCGGTTGGAATGATAACCTTGTCAGGATCGCGGAGTTCTAGTGCGTGTTGGCAGAGGAGCACGCACAAAAAGTGTTAGGATGTTCGCGAGATTCGCAAGTACGATTATTCTGGTCTCCGATTCAGTTAGACTGCCACAGATGTTCTGACGGGCAGGACAAACCCGAAGTACATGGCGCCTGAGGAATCGGGTTGAATATTGCGGGAGTCGAACGTCAATGATATGCACATACCATCGCGCGCCATCCGTCCCACCAACGACCCTGGCACATATCTAATCGCGGATCGGTCACGGTATGCGCAGTACACGGTGAGGCAGAACACAATAAGGTCAAGCAGGAATCTGCGCCGGAGGTTATTTCAATGCGCAGATGGAAATGCTGCACACGCACTGTGCAAGCCAGCCCCCGGCCGACCCTGGAACGTGTGAGTGGCATTGGACAGATGTTGGGTTGGATTCACCCACGGAGTGCGCTGCGCAATGGGCTCAAGATTAGGAGTAGCTTAGCCCAGTTGATAGTCGAACGTACGTGTCTCTCGGGATCGCCGTGTGGCACCCCATCAACCCTGCCATGGTAAGCATCTGCGGGTGTCCATACTCGATGACAGTCCACTATTATAAAAGCGAGGAGTAAGGCTGCGAACGCACGGAGCGGTCTTCGCGAGGTACGTACCAAGCCAAGAGCAGCAGCGACAGTGCTGGCGATCCCCAAGGAGGATATAATCCACAGGTTGAACCCGTACATGGCAAAAACCCGAAGACAGAGGGTAACTGGAGGGACGTGTCAGGCACCTGTCCAATCAAATTCAATGAAGGAATTACGTTCGACCAGGCCCTCTTGAATTAACAACAGGGCCTCTAAACCCCGCTCCATTGTGGCGCAGCTGTGAGTATGACGAATGAGTAAAGGTTATCAGGCATGTCATGCCATACCTCTATAGGAAGTGTCTCACTTCAGCGGAACTATTGGTTTCATGAACCGAATGCTTACCTCGGGGCTCAAGTTTCCGAAATAGAAAACAAGGATCATAGCGCTGCTGAGGAGGGAGATGTACCGCACCCCGAGGAACCACAGTGTGCTGGGCCGTAGCTTGGAGAGCCATATGGTCTGGACCTCCGTCCCGAGAGTCAGCAAGTGGTCGTAGAGCAGGACAGCTGTGCGTAATCTTGAGTCGGGGACGAATTTTGGGAAGAGATTATACAACGCACTCAGCCCAGAGAGAAATAGGTAGCGGTACACCTGGCTTCGAGTTCATGTTTCATTGGAATCGTTCACAAAGGGAGGAGAACAAAGACTCACTGGTCCCAGGCAAATGTGGCGTCATCTAAGCCGCCCGTTGACGAGGACATTGTAGATAGGTTTGCATAAAGAGATGTAGGCGTTATAAAAATCGGGGGACTATACTCGCACACTGTCCCCCGGAAGGAGAATTTTTCCGAGTGATGCAGGTACGAGACAGGTTTGGCGAACCTATGCCGCATATGTTAACATTGAACCTGTCAACTACATGTGGGACTTGCCCGTCAGCGTGATGGATTCAGTCGAATGGAAGTAGCATACGCCGTGCGCTAAAGCCCTAGCTAGCACCACTGTTCCCCGTCGAGGAGTTGATCAACGAAAAAGTATATCCCCGAAAGATGGGTGTACTAGTAGAGAGCTTGATAAGAGTGACTGTCAGACGGAATGGCGCAGAGAGTGAGAGGATGCAGTGCATATGCAGCGCCGAAGGGGCAGGGTCGAGGGGGCAATGGCGATGAGCCAGTGATAATGTAAAGTGCTGGGTAAGCGCCGCGTGCGATTAGACGCGCCGTAAGCACGAGCGCTGCACGAGCGCCTATTTTGACATGCGCGGCGCTTCTTGTCTTCCGCAACGCAATGGCAATCAATATTGACCTAAGCTCCACTTTAAATTTGGCATAAATTCGCCTCCGGATTTCCACCCTGTCTTCTGGTGTAGCCGCCGATTCCACTGGCATCTCCTCGAAGTCGCCGCCTACGTGCCGTCGATGCCGGGTCCGTATCAAGCGGGTCCCTGCTTGCGGTGTACACAGCACTTACCTCTGTACAACCTCTGTATCTACAACAGATATCCGAAAACATCGCACACCGTCCAAGAGCTGGATTTGCTTGGCTTCTCTCTGCATTCCGGGGACCATTGGACGCAACTTGAAGATAGGCGCCGCGCCTTATAACTGACACACTCGGGACCGGTATTCCAATCTGCTCGCGTTTCTGCCTATAATCGTCCGACCTTCTCCCGCTATACTTCTGTAACATCTGACCCCGCCTCGCTTTGGGGCTGTAGACGCAATCTGTGTCTCGTCCGCAATCTCTTCTGTCATCTCACCGCATTCGACTCCAAGCGCGGAGCACTCTTCACCAGAGTCTCGTACGCCCACATGAAGTCCGCGAGCATCCCATCACAGCCGCGCTGAATTCGTTGAATTCATCACGCCCCCTTTCATTCCTGCTGTCAGATAGACACTTACCGCCCCTCTTTGGAACCGCTTTCACTTGTGGAACAAAGGGATGGTTACTCGTCACTGGCAGCTGGCTCGATGTGTACAAATACGGCGGCTCCTTCTTGATGCCGGTAAGTTCTAAGTAAAGTTCAGCGCGACGAAACCTAACGCACTGGATAAGCTCATGATAGGCAAAAGTTACTTTCTTGGCTTCGGTAAGAGAAAATCCATGACCATGACCTTGTAACCATCGCCAGTGCGTATCCGTACGCACCCCCGGCCGGCAAACGAACAAAAATCGATATTGATTTCACTTCCCGAGAGACCGGGCGTGGCGAGCACCCCAGAGATCGACGACGAGGTCATCCCGTCTACGCTCGACACGCACACATGCAGCGTACTGCCCTCGAGGACAAAGCTCTGGATGCTGGACGGGCCGGCCCACTCGAGGTGCAGCGACTGGGATGCGCGGTACGTGGCCTCGAGCGGGCTTTCGCCGAGGGCCACGAGCTCGCAGGCGGCCGTGCTGTCGACGTCACTAGTAGGCACGAATGCGAAGTGCGTCAGAAGCGCTTTTGTCTCGTTGTCGCTCAGGATGTCGACATGCAGCGGCTCTTCGGCAGTGCACGTTTCACGCCCGTGGAAAACGAGCGTGATGCCGCTCACGCAGAATGCGAGAGGCGCCGATTGATCGTAGCGTCGCAACGGATATTCCCGCACTATGTGCAGGGAGCCGATTTCGGGCGGAATGGTGGAAAGGGTACGCGGGTGGAGAGTGGGTAGGGCAGCCAGTATGATTTGGGAGCTTTCGGCGTGCATTATCACCGCGTGTGCGTTACAAATATACAGAGTCTGCGGGAGGCTTAGCGTAGAAGATAGAAGAAAAGCAACGACATACATCATCGGACTCAGTGCGCTTTTGGGGCCAGCTAATCCAGCTGTCGTCGACGAAATCCCATAGCACGGTGCTGAACAGGGTAGAGAATGCGACGTGTCTGCTGGTAATGCCGAGAATGCCCGGGCAACCATCATCCATGGGCAGGGAAAAGACAGGGGCAAATGGGCGAAATTGCGGCGCAGGTGGGAATACACTGAAAATGTGGAGGCGAAAAACTCTTGGGAACGGTTAATGGGAAATGATTAATAGACAAAAAAAAAGCGCGCACCTGTCGCATCCCGCACTTGCCACAAAGACCAGGACGTCGGAACTCGAATTGCGCGCACGAGTCCGCACGCTGAGGATCTCAGTGGCACCGTCAATCGCGAGGGAAGCAATCAGATTCAGACTTGTGGCCTTTGCGGGGTGTCCCAGATCCCAGAGCCGCAAGGTGAACCCGCACATCGTGAGGAGAAATCTGCCGCCGGGTATGAAGCGCAGGTGATCAAAGTCCTCGCCCAGAGATGCCGGCTCAAGGTACCGGATAGACAGAGGCGACACGACCTGCCGCTTAAGGAACTCGGACCGAAGGCGGGCGGTCAACCTCCGATAAGACGTTGCAGAATGCTCCAGCTCGTCGACACTCATTTCTGTCAGAGGAAATGAATGGACGTAGACGTCGTGGTGGACGCAAACACGTCTAAGCGCCTCAATCCACACGCTCCGTTCGCGAGTGGCATCGGCGAGTGATGTGGATACCTGTGGTATGCATATCAGAACTGAGAAATGGCTTGAGCAGAAAATACCTTTCGTAAGGCAAGGATATCGTGCGGATCCACAAAACCCATGATGGCAAACAGTATATCAGGGGGAAGGTCGGACAAGTTATTAATGGACCCGGGATTGTTCGGATTAGCTGCGAGGAGTACCATGTCTTGAAGTCCTGGTGTTGGGGTCGAGATCTGCTCGAGAGACGAGACTCAAAGAGTGCCAAAGCCACCTGGCCGAGTAATTGCAGATGGACTGCGTGGGATGGATGGGATGTGATCCGATTTGATACACCAGGGAGTCAGTTTCAACGTTTCGACTGGTGCCGGAAATTGGGCCCACAGAGAGGTTGAAGGCAAGAGCAAGGGGTTTCTGGGCCTAGGCCTGAACGCCACGTGCCATCAGATCGGAACCAGAAATGTGCCGGCATGCCGTAGCGCCTCTTGACGTCCATCCGCCGTCCTCGAATTCCGGTGGATACAGACGCGTACCTGGGGACATGTCTTAAGTACGACTTGTCTCAGGACCGCCATATCACTTCCTGCCCCCTCATTTTCCGACGACATGACAGTACCCCAGTCCCCTTCTTTCCGGATGATTTAACGCTTCCTCAATTTCTTTTCGATTATAAGCACCAGATACGAATTCACCGTGGCCCTAAAACCCCCTGGCTTGTCGACGCCGTCACAGGGCAGTCCCATCTGGAAGCCGAGGTCGGTACCGTGTCTTTTGCCTATCCCTGCTCAACATCACGCATTGTCTGCTGATAGATCGCACTTGGAATCTCGCCAATGGCTTAAGCTCCCGCTTCTCCATCGGTATGCCAATTTAGATCCTAGTCCGGTCTGTCTAACGAGTAAATTTGGGTTAGGCCCGAATTGCATTGGTAACTTCCAGTTGATGAATCCGCCGTTATTGGCTTATCCCACTATTAGTCGGGATTATCAGCCAGAACCACCTCGGTACGACACCTGGGCTTTGCATTCGGGCGACAGTGAT
Source organism: Mycena latifolia (assembly GCA_029289555.1). Taxonomy (NCBI): domain Eukaryota; kingdom Fungi; phylum Basidiomycota; class Agaricomycetes; order Agaricales; family Mycenaceae; genus Mycena; species Mycena latifolia. The sequence continues at coordinate 149,958 of JARJLE010000011.1, read as the reverse complement.
TCAACTTTGAACAACAGATTTTCCAGTCACGATCTGGGCAGCTCATCGATTGGGAGCCTCTATATTGTATGTTTCAGTTCTTGACTTGTCACACAGAATCTGAACACGTATTCCAACACCGAAAATCCGACGTACACCGTGAGCGAATATATTCCCCACTTGGTCGATATGAAACCTTCCTTGCTTGTCGTGTACCCCTCCGCTCTTGACACAGTGCAAACAGCTGCAACCCGGATCGGACTCTCGCATGATTCCATCCGTTCTCTTCAATTCTCCGGAGGCGAACGAAAGCTCAACGCTCACGTTGCAACACTTGTTGAATCAGGGCCAGTCCTGCAAAGAGACCCACAAGTTCTCCGAACTTGAAACCCGGACAGGGGAAGACAAAGGTCGCCCTATATTTTCCCTCCAGCGGGACGACCGGAGTCCCCACAATGGTTGCAATCCCCCACACCTCATTCATCTCGAATATAATTCGCATGATGCCGGAGGCGACATGTCGATTTACTGTCGTTGATCGGAGATTTAGGCCGGGGACGTTTCTTGTGCAGGCAAGCATTAAGCTCTGTTTAAATTTCGGCTTACTCATCCGTCTATTCTCAAGTCCTCCCCTTCTTTTGTACGTCCGAATGCCTCCTCCTGATGCGTCGATTAAATTAGAACAGATATTTTTGGGCTCCTCATAAACGTACGTTCATCTAATATGTTCGGCCATCTTATTTATTCTTTGCGTCCAATCTCCATTACATATTCTCCGGGTAAGACATTCCTGAAATTCTCGTGGTGTGATTTATGGTCTTTCAGATGTCGGTTGTGATCGCGCCCAAGTTCGATTTCGCGAAATACCTCGCAACAATTAAAAAATACAAGGTCACCCACTTGTCGTGCCTGTAGTGTATTCGAATTCCCTGTGTTCAAGCGAGGTTGAAATAGTCGTAGATTGGTTCCACCAATGCTGACGCTGTTCTGTAAGGTGTGCCCATTTCCCCACTTGGAGACCCTTAGGCTCAGGATCTTCGACAGCACCCCGCCGTAATAGACGCAGATCTGTCGAGCCTCCGCGTTGTTTTCGTGGGCGGTGCGCCTTTCAGCGTGCCTCTAGCGAAAAACATGGGGCAAATCGTCCCGCAGGCTGTGGTGGAGCAAGGATATGGTGCGCAATAGGTACTTTTGTTCCAAACTTGCGATGAATCAGCCTGTCAACATTTTAGATATGACGGAGCTCACCAGGATAGTCACCATGCCACCTCTGAATCGCAGGGTGGCGACGGACGCCGTGGGGCATCTCGTACCGGGATTCACTGCTCGCGTCGTAAAACCGGAAGGATCCCTCGCGGGCATAGGAGAAAGTAGCGAGCTCTACGTTACTGGGCCCTCGCTTGCCATCCACTACGTCAACAACGAGAAAATGTGAGATGCGTAGTGTTCCAAATTAGGATATTAACATTGACTCCGCTGTTCCTAGCACGAAAGAGACATTCATCGACGGGTAAGTCACCACTTAAAATTCGAGTTCCCTCCTCAATTCCCTGACTGGCAATTGGGTCCGCACCGGCGATGAAGTTTATTTTAACGAGAATGGCGAACTCCACATCGTCGATCGGATCAAAGTGAGATTTTTGTGATTCGATTGCACGACCTCTTCATAGATATCCATTTAATGCAGGACTTCATCAAAGTAGGAGGCTTTCAGGTCGCCCCCGCAGAGATCGAGGCCCGTCGCGTCACCAACATGGGGGGGAAGGCGAAGCTATAACTTTTTGTTCAAGATTACGCGTTCGGAGAATGCTAGGAGTTCAAACTCGGAGACTACTTTTTGTTTTTTGACATTGACCTGCAGCTGGCTCTAGCTGGTCCTCGTATGATTGAAAGGTAACCTGCCGCGCAGCTTACTGCTCAGGTATCTTAACGAAACGACGCAAGCAATCAGCACTGACCTTGTCTGGGCGAGGATGCATGTCTTTTGAATTCCGACCAAATTCCGACTCAGCCACTCTTTTAATACTTACTTCATTGGGCACTGCCAGACTACTCACTTCCGATTTATAGACACGATTCCCCAGACTCCTTCAGGAAAGTTACTCCGCAGATCTCTTCGTGGGGTTTCCGAGATGCAAGGTGCAGCCCGCACGGGCGGCAAGCTATAGTTTTTGTTCAAAATTATGCTCGGAAAATACTAGTCTTTAACCCAGTTCAAATTTCGGATAAGAGAGACCACCTCTTTTGACATTGACCTCCATCCATCTCAGTCTGTCTCAGTCCTCTTTTTATTTAAAGGTAGGCTACTGAAATCGTTTTCGCGCAGATCAACGAGACGCAAAATATACAAACAACTAAGTAGCACTACACTATGGTTCCAAAATCAACGATGCCTATCGGACGTGGTCGAACCTATTTAAAACCTCTGGCTCTGCTGATAGAAATACCTCTCAGGAACGATGCTACAGACTCCAGGGATGTTCCATTTTTGGGGGCGGAATGGGGAAATCCAGAGGGGTGAGACCTGCTTGTCTCTATGAATCCTACATCCCAACTTGCTTATGTTCCATTGGCAGGGAGTATTCTCTACCTCCACATGGTGGAAGAAGACACCCTCTTGCGGCCATCCAGCCGCTTCGTCTCGGAGTACAGCAGAACGAGGATGATGAACCGCCGCTCGTCCTCGTCGCGGACACTCGGCGCCAAGCGGAGTACCGGCAGTGCGTTGCGGCCTCCGCGTTTGGTGTACTTGTTAGGGGTGAACTCCGCCAGAAGTGACCCCGAATACGACAACACCTCGGGTTGCGCACGTCAGCCGACGTAGACTCTAGAACTGGTTGAACGAGATAGACCCACCGTCCACGCGTTGTTTTCGTACTTGACCTTGCACTCCTCGGACTCGAACCAGATCCAGTAGCGTGATCTAGGATGGAATTTTATAGCATGTCATTATCATAAACGCAGTAGGGCGAAGCACTATCCGCACGCACGAGGAGAACAGCGTGCGCTTCGTCCGTAGCTCGCCGACGGCGCGCGTCGCGTAGCCTATCGAGAACGTGTCCTGCTTCCAGTCTATGGCGGCGTCGCGCGATCCTTGGGCGCCTGCAAGCGCCGTGCGCTTCTCCGCCGAGTCGCCCGTGGTAGTGGTGGTGTACATGAGCGGCCGCTCGTCTGCTGAGCGGATGGTCGTGTCGAGAATCTTAGCGGAGTCGAATGTGAAGGTGGAAAAGGACTCCATGGGCGAGTGTGGGGCGTCAGGCAAGGATAATTCGGACGTACGTGATGCTCGCCGATCGAGTGGTCCATCAGGCAAATGACATGCATCCGCTATTAGCGATGTTCATCAAAGACTGTGGCGCCAACCTATTTATGCTGGCCCTATACCCTACTCCTCCAATAAACTGGGATATCCAGCGGAATGTGGTGGTCGGAGAAGCACTCAGTCGTGTGCATCCTCAGAATGCTACAACCACGATCGAGTGAATGGCTGAACTTCGGCATTTCGACGGAAATAAACTTCGATGCATGTAAACCCAGAACAGTGGGACGAATGTATAATATATTGAGATCCTCGAACAATGATTCCGAGAGAACCGTAGCGACGGTGGCACTAGTGCCGCACAAACGTCCAATTCACCTGCTTCCAGAAATCCTGCAAATGCAACCGCAGACGGATCAGAGGAATTCGAACCGAACCGGGAGAACCCGACCTGATCCGCGTAGTATGTTCAAGATTTTCATTTGGTCCCTGGGCCTCGAATCTAGGTGTCGCGGTCTAGACCAAAGGTCAATGAGTAGACGGAAATGGCCGCAAGGACGAAAAGTCGTCCGGCCGTCAAAAAAAACTGCAGTTGAATTATGTAAAACATCACAAAAACACGTAGACTACTTTCTGAAAAAAAATTGTACGAGCGAGCGTATGCGAAGGAAAGGTGGGTAACGTGGGCTGGTATGGGAGCGCATGTGAGTCCAGGAAACCAGTGTGAATCGAGTTCGAATAGCCGAGAAAGAGTCCATACAGAAGCCGATCAAGAGGGAGCCGAGGATCGAACTCGACGTCGATTTAGAGCGCCAAGGCGCCGACGAGCAAGCCGCCCAGTACAAGGGCAAGGCCCATCGAGGGGACGTGGAGGGAGAGGGCTGCGCCAGTGCGCCCGACGGTGCTAGCGGACGCGCTGGGTGCTTCAGAGTGCGCGGCGCTGGCGCCGACGGGGCTGGACAGGATCGAGTGCGCCGCGGACGGGACGGTGAGGATCGCGGAGGACGCGGAGGCGAGTGGCGCCGTGACCGACATCATGAGCGATGCGGAATGGGACGCAGACGCGCTGAAGGAATCGAATCGGGTGAGCTTAGTCGGGCGGGGACCGAGTTGCACGGGACTCACACGTCGGAACCGCTGTGCGACGCGCTAGCGGCGCTGGCGGTGTGGGACCCACTGGCGGTGCTGGCGGAAGCGTGCACGGAGGCCGAGGCGGAGATGTGCTTTGTCGAGGCTGGCGAGGACGCCGAGGGGGCCGTGGTGGAGGGCTCGGGCGCCGGGGCACCGACGGGGAACGTCGTGCTCTGGGCGAGGACCTTGCTTGTGTCGGACATGCTGATGAGCGCAACCGTGTACCCAGCCCTATATGTAATAATGCATTACGTTAGCGGGGCGTCTGCGTGAATAAACTGTCGCAATATGGGACGATGGCATAGTTGGACGTCGTGAAAGAAAGCGGAACGCACCCAGGTTCGACCTCCGGGACTGCGATCGTGGCCTTATTATCTCGCGGGTTGACATTGTTCGCGATTGCGAATCCGCCACTCTACAGGACGGGGAAGTCAGATGTTACTCCGAGGAACGAAGATATCCATACGTAGGTCCCCGATGGAGGCGGGTAAAGGGCCACCGTTAAATCGTTACTGTGCAGAAATAAGCCACAATATGGGCGTTAAGACTGAGGTCGACGCACACATCAGAATCATCCGAGGACCAGGTGATGGTCATGCTCCCGCCCGACGCAGGCAAGACGGGGACTTGGAGGTCGGAGACGGCTTTTACAGCTGCGGTGAAGGCAAGAACGGTGGCACTGTAGGGGGACTGGGGGTCAGCACAATGGACTCTGTCGGACCCGGAGCAGACTTACTAGAGCTTCATCGAAGAGAACATCCTGGGTCGTAGCGATTCTAGGGGAGGAATACGAGGGGCGGAGCGCAGTGGTCAAGGAGAAGAAGGAAGAAACGTGGACCCTCTTAGCTGGCAGTAATTTACGTCTTCGGGCCTGGGAATCGAAGACAGACTGAACGTACGAGAAGAATCCGGCGAGGATGGACGCCCGAGGATATAAGAGGTAAGCGAACGGGAACCGAGCGGGCGTCGAGCAGATATCGCAGCTGTTTCCTTCATGCTGATGCGTTTGGCGATGTTTTCTGGTGGAATTTTTTTCGTGCGGTGGAAAGGATGAGCTCAACGGCAGAGCTGCGCAAGGTGCATGGCGGGGTGGCTTCGAAAGGGGTCGGTGGCCTGAAGGTCGGAGCTAGTGACAATGAGAAGTGTTCCCGTGGCACAGGAGTGCACTATGCTAGCCATGACGAAGGTTAAGTGGCGGCGCTAGGAGCGGTGAGCTCGGGTATTTACCATTGAGGGACCAGATGATTCCGTATGTATCATTGTAGTAAATTCGACTGGAAGGAGTGTCAAGGACGTTCCACCGACACATAAAAATGGGCGATGATTCTTGAAGAATTTCGGGTGTGATCTCGAGTAGAAAAGAATCAGAATCATTATGAAGCACTTCTCCGGGAAGGAAACCGTCTATTCCCAATCTAGTCCATTGATATTGAACCGAAGGAGGCGAGTAAACCCAGGCTGCAAGGAGAGATTCGGAAGCGCTGCTTGCACAGTTTCGCAAGTTGGACAGCGACAGGGCAGGGGTGATCCCATATGCGTTACGGCTCAGGAAATGCACATTCCCGAACGGGCCAACAGCGGATCTAAAGAGCCAGGCCTTTGGCACAGGAACGACCACCCGGAGTGGCATAAGCATTAGCATGACTTGACCGGCTGCTCCATTGTTAGCACAATAGTAGCCACCCAAATAAGTATTCAGTTAGTAAATAAGCACTTCGTTGTGTACCGTCAGAAGGGGAGTAGAACGAGCGATGGAGCCTGTGAAGCGAAATCGATGGTGGTGGAGCAAATTGACCGTCACGGCATTTGCCGCGACATCAATCAAATTTTAACGATGCCGGGCATGCCGAAAAGACAAGCTCGGCGCGGCCCGGGCACAGCAACCGCTTGCTCCGATCCTCTCCGCATCCCGCTCTGCGAGAGCTCAAAGGCGGTATTCATGACAAACCCCCCATCCAAGTGAGTTTCTTCTCTATGCCTTCCTGAGATCGTTCCTTAGATTTCTTCTCCGACCTCTTCGGTTATCGAGGTCGAAACCATCCTTGGAATTAGTTCAAGTTGGCTAGCGCCCTGCGTGTAAGCATATTTAACTGTTTTGGTGATAATCGAAGTGTCGGTGACCTCCCTCACCCATGCGCCAAATTCACCAATTTTTCGTTCGCTCCCGGTGTGGTTTGAAACGGCAGATCCGAGTCCTAGGCTCAACATCGTTGAGGGGTGATCTCATTCGCTCCATATCTTGGTGCGCGATCAAGGGTTTCTTCTTATTCTCGGTCCTCGTATTTCACGTCCTGAATATCTTCCCCTCCCCTCACGCATGCGAACCCGCAGGTTGCCAGAATGATTGTTCGGCATTCAACCAGTTCCCCGTGTTCTGATCCCCATCCCTAGATCTTAGTACGCCGCGCATCTGCGCGATCGTGAGAGCTTCATGCCCGAATGCTGTTCACCGGTCTCGTTGCACCGAGATGAGGCGGCGGGCGGCACTTTAGATGATACCACACATTTAGCAACAGACGCCTGTGGAGAGTATAACTGTATCAAGTTCTCATTCTGTCCAATGAACTTTCGTGCGCGTAAACGGTCTCCTAGGCGTTCAGGATCCCACTGCAAACGCCTCAGCGCTAAAGGTTGCACAGAGATGTCCAGATCACATCATTCGGCATTTATAGAACGGGGGAGGAGATAGGTAGATCCTGATGCTCGACGACCGACAGAAGCTTCAGTTAATTTATCCAAAACAAAGCGACCTAATCATCAGCGAACAACGTAAGGAATCGGACTGACCCCACCCTGACACCTGTTGTACTTCGGTATATTGTGGCGATTCCCCACCAGCAACCGCGTAGCCAACGGTTGCTTGATTCTGGGAAATTTCTCACACGGTGCATTAGTACAGCGCAGAGCGATGTATTCGATACGGCTTGAGGTCACTGCAATGGATCTTCTTCCTGAGAATTAACGGCATCACCCAAATCAATGCCAACCCGATCAAACATCCTTGTCTCCCACTACCTCAAGATCTTCCGGGCGTCGGAGAATATCGCTTTCGTCTACGGCCTAAGATGCGTCTTCGGCTTCTTCCAGCTTAACCTCCTCCTCATTCATGGTGATCGACTTCACCGAGCATGTCTTAATTAATATATGATAGACAGAGTCGGACATCGCATTTAATGGTCCCGACCTCACCCGGCGTTGCAGCTGGACGGCGGTGGCGTCAATTAGGGTGGATCCTTCGGAGCTATCTCATGTATTATTCATGGCTCTTTCTTTTAGCCCTCCCACGACGCCCTCTCGACCCCGCAGCCTGCAACGCACAGCTCTTGGAATATCCCTCTCGCCAAGAAACAATCACTAGGAAGGACCCATCCGCCGATCTAATGTATCAGACAAGTAGCGCTAGCATATAGCGCCTAGCGCACAATCTGCAGAGATCACCCCGCCGCCTCGCTTGGAAGGCTCATTTGAGGCGATGGCCTGTCATCTTGATTCTCCACCAGGTGCCGCCGTATTGGGGCGTATCCTTGGTGTTTCGTCTTTGACATATTAGCCCGTTCAGGTGTATATAACGGGCCATACTCGATGGCTCAGACGCAGTTTACCTGGGTCCCCCGTCCCTAGTAATCCCCTAGTAATCTTCCTACTCGCTCGTCCTCCGTCATGAGCAAGCCTCATCTTTCGCAAAAGACTTCGTCAACCTCCATCCTTGAGGAGAAGGCAGTCGACCTCATCGATGTCGTGAGCGTTTCCTTTGGTGCTACTCTGATTCATTCTGTGCTCATTACTTTCCGTTTCACAAGGACGCCGTTGGAATCGAGATACAGGCAGTCCCTGAAGACTTGCTGGAGGCGGCAGAATATGCGCAGACAATGAATTCTGTCGAAATAGAAGCAATCATTCACCAGATCGTAGACGAGGTACTGTCCCGACATCCGACTTATTCACCACGCTGAAATCGCGGCGTACCCTGTAGCACGCCGATGACCCCGTATGCTATCTCCCAATACACAAGATTTATTGTAACCTTCATATCCACAGAACTTCCCTCCTGCTGTCCTAGACGCTGCCACGTTCGTGAATCAACCATTTCATGTGCCCATGAGCACTCACACTAACTGCCAGCCGATATCTTACCGATCCCGAGCTGAGAGAAAATCCCGCAGAGCACCAGCGCCTCTACGAAGAGCTAAAAGTCGAAGCGGCGATGATCGCAATTAACTCGCCCTACGCTGAAGTTCGCGCCGTGGTCGACAACCATGACGACACCCGGGTCCCGGCAAGTACCTTCCGCACCTGGGTGATCGGGACAATTTTTGTCTGCGCGGGGTACGAACGCATGTTTAACAAATAAGTTCGCTGCTGATAACTTTGAGCAGTTCTCTGATAAATCAGCTATTTTCAATTCGCTATCCGAGTATCGGAGTCGGTCCTAATGTTGCCCAAATTTTGGCCGTGCCACTCGCCAAATTGATGGAGCTGCTCCCGACGACAGAGTACACTACTTTTGGCATCACATGGACACTCAACCCGTGAGCCTGTTTCCATTATTAACTTGCTGTGAGAGATTGAGCCCCCCCGCAGCGGTCCCTTCAACCCTAAGGAGCACATGCTGATCACAGTGAGTATCCCGACTTTTGGGTGCTGAACCGTGACCTCAACTCGGCAGATCATGGCAAATGCGGGATTCAGCACACCCTACACGTAAGTTGACCTTCCATCTCATCTGGATAAGATCAAGTGACATCTATCTATCAGGGACAATATTATCTGGGTGCGGTTGCTGGGCTTGTATCTGACATCTTCCCCTGATGTCTGCATATATAGGTGCAATACTTGCCGATTTACTTCGGCCAGTCATGGGCGCTTGGATTTGGATACCAGAGTGCGCTCGTTGTTCTGAGGCTTCGCTGGATATCTCACCATTCATGCAGTCATGGTTGCATTGTCGACTAACCTGATTGGATACGGCCTGGCCGGGCTCACTCGGCGATTCCTCGTTTACCCAGCCCACGCGATATGGTATGCTCTCACTTTGATCACCGTGTCAATTTTTTCCAACTTAAACCTCGACCAACCAGGCCCGGAAATTTGGCGGTAAATACGACGGTTAACCATTATGACTCTTACTGATTCCATGTCAAAGACCATCGCGCTTAACGTGAGATACTGTGCCCCTGTATCCACTTACTTCCTAATACCATTCTAGAGGGCATTCCATAGCGAAAAGGCCACTATTGCCAATGGATGGCGGGTTTCAAGGGTAATATGTTGCGCATCACGCTCGCTACATTTATGCTGAACCTAGTGCAGCTGCGCTGGTTCCTCTTTTGCTTTTCGATCATGTTCATCTACTTTTTCTTCCCCGAGTGCGTCTTTTGTTTTAAACACCAATGATAATGCAACAACAATTGACGTCTCCTAGCTTCATCTTCCAATCCCTCTCGTATTTCAACTGGATGACATGGATCAGGTGTGTCTTTTCCGCCACCCGGCGAACTAAAAGCTCATGGTCGCATCCTCCAAAGCCCAACCAATGTCGCTTTGGCGGCCATCACCGGCAGTCTCACCGGACTTGGCTTTAATCCGATCCCGACGTTCGATTGGAACCAGTTTACTGTCTATATTGACCCTCTGGTTACGCCCTTCTTCGTGAGTTGCGTTTGACCCACCCGCAGCTAACGGAGGGCTGAGAGCAATTCGCAGACAACATTCAATGTGACTTGATTTGATAAACCTCATTGCCATTGTCATCTCATCATCCCCTGCACAGTTTTTCTTAGGAGTACGTATGACCGTTCAAAAACCCTGCATTCATTCTCATTGCCCTCCTAGACACTACTCACCTTCCCGATCATCGTGGGTATCTATTGGTCGAACAGTTTTTATTCGAGTTACTTGCCGATCAATACCAACGTACGCTTCAGCCGCTTGCAATACTGAACATCTCCTAATGGCCACAAAAAAGTACATCTGGGACAACACTGGAAGTCCTTACGCTGTCGAGAATGTTGTGGGCAGCGATACGCTGTTTAACCAGACGATGTACGAAAGCTATTCGCCTGCATAGTATGTAGCTCCGCTTCTATTATCAGTATTCTACTCATTCACGTACAGCCTGTCGGCGTCCAATGCCCTGGTGTACGGTGTCTTCTGTGAGTGGCTTGCCAGCGCTTCACCTTGCACTTTCTCAATCTCCCCATCAGTTGCGGTATACACCGCAACACTGACGCACGCTTTCTTGTACCACCGTCGGGAGATCGTACACGGATTCAGGAGCATCCTGAGCCGGAAGAAAACCTCGGAAGTGCACAGTGACGTCCATGTGCGCCTGATGGAGTCATATACAGAGGTGCCAGAATGGATGTATCTCATGCAAGTCCTCCCATTCGCATTGGGATCGCCATATCTGACTGCTTCTGCAGGGTTTTGGTCTTTGCCATGGTGATCGGCGCGGTGGGAGTTGGTATCTATCCCACCCACACCTCGCCGGCTGTTGTCTTCTACGGAGGTGAGGAAGAGGCTTATTCCAATACGCAGTGTTTAAAATTGGATTTCAGTGTTCCTCGCGATGATCTTCGTCGTCCCGATCGGAATCATTACAGTGCGTAGCGCTTCTTAATCGTCTTTTGCAACTGTTCATTCTCAAACTTCCCGCAGTCCGTCACAAACGTAGAAATCACCCTCAACGTCTTGGCGGAGATGTTTGGTAATGCTCAGCTGTCTGTATAATTTTAATAATCTCACGAGTTCCAGGCGGTCTCTGGTTCCAAGGGAATGCCGTTGCCATGAATTATTTCAAAGTGACTACTGCTTCCGTTGAGGGCAGATCTTCATGCTTATATGGCTGTTTGCCTCTAGGCGTACGGCTTTATCACCACCGCCCAAACCATCGGCTTCGCGTCCGATCTCAAGCTAGCACACTACTGTCATATTCCGCCGATGCTCACCTTCTGGACGCAAATTTACGCGACGGTCATTTCATCGTTCGTGTGTGTCGGCATTCTCAACTTCCAAATGACCAAGATCGCTGGCGTCTGTACACCGGACCAAGTCGATCATTTCACCTGTCCAGGAATCCAAACATTTTTCACTGCGAGGTTCGTGCCACGCCGCCATCCCTTCCGTTTCGTCAGATACTGATGACTTCACAGTGTGCTCTGGGTATTTGGTCCCTGTCTGTCCCACCGGAAGACTGCTAAATGAAAAATTCCAGGGAACCCTGGGTCCCAAGCGTATGTTCGGATCGGGAGGACTTTACAACGGGCTCCTCTGGTGCTTCCTGATCGGTGCCGTCCTTCCCATCCCGATATATTTACTGCGCAAGAGGGTCCGAGCGCTCGAGTATTTCCATCTGCCTGTCCTCCTTTCCGGTGGGCTAATCTGGGCGCCTTACAATATGACGAACGTCTGGCCTGCGGTGCCCGTAGGGTACTTCTTCAACGTTTTCATCAAACGCCGCTACCTTGCATGGTGGTCCAAATACAATTAGTGCGTCTCAATATTAAATTCAAAGGCACCGCTCACCTGCGCGTGTGCAGCGTGACGACTACGGCATTCTCCACAGCCATCGCCCTCTGCGCCATCTTAATATTCTTCGCCCTCGAGTGGCCTGGTGTCGAGATCAACTGGAGCGGGAATTTGCGTCCCTTCGAAGGGTGCGACGCGGGAGGGTGCGCGCGTCTGCCAGTTCCGGACCAGGGCTTCTTTGGGCCGGTGCGTATATTCTCCATCTGCTCCGCCGCTGGTTGCGTCCTGAACGTCGGCACTGCAGGGTATCGGCGAGTTTCATTAGTTCGTTCTTTCATCGCCAAACATCAGTGTATCGGTCCTCCGGTGATACTCCGGTACTCTAATCTCTCAAAATCTATGATTTCCTCGGCAGATTGATGCGCCATGTATTTATGTAACAGAAATAGTCTAAAATGTGAATAGAGTTGATTCTTTAACGCTTCCGAAACCAGCTGATTAGTTATTGTTGGTTTCGTATTCCGTATGTGCGGACACGGCCACGGATACAACCCTGGGAAAACGAGTCGGCTAGCGGTTTTCCAACTTGGTTAGAATCCCTCATGCTTGGAAATTTCGAAAGCTTGCCACGTCTCCAAAATTCAAGTAAGCCTAGCAGAGGCGAGAATTTGAGCCTCGCTCGCGAAGCAATTGTTGTCAAAGCGATCATAGAATTGTTGATCAAACGTCCAATGACTGTGCGCGGAGATAGGTATTGTAAACTGCTATACCACTGCATAACCCGACACACCGCGAAACATGAGGCGGATCAGTGGATCAAGAGAGTTATTCCCCAACCCTATCCGAACTCTGTTATACGATTCATCGTGAGCGTTTGATTAGTCCAGTTTGACGCCACCTCCCCATTCGTCTCAGCGCAAGTGAAGAGGGGTGATCCAGGCTTGCCTATTCCGTTCCATCCGTTAGATGCTTTCTCCGCGCGCATGGCCTGGGGCTGATCAATTGCAGGGTCGAGAGTCGCTGATTCGATCAGTAACTTGAAGCACCGCATATCGCTGACGCAGGTTACCTTGCTCCTGGGAACCCGTTCGGGCTTAGTATTCCAATTCGCCTTTAAGTAGACTGTACGGCGCCCAAGTAGCAATCACGCGCAATTTTATCCCGTACCTGCATCATTCGTCCGGGTGTCAACGGCACAGACGGCACATGCGGCGGAGCTGCCGGTCGCGGCACGGCTCGGAGCCGTCTGCGCCGTGGAACACCCGGCCACCACGGCAACCTGGTTCGTCCAAAATCTGCTGTGCGCTGCGAGATGTGAGCACCAAAAACTGCCAGAAGTTGTGATAGGGAGGGTATTATATCAATCCCTCCCTTTGATGAGTCGTTGTCGCAGTTCAATTTGTCCACGGCAATTTCCAAGGCGGATGTCGGAGTCTAAATTAGGAGCCTTTATGTTTTCGTTCGACCGCAAGACAACCTTAAGTCAGTTTTCAGAAAGTGATGTATTCTTCACAAGAAAATGATCGAGTGTAATTTACTCCCAGGTCTCAGACGGTCAGACCAACTTGTTGAAAGAAATCCTGGGGATGTGAACCGGTCAAGCCTGCCATGCCGTGGACCGTACCGTCCAGGTTGAAGTTTCCGTTCCGCCCCAATAGGCGAGGCTATGGCGCTAACATCTTTGCTCCCATCGTTCCCTCACGTCGTTTCTTGTTTCAAAATTGCTCCAACACCCGAAAGTGCGGCGACTACGTATACGCATTCCTCGGAGTCTCCAATGCGCGAAAGACTCTAATCAGAAATCGTATTCCGAAGTGGGATAGATAAAGGTGCTCATAGCATATACATCCAATAGCATTTAATCGTGAGGAAGACATATTGCTGCGAAGGTCCTAGTAAGGAAGTATAGTGTCGCTGTACTGAGTGCCTGTTTGTCGGACATAACGTGAAACAAATACCCAGCTTCGTCTGCGGATTGCTCCGCGCCATACTTTCGAGCTCGAGAATCCGCTGCAAATCCAGGTGTCGCAAAAATGTCGTGACCCTTGTTGGTGTGAAATTACACCTATATCTATTGAAGCTTTCCTCTTTCAGAGTCTGCGGCTCGTGCCGCTGCAGGGATCTCTCGACGGCGACATGCGTTGTTGCGGGTGTCCTTATCTTGTCGCAGACAGCACCATGTCCGCGTGGCAGGGGTTCTCCGCTATCACCAACAGCAAGCCCCCGCATTTGATTGATCTCTTACATGGTTTGAATTAGATCACTTCTTGTCTAAGTTGAACCAAGTGGGTAACGAAGTCATATAATTATGCCCGCGGCAAAGATTTTTATTCTACTGACAATGAGTAAACCACCCAGAGGATGTGGCGGCCAACCATCCCGTGGGTCAGAAGACCACTTCCCGCCCGCAAACTACTCCGGGACTCCCATGACGTTTATCTTGCACAGGAAATCCCAGGGACATGGCTTGCGGCATCTAGATGTCCGCACACAACTCGTCGACACATATTCCAACGAAGTTCCCTCATTCACGATACTCTGCTCCACAGTCACCGATCGTCGTGATCATTTTTCGCCCATTCGAGTACCGCAGGACGTCCTCGATCTCCCGTTCGTCTGTGCTTGTCAGGCGCCACCCGAACACGCGGGCGTTGTCGGCGAGGTGCGCGGAGAGCCCGAGACGCGTGCCTGAGACGAGGGTTAGTTGATCGGAGGTTCAGCCGATATGGAAACGGCGTAGACTTACCTACGAGCACAGCACCCACGCACGGCTGGTCGAGCACCCATCGTGTCGCAACGTTCGAGATACTCAGCCCGCCGTGGCGGTCCCCGATCGCGCGCAGGCAGCGCAGCAACGCTTGGAAGAGCGCCCACGTGCCCCACGCCTTTACGATCATGTCGAGGTACTTTCGCTGCGAGGGCGTGAGGTCGCCCGCGTAGAGGTCCGGCTCAGGCTGCGCAAGCCAGCGGTCTGCGAGGAAGCCGCCGCACTAGGAAGCGCAGGTTCAATTTTTACGATCAACATGCGACAGGACGCTGGTTAGGCACTTACGAGGGTGCCGTACGTCAAAAGTTTCACGCCGTGCCGTGCACAGACATCCGTCATGCCGTGGAGCGGACGCGTGTCGATCAAGGAGAACTGGCGTGCTCGTCAGCGCCGGTGCCTAATGAAATGCGATGAAGGGGTACCTGGACCTGATTCGACACAATGACACCGGGCCCGAGCAGTGTGCAGATCTCGTCGGTGCGGATCGTGTCAAAGTTGCAGAGGCCAATAGCCGAGATGGCGCCCTCGGCTCGTAGATCATTTAATATTTCCAACGCGGGCAGATAGCCCTTGTCGGCGTAGTCTTGCCAATGGAACTATGTGTAATCAGCGCTTATTTCTTCATGTGGGAAGCGCAGAGGACGCACCTGGAGGAGGTCGATTCTGTCCGTCTGTAGGCGTGTAAGCCGCTCGCGCACGGCTGCTTCGACGACCGCGCGGGACGGCGTCGTTGGTTTGAATACACACCATTTTGTGGCGCCTATCACCTTGCCTGGAAAGGGCAAGGACTTGCGAAATTGACCCTGTGGGCAAGCAGGCTTCAATCTCGGCAGGTGAGCATCGAATCGAAGCAGGGCGCACGAATATTATCTCCGCACTACCATAATGATCCGCTTCGCAATCTCAGTAAGATCAGGGCTAGAATACGCATCCCACAAAGGAACGCACCCTGAAAGGGACGGGGTAAGATGGTAGTCAGGCAGCGCTTGCGGGGAAACTAACCATGTCTGCGAGTGAGCGACCTATCTATCAGACACGAAGCATCCGGGTGGCACGCATGACATCACTAACCAAACGCAGTAAATCCGAGGTCGACATGCTCGCCCATGCATTTCCGGATCCTTGGGACGGGGGCGCTACCCCAGGCGTTGCTCGAGAGCTGCCACAGGCCGCACCAGAGGCGCGGGGTGGCTTTGTGGGGCCCGAGGTTGAAGGTTTCGTGGGGAGTGGACAGGGAGGGCATAGAGGACGTGTGCGGAAAGCGCTTCTGGGATGCCAATACCGGCCTTTATAGATGTGACGAGCAGAAAATATCGCCCGCCGGCGGACGTGTGGACTGGAGGGGCAAGCAATCAATGCCACCAAATTCGGATCCTTGGCCGGTTTGATCGGCAGCAGTATCTCCGACTCCGCTGAGCGAACAATTCGCCGGGCCAGGTCACCAGCAAATCGGCCTAAAAAAAAATCGCTCGTTAGAAGAGATACCCGAAGAGGATGCGATCGCCTTAGAGGCTATATAAGTGACTTGACGCGCAGGACGCGTTGCTTTAACGTGCACCCAGCCCACCATGCCTGCCCCACAGACCACGCCCCGCCTCGCCAACGCGCGTCCTGTCCTCGGCCATGTGTGAGTGCATCCCCTCGCCGCTCGCCGCCCCAACCCGCCTCACCGCCCCCACCCCGCCCAGAAATCTCATGGCCGACACCTTGATCGCGAACGCGAACCTCGACGAGCGAGTATCTCCCTTTGTTTATATTCCCCGCCCTGACCCCGCCCTGACCCCGCCCGAATAGCCTCCGCGCCATCGTGCGAAGTATGGTCGCGTCTGCAACACCTGGTATCGCAGCCGCCCTGACTGCGGCCGCCCGCGACCGCCTCCAGCAAACACACACGCGCCTGCCCGGTGCCAGCACGTGCAGCTTGTTCACATCGCACGGGGCGCCGACGCCGCAGTTGAACGACATCCTCCGCCGCGCGCGGGCGCTATACGGGTCAGGCATGGGCTTCGCGAGCCTGGGGTGAGTACGCCCCTTACCCATTGAGCTAGAAGCCTAATTCGCGTAATAGACTCCTGGCTTGTGCCGTGCGCGCTACGTTGGGACTTCGTTGGGAGTGCGAAGGAGATATGGCCGACGTCTTGGCGGTGATCGACGCCGATATCGGGCAGGCGATCCAGGTCAGCCG
Organism: Mycena latifolia; assembly: GCA_029289555.1. NCBI lineage: Eukaryota > Fungi > Basidiomycota > Agaricomycetes > Agaricales > Mycenaceae > Mycena > Mycena latifolia. The sequence goes on along the minus strand of JARJLE010000011.1, from coordinate 133,170 downwards.
ATGGGAGTCCCGTGTTATCTGCAACCTTCTGATAGCAGGAATTTCATTTAGAGCTGCAAGGAGGAGCTGGAAGCAGGGCGCTCTTTTGAGCGTAAAGGGCTGAATGAGTTACGGAGCGCCGTGGACGCGAGCTCTGCGGACGTCGAAAGCTGGGGCGGCGAATTTCCGTTCGAGCGGGCGGCGTCGAGTCTGGAATACTGGAAGGTGTGAGTACGCGTTGACGGGCGGGTGGACGGAGACAGACGAGTAATATGATCCGCGGATCGTGTGCGATGACGCGCGCGTGGAATCAAAAGTGTATACCAGAATGCGGAAGATATTCACCTTACATTCAAATCCATAATTGAATTCACACTCATGCCATGTTGAGCCCGCGGGTTCGAACATATCATCGGGAAATATCACGTCTTGTCGCGTTGCGAAGTTAGATGGCGGGAGAACCTGCAATTTCAGAAATATCAGAACGCCCACAAGACGCCGCCTACATTTACGCTAGATATTCCCGCCGTTACCGCCGTGCGTGGAATATCTGATTTCGATTTCGGTACCCCCGCCCGTAATCCTCCGCCATGCGGTGACATCCGCGTCGCTGTTAGCCGGTGATGATCTCCCAGGTGGGATTCGCCGAGATGGTGATGATCGCCGTCCGGCGGTTTACACACGGACATGCAAGCGGAGCGAGATGAGATGGGTTGACGTCAAGGAAAGACCAAAGGAAGAAAGCAAAAGATTCTATCCATAGAAAACACAAAGTGGCGCGCGAGAAGCCGTTTCTGCTTGGGGAACGGCGCTCGAGGTGTCGCGTGGACGCGTCAGGGTACTTTTGGGAAAGCGGGTACCAGAGTTCGTGTCCGGCAAGCGTGAACGACACGCCGAGAGCCCACGATCGTCGCGTCGTCGGAAAAGGGAGCTGACTCAGCTGTGACCGAATTGTGACGTATCCGGTGGCTGTGCTTGGCCGCGGCGTTCCCGGGCCTCTTGCGCTCATGATCATCTCTTCATCCACGTCCAATAACACGCTGGCGTTGACTTGACACGATTCGAAGAACGGCGTACTGTGACAGATCGCATTCCCGTTCAGCACCCGTTCAATCGGATGGCCCCGAGACGGGTGAGTGCGACTTGGCAAGATCGATGATACGTGGCAAAGCGGAACGGCGTACTTGGATACATCTGAATCAAGGTCCAATTCAACGTGCTCCACTTCACGTTGCGTTTGAATCATACCAGTATGTACGTCGAGCTTGAATGGTGAACAGTGACTCAAACTGACATTGGAGTATGATTGATACTGAGGGCGGCCTGCGCGGAAAGAATCAGGGTGCGGAGGAGACCTTGAGAATCGGAGGTAAGTGTGCGGATTGTACGCCAGCTGGCTGTCGCCGCTTTCGAGTGTCCTGCCTATGCTATGCTTGGCTACAATGTGCGTACTGTCAGATTTATTTATCTCTCGATGGCGGCCCTACATCAAACTTATTATCGTCCGGATGGCGAGCGTCCGCCGTACGCAACCTTCCCGAGCTCCCCATTAGCTCTACATGATATGCGGAATAAATATATCCGCCCCACCATGGCCTTTTGGAGAACGCGCCACAGTTTCGCCCTTCACAATGCCACATTACGACGGCCGCCACACCACGACTTTCTAGGACTTTAGGTTGGCCCGGAGTCAACCCGGAGTTCACTTCTCCCGAACTTACGTGCGTGATCCTTCACTTCTAATTACATCTCCGGGAATCAACAGCGGTCATCAAGCGCCCGCACATGGGATTCACGCCGCCATGCGAACGACATCTTTGAAATTGAACATATATTGTGTCTCATTGGGCAGCATTAGACATCGAGACATCCCGAAGAGAAGTCGCCGGACTGCTGAACTTAGGCTGGACTGGGCCGATAATTTGCTGCATCAGTTTTTCACGGGCCCGATGAATATCACCCGCTGCAAGTAATTGCCAATTGTGTTTTCCCCACAAGGCAATGTGCCTGTATGATGATGATTTGCCAGTGATTTACCTCTACACGATGCAGCACACATGCGCGTGAACGCCGGCGGCGTGCGCCAGTTTACGCGCCTCTGGCTGGGCGCAATCAAGGCGCAATATTTCGTCGGAAGCTAAGTCCTATTGCCAAATTTAGCCCCGTTTAGGCGCTCAATCTTTTTTAACGTCGGCGGAAAGCAGCAGAAAGCCCACCGGTAAACATGAGGGATGCGCGTTTGTCCGCACGCTCGGATAGAATGTCCGCGTTAAACTTCAGTACCCGTATGTACCCTGGTCCCGCTGACAGTCAGTCGACCCCTCGGGCCCGAAGATCCCCGCCTGTCAGACTGCGAAGGAAGGTATATACAGATAGCCGCCAACCAAGAGCCGCCGAAAAAAATCGGGCGTGGTATCCGGAGCCGATCCCCCATGTCGTCTTTGTCAGAGACGATTTGCAGGATTTGCCAGAGAAGAATAGACCATGTGTCCATGACCAGGCGAGGTAACTGTGCCACAAAGAGAAGGCTCCAAGTTTCACGCTACAGCTGATTTTCTGCTCACCCTGCGCTGTACCGGCAGTTTTTTGGGGCTCCTTTTGTATACGAGCTTACATGTTTGTGGCTCTACAGCGCTTCAAAATGCTGTGGCCTCTGGAAGACGACGACACCATTTTTTTTCCGATCCAGTGATGAGAACAAACTTGCTCTGCTCTAGCAGGCGAATACACGATGGTCCTCAAACATGTACAAGTCAGAGATGGAAGCCCCAATACTTTCCTCACCTTGCCGCCCATATTTTCCCATCCACCTAATTGACTCTAAAATTTCACAACGGACCGGTTCATAAAATCCGCACCGTTACCACTCACGCACGTCGAAGTCCTTTCGCAAGTAGTCTGCTTCGAAGGCCTCGGCGAATTGTGGCCACAGCCGTTAGAATTCCATTCTCCCGACGGCGACAAGGCCTATCTACTACTACGGTCCAATGGATCCGCCACCGTTGTAGAACCGTTCAAGTTGAGTTGAAATCCGTTTACGATGGTTCAACTTCGGCTGAGCGTGCAGACACACTCTGACTCCGCCAACAACCGTACTAGATTCTGGCACGTATATATGTGCATCACGTTAGCCGGCATCTGTAAGCCGTTCTGGTCAAGTGGCGGTAAGTATCTCAATAATCACGTTATTAGTATTAACTGACTAAGGTTCAAATAAATCCACGTGACCGATCGCGTCTTCCCTACGACATTGCAATACTAACACTCGCCCTCGACGGACTCCAGCATGCCAGTGACGCCGAGAAAGAACTTTTCCGAGTTCACAGAAGCGGTATGTCGACGTCTCGTCGCCCCACAGCACCCTGACGAGAGCGACCGCGCAGATCAACAGCAAAACGCCCGTCACGATTTCTAGGCCCCATGGTGCCAGCCATGCAAGGTCATCTTCCCGGTTTTCCAGAAAATGTCGTACAAGCCAGAGAATTCCGCGCTCAAGTTCTACAAGATCGACACAGAGGAGAACGAGCGTGCCATGATAGAGGCGGGCGTCTGCGTCGTGCGTCGCCACAATGGCCACGACACGTATCAGTCGTCTGAATCCTTGTAGATGTCGTATTTTATGGTATTCCAGGGAGACAAAAAGCTAGGTGAGGTTCCCGGGGCGTTCCCTGTTCATGTCGCCGTACGTCATGTCGTCTGCCAGTTTCTAGCGACGAGTTTATATTCCTGTGCAGACTATGATCAGGACACACATCGCGCCTGAAGCACCCATTGTCTTCCCCACCACCATCTCTCCCACTGAGGCGACCCCCGCCCCCGCTGCGGCTCCAGCTCCGACACCGGAGCAGTGCCCGGCGCCCAGAAGCTTTAAATATTGATGAGGTTCCATGGCGAAGCTATGGAATCCCATAAACCTTTGAAGTTAGACATTGGGACTTCATCATCTGATTTTGGCGGCGAGAAATTTAAATACACAGGTCTGAGCAGTGTTCCCAACTTCCTACTATGCTCATCCCAGGCGCTCTGAGTACTAGTCAAATCAATCTTCCAGAAACTCTGGATGTCCTTTCCCCGCTGTCCAAAACACCGGTTATCATAACAATATTAATGTCGATCATCGGTCGCCAGAAAACACTCCGGAGCTGCACCTTTGTGCTGGCGGTTGACCGGCGGGGTCAACATGCATAGCACAGCCACCCGGATTGGCATCAGTTTGATGACGCAGGCTGTCTGACGTACAGTTTCTTTCGGGCTGTAGGAAAACTCTTTCAGGCGCTCAGCCCTTTTTCGCGCGTGGGGCCATTGACGCTTTCTGATAACAACTAACCCTTATAGCTCTCAGCACTAGGCGACGAAGTCATAATTTTCTTTCTTTTTTAAAAACGCCAACAGCATAATTCGGGCGGTCAACGCCGCATAGCTCGATATCGGGCGGCGGACGGTGTCCTCAAGACAGGATTATCACAATCAAGATTATCGAAATCAGTTCCCCGCGACCACAGATCGTCAACCTCATATAAACAGCCAGACGCTTGAATGATCAATCGCTTTCCCTTCGATGCCTGAGCTATATCTGGATGTCCTTCGCGCTATCATCGACCAGCTCGACCTGGACACGCTCAAGGCGTTCTCCCTAGCTGGCAGAGCAGTGCTCCCACCTAGTCAGCGCCGCTTGTTTTCAACATTCTCTGTTCACTCGGAATCTTCCGGGAAGCTCACGACGTTTGCGCGTGCCCGAACCCTCATCCAGGAGTCCCCACACATTGCAGCATATATTCAGGACCTCACAATCGACATACCGGTTCTCCCAGACGAGGACTCCACGCCCCTGGTCTTCCTTCTTTCCGCCCTGCAGAATATCCGGGCCCTTAAAATGCGGCCTACAAGGATTGTTCGTTGGAATAACATTCCCGCTGCCTTGACGTCCGCCATTCGAGACGTCGCTTCCCGTCCATCTATTAACGAACTCCGTCTCGGGGGGTGTCGCGATGCTCCCCTGTCCTTCCTCTTCCTCGCATTCACCTCGGTCCACACCCTCACGATACGAATCACAGAGGGGCATCAATTCAGTGCAACCGACATCGAAGAGCTCCATGCAGCTTCCTTCACGCCACGGCTCGAAGAACTTAGGTTCGGCACGCCCTCACAACTCACGAGAGGCATCATGCATCCTATCCTCGACTTCGTTCTTCGCTCGAAGTGCTTAGAGGGCCTCAAACGATTACAGGTGGCGTTGAATCGTGCGGATCCAGAATACGAATCGAGACTATTCAGAAGCGTTTCTGCTACACTGCAGCATCTGGAGATAAATTTAGGCGGCAAGTTCAAACGACTTGCTTCGACTCTCCCCTTTGACTTACCATCCACACACAGAGAGTCTGTCGCCCTTGGATCTTCCGGCCTTTGCCGACCTCCGTTCTGTACGGCTGAACTTCGGAATGAATCACAGTGGACACGAATCTCGTTCCCTCCCTCCGTGGCTCTCCTCTTTCATCGAAAATCTACCCACCGTCATGCCAAAAATCGAATCCCTACAATTTAGGGTCACCATCCACCACGACGTATTCCGCAAGAGGGTTCTCGACGTCCCTTGGCTCGTCGAGCAGCCGTGTAAACTATTCACAGCTCCCCATCAGTACCGTGCAGCCCTCGCAGCCCTCCGCCAGGTGCACTTTGGACTCGTCGTCAAAAGCGTATACTACGATACCCCCCCACTTGAACGAAACCTCCTCTTCGAACAGTTTTGCGACGCGATAAATGCGAAGTGTCCGGGGCTTGCTGGGACAGACATTTTATCGTTTGGTATCTACGACGACATCGTGGAGAAGGAGTTCCTCAAGAACGTGGAGGTGAACTTTTATTACAGGAGTTAAATTTCACTTTTACTGGTTGCGATGTTCATCTTCGATAGATCCGAATTAGACAGTGACCCTGGTCTATTTATCCAGTCCATTTACGTTCCGCGTCGTGTCGAGATTACGATCCTCCGATGAACTCCCGAATCCTTGTGTTCGTTGCGCGGGTCGGTTCTCTCGAGTCGGCTCCAGAGATCACTGCTCCAGAAATATCACATCACGGACTTTCCACATAAGAAGCCCGAATTCTAAGTTTCCTAGCTGCTTCAACGAGCTACCTTGATCGGGAACTTGCAACGATATGGTAGCCTCACTCGCTGGATCTCTTTGCAACAGCGGCCATACATGCGATAGCACTTCTCATATGAACTATGTCTCTAAAGGGAACTTCCACGTATTGGATCGTTTTCACGGACGGTAATGCGTAATTTCATCTCGGATCCCATGCCAAAGAAAATATGTGGACAGTCTTTGGAATGCAATCGGAACGCAGGTTTAAAATTGGGATTGACATTGGACAACAATTCGTTCCCACGTATGTGAGGACGATATTAATTCGAGACCGACTGAAACACCGGTGGCTCTTGGCAAAGCGGCATGTCTATAGGGTTGGGACAAAGTACACGGCACGGTCCAACTTGTGAACACCGGTTCCCAGGAATTATCCCCGTGTACACGCACTATTTACATTATCGTCCCTGAATTTGGGTCGGGGAAAACTAACCTGATACAGCTGCCACGAGAGAAAAAGCATTAACAGATCCAGGCACCGGAATAACATAAGATCCAACCCGCACTTGATTGATGAAATTTGCTTACATACAGAACACCACAGAGTCCCACAATATATTAGCATAGTATCGAGATCTGCGCGGAGCTTGCTGACAACCATCACGATAATAAAATTTTGCGGGAAGAAGCCCTAGCCTGCGTTTTCTGACAGATTTAGATTCCATCGTGGATGGTTCATTTCCTGATTAACCAACAAGATAGAACGCGAGACCACGCTCCCGCGCTCGCGGGGAAAATGTTTAACCTGCATGGACTCGTAGGCAAATGAATATCGTGTATAACATGCTAACCATATTACTTCAACATTAGGATCTTCTCCGAGTCACGCGAAACGATCCTTGAATTCTAGGTAGATCTAGAACTGAGAGGTGAATGCACGGCAATCACCTCGCGTGGCTGCGTTGAGATGCCACATGTGAACATAACGACAGATTGCAACTCCGACTAGCACTGTTCCCACAGACTAGTACTCTTCCCACAATCTTATCACTGCAGCCGGTGAGTAAAAGGGGGCCGAATCTGACATGAATAGAACAGAACGATGAATCCACCCACTGTTCCGCAGCTCCTAGATCGCTGTGTGCGTATGGGCCCTCGTCAACCATCCGGCGCAATCAGAAATCTTGAGGGAAATCGTACCAGAAGACAGTCGAGGGGTCTTGCTCGCGCCACTTGACCTGCCTGCCTCGCGTCTTGGCTCCGGGCGCTGTTGCCGTAAAAGCGTGCTCACTTTTGTTCGGCGACCTCGCTAGCACATTTGTGGCCAGAAATAATTCCTGAGAACCTGGGAACACTGCTCCACAAGCATCAAGCACCTCTAGTTGTTCTGTCAACTGTTGGATAGGCCGACAGCGTCTTCTCTTGATACGGGGCCCACCTCCCTTCGCGACATCACGCTGAATTCATTCTAAACGAACGGCATCGGCCATGGGTGTCTCGTTGATAGCCGCTGTCCGTTGGCTTTTCTGCGCTGAGGGTTTTGAATCGACGTACGCAATAAAACGCAGGATCCTCGCACCGTGCTCAAGACAATTGAAGTGCTCGTCGTGGACATACGTTCTACACTTCTCCCCCGTTCATTGTGAAATGTCAATGCCCCACAATCCCTAGCTATCGATCTATCAGTATTGGACTGCCTCGCCAACCCCTGCCTTCTGATTCGCCGTTTCGAACAGCTCATGTCGGTATCCCCTGCATGCAATCTGCACGAGCCGTTGTTCGTTGCAAGGCTGTATGGTTTGCCCTGCGCCTCAGTGATGCTGCAATGTCCTTTCAAGAGAAGTGGTACGCGCTCCCAGCAGAAGCCCAGCTGAGCTCTGAGCTCCTGATCTTTCGATGAAGATCTCATGTACTCAGTGTAGAATTTGCGGTTGCCCGCAGGACACCCTCACCGACGGATCTTCTTGGAAGCGGGGCATCAGAACATCCAGTCCTAAGAAACTGTAAGGCCTGATGCGCACCATATAACCACCGTTCCTTTCCACGGGCCACGGGTCAAGGGGATGCACACTGTCGCACACTCGCAAAACATCTGTTGAATTGGACATTACAATCAATGGAAGGAATGCCAAGAGCCATGCAACCTGTTGCCTCAATGCACGGGAAACCTTACAATAAGCGTGATCTGCTCAAGAATTCCGGGCTAAAGGTTATGCCACAGGACGGCAGAAACCAGATTATTGATCAGACCAACCACCGCACCCGCGGCGCCAGTATCAAGTCATGGGCCACGGCAATACCGCTTCACGCGGGAGAAATTCTAGGTAACTGTAGTAAGTTCACCGCACCGAAGATACACCGAAAGGATTGCACACCCCATTGCATTGCGATCCGAGGGTCCATGAGGGGGAAATAGCCCTCAGCTCCCGGCGCTACCGTCGGGTGTCCGTGAACGACGGTGATATGCACGATTGCAAGGTTCGGGAAGTGTGCCCGCAGCGGCAGGTCCGCGAGAACGCGGTCTAAGTTTGAACACAGCGAAAGAAGAAGGGCTTGGGGTCCGTCGCGATATACCGTGAGGCGGATGGTGAACCGGAGGGTTCTGAGACGCGCGCGACTCGCCGGGCGGATTGTGAGGAGAGCTTTCAAGGTAAGGGGCCGATCTCTGCGGCGTATCCGTATCCGGAGGTCAGTGAGTTGTTCGAAGCCAGCGAGGTCGATATTTTGGGACTAGGAAGATACGTTATTTAGCGGGGAATGAGCCGAAGGAAAGCACGCACGGTCAGGGCAAGCACTGCAACCGTTTTAAGCGCCGGTGCGAGGATCCTGTATTGGAGCACGTCCGTAATGTCGTGGAAATCTAGAGCCCTCAGCGCAGAAAAGTCGAATGGGCATCGGAATCGGCAAACCACCACTCGATATTTTGCAGCTTTTCTATTTGCAATGAATCCAGTCTGATGGGGCGACGCGGTGCGAGCCCGGGCTCCGGGGATGGCGGTGGCTGTGCATTCAAAGAACAGGATAGAGCAAGGTGCCTGATATTTGGGGAGCAGCGTTCCCAAATTCGTAGGAAGTGTTCCTTCTTGGAGAATGGGCATTTGAGGTTGACGGACAGGAGGGTGGGTAAACTGAGCAACTGCTGTACGGCAACAGCGCACTCGGGAGGCAGGGTAGTAACAATTAAGAGGCGCAGGGAGGCCAGCCGAGTGCATGGGAGATTTCCCAGCCGCAGGAAGAGGGGCGGGGGAAGGGGCACCTCGATGTCGAGTGCCAGTATGTAGCCGGCGAGGTGCGGCGAGGTATCCAGGATATCCAAAAGGCGGGAGGCCCTGAAATCGAAGTTTCGACGCAGATATTCGATTGAAATTTCCTTGAAAATACGGGATTGCGCAGGATAGACCCACGGGCGGCTGACGAGGGCGCATGCGCGCAGAGTGTCGGGTTCGGCGACGAAGTCAATACAGCGGTCCAGGAGCTCCGGGATGGCTATCGGGTTCATTTCCTGGCCTTATCCAGTCTTAGATGTGCCACCATTTGACGCAGAGCACTCACCGACTACAGTGATGGAAGTTGTGGGAAGAGGTGCGGGTTTGCGGTTGTTTTGCCACGCATCACGATTACGCGGCGGTGATTGCCGAGAAGCCTAAAATTGGCGTAGGACGTTGAAATCGCATACCGTCGACATAGGTTTAATGGGAACACAACGGGCAAATCAACGTTGATGCACGTGCATGCTTAAAAATCTATGAATACCCCAGAAGCTTCAGAGCAGCGCCCCAAACGATCTAGTTTCCTGAAATTCACACTTCTAAGTTCTATCTGAGCCCAGTCAGTGCTCATTATCCCTCGATATCTCGCACTGAATACCAATCAAGTTGAGCCTGAAACTTTAGACGGCCATCTTACAGTAAGGGCATATTCCGGGGGGAGTCCCTCCTCCGTAGCCTCAATCCCTGATCCCTGTCGGTCGCATTCAAGGCGCTGAACCTGCTCACGCAGCAGGCGCATCTCCTCTGCCATGCTCACCAACGCGAGCTCGGCCATGGGTGGCAACGTTGAGGTAGAAGCGGCATCGCTCGAAGGAGCAGCTGAGCCTGAGGTGGGGCGCTCTTTTCGTACAGTATCAGCGGTTCCGGTCGCGTGTTGACCCAACTATCTTCCCCGGGCTCCGGGAGAGCAGCTTCGGTGCGCGGTCCCAGCGGCCGGGGCCCGTTATTAGCGGATGCGCGACGCCGGCGGTGGACGAGGAAGGCCGCAAGACATAGTAGAAGAACAACCAAGCCGGCGACGGGCGCGTGCTTTCCGCCTTGACGCGGCAGATCCGTCGATGATTGTGTGGGGGCAGGAGAGGTTCCCCCGGTGGCCGCGGACCTGGTGGTGTCCTTTCCTGTAGGTGCCTGGCGGGCAGATAAAGCGAGCATTGCGTTTACGTGGGAATAAACTTACCAGCGACGATGTGGTAGATCCCGCCATACTCGATGTCGTTTGGGCCTGGCTGGACGTGGATCCTGCAGCCTCTGCGGCGCTTTGGAATGCTGCGAACTGAGACTCAGGCGCGTTGATAGCGACGACCATGCCTAGCGGAAGACAAGGCTCAGCAAATAAATTATTTCACCAAGAAGACTCACCTGCATGGCAATGTGAAGTGGGGACGGCAGAAGAACCATACAGCTGACGAGAAAATCGTGAGCACATTACGCCTGCAATAATTTCCAAATATCAGGGACAGACGGATCTGGTCGTTGGCTACGGTGAAGCTCCAGGTGGGAAACAAACTTCCGCTCCCTGTTTCTACTTGTAAGCCGGAGTCAGCCCCACCGGCCAGGGGCTCGCATGGCGCATCCAATGAAGACTGGGTGACACTGTGGTTCCCACTAGATAGCAGAATGGAGACTGATGAAATGATCGGTAATGGGAAAGAAAGAAAAGGGCTATCACCTTGAGGAGTCGAATTCCACGAATGTACCAGTTGGCGCAGTGACTATGTTGGGACTAAACAGCAAGGGGGCGCCTTGGCCATCCTCTCCAACCTGCACATGGAAGTGTCCGTCAAGGCTCATCCGAACTGGGAGATCCCGGCCATCGGACCTCCACACGACGAGAGGGCCGTGCCCATCACTGAAGGCGATATCCTCAGGTCGCCTGGGGGTGTTTCAGCCCGGAATACGGATTCAAACAGGCCCAGCATACCTACCTACCTGAGACTCGGCGCTGCGCTCAGGGAAAACGAGGACGTACTTGCGCAGGGGTCCTGAATCCCTGTCACTCTGCCGCCGTGGCTTGCGGTGCAGAGCAAACATAAAAATAGCAGCAGAAGCAGAAACACCGCGCCGCGACGAAGACGACACCCGCATTCCTTTGACCCAAATTCTCAGCATTCTCCCGAAAAAATTGGATTGGATAGGTCGCCGCACGAGGGGCGGTCAGAGATACACAGACCCAAAAGTGCGCTCTACCCGGTGCCGTGAAAGCACGGCCGTGCGATGGCTGCGACTGGCCTTGATGGCACCGGCGGCGGCACCACGTCCAGCTCCCGAACGCGTCTCGCCCGCTCCCGTTCTATATCCCTCCCTCCTCCCCGCTCCGCCGCTGGGCGCCCAAAAAACGCCGTCCACTCGCCCTCGGGACACGCCGCCGGATGCGTCTCAATATCGGCTACTAGTCCGAGGGCTGCGAGAGTGCCCGTCGGGCTGTATGGCGGGGGCGTGTAAGTCTATTAGCAATGCCAAAAAAAAAAAAAAAACATGATACGGTATAATAGAACATACAGGGCAGTCCGTTTCTTGTCTACGCCACTGCGGCTTCCTCGGCGCACCGGCACCGGCGGAGAGCAAGGGAGGCGGCTTCGCGTCCGCCGCGTGCTGGCGGACCATCTTCAAGCACTGATAGGGCATCTTCAAGCACTGATAGGGCATCGAGCGCGACAAGACAAGTCGATCCCCAGACGCTGAGAAAACCACAAATTGCCGTCGTCAGGCGAGTCGCGCCTGCCAGTGAGAGGACGCAGAAGAGGCCAGCGACGCACCGTATATGCGGCCAGCGACACAATACGCCACACTTCCGGTCCTTATCCGCAGGACCGCTCGACGCAGCGAGAACAGACAGATAGGAAACAAGGGATTGCGGGGGGGCTTGGAGCGGAGATGGGAGGGGATCGCGCGCGCTGGAGTTCCTTCAAGGGAAGAAGTGCACCTTGGACCAGTCGGCGAAGAGGGCTTGCTGGCAGCGAGCTTGACATTGCATCATCGACATGCAACATGTCGGGATCGTGCGCTGGGACAGAAGACGCGCCGGGCTGAAACCTTTGCGTTTAATGGAAATACAGGCTCCTGCAGACACGGATCATCCGATGAATTAAGGATGCGATTATTATAGTACACACTCGGCTTACGACCAGCAGGCTCCAGAAATTCGAGGGGCCGCACCTACTCCATACACACTACACCTACTCCATGCACACTACGACCCCACGCGCGCCAGAATCCTGTCAACGACCTCCTCGAGGAACAGCACGTCGTCGTGCCCCGCCTCCGGCGCCTCCGTCCATGCCTCGCCGTCGTCCGCGCGTATCAGCCCCGCCGCCTCCAGCGCGCCCTTGAGCCACGCGCGCCCCTTCGCGGGCACCAGCCCGTCCGCGGCGCCATACACGACGCGCACCCGCAGCGCGTCGCCCGGACAGCGCGCCGCGAGCCTTGCAAACGCGCCCCGCAGCACCGCCGCGGCGTCCGCGCCCGCGCCGAGCCCCCACGCGCTGTCCGCCGCGCCCGCCGCGCCGTGCAGGCAGAGCAGCGCCTCCTGCCCCATCGCGCCGCGCGCGTCGCCCATGCCCGTGCGCGTGATCGCCGCGCGGCACGCGGCGTTGGCGCAGCGGTGCAGGTACCCGCGCTGGTGCGCCGGCCTGCGCTGCTCGCGCGCCTCGGGGTCCGTGTCGCCGGCCGCGGGGGCGAGGAGGCCCGCGCTGGCGGAGAGCAGGCCGCCGCTCCAGCTCGCCGCGCGCGCGACGGGCGGGACGAGCTGCAGGAGGGAGCCCAGGGCGTTGGGCAGCGGCGCGGGGAGCGCGGCGGCGAGGCGCAGGCCGACGGAGCCGCTGATGCTCTGGGGCACGAACGGGCCGGTGAGCGTCCAGCTCGTGGCGACGAGCGTCGGCGGGAGGTGCAGGAGCGTGTAGAGCGCGTAGAAGAGGCCGTTGGAGTGCGAGAGGACGGCGAAGCGCGCGATGTGCGTGTGCGCGAGGACGGCGAGGAGGGCGGTGTGCATCCAGCGGGTGCGTGCGGCGAGGGGGATGGCGACACCATGCGCGGAGCCGCCGGCGCCGGGCTTGTCGAGGGTGAGGATCTGCACGCGGTGCGCGCGCGCGATGCCCTCGATCATGGCCGCGATGAGGCGGTGCCCGCCGAGGCCGTTGAAGAAGACGAGGACGGGCCAGGAGCCGTCGGAGGGCGCGTCGGTGAGCGCGTACGTGGCCGTGGCCGTGCTCTCTGCGCCATCGAGCTCGAAGGAAAACTCGAGGCTGCTGTTGAAGCGGGGGAGGGCGAGGTATGCCGAGGGGTCTGCGTCCAGCCCGGACGGAACTTGCGTCACAGCGGTCATAGGTGAAGCTCGACTCGGCGCTGTAATCGGCGCTTTATACCGGCGATGGCCACTGCGGTCCGGAATGGGTGCAGCAAGGGCGCAGTAAGAGGGATGCCGTTAGGAGGCGATGCACGCGCCATCAGCCGCCGATCAGGATCCGCAACAACGATCTGTCACGCAGGTCACAAAGTACGGTCGCGCTGGTTGTCATTCATTGAGCATATGTATGCATTGCTTTTGCATTTCAAACAATTCAAATACACTGTGGAAGACATGGGGGCCAAAAAACCGAGAGGAACACGTCGAATCAATGAAGTCAACATTTTACCAAACACCTCATAGACACCCTCTTTCTATGCAATGAGCTTTCAAATCCATACCTCAGATCCATCTAAGAGCTTAGGTGCATATTTTCAGAAGAATCACAAGTTGCATCGGTAAGAGTGTCGAGCTGAAGGGAATGAGTGGGGGAATTCAGTGGAATATTATTTGGGCATGAAAAATTGACGGGATGAAGGACAACGATGCAGATTTAAGGGGGCGTGGCAGATCGCCCGTTATCTATACGAGCTGCGCCAGACATTACAGGGCAGTGGACATGGCCTAAAAATCATTTGAGGCATGACCAAAGTTGTAGAAGTAGAAGCTACTTCTACTTCTACTACCGTCATAAAATCTCAGTAGATGTTACTTCTACTTCTACTAAGGGTTAGTTCTACTTCTACTGAAAGTGCCTACTTCTACTGGGATGTATTTATTTTTCTACTTCTACTGGCACACCTTCCACGATTGAATTACTGCATCGGGGCGCTGCCCGGCGCGAACATCGCGTGGAAACACGCTCCTCGCCATCACGTGATCGTTCGCCAAAACGCGTGTCGCGCCCCAAACGCGTCAACACGGGAGTTTCAGCAGATATTCTGGATGAAAATTATTTTCATATCGTTCTAAATATATCATACTTCCCTCCTACTGTGATTCCCATCCGTTCTCATCCCTTCTCTGCGCCAATATTTGTCCTTGATAAATTGTACAATATTGCACGAGAAAAATAGATACAGTTAAAACTGGTAGATATAGTGTTCCAGGTCCCCCTCCAAATGGAAATCAGTCCCTTCGCCCCCCGCTGGAGGGAAAATAGGCTCCAATTCGGGCTCGAGCTGGATCCCGACATTGGATCCCAACGGAGCTGATAGGAGTGCAGCCTGCTTGGCATATGATGCCGGAACAGGTGCAAGGCCGGTGCCTGATAAGCCAGTGGGCTCCGAATGCGCTGGCGTCACTATGCTTGCGGCATGGGGGCCGCCTTGCGTCCGGATCGAGTCGAGATGCAACGCGGGGCGGAGTACGGAAGCGAATGGGACCCTGTGCGCACACGTCCTCTGTCAGGACAGTCAGTTTTGACAGGAGATGGAAGTGCTGAGAGCTGCACCGTGCGGTGTTGCATCCGCCGTATGTGACACTGACACGGTGAGCACGAGCTTAGGACTCCCCATAGTTGGCGAGGGCCGCACCTACTATCGGCCCTTACGAAGGACCCGCCACCGCCCGGGCGTCCGAGGTGTACGCCACTACGTGGTGTGGAGTGTCATGGGTGGAGTTCATTGGTCGATGTGAAGTTGATTCGACAATCTGAAGGACGGAATTAGTAGGCATGCATATGAATTATTAGACGGATCGCTTTCCTGATTCTCACCTCATGTTGAAGGAATAATAGGTTGCGGAAGATTCGATGTGGCGAGCTGAGTTGCCTGGACCTTGCAGTGGCCTTTAAGGATGCCTTGAATTGCCAAGGCAGGCATCCAAGTCAAGGGCAAATCATAAATGCAAGAATAATCAGATCGATTTACGCACCCAATCGGTGTCTATGAGGCCATTGGACCGAGCGGGAGGTCGCTGGGTATCGAACAAGTGAAGCCAAGGAAAGTTCAATCTGGAAGGGCTTGCAAGAGGGAGCGTGCGCTCGTAAGAGCATCCAAGAGAGGTTGTTTGCTTATATTTATCTTACAAGCGGCTTACAAGCGTCTTATAACGTGATGCTCTTGTAAGAGCTTTGACAAATTTCCGACACATTATAACAATGGGTGGCCACCGGATTCCGAATCGGGAGACGCGTCATCTCAATAGGGGTTCCGGCACACAATGTCACATATGCGGCACATGCCGCACATTTACTGGATCATTCAACTTCTACTGGCTTTGGCTTCTACTTCTACTGGGTTCAACAACTACTTCTACTAGGTGCACTTCTACTTCTATTATCTCACTTCTACTTCTACAACTCCTGTATATACTCAATCATTTTGGGTTCGTTTCCGAATGACCTCTATTCCTCAGCCTGTGTCTGACCGAATCTTGCTGTAGAGGAGCGCTAAATGTTAGGTTCCCAATTAGTAATAGTGCGGTTGGTAATAGTGTTGTCAAATCCAGGTTCGGGGTACTTTTTTCCGAACGCCGAACTCGAATTTCTGTTCGGTTCGGGCAGGACCCTGAACCCCAACTCGGGTTCAGGTTCACCGGACCACGCGAACTTTTCCGGTGGCAACTGTTGAATTCGTAGCAAGGGGTAACATAATGTCATATATAAACAGTGTCTTCTGACATGAGCGAGAGAGTACTGGTCAGAGAGGTTTTGGGGGTGAAAAGTGAGAGAAAAGTGCAAGCTCTCCTTTCTCTTGTCCTACTGCTTCACGTAGGCACATTTGTAAAAATAAGTCTGAAACATCGGGAATTTCGCCGACGGAGAGGTCGGCGAATTTCCGACAGAAACAAGTTGCCTTGCGTGGGATCCAGGTTCAGCGAGCCGAGCGGGAACAATAATATCCAGCTCTTCATTGGTCGTTGAAAAAATACCGAGTTATATGGGCGGCCTTGGCGCTGCGCCTGCCGCAAAGGGTGTCCCAAGGAGATGAGATTCTGAGCGCCCGAATAGCATTCCCATCAGTAGGACCTAGGTTTCTCAGATAACAGGGATGGAGTCTGGAAAGGAATAACAAGACAACCTCAGGGAGTAATAAAATAAAGTGTCGACCTAGCCAGCATGGAGTACCTCTGTCCGCCGCGCTGTGGTAGCTGACGAAGAGAGTAATGTTACATAAAGAAGCGCAGCAACAAAGACGCCAATCATGAATTTGGTTTAATGCTAAGTACCTACCTCCCAACCGGCGTGTAATGCTGCTGCCGGCCTTACTTAAACTAACCCATCTGGTGTAGTTGGGCGGAAAATACGGTACTCAGGTTCGGCGTTCGAACGGGTTCGGACGCGTTCAGAGAAACCCAGCCTTGCCCGAATGCTGAATTGAACTTCCGGTACAGGTTCGAGTATTGGCCGAACCCGAACCTGAACTTCGCGTTCAACAGTCCGTTTCGGATTCGAACCGATTTGTTGAACCGGACCTTGACAACACTTGCAACTTGACAAGCGTGTGTTGTAGGATGAAATGCAGCAGTGGAGAATTCAACTTCCATCCCTGAATGGTCGCGGATCTCGTTGGGTGGAGGATAGCGGAGTGGCACTTTCAACTTCTGCCACTGAATCCATAATATGGTTACGGGACCAGTGATGTCCACTGTCGTTTGACTTCAAGCCAAAAGAAGCCAAAGCCCTGGCTTTCCAAAGCCATGCCAAGCCAAAGGCGTGGCTTCGGCACGGTTTTGGCTTTGGCTTTGAGGTCTGGAAAGCCAAAAGCCAGGGCTGTAAACCCTGGCTTTGACCCCTAAATTTAAGTCCGTTGCGGGTCATCCGGGCTGTCATTTGTGTTTGGCTCTGCTAGGCTCGCGCGTCTCCTTCACACCTGCCCGCTGCATCCGTGCTTTTTTCTGAGGCAACGCGTCCATGTTTTTGCGGCTTCTTCATTGACCGGGAGCACGCAATCGTTCAGGTCGTATAAAATGTCACAAACTGTGACGGGTCGCGTCAGTTCTTCCTTCTCCCACCCATGACTCGCACATGCGATAACCCAGATCCTTCCAAAGCAATCACCTGCGCGTTCCTCCCAGCAGGCTTGCCGATCCCCGGAATAGTGAACCACTTGATAGCGCGCATCAAGGCTTGGTCGATAAATCTAGTAAGCACTTTATCAATTGATGCGTCGACGCGTTCTGACAGCGTGTCGCGCGCTTCCTAGTTGCCGCTATCGTGGACCTGATTGACCAAGTTGAGGCTCTGTGTCCCAAAGTCCCCAAATTGGTTCCCCTGGGAGCTAAAGATGATCGCATCACGTACGTCCTTAATAAAGTCTATGGCGAAGATGCCCACTCGACCTTCGTGCGCCGCACGGACCTTCTGTTTGGGGCTGGTGTCCGTGACGCCGACGGCCCGAATGACTCTTATTCGACGTGGCCCCCGGGAGACCCGCTTTTTATTCAGTATTTCCGCAAAATTAAGTGGCAGTCGGGTGGCATTTTTGGCGACCCTCAAGTTGACACAATTATTGGAAGAAATGCATATTCTCTGGTGTGCTAGCTCCCTTTATAGCACGGACTATCACTCGCAGCACAAAACACAATTTGCCGGCACAGTCCACTCCGTCCCCGGATCCCAGCGATGCGATATCAGTCCCGGAGTCTCCTCAGGGATCAAAACGTGGCGCTGGTGACACGCTGACAGGTGACAAAGATGGCTTTCCGCAGAAGAAGATTAGATCTAGTACGTGAAGCTCGTCTTGGATTATCTCCTTACCGATGCTTAAGCGCGGAACGGTTCTGTCACCGTGGAAGATTTGGATGAGTCCGAGGACGAGGACGAACCATCTCCGGCGGCGAGAACAACTCAGAAGTGTTCGTCCCACTGCTTATTTATCTCTCGTTTGCTTCATCTCACGGCGGCCATAGCTAAGAAAAATACAGTAATTATCAGCGATGACTCAGACGACTCGGAGGCTTCCAGCGTTAAGGGTAGAAATTCCGGTATGCATCAGTTACCGCGGTGGCCAGCACATTCCTCAAGTAGCCGCACTCCAGGAAAGAAGGCGACCCGCGCGACGAAGGACGGTGCGTTTTAACTTTAACGCTGTCCGCTCTCTTTCTATTTTTGAGACCTCCTATAGGCGGTAGACGTCGTGCCAAAAATCCTTACCAACGGAAATTCGAGCTCTGATCCGACGGCTCTTGGTGAAGATGGCATGCTTCTGGATATCGAGGTCCAGCCTCTGATCCCGGCCGACGAATCCAAAATGGACGCCACAGCCGACATTAAACACTTCTTTGGTGAGCATGCTATGGCCGTAGGACGGCGTGGCGGGCAGCCGAAACTGCATCGGAAGTGCAAGACTTACAGGCAAGTGATCAATGTCTCAATTCAATAATCCGTATCACACTCCTTTCAGGGACGCAATCTGACGCAATAGTTGCGGACGCCAACGTCACATGGGGAAATACGCTGTGAGTCTTTTTTCTCGCTCCTCCTCCAACCCGATCCGACCCAAAATGCAGAAAATTTATCGCCAGTGGGCCGAGAAGCACAATTCCAAGGCGAAGCTGGAGGAAGATATCCAAGCGCGCAAAAAGGCAGGTGCCGATGCTGAGGAAGTGGCCAAGAAGGTTCTCCAGTAAACGCTCGATCCGCATCTCAGAGAGAAGCCTGCGCGAGTAAGTCCCATATAGCGACGCACTATTTCGTGATGTAGCGTTAGAATGGCTTAGTGCGACAATAGATTGCCCAGAATAATATAGCATCTAGATGTGTACCATGTACCATCCTTGACGACCAGCACAAGAATGGACTGGTCCCGTGCACCGAATTAAATACTTGGACAATGTTTCATTTCTTATTTTCCAACAAAATAACCACACTTCCACAGCTCCTCTGGATCCACGGCCTGGTCGATGGAAGGTCGGTGAAAAACGCGCCAAGCGCGAGCTCGAGAGTGCGCGAGCCTCCGAAGGAATGGAAGTGTCTGAAGCGCTTCGTCACCTGTCTTGTCCTGCTCCCCGTCAGCGGCAGACGGGGAGGACAACAAATGAAGCGGACGTACGCTATGCTGTACGTCGGGACACAGCGCGAGGAGCGGTCAATGTCGGCATCGAAGTGGCTGCCGGGAAAGGCGAGATACTCCCGCCGTTGAAACAGTATTGAACCCGAATGAAATAACGATAATACGGACCACCCTACCCCTACCCCTACCCCTCCTTCTCCTTCTCCTTTCCCTTCCCACTCTGCGTCTCGGCTCCCCTTTCTGGCCCTGTGAAAAAATGAGCTCCATAATTAAAAAGTACCTCCTCCCCTGCCCCCAGCTTTCTCGCTACACAACCGTTCCGTCAGCGACTATCCAGGACGGAAAAACTCGGCTGACTTGCGTAGATCCCAATGCGGTGTTCCCCATTAACCAATCGCACTGCGCAAATGAAATCAATACCAGGGAAGAGAGAGAGGAAAGGGCAGAGGTCCAGCACTGACCCCGTGCTCGACAATTCGGCACCCGTGCATCGTGGTTGATGTACCGCGCAGCGTTGCCCGCGTACGCCCCATCGATGGACAGCGTGCTGTTCAGCTCGAAGAGGTAGTTTCGCCCTCGGTGCAGAGCGAGCGGTCTGCGGAAGCGAACAAAAGCAATTGGTGAGCAGCGTAGAGGAAAGCCAAGGGCGGGAAGCTGAGACGTACTCGCGCGAGTCAGTCGTCGGGTCGTAGATGAGCTCGCCGACGTATTCTGCCGGCAACGGACAAAGATAACGAACATAGAAAATAAGATGATACGAAAGTTAGCTAGATGATGGACGGCAAGGACGAGCAGACGCACCGATAATCAGGGCATCGGGCGCCGCCTCTTCTGCCATAAAGAGGCCCATGCCCCAACGCGCGGGGGCCACTGTCGTGCGCTGCATCCGAATGTCATCAGTCGTGCTGCCAAGACACAGCCGTAGCGACGAATAATGCACCTTCCATCGCCCGCGCTGGATATCCACATTCCGACAGAGATCCACACTAGCATCTGTGTGCATCCCGTTCACTCAGTCAGTCATCGGGCGGGTGTGTGGGGGGACAAACCCACCGCTGAAATCCCCGCCAATAAAAGAAGACAAAAAGAGAGGTCAGGGAGGAGACGGGGCAGAGAGGAGACGCACCGTGCCAGGCACTTGACACACAGCTCCGGATCGCACTCGCGGTGCGCCAGGTAGCACGCGCAGCGATCCGTGCCGCACGTCAAGCTCTTGCTGGTGCATATACAGCCGCGCCAACGGCGCGCGCCTGCCCCGTACACACATCCATCAATAAATTAAGCTGGGTTGCGCGCGAGGGGGAGAGGTGGAATAAATGAAATAGTGGGGGGCAGGACGCACATTTTCGGGTGCAGCGGCAGCCGCTCTCGCAATGTGCCTTGTTGATGAAGCACGGGCACTGTGCGGCGGCGTCGCAGGGACCGTCGTGTCGGCAGGGCTTGCCTCTACAGCGCGCAAATGAGATGGGCTAGCGATGCACGAAGCTGGGGACCTACGGCGTGAAGCGTTGCGTATCGAGATCTGCAGAGGGGCGCGTGAGGTTTGTGGGCCGAGGGACGAGGATGAATAGATGGATGGAAGATGGACTTGCCGTCGAATTTCAGGGAGGACGCGGTCCTGCCGGGAGGCCGGGGCTTGCCCTTCCCTTTCGGCCGCGGGCGAGAGATCGCGGCGTCGGGGAGGATCGCGCGGCGCTGCTGGAATACCTGCATTAAGAAGGATATAGAGACAATGAGCATCGACTCTGGCCGGATGTGCGCGCGTACCTCGCAGCATGGCTTGGCACAGATGGTGGCGAGGTCGCACGGGAGCGTGTCGGGCGAGAAGTCGAGAATTGTGCGCAGCAAGTCGAGCTCGGCGGCGGTCCAGCGGATGGGCTGTGGGCCGGCCGTCAGTACTGGGCTTGGGTAAATGACTTGAGGCTGGTCTTACGTGGTCGCTGAGGGACTTGAGCACGAAACAGTCGGCGGAGCAGGGCGCGCTGACAAGGTCTTGCATGCGCTGGCTCTTGACAAGCGGAGGCGTCGTTAGTGGCATGGGTGCAGGGTCAACTAAGGCCAGGTTAGCGCGGGTCAGAGAGAGAACGTTCGCCAGATGTACGGTGGGTGCCGCAGAATCCGACGAGGCAGTTCAGATTGGTGCAAAAGTTTGACACCAGCACGGCGAGCGTCTTGTCAGGCGAATATGCAACCAGCGGTGTGTCGTCGCGGAGGCGTTTTGCGGACGCAGGCACCCCTGGTGGCCATTCGGGGAAATCTCTGAAGAAAGATTAATTTGAAAGTAGATGACTCTGCATGGATTTAATACCGTCGCTGACTCAGATATATCATCCCCCGACTACGGTTTCGATCGAGGAGTTCGAGTGGGAGGACCCCAGTCTCATCGATATGTCTATACGGAATGTGGTGGTCTGTGTGTAAGCGGCGCGCAGTCTCCACGACCACAACTTCCACTACAGCTAATCAATGAGGGCAAGAGAAGACAGGAGCATAGTACTCACAGTCGGGGTCCACAGTAGGCTCCTCCCAACTAAAGGCCTCGTATTCTTCAAGATATTTTGCCTGATCAAACGTGGGGTCGTCCGCAAACGGGATGAACGGCAGATCATGAGGGTCGTCGCCTTGGAAAATGTTGCGTGCAATCTGGGTGCAGTGTTCGTGCGCTGGAAGTGGAGGAAATGCGACTTCGAGATGCGTTATCTCGAGCGGCACCCGCTCCATCGTGGCCGTCTCGTAGTCCCAGACCTCGATATGATGTCGCGTAGATGACTTTGGACCAGCCCTAGGAGCTTTTCCTTCGGTGGCGCGTGGGACGGGGACCACTTGCTTGGAGACAGATGGGTTATCGCCCGATTCCGCGTCGGCTCGCGTTGGCGTACATGCCACCGAGGAGAGGGTTCTTGCGGCGTAGTCCGCCTTCCAGAGTCTGAATTCACCACAAGCTTCGGTGAAGACGCGTTCGACGATGCGTGTAACCTCAGAGACGGAGTCGAGCCCGGAATCCATCGTGGGTGCAAGAAGAGGACGTGTTATGGTCACATGTTTGGACCTCTTTGGCCTTGTGATGCCTCAACCCCTATCAACCAGCAGATGCTTCGTTATACCACCTCAATAAAGAAGAGGGCGCAGAGGAAACGACATGCCGAATCGATAACGCGGCGCGCATATGCATCCGGTTATGGTTTGGAAATTGTTTGAACGCAGAAAAACGCGTGTTCGTCAGTGATGGTTTGTCTGTTTAGGGTATTTTCTCCGACCTACAATTGAAAATCCCTGAAAATTCCTAGACAGGTGTGTAATACTAAGGTGAGGAGCAAGGCTCGGTAGCGTGGCGCGCATCCACCTCATTAGCGTTTTTTACATTTGAGAACAGACTTCGCCTGTTCGAATCAGGCCCCATCGTCCACTGAGTCCGCTCTTTTCTCAGTCCGCAACTAATATTCTCAGCTAAGCTCATGAGAGCACAAAAATCATAGGTAGAGCGCTGCGCATCTGGATTCTTTAACTCTACTCCAGTGTTGGCAGCAGGGTATGCCTCTGGGTGACTCAGGCCCGAGCCATCCTCGAAGTCCGAGAATTTTTTCGCCTCGGCGCTGAGCCTGTGGTGCACGGAATAAAAACTCCAATATCACTGACGTAGCAACACGAGCATAGAGGCTCGGTCGCGCGCTCCGCGCATCTCATCCCATGGACGACATTGACACAGCTACCTGCCTGTTCGACCCAGGCCTCCAGATTCTTATGTTATTGTATTTCGTCCCAGCCCACAACTAGAAATCTGACAATAAAGAGGAAGGACTAGGATGAGGTATAAGGCTCGGTAGCGCGTGGTGCGCATCTCCATCGAGTATGTTGTAAGACCCTATGCAAGCAGACCTCGCCTGTTCGACTCAGGCCCGAGCCATTACGTTGTTTTCCACAGCTGTTTTTGTCCGTCCAATCAACTAAAACTGTCGCGTAATATAGACCCAGCGCAGAGGTTGAAAGGCCCGGTACGCGTGGCGCGCATCTACCTCCCATAGTGTCGAGTTCTCTTCGTCTTTGAGAGCAGACTATGTCTGTTCGACTCAGGTCCGAGCCATTCATCGCGTCTGCGAATTTTTCTCCCGTCCCGCGGCTGAAAGTCCATGAGCAGCACAGGCGTACCAGGTTGAGGAATAAGGCTCGGTAGCGCACGGCGCGCATCTGCATCCAGTGACCGGCAAGCTTAAGCTGTAAACTTGCAAGCAGACCCGCCTGTTCGACTCAGGCCCGAGCCATGGCCCCTCCGCTCTCATCTCTCTTTATTTTTCGTCCCGTGAATAGATTGAAATCTTCAAGGATAGCCTAGGTTCAAGTATAAGAGGGAAGGCTCGGTAACGCTTGGTGCCATCTACCTCCCATAGTACGCAGCCTCCGTACTTTTGAGAGTAGAGTATTTAAAAATCGTCTACCTTTCCGGCTCTCTGGCGTGAAGACTCAAACCGTGAAGACTCCAACGCAGTCCATCGAATGCATTCCAAAAAAGAAACGAGTTAGCGGGTGCGTATGGTAGTACAAGACAGAGCCCAATGTAGGAGAGCTGCGTGAAGAAGCTGAAGAAGGAGCGCCCGGAGCCGGCGGCGGCGTCGAGCGCGAGGGTGGTGCAGAGGGTGCAGAGCGCATAGAGTGCGAGGAGGAGGCGCACGGCTGCGAGTGCGGAGGGGGAGAGGACGGGCGAGGAGACGAAGGCATGGTCGGGGAGGCGACGCCCGCGCGGGCCCAGGAGAGCAGCGCCATTCGCGGGCTCTACTTGGGTCTACGCGGCCTGCGGCGATGCAAAGAGAGTGCGGGAAGGCAAAAAAAAAAGAGAGAGATGCGGGGCAACGGGAGAGGACGACCGATTGGGTGATCTGATTAGATCAACGGCTGTCTTCCGTAAATAGGGGCTCTTTGCCTTCTACTTCCGTTTCCGTGTTCCGGGGGCGTGCATGGGGTAGATGTGTACCTGCCTCGCGTTTGGTGGCTCGATTCCTTTCCCGAGAAATCTATCCTCGAGTGGAGAGTGAAGGCGGCGGCCGAAAGAGGCGCGTGCAGATGCGCCGTAGACTCGTGACCAGTCTGCCTACGAGGAGCAGAAAAATGAGGCGAGTTCGGTTCATATTCCGATCAGCTGAGTAGTTATCTGGCACCCCCGCCAATTCAGCGTGTTTGAAGCTCTCTTAAATAGCCCAAATAATAATGGAGCAATTAAAAGTTTGGAAGAGGAGGTTGGCCTATTCAGATTTTTACACAGCGGGCAGAGTGTGAAGAACTACCCCGATGCCAAATAACATCGTGACTGCCAGATAACTTGTGACTCACAAGTTATCTGGCACTTTCCCCGTGCTACGCTCACAACTCACTCCTCAAACTCAAAATCTCTAGCAACCTGCTCCTCAAGCATACACAGACCTTGGTTCTCCATAGCACACGTCCAGGGGCACGAAAATACCGCGAAAATAACCTGAGTAGTCAATTCGACATGGAACCGACGCGTCGCTGTGGACGCCCGAAAGGTTCGAAGGACGGGCCACGGCCAGCGGATACACCTCCACGGGGCCGTCCTAAGACTAGAAAGGCTGCTGAATCAGATTCTGACGGTCCGTTCGGTTATGCCATTGCGTACTTCTGGACCCTCAAAGCTAATGCACGATGCAGATGACAGTCCAGAACCGCTGAAAAAGAAGGTCAAACCCTCGGAGCTGAAACGGAAGAGGGCTCGGGCGCCTGCAGCTCCTGTGCGCCCGAATCCTGGTCTGTGAACGACTACGGGTGCGTGCACCAGCCATGGGCCATCTACGCATCCCGCAACCACAATCTAGCCCCGGAGTTTGAACAGTTTTTTGGCACGCGAGTCCTGACAGCGGCAGCTGAGGAGGAAATGGATCGTTTGGAGCAGGAGGCCCGCACTGGTGTGTATCCTGGCCATGTGTTGCTTCCTGGTGACCGACTGACCGTGCAGGAGGGCAAGCCCAATCCCATCGAGACCCTAGACCTCCACAAGAGACAGCACCCCTTCAAACTACCCCATCGACAGCAGAATTATTGAAGCAAGCTGCCCGTTGTTCGAATTCCCGTGAGTACATCTCTATAGGAATAATTTGTGTTAACCTTCATTCTGTAGACATGTTCTTCTCGAAGCGTGAAGCCTTCGCGTGTGACACGGAGCCCGAAGAGAAAGGAATGGACACAGAGAACGAAGAGGATGAGACCATGCCCCGAAATCCTGCACGCAGGATTGAGCTATCGCTGTCGGGAGAGAAAGGTGAGGATCTTGGATCATGGGCAATGCCTGATATCTGACCTCTGTTGGTAGCATGGCTCAAACAGCCGAAGGGGATGCCCGCATGGCTATATCAGTTCTTCCGAGATACCGTACAACCGCTGCTCTTCGCAAAGGAGGGCGGGAAGCTTCTCAGACCGCTATCTTTAGTATTAAAAATGTGCATGCTCCGGCGTTATTCTGGATACTTACACTCCATTGAGCCCGCATATGAATTCCCCAATTACTCTCTTTCTCTTTCCTTTTCTGATTTCTTTTTTGCATTTCGTGAGACCCAGTATATTGAAATAAAAACCGTGAGCTCTTTGCCGTCAGCAGACTGGTACAATTCGGAACAAACAATCAACCTGGGCCCGAAGTTTGAAATTTTGGGTGGTGCCGATCACGCCGATCACCGGGGCTCGGTCCGATAGGTCAGATAGTGAGTTTATCAATCAAACTAAGGTCGACGCTGTGATCCCTGGAGCTTATACACTAAAATTCTGAAGAGACAGAAGTCAAGATAGGACTCCCTCAATGAAGTCCTCAACTTCGAGAAAATGATAATAATCAAATTTGAGGCCAGGGCGTGGGTCACAAGAAAAATTCAAACTCCGGGCTGAGCCCAATTAATCGTTCCGAATTGTACCAGTCTGCCTATGGCAAAGTGCTTGCCACATTTTTTGCCATTCGTAGGCAGACTGGTAACGAGTCTAGATGCGCCGCTTGGGTGAAGTGATGGTTACGGTATCCGCGCGTCCGGCGTTCGCGACCTTCTCACCAACTGATTGGCATTGGCAGGGCCGGGTGGGTTCCTGGCAGTGTCGCTGTGGGCGCATCCGTCGCTCAACATTTGACGTTCATGTCATTGTCACTCAAGCAGACAAGGAAGCTTGATTGGCCGTCTTGTCTGAATCAGTGTATTTTTATCTGCCGGTTATTTTACATAAACCAATTGGCCCATAATATTATTGGCTGTCCTTGCCTGAGGTCCTTCCATGGCGTCAGCCTGAGTAAAAGTGTCAGGTCGCTGGGGGTGAACTACCCAGTTGAGGCTTTTCAAAGATCCAAGCTCCTCAGAAAAAAACATCACGAAATCCAAGAACTGGGCCCGAGTCCCAGTCGAACGGGCACCTTCTGCTGGATGACACAAGTTCTAGAAAATTATTGGCAGACACTCCAAGCACCACCACACCTTCCTTCAGCCTCTATATGCATCTAGATATGAGCCGGTCTTTTGCACGAGCCTTCGGCGAACTCGGCCCAAAGAAAAAACACATCGATCTGCTCGAATGGCGTGGGCTCGAGTCGAACGAGCTCCTTCTGCTGAGGATTGGCTTGCTATTGTGCACTGACTCAGCAGACGTGCTCCGCGCACCAGCACACCTCCCTTGCCAGTATGCATCCCTCAATTCATGCGACCCATTTTACACAAATGTTGGTGCAGATAGATTGAGTAGGGGTTTGGACGCGGTAAGACGTCCGACTTCACGTAGATAGTAGGTGTGATCAAAATAAGTTGGATTCATAGTACGGGATACAACTGCTTAAATACTACTCAGTGAACAGCCTTGGGTGAGTTATAAGAATACTCTACACTATTCTACAGTATTCCACAGTGTAATAAATAGTTCCACAATGTTCCACAGTGTTCTACACAGCACAAAAATATACTGGCGGATTGCCCGAGATGCCCGAAGGCAGTGATTCCCACAACAAACCCGCAAAGTTTTCGAGGTTTTGTGCAGGGCGTGGGCTCGAGTCGAACGAGCTCCTGTTTGGGTACACGCTGTCCATTCCGATGCAGACCGACGCGCTTCGCGCCTCTTTCCTTGCACCTGGCTCCTTCTGAGCATGGTTTTGGTGAAGACTTTGACAAAATATTCACCAACAAAACTTGACCCAAAATCGTCATGGCGTGGGCCCGAGTCGAACGAGCACCTTCTGTTAGACTACGCAAATTTTATATCACTGCATGCAGATGCTTTCCGCACACTACCACGCCTCCTTCTCTGGTCTATCTCCCTCATTATAACCCATGGTTTACTGTAAGGGCGAGCTTGACAAAATATCCACCAAAAAACCTTCGACAACACCAACATGGCAGGAGCTCGAGTCGAACGAGCACCTTCTGCTGCACGATCGGCGAATTTGGACTGCACACAGACACGCTCCCTTCTATTGCATCCGCCGCCTCAGTATGCGACACATTTCTTGGCGAGCACGGTTGGAGACGGCTTATGTACTAGACCAAAAAGAGACACTGGCCGCAGGAATGGCATGGCTCGAGTTGAACAAGCAACTGCTGTTGAGGATTTGATCAATGACGGCGGAATTATACGCAGACGCGCTCCGAGTGCTACCACCCCTTGTTCTAGCTTTTATTCGCCTTCCTAAGTGCACCATTTTTGGCGCACCCTGCACACACGACTTTGTGAAATCCCCGCCCACAATATTGATTACGGGCCTGGTTAGAGCCTCGCCCTCTCTGGCGCTCGAGTACCAATTACAGGAAATCCAATCAAAAAAAAAGAATCGCATACCCGAGTGATGGTGTGAGCTCGAGTCGAACGAGCACCTCTTGCTGAATGACAATCATGGAGGGATTATTACATGCAGACACGCTCCGAGTGCTACCATGCCTCTCTATCATGTATCCGCGCTTCCTAAAGGCATCGTTTTGCACAACTTTGAAGAAATCCCGGTAACGCTAGTCCAAATACGTGACCATAAAAGGCATAGGCTCGCAAGGACCTAGAAATATTTCGGTCCTTATCCGCTGTAATTCTTTGCACCAATAACCATGCGGATGTGGAATGGGATTAGGACGTTGCCGCGCGGCGATCACTCGCAGAAAACAACGAGTGGTCGTATGCACCACTTGTGCATGGGCAATGGATCATCATTTCCATCCGAAGGAATTGCACCATGCTTCGTTGGGCTGTGCATGCCTCAGGATGTCACTGTCCATGAATGTCATTCTGCATGTGGAGAACTAGATTCCTTGCCGTTTCATCATCTTCAAGTGAGATGATTTTGGCAGGTGTGCACGTCAAACATCTGAAACACAGGGAACGAGGCTAGGTCAAATACATGTAATACTGCTGGCTGCCAGCATCAAGTTGTAGTCGCTACACTCCACAAGAGCACGGGGCAGTTTCCTTGCATGGGAATGCTGGCATACGAACTCTAAAGTTGCCAGAATAGCATCTAGATGTGTATGGGGAGCTTTCATCAATCAAGTTATATCTATTCCGGGGAGACGTTCTGTTTGATGCCGGATGTGAGAGCTGCCAAGTTGTCCTGGCAGCAGCCCAGGTCCTTCGACACATCTCTCCATCTTCCCCCATGTCGAGTTCTAGCAATCCTCCAGCAGCATCCAGTTCCCCTCAACAGAGAGGAGGGGCAACCTCCCAAGCTTTCAAGCCATCTGTCTCAAACTCGGACTGGCTCGCAACCTCCCTTGTGACTGCAAAGGCAGTTACAGCAGGGGCGGAATGTCTGCCTTTCCCTTATGTGAAAGGAGTCTTTGGAACAGTGGTGATCATCTTGGAAACAATTGAGGTTTGGTCCCTTCTCGGCTGTGTGGAAAACATGTTCAACTTTAGCTACCACAGAAAGTGAAGAAGAATCGAGATGACCTGAAGGAGCTGTGTGGGAATATTATGGAAATCATCAAGACTATTCAAGACCAGCTTTCCTCTCACGGCGATACAGCTGCAGTGAAGTTCAAAGGGTTATGTGAAAACCTTGAAGGGTCAATGCCCATACTGGTGCATCTCAAGTCTCTGTTACTGATGTTGAGCTGGCAGTGTTCTTCAGGATATTTTAAAGGCAGTGAAACAGTTACAGAAAGAACCCCGAGGATTCAGTGGGCGGTTCAAAGAAATTGTAAAGCTGAACAGTACCACGGATGAAATTTCTGGACATCGAATGAAAATCCAAGAACTGCAGTTGAATTTCCTGGTACATCTGACACATCTCCGTGATGCGGCTTCTTAACAGATAGTTTAGCTTATGGCTGCGATTGATACCAATTTGCAAGTTCACAAAAGCTTTTCAACAGGTATATAACCCTGCGTAGTTGACCCAACTTTGATCGCTTTCTTCCCCCACAGGAATAGATTCAACCCAAACTAGAGTCTCCCAGCATATCAACAATTGTCCTCCTCCCACCAGAATCTTCCATGGGAGAAAACCCATATTGGACAAAATGCATCAGTACTTCACTCAGAACATCGATAAACAATGCATCTTCTTGCTACATGGTCTTGGTGGTGCAGGGAAAACACAGATTGCACTAGAGTTCATAGAGCAATCAGTGTCTCAGTGAGTCCATTTGCCAAGCAGTTAAAAGTGTGACTTATGTATTACTAGATTCACTGACATATTTGCCATTGACACCAGCACTGTTGAGACAATTGATGCAGGTCTGAAAATGATTGCCACAACAAAGAGTGTCGGGGATTCACCAAAGGATGCTCTTCAATGGCTCAGGAGTAAACAAGATGAATGGCTTCTATTCTTCGACAATGCTGATAACCCCAAAATCAATCTCAACAATTATTTCCCCCAATGCAGTCATGGGAACATCATCATCACATCCCGGAATCCTGGGCTCTGTGTTTATGCCGGCTCACATTGTGCTGTCTCTGGCATGGAAGAAAGAGATGCTGTGGTCCTCCTGCTAACAAGTGCTGCCCAAGATATCACAGATTATAACAAAGATGTTGCTGCCCAGATCGTCAAGGTGGGCTGAAGGATTTTTGATATGTTCTGTTTAACATTTCCTCAGGTACTCCACTATCTTCCACTTGCAGTCATTCAGGCTGGGGCATTTATCTCGAAATCTGGAAACCTTGGCAGCTATCTAGCCCTCTATAAACACAACAAAGCTAGGCTGCTCACTGAACAGCCTGTCCAGACACATGACAATTATTCATGGACAGTTTATACTACATGGCAAATTAGCTTTGAGCAGCTCAGTGAACAGGCCAAGACATTCTTGAAGCTTTGTTCGTTCCTCCATTATCACGGAATCTCCGAGAATGTATTCAAGAATGCCACAAATAACATATTAGCACCCTCTAGCCTATCAAAAGAAGAGCTGGAGATGCCAGTCAAGGTGCTGTCACAATTTTCAGATCCCTCCGGTGCCTGGGATCCCTTGCGGTTCATGGATGTTACAAATGAAATCAGGGCATACTCTCTGATCAACTTTGATTCAGAGAAAAATATGTTCTCAATTCATCCTCTGGTGCACGACTGGACTCGTAGCACCCTCTCGGATGAGATATGTCATCAATGTATGGTTGCAATCACAGGAATTTCACTTAGAGGGCAATCACAACAAGACATAGAAGCAGCTAGTCTTTGGATGTTGCCCCACATTGATTTCCTAATCCAACACAATTTGAATGCAATCCAAGATTTCAGACATGATTATGCCAAAGTATACTTGTCAGCTGAGAAGCCAGAGAAAGCTGCAGAGCTAGGATTGGCAGTTCTTGAAAAAAGAAAGAAGTTTCTAGGCGAGAACCATCCAGACGCTCTTGAAACTATGGCCTGGCTTGCATGGGCATATCAGAAATTGGGCAAATTAAATGAGGCAGAGAAACTTGGGGTTGTAGTACTGGAAAAGAGGAGGGAAGTTTTAGGTGCCAACCATCTGGATACATTGGATGCTATGGGGGATCTGGCATCGACATACCAGAAGTTAGGAAAGCTCAAGGAGGCAGAGGAACTTCAATTCCTTGGACTTCAGAAGCGGACAAATATTTTAGGCGACAATCAATTACAGACCCTGAGTGCCATGGGGAACCTGGCAACCACCTACTCCCAATTGGGAAGACCACGGGAGGCAGAGGCACTTCAACTTATGGTTGTTGAAAAGCAGAGGAATATACTAGGTGAGAAGCATCCAGATACTCTGGTTGCCCTGGGAAATCTGGCAAGCACATATACAAGAATGGGACGACCACAGGAGGCAGAGGTGCTTCAGCTTGAAATTCTTGAAAAGCGAAGGGATGTGCTAGGTGGCAGACATCCAAACACCCTAAGAGCCATGTCGAACTTGGCCTATACATACCACATCCAAGGGAAATTGAGGGAAGCTGGGCAACTAGCACTTGTCGTGTTTGAGGATCGGAGAAATATTCTGGGTGACAACCATCCTGACACCCTGGTCACCATGGGGAATCTTGCAGCCACATACAATAAATTGGGGAGATTGCAGGAGGCTGTGCAGCTCGAGCTTATAGTGCTCGAGAAGCGGAGGTTGATCCTAGGTGACAACCATTTTTCCACCCTGCGTACCATGTCAAATCTGGGATCCACATTGAACAAACTGGAAAGATGGCAGGAGGCAGAGCCACTTTTAGTTGTGGCACTCGAGAAACAGAGAGAGCTTCTGAGTGCTTCCCATCCCCACGCTGTCGACACAATGCAGACTCTGGTGGAGACATATACCAAGCTGAGGAAATTGAAGGAAGTGGATGACTTGAATGAGGCTCTGCGGAGCGGCCAAGCTTAGTTTATGTTGTTGTATCTCTCCCTGTGGTTCCTGGTAATTATATATTGATATCTGTTCTTCATCCAAACATGAGAGTGTGATTCGCTACAAATCAGAGTAAAATTCAGGTGAAACAAAACGGAGGCTTTGAACTGATTTTCAGCAGGGATAAATCCCCACAACCTTCTTGGCCAACAGGGGCAAGTTGAAGTTGAATGAACTGCCTGGAGTTGCGGATCCTGATCCGCAGCTGATGGTGCATGCACACCTAATAAGACCACCATACCCCACTAATTAGAGGGGTCATCCCGATAGGGTTGGCACCTCTAGTAGAGGGTCGCTCAGGCGGTTTAGCGCTATTTGCAATAAACCTTCCAATACCTCGCGATAATATCTTCAATAAGTCGCAGTATCAGTAAGTCTAAGGTAGTGTACACGTGCACCGTCGGGACTCCCGCCGCCCCGCCCGCCGTCCCGACATCCCGCCGCCGATGTTAACCAAAAAAAAAAAAAAACAAGATAAATTGATCGAAAAATAGAGGTTAAATATAGAAAGAAGATAATGTAGGCGCACCCGATGGGAAGTTCGCGGCGCCGCGGCCGCCCTGTCGTAAATTCACGGAAAAATCACCATAAAAAAGAGGGAAAAAACCCGACCTAGGGCCACTCGACGCGCTCTTGCGCGCCGCCATGTGCGCCCATTGCGCGCCGGATTCAACGCCGACCGCCCGCCGCCGCCGCCGCCCGCTGTTGGAAATTCATGGAAAAATCACCATAAAAAACAGGGGGAAATCCCGACCTAGGGGCACCCGACGCGTTCTTGTGCTGCCATGCGGGCCCATCGCGCGCCCGATCGAATGCCGACCGCCCGCCGCCACTGCCGCCCGCTGTCGTAAATTCACAGAAAAATCATCATAAAAAAGAGGGGAAAAACCCGACCTAGGCGCACCCGACGCGCTCTCGTGCGCTGCCACATGAGCTCACCAGAGGAGCATCGGCCGAACATCCGGAACCGGTCCGGACCGAGCTTCCGAGCTATTCTAAAATATTCAACACGTAGTAATTCTGTCTCGAGACGGTGCCTGGATTTTTTTAGAGGACCACACAGTATACAACCGCAACATACAACAAACTCTGGAGCATTGGCCGCCACGAAAAAATGATATAAAAGTTTTTCATCAATTATCGCGAACACGTCCAATGAATTTAGGCTTTCGTATAATTCCACACCAAACTCAGACCATCTTTTGCCCTCGACGATGCTCCGGCAATCCTACTTTGTAATTCATAAATCAAAAACCAGCTCCCCTTGTGAAAATGAGTCTTCTGGACACTCCTTTAAGCATAGGAACAGAGAACAGACCTCCAGCATTTGTGTTTTACCGAGACATGCTGATGGTAGTAAATCGAGGATCTGTTATTGTGAGTGGGAGAATCTTGAGTACATATGCAAAGACACATCCCTGTGATATACTATATTGTCTATAGACTAGATTGCTCTTTCCAGCTCAGATCAGGGAATCAACTGAGGTCAAGAAAGACACCCATGGATGCTTCTGCTAAGATGTTAGGGGCTCATATGGCTTTCAATTAAGCATAGACCACTGATCTCTCTCTGGAGTTTTGTAGGACTGTGTAAAATTAGGTACCTCAGACATCGAGGGAATACCTGGTGGACATATGGACAGCGGGCGGCTTGAGTCGCGGTGATCGGTCCGGGGCAGCCGGGGGCTCGTGAGATTTGGACGTAGATGATAATTGCGAACAACCATTAGAGAGTTTGCGCAGAGCCATTCCGAGCCATTGAATGGCGTCTGATTTCTATCGGTGGGGCTCGTTTGATTCTGGACTTTAAGGGGCCCAAGAGAAGGCCTCCATGGCATCAATTTAAACTTGCTATTATTTCATGTTTGAATTTAGGGCGGCGGGCAGTCGGCGTCGGATCGGGCGCGCGATGGGCGCACATGGCAGCGTGCAAGAGCGCGTCAGGTGCGCCTACGTCGGTTTCTTCCCCTCTTTTGTATGGTGATTTTCCCGTGAATTTGCGATAGCGGGCGGCGGCGGTGGCGGGCGGTCGGCGTTGGATCGGGCGCACGAGAGCGTGTTGGGTGCGCCTAGGTCGGTTTTTTTAATGATAATTTCTTCGGGAATTTAGGGCGGTGCGGTAGTGCGCCGAGGCGGTTTCACGGGTGTTCGGGCCGATTAGTCAGCTGTTTGTGCGTATTGTAGACAGATCTGCACCTTGCTTCATCCCAGCATCGCGACACTGCGGGATTCATCTGGCAGCACCCGAGAGCACATCTGGAGCACTACCCCAGCGGCGGGCGGTAGCGGCGGCGGGCGGTCGGCGTTGGATCCGGCGCGCAATGGGCGCACATGGCGGCGCGCAAGAGCGCGTCGAGTGGCCCTAGGTCGGGTTTTTTCCCTCTTTTTTATGGTGATTTTTCCGTGAATTTACGACAGGGGGCGGCGACGGCGCCGAAGACTTCCCATCGGGTGCGCCTACATTATCTTTTTTCTATATTTAACCTCTATTTTTCGATCAATTTACCTCTTTTTTTTTTTTTGGTTAACACTGGCGGCGGGATGTCGGGACGGCGGGCGGGATGGCGGGACGGCGGGAGTCCCGACGGTGCACGTGTACACTGCCTTAGACTTACTGATACTGCTACTTATTGAAGATATTATCGCGAGGTATTGGAAGGTTTATTGCAAATAGCGCTAAACCGCCTGAGCGACCCTCTACTAGAGGTGCCAACCCTATCGGGATGACCCCTCTAATTAGTGGGGTATGGTGGTCTTATCAGGTGTGCATGCATCGCCTCCTGATGGCATCCCTCTTGCTCCCGCCCCACAACACCCATTCAGGACCACAATGGATGTTGCTGGTATAAAACACCGGTTTCAGCGCCGAGTCGAGTTGCCTCTATGGACCTCATGGCCGCTGTAATCGCCAGATTGGTCCCCACCTATCATTCTCGATATGGTTACATCAGCACGTGACTTCGGCGTCCCTGGAAGCGACGGTGAGAATAATGATAAGAAATATTGGACATCTTAAGTGTGACAGACACATTTTTGATGTGTCACTGAGTGGCAAAGGCATCATGCAGGGTATTCGACCAACTGAGGGCAAAAAAGCGTATATTATGATGTAAAAATGGCAAATTTAACGATAATAAGACCGTCTTTCAGGGGATCTGGGGGTGGTAGGGAAGAAAAATCGTAGGTACAGTAATAAGGATACTGGTAGGGGAGAGGGGGTGTTGTTTGTGGATACGGTCTAGACTCGTCACCAGTCTGCCTATGAATGGCAACAATGTGGCGAGCACGTTGGTGTAGGCAGATTGGTACAATTCGGAAGTGACAATCGACGTGGGCCTGAGTTTGAAATTCTAGAGGGGTGCTGAAGACTTGCCGATCACCGGTTCCCGGTCGCTTGAACCGGAAAATCACTCTCTCGATTAAACTCGGGGCCATGCTACGGCACCCTGGGGCCATAAAATAAAATTCTGAGGAGACAAAAAGCAAGTAATTGCTATAAGATCCAACTCCTCAGCTTTGACCAAAATGAAATATGAAGATTTGAGCCCGGGGCGTGGCACACAGAAAATTTAAACTCCGCGCCCACGTCAATTGACACTTCCGAATTGTACCAGTCTGCCTATGGCAACGTGCTCGCCACATTGTTGCCATTCGTAGGCAGACTGGTGATGAGTCTAGATACAGTCCTGCGGGTGGAACTACTTGGGCCGGATATAATTGAATTTGCGGGAGGAAGCGGGGAAGGAAGAGGTTGTGAAGGGATGTCTGTGGGTGGCATTCAATAGACGAGCCTGCGGGTAATGCTACGGATGTAGTGCGAATGGGGAGGGCTGAGACAGCATGCCCGAGCAGGCAGAGGAGGGGCAGACATCATGACGGGTGCAGGAAGCACAGGCACAGGAAGTTGCCGTGCATTTGGCTGTCCCTTGCAACCACTTTGTTCCCCACCCGAGTAAGGATCTGTATGCTTCGATTTTTTCTTCGACTTGACAGGAGCACCCATTAATTACTGGGTGTCCGGCCAACCTGCTCATTGATTTGGAGTGACCTTCTTCCGTGCTGGTAAGACCTCTACATCCGTGAAGTCTGTTTCTGCAAGTACGGCATGGACTGCGTCTTGCAGCACGCGAAACGAAGGGGAAAGATAAGAAGGTGGGGAGAGACGTGTGTGAACCGCAAGATGCTGCAGGCTATTGAGGAGTTCTAGGACTTCGGCATGGCCTTCTTCAGCGGGCAGATCATCGATAGCCTTCTCGTCGGACTCATCTTCCTTGTCATCTGAATCCGACTCCGGCAATGTTTTTGACCCAGAAAGGTGGTACTTGAGTTAAGAGTGCTGTGAGGAATGAACAACACTCCCAAGCTCTAGGGAGGCCTTGTTAAGAAAGTTGAGCGTGTTCGAGGAAAGCACAGTCAATCCTATTTCGGAGTGGCTGTGCTCGTGATTTGAAGTCGTCGAGAACGTCGACTCCTCCACGCTCTCACTCCTCACCGCGCTCAACTGACGCGGCTCGCGGTTTTTCGACCCACCCACCATCCCTTGGAAATAATTTTAGCAGTGAACACACAGCTGACATACGTGGGGGTAGCCGAACTTGCTCCGAACGTCCTGTTTAGGGTGTGTTCTCTGCTCCGACCTTGCTTCTGCCGCAGGTGCAGTGCAAGGCTTCTCCCACCCAAGTTTATTAAGTGCTAACTTAAGTTCACACTGGTCGGAAGTGTAACCAACATTCCGACCGACGATAGCAAACACAGAACTCAACGGCCTTTAACGAGGTTGCCCAGGGATGCCACAGGTATTTTCTGGGGGGACCTCGGGGAACAGCCGCTGCACCGCACATACTATTTTGGACCCCGTAGTTGGCCACCCCCTAGTTGGCCATTTGGTAGCTAGCATTCCAAGCCTTGACATTTATAACCTGGCATAATGAGGGATGATAGTAGGTCCCATAACAAATGCCTGAACCGGATTTGGAGTCGGAGTGATGAGTTGATGGAAAGTTACGACATGTCGGATCGGGCTCCAAAACGTGTGAACATCATTTTCTTATTGCCGACGCGGCTCGGCTTTCTTCTCTCAGCTCCCTTTCGACCAATTCTTGGCCAGTCCGGGACTTTGTAGGCTCATTCTGTTCCCCTGGTCTTAGCGGATCATCTGCCACCATTCGTGCTGTGGCTAGGTCAGAGATTCCTTCGCTATCCTCCCCTGAAGGTACAGCTGCTTTTTTTGAGCTGCTCATATTGGCCGACGTCGTATAAGACGACACTGTGGGGCTACCCATCTGGAACTTGGCATGAGGGCTTTTGGAATCTAATACTTCAATTTTGGCTGTCCTTCGAAATTTTATCTGATCAGCTCCTTTCTTAGTGCAATGCTTTGCCGCAAACACAATTTTGATTGTGTCAACAATGGGATTTTTTTGGTGTGCTCCAAGCACCTCAGTACGAAGTTATTAATGCAAATATGTTGCATACCTTTCCTTTATGCTGTTTGAAGCCCAATTTGAGGCCCAGCAAAATTTCATCTTCCACTGGACACGCCATTGCTTGAGCGGCCTGAGTTCGGGCTTTTTCCCTGTCGGAGGAGCAGTTATTTACACCCCGCATATGGGCCGCGTGAACACTTATATATGTTCTAATTATGAATATATGCCCTAGGTGCGATTCCCGACGGCTCCGGTGGCCGAGTTCCAGCTTCAAAGCTTGATTTGGAGAGGTGGCCAACTACCCTGGTATTTGGCCAAGTTGAACCGCCGTCCGAAAGTAATTCACTGCCAGAACAAATCTTCATATACTTGGGTGGGAGTAGGCTTAAACTCTTCTTAAGATGCCTGGCTCTCATCTGACGTTGTATTGCCCATTTGGAACGACGCCACAGGCTGATACTAAGGCATGAATGCTTAGGTGGCCAAGTACGGGGTCAAAAATAGTATGTGCTTGCAGAAATCAATCAAGGGGAAGGACAGGCTGTCACAGGTGTATGCTTCGATGTCGACCAAATAACACTGGGTGAGATCCGACTAAACACACAAGAGACTGATCCGCCTTCGACCTTCTCGACCGCCTCTTCCATAATAGAAAGGGCGCGGGATTCGACCTCAATGCGGTGTTTAACCTCGAGGTCCGGTCCCTCGAATCCAAACTCCTGGCGGCGGTGCTTTCCGATGAAGTAAGGAATCGCTTTGTTAATGAGGACGTGGAGGAGGTGATCTACGCGACGGTTGTGCTTGCCCTCGAGGAATTTTCCCTTCAGAAGATGATGCCACCTGCCGCCAATTATTAGCTCAATGTGCACACCATTTTGAATAAAGCTGCTTACGATTCCACAAGCATGTTAGTGTCACCGAGCTCAAAAACACTGCGGTTGCGGCGGAATCTTGCGGACCACATCTGTATGTCACGCTCGTCGAGCCAATTCGCCTCGAGGTATACAATAACACTTTGGGGGGCAATATCCTTGATCTCGGCCTAGCGAGCATTGAACTCCGCGTCGTCCGTTATACGAATCCAGCCCTTGAGAAGCGTCCAAAGCTCTGGGTAATGGATTATCGAGAACCGTTGCTGCCATGCGTGAAGAACGTGCCACCAACACAGTAATACGTGTGATTCCCAGTAGCGTCGAATTATAGCATTTATTTGGGCCCAGTCTTTGTCCGACATGAATTTCAGCGGCTTCACGTTCGGGTGGGCCTTCCGAAGGAGTGAAAGGAAGTAGTCAATTGTGACTTCTGTCCCATTCGACGCGATCATCCAGGCGGCAGGCATCCCTATCCATGGGATAATTATTAGGTGCGACGTGAATTAATTAAGATTGACGTACCATGACGCCACTTGTCGCGCACCATGACCGTGAAGAGGCTCATGCCTTGGTAATGAGTGGTATTGTGTGTGGCGTCAAGGCCAGCAAATTTCCCGCCCCATTTCGTCCAACATTCGCGCTGGTACTTGGTTTGTACACAGAGAGCAAAGGTATCGGTGGCGAGAGAAGATCGAGACGGCAGGGCATCATTGCTAGCTTTAAATCCGAACGGTTCACCGCGCTTTCGAAGATTATCCACCCATTCCTTCGTTGACTGACCATCTTGAGAATCGAGCCGAATTGTTTCGGCCTCAATATCTTTCTGTAGAGATCTCGTGAGTATTGGTCTTAAGCTTGAGTGGCACATTCACATACCTCAATTTGACAGACATCTGCCGCTGTTATAAATTCGTTACGTCCGGA
Organism: Mycena latifolia; assembly: GCA_029289555.1. Lineage (NCBI taxonomy): Eukaryota > Fungi > Basidiomycota > Agaricomycetes > Agaricales > Mycenaceae > Mycena > Mycena latifolia. The sequence goes on along the minus strand of JARJLE010000011.1, from coordinate 93,557 downwards.
AGGTCTACTTCTGAGCTCGTCGAGGTTATCCTCCGTATGGACATTTCCCCGGACTTCCTGAAGCACCCGAGCGCACTCCACCCCCATCCGCAATAACTCGGCCATGTGTACCCTTGTTTCGACGGGGATGCGGGTGAACCGAGTATTAGCATTGCCAGTGGGGTGTCAATGCTCGTGGGTGTAGCGCCCGAGGGCCTTCTGCATCCCGGGGTACGTCTTCACCGTTAAATGGCATTGACATCCCGTCAGGATCCGTTTAGTGGGACCTCCCGGCCCCGCGCTGTTTTCTTCGTGTATTTCAAAATGGAGCGCGACCCCTGGCGGCTGCAGACGTAAATGTGCTTCGATGACCATGTAGTCGCATTCTTGGTGCGATTCTTTCGATACTCTTTACGGTGAAGCTCAATTGTCTTGTTCTTTTCCTCGTCCCGGACCCACTGCTGCATTTCTGCCACAGATGCCCATGTCATAGTGTATTTCCCCAATGCAAGGTCGTAATGGTATGATCCAGGAGTGAATCGAACCGGCTGTACATCGACACCAAATGTATTGAAGGTAAAAGTGTATTCTTCCGGTGGCAGGACTGGATTGTCGGGTGGCCGGGAGTCGGGGAAGGCCCGGAAGGGGGTGGGTAGCACGAATGGTGAGCTCTGAGATGAGGCGGAAGATGTGGACTGTACGCTGGCGAATAGCTCAGAGGAAGAAGGGGAGGAAAATTGTGCCGGGGGCGCGTCAATCTTGAATTTGAACAACATAGGGGCAGCCAAGAGGCAGATGGTTTAGAGAGGGTTTGGGGCAAGAATGCATCGCCAATTTGGTCTCGTGAGCGGGTTTTTTCGATCCACTGTGACAGACGCGTCGAAAATAACCCTTTGCATTGTTATTCACGACGGGCAAAACAAGTTTTCGGTGGACGCGATTATCACGTGCCTGCCGTATTGAGAAAGTGATCGTGGGGACCATTCTCAAAAGCTCAGATGCTTCGCTATACCTCAATAAAGAAGAGGACTCAGAGGAACGACATGACGGATCGATAGCGCGGCGCGCATATGCATCCGGTTATGGTTTGGAAATTGTGTGAACACAGAAAAACGCCTGTTCGTCAGCGATGGTTTGTCTATTTTTCTCTGACCTGCAATTGAAAATCCCTGAAAATTCCTAGCTAGGTGTGTAATACTAAAATGAGGAGCAAGGATCGGTAGCGTGCGACGCGTATCCACCTGCCCTAGCGCTTTTTACGTTTGAGAGCAGACTTCGCCTGTTCGAATCAGGCCCGAGCCATCGTCCACTGAAGATAACAGGCTCAGCTGAACTCAGGAGAGCACGAAAAGAATAGGTAGCACGCGGCGCACATCTGCACTTAGTAGGTGACTCTGTGAGCAGACTTCGCCAGGCCCGAGCCATTAGAGGTCAGCAACTTTTTTTGCCTCGCTTGTACCTAGGAATCTTAGGATGAACCAAGACTGAAGGTGAAGTAATCGTAGCAGACCGTGAACCTCTTGCAGAGTCTTTGGACATGCTTTTGTGACACTTCCGGATCGACTCGGAAATCATTAAAAATCTAAAACTCTCGAGTGGCATAAAGCTGCGCAGTACATATGTGAACGCAGACTACGCCGGTTCAAATCAGGCCCGAGCCATAGTCTGTTTGTGCCCGATCTTTTCTTCGGTCCAGCGAACTAAAAACTCTCGAGGAAGATGCACTTGCTAGGTTGAGTTGGAAGGCTCGGTAGGGCGCGGGGCGCATCAGTGCATGTGTTTTGAAGCAGACCGCGCCTAGACCTGAGCCACTGAGTATTGCTGACGCTTTTCCCCCACTCGCGCCTGGAAATCCTTCAATAAGATGGCAGACGCACCAGTAGGTACAAAGCTCGGTAGCGCGTGGCGCGCATCTGCATCCGTCGCAGCGCTGGAAGTAGTTCGAATGCAGAGAATGCCTGTTCGACGAACCATTGGAGGTATCCAAGGACATTTTCCAGACGGCGCCTGTTTGACTCAAACCCGAGGCTTCTATTCGTATCCCCCACAGTCCACAACTGAAATCCTTGGAGAGAATAAAGAGGAGGGACGAGGAGGATGAGGAAGGCTTGGTAGCGCGCGGCGCGCATCTGAATCCGTGGGACTGAGAGAAAAAATTACCGCCAGAGGTTGGTGGGATATGGCTCGGGCCTGAGTCGAACAGGCGGGGTCTGCTGGCACTGACAAGAATATTGAGTGGATGCAGATGCGCGCCACGCGCTACCGAGCCTTTCCTTGCTCTCATGCTTGCACTCCCCTTATCCTCACGGATTTCATTCAATTCATGGACTGAGAAAAAAAAGAGGCGAGAGCAAGATGACATGGCTCGGGCCTGATTCGAACAGGCACTCTGCTTTTGGACAATTTCAGCGGGTAACTGGATGCAGATGCGCGCCGCGCGCTACCGAGCCTTCCCTCTTATGCTTGCGCCCCGCATATCTCTGAGGATTTGAATCCGTGGGACTGAGAGAAAAAATTACCGCCAGAGGTTGGTGGGATATGGCTCGGGCCTGAGTCGAACAGGCATGCTCTGCTGGCGAATCATCGCTTAACCACTAAATGCATGCAAATCCTCAGAGATATGCGGGGCGCAAGCATAAGAGGGAAGGCTCGGTAGCGTGCGGCGCGCATCTGCATCCAGTTACCCGCAGAACTTGTCCAAAAGCAGAGAGTGCCTGTTCGAATCAGGCCCGAGCCATGCCATCCTACTCTCACCTCTTTTTTCTCAGACCATGAATTGAATGAAATCCTTGGGATAGGAAGGCTGAAAGGAAGACTCGGTAGCGCGCGGCACGCATCTGCATCCAGTGACCGGCAAGCTTAAGCTGCAAAGTTGCAAGCAGACCCTCGAATCAGGCCCAAGCCATGGCTCCTCGGCTCTCATCTTTTTCTTTTTCGTGCCGTGAACAGAATGAAATCTTCAAGGATAGCCTGGGTGCAAGGATGAGAGGGAAGGCTCGGTAGCGCGCGGCGCGCATCTGCATGCATTTAGTGGTTAAGCGATGATTCGCCAGCAGAGCATGCCTGTTCGACTCAGGCCCGAGCCATATCCCACCAACCTCTGGCGGTAATTTTTTCTCTCAGTCCCACGGATTCAAATCCTCAGAGATATGCGGGGCGCAAGCATAAGAGGGAAGGCTCGGTAGCGCGCGGCGCGCATCTGCATCCAGTTACCCGCTGAAATTGTCCAAAAGCAGAGTGCCTGTTCGAATCAGGCCCGAGCCATGTCATCTTGCTCTCGCCTCTTTTTTTTCTCAGTCCATGAATTGAATGAAATCCGTGAGGATAAGGGGAGTGCAAGCATGAGAGCAAGGAAAGGCTCGGTAGCGCGTGGCGCGCATCTGCATCCACTCAATATTCTTGTCAGTGCCAGCAGACCCCGCCTGTTCGACTCAGGCCCGAGCCATGGCTCCTCGGCTCTCATCTTTTTATTTTTCGTCCCGTGAACAGAATGAAATCTTAAAGGATAGGCTGGGTGCAAGTATGAGAGGGAAGGCTCGGTAGCGCGTGGCGCGCATCTGCATTCACTCAATATTCCTGTCAGTGCCAGCAGACCCCGCCTGTTCGACTCAGGCCCGAGCCATGGCTCCTCGGCACTCATCTTTTTATTTTTCGTCCCGTGAATAGAATGAAATCCGTGAGGATAAGGGGGGTTCAAGTATGAGAGGGAAGGCTCGGTAGCGCTTGGCGCGCATCTACCTCCCATCGTAATCAATCTCCGTACCTTTGAGAGTAGAGTTCGCCTGTTCGACTCGGGCCCGAGCCATGGGTCCCCTTCAATCAATCTCTTTTTTCGCCTACCTACCTTTCAGGCTCTCCGATCCGTCGTTAAATCCCCAACGCACTCCGCATGCGAAGCCTCACACTCAGCCTGATCTACTGGTAATGGAATCCAAAAAAGAGTTAACAAGCGAGTATGGTAGTACAAGACAAGCAACGAGCGTAGCGATTAATATGATCTCCCCTCTTCCACCCTCCCGTCTCCATTCTGTTCTCTGCATCGCACAGCGCGGCGCAGACAGACAGCATCGTCCCAAATCTCCCGTCTGGCTATGTGGGCGAAATGACGCCTGTCTCGTGGCGTCCGTGCCCGAGTCGAATCACGGCTCCAGCTCGCCCTCCACCTCTTCCCTCCCCTCCCTCTTCGCTGGCACAACCCCATTCACAGGCCGCTCAACCTCCTCCCAATCCTCCAGCCCCTCCCTCCCTCCCCCGTCTCCGCCCGTCAACCCCTCCTCCCTCCCCTCCTTGTTCCTCGATGCGAAGATGCGAATTCGAAGGAGCACGACCGAGCGGGTAAGGAAGAAGACGACGACGTCGCCCACCGCGATGCCGATTATGTAGGCCGCGAGGCGCGCGTGCTGGGTTGCGGGGTTGAGGAAGGGGTAGGCTGTGGGTGCGCGGTGGTCAGTATGGACGGAAGGACGGAAGAGCAAAAGCGGGAAGGCGCGGAGGCAAGGGCGAGAGCGCAACGCCGCGCGAGGGCGGAGTGCAAGAAGGACGGGGCGCCGCGCCGAGCAAAGAGCGGGACGTAGGACGCAAATAGCTAGCTCGCGGCGCACGGAGCACCGAAATGTCCGAGGTGCCACAAGATTCAAGGTACCGCCGCGCGGGCGGCGCTTGCATCCGACTCCCACCGGCGTCGCAGGCCGCCCACTCGCAGAGCCGCCGCCGCAGAGAAAGGGAAGGGAAGGTCAGAGGAAAGAGGCCGGTAAGAACACAGACCCGCCCCGGAAAAGAAAAGCGGAATGAAAGAGATTTGGACGCACGGTAAAACCCCTGGCTGGCCTTCGTGATATACGCCACGCCCAAATAACCCACGAGCAGGAGGATCTGGACGGGGAGTGCGAGGAGGGGCGCGGGCGGGGCGTTGGTGAGGAGGAGCTCGAGCAGCGCGAAGGCGCTGTTGAGCGCGTGGAGGGAGGTGTTGGACCACGCTAGAGGTGGCGTGAGTATATGGGCGTGGAGTATCAGCATAAGGAAAGCGAGCGAGCATAAGGGCGTGGTCGAGCGAGCAGGAGGGAGAGCACGGAGGAGGGAGTGGAGGCATATGGGGGAGGAATATGAGGGAGGAGAAGGCCGCAGAACGGATGGATGAGAATACGGAGGAGTAGGTGGGTGACACGGAGGTCGCACAAACAAAGAAGGGGGGAGGCCCGAAACAATTTAGGGAGAGGCGGACGCACCGGAAAAAGTCGTAGAGAAGGTATCGGGCGAGGAGAGCAGCGCCCAGAACACCACCGTTACGATGAACGCTGCGCCCTATCTTAGCACACTCGCGAAAGAAAAAACGACACGGCAGACGCACGAAACACCACGACAGTCGACTGCAGCAGCACATGCGCCGCCTGCAACCCCCTCCCCCACCCCCGCAACCAATACCCCGTCCGCCCCCATCGTGCGTACCCCGCGGTCTGCACGCCCGCGGCGACGAGGTATGCGGCGAGCCCGATGTAGGAGAGCTGCGTGAAGTAACTGAAGAACGACGCCCCGGAGCCGGCGGCGGTGTCGAGGGCGAGGGCGGTGCAGAGGGTGCAGAGCGCGTAGAGCGCGAGGAGGAGGCGTGCGGCTGCGAGTGCGGAGGGGGAGAGGAGGGGCGAGGAGACGAAGGCGTGGCCCGGGTCGAAGGTCGGTGAGGCGACGCCCGCGCGGGCCCAGGAGAGCAGCGCCATTCGCGGCGTCTACTTCTACGCTCTACGCAGTCGGCGGCGAGGTGCGCTGGAAAGGGGATGCGGGCAAAGAAAAGAGGAAAAGAGCGGGGTGAGAGGACGACGGATTGGGTGGTGGGCTGATCTGATGTGATTCGAATCAACGCCTGTCTTCGATCACAGATTTGCTTCCTTCCCACAGAATAGGGGTTCTTCGACTTCCACGTCTGTTTCGGGGGGCGTGCCTGGCGTAGATGCATACCCTATCTCGTGCGCGGCAAGAGCGGCGGGTTGTTTGCCTCAGAATTTTTTTGCGAGTGGCGAGTGCGAAGGCGGCGGCCGGAAAAAGCGCGCGCAGATGCGCCGGTTGGAAAGTGATGGTTACGGTATCAATTACTTAGTCTCAGCATGACAGGGCTCCCAAATTGGGATGTCAGGTATCAATGTCCGGCGTCCGCGACCTTCTCCAACTGATTGGCATTGGCAGGTCCGGGTGGGTCCCAGTGTCATTGTGGGCGCCTCCATCGCTCAACATTCGACGTTCGACGTCCATGTCACTCGCACAGACAAGGAAGCGTGCGTGGTTGGCCATCGCGTCAATTTTATTTTTGTCCGCGGTGTATTTTAAACTACTTGGCCAATAAATTATAATCTGCGGGACTTCCCTGAGGGTCCGTCCCACTGTCCACGGCGTCAGTCAAGGTACCACTTCGCTGGAAGTGCACGAAAGAAATACAACCCGCAAAAAAAATCGTCCTTCATAATAAAGGCGTAGGCCCGAGTCGAACGAGCACCTTCTGCTAACCATATCACTCTTCTGGGATACGAAATGCAGACGCGCACCGCGCGCCACCACGCCTTCCTCTACGGTATATACACCTCAATATCCAAGTCAAATCTTGGCGCATACCTTGCGAAATTCTCAAAAGAAGTCCCATATCTATTTTCGCATGGGGTGGGCTCGAGTCGAACGAGCACCCTCTGCTCAACCGGTCGCGAGATTTCCTGACAAACTCAGCAGTCTTCGAGCTGGAATATCAGTTCTGCTTAATACCTTGATAGGCCCAGCCAACCAACACAATACTATCAAAGGACTCCGTTAACGGTCGGCCATGTCTTCTTTTCCTCTCCAAATATTATAAACATATTATCATTTGCCCAAGTGGCTGGCATCGGCCCGCCAACGGGAGGAGTGGGGGCGAGGAGAATTTAAATTTCGCAGCGCACGCCCGCGACTCGAGGAGAAAGGTATAGCGCATCAACTCCCGACTTGCCAGGTTTAGCAGGCGGCGGTTTCTCGTCCACCACGGCTGTATGCGGTACCGGCATGAAATATTTTACCCTCCGCGGTCAGCGCTCAAGTCCTCGGAACCCTTCTACACCGAAATTCGACTGCGCTGTAGCACTCTATCAACAAAATTCCTGCAGGAGTACTTCGGGTGGAGGTAGAATATCAGTTTCGGCGAACGGCAACACCCAGTCCGTTCTAACCCTGTTAGTCCAATTCACCCTCAGCACTTCGACCTTACGCTCAGGTTCTCAAGTTGATTCAAACTACAGACAACCCTGTCGCACTCGTGAAGGTTGTGCGGTGAATACATGCCAAAAATCGTCGATTCCGTTTATTTCTCAGCCCTACCACTGAAATGGAGAATCCGTCTCATTTGAAACCGCCCGCAAGCCATCCGTTCACCGCGTGCCAGCCATATACTCTCGAGGAAGCAGGGGTCGCATGGATGCTCCCCCACGGGTTTTTGGCGGGCCCGAGGCCGGACTGCAAAGTGGCACCGGCAGCGCGGAGCTGCGCTGCGTCGGCCTCCGCCTCCTCGCGGTTGTACGACTACGACGGCTAGTTGTCAATGGCGCCTCGCGTGCATTTCAACGACGCACGGTGAACAAGGCGGGTATCTTCCGTCCGACGAGAAGTCGGAGCGTTGCAGGCCAGGGGTACATCTCTACCTGGTGCGCCCCAGAGTTGAAGGCAATACAGAGGTCGGGCTTCTTGAATTTGCTGCCCCTCGTTTGGACGAATTCGTGGTACGTACTGGGCACAATTGAGCGACGACTTCAATCGGAAATTGCAGCAACAAAGGACTCACCACGCAGAGTACTCGTGGATGTGCTTACGACCGAGCCTTTTGCATTCGCTGAAATGCAATTGAGTAGAGCCCCGGCAAGATAAAGCGGCACACACGCGCAAATTTCGCATTCGAAGGCGTTGCGGCTTCCGGGCATTGCTTGACCGCAAAATACCAACTGAAGTAACCCAAGTTAATAGCCTTGCGGATAATAAACCTTCATACCTTCAAGGTGTTTACTTCGGGGAGGCGATGAAGTATTTCTTCGAAGACTTTGCCGGGGGTGGCTTCGGGCGTGGTGGCTCCTATGATCTGTTACGACTCAAAATGGGAAGTAACACATTTGGAAACGGGAAAGCAAACTGACGTGAATGGTAAGCGTATGTTTGCGGGTCCACCCGGCGTCGTCATTCATCTTCTCAAGCCCATATAGTATCGTCATAGCCCTGCTGAGACTCTCAGACGCCAATCGAAGCCAGGGTGGTTGAAGCCGGTCGATCGCCCCCGCGGACCTGACTCTGCGCAACGGGTCGAGGGTGTTACCGAGTTCGCCTTCCCAGGACAATCTTGTCAATGAAGTCCAGGCCGATTTGAGGGGCAATGGAACCTTCATGAGCTGTCCGGACGCATCATGCATGGCGGCCAGGAGGGGCGCGAGCTTGGCTTGTTCGCGCACCCAACAATTCATCTGGCATTGGGAAACATCGTGACGCCCATCCTCGCACGGGGCGTCATGAAGCAGGCGCGCGGCCTCCCAGTGCGCCGGCGAGCAGCAGAAGCTCAGATTGCACTTTGAGCAAGGGATCAGGCGTCTAATGTCTGCCGTCGTGTCATTGTCTGCAGCCTCTATACGAATCAGATTGTCCGTGCGCGCGCTGCGGAATAGAGCGTCAGCACCCTCAGAGATGGGGGTTATAAGAGGACGACAGACCAGACCATGCATCGCGGTTCGTAAACGATCAGCATCACCTCCAAAGCATTCGGCGATCTTTGAAGCGTCAGCGTGGTGGAAAGAAAAGGATAAACAGATGGAAATACCTTCCCAGAAAATCGTTGCAGAAGTGAAGATTATAATCGGCGTCATCGTCAGTGATGCTATTTACGACGGTCAAGTCGTTGGTTGGCTCGCTCGGCAGGCGGGAAAGGTAGGTCCGCGGTTTGCTGGCATTGCTCTTCGCGATTGCGCTGAGAGCCTTGCACATACGTTTGTGTGTTGTCCAATCGAGCTTGACAAGACATATCACGACGCAGACACATACAAGAACAGCTTTATGCGGACCTTCTGGCATTCTGCGATTAAGGCCATGAGCATCGACCGCGCACACAAGAGGAATCATCCGACGGACCTGGACTGCAATAGACGACCCGGAGGCACACACTGCATCGAGACAGAGTAACATTTTCATCCTTGAAGCACTTGTAACAGGCAAGACCCATTAGTGCTGGGAAAGACGGAAGTCGTTCCTCCTGCATCGTGGTTTGTAGACAAGGAATTTCAAACTCCGCCTTTGATCTCTGATCCGACATCCTACAGCATCTGTGGGCGTATTTATTTTATTCTTGATGCGCCAAGCTTTGTTTCATCCACGCACTCAAGGGGGGATCAGCATTAAAATTTTGGCTATGGAGAGGGGGGGGGGTCCCCTGGGGGGCTGAAAAAAACTTTTTTTACTATACATTTCTACGGAAGTCCTGGGACACTTAAAACATTATCTGAGGCATTGGGGAGGTGCAGGGGCCATAGAATGAGTGTCAGGAGGCTCCCCGAGGTCCAAAAGTCTCTAGTATGGCAGGCTGGGTGGCACAAAATGAGTTGATAACCTATAGAATGACTACAACATTGTTAAATTGTAGCCGATGCATATTATAGGCCACCTGGAGTGTCCCAGGGGTTGAATGTAGTCCAGAAATGTTTCAACGAGTACGTATGGAAGTACAAGACAAAGCAAGCAAGCAACGAGCGTAGAGTATTATATCTCCCCCCTCTTTCCACCCCTTTCCCAGTCTCTCTCATCGCGGCCGGCTCCGTCACGGCCCTCCTCGGTGAATCTGGGCTTGTCCTCCTCTCGGCGAATCGTCGTGCACTCGCAGCCCCGGCGTCTGGAGAAATACGTCCCGAAACGGCCCTCACCTCCCACATTTACGCATCCGCTTACGGCGCAGCAGCAACCGCCCCCGTATTCTCCTTGCGCGCGACCCCATTCCCAGGCCGCTCAACCTCCTCCAATCCTCCAGCCTCAGCAGCGCGGACGTACCGGACGCGAGAAGGATGGCCGCAGGAGATTGTGCGAACTACGGCAGCGGCAGCGCGGGCGGGAGGACGAGCCCGCGAGTCCAGAAAAGCAGGTGATACGCCGAGCTTCCAGCCCGCGCGAAATTGCGGAGGGACGAAGGACAGAGGGAGGAACGAAGGCCGCCCGCCGCTAGAAATTCAGTTCAGTTCAGGCCGCACCCGCCGCAGCGTGGTTTATACAGCGCAGGCCAAGGTACGCGCTGGAAGAAAAAGACGCGGAAGAGGGAGGTGCAAGTACAGGTGGAGAATGACACGGGGAGAGGAGGGAGGGAGGTGGAGAGAAGGGAGAAGGGAGGAAGAGAAGAGAGTAGGAGAGGCGCGAAGGACGAAGGACGAAGATAGCGCGCGGCGCACGGAGCATCGAATTGCCCGAGCGTCAAAATGGCGGGACGCAACACGTGCGGGCGCCGCCCGACCTACCGCCCAGCGCCGCCGCAAAAAGGGAGGAGCAAAGCGGAAGGATCCTCGGAAAAGAACCTCCGACAAAAACAAAAAGCGAAGGAAGCAGGAACTCCGAGAGAGGGACGCTCGGCAAAACCCCCTGGCTCGCCTTCGTCACATACGCCACGCCCAAATACGCGCTCATAAGGAGGATTTGGACCGGGAGCGCGAGGAGCGGCGTGGGCGGGGCGCTGGTGAGGAGGAGCTCGAGGAGCGCGAAGGCGCTGTTGAGCGCGTGTAGATGCGTACCCCGCCTTGTACGCGGGGGACTAACTTGTGTGCCGCCCTGCCCAAGAAGGTCGTTTTGGGTGGAGAGGGCAAGGCGGCGGCCGGAAAAGGCGCGTGCAGATGTGCCGCTTGATGCGAAGTGAGGGTTACGATATCCGGGTATCCGCGCAATGTCCGTGCCCTGCTTACGGGCTGATTGGCTTTGGCAGGTCCGGGTGGGTCCCAGTGTTGAACATGTCTCAACATTCGACGACCATGTCACTCACGAGCATGGTCATCGTGTCAATTTTATTTTTATCTACGGGTTATTTTAAAATAATTGGCTACACTAGTGGTACTACTATTTTGGACCCCGTAGTTGGCCACCCCCCCTAGTTGGCCATTTGGTAGCTAGCATTCCGAGCCTTGACATTTATAACCTGCCATAATGGGGGATGATAGTAGGTCCCATAATGAATGCCTGCACCGAATTTGGAGTCGGAGTGATGAGTTGATGGAAAGTTACGACATGTCGGATCGGGCTCCAAAACGTGTGAACATCATTTTCTTATTGCCGACACAGCTCGGCTTTCTTCTCGCAGCTCCCTTTCGACCAATTCTTGGCCATTCCGGGACTTTGTAGGCTCATTCTGTTCCCCTGGTCTTAGCGGATCATCTGGCACCATTCATGCTGTGGCAAGGGCAGAAATTCCTTCGCTATCCTCCCCTGAAGGTACAGCTGCTTTTTTTGAGCTGCTCATATTGGCCGACATCGTATAAGACGACACTGTGGGGCTACCCATCTGGAACTTGGCACGAGGGCTTTTGTAATCTAATACTTCAATTTAGGCTGTACTCCGAAATTTTGTCTGCTCAGCTCCTTTCTCAGTGCAATGCTTTGCCGCAAACAACACAATTTTGATCGTGTCAACAATGGGATTTTTTTGGTGTGCTCCAAGCACCTCGGTACATACCTTTCATTTATGCTGTTTGAAGCCCAACTTGAGGCCCAGCAAAATTTCATCCTCCGCTGGACATGGCATTGCTCGAACGGCCTGAGTTCGGGCCTTTTCCCTGTCGGAGGAGCAGTTATTTACACCCCGCATATGGGCCACATGAACACTAATATATGTTCTAATTATGAATATGTGCCCTAGGTGCGATTCCCGATGGCTCCGGTCGCCGAGTTCCAGCTTCAAAGCTTGATTTGGAGAGGTGGCCAACTACCCTGGTATTTGGCCATGTTGAACTGCCGTCCGAAAGAAATTCACTGCCAGGACAAATCTTCATATATTTGGGTGGGAGTAGGCTTAAACTCTCCTTAAGATGCCTGCCTTTCATCTGACGTTGTATTGCCCATGTGGAACGATGCTACAGTTTGATACTAAGGCACGAATGCTTAGGTGGCCAAGTACGGGGTCGAAAATAGTAGTAGTAGTAGGAGTACTTTCCGCCGGCGCATCCAGGGCACCTCCTGCGTGACACCAGCAGAAGTCACATTGCCTGCAGACGTGAGCCGAGCGCCACCGCGCCTCCCTTGCTAGTATTTATCCCTCTGTTTATGCGACCCGTTTTGCGGGGACTCGGAAACTGAAATCACACTGAGACGGGTTCTGGCAAAGGGCGTAGGCTCGAGTCAAACGAGCACCCTCGGCAGTATCATACAATTGCTCCCCATTCACAGCAGATGCGCTCCGCGCGCTCCCGCACCTCGTTTCGCCGTCCATATGGCTTCTTATCCTACATGGCTTTGAGGACATTTCAACCACAAGAAATCCACATGTCCGATGAACGGCATGGGCCCGAGTTGAATGAGCACTTTCTGCTGACACTCCCTCGGCATACACCGCATTAGATGCAGACGCGCTCCGAGCGCTACCACGCCTCCTTCCACCATATCTTCGCCTTCCTAAGTGCACCATTTTAGCACGAGCTTGGCAACAATCCAACCCAAATAGAATTCTCGGCACCGATGGACCGGCGCGGGTCTGAGTCGAACAGGCACCTTATTCCATTCCTTCTGCTGAGTGTTTCATCAAACCAAGCAAACTGAACGCAGATGCCCTCCGAGCGCTACCACGCCTCCCGGCCTAATATACGTTCCTCTATTTATGCAACCTATTTTGCGTAAACTTCGAACAAGGCCTACAGGACAAAAAAGAGGAAGATTCAGCAAGAACGGCGTAGGCTCGAGTCGAACGAGTACCTTCTCCTGGACTATGTAAGTGCTACAAAATTATTTGCAGATGAGCTCCGGGGGCCACCACGCCTTATTCCGTTGTCTATCTGCATCCTTATACCTTTTGTGGGCAGAAGTGCAAAAAAATAATATTGCCCCAGATCTATGGCGTGGGCCTAGTCTCTTGTAGACAGATGCTAAAAACGAAGAAGCTCGTACCTCGCATGCTTGTACCCGAGTCGAACGAGCAACTTCTGTTGAGCATGCAGTTTTGCCTTCTTATTGCAGGCAGACGCGCTCCGAGCGCTACCACGCCATCTTTAAGCCTCTTTCCGGGTCCTTAATACACTTTCCTGCTTCAAAGACATTGCGACCTGAAGACTCTCGCTCTCGTGAAATGACATGGGCTCCAGTCCAACGAGGATCTTCTGATGAACTTCGCAGACACGCTCTGAGCGCTTCCACGCCTCCCTTCCTTTGCATCTGCCGCCTCATTATGATACACGTTTTTTGGCGAACATGGGCAAAGATGGCCTACTAGACAGAAATACGAGATGAAGCAAGAACGGTGTGGGCTCGAGTCGAACGAGCACCTTCTGCTGAGTTACACAGGTTACTAACTTCACGCAGATGCGCTCCGTACACCACTATACCTCCCTTCACCTTAATATTCACGCTTCTTAAGGTCATCATTTTTTGGCGCAACTTCCACGAAGTCCCTATACATAACACTCCAGCCAGCGGTCGCAAGAATTGATTCCAGATCTGAGAACAACTCCAAGCCCACAGACAAATAAATATCGTCGGTCTCATTGCATTCAATGAGCAGTTAGAGGAAATTCAACCCAAAAGAAATGGTCCGAGGCTCTGAGCACACAGGGCGTGGGCCCGAGTCGAATGGGCATCCTTCTGCTAAATATTACACGTAATCCCCATCCTTAATTGCATGCAGATGCGCTCCAAACGCCACCACGCCTTCCTTCAGCCTGTGAATGCTTTTATATGTGAACAAATTTCCGCGGGTGACCTATCTAGGAAGCTGACGAGCCAAAAACAGAGGTGCTGGGAGAAGGAGTGGCGTGGGCTCGAGTCGAACGAACACCATCTGCTGAGAATTTCATCGATCGCAGCGGAACTATCCGCAGATGCGCTCCGAGCGCTACCACTCCTTCTCCTTGGTTACATTCATCTTTCTTTCTAAGTGCACCCCATTGGAGCAAGGTCCAAGAAATCTCCGCCCACAAATCCTCAGAGTTCGCGAAAATTAATTACAGACCTGAGGAGAACTTCGAGGCCCCAGACATAGAAACATTGGCCTGCCTTATAGCATGCAAGTACCAATTAGAGGAAATCGAACCACAAGGAATCACATACTTACTCGACTGATGGCGTGGGCTCGAGTCAAATGAGCACTTTCTGCTGCATCGTCTTCGGATTCGAACTGCACGCAGACGCGCTCCGAGCATTACGTTTCAAGCTACATCCGCATCGGTATGTAGCGCGACCCTAGTAGAAAAAAGCCTTGATGGAGTGCTGGCCACCAGCTGGAATGGCCTGGGCCCGAGTCGGAAGGGTACTTTCTGCATTGAAATCTTTAAATTATATGTCAGACACTCCACGTGCGGTCCTTAACTCTAAATAGCTATTCCCCGAAGGTTCTGCGTGGGTTCTGCTCCCCTACTAAGGCGGTATTAGAAGGGGTTGAATTCGGGCGAATGAGAAAGGGAGCTAGAACTCTTCGTGAACTGGACTGCGTGGCTCGAGATTGTGCGAGATTATGACCAAAGCGAAAATCGGCCGGATGTTACCGGCTCTGCCGTTCCTTCCCGTGTTCTACACCTTTTCCACCTTCTCGCGCTCGATGTCGCCGCCGGGGCGTTACTCAGCTCCTTCAGGCAGATCCCGTACATCGGGCTCGCTGCATACCTCGTCGCCGCGGGCGTGTCTACCGTTATACAGATGCGCACCACGGTACCTAGCCTTTCCTCTCATAGTTGCACCCAGCCTATCCTCATGGATGTCAGTTTAATTTATGAGACTCGAGCTCGTAAAAAGAGGTGAGGACAGGGTGGGCATGGCTCGGGCCTGAGTTGAATAGGCGGGGTCTGCTTGCGGATATGAGAGCAAGCCTCAGCAGCCGCTCAGCCCGCTCATGTATTATCTGCAACTGCCTAGTCGGCCAAACTAGATACTTGGCCACTTGACAATATGAGATGTCATGCATATTTCTGCTTCCGGGCACTTTCACGGTGGAACACAACTTGTGAGGACGTTGTATGTCGAGTTTGGACCCAAATTGATGTGGCTATCAAAAACCGTGGGAGGTTTTCGATCAAGATGCCGGCGTGTGAACAGGATTTCTTATCTCCGAACGGCCGTCGCGCTTGTGTCTTCCTCGTTTCTCCGCCAATTCCTCGCCAATCTTCAAGGTTCTGGGCTCGATTTGTTCAACGAGGAAGAATCAGACTTTCGATTTACTTAGAAGGCTCCCTACATCCCAACTCCTCAAACCGCGTCCTTTCGTGCCCGAATAAATCTAAGAATACCGCAGATATCGAGCTCGTCTGAGTCCGGTTCAAATCATCTGCGATAACAGAGCTACACCGTCCACAAAGGCCTGGTAGCGGAAAGCCCACATCCGGGAATTATAAGCGTACGCTACCACGTTGCCCATCACATCAAAGCTTAGTGATTCTTGACAGCCAGCCATCTCGATCTGTCAGCGCTCACAGCCTCGTCCCACGATGACAGACATAGAGAAAAGTGCGCCAGGTCAAGGCAGAGGTGTGTCCCCAAGTTTGCGCCTTGTTTTGGCGTCTCTGATGGAGTAACAGACAATCCCACAGCCGAGGCCCCCGCTGCAAAGCTTTGGGCGGTCTACGTGTCGGAGGCCGAGAAATACGACAGGAGTTTGGTGGAGAGCTGGAAGAGCGATATGGAGGGAATGCTGATATTTGTGCGGCATTGAATTGCTTTTCGTAGACAATGCTGACCACCTGCGATGTTCCCAGGCCGGTCTCTTCTCCGCGAGTTTAACCGCTTTCTTGATCGAAAGTTACAAGACACTTATCCCCGATTCTGGGAATGCTTCCGTGTTCTTACTCGCCCAGATATCCCAACAGCTTGCTGCCTCCGCCAATGGAACCTTGTTTCCGATCCCTCCGCCTCCCACTTTCACCCCGTCGACAAGCTCCCTCGTCTGCAACGGGCTGTGGTTTATTAGCCTCGGCCTCAGTCTGACGTGTGCGCTTGTTGCCACACTCCTCGAGCAATGGGCCCGCGATTTTCTGCACAGAGCCGATATGCGATCCTCTCCTGTCATCCGTGCACGAGTTTTTTCGTTCCTATATTACGGTCTCAAGCGGTTCAAGATGCACACGGTGGTCGAGATTATCCCTCTCCTCCTACATGCCTCCCTCGGATTCTTCTTCGCTGGTCTTGTCGCTTTTCTCATCCCCGTCAATACTGTCGTCATGGCGCTTGCGGGCACAATGCTCACCATCCTGGCCATTGTGTACTCGCTGCTCACCATCCTTCCACTGGTCCATCTCGACTGCCCCTACAGAACACCGCTCTCCGGAGCGTTTTGGTGTCTTCCCCCGACACTACGGGCGAGATTTACTCATCAACACCCCATCTCAGAGCCCCCACAAACAATTGTCGAATCCATGTTTTTTCAGGCTACGCAATGCTCGCCAGAACGCACCGAGCGTGACATCAAGGCCCTTCTGTGGACAGTCAAATCGCTGACCGACGACACGGAGCTTGAGCCTTTTGTTGAGGCCATTCCAGATGTGTTGTGGGGGCCAGCTGGCAGGCTCTACATTTACGATACCCCTTTATGTCGCCTTATGAAGGATCCCGACGTTCAATTGCTTCCTCGGATACATGATTTGATCACCAGTTCCAACAGCAGCCTTCTCCCGCTTCCCCATAAGCGACGCCGCCAGATATTGTGCTACAAGGCGCTCTGGGCCCTTGCAACTCTATCAAGCACAGATGAATCTTCGCATCCATTGCTTCCATACGAAGTCGGAGCCACGGATTACCGATACATCGATTCTGAAGTCCTACCATATGTCGTCTCAGCCAATGCGCTGCAGTGGTGGGCAGGTCTACGGGCTTCCCGACGGTTAATTGAGGAGACGTCGAAACATCTCAACCTATGTCGTGCAGATCTGGTGGCTAATCGGACACCGAATACCACCATACTGCGTTCTCACCTGCGCATGATGGAGTCAACATACTTGTTCGATTTTCACATCCGGCGAGATTCGGAATGGGAGACCTTGTCGCGAGAATCCTTACTATCGATCATAGGCCAATTCATCGAGCAGATACGCGGCCTATCCCTCACTACGCCCCTTGAAGTATTACTGGACTATTTAACCCGAGTGCGTTTCTGCGCCTCGATCCCGTATGAGTTCACCACAACTCAGAGCATCCTCGCTCCCCCAAAGGCGCGCCTCTCGGGGCACTTACTTGTTTTACTCCGGACAGCTGTGAATGCCATTGCAGCCCGACACCAGAACGACTTGCTTCCCAACGAAAATCACCATTGGCTGGACGACGTATTCGAGAGCATGCTTTCATACTGGAACCCACTGGACAATTCCTCACCTCCGGCTCTCCCATGGTCGGTCGTTCAATATCTAAATGACCGCAAATATGAGATGGCCAGGATAGCAGCAGCCTACGCCTTGCCACCGGGAGGATGGAAATCCATACCAGCGACAATTGCCAACGGGCCTTCCGGGTACTTGCTCAGCGAGCGTCATGCACCGGAATCCATGCCTGAACCACTCACGGCAGTGTGGATGCTTTTCTACTACACCAGGGATCAATTCAAAGTACCTGAACAATGGCTAGTGCAGATCGTTGACGCACTCTCTCGAGCCAAATCCCCTTCTATCTCCCCATCTGTGCTTGCGCTGGCAAAACATGCCTTTGTGTCTATGGCCGAACAGAAAGCACGCGCTTCACAGAGCCCCTTCCGCATCTTTCGCAATCTTATTGCTCAATTGAAAGATCCCCTCCTATGGGCGGAGACATCTTTGCCGGACGCGTTGTCGCCGTATGGCGACAACGGGAGCATAAATGAGGGCTCTGACCTCTGGGAGACCTCGGTGCGGGACAGTGACAGCGACAGCGTAGTTTTCGAGGGCTCTCAACTCCGGGAGAAAATGCACCACAGAGCGGGTGAAGCCAGAATACACATCCTGACGGAGTTCATGGAATGCTGTGCATCTGGTCAGTTACCATTCAAAGCAGTTGAAACAATCCAGCATATTGGAGTACTGTCGCTGGACCCCTTGGTAGCAATTCATCCAAACTGTCAGCGCCGCTTCACAACCGCAGTAAAGACGCTGTTCGACGCTGGCGATCTCGGCGACCACGACGAACTTTTGCGGGCAATTGTCAATCTCGGGGGGTTTGTATCTAATTTTTATCCGGCCGAGCGACGTCTTGACGCTGAGGCGCGCGACACGCTGAAGCACACCTTTGCGTCATACCAAGAAAAATTATCACCCACAAATGATTTCGAAATTTTGACCCGCGTCCGCAACATTGTCACCCAGTTCAACGGAGACGCAGGAGGATCTCAAGGCACGTGTGAAATCAACCAATTAACATTGCCACTTATTTCATACGTGGACGCAGACGCCATGCATGGCTGCTTCAAATTATGACCAACACTTAGCATCAGGTACGCCTTGTCACCAGCCGAAAAAACGGTCGTCCTCACCTTCCCCGCAGCCAACACTCTGTTGGAGGGGTCTATGCCCATGGCCACTTTGGAGTGCATCTGCAATTTTGTGTATGGAATTGACGACGGTTCGAAGGAGAAAGTTCTCATTCGAACCGCAGAGCATCCTCGTTCGAATCGAGGTCAGACCATGCGGAAAAGGCTGAAGAGTTTTTATTTTTACTTTTATGTCCTTGGTCAATGTATCGGCTGGATTTTTACCGCAATGCACTGAGCCATAGCCCAGCTGTGGGCAGCAGGGACCCGTATGCGCGCGGTTCAGCGAGCTCGTGCACGCCGTTCCACGTGATCGCGGATCGGGAGGTTGGTGACGGGCCGATCAGCCCATCCAATCCTCCCACTTTTTCTTTGCCTCGCCGCACTCACTTTGCAGCGCATCTTGCCGGCGCAGGAGACCGAGGCCGCGTCCGAATGGCTCTGCTCTCCTGGGCCCGTGCGGGCGTCGCCTCCCCCACCTTCGACCCGGCCTAGCAGCCGCGGCGGCTGCCGCGCGCCTCCTCACGTTCTACGCGCTCTGCACCCTCTGCACCATCCTCGCCATCCTCGCGCTCGACGTCGCCACCGGGTCCGGGCGCTCCTTCTTCAGCTTTTTCACGCAGCTCTCCTACATCGGGCTCGCCGCGTACCTCGTCGCCGCGAGCGCGCAGCCCGCGGGGTACGCAAGATGGGGGCGGACGGGGTATTGGTTCCGGGGGTTGGGGAGGAGGTTGCAGGCCGCGCATGTGCTGCTGCAGTCGGCTGTCTTTAAATTTACGATTTGAGCAGCGCGTTCTGTACCGCGGCGGGCGGGCGCGCTTCAGCGTACATAATGCGGGGGCTTCTGCCTTGGCAGCGAGGACCCGCGGCTCCTGCGTTATTTTCGGTGCGCGGCGCGGCGTAGTCTGTGGCCGCCCGTTTCGCCGCGCCGCGATGTGTGCAGACAGGCGCCCGCCGCACTATCATTGAACCGCGCGCGGAAACCAGCGACCCACCCCTTCTTACCACGGTAATTTCTGATCATCACCATCTACTTCAGACAACTTGACAAAGAAAACACTCCATTGCAAGATTCACGCCACTTCATCGACACTGGTCCTACATATATGTGTATGATCTAAAGAAGGGTCGCGCCAACGAAATTTGCGACATCCGGGGTGATGGCGATGAGCTTTGTTCCGTCAGTCCACGTCTACAATACATGCCATTAGTTGTGGTTTCGACCTCATTGCCGAACACTCACGCAGACGACCTTGGCTTCAGCTGAAAACGATGACCGCCGTAGTTAGCAAGCACAGTCTGACAGGGATCGATGAACCACGCACTATCGGCGTTGCTGCCCGAGAAGTCACCCGGTTCAACCAAGCTCGAGACGAGGCTCATGCCAGGGTTGGGGAGACCGTTGGTGTTGAACGGCGGCCAGAGTGTGCACACATCAGTCCAACTGCGATGATTATAGTCAGTACCCTCATTTTCTTATAGCACCAACATTGATTGGTTTGTTGCTTACGCGTCCGTGAAAGCGCTCATGCCGTCGACGGATGGAATTTGGACGAGCAGTCTGTCGTCGACTGCCGGAGCGCTGTGACCGAGCTGACCGAGGGCCGCAACGAAAAGAGGGAGAAGGAGCGTGAATTGCATTGCGTGCTCGTTGGGAAATGCGGAGTAAATTGAACTGAGGCTGGTGTCTCATCGAGCGCGAACTTTATACTAGCTGAACACCGGGCCATTCTTCACCGAGTCTGCAGCCGCAAACAGGCCATCCGCATGAGCTGTGTAATGGTCATGGTTACAGCTCTGTTCGCATGCTGATCCACCCCAGATCACGGACCTTGTACTCCCGTCGGCATTCACCGGCTGGCGATTGATATATTAATAGCTCTGCACTCTCGACATCGATCATTCGTGGGCGTCAATGAATGATGATCGGCTGTCCTCAACTGCATCCATGCGTTCTGCTCTTTCAGCGACTCGGCACGCCAACAACCAACCAACAGTTCAACCTTTTGATCAGATGGCAGTGCACGACTTCTCTTTTCTTAATGTAGGTAGGTAGGTAGGTAGAATTACACGGCCACATTGACACTCATTCAGTTGGGACCGCGTCAGTATAATATATCCTCCTCCTCCTCATCGCCAGTGCAAATTCTTCGGTACTTAATTCAGGCAAACAAAAATTAGTAACCAGCCCACACCGTCCTTGCTTCATCTCGTCTTTGCGTCTAGTAGGCCTTCTTCGCCCATGTTCGCCAAGAAATGTGTATCATAATGAGGCGGCATATGCAATGGAAGGGAGGCGTGGTAGCGCGCGGTACACGAGATATTCGTCAACGGAGTTCAGCAGAAGGTGCTCGTTCGCCCTTTGTAATGGCCTGTGATTTTCTTCCCCATGATTCAGAAGTAGCTAGACTAAAGAAAGAGAGGAGTGGTAGCGCTCGGAGCACAGCTGATTCGAATTATGTCAAATTAAATCAGCCCAATCCTCCCGTACTCTTTTGCACTTTTTCTTTGCCTCCGCTGAAGCTTGCACGCGGACTGCGTAGAGCGTATGGCATAGGCCACGAATGGCGCTGCTCTCCTGAGCCCGCGCAGGCGTCGCCGCCCCGACCTTCGACCCGGACTACGCCTTCGTCTCTTCCCCGCTCCCCCTCCGCACTGGCATTTGTGCGCCTCCTCCTCGCGCTCTACGCGCTCTGCACCCTCTGCACCGCCCTCGCGCTCGACGGCGGCGCCAGTTCCGGCGCCTCCTTCCTCAGCTTCTGCACGCAGCTCTGTTACATCGGTCTCGCCGCGTACCTCGTCGCCGCGGGCGTGCAGACCGCGGCTACGCACGATGGGGCGGGAGGAAAGGTTATTCGCTGAGGGATGGGGGTGGGGGATCCAGGCGGCACATGTGCTGCTCCAGTTGACGGTTGTGGTGTTCCGTGCGTCGCCTCTTGTTTTTCCTCTGCGGGTTGCTAAGATGGGGCGCAGCGTTCACCGTGATGGTGGTGTTCTGGGCGCTGCTCTCCTCACCCGACACCTTCTCTACCACTTTCTCTGGTACGCTCCCTGCCTCTTACATCCCTCCTGCAACGTCGATGCTCTTCGCGGAGCCTGGCCCAACATCTGCGCCTCTTCACGCTCCTCGAGCTCCTCCTCACCAACGCCCCGCCCGCGCTCCTCGCGCTCCCCGTCCAGATCCTCCTTGTGGGCGCGTATTTATATTACGAAGGCGAGCCAGGGGGTTTACCGTGCGTGGTTCTTTTGCTTTTCCCGCTTTTCTTCCCCTTTGCATGGGCGGCTCTGCGGCGCCGGTACGCGTCGGATGCAAGCGACGCCCGCGCGGCGGTACCTTGAATCTCGCCGCGCCTTGGGCATTCCGATGCTCTGTACGCCGCGCGCTAGCTATTTCAGTCGCCCGCGTCTATGTGTCCTACCTCCTCCTCTCTCCGTCTCAATCTCAATCTCCACTTGCTCCTTCCTGGCTGCACTCCCCGGCGCTCGATCGCCTGTGGTGCGCCGGGCTCGATGTGGCGATCCGCGGGGGTCTCGGACGGGCCGCGCTGCGTCCTGCGTCCTGCGCCCCTGCGTTGTACTGCGCCGTTCTTTGGCGCTCGCCCCCTTGTGCAGGCGTGCACTGTCTAGTGCAGCGGGGCGGACTTCCTTCTTCTTACAAGTTCAGCTCCGCCCGCGCACTTCGGCGGACTGCGTACAAACTGCGCGCGCGCCCGCCTTTTTGCGCGGCCCGCGGCTCCTGCGTAGTTTCTTTGCTCAGCGTAGTCTATGAGCCGCCCGCCCGTTTCGCCGCGCCGTGATATGGAATATAGCCAGGCGCCCGCGCTGCCGCCGCTGGTGTGGCCCGCGCGCTATTTCCGTCCTCCGCATCTATCCAGCCTCCCCCTCCTTCGCTCCCGGCTGTCTGTACGGGCTGCGGTGCGGGCTGCGGTGCGGCGAGCCGCGAAGCGTCCCGGGCGCTGCGTCCTACATCATGTGCGGCCGCGCTGCGTTCGAGTTTGCGTTGTTCAGTCGGGTGTCCCGGACGGGGCCTGCGGCTTCCGAGTGTGCGCCCGTGCTGCGTCCTGCGTCCGTCGCTCGTATCCTGTGCCTTGTTCAGTGCAGCGGGGCCGCGCGCC
This sequence comes from Mycena latifolia, assembly GCA_029289555.1. NCBI lineage: Eukaryota > Fungi > Basidiomycota > Agaricomycetes > Agaricales > Mycenaceae > Mycena > Mycena latifolia. The sequence goes on along the minus strand of JARJLE010000011.1, from coordinate 70,835 downwards.
GGCAGCCTCCCTTCTAAGCTTTCCAGCAGAGCTGCGCGCTCTTCTCGTTCCGCGTACCTACTGCGTGGGCGGCCTGCCTTTTTTTTCGCTGCGCTGCGCAGCGTAGTCGTTTCGCCGCGCACAGCGAAAGGCGCCCCGCTGGTGTGGCCCACGTTCTGCGTCCTGTGCCCTCGCGCGTAATTCCTAGGCCGCGGTGTCAGCGCGCTCTGCGGCTTCTTCTCGTTTTCTTTTTTTCTTGCACTCTACGCGCTACCGAGCCTTTCCGCCCCATCCTGGGACATCTATGTTAATCAGTATTTTTGCGCGTTGGGTGCAGATGCGCGCCTAGTCTCGTTCCCGACGTTATAGGGCAGTACCGCTCGCTGCGCTCGCGGGCAGTGGGCGGTATTTCTAACCGGAGCAATCGGACCACCGGAAAATGTTCCGAGGCAGTTTTTGATGAAAATTTGATCGCGCGACACTGCCCTATAACGTCTGGTGCAAATCGATCAGTAAACTTGTGCTTGCGTCACACGGTGAGTCCTTCAACACAGAATAATGAATTCCTCTTCCAACATACCTCATATTGCCACAATACTTCGTACAAGCATTCATATGTGGTATACAAGCCGTACCTAATTTTCCCCGCAATTTTTCCGGCCCTATTTGGGGCGTGATACATTTTCCACTCTGAACACAAATTTTGCACGTATGGACCCAATACATTACTTCTGGATCAGAATAGACATCCCAAATATTCTTAGGAGTGTATATATGCATGCTTATGTAGTTTACAGCAGGCTTGAAAACCTATAGAGGATGTCTCTGTACCTGTGCATTGCTCTTTGTTCAACTTTAGCTGCTATACAATGTGTGTTTAGGTTCAGAATAAACCCAAACAGTCTGAATACACACCCTAAGTATTTATCATCATTCCGAACGTGTCAGTGTCCCTCATTTCTCTTGGACATCGAATGTTTGTGTGTTTAAATGGAGAAAAATACGATTCTTTAGTGTTTCACGAGGTTAAAGCTGCTCACAGAGGACTCATAACATTTTGTGATATCTTATCTTTGTTCTAACTCATCATTCATATTTGTTTCCTGTCCGGAGTGTCTCAACGCTGAATAGTTTCCTCGAGGACGTGCTGTGACACATGTGACATGCATCACCAAGCACAAGGTTCTCGATCAAACTGCACCAGATCTTTACGGGGTGATGGCTGCTGTGGTTTTTTTGATCGATGTGCCCCAAATTTCGAACTCCGCCGAACCCCGTAAAGATCTGGAGCCGAGATTAATGCGCGCCGCGCTATCGAGCCTCCTTCACTGTGGTATGCCAAATTTATTATGGACTTTCGAGTTGCGCGCTTCAAAGATGACCGCCGCGTCGCTCTAACGGGCGCCCAAGAATTTCAGTTCACTAGACTACAAAAAAGGTAGTACGGAGGTGGGAAATGGTTCAGTCTTGGGTCGACCAGGCGCCATCTGCGTTCAGATACTTTCCAAAACTGGATACGGATGGGTTCCAACCCTACGGAGGCTTTCCCTGAATCCTTTCAACCTGCCTATCCCCGTTTTCATTCAGTTCACGGGAGTGAGAAAAAAGGGGAAAACCCAATGTCGTGTTGATCCGCTCCGGGCGCTATCTAGCTCGTCTTCTGATGCTGTCACTCCAATTTATTCGGCAGTTTGCATAAGGCAACGTGTGCGCCACATTGTTACGCGTCTAGGAAGTATGGCCCTCTTTTTAGTATATTGTTATCTGCCGGTTATCTTAAATCAATTGGCTGATAATTGGGTCCGTCTAACAGGACAAGACAGATGACAAATGACATCAGGCACTTCCATTCCCTCGTAGGCTCGCGCTTGGCGCGTTCTTCTCGGGCTTTCCGGCCGCCATCGACTGTGCCGTGCATCCACAGAAGTTGTTGGTGTGTGGTTATAATTATTTTGTTGGAAAATAAGACATGAAATATTAAAGATATGTGCGAACGTTTAATTGCTAACGGGACCATTCCATTCTTGTGGTGGTCGTCAGGTGAGGTATATGATACACATCGGGATGCTATTCTGGCAATCTCTTGTCATTGGATGGGGATTGTACGGAGTTCTGTAGGGAAGCGGTACATCTATTCTTGTATGACATTGTAATTGGATGCCGGGAGCTGAGCATGCTGTTGCTCTGACAACAGCCTAGGTCCTTCGACACATCTCTCCATCTTCCCCCATGTCGAGTTCTAACAATCCTCCAGCAGTATCCAGTTCCCCTCAACAGCGAGGAGGGGCAACCTCCCAAGCTATTCAACCGTCTGTCTCAAACTCAGACTGGCTGGCAACCTCCCTTGTGACTGCAAAGGCAGTTACAGCAGGAGCAGAATGTCTGCCTTTCCCTTACGTGAAAGGGGTCTTTGGAACGGTGGTGATCATCTTGGAAACAATCCAGGTTTGGTCCCTTCTCAGTTGTGTAGAACACATGTTCAAGTTCAATTACAACAGAAAGTGAAGAAGAATCGAGATGACCTGAAGGAGCTGTGCAGCAATATTATGGATATCATCAGGACTATTCAAGACCAGCTTTCCTCTCACGGCGATACAGCTGCAGTGAAGTTCAAAGGGTTATGTGAAAACCTTGAAGGGTGAATGACTACAGTGGTGCATCTCAAGTGTCTGTTACTGATGTTGATCTGGCAGTGTTCTTCAGGATATTTTGGAGGCAGCAAAACAGTTACAGAAAGCACCTCGAGGATTCAGTGGGCGTTTCAAAGAAGTCATAAAGCTAAGGAGTACCACCGATGAAATGTCTGGACATCGAGTGAAAATTCAAGAACTGAGGCTGAATTTCCTGGTACATATGATCAAGCTCCATGGCGTGGCCTAACAGATAACTTAGCTCACGGCTGCGATCGATACCAATCTGCAAGTCTACAAAGGTTTTTTGACAGGTAGATGTATCACCCTGTGCTGCTCACCCAATACTGATTTTTTTCTCTCTGCCTTTCCCACAGGACAAGATTCAACCCAAAGTAAAGTCCCCCAATATATCAACAACTGTCCTCCTCCCACAAGAATCTTCCACGGGAGGAAAACCATTCTGGACAAAATGCATCAATACTTCACCCAGAGCCTGGACAAACAATGTATCTTCTTGCTGCATGGTCTTGGTGGAGCAGGGAAAACACAGATTGCACTAAAATTTGTAGAGCAATCAGTTTCTCAGTGAGATCATTTGCCAGACAGTTAAACATGTGACTCATGTATTACTAGATTCACTGACATATTTGTCATTGACACCAGCACTGTTCCGACAATTGATGCAGGTCTTAAAATGATTGCCACAACAAAGAGTGTCGGAGATTCATCAAAGGATGCTCTTCAATGGCTTAGGAGTAAACACGATGAATGGCTTCTATTCTTCGACAATGCGGATGACCCCAAGATTAATCTCAACAATTATCTCCCCCAATGCAGCCACGGCAACATCCTCATCACATCCCGAAATCCTGGGCTCTGTGTTTATGCCAGCTCACATTGTGTTGTCTCTGACATGGAAGAAGAAGATGCTGTGGATCTATTGCTAACAAGTGCTGCCCAAGATATCACAGATTATAACAAAGATGTTGCTGCCCAGATTGTAAAGGTGGGCTGAAGAATTTTTCATATATTCTGTTTAACATTTCTTCAGGTGCTCCACTATCTTCCACTTGCAATCATTCAGGCTGGGGCATTTATCTCGAAATCCGGAAATCTTGGCAGCTATCTAGCCCTCTATGAACATAACAAAGCTCGGCTGCTCACTGAACGGCCTGTCCAGACACATGACAATTATGCATGGACTGTCTATACTACATGGCAGATTAGCTTTGAGCAGCTCAGTGAACAGGCCAAGACATTCTTGAAGCTTTGTTCATTCCTCCATTATCACGGAATCTCAGAGAATATATTCAAGAATGCCACAAATTATGTACTTAAACCCTGCAGCCTGTCAAAAGAAGAGCTGGAGATGCCAGTCAAGGTGCTGTCACAATTTTCAGACCCCTCTGGTGCCTGGGATCCCTTGCACTTCATGGATGTGACAAATGAAATCAGGGCATACTCCCTGATCAACTTTGATCCAGAGAAAAATATGTTCTCAATTCATACCCTGGTGCACGACTGGACTCGTAGCACCCTCTCAGATGACACGTGTCATCAGTGTATGGTTGCAATCACAGGAATTTCTCTTAGAGGGCAATTGGAGGAAGATATACATCTAGCAAGTCTATGGATGCTGCCCCACATTGATTTCTTGATCAAGCACAATTTAAATGCAATCCAAGATTTCAGAAATGATTATGCCAAAGTATACATGTTGACTGGGAAGGCAGAGAAAGCTGCAGAGCTTGGATTGGCAGTACTTGAACAAAGAAAGAAGCTTCTCGGCGAGGACCATCCAGACACTCTTGAAAGTATGTATTGGCTGGCATGGTCATATAGACAATTAGGAAAATTAAATGAGGCAGAGAAACTTGGAGTTTCAGTATGGGAGAAGAGGAGGGAAACTCTAAGTGACAACCATGTGGATACACTGGATGCTATGGGGAGCCTGGCATTGACATACCAGACGTTAGGAAAGCTCAAGGAGGCAGAGGAACTTCAAGCCCTTGTGCTTCAGAGGCAGAGGAATATTTTGGGTGACAATCATCTACAGACCCTGAGAGCAATGGGGAACCTGGCACTCACCTACTTCAATTTGGGAAGACCACGGGAGGCAGAGGCACTTCAACTTATAGTTCTTGACAGGCAGAGGAGTATTCTCGGGAACAAGCATCCAGATACTCTGATTGCTCTGGGAAATCTGGCAGCCACATACACGAGAATGGGACGGCCACAGGAGGCAGAGGTGCTTGAGCTTGAACTTCTTGAAAAGCGAAGGGATGTGCTAGGTGATAAACATCCAGACACCCTAAGAGCCATGTTGAACCTGGCCTATACATACCACATCCAAGGGAAATTGAGGGAAGCTGAGCAGCTAGGACTTGAAGTGTTTGGGGATCGGAGATATATTCTGGGTGATGACCATCCTGACACCTTACTCAGCATGGGGAAACTTGCAGCCACATACAGTAAACTGGGGAGATTGCAGGAGGCTGAGCAGCTCGAGCTTTCAGTGCTCCAGAAGCGGAGGTTGATCCTAGGTGACAACCATTTTTCCACCCTGCGTGCCATGTCAAGTCTGGGATCCACACTCAACAAGCTGGAAAGATGGCAGGAGGCAGAGGAGCTTTTGGTTGTGGCACTGGAGAAACAGAGAGAGCTGCTGAGTGCCACCCATCCCCACATTGTCGACACAATGCAGAGTCTGGTGGAAACATATACCAAGCTCGGGAAATTGAAGGAAGCAGAGGATCTGAATGAGGCTCTGCAGAGGGGCCAAGCTTAGCTTACGTTGTTGTATCTCTTCATGTGGGTTCCTTGGTTATTTTATATTGATATCTGTTCTTTGTCCCGATGTGAGAGTGTGATTTGAGAATAAAATTCAGGCGAAACGAACTATTGGAGGCTTTGAACTGATTTTCAACAGAGATTGGGCGCATTATTGCCCGGCTTCATTGGAGGGTGATGTGCTTGGATTAACTGGCTCTAGGTGAAAGTGCCATCAATAAAGTAGTTTTCGTATCCCGGCATAATAGATGCCAGCAGACGCCGATCAAGCTGCATTCGGCAAGTGACCCAGATCCCGAAGCCGATTGTTGCCGAAACTTCTTTTCATCGGGCTACTTCTTTGTTTTAGAACATTTTCGTACTTCCTTGGGAAAGCCCACAATACCAAGTTCCCTTTGAATCTTCTAAAGCGGCTGCCGCCAGAGCACAGTGATGAATATGGGGGGTAGGTGGCAATGGTCGATTGACGGGGATGAAGATGAAGATTCAGTCGAACATAGGCGTACAAGTAATTCGGAAACGAACCCGAAAACCACCCCGCTGTGGGGAGTGGTACGCTCAGATGATTGTGAGGCCATGTCCAAGGGGCTACATTGTTGGATGGGGGGAAAAAAACTGAAGGCCGAACGCTGGTGTGTGGAGAGCCTATCCTTTAATTAGACTAATTCTGGTAAGATATGCCGCATCCATAATCATCCGATCACTTTGATCTTGTAAAATTATCTTTAATTCAGGCTCACTAGGAGTGTGAAATCCAGAATGAAGGAAAAATAGAACTGGTCAGCCGCTAATTTTCCTTCGTTTTATATTTTTGAGCGGTCAAAAATTGAATTAGAAGATAGTTTTTTAAGATAAGTCAGATTGGATGACTATGGATGCGGCATATCTTATCTTCAACCTACAGCTTGCTCGTCAGCAGCGGTCCACACAACCTTCTCGGCCAACTGGGGCATGTTGGCCTGGAGTTGCGGACCCGACATGTTGCGGATCCTGATCCGCGGCTGATGGCGCATGCATCGCCTCCTGACGGCATCCCTCTTGCTCCGCCCCACAATGCCCATTCAGGAAGCCAGGGGATGTTGCTGGTATCAAGCACCGATTGTAAGGCTGAGTCGATACCATGGCCGCTGTAACGCAAGCTCCGTCTGGGCTCAACGCAGACCCCTCAGCGTACCTCGCCCTCGCCTGCATCAACAACAGCCTCGACTTTCCGCCTTCGAGCTCGATGGTGCAGAGAGTACGGCCACGTACGCGCTCACTGACGTGTCCTGGATGGCTCCTGGCCCATCTTCTTTAACAGCCTCAGTGGGCACCACCTCATCGCCACTATGATCGAGGGCATCGCACACGAACACCACTGGTGCAGATCCTTGCCCTCGACAAGCCCAGCACCGGCGGCTCCGCGCCATCCCCCTCGCTGCGTGCACCCGCTGGATGTCCACCGTTGTCCTTGCCTTTCTCACGCACATGCACATTGCGCGCTTTGCCGTCCTCTCACACTCAAACGGACTCTTCTATGCGCTCTACGCGCTCCTGCACCTCCAACCGACGCTCAGTAGGCCGCTCGTACCGCAGAGCATCAGCGGCTCCATCGGTCTGCACCTTGCCCGGGCCGCCACGCTCCCGGGGCCGCTCCCAAACACGCTTGGGTCGATCCTGCAGCTGCTGTAGACGGCGTACAAGTTAGTCGGTGTCCTCAGTCGTACAACAGAGTGTAAGGCTCTATATTTACCTGTAGACGACGTAAAAGTTAGTCGGTGTCTACAGGAAGTAAGTAAATATGTACGTATGAATGAAAGAATGAACATACCCTCAGTCGTACAACAGAGTGTAAGGCTGAGGATCGTTAAGGGGCCGAAGCCCCTTAAATACAATCGGGAATGAAACACATAAATAAATGAAAAGAACGAAACACTACTCGCCATATAAGGAGATTCACTCCTCAACAGCTGCTCTCCGCCTCCTCTGCTGACGATAAGGACCCAGGGCACGCGAGCATCGCACACCGATGCACCAGCACGAATACCTGCATCGCTGCGTCAATGCTGCGTGCCGCACGGCAATCATGTGCGTGGGGATGACCGACTCATGTGTCTCGATGGGCCAGGAGGCGCTTTTCAGCCTCCACGGCGCGGGGGGGGAGGCGGACAGCATTTGGGGCTTGGCACACATGCGAACGACGCGGCGGTGCTGCGGGGCGTATTTGCGAGGCTCTTGCAGCGCTATGCGGACGACGCGCTGAAACGGTTGCTCAGAGTCAAAGGCTGCAAATGCAAAATGAACAAAATCCAACTTTCGAGTGATTGAGATTGGACATAACTCAAATGAGCGAGTAAGTCCAACTTCAACTACCCAAATACTAGATCTCAAACACTAAACACCTCTTAATTGCCCCGATGATTTGTCTGACGAGTTAGGGTCTTTTTAGACACAAGTATAGGTCTAAGGAGCTCTAAGTCGGGATCCCTTTAATTGTCTCTGTACTGTGAGGAGTTACTCAAAGAGGAACTTTCTCCACGGGCACTGGGTTCAAGTAACAATTTGACTGAGTCAAGATTGAAACCGAGCAGTTATAGTTAGATTTAAGCTTCTCAGCTATAGCGCAAGTAACGGCTTGAAGGCCGGCAAGTTGTTTGAACCGAAGTTCGGGTTTTTGGACACAAGTCCCACGGTTCGATAATCTCAAATCACAAGTCCCAAATGCTTTCTCTGATCTCAAGACAACGGACACACGGCTCTTTCAAACTCAAACTCAATTCACAATGTTGGCAACCAAAAGAAACTTTATTTCACGGGACCACTATCAAAATAGCAGAGTCCTCAGAGTAAAGCCCTCAACCGAGACCTGTCGCACGCGTGGGAAGGGGCAATGGTGTTAGCCTTCCACACTAGTTCGGGTCAAGATTCAGTGCCGTTCCTCGTCAGAACGTCCTGCTTTTATACTACAAATTATATACTATTACAATGCTTGATTACACTACCGCGGGTATATACAGGTATCTGGCAGGTCATCTGGTATCGGGATATTATTCCCATTGGCTGATTATAGGCTCTATAGGTTTAATTCTGACAAACAGGTTACCGATTGCAAGCAACCGTCCCCTTACTGTCGCGATCGGGTATGATTTAACTCCTGTTGAACGAGCTAAACACCTTCTGTACTTATTATACTCTGCCCGCTGTGCCCGGAGGACGCGGATAATTACACGCTCTTCTGTAGCTATAATTTGATACCCATAACTCCCGGATTGGAGTTACGGTTACTTCTGTACGGGTTACTTTGTCAGGAAACTATATTTAGTCATCCGTCGGAGTAAGCCGATCGAACCTACTTCGGTGAGAACCGCTACTCGGGTACTTCACAACCGGATCACGTGACCGATCGCGTTGCGGAAACCATCAAAACCCAACCAAACAGGGCGGTGTTATACGCCGTAGTACTCATCGGGACATCAACCAAACTTCACAGAGTGGATATTCGTCATCTCCTTGGTAAGTGGCTATGTTTATGTCCCATTGCCATTTAACTGAACACTCGGAGCTCGTGTCAGCCCTCAGATGCGCGCAGAATGTAATTATTTAGTAATTCCATTGTTGGTAAATTTCGCGGCTTATCAGCGCTGCGGATACGGGTCATATATGGCGGCGCCACAGACGGGATGGTGCCTGCCAAGGGGCACCCGTGGCTAAAGGCCCAGCTGGAGGCTGCGGGTCTGATATGCACGGATGTCGACGCATGGAAGGAGGTGCCAGAGGCGGGGCACGACGTCCGGTTCCTCGAAGAGGTCGTGGACGACTTTTTGGCATGGGTGGAGTCGTAGCTCTACTTGAAGTAGGCATGGTACTTCGAGCGTTTTGAGGGGATGGGTCGTCAGTCAAGTGTGTACCGCATATATGCATCTTTAATTCAGCGAAACTTATCGTGATTCGTGATTCTGCAGGAGCCTTATGCTTGCAATGAACGCAACTTCAGAACGAGGTTCTAGCCCAGCACCAGCATGATCAGCACGTCTTCTGTCCCAGCGCATGATCTCGAGATGCTATATGTTGATGATACAGTATCAAGTTGGCTGCCAGCATGTGCAGAGCAAGCACTCTTCGCCAACTGTTCGAAGGCCCATCCTGCGCAGTTGTTCCCGGATTGAGAGTGCACTGGGTGCAGGAAGGAAGTCTAGCAATCTTCCTTCGATATCAGCCTGAAAGTTTGCTGGCGAAGTTGAGCAACGGCCAGGCATGAAACGAATCATTTTCCTTGTTTCTTATGAGCTCTTGCTGAAGGCTGCGTTGAGACTTGGCCTGTAGATGAAGGACCAGGAAGAGAAGGAAGTATATTGCATTGCTTGGCTGCCCCTGCTTCTCTTCTTCCACATCTCGCAGGCTGCTTTCTCTCTTTGCGGCCGGGAGCGTCCTGAAAGACGGCATTGCAGTCAAAACTGATCGATTGGTTCTTAGGTCGGTAGGTACCATTCATCTCGCACGCGGCGCAACTCACGAGTGCCGGGGATTTCTAGTGACCCCTGCGACGTGCCACCGCCTCTCGTTTGTCTTCACACAATGCATCCGTGGGTCAGGAAGGGAAGAGAAAGTATTGCAGGGCTTGGCCGCAAATCAATCCTTCTCTGCTTCATTACTTCTGCGTCCTCTGATTGGCGGGCTTGATTATTTGCGCCCTCCTGAAGCCGACAATCTGGTCTAATGGTTTTCTCGGAATCGGGGGATCAACTCATCACGCTGGATACCTTGCCAGTGCTTGTAGATGGTCTGCTAGTGCTTGAGCACCCACATATATTGCCATGGGAATTCCGCTGCCCAGCGCGGTGTTTCTACTTCTGTTGCTATTTTTCTTTTTATTCTACACAGTAATCCCCTCACTTCGCCTCTGCCAGCCGCGGCCACAAATTGACATCGACTGAAAATCCATGCGACAACATGTCTTTCTCGCCAGTTCTGGCTGATGTTCAGATAGGCTGGTCGTGTTTGAATCCCTATTCCTGGCTAACACACCTCCAAGGCGACGTGATGATATGACATTGTAGTGATATGTACGGCCTCATCGTCGTGTGGCAGGTCAGATGGCCGGAATGCGCCAGCTTTCCGCATTCTCCATTTAGATTCGCCATCGACCCCTTTATTTTTTTATTTAGCCCGTGAACGCGGACCTATGACGGATGGAATTCACTCTTTGCTTTCTACTAGCATCCCAGTGACCAGTGCAGGACTTCAGGGGAATTCGTCCTCTTAGTATCATCAGGTGGGTGGTTTTTCCATTCCAGAGCGGACTCGCAGCTCATGATCGCTTACTCTTTTCATCGCATTCGACCATCGTCTAGCTATTTTCTCGGTTCAGATGAGCCTTGACGGACACTTCCGTGTGTAGGTTGGAGAGGATGGCCAAGGTGGCCCCTTCTTGTTTAGTCCCAACACAGTCACTGCACCAACTGCTACATTCGTGGAATTCCAGTTCTCAGAGTGAAAGCCCATTTCTTTCTTTCGCATTACCGGCGATTTCATCGGTCTCTATTCTAGTGGGAACCATAGTGTCACCCAGTCTTCATTTGATGCGCTAGGAGAAGGTGTGGTAGTGCTCGGAGCGCATCTGCGGATAGTTCCGCCGCGATCGATAAAATTCTGAGCAGAAGCTGCCCGTTGACTCGAGCCCACGCCATTCGTGCTACCGGCATCTCTCTGTTTTCTCTTGGCTCATAAGCTTCCTTGACAGGTCACCCGCGGAAACTCGTTCACATGTAGAGGCATATACAGGATGGAGGGAGGCGTGGTGATGCTGGAGCGCGGCTGCATGTAATATGGCAGGGTCAAGCGATGCTTTGGAGAAGGTACTTGTTCGACTCGAGCCCACACCATCAGTCGGGTGTGCGATTCTTTTTTTGGTTGCATTTCCTCTAATTGGTACTCGCGTGCTAGACCGGGCAAGGCGCTCCTCATGCCTGTATCAGTTCTCGCTACCGCTGGGGTTTTGTGGACCGGGATTTCGTTCAAGTCACAGGTGCAGGGAGCGCCAAAATGATGCACTTAGGAGGGTGGATAAGCTAGAAGGAGGCGTGGTGGCGCTCGGAGCGCATCTGCAGGTAATCGGGTAGGATTTCACAGTCCAGCAGATGATGCTCATTCGACTCGAGCCCCGCCATGTTGGTGTTGGTGTTGGTTGAAGATTTTCTTGGTGGATATTTTGTCAAGCTTGCCCTTGCAGTAAACCAGGGGTTATAATAAGGCAGATAGACCAGAGAAGGAGGCATGGTAGCGCATGCAGCACATCTGCGTGCATAGGGTGTGACACGGGTGGATACCGTGACCCTAGCAGTCCTTACCGTGCCCGTGACCCGTCACACCGTACCCGTGACCCACCCGTACCCGCGGGTACAGTAAATAACCACGGGTTCGCCAAAAACCCGCAGTTATTGATCCTGCGGTATACTGAGTATGTTGGATAGGTTGTAATGCTCTGGGACGTATTCTTAGCGATGTCTATGATTTTATACGAATTTATCCGGTATTATTCAGTGCCCAGATGCCCCAGTACAAGCCAACATCACTCTATTTGTACATGTTAGTTTCCAGGGAAAGGCACTACGCTTTCATCCAAAATAGGAAGGTGGTAATTTCTCTTGCCTCCCTGGGTGCATTACAAGTTGAATATGGATTGCATACTTCCTGTTAGTATCATAGAGCATTCCTAAGTATTTTCTAGCATCAACATCCCACTACAAACTGGCTGATTGATGCAACTCCATAAAATTGAAACAATTGACATAAGTGGGATATAAATTGATATATGAGCATATAAATGGATGTAAAATCGTAGAATGATAGTATTCCTAATTTCAGATATGATTTGAAAGCCCATAACAAGCAATAGAGGTAGAATGAGTGATTTAGCCCAATTTGGAAAACCCGCGGGTTTGTGAGCATATTCACGGTATGGTGGGTTTCCCAAGCTGTTAAATCCCAAAGTCAAAGTCAAAGGAATGATCCGTTGACGGAAGGTTCCGGTGCCGGAGTAACGGCGGAGCGGAAGTTTCGGATCAATCGCAAACACCACAAGAAAGTAAGGGTGTGCGTACTACCTGGACTGGCGAGAATAGAAGTCGTTCCAATGAAAGTCGGAACTCCGGAAGACGGAAGATTAAGGCAGGGTTCAGGACAAGACGAATAGTCAAGAACGTTAATAATCAAACTGAAGTTACATAGAGGGATATGGAATATTTATACTAAGTCATAATTACGTACGGCCGTAAAGTCCATTTCTATATATAGTGATCTGAAACAGAAGAAGCCGCAAGTGAGGTTTGCGGAGCGGTGAAGTCCGCTCGAGTTGAGTGCGATAAAATAAGGAAGTTAAAAATGGGAAACGCTCAGTAATCCTTCATTGCGTGAAAACCCATTTCGGGTGGCGTCTGTAGATCCGGACGCCGGAACTTCCCGAACGTACGGAACATCCCGGAAATGACGGAGCTCGTCGGGAGTTCAGAATGTACGGATATAACACCAGCATCCAATACCGTACCCACACCCGTGACACCCATACTCGTAACACTGTGTCACACACTATGCATGCAATGTGCCAGAAAGTTGAATGCTCAGCAGAAGCCACTCATTCGACTCGAGTCCACACCATGATGATTCTAGTTGAAGATTTTTTGTGTGGATATTTTGTTAGATTTTCTAGGTGGATCTTTTGTCAAAGTTTCCGCTTAACCATAGGTCATAATTAAGGAGCCAGGTGCAAGCGAGAGGGAGACGTGGTAGCGCTCGGAGCACATCTGCATTTGGTTCTGAGAGGGATGATAGAAAGCAGAGGATACCAGAAGACAGATGATCGTGTCTCTGTGTGAGGGCTCGGATCTCTCCTGAGGTCTGTAGTAAATTTTCGTGTGGGGTATTGCGAGCGGGGATTCCGCAAAGTCGCATATAAGGGAGTGCCAAAAATGGTGCACGTAGAAACACAAATATAATCTAGGAGACGGCGTGGTGGTGCTCGGAGCACGTCTGCACGCAATTCAGCGATATCACTGGTACAGCAGAAGGTGCCCGTTCGACTCGGGCCCATGCCATCAGTCGGGTGTGGTGTTTCTTTTTGGATTGGATCTCTCCTGATTCCTAACCGAGTGCGATGGGACAGGGCGAATGCATCTCGAAGCTCTCCCCAGGTCTGGAATCAATTCTCGCGATCACTGGCTGGGGTTTCCTTACATAAAGTTGCGCCAAAAGTGACACTAGGGGCAAGGTCCCGCTTTAAATGCATGTGGTCCACAGGTGGTCCGCCATTTTTTAAAAGCAGACAAAGCCTCTTTGTCTGCCCTTTGTCCTCCCTTTGTTTGTGAAAGAGACTTTGTCTGCATTTGAAGATCCATTGACCACCTGCGGACCACATGCATTTAAAGCACGTGGTTTCCACATGTGTGGGACCTTGCCCCCAGTGTGATGCCCTTAGGAAGCACGAATATATGGTAAAGAGGCGCGGTGGCGCTCAGGGCGCATCTGCATTCAGGTATCGGCTTTATCTGCTTGAATGGCTTGGAGCAGGAGATGCTCGTTCGACTCGAGCCCACGCCGTAAACGGGTAATTTTTTTCTCTCTTTCGGTTAGACTTTAAAATGCTCACCTTTTGTTTGAACCTCACGCAGCTCTGCCTAGCAGGTTTGCCCGACTATTGGTCGTTAAGTGAGTTAAAGAGGCGTGATGGCGTTTTGGGTGCGTCTGCATGCAGCCACTATAGATAGGGCCAGCGGGTGCTCGTTCGACTCCGGCCCACGCCTGTTTCTTCGCAGATTGTTTTGGGGTGGATTATTTTGAAAGCATCAACTAGCTGGGGCACGCCGAGTCCCCGTGAGCTGACACCGGCGCTTTTCAAGCGCAGTCGGACCTCAGGGAAGTACAGCCAATAATATTATGGGCCAATTAGTTTATATAATAACCCGTAGATAAAAATAAAATTGACAAGACATGCTTGCTCGTTTCCGCCAGTGACATGGACACCGAATGCTGTGCGCGCACAATGCCAATCATCCCGTGAGAAGGTCGCGGACATTGCGTGGATACGTGCGGATATCACTTCGCACAAAGCGACGCATCTGAACGCGCCTCTTCCGGCCGATGCACCGCCTTCGCCCTCTCCACTCGAAATAACCTTCTTGAGCAAGCAAGGCTCTTGCGACGCATGACGCAGGATAGGCACACCCCCGAAGTGGAAGAACCCCTATTTGCAGTCGAATTACGTCACATCACTACGGTTCAACACGGGTCCACCCGCGGGTACCCAAAGGGCAACCCGGACCCGGACCCGTCAATACCGTACCTGACCAACCCGCTGATAAGGCGTGCATCTTTGCGCGCCTGAAATCTTTGTTTTCGTACAAGTACAAGCGGATGGCTAGTACTTGTGACTCCAGTAAGACTAGAGGGCACTGGTTCAATCCCGGAACTGAGTGTTAAGCCATTAGAAGCATTGCAAACTAGCATAACCAACAAAGGAAGACTGGGTTGCCGTCCGAGGTACTCTTCACAGGGGCTTAGGATACTGGCCCGGCTTCAAAACACACTAGCTAGCCATAGGACTCACCCGGCGCGGAGTATTGCACAAATGCTACAAGTTCGGTGTCAGTATGGATGTTAGGCAATCAAGGGACTTTGGAAGGAAACAGGAAAGACTAGCTATTGGCGCGAGGCTTTGAACCAAGGCCATGGAGATTATAAAGGGATTCATGAAATCGGAGCAAGTCGGCGCCAGGAAAACGACAATGAAGCGGGCGCGCGCCAGTATAAATTAGAGCGTGCTCAAACGGGTCAGCACCAGGCTACATGCTGAGAGCTGGCGCCAACCCTTGAAGTAAAATAAGGAGCAAGGATAATGCATACCTTGGCACGAGGATCTCATAAGGAAGAAAGAATCCGAAAGAGGAAATTTGCACAAGTCGGCGCCAGGAAGTGTATAAATAGTTGGCGCCGACTTCCCTCAAATTCCCTCGACGAACTCAAGGATGCCCTGAGTAATGAAGGCTTACCAGGAGGCTTGGCACTCGCTTAGAGAAGCTATTAGCCGATGGTATTAGCAAGAGACAATTATGAAGTAGAGGGCTGTAGCGAAGCTAGCCGATGAAGGATGGCCCTCTTTGGGTTGAATTCGCTAAGAGCTGGCCTCTCATTGGTCCAAGGAAGTGCTGCGGCTTTCTAAGGCTCGCTAAGGAGATGGACTAGCCGAGGGATTGAAGGAAATGACAAGGACGGTATTAGGATGAGGCATCAAAGCGACGCTAAAGAGAAGAGGTGCACCCGAGACGGAGCCAGAGAGCTCGCTTATACCTTATTATTACTCATTCAACGTTTGTACATCTCGCTTAGTTCAGTAGTATAAAGCCGCATGTAAACCAGTAGTTAGGCAGTGAAAACTCCCCCGTTATTGGCACATAGCTCTTTTGAGCTCAGAGCTCAGCTCAGTCACTGGACAACTCGCCTAAGAGCCTGCACTATACTCATCTGCCGTCCCAGTCACTGAACCCTTGCAAGTTCACACTCGGCGCCAGCCCAGTCACTAGTCGGCGCCAGCTTCCTACCACACACTCATCCCGCGCCAAGTCCCTGAATTATTGCAAGAGTTCAAACTCGCGCCGGCCCAGTCACTGTGCTAGAGCCTTAGAGCCAACCTTCCACACTCAGCTCCTCTACCCCTCTTCGGTGTCCGCCCAGTCACTGGCCTAGGTGTCTAGTCGGCTTTGTCTATCACACTCGGTTGCCTGCTCAGTCACTGAACTTACGTTCAAACTTGGCGCCAGCTCAGTCACTGTGACATTGCTCAGCCCGCTCTCTGCATACTCGGTTCGCGCCAGTCACTGAACCTTGCAAGTTCACACTCGCGCCAGCTCAGTCACTGTGTTAGCTTTCTACGCCCTTCCCCACACTCATCGGCCCGTCTTCTATTTATAAGTCCAATCTCTGGCGCGAGCCACTTCACTTGTAGACTTAAAACATCTACACCCTCGTCGATAAGACATCTAGAGACACTGGTTATATAAAGGAGGATCTTCCACCCACTAAAGTACCTGTGGTCTTTCTACTGAAATTGAAGGGTCGATACGAGTACCCGTCTCCCCGAACTAAATAACGATAAGACTGTTGGAGTGATTGGTTGTTGGAGTTTAGTGTGATTAGAGTTAAGACTTATTGTCTTACTCTTTTGATATTAGATTTCATGGCTGCACGCCACTGCACCGTTTCACCGCAGGCCTCAAACCCATACGGGTCACCCGCGGGTGCCGCATTACCCGCGGTACCTCAAACCCGTCGGGTCAACCCGCGGTATCTAACGGGAAAAAAAGCAAGAAGTGGTGCATGTACGTCTGTTTGAGGTACAAAACATGTACTACGTTAGTCAGTGACCTCAATAACTTCGTCTTTTTCCTCTACTTCCGTACGGTTACGCTTTTTGGGAGTGCACGCCGCGATCAGATCCTGGATTCGATTCGAGTTGCTACGACGCCAAGACCCCGAGCACAACTGTCGGCGGAAAGATGCAGCTGACATGCCGTTCCGAGTAAATTCGAGAAGACGGCAGCCATGGTAAAAGACACACTCAACGGCGACAGAAGTGGCTATTATATGTGAGGGAGTGCAAAGCAAAAATCAAATACAAGTCACAATGAACACTGAGGTAATCCAACGCAACCCGAGACAGAACAGGATATTTGTGCCGATGATTCCACCGGCGGTCATAAGTGTACAAAACCCACGATTGTTGACGAGATGAGGTGGCCGCGTGCTTTCCGTGACCCACTGTACAATGTTTGCGCTGAAAAAATGTAAGTATGAGACGGACTATGTGGTAAGGACGAACCGAGCCTCTGTGTTGGTATGTGCGCGATGTGTTACATTGACAGGACGCTGTCCAGCCCGTGCAAATGCCGCAAAAATTGAGCCGTCGAAACCCGCGGGTTTACCCCGCGCGGGTCCACGGTATTGCGACGGGTTGAAAATCTCAACCCGTACCCGAACCCGGCTGACCCTCGGGTCCAAACCCGTGCGTGGACCCGATACCCGTGTTGAACCCTAGACTCGTTACCAGCCTGCCTACGAATGGCAAAAATGTGGCAAGCACTTTGCCGTAGGCAGACTGGTACAACTCGGGACGAACAATTGAGGCGCGCGAGGAGTTTGAAATTTTGAGTGGTGCCGATCACGGCCGATCACTGGATCACCGAGTCCCCATTATTTCTCATGTAATTTCGAGCATTCATATCACTCATTTCAGGCCGTTTGAAAATAATCTGAGGAGACAGAATTCAAGTACAAGTACTTAGAGCAATCACTCTACTGTAAATTCTACTATCCAACCTCATTTGAGGCAAGAGCACGGGCAATCAAAAATTCAAACTCCGAAGCGCGCCTTATTTGTTTGGCCCGAGTTGTACCAGTCTGCCTACGGCAACGTGCTCGCCACATTGTTGCTCTTCACAGGCAGACTGGTTACGAGTCTAGTTGAACCCTACACATAACTTTTTCTGTGCCTTCCCGCACTCACTTTCCAGCGCACCTCGCCGGCGCAGCAGACCGAGGCCGCACCCGAATGGCGCTGCTCTCCTGGGCCCGCGCGGGCGTCGCCTCCCCGACCTTCGACCCGGGCTACGCCTTCGTCTCCTCCCCGCTCCTCCTCTCCCCTCCGTGCTCGCAGGCGCGCGCCTCCTCGCGCTCTACGCCCTCTGCGCCGCCGGCTCCGGATGCTCCTTCTTCAGTTTCTTCACACAGCTCTCCTACATCGGGGTAGCGGCGTACCTCGTCGCCGCGGGCGTGCAGACCGCAGGCTGCGCACGATGGGGGCGGACGGGGTATTGGAGGCTGGGATGGGGTCATGTCGCCCGCCCACCCGTGTCGCCGCGCCGCGATATGCAATATAGACGGGCACCCGCGCTGGTGGGGCCCGCGTGCCCCATGTGAGTTGCTGTTTGCGTTCGTATGAGGTGCCGCTCGAACGCAAGCAGGCGCGGCGATAATCCTGGGGCACCTCGGCCTCGGGGATGCGCCGCGCGCTAGCTATTTCTGTCTCCACATGTATCCTGCCGCCTCCCTCGCTCCCGGCTGTCTGCGGTACCGTTCTGGCGAGCCGCGAGGCGTCCCGGGCGCTTGCGCTTACATCGTGTGCCCCTGCCGCCGGCGCCGTGTTCAAAGCGTGCGCCCAGTGCGCCTCGTTTAGTGCGCTGGCAGACTCCGTTCTTTAAATTCACGATCCGCGCTAAGCGTTCTTATGCGTTCGGCGTTGCGCGTCAAACTGCTTGGGCCTTCGCCTTGGTGTTCAGCACTAGTGGAGATTTCTGCCGGAATTCCTTCTCGTCGACAGCTCGTCCGGTAACGATTCCACAATTGTTGGGCTGCT
The DNA here is from genome assembly GCA_029289555.1 of Mycena latifolia. Taxonomy (NCBI): domain Eukaryota; kingdom Fungi; phylum Basidiomycota; class Agaricomycetes; order Agaricales; family Mycenaceae; genus Mycena; species Mycena latifolia. Next base: position 52,055 of record JARJLE010000011.1, on the reverse strand, counting down.
GACGGCGGTGTTTTCACCCGACCCCTACTGTTGTTCACTTCATACTTTCATAAAATCCAAATTATCATTTACCAGTGGTCACGTTGGCATACGAGCTCTTCGGCGACAAATGGAAGCCGATACAGAAAACAGGCTTTGAACACTTGTTGTTGCTCTCCGGTATCTTGCTTTCTTTCAAGGCTTTGATTCTGCTACTTATTATTTTGGCACTTCTGGGTGCGAATGTGGTCACAAATTTGGAAGCTAAGAAAGGCAGACCTCCAGTGGCTCTTCGAGCCATTATTCAGAGTTTGCTTTGCTAGTCGACGAAGAAGAAACCTCGAGCTCAACATGTCCAATTTCGTTCTTCCCATTCAAACAACAAGTCCTTTTCTAGAACAATGTCTGTGGGAAACGACAGCTCAGGCTCATTTCTCTTCAAATAATCAGAAACGGCGTCATTCAACCCAAGAAACCTGTTCAAGATGCAAAGCACAATGTGACTGGATAAGTTCATTTCAAGACAGCTCAACATTTGGCCGGCTGTGTCCCTTCTTTCGGGCTACCTCTCCTGCAGAGGGGCTATTTTAGAACATTAGCTTCAAGCAGAGAGGAAAAGGGCCTTTGCACCTAAGAGAAGCCCGCTCAGATACTATCGATTCACGAATTTTGTCTCGTGGACATTTTGCACCTGTTTTCTAGTGCAGCGGAAGCCTACGATGCCAGGGTTGAATTGCCTGATGAAATCGAGCACATAACGAGGCCAAGGTTGGGGATCTACTCCAAGCGTAGGAAAAGTCGCTCCATTACTGTAGAACTTCCTTGAAATGATTGAAAAGAGGCTGAACATAATCCGGCAAATGCCGTGCCGAGGACACAGCAAGGTTCAGATGGCATTGGGAAGAAGAGCGAACATTTGTCGCCGAGCGCGCCGACGGTTACGAGGCACCCGCTGGTACAGATAACTTATTATGATTAATTATTCAGGTGTTGCGTGTCGTTCGTGTACATTGCATTATTCCATTATTCCTGAATAACGGAGAGATCAATCGCAACACAAGGGGTGCGCGGACGATGAGGAGGCACTCACTTTTCACGCTTCCCCCTCAATATTACGTCAAACCTCCCGCATACCGACTCTGCAACCTGCTGTAGTCTGATTAGTTCGGAACATAATTCGTTCTGAGCGCTTGGCTGGTGACTTGAAATGGACAAATCGTACCTCGGATGATGATTCGCCGTCATGAGAAGATGGATGGTTCTTTATACTCTTTTATGCGATAACTTGAATGGAATCTTGAATTTTCTGTACGTATGAAAAGCTGCCAGAGAATCAGCGGTAGCTTGCTTCATGCGGGCCAGACATACCGTTCCCATGGTTGGCCTGATTCCTGCTCATCAATCCTTGGGTGCTGGCAAATCAACACGCTCCATGCGGAATGTCTTGAACGCAGCTAACGGTTGAAGCACGAGGTCAAGCTCCGCCCGGGCGGCGTCTCGCCGCTTAACCTCGAATTCGCTGTTGTAAAGCGCCTCCAACGTCTTCGGGAACGCTGCTTCAATCACGAGTTCCTCGAGATCCGGCGCGGACAGCACAGATTGTAGTAAAATCTGCGCAAGGGCGATGGCCGCCGAAAAGGGTGGCGGGCAGTAGACGCGGAGAGCGCGGAGCTTCGTGAGGAAAGGAGTTAGGGGCAGTTCGTGGCGGAAGTCCGGACGGATGTACAGCTGGAGTGTGCGTATTCCAGGACCGGCGACGCGTAGGCATGTGGGGATCGTAGCGTTGTGGCGCAATGTCAAGTGGAAGGTCTCTATGGTGGGAAGCGCGAGCAAGGAAAGAACGCGCAAGTTGAATCCTGGGTAGTCGAGATGGACGGTTCGTATCCGGGTGAGCGGGGAGGCAGCGGGATGCTCAGCGACGACAAAGGGCTTCGCCTGACGCTCCTCTGCCATGGCGATCTGCTGACGCGCAAAAGTAACGGCGCTGTCTACGATGGCGATTCCAAAGCTGTGGTCCCTGGAGTGAGAAGGGCGACCGTAGATTGCACGGCCTAGTTGGGAAACCAGAATCTCGGTCCGGGTATGCAGCAGAAACAAAGTCGTGAGGTTCGGAAACTGAGCGAGGAACTTCAGAAGGTGGGTTTGGATCCATTCGCAGTCCGGGTTAACGGCGAGATGAATCATCGACACGTAGGGTCGGATGGTCGCGCCCATGAAAGCTCGAAAAAGGGTGTCGGCGTATGGGGGGCCAATCATGATTTCAGAGAAATGGGCGAGGCGGCTCAACGCCAGCCAAGTGTGCGAGACGAGCGCGCAGGAATAAAGAGTACGTCTATCCTCATAGTCGATACTCCTAAGGACCAGATCCACAAGTTCTGGGGGCAGGCGAGGATTTCCGACATTGCCTCGAGTAGCGATTCTGTATTTGTGGATTGCACCCATGGCGAGGCGAGACAGAATGAGGAACCAAGTTAAGATACGAAGCAGAACGGCTTCGAGGATTGCGCTCATTGTGCGGGGTGGTCGAGACATTGGCGAGTGGCCGAGTGGCAAAGGACAAGAGTGACAGCACGTCACGGGGCCCGACGCGCTGATCCTAAATGTCCAAACAGGGACAGATAACGTACCCCCCAAATTCCGCGTTCCTCTACACCACAAACAGAAAAGATGCAGGCATATTGCTCACTGTAACAAATCCGACAACTAAAAGTTCACGGAACCGTAAACTTGCGCGTCGCCGATGCAAGCATCAGTCCATTTACACGGTGTACTCTCTGAATAACTTTCGCGGCCCCAGGGGATCAGAATCATTTTCCTAGTTCTCTGAAGCATGCTCTTCCAGATACCCTGACTCCATTGGATTGAACATCTGACAAGCATATTCTGGCCCTCTGCTTTCTGAATAATCGTTCTCAAATTCCGAATTGAACCAAAATTTTAAAAGTCGAAGTCTATGGATGATGGGCGGAGAGGACTCATGCGTGTGAGCAGTTAATGCTCAACCGATCCAAAATTTGGTCGGCGCTCCAATCCAAATCCTTCGGGTGACCCAAATGCGAGACGTCCCGCAGCGCTGGCGGCCTGCCGCGCTCGTCTCTTCTCAATGACACTGAGCGGCCGCGCCGGTGTGGATGAAGCTCAGGGCTCAAGGCCCGTCTCCGTTCGCCCAGCGCAGGTCTGGTCCCCACGATTGAAACTCGAATCCCGAAGGTGGGCAGCGTCCGGCATCTGAACATGGCAAGTTATCTTTAAATTCTCAACTGAGGGGCAAGTGAGGGGGGAGTTTTCCTCTAACACGCAGTCAGTGCTGAGGGTCACATGCTGTGGATGACTTTCGTTTCCATCGTTGTTGAAGGTATCCTGCTCCAAGTTAGCTCCAAGTGGGTCTGTCAGCAGAAAGTGAACCCAAAAGCGCGAGAACAAGCCTGAGGTGGGTTTTGCATGGCACAACTTTGTTGCTTGTCATTCACCTGAAGCAAGGCATACAAGATATGAAGGAAATATGCATAAGAAATTCAAGGGTACCTGAGATAGCGGAGAGTGAAATGGCCCTTGATTGGACTCAATTGGCAAGTCACCCTCGAGTGAATGGCGTGTACTGTCATGAACCTACACGATATGTCAGTCAAGTAACTCAAAAGATATTACGGTAAGATTTAGTCTCCCGTAGTCAGACTCCACGAGTTTTATGATAGTCGATAAAACTTGATATGGAGGTAAGATTACCTTGAACGTTATCTGAGTCGCTCCCTGCCCGTTGACGGACCCAAACGTTGCCATCTCGGTTTGTTCGGATTTCGACTGGCGCTCAGGTATTGCGATAATCAACCTGCCGGCCAATATGGCAAGGGGGATGCAGGCGGTGCATATGCTTCTGCAGTCGACGGTTGTGGTGTTCCGTGCGTCGCCCATTTTTTCTGCTTCTGCCGTATGTGTGCTAAGATGGGGCGTAGCGTTCATCGTGACGGTGGTGTTCTAGGCGCTGCTCTCCTCGCCCGACACCTTCTCTACCGAATTCTCTGGTGCACACTTCCCCTCCTCGCTCCGCTCACCTATATCTTAACTCTAACCTCGCACGCACGGCCAGCCTGGTCCAACACCTCCCTCCACGCGCTCAACAGCCTCTTCGCGCTTTCGAGCTCCTCCTCACCAACGCCCCGCCCGCGCCCCTCCTCGCGCTCCCCGCCCAGATCCTCCTTTTGGACGCGTGTTTATATTACGAAGGCGAGCCAGGGGTTTTACCGTGCGTGGCTTCCTTCTCATTCCTTCGCTTTTCCCACTTTTCTTCCCCTTTAAGTGGGCGGCGCTGCGGCGCCGGTGCGAGTCGGATGCACACAGGCGCTGCGATAGACGCTCTTGTGGCGCCTCGGCGTCGGGCATTCCAATGCGCCGCGCGCTAGCTATTTCCGTCCTCCGCGTCTATCCTACCTCCTCCCCTCTCGCCGGTTTCATCTCCACTTCCTCCCTCTTCCCCTCGCGAGCACGGCGGCGCTCGGCGGGGGCGTCAGAAAGCGACCGTCTCGTCTGCGGAGGCACCTTGTAACAGACGATCCGCGGGGCGTCCCGCTTCCGGGCGCTGCTTCCTGCATAATGTGCGCCCGCGCTGCGTTGTACTGCGCCCTCCCCTCGCCCCCTTGTGTAGGCGTGCACTGTCTACTGCAGCGGGGGGGGGACTTCCTTCTTCTTACGATTCGAGCTGCGCGTTGTGTACCGCGGCGGCGTACATAATGCTTGGGCGCCCGCCATGCGCAGGCTGCAGACCCGCGTCTCCTCCGCCGTCTTGCGCGACCCGCAGAGTGTTATTTTTGACAGCGCTGCGTCGTCTGTGGCGGGCACCGCGATACATGTGTGGACCGGCGCCCCGCTGTTGTGGCCTCGTCCTGCGTGTGAGGCGCCGCGCGCCGAACGCAAGCATGCGCGGCGATACTCCTGTGGCGCCCCGCTAGCTATTTCCGTTTTCATGTCTGTCCTGCCGCCTCCTCCCTCGCTCCCGGCTGTCTGCGGTACCGTTGTGGCGAGCCGCGAGGCGTCCCGGGCGCTGCAGCCTACATCGTGTGCGCCTGCCGCCGGCGCCGTGTTTAAGGCGCACCCAGTACGCCTCGTTTAGTGCCGCCTCGCGGCGTAGTCTGTGGCCGCCCGTTTCGTCGCGCCGCGATGTGTACAGACAGGCGGCCGCCGCACTGGCTCGAGCTTTCGGCACTTCCTCGGCTACGGCGTCAGCTCTGCGCTCATTCCCATTCCTTCCTCTCTCCACGCTCCTGCGTTCTCGCCTTGCGTGCTTCTTCTCTTTTCTCCTTGCCGTTTCGCCGCTCCACGCTCTGTTCATTCATGCTTACCAACTCATCTCATCTCATCTGATCGTTTCCAGCCTACCCCTTCCTCATCACCAAATCCGAAAAGATCTGATATGACCTGATTTGGAACGGCTTGGCAGATGCCGTTGGCAAGGGCTTGGAAGCCGAATACCTGGCCGGATATTCCCTTCCATAGGTTTGACCTGGCAAGGTATTGACCATCTAAGCAATCCCGAGGCCCTCATAGATATACAATGGACTGCCAGGACTTGCGAGGTATGCATGACTGTGGATGGTTCACTGTCACAGCCGTACTAATAAATTCATTTGTTACAGCGCCGACCGAAATCATAAATAATAATATTACAGAGGTGCGCAACCTTCATAAACCTCGTCCGGAATGCCCCCGTCTCCGTCTTCTGTGCCCGAATCCGGCTCCTCCTCATTTTCCGCCTCATCAATGTCTTCTTCCGGCTCGTGGTCCCCATCAGACTCACCGTTAGATTCTGCATCTGACTTGTCGTCCTCGGTGCTGGTAGTCACAACCCAGTCAGCTGCGTTGCTGACTGGCGCCGTTCGACTCGGGCGGGGCCGCAGGCCCGGGGAACTGGCAGTGCCGACGCGACGTACATGCACACGGCGATCACGCCAAAACTCCGACGGTCCGTGCATTGTTGATATGGCGTGATGTGATTGATGGTTGGTTGCTAACGCTCCTTGCTTTCTCCCTCCATCTCCTCGCTCCCCCAGCAACGTCGCCCTCCCTGCTCACAATGCTCCTTGGTCCAGCAAGTTCTGCAAGCTCTCCCTGCACTCTTCCAAGACATCCATTCCTTCCAAGTGCCAGCCTTGCTTCAAAACAGCCGCTCCGAAGACGTGCGGGTATACCTGTCCGCCTGCAATGTTAATCTCGCCTCCGAACCTCCCTCGAGCGCATCAAACCGTCCACCCTCAAGCTTGTCAAGCACGTCAAGTCCTCAAGCGCATCTATTCATCAAGTCCTCGAGAGCGTCGAGTCCTCAAGCTCATGAAGCATGCACGGCTTCGAAACCTCATCTCGCGAGGTACCCATTTCTCTATCAGGCCAAGCCTGTCTCAAGTGAGGCTTAGTCGACCGACTCGGAGGACTCAATTTATCGCCGGCCCGACCCGCCTGCGGCTCATCCTGGGCACGCCTGAAGGCCACAAGCACCGCTGCTCGTGCTGAGGCTCCCGCTGCCGCTGAGGCTGCTGCTGCTGAGGCCGCAGCTGCGACTGGTGTTGATGACGATACTCCCCCCACTATACAGTAGATGTCGTAGTCGAGCAAATACCATTTTTATTATTATTGCTGCATTGATCAGAATTAGGAGTGCCATTGAACACCCATCCGCTATATCCAACCAAGTACAGGTGGTGTTTGGCAAGCGATGAGGATTTCTTACAAGGCTATATATACAACAGAGGCCTTATAATGGCTGGAATGCGTTGGAAGGGACGGCAGGCCTGCCAAGCTTCGCCAAGCCTGATGGCCATGCTGAAAGTTTGTGGATCTCATGGAAGGCTAGTTATGGCCTTCTGAGCCTGCCGGCCTTTCCGTACCTTATATGGCCTTGCGTGGCCATAGATTGTTTTTCCGCTTTTGGTGATGCTCAACCCCGCAACCCAGCACGCGCGCCTCGCGGCCTATATAATCGGCATCGCGCTCGCGGACGTCGTCGTCTTCGTCATGCGCTCCATTATCTTTTTGCGCATCCGCTTGACGAGGGGGAGGGGGAAGGGAGGAGAGGTGCACGCGGACGGCAGCGGGGTGAGAGAGGCGAATGAGGGTTGGAGGATTGGGAGGTGGAGCGGGCTGTGAATGGGGTCGCGCGCAAGGAGAATACGGGGGTAGGTGAGGCTGCGCCGTAAGTCGACCAGGAAATGTGGGAGGTGAGGGCCATGTGGGCGTGTTTCGCCAAACGCCGGGCTGCGAACGCACCATGGACGACGGACGATTCGCCGAGGGGAGGACGGGTCGCACATTCGCGCGTGCGGGAACCCGACACGGAGAGGGCAGAACGCAAAGAAGAAGGAAAACGGAGGGGGGCAGAGATGAGGGGGGGAGATATAATACGCTACGCTCGTTGCATGCTTGCTTTGTCTTGTACTACCATACGCACTCGTTAACTCGTTTTTGGATTCCATTACCAGTAGATCAGACTGAGTTCGAGACTTCATAGACAGTGTGAGTTGGAGACTCCACGACGGAGGGAGACACTGGGAGGCAGGCTAAAAAAGAACATGAAAGAATACAGAATAATTGGCGCGGGCCTGGGTCGAACATGCGGGGTCTGCCAACTGCTGAAATAACAGCTGATACAGATGCGCACCGCGCGCTACCGAGCCTTATTCCTCCCCTCAGTATGACAAACTTATCCTGGAATTTTCAGTTATGAGGTGGGAGAAAAAATGGAGGAGATCTGGATGATGGCTCGGGCTTTGAGTAAACAAGCTTCCCAGACTTTGAGTTGCTTGACAATTCACAAGGAATTCAAAAACAAAGAATCCCCTCTGGAGTTCGTCGACGATGAGGATGGAATGCCGAGCTGGCTACTCACACGCTGGTATGCCGCGGCCATTAAATCAGTTGCGAGCCGAGTAAAAAAAAACATCTTGCTAACGACAAATGGCTCGGGCCCGAGTTGAACAGGCAATATCTGCTTGTACAGTTTCGTGGATACAAAGGCGCACCACGCGCTACCAAGCCTTTCCCCTCATCCTTTCAACCTACCTATCCCCAGAGTTTCAATAGTTCATTCATACGACTAAGGAAAAGAGCTGAGAACTGGGAAATGGCTCGGGTCTGAGTCGAACAGGCACTCTCTGCGTTCACCAAGCTCGGCGCGTAACGGGATGAAGATGTGTGCCTCGCGCTGTCGAGCCCTCCTTCTGCCTGGTATGTCTGCTTCATTCAGATATTTTGTGGGCTGAGCGGAAAAAATGATAGGACAACAGACTATAGCTCAGGCCTGGCGGGGTCTGCTGCCGACTTCGAAATGATTGACGGCTGAATGCAGATGCGCACCAAGCGCTACCGAGCCTTCCCTCTCATGCTTTCACCCCAGTTTCACTGAATTTTTTTTTTAGCTGTGGGCCTCAGTCAAACAGCCGAAGTCTGCTTTCACACTATCCCCAATGTGTCACCGGATGCAGATGGGCTTCACGCGCTACTGAGCCTTGCACCTCATCCTACTCTGTCAGTGTTATTCGAGTCTTTTATTCCTGGGTTTTGCCGCTGAGGATTCGGAAGAATGGTGGGCCCCACGGCTACAGTGGCTCGGGCCCGATTCGAATACGGCCCGATGGAACCGCAATTTTGCGGAATAGACCCACCCTCTCTATATATGTCGCCTAGAGCTAATATTCGCATAGACTCGGCTAGAACTCACAGAACGACGCCCAACTATACCAGGCTTTACTGGACAAAACCCCAGTGGAAGTGAGTGATCACGAGTTGAGACGCGTCAGCACGCGTGGTCACGCGTGGACCTGCACTTCCATGCGTTTTCAGTGCACTTTCCACGCGTGCCCGACGCGTCGAGAAAATTTGGATAAGTAGAGGACCATGGACCTGAGGTATTTGCACGTGCTCGCCACTCACTGGGATGAGTTCCTCATGAGTGAGTTGTGTGGACATATTGCTAGTTTGCACTCGTGCCCCACTTGTCCGCGACCAAGGCTGAAACCAAATTTATCCGGATTTCCCCCTAAAACAGCAGTATTGCCGATCATCCATCACTCCTATCCTTTATCTCTGCATGAGCCAATGCTCCCAACCAGCTCGCACCACTCACTTCGGTGTTGACGATAAAGACTGCCCTGCCGCGATCTGAGCAGTGTAGACAAGCTTTGCGAGGGGGAAGGTAGTGTGCACCTTGCTGGTATTGAGACATACTGGGGGACGAGGAGACGGACACAGCATTGCATAAACTGCATAGTTACAGTGAGAGATCGGCTTAAATTGAGGTGAAATTCCTCTCGGCCCAATTAGGTCAGTATCAAAGTAAGAACCCTCATCCGTCGGACACTGATGGACCACGTGTTGGCCTGTGAGCCAAGATATTTGAAAAAATGGTGGCAGCATAACAGCCCACGCGAAACCATGCAAGCCCACGCGGCACTCCATTCCTCCCCACGCAGGTCCACTCGCGGAAAGTGAGTGGAAACGCGCCCCACGTGGTAAAGTACGTGGCCACTCACTTCAACTGGGGTTTTGTCCAATGACGCCCGTGATACCCAACGCTTTTGGGCTGGCAATCGCGGCGAAATCAGAGCGAGCACATGGTAAGACGCTGGAAATGATGGCATCAAGATGAACTCACATAAGAGACATCGCTTTTTCTCTCTACAAAACCATTGATCAGACTGTGAGAGATGTAAAGCCAATCAACAAAAAAAAAAAGGGATTCTAATGCCAAAGGGCATAGGCTCGCAAGGACCTAGAAATGTTTCGGTCCTTATCCACTGTAATTCTTTGCGCCAATGACAATGCAGATGTGGAATGGGATTAGGACGATGCCGCACGGCGATCATTCTCGGAAATCAACGAGTGGTCGCATGCACCGCCTGTGTATGGGCAGTGCATCATGATTTCCATCCGAAGGATTGCGCCACAGCCTCCATTCTCAACGAGACAGTCCAATAGAATTCCATAAGACCACGCTTCGTTTGGGCTGTGCATGCCTCAAGATGTCACTGTCCACGAATGTCATGTTGCATGTGTGTAAGGACTCCTCATACATAAATACCCATAGCTATATCTTTTCGGACTCATTTACTATGTTATTCTCTCGTACGACCATGTTTCCTAAAATAGGTAGCGTAGATTAGTCATGTGCCAGCGCACTGATAATGATCATCTACACTTACCCCAAAACTACTGCCTCGCGCCCTTTGCCTGACTCGTTGAGCCGCTCCGAGCACAAGCAACAGGCGCTAGGCGACCTTATTATATACACTTTCGCCCTACTATCCTTCACGCGACTTCGACCGCCCTCGCTCAAGTGCTGAAGCGCTCCCGCTCGTGCAGCCTAGAATCTAGCGCTTCCGAATATCGGAAGCGTCAGGGACGTAGCCCGCTAGGTCTAGGAATATCCTATTCCGGGTGAACCCCGTAGTTTCTGGACCGCTTACCGGGGTCTTTACCACACGCGCAAGGCGTCAGACTCGCCAGACCGTCTCGTCGACTTGTCCCAAATTGTAGAGCTCGCCGAGCCTTACAAAGTGGACAAACTGGGAACTTGTCGACACTCTGGCCAGTCCGAATTCGTCAGACGACTTACGTCCTGAACCGAGTTATAACTTTTACGGAAGAGGTCGAGGCTCAGTCCACCAACGGAGCCGTCTTACTCTAGTTTCGCCCTACCTGGAGTCATCAAGGTCAAGGCTCTTGGCCCCCACTCGGGCGTCTACAGCTCGTGCGATACAGCGCCCCACGGAAGAAGATCTATCGCCTGCTTCTCCCGCGGACGCTGCCACCTCTTGGAGAGCGAAGCAAAGAGCGTTATCAAAATCAGCTTCTCGGTCCAATTCCCCGAAGAAACGAAGTATTCCTACCTCCAGCAGGGCTTCTGTCTCAAATACTAGCACTGTGAACTCGAGAGTCGCCGAAGCTGCTAGGAAGCCTTCGCTATTCCGAGGGGACGCACGAGTAACCACGACAGTACCTCCTCCGGCTCCACAGCGTGCGGAACCTACTATGCAAGCTAGTCCCATCAACGTGACTTTCAATACTGCGTCGAATTCCCCTCGTAGTATCGAACGCGTGTCGAAATTCGAATTTCAAGTTAATCCGCCGCTAAAATCTGTTATCCCGATGAGCTCCACTTCTGTCATCCAAAATCCCGAGCCTGAGAACGTGCCTGTACCTGCTGCTCCGATTATGACTCATGCTGGCATGGTTCGAGGGTATGCGATGTCAGAAATGGCAGATTTACACCGCGAATTTTGGAAGGAAGGCGACGGGGAGATTTCTACGTACCGCCGCGCGAATATGATTATCAATAAAAAGAATCTCGATCCCGCGGACTTCGAGGACCGAGGGTATGGCCCTACGCAGTTTCTACCGCGATTCGGATTAAGCCCCGGGTTCAGCATGAGAGTGGGCAATACTGTGAGGGAAACTCAGGAATTTATACGAAGGGCGGCAATGCTGGTACCCGGCCGAACGAGATGGTTCACCATCGATCCCCACAACATCTTCTTGGATACTTTGGGCGGAGCCGGGGATCTAGATGAGCTTTACATAGCCTGGTTGGGCTTACAAAAGCGAATGGAGCTAGCTCTGAAATTTCTTGAGAAGTACAACCAGCAATTTCGTTCGGAGGAAGCCGAACTTAGGCCTTCCTCACCCGCTTCTACCGATCCTGGTATCTACGACAGGTGGCCAGTAGCTAAATCGAGGATCACTCAGCTCACTTATATGTTCGACAACGTACCTCATCATTTCTCACAACTCCCGCAGGATTATGACAGGGATACTGGATTTCTTCCAGATTCGCTATCAGCGCCTGATCGATTAAGGAACGCTTACCCAGACCGAGCGGAAGAGGAATTCCCCTCGACCGTGTATTATTCTGCTCAAGGAGTACGCATGGAAAGGGCGTTCCCTTACGGTCGCACCAGCCATAAATCCTCGGGAGAATTTCACGTTCCCGGAGATGAGTCGCAATTAGACGAAGGGTCAGTGAAAGATGCGGAATCAGAGAGATCCAATAATAGAACACCCCCTCTGAGACTTCAGTCGGGGACTCCCTTTAAAGATCCTGGCGAATTCTTTCCTCAACATTCTCCCTCAGGAATCCATCAAGCAACCAGTGTGCCAGGACCATACTTACCGAACCCTTTGCAAGGGATGGCGTCGGCTGCGCCCTACGGACTCCCTAATGAGTCTATCAGTCAGGGAATGGCGCAGAGCAAAAAGGGAAAGGAAGTACAAAGAGATGGAAGACCTGGCCCGTGGCAAACTCCATTCAGCGCATATCCCGTTCGACGGCATGCTCAACCGGTCCTTGATGTTATAACGGAAGAGCCAGGTTATTTTCACCAGCACCAAGCCGGCAGAGACGCACCACCTCATCTTTCAACCCGAGTCGATCCGTTGCAACCCCTCGGACCCTCAGGCGAGCGAGGCTTTGAGAGGAGGACTTCATCCTCGCCACCAAACCGTGGAAACGAGAGGGGAAATGATCCCCCTCTAGCTAGCGGGAGTGGGCAAGGAGGAACCAGTGGAGGCCCGCCAAGGGCCCCAGGTCGCGGAGATCCCGGAGGCGGAGGCGGAGACGATGACGGGGGAGGAGATGATCCTCCGCCAGGAAGAAATCTGGGTTTCCCCGGCATGCCGCGACCTGCTCGTCATCGCCCTGATCGAGAGCCCCCACATAATCCTCCGCCTACGGGAAATGGTGGATATCCACAACCTCCTCATCCGCCGGGAGGCGGAGGAGGAGGAAATGGAGGAGGAGGGGGCCCTCCGACTGGACCTGGACCGACTAGCTTTCCGTATATAGCTCCAGGAGCGCCGTATGGTACGGTGGTACCGACCATCAAACCGGAGATTAAGATAGACCAGCTTCCGGAGTGGAATGGTGACCATAAAACCGCGGTCGATTATTTTTGGGATGTTGGCCAACTTGCAGCTTTAGAAGGTTGGATGCCCGAAGCGCTCGGATATTGGTTGCCATCGCGATTGGTGAAAGGATCTGCAGTGCATACCTGGTTTTCCTCTTTACCTACAGAGCGTCAAAGGGATATGAGGGCGCATTACTTGAACTACTTGCGTTGGATCAAAGACAAATTCTTGGGCAAGAAGTGGCAGGTAGTAGCAAACCTGGAATTTGAGCAACAAGCCTTCCGGCAAGAAGGTCATGAAAAGGAATCACCTCAGCAGTTCTTTGGACGCCGAACGCGACATGTCAGGATGTTAGCGAATGCCGATGATGGAGGTCCCATGGAGGTCTTCTTGGTTATGAGAAGAGCCCCTCTTGTATGGAGCACTATCCTCGTATTGGAGAACATTAAAACATCGGAGGACCTGTATGAAAAGATCAATGACCATGACACAGCTCTGGTGGACGCCTTCAAGAGGGATTCCTCCAGCTCAGAAGCGTTGACTACTCACAATCTGGCGGCTACTCTGCGTAGGATGGGATTCACACAAGCGTCCAGCAACACCAATCGTCGAGCGAACCTCGCTTCAGTGGAGGAGTCCAAAGTCTCTGAGACCGAGGAGATAGCGGGAGGAGGCATCATTGAAGAACCTGAAACCTTCGAATCTCAGAACGGAGCAGAAACGGTGAAACAAGTTTATCAGACTTTGAAGAAGCGTCAAAGGCCTCCTCCGAAAGGCGGGTATAAGTTTGCGAAGAACGATCATGTCACGACGAAGATGGGGAAATTACCCCCGTCGCCCTGTAAGGTCTGCGGGAGTAGTAATCATTGGGATCGTGAATGCCCCGATTGGGACGCCTACCTGGAGAAGGTTCGCAGGGGGGCCATGGTGGTCGAATCGAACGCTTCCGCAGATGAGCTGGGATTGCTTTATCATAGCGCATATATGGTCCTGATGGATAATCGCCTTAACGAGGATTCTTTTTGAATGCGGCAGCTCTGAGTCTGGTGATGGAATTAACATCGGACATTCAGTCAGAGTCTAAGTCCGCGAAGGCGAATCTCGTAGAGATTGCGTCTTCGAACGAGGACGACCAGGAAACAAAACCAGGTAACGGAAATATCGTACAGGACACCCCCGAAATTAAAACTCCCAGCGACTCACTTCATATCTCTTCCTCGAGGCACCGTCAAGTCCATAAAGTGCATGTAGAAGTGATAGAAGACGAGTACTGGGAGACAGAAGCGCGAATGCCAAAGGCACGCAAATTCGTGCTGGAACTGGCCGATGACGAGGAGGCTGAAGTTCTGGAGGAGAAGGAAGAAACGAAGCCAGCAGCGGTCGAAGCAGAGGAAGTCGATCGTGCAGAGACTATCCTAGATCCGTCGCTAGAGCCTCCACCGTCGGAGCTAACACCGATTATCTTGAAAGCCAAGAGATCTCCCCGACCAGGAGACTCGGCGATTGGCGTGTCTGTATTAGCCGTCAAAGGCTGGATAGGCGAGGCTAAAGGAGAGCCCATGGACTTACGTCTGGACTCATGTGCTGATATCACCCTAATTTCAGAAGAGCGCTACAACTCTCTTCCTCATCGTCCTCCCATTCGCACAGGTCACCGCATGAGTTTGGCCCAATTGACGGATAATGACACGCAGATCAAGGGCTACGTCAGGCTGAAAGTGTTCATGCTGTCAGTGGACGGGGAACTCATTGAGACCGAGGCGGAAGCATACGTAGTGCGAGGAATGACCGTACCCATCCTGCTTGGAGAGGACTATCAGCAAAATTACGAATTGGGGGTGAATCGAAACGTGGAAAGCGGGACGAAGATAGAATTCCGAGGCTCACCATATGAAGTAGAGGCGACGGGAGTAGAAGCCTTTGCCGGAAGAGCGGAGGTTCATACCATTTCTAATCGTTTAACGATACACGCGGACAGGAAGACCAAAGCTCAAGCTCACCGTCGGGCTAAGACGAAACGAAGGCGTCGAATACTGAGGAACGGAGCAGAAGGCCGAACCATTCGAGCGTCGGAGGATTTCCTGATCAAGCCGCACCACAGCAAGGTCGTGCGGGTGTCAGGGGACTTCAGCAAGGACAAAGAATGGATGGTAGAACGCACTATGCTGGCAAACTCAGATGATTCGTTCTTTGGCGTAGCAAATACGCTTATCACAGCCAGGAATCCGATGATTTCAGTGAGCAACCTCAGCGACCGCCCGAGATTCGTAAGGAAAGGCGAAATTCTGGGTGAATTAGTCGATCCAGCCAAGTTCTTTGATACTCCCAAGACAGAAGACGAATTTATGGCACTGAAAGAGCGAACTCAGCTGATCAGTACTGTCCTAGGAGCTAATCTGGCGCGCACTGGAGGGGACTCGAAAGATGGTGAGCATCGGGAGAAAGAGGACCTTAGTTCGGAGCAACGCGGACCGCTGAATGCCCGTATACGAACTGACTTTGGAAATGGGGTGCCGCCCATGGAGAACAATGCATTTCACGGAGTGCATATCCGAGACGAGCTTGGACGAGTCCCAGATGCCGCTGGACACTCAGCAGAGAGCGAAAGGGAGTCAAAGTCACGAGCATCCAGAAAGGCCGCGATGATGAACACCTCGGAAACCACGCCATCGAGTGCAGCAGCAGAAGATGAATCGGAAGATTATGGACCAAAGACGGCAGCGATGCCGGATGCGACTGTATACCCATCTGAGAAAATGCGCGAGCTGTTGGACATCGGAACTCTACCGGATCACCTGAAAGCTAAAGCATGGGAGATGTTGGAACGACGGGTGAAAGCTTTCGGTTTTGACGGCCGACTCGGACATCATGAGGCTAAAGTACACATTCGAACGAAGGAGGATCAAGCACCTATTGCAGTCCCAATGTATGGCAGTTCGCCCGAGAAAAGAAGGGTAATAGACGTACAATTGGACAAGTGGTTCGAGCAAGGAGTCATCGAACCGTCGATTAGCCCGTGGAGTGCCCCAGTGGTTATAGCTTACCGTAATGGAAAACCTCGCTTCTGTGTGGACTACCGCAAACTCAACGCGGTGACGATAGCGGACGAATTCCCTATTCCGAGACAGTCAGAAATTCTCAGTTCGCTGTCCGGCGCACAAGTCTTATCTTCGCTGGATGCGCTGTCGGGATTCACGCAGCTCGAAATAGCAGAAGAGGACGTAGAAAAAACAGCCTTCCGGACTCATAGAGGCCTAGCACAATTTCGCCGCATGCCATTTGGTCTAAGGAACGGGCCATCAATATTTCAGAGGGTCATGCAGGGGATTTTAGCCCCATACCTCTGGATATTTTGTCTGGTTTATATCGATGACATTGTGGTCTACTCGCGAACATATGAAGACCACATAGAGCACTTGGATCGCGTCCTAGGGGCCATCGAGAAGGCGGGTATAACGCTCTCACCAGCAAAATGCCACTTGTTTTATTCGTCTATACTGCTCTTGGGCCACAAAGTCTCGAGGCTGGGTCTGTCAACTCACCTGGAGAAGGTAAAAGCTATATTGGAACTCGAACGTCCGCGCAAGCTTTCCCAGCTTCAGACATTTCTGGGCATGGTGGTATACTTTTCCGGATTTATACCCTACTATGCCGACATTTGCGCTCCTCTGTTCCAATTGTTAAGAAAAGGAGCCAAATGGGACTGGGGGATGGACCAGGAATATGCTTTTCATGCGGCCAAGGAAGCCCTGCGGAATGCCCCAGTACTAGGGCACCCCATAGAAGGGCTACCATATCGCCTGTACACAGACGCGTCCGATGATGCCGCTGGAGTTGCATTGCAACAGATTCAGCCGATAGTCGTCCGCGACTTAAAGGGAACCCGTGCTTACTTGAAGCTGCAGAAAGCCTATGCCGCTGGACTGCCACCGCCGAAGCTGACGGCTCACTTATCTGACAAGACGGAGGATGATAAATTCGTTGACGAGTGGGGTCTAACGCTGGATGATTCGGTGGTTCACGTAGAACGCGTCATTGGTTACTGGTCGCGCTCGTTCAAAGGTGCGGAGACACGCTACTCGGCCACAGAGCGGGAGGCGTTAGCGGCAAAGGAGGGGCTAGTGAGGTTTCAACCATTCATAGAGGGGGAGAAAATTCTGCTAGTTACCGACCATTCAGCTCTGCAGTGGGCGCGCACTTATGAGAATTCTAACCGCCGTCTCGCTGCATGGGGAGCGGTCTTCTCAGCATATGCACCGGGCCTTGAAATTATCCACCGAGCGGGCCGCAAGCACTCAAACGTCGACCCTCTCTCGAGGTTACCGAGAGCACCTCCGTATCATCAATCCCCGAGTGAGATTGGTGACGAACCGATTACGATGGCAGGCGACCTAGGAATAGCACAAGAGGCGTGGCTCGAGCGAAAATCCGGCGAAAGAGCGACATTCGTGGCGTGGACGCTGGACGACTGCTTAGAAGGGCAAAAGAGTGCGTTTGCTGCGACGAGAAGCCAAACGCGCAAAGCTGAAGCGCCCGCTGAGGCTGGGGGGGGTACCTATAATCCGTCCCAGAATCCAAAAGACTTGGACCAGCACCCGAAGGAGAAGGAAAAGATGGAGCCTCAACAGCCGCAGCAGAGCCAGGAGGAGCCTCTATCTAAGGATAAGGACGAGGAGCTAGATACATTGAAGGTTACAGACGAATACTGGGGAGCTACTCACCGACCTCCGAACCTGCATATTGACATGGACCCGGAGTACCAAGCGTCATTCGTAGCGGACTATCAGAAGGACCCTAGCTTCCGCGACATCTGGAATGACAAAGACATAACGGAAGGACTGTGGAAGCCGGGTCAGCGATACTTCAAATCAAGCGGCGGTCTCCTGTTCTTCAGAGACGCGGATTACCAGCCAAGACTATGTGTACCTGAAGCACGTCAGCAAGAGATTATGAGAGAGGCACATGAGTCTCCAATGGAAAGCGCCCATATCAATCCGGACCGCTTGTGGACTAAGCTGAGCTCGAAGTTCTATTGGCACAGGATGAAGAAAGACCTGATGATCTTCTGCAACTCCTGCGACATATGCCAGAAGATTAAGCACCGGAATTTCACTCGCTACGGATTCCTCATACCGAATCCCATTCCGTCTCGCCCCTACGAATCCATATCTCTCGACTTGATAGTGAATCTGCCGTGGTCGGGAGAGTATAATGCGATATTCGTGGTGGTGGACCGGCTCTCGAAACACGCTTCATTCATACCGACGACTTCGGGACTCACCGCAGAAGGATTCGCTGATCTATTTGTGGAGCACGTCGTGTCGAGATTTGGCCTTCCAGACAGTATGATCGCCGATAGGGATCCAAGATGGACATCCGACTTTTGGAGGGCGGTCGCCAAGGCTCTGAAGACAAAAATGTCGCTTTCGTCATCTCACCACCCTCAGCACGACGGGCAGACGGAGAATGTGAACAGGCAGCTGGAGACCATGCTCAGGGCCTATGTTGCGCGGGACCGGAAGGACTGGGCCGATTGGCTGAAAATTCTCGAATTTGCCTACAATAGCAACGTACACTCTTCTACGGGAACGACTCCCTTCAAACTCCTATACGGCTTCAATCCAAAAGCTCCTTTGGACTTCTTTACCCCTAAAGGATTATCAGAAATGCCCTCCTACGGGATGAGTAACCAGTCCAGCGCCTACCTAGAAAGACTTCATACCCATCGTGAGGACGCCCGATTGGCTATAGCAAGAGCCCAGAATGAGCAAGCGAAGTACTACAACCGAGGAAGGAGGGACATACCCGAATTCAAAGTCGGGGATCGCGTGCTCATCAATCCGCACTCGTTAGAGTGGGTAGAGTCCAAGGGCGAAGGAGCCAAGCTGGTGCAAAGATGGATCGGCCCATTCGAGATCCTACAGAGGATCAATCCAAAGACTTACCGCTTGCGCCTCAGCGACAAATATCCCGGATTCCCTATATTCAATCTGGACCACCTGAAACCGTATCGAGAAAGCCCGAAGGAGTTCCAAGATCGTTCGCTAATGCCGGAAACGAGAGAGCACAAGATGGAGACGGAGGAGTACGAGGTGGAGAAGATAGTAGGAAGCCGATACGACAAGAGGAAGAAGACTAGAATGTGGTTGGTCCGTTGGAAGGATTATGGGCCCCAGTTCGACACCTGGCAATCGCACAAGGACTTGCGCAATGCTCCTGAAATGATTAGGGAGTACGAGCGGTCTGTAGCGAAGCGCCGGTGATCGGACGAGCCAGCCGAACCGTGTATTTTTATGATTCCCACCATCAGCGCCCGTAGACAGTCCGACGTCAAGGCGACTGATTATACCCGGGATCTTTTGTTCTCTCTTTCTCTCTCTCACTCTCCCCCATCTCGTCTCACTAAATCTCTCTCACTCTCCTCGTTTGCTCGACTCGTCTTCTGGTCTCATATCGGTTGCTCGACGGACGGAATATCCTTCCCTCTCGGCAATTCGATTTCGGAGAACTCGTAGTTTCGGAATATCCGGTCCTACGAACTTTACCTAGCTACAAAATAAATGGATTTCGAGCTTCACCACCTGGATGGGAGTCGGCCGGTACTCCTTTGGTCCGTAAGAGGAGGCCTCCAGTGGGCGTCATATGGTGCCCCGGTAAATGAGATTCCGTCAGAGGCGGAATTGGCACTCATTCAGGCGCCTCCATTCCCGAAAAAACGAGGTATTCTCAACCTCCACGAAGCAGCCGTCTACCAGCCTCAGGAACATTGGCTCGGTTGGGCCCCGACCTGCGCAGGGGATGCCGAATCGGATCCCTCCGACTTTATCTTCGATCAGAACCCGGTGTCTTTGACTGAGGTGTATGACGACTCACGTAGAGCGGATGACAGCGACGACGGGCGCAAGCGTGTTCTCGCCGGATTCGCGCTGTCGGAGGAATGGTGCAGCCACACTTTGTACTTGTCCAGAGCATTACACGATCTCAGTATGAAGCTAGTTCAAAATTCCGACTTCTATGGGCCCAATTCGTGGACGACGCACTTGGGGGACATGCCTGAATCAGTCAACGAAGATCTTCTGTGGGCCACCCATTACTTGAGCACGGAAGCGCAGGAAGCAGCGAATGACTTTCGCCGGAACATCCTCAGCCAAATGGCTTTCATCAACTGGTTCTCGACGATCAAGCATACCTGGCTGGACGACCTTGACCAGGAGGAGCGAAATCTGCTCAAGCTCTTAAATATGGAGAATCGACCGAAGAAGGGTTACGTGTTTTGCCTCACTCGGGACTACCACGAGATAAACCTCCCTCACTTGTATGCTCATAAAGTTCCCTTCCACTACGCTTGGACGCAAGGAGCCGAGGTGGACAAACGCTTCCTTCGGCTCAGCCCGGAGTTCCAAGCTGAATACGCGAATCTCGTCAGCACTACCCATAGCGGACTTACGCTCAACTTGTCTCGATTACCTAGTTTTCCGATCTGGAAGGAAGACTTGGAGCGCTACGATGTGTTCTTTCAGGATGCACGTGTTGGACGAGTCGGGGGCGCACTGACACACTTCCGACCATACTGGGAGTACACGATCATCGACTTCCTTCACTACGGCGCGAGGCCGGTCGACAGTCAGGCTGTCCGAAGGGCCTATTCTGAGAGGTTTCGAGCAAAAGTGCACGGGCTCGAGTCAGAACACTCTACCGTCTGCACATTCCACAGGCAAAACCCCATCGGGAAAGACGAGCCCCCATTCGCGCGAAGGAAGCCCGGGAATCAAATTCCGTTGACAGAATTTGCTAGCGAGGAAGTGGGCAGCACTCCGGAAAACGCGGCGTTCTTCGAATCCACGTCCCTAGTCCGAGAGCAGGTGAAAAACCGCTGCGCCCCCCGCGAAGCAGAAGGACGCACCTTTAATACCTTCAACGGGATGCTCAACCCCGTCGGGCACTCGAATCAGCCCGAGCTCGCCCTTCACGATGTGGCTATTACGGAACCTGAAGAGTCGACGGCCGCGCCTCCTGCGGAGTCCTCTAGCAGAGAGATGAAGATGCCCAGGTCCCTCATTGAGCGGATGCAGGGAGCGGACTTCATGAGGATCCAAGCGCCCATGTCCCCGTCTAGGAGGTCGGGACGATCGGACGACTTGGGAATAACTTCAACTTGGGCGCGCAGTATGGCAGTCCGTCGCCGTTCCTCTCGTTCGCTCAGTCCACGGCAGCGTCAAGAGGCATCTCGAGGCCGTGGACGCCGCACTAGTCCCGTGCAAGGTGACGACGCCTCGCGTGGATCGACCAGCAGCCCTTCCTCGTTCGGGCAGGAGTTTGGGCGAGTCGCGTCGGACAGGGAGGAGGGAGAAGTTGTGCCTAGTGAGCAATCCTCGCACCCCACCGTCTATATCTCCAGCAGTGATGATCCCATGCCGGAGGAGGTACCTCTCGAGGATGACTACCCGACCGCCGACGACGGAGAAGCCTCGGGGCTTGCGAGGAGGCTGGCCGTTCACGCCGTAAGGCAGTGGGCGCCAGTCGAGGTTTACTTCTCTCCGCCCGGAGGTCCGTTCCCAGAGTGGTACTGGAACATAGACTGGGTCAATGAATCGGTCGTCGTCTGCGATGACTCACGCTCTCTCGTGCGGATGAAGACCTGGTCAATCTGTGATGAGGAATCCACCGACTTCATCGAGGTCCTGAACCGCGCTATTCGTAGTGGCGTCTCCTTCGCGCTATATATCCGGATCGAGGATGTCAACAAAATGGGCCCCACCACTCCGATTACCGCGCTGCAGATGCACACCTTAGCGTCCCTGTACGCCCCCGGTCACCGAGAGCCCGCGCTAGCATATGAGTCGGGCGGGGAAGCGCTTTACAATCGCTACCTGAGCCGCTTGGACACGCTCTTGCCGCGGCCGCACACTGTCGCCTTTATAGCTGCAGGGGGTGTAGTGAGCTTTGTAGCTCAGCTCTACGCAGAGAACTTAGGGGAGCGATTCCGCGAAGGTCCTTCGGCGCAGCTCACGGCGCTCCAGAGCGGGAGAAAACTCTTCATTGGAGAAGGACAGTCCGGAGCGTGGTACACGACGGATCAAGTCTCGGAGGACGAGGTGCAAATGCTACTCGGTCACATAGCAACCGGAAATCCCGCGACCGAGATGTGGCTCTGGCCTCCTCCCGCCTTGCTGGAAGCTCATAGCGTGCATGTACATGGTGGCGCTTGGAGCCCGGGATTCTACAACTTCCTGACGAATCTCGAGAAGTCTAATATCCGCAAGAAAGTGTACAAGTTCAGGACGGCTAGAGAATGGATCAAGTTCATCGAGAACGGGAACAAAGGCGCGTTCGCGCCATCTTTTGTCCCATCAGAGGAGGATTTCGACGAAGGATGGGGACTCATACGTCGCAGCTTCCCTCTCGACTGGTCGAAGATGCCCATCAAAGATATTAATCTGCCGGAACCTTACGACCCGTCGGATTGATCCGCTCGTACATCGAGAATAGGGGGGCTCTGTAAGGACTCCTCATACATAAATACCCATAGCTATATCTTTTCGGACTCATTTACTATGTTATTCTCTCGTACGACCATGTTTCCTAAAATAGGTAGCGTAGATTAGTCATGTGCCAGCGCACTGATAATGATCATCTACACTTACCCCAAAACTACTGCCTCGCGCCCTTTGCCTGACTCGTTGAGCCGCTCCGAGCACAAGCAACAGGCGCTAGGCGACCTTATTATATACACTTTCGCCCTACTATCCTTCGCGCGACTTCGACCGCCCTCGCTCAAGTGCTGAAGCGCTCCCGCTCGTGCAGCCTAGAATCTAGCGCTTCCGAATATCGGAAGCGTCAGGGACGTAGCCCGCTAGGTCTAGGAATATCCTATTCCGGGTGAACCCCGTAGTTTCTGGACCGCTTACCGGGGTCTTTACCACACGCGCAAGGCGTCGGACTCGCCAGACCGTCTCGTCGACTTGTCCCAAATTGTAGAGCTCGCCGAGCCTTACAATGTGGAGAACTAGATTCCGTGCCATTTCATCATCTTCGAGTGCCATGATTTTGCCAGGTGTGCACTTCAAAAATTTGATATAGGGGCTGGGAACGAGACTAGGTCAAACACATGTAATACTGACTGCCAGCATCAAATTGTAGTCACCACACTCCACAAGAGCACGGGGCACTTTCCCTGTATGGGAATGCTGGCGTACGAACTCTGGTGTTGTCAGAATAGCATCCAGATGTGTACGAAGAGTGCTAGCCGGAGTTGCAATCTGTCGTTGTGTTCACATGTGGCATCTCAACGCAGCCACACGAGGTGATTGCCGTGTATTCACTTCAGTTCTAGATCTACCTGCAATTCTGATCGTTTCATGTGACTCGGAGAAGATCCTAAGGTTAAAGTGCCAGACACAGACGGGCGTCTACGGGCCAGCACAAAAGCGCCCGCCCGGCGCCAACTACACAAATGGTTGACGTTTATCCCCAGAGAGCGAACAATAGATTGTCGAGAAAGCATTATATGAGCTGTCCAGCTGATCAAGAAAGCGCTATCTGAGCAGGTCTAGAGTGTCAAGATGTTACTGGATGATGCAATGGCGCTAAGGATGCTGTTTCTCTGACAACAACCCAGGTCCTTCGACACATCTCTCCATCTTCCCCCATGTCGAGTTCTGGCAATCCTCTAGCAGCATCCAGTTCCCCTCAACAGCGAGGAGGGGCAACCTCTCAAGCTCTCCAACCATCTGTCTCAAACTCGGACTGGCTGGCAACCTCCCTTGTGACTGCAAAGGCAGTTATGGCAGGGGCAGAATGTCTGCCTTTCCCTTACGTGAAAGGGGTCTTTGGAATGGTGATGGCCATCTTGGAAACAATTGAGGTGTGGTCCCTTCTCAGTTGTGTGGCACACATGTTCTACCTTAGCTACCACAGAAAGTGAAGAAGAATCAAGAAGACCTGAAGGAGCTGTGTGGCATTATTATGGAAATCATCAAGACTATTCAAGACCAGCTTTCCTCTCATGGTGATACAGCTGTGGTGAAATTCAAAGGGTTATGTGAAAACCTTGAAGGGTGAATGCCCATACTTGTTCACATCAAGTATATATTACTGATGTTGATCTGGCAGTGTTCTTCAGGATATTTTGAAGGCAGTGAAACAGTTACAAAAGGAACCCCGAGGATTCAGTGGATGGTTCAAAGAAATTGTAAAGCTGAACAGTACCACTGATGAAATTTCTGGACATCAAATGAAAATCCAAGAACTGCGGTTGAATTTCCTGGTACATATGATCCATCTCCACGATGCGGCTTAACAGATAATTTAGCTCACGGCTGCGATTGATACCAATCTGCAAGTTTACAAAGGCTTTTCAACAGGTATATAATCCTGCGTAGCTCACACAACTCTGATCACTCTCTTGCCCCGCAGGAACAGGTTCAACCCCAACTAAAGTCCCCGAAATCAACAATTGTCCTCCTCCCACCAGAATCTTCCACGGGAGAAACACCATTCTGGACAAAATGCATCAATACTTCACCCAGAACGTGGAAAAACAATGCATCTTCTTGCTATATGGTCTCGGTGGTGCAGGGAAAACACAGATTGCCCTAAAGTTCATAGAGCAATCAGTTTCTCAGTGAGTCCATTTGCCAAGCATTTAAAGTGTGACTCATGTAGTACTAGATTCACTGACATATTTGTCATTGACACTAGCACTACTGAGACAATTGATGCAGGTCTGAAAATGATTGCCACAACAAAGAGTGTTGGGGATTCATCCAAAGATGCTCTTCAATGGCTTAAGAGTAAACAAGATGAATGGCTTCTATTCTTCGACAATGCTGATGACCCCAAAATCAATCTTCACAATTATTTTCCCCCATGCAGTCATGGGAACATCATCATCACATCCCGAAATCCTGGGCTCTGTGTTAATGCCGGCTCACATTGTGCTGTCTCTGACATGGAAGAAAGAGAGGCTGTGGATCTACTTTTAACAAGTGCTTCCCAGCATATAACAGAGCATAACAAAGATACTGCTGCCCAGATTGTGAAGGTGGGCTGGAGAGCTTTGTTTCTACATATATCTTCCATCTAACATTTTTTCAGGTCCTCCACTATCTTCCACTTGCAATCATTCAGGCTGGGGCATTTATCTCGAGATCCGGGAATCTTGGCAGCTATCTTGCCCTGTATGAACACAACAAGGCTCGGCTGCTCACTGAACAGCCTGTCCAGACACATGACAATTATTCATGGACAGTTTATACTACCTGGCAAATTAGCTTTGAGCAGCTCAGCGAACAGGCCAAGACATTTTTGAAGCTTTGTTCATTCCTCCATTATCACGGAATCTCGGAGAATATATTCAAGAATGCCACAAATTATGTATTTAAACCCTCCAGCCTATCAAAAGAAGAGCTAGAGATGCCAGTCAAGGTGCTGTCACAACTTTCAGACCTCTCTGGTGCATGGGATCCCTTGTGCTTCATGGACGTGACAAATGAAATCAGGGCATACTCCCTGATCAACTTTGATTCAGAGAAAAATATGTTCTCAATTCATCCCCTGGTCCATGATTGGACTCGCAGTACCCTCTCAGATGAGACATGTCATAAATGTATGGTTGCCATTGCAAGAATTTCACTTAGAGGGCAATCAATCCGAGATATACGTCTAGCAAGTCCATGGATGCAGCCCCACATTGATTTCCTAATCCAACACAATTCAAATGCAATCCAAGATTTCAGACATGATTATGCCAAGGTATACATGTACACAGGAAAGCTCGAAAAAGCTGCAGAGCTTGGTTTGGCGGTGCTGGAAAAAAGGAAGACACTCCGAGGGGAGGACCATCCAGACACTCTTGAAACTATGTACTGGCTGGCATGGACATATGGACAATTAGGAAAATTAAATGAGGCAGAGGAACTTGGGGTTTCACTCTGGGAGAAGAGGAGGGCAATTTTAGGTGACAGCCATCCGGATACACTGGATGCTATGGGGGGTCTGGCATCGACATACCAGAACTTAGGAAAGCTCAAGGAGGCAGAGGAACTTAACGTCCTTGTGCTCCAGAAAATGAGACAAAATTTCGGTGACAACCATCTACAGACCCTTGCGGCTATGGGGAGCCTAGCACTCACCTACTCCCTATTGGGAAGACCACGGGAGGCAGAGCCACTTGAACTTATAGTTCTTGGCAAGCGGAGGAGTATTCTAGGGAACAAGCATCCAGATACTCTAGTTGCTCTGGGAAATCTAGCAGTCACGTACATAAGAATGGGACGACCACAGGAGGCAGAGGTGCTTCAGCTTGAAGTTCTTCAAAAGCGAAGGGATGTGGTAGGTGTCAAACATCCAGAGACCCTCAGAACCATGTCGAACTTGGCCTATACATACCACATCCAAGGGAAATTGAGGGAAGCTGAGCAGCTCACACTTGTAGTGTTTGAGGATCGGAGAAATATCCTGGGTGATGACCATCCAGATACCCTAATTTCCCAGGGAATCCTTGGAGCCACATACAACAAATTAGGGAGATTGCAGGAGGCTGAGCAGCTCGAGCTTGTAGTGCTCGAGAAGCGGAAGAAGATGCTAGGTAACAATCATCCAGATACCCTACGAACCATATCAAATCTGGGATCCACATTGAACAAGCTGGAAAGATGGCAGGAGGCAGAGCCGCTTTTGGTTGTGGCACTCGAGAAACAGAGAGAGCTTCTGAATGCCACCCATTTCCACCTTGTCGACACAATGCAGACTCTGGTGGAAACATATACCAAGCTCGGGAAATTGAAGGAAGCGGAGGATCTGAATGAGGCTCTCCGGAGCAGCAAAGCTTAGCTTATGTTCTCGTATCTCTCCCTGTGTGTTCCTTGGTAATTATATACTAATGTCTGCTCTTCGTCCGAACATGAGAGCATGGTTTGCAGCAAATCAGAGTAAAATTCAGGTGAAATGAGCTGCGGGAGGCTTTGAACTGATTTTTGGCAGGGATAGGGGCATTATTTTGGGCTTCGTTGGAGGGTCGATGTGTTTGCTTTATCTGGCTGTATGTGAAACGGTCATCAACAAAGTGTCCCGGCATAGCAGATGCCAGCCCATGCCGAGGGTTCCATGCCAATCGAGCCGCATTCCGCAAGCGACTCCGATCCGAAGCCGATGGTTGCCGAAACTTCACTTCATCGCTACTTCTTATCTACTTCTTCCTTGTAAGTAGAACATTTCCGTACTTCCTTGACAAGTCCACGCTGCCAAGTCATTTTTCAATCATATAAAGAGGCCGTCGCTGGAGCACAGCAAGAAATATGGCGTGGGCGAGGTTGCAATGGTCGATTGACGGGGACTCGGATGAAGATTCGGTTGAACATAGACATACAAGTAATTCGGAACGAACCCAAAAGCACCCCACTGTGGGGAATGGTACGCTCAGATGATTATCAGGCCATGTCCATGGGGCTACATTGTTGGACGGGGGGAAAAAATCTGAAGGCCGAGTGCCGGTGTGTGGAGAGCCTATCCTTAGACTCATACTTGTATCTTTGACCTACAGCTTGCTCGTCAGCAGCAGTCCATGCAACGTTCTCAGCCAACTGGGGCATGTTGAACTGCCTGGAGTTGCGGATCCGACATGTTGCAGATCCGATATGCAGATCCGCGACTGATCGCGCGTGCATCGCCTCCTGACGGCATCCCTCTTGCTCCGCCCCACAACGCCCATTCAGGACCGCAGTTCCCGTCGCTGGTCTAAAGCGCCGATTCGGATTGCAGCACAAGTCGAGTCGCCCCTGCGAACCTTATGGCCGCTTTAACGCAAGATCCATCAGGGCTTGACGCAGACCCGGGCCCCTCAGCATCCCTCGCCCTGCGCCCGGCATCGCACGCGCGCACCGCGTGCAGATCCTCACCCTTGACAAGCCCGGCGCCGGCGGTTCCCCGTGCGGCGGTCCCATCCCCTCGCCTCGCGCACCCGCTACACCGCCCTCCTCGCCGTCCTCGCGCACACGTACATCGCGTACTTCGGCGCGCTCTCGCACTCCAACGGGCTCTTCTACACACTCTACACGCTCTTGCACCTCCCGCTGATGCTCATCGCCACCAGTTGGACACTCAGCGGCCCGTTCGTGCCCCAGATCATCAGCGGCTCTGTCTCGCCACCGCGCTCCCCGCGCCACTGCCCAACGCCCTGGGCTCCCTCCTGCAGATCGTCCCGTTTTTCACGTGTGCTGTGAACTGGAGCGGCGGGTCCGCTTCCGCCGCCGGCGACAAGGACCCGGAGGCGCGTGAGCAGCGCAAGCCGGCGCACCAGCACGGGTACCTGCACCGTTGCGTCAACCGTCCAGGCCGCGCGGCGATCATGCGCATGGGGATGGGCAACTCGCGCATCGCGATGGGGCAGGAGGCGCTCTTGACAGACGATGCAGCGGTGCTGCAGGGCGCGTTTGCGAGGCTTGCGGAGCGCTATCCAGACGATGCGCTGCGGATACGGGTCGTGTATGGCGCCGCGGACGGGATGACGCCCGCGAAGAGACGCGCGTGGATCAAGGGCCAGCTGGAGGCCGCGGGGCTGATATGCGCGGATGACGTGGAAGCATGGACGGAGGTGTCGGAGGCAGGGCACGACGATGTGCTGTTCCTCGAAGAAGTCGTGGCCGAGATTTTGGAGCGTATGGAGTAGGTGTGCGTGCAGTAGGCGTGGTTCTTCGAGAATTCGGAGCCTTTTGGTCGTGAGCCGAGTGTTTACCATATAATTGCATCTTTAATTCATCGGAAGCTTATCGTGATCCGTGATTCTGCAGGAGTCGGGCCCAGCGTTGTCAGTGAACGCAGCTTCAGAACAAGGTTCTAGCCCAGCGCCACGTGTCTTCCCTCCCAGCGCACGACCTCGACATTCTACATGTCGACGAACTAGTATCAAGTTGCCTTCCAGCACAGCAAGCTCTCTTCGTTATCTGGTCGAAGGCCCGCCCTGCCAAGTTCATCCCGAGATCGAAAGTACGATAAAGAATTTGGAGGAACTCTGGGGTGCGCGATCTTGTTTCGATCTCAGGCTAGGCTAGAAGGCGGCTCGTAATTCTACTGGTTTCCTATGAACTCTTGCTGAACGCTGTGTTCTGTGACGGAAGGACCCAAGAAAGGATTCGTCATGATTGCTTGGCCGCATATTGATCCTTCCTGGCTTCTCTTCTTTTGCATCCTCTCACCGGCAGGCTTGATTCTCTACGCCATCCTGGAGACGGCAATTTGGTCCGATAACTTCTCAGAATCTGGGGTTCAACTTGCCACACTGGATGCCTTGAAGATAGTCTGCTAGTGCTTGAGCGCCCACATAATATTGATATGGGAATTCCGCTGCCCTGCGCGATGTTTCTACTTTTTTGTTTTTATTCTACACAGTAATCCCCTCGAACTTTGCCTCTGCCAGCCGCGGCCACAAATTGACACCGACTGAAAATCCATGCGACAACATGTCTTTCTCGCCAGTTCTGGCTGATGTTCAGAGGTTGTCTTTGAATCTTTATTCCTGGCTGAAACACCTCCAAGGCGACCTCATAATATGACATTCTAGTGACATCCACGGCCTCATCGTCAAGTGGCAGGTGACCGGGATGGGCCAGCTTTCCACATTCTCCATTTAGATTCGCCGTCGATCCTTTTATTTAGCTCGTGAATGTGGACCTACGACGGACGGAATTCACTCCTTGCTTTCCACTAGCGTCCCAGTGACCAGTGCAGGACTTCAGAGAAATCCGTCCTCTCAGTATCATCAGGTGGGTGGTTTTTCCATTCCAGAGCGGACTCGCAGCTCACGATCACTTACTCTTTTCATCGCATCCGATCGTCGTCTATTCTCCCATTTCAGATGACCCTTGACAGACACTTGTGTGTGCAGGTTGGAGAGGATGGCCAAGGTGGCCCCTTCTTGTTTAGTCCCAACACAGTCACTGCGCCAACTGGTAGTATCTGGTACATTCCTGAAATTCCAGTTCTCAAGGCGAAAGCCCTTTTCTTTCTTTCGCATCACCGGCCATTTCATCAGTCTTCATTCTAGTGGGAACCATAGTGTCACCCAGTCTTCATTCGATATGCTAGGAGAAGGTGTGGTAGCGCTCGACGCGCATCTGGGGATAGTTACGCCGCAATCAATAAAATATTCAGCAGAAGGTACTCGTTTGACTCGAGCCTACGCCACTCCTTCTCCCAGCATCTCTGTTTTCTTTTGGCTCGTAAGTTTCCTTGAAAGGTCACCCGCGGAAACTCGTTCACATGTAGAGGCATATACAGGCTGGAGGAAGGCGTGGTGGCGCTCGGTGCACATCTGCATGTAACTAATGATGGGGATTACGTGTAATGTTTAGCAGAAGGATGCCCGTTCGACTCGGGCCCACGCTCCGTGTGTTCGCGAAGAGCTTTTTGGTTCGATTTGCTCTAACTGCTAATTGACTGCTATAAAATAAGCGAATCTATCTGAGTCTATGGCTTCGAAGCGTTCCTCAGATCTGGATTCAATCCTCGCGACCACTGGGTTTTGTGCTTGGGGATTTCTTCAAAGCTCGTGCTAAACAATGCACATAGAGAGGCGAATGTAAGCTAGAACACGTCGTGGTACCGCTCGGAGCGCATCTGTGTTGAGTGTGAAGCAGAAGGTGCTCATTCGACTCGAGCCCACGCCATCAGTCGGGCATTGTGGTCCTTTTTTTTTTTTTGGTTGGATCCCTTCTAATTACCCCTGCAGTGCTCTAAGACAAGGCGAAGCTCTGCCCAGCTCTTTAATCCGCTCTAGATCTCGCGACCGCTGGCGGGGATTCCGTTGACGTTGCACCAAAAATGGTGCAGGTGGGACGGCGAATGAATGCAAGCTAGAAGGAGGCGTGGTGATGCTCGGAGCGCATCTGCGTGAATTTCAAGAGCGACTTCGGACACTCAGCAGACAGACCCCTCTGCACCGCCCTCGCGCTCGACGCCGCCGCCGGCTCCGGGCGCTCTTTCTTCAGTTCCTTCATGCAGCTCTCCTACATCGGGCTCGCCGCGTACCTCGTCGCCGCGGGCGTGCAGAGCGCGGGCTGCGCACGCTGGGGGCGGACGGGGTACTGGTTGCGGGGTGGGGGGTAGGGGCGGGGGATGCAGGCGGCGCATGTGCTGCTGCAGTCGACGGTTGTGGTGTTCCGTGCGTCCGCCCTTTCATTTTTTTTCCCGCCCGGATGTGTGCTAAGATGCATATGGGGCGCAGTGTTCATCGTAACGATGGTATTCTGGGCGCTGCTCTCCTCGCCCGACACCTTCTCTACCGCCTTCTCTGGTGCGTCCGCCCCCTCCGCCCTCCTTCCTCCTTGCCCTCCCCCTCATTCTCCTTCGTCCTCCAAACTCACGCCCCACCTCTAGCGTGGTCCAACACCTCCCTCCACGTGCTCAACAGCGCCTTCGCGCTCCTCGAGCTTCTCATGACCAACGCCCCGCCCGCGCCCCTCCTCGCGCTCCCCGTCCAGATCCTCTTGCTCGCGGGCTATTTGGGCGTCGCGTACATCACGAAGGCGAGGCAGGGGCTTTATTGTGTGTGGTTTTCTTTGGTTTTCGCGCTTTTCTTCCCCTTTTCATGGGCGGCTCCGCGGTGCCGGTGCGCGTCGGATGCAAGCGATACCCGTGCGGCAGTACCTTGAATCTTGTCCGAGTCGCGCCGCGGGCATT
This sequence comes from Mycena latifolia, assembly GCA_029289555.1. Lineage (NCBI taxonomy): Eukaryota > Fungi > Basidiomycota > Agaricomycetes > Agaricales > Mycenaceae > Mycena > Mycena latifolia. Next base: position 20,516 of record JARJLE010000011.1, on the reverse strand, counting down.
TCGATGCCCCGCGAGCTAGCCATTTTGGTCCTTCGCTTCTATAAAGCTGTAAGGCCGACGAGCGGCACGGCCCGCTACCGGAATTTTAGAACACGAATTTATTAAAGTCGGTGTAAATTAACTAAACAAGTGGGTTGAAAATAGAGCTCGACTATATCCGAATGAAATTCGCCGCCGACTAATAAGCTGTTGTTGAGTTATTGTTGCGCCGGGCCTTTTTTGGAGGGCTGGGCGACTTGGATCCGAAACTATCGAAGGTGGCATCAGCGGCATCATCTCTGATCCTCTTCCGACCCGGCGTGAACGGCGATCGGCGCTTAGGCATCGCAGGAACTGGCGGGTTCCAAGGCCTATCGTCCCCGCGGTCGGAGTCGTAGGGTACCTCGTCAGATCGTCGGATGTGGATTTTCGTCGGTTGATGGAAGATCCTCGTCAGTTGATCGCGCAAGGTCGTCAGATCACAAATAAGCGAGGGGAACATCGTCAGATGTGATCCTATGCTCCAAAATTGGGGCAAGCTCGTCGGATATACGTGCAATAGGGCTGGGTATTAAATGGTTGTGTAATTTACACATCAAAAAATACATGTAATTTACATGTAATTTACATTTTTTACACGGGACCTCCCATTTTGGCTGTAAATAATGTAAATTTTGCAGCCGGCCGGTCTAGGGCTTTGTCGGTTCTCCCAGGCTGTCGAGCCTATTTTTAGGGCCAAACCATGTTCAAAAAAGCTCTCGTCGACGTTCAAAGTCATCCTTGCAAGTGTGAAACAATAGCTGGGCATCAGAGCGACGATCAGGCGGCCGTATCTATGACTCGATTGGAATTTGAAATTTGAGCAGACTTGTGCCTTCCCCCCCACATCTCTATTCGAAACCATGGACAAGGAGCAGTATGACCTCCTACTTGGACTTGCCAACGACTTCCTTGACCGATCGAAGGAACTCGGAACTACCGAACTCAGCGAAGGCCTGGTGGACGTCTTTGGGGAGAAGTATTGGGAGAATGAGGCCGCCAAACCCTTCAGCAGCTACTTTAATGATGTCCAGCAGTATGAACTAGCTCTCCGCGAAGGAGACAAGGCAGTTAAGCCAACAGTACGTTCGTCTTTTTGGTCCCTCGATGCCTGCCTTATGCTTTTATAGCCGCCGCGATTTTTCCTGGCATAGAAAATGCGATGGACATCGATGGTCCGGTCGAGCCAGCCACGGAGGTCTCCAATTCTAGTCTGCAGGCCGCGAGCCTCAGCATAGAAAGCGAACGTACCCAGCGACTGATTGATAATGTGTCTCCCCGCACGAACTCGCGGCGAAGCCGGACTCTCAATGATCTCAATGCCCGTCTTGTTATTGAACGTACCGGGGCGAATGGAAAACCGCTCTTCTACTGTATTGGCTGTCTCAATCAATCTGCCAACAAAGCCTCGGATCGTTTGCATAAGCATGCAATTACCTGCACGGCTCGTGGTTATTTTCTTTTTAGGTAGTTTAATAATTCTGATGTGTTTCTGGGCAGGTGCTTGCACGCGACTTTCCGACTGAAGTCAAAGACGTCCGAACCGCTCTGGAAAACAAATCTACTTCTAGTGTGCTGGAAAACAACGGCCAGGGAGCACCACGTGTGCGGGGTACTGCACAGGCACGTAACGCCTCCAATCCTTATTTTAAACGTGTCCCCGTTGCCGGCATTTCACCAGCTGGCGTCCCCGCCTCGTCCTCTCCTACTCCCGAATCGTCCTCTTCCACTCCCGGTCCTTCCTCCTCCCCTAACACCACCACGGCTCCGAATATTGCCTCTGTCTCTGGACAGACGACTCTCCAAGATAATTGGGGAGCCGGCAGAATTACCGCTACCCGCCAGGTCACTATCGACTACTTTTTGCTGCGCATGATCATCTGTTGCGCTCTTGCCTTTAGCCTTCTTGATAACGGGTTTTTTATCGATTTTTGTCTTGCCATGTACGTTGCAGTTGACTTCAATTTATTCGGCTAATAATAGTTCTCCAGGTGCCCTAGTTATGCCGTTCCCGACCGTTCCTCTTTCTTCGTCAAGCATATTGCCGCAGAAGCTGCATACGTCATCAAGCTACTCAAAGTTTTTCTTGCGCAGTTCATTCACCTTACACTATCCTTTGATGGATGGTCTAGCAAGGGGGGAGACGAAATCTATACGGTTCATGTCACTACACCAAATCGGATGTCGTTCTTAGTGGAAGGGCTTGCGATGACAGGTTTTTCAACAAGCGGAGAGAATATTTTCAATCGTCTTCTTGCCGTGAGCTGCCTTATCACCCGATGGTCCTATTTACTGACTCGTTACAGGTTCTGGGGCTTTACATGGCCGTCAATTTTTCTCTCGTTGTTTCAGACACCACCAAGAATGTGAATAAGTCTCATCTGCGCAAAATTCCCTTGGATACTAAACTGCCCGGATCCCTGTCACCAGTTGAACCTGCTTGCAAAGGATTTGGTCCTTGGCTCAAAGACCTTCCCGAAAGTCAAGGCATTCAGTCAAGTGCGTCTTATTTTACAGTGTTGACGTGATCTCATTTCCGCACTTGTTAGGTCATGACGATCGTCAATGGCCTTACGAATTATTTCTCTCATAGTAACTATGGCAAGCACCACCTAAAGGAAGCGATGAAAGGTGAAAAGGAACGGCGCGGGATTGAAGCCGGCGGTGCTACCCGCTTCTCAACGTTTGCCGCTCATTCTAGCAGTGTTTTACGCTGTCTCCCGTTCATGGAGCAATGCTTTGCTTCCGGCAAAATACCTTTTGATACTCAAGGCGTAGGTTATATTCTTAGCAGTTCGCACAAACTGACGCTATTGATTAGACGCGCCACCTCCGCAAATATGTCAAAGCTGGCTCCGATGAGAACAGTTCCTTTCGTACTCAGCTCAATCAAATCGGACGCCTGCTCAACCCAATTGCCCGTGGCCTGAAAACCCTGGAGGGACAACAAGTTACATGCTCCGATGTTTTCTTTATTTGGATTGGGCTCGCGGTCGCATTCCAGCGCGCATTTAATGATCCATGTGAGTCCTTTCCCTCCACTTTTGTTCAACGATTTTGATGTAGGCTCCAGCCGAATCGTTTTTCATTGCCCATCAAGCTGAAACCTTTGCCGCATTTGACCGGCGGTTCAACATCTTCATGAATGAGTGCACCCCTGGCATGTTTATTCTTGCCTATGTCCTTGACCCAAGTAAGTTTTAGATCTTTACAGCGACTCATTAGCTGACAACGCTGCCAGTTTATTATCCCGACCTGGCTCTCAAGTTGAACCTACCTCCGCGCTCCCAATTCTCGAAGGACACTGCACCACAGCTTGCCCGTGACCTTATCAAGTACGCCCGACGCATGCTTGCAAACGAGCAACTTCGCGAACATGAAGGAGGACCAGAGGAAGGTGAAGTGTTAGTCAAACAGCTCATCGGTACTTTCTTTTATTCTGCCTGAACTTATTGTTCAGTTTTATAGCTTTCAGCAAAACAGCCGCTCAAACCCCTTCTTGATCTTGAGCATGTGCGCCCTGTGGTCTTGGCTGATACGCAGGAGCTTCTCTCGTTCGTCTTGCGAATCTGTTATTCGCACTGCAATCGGTAAAATTCTTCCTCGTTGTAGCGGGTTCTGAGCTCACGCGTTTTAGCGGAATCCCGAAGCTACTGGATCACTCAAGTGCGACTCGGCAGCGCATCTCTCAAGACACGTGAAGAAGTTGAAGCATTCAAGATGTGGATTGTAACCCTTACCGATCCGCAGGGAGTGCTCAAACGTAAGCTATTTTCTTGTTTCCGGCTGCCCATGCTCCATGACGGTGTTAGGATGGTGGGAGCACAAGCTCATGCATCGCTGGTTGCTCCGGGGGGGGGGGTTATATTATACTCATCAGATCCACAGCATGAACGACGAGTCTACGGAAAGCATACGTGGCATCATTCAGTGTCTATCAAACATTCCGCTCGAGCAGTGGAATACCATGGACACCACAACAAATCTCGGCGAAGCGCAGCATGCCTGGAACAATGCCCAGACGGGTATTTCCTGGGTGCCATCGAGTCTTTCAAAAAGTGAGTTCACTCTCTTTCCATCACGCTTCTGTACATATTGCTGAATCCAACCGAGATATGAGGAGCTAGACGAGCGACGAGCGGAAGAAATCGAAGTTCGCATGTTCACTGCGGTCCCACGAACTTCACGAAATGAGGTAACACATCGTTACGCCAGCCGGACCACACGACAGACCCGGATGACTGAAAACTCGAGACGCGCTCGCGCTGTTGACTCGACTGTGTCCAGCTTGCAGGCGGAGCTATCAGACATGCAACAAGAGCTTATAGTTGCGCGTGACGATGCTAAGGTGAGTTTGTACATTGTATGTACTGCTCCCCACATGACTTCAATATTATCTCGTAGGCTGCGCCGTCGACCGAAGCCACTGCACGTGTCCGTGAGCTTGAAAACACTCTGACCGACCTCGAGGGCAAGCTGAAGCTGGCCAAGGCCGAAGCCAAGGTACGTTAATAACGTCTGTTTACAACGACCTGTCATTTACGTTGTGTTCAAGTCCAACTCCTCGGGTCAGGTTCGTGCTCGTGCGCCAAAGGCCAGTGCTGCCCCGAACGCGCCAGCCCAGCCTGCAGCTGATCCCACACCTACTCTGGACGTGTTGCCGGCACCCGCCCCCACCGTGTCTATCGTGTCGGCCGCTGACGGCACCGTGGACCTCGTCCGCCAGGTGTCCGCACGCAAGCGCGTGCAAACAGAGTCGTCTGCCACGGCTTCGGCCCCTTCTGGAAAACGTCGCAAGAAGCTTGAAGATCCGCTTGCTGGATGGGTGATGCAGGATCCAGATACGGGTGAGAAGCTTACTGGGCACGAGTGGGTGGAACGCTACCCCGAGGAGTTTGAGGAGCGTTATAAAAAGGACCACCAGCGCTACCTTGAGTACTTGGCACAGTAGATTACATAAAGACTCTTGTATCCGTGCAGCAGCCTCAATTGAATCTCTTCAACGCTCTTTGGAGCGGAACTTAGCGTCGGTAACCCTCTTAATGCGGGGTAGAGGGGACTGACACGGGATATCTGTGATATATCATTCTCCGGATTGACCCGGACTGATGGTTGAACCACGTATAATCCACAACTTCTTGCCTGTCCATCCGACAACATTGCTCTTCGGCTGCGCTCAATTCGGCATCCGACGAGCTTGCTTCGCAAGCCGACGCACTTCCACACGATCCGACGAAGTACCACATCCGACGATCTGACGAAGTACGTGAGGGCTCTCGCTCGATGTGTGTTGCATCGATCTGGCGAGCTGTCCCACAATCCAGAGTGCCTACGTGATGCTGTCGCGCGTACGGTCACTCAAAGGACTCTGCATACTTCGTCCTTTCAGACTGGACCGCATACAAAACCACATCTCGCAGGAGCTGCGAGAAGAACTGAAACGCACCGAGTTGAAGGCTGAAAGAACCAAAGCTTATTCTCGGGAGCGGCTTTCGTGGTTTTACAGTGTAGTTCCGGAAGGTCAGGTCAGGATCTTGACTGAGCTGCCCACCAGTGTCGAGGGGTTCGACTTCGACATCGTAATGGCGCCCGCAAGTGACTGAAGGGTACGAATTTATTTGCACGCTAATTAATACAAAGCAATCTACTAATCTGCTGTTAGTTCACAATGTGCCAGCGGCATCTGCAAGACTCACCTTTCTGATTCACTCTTACTGGCCGCTACCTGCGAACAGATCGCCTACACGCATACGTCCGCCATCGCCGCGGCACGTCTGCGACCGGACACCGTTTCTGCCCCCATCAGCCCTCTTCTCGAAGTATGCACACCCGTGTCGTGATTCGTGTTGGAGGGGATCCCGTTCGTGTCGTTGCATCGCGTCTAGTAATTAGTGAGTAGCAGTGGAGCCGAGCACGGTCGTGTCGTGTGTCTAGATCGGAAGAGCGGATAGCAGTAGACAGTCTCACAGTGGCTTGAATTGAAAAGAAGTTTGCAAAGCCCAGTTAAGTTCATCGCGGCAGGGAGCAGAGACTTCGAGGCTGAGGAGAGGGAGAGAGTGCCGTCACCGGGCGTGATGACAGGTCACGAGCTCTGATGTTCCCTGATCCGCCGGTGAATTCGGTACATGGAACACTTGCGTGGTTTCGGCAAGGTTTCGGACCCCTTGTTTTACACATATTTTCAAAAAATACAGAAATTCCTTCGTCAGCTTCAACCTAAAGGTTCAGCGCCCACCTCGAAGAGGCCCAATCCTCAGTCATTGAGAAGGACGACGACATATCCGCTCAAAATGACGCACCGCGATCATCACATGGTCGTCTCAGGTGGAAACTCCGACGTGACCATCACCGGCATTAGTGACTGATCGCCCATGCCGCCGGTGCCGGTGGTTCCCGGTGCCGGTATGGTCAATTCCCGAATGCTCTCGAACATTTGGTCTTAATAGTACAGTAGTACGGAGGTGGGAGATGGCTCCGTCCTGGGTCGACCAGGGGCCGTCTGTGTTCAGATACTTTCCAAAACTGGATGCAGATGGGCTCCAAACCCTACGGAGGCTTTCCCTGCATCCTTTCAACCTGCCTATCCTCGTTTTCATTCAGTTCACGGGAGTGAGAAAAAAGGGGAAAACCCAATGTCGTGTTGATCCGCTCCGGGCGCTATATAGCTCGTCTTATGATACTATTAAGCCCAATAGGTCTGGAAATGCACAATGGGTCTGGAAATCCGATTGTTCTCCTTCAATTCTTTTGTTTTTCCCCCGGAGTTTTTTGGGGTACCTACCTATACTAGTATACTATAACTGTACAAAAAATCTAAGAGATGCGCGAAGTGGAAGGCTTTGAGAATAAATGACCGAACCATCAAACTGGGTGATGTTTGGGAAATCATCGGTCTACTGGCCTCGAAACTCACCCCGGATGCCCGGTAAATTCGTGAGCCCATCTTGCATCGGTTATGAAGAGTTGTGCCTCTTGAGAATATCTTCCTGGTCCGTCGATGTGGTGCATTGAGGAGGAGCATTCCGGAGCGTGACAAATTCAGACTCCGCTCGTTTACACGGTTTGACAGATGTCATCAATGTGTTGTTGACATCCCACGCCTGCTCGACGCGTCGTGCATGCCAGCACGCGCCGAGACCTCGGACGAGAAAGAGCAGAAGATCAAGCGTGCTTGCGAACACCTCCGCCAGCAGCATAATGAGGGGAAGATCAACATCCTACAGGCCGCTCGCGACTTCGGCGTATCTAATTCTACTTTGCATGCTCGCTTCAATAATCTTCACAAATCCATCGCCGAGGCTCGAGAAGCCCAGCACTTCCTCAGCCCCTCTGCAGAGAAGGTGCTCTTCAAATGGGTCGAGCATCTTGGCGAGACTGGCGTTCCGCTCGACAAAAAATCTATCCGGGCATGCGTGCAGCACCTGCATCCTTTGCACAAAAAGCCCAGCCGCAACTGGGTCTACACCTTCCTTAAACGGCATCCATCCATCAGCTTCTATACCTCATCCGGCCTTGATCCAAAACGCGCGAAGGCTTTCAATGAGCCTGTCGTCGGGCGCTTCTTTGACACCATCGCTGATCTCGTCGAGAAACACCAAATACCCATCGAGAATATCTACAACATGGACGAGAAGGGGGTTCAGAGAGGTGGTGGGAAGAAGGCAAGCCGGCGGAAGTATCTCTACTCGCGCAAGCAGCGCGCGAAGTATAAGCACCGTAGTGCCAATCTGGAGCTCATCACCATCATCGAGGCTGTGTGCGCCGACGGCACAAATCTCAAGCCCGGCTTCGTCTTCTCTGGATCGGGACACCCTCCCGAGTGGTGGGATTACGATGATGAGATCGTGTACGTCTCTTCGTTCCCACGCAGATCCATGATTCTCACACTTGGCCATCTTTTAGCACTGCGATGTCCGCAAATGGCTGGACCGACGATTTTATTGGTTCTGAATGGTTCCGGAAGTCATTCATTCCGCAGGTCACCGCTCGAAACAAGTCCGGAAAGCCCATTCTGCTCGTTCTCGACGGTCACGGCTCGCATGAAACTCTCGAAATCATCGACCTCGCAGAATTGCCGCGACCAGAACCGCCGCAACTGGGACCCCAACACTGTTTTCACCCGCCTTCTCTCCGCCAAAGCCAAGGGCGACCTCATGGATATCGCATGGACTCTCAAGCTCCCGGAGGACGGTACGAAGGCCGTATTACTGGATCGCATCAACGCATACTTCGATACACATTCTGTGGAGCGCAACAGCAACAAGTACTCTGGTCTTTTTGCTCGTGCACCACGTGGACGGCGCGCTGCTGCACCCGCCGCCCCCACCCCTGACGAGGTCCTCCCTCAGCCTTCCACATCCCTTGTTCCTTTGTCTTCTGCCGGCAAGAACTTGCGCTTCCATCCTAACAACTACGCGCATCAACAACCCTTCAACTATCCCTTCACATTCACCTCACATGCGCCGCTTTATCAGCATCCTTTCGTCGCCCCCCCAGCTCCTCAAAACCTTTCTGAAATGGCTTTTACCTCCCGGCCGCATCCCTATCTCCAGCCGTTCGATGCGCCCTTCGATACTTATACCGACCTCGAATATAGATCTTAGTTTTGCTTATAGTCATAATCATCCGTACTTGTTCGGAGTAGTCCCGCAAACTTTGCAAAGTAAATAGTCTTATTGAGTTAACACAGAATCTGCCAATGCTACAAGTGGTGCCACAGCGACAGCGGCGTGTTTCCACCGTGCCAGCCCCTCCTCTACCCGGTATTTAGCAGCCACTGCCTTTGCACACTCTTCAACTGCCTGGTCCCGCTCCAGCTCAGCCTGAAAGCAGTGCGCCCGAAGGGCCTCATAACTTTCAGGCTCATCCGAGTCGTCGCGGTCTATTTTGGTGTGAGCCACACAGATCTGTAGATGGGCAAGCAGCTTACCATAGACCACAGGCTGCCGGCGATAGTCTAACTGGTCGAGGACATCCTGAGATGTTACGTCGTCCGCAACATGGCTTTGCTGTCCAGCATTCAGTCGTGCCGCGATCAGGGCATCGACCGCATCCTGTGAGGTTGCCTGTGAGTCCAAAAGGCCGAGAGGCATATACGCCCTGCTTGCTGTCAGATCTAGAACGGTGGCTGTACGAATATTAACACGCACCTGCTTGTTTCTGCGCCTGACTTGACGGCCGATGTCCGAGGAGTTCGTAATGATGTCCTTGGGCTATCTGCTGCTGTCCAGGGCTCTGAAGAAGTACCCGGTTTAAGTGGAGACAAAGACGTTGCTCTCTCGTAGTCGGGTGCCTCGAAGCCCAGCTTGATGCGCTTCAAGCGCCGGTGTTCTGCACTGGCTTGGAGTTCTTCCTCCGTCATTTCGGCCTCGCGTGCATCGCGGATCTCTTGCTTGTGTTGAGATTGCTCGAAGTCGAGGCCCAAGCTGTAGATGGTTGAAGGGGAAGAGAGCTGGAATGTGTCGTCCGACATGAGCGGCGGCGCGCGTCGAGCTTGGCTGAAAGCGGTAAGTCCTGTCAATCAGTGCGGAGATTGAACGAATCCGTGACCTTTTGTGACCGCTGAACTCTCCTCCTCAGTGCACCACATTGACGGACCAGGAAAATATTCTGAAGAGGCAGAACTCTTCATAACCGATGCAAGATGGGCTCACGAATTTACCGGGCATCCGGGGTGAGTTTCGAGGCCAGTAGACCGATGATTTCCCAAACATCACCCAGTTTGATGGTTCAGTCATTTATTCTCAAAGCCTTCCACTTCGCGCGTCCCTTAGATTTTTTGTACAGTTATAGTATACTAGTATAGGTAGGTACCCCAAAAAACTCCGGGGGAAAAACAAAAGAATTGAAGGAGAACGATCGGATTTCCAGACCCATTGGGCTTAATAGTACTGTCCCTCCAATTTTATTCGGCAGTTTGCATACGGCAACGTGCACGCCACATTGTTACGAGTCTATGTCCGTCTGGTTAGTGTATTGTCATTTGCCGGTTATCTTAAATCAATTAGCTAATAATTGGCTGACAGGGAGCAGGACAAGATAGGTGACAAATGGCATCAGGCACTTCCATTCCCTGGTAGGTTCGCGTTTGGTGTGTTGTTCTCGGGCTTTCAGGGCGCCATCGACCGTGCCGTGCACCCACAGAAGTTGTTGGAGTGTGGTTATAATTATTTTGTTGGAAAATAAGACATGAAATATTAAAGATATGCGCGAGGGTTTACAGCTCTTTGCGGAACTTAGGGCGCGGCCTGTTTTTTATTAAAATTTGATGTTTTCACGAGATTGGCTGTTGTGAGCTCAATTCTGGCCTGTTCCTCTTGAACATAGGACCGATCGATTCCCACTTCGATTCCGGAGGGCTCTGGACCCCACAATCATGCGAATGCGTGGGAATTTCCTTTTTCAGCAAATCTCGAGGTGTCCACGCAGAACAGCCATAATATTAGCCACACTCATTCAATTGACCTAGATTTCGGATATGATATACTCACATATGTCCCCGAGAGCCCCAAACCCTTGGATGGCGTATATACCTCCTGATTAAAATTTGGTGAAGGCTCCAATTGCGATTAATTTCCTGCTCTACACTAAATGTGGACTGTGTCCGGGAAAGCTGATCTGAGCTCATGGAGCCCTCATAAATACATCCGAGTGTAACATATCCAAAATTCAGGTTAATAGGATGATTGTAGCTAATACCACAGCTGTTCTGCGTGGACACCTCGAGATTTGCCGAAAAAGGAAATTCCCACGCATCCGCGCGATTGTGGGGTCCAAAGCCCTCCGGAATTGAAGTGGGAATCGATCGGTCCTACTTTCAAGAGAAATGGGCCAGAATTAAGCTCACAACAGCCGATCTCGTGAAAACATCAAATTTTAATAAAAAACGGGCCGCGCCCTAAGTTCCGCAAAGAGCTGTAATTGCTTACGGGACCATTCCATTCTTGTGGTGGTCGTCAAGTGAGGTACATGATACACATCTGGATGCTATTCTGGGAATCTATTTCATTGGATGGGGATTGTACGGAGTTCTGTAGGAAAGCTTTCATTAATCAAGTTAAATCTGTTCTATTATGGGATTGTGATTGGATGCCGGGAGCTGAGGATGCTGTTCCTCTGATAAATAGCCCAGGTCCTTCGACACATCTCTTCATCTTCCCTCATGTCGAGTTCTGGCAATCCTCCAGCAGCATCCAGCTCCCCTCAACAGCAAGGAGGGGCAAACTCGGACTGGCTCGCAACCTCCCTTGTGACTGCAAAGGCAGTTACGGCAGGAGCAGAATGTCTGCCTTTCCCTTATGTGAAAGGGGTCTTTGGAACGGTCGTGATGATCTTGGAAACAATCGAGGTGTGGTCCCTTTTCAGTTGTTTGGAACACATGCTCAACTTTAGCTCCCACAGAAACTGAAGAAGAATCGAGATGACCTGAAGGAGCTGTGCACCAATATTATGGAAATCATCAAGACCATACAAGACCAACTTTCCTCTCACGGTGATACAGCTGCGGTGAAGTTCAAAGGGTTATGTGAAAACCTTGAAAGGTGAATGCCTATACTTGTGCATCTCAAGTCTCTGTTACTGATGTTCATCTGGCAGTGTTCTTCAGGATATTTTGAAGGCAGTGAAACAGTTACAGAAAGAACCCCGAGGATTCAGTGGGCGTTTCAAAGAAGTCATGAAGCTGAACAGTACCACCAACGAAATTTCTGGACATCAAATGAAAATCCAAGAACTGCGGTTGAGTTTCCTGGTACATATGATCTATCTCCACAATGCGGCTTCTTAAGAGATAATTTAGCTCACGGCTGTGATTGATACCAATCTGCAGGTTTATAAAGGCTTTTCAACAGGTATATAATCTTGCATAACTCACACAACTCTGATCGCTCTCTTGCCCCACAGGAACAGATTCAACCCCAAATAAAGTCCCCCAACATATCAACAATTGTCCTCCTCCCACCAGAATATTCCATGGGAGAAAAACAATTCTGGACAAAATGCATCAATTCTTCACCCAGAGCCTAGACAAACAATGCATCTTCTTGCTACATGGTCTTGGTGGTGCAGGGAAAACCCAGATTGCACTCAAGTTCATAGAGCAATCAGTGTCTCAGTGAGTCCATTTGCCTGGTATAGATGTTAGACTTATGTATTACTAGATTCACTGACATATTTGTCATTGACACCAGCACTGTTGAGACAATTGATGCAGGTCTTAAAATGATTGCCACAACAAAGAGTGTTGGGGATTTGCCAAAGGATGCTCTTCAATGGCTTAGGAGCAAACAAGATGAATGGCTTCTATTCTTCGACAATGCCGATGACCCCAAAATTAATCTCAACAATTATTTTCCCCAATGTAGTCATGGGAACATTATCATCACATCCCGAAATCCTGGGCTCTGTGTTTATGCCGGCTCACATCGTGCTGTCTCTGGCATGGAAGAAGGAGATGCTGTGGATCTCCTACTGACAAGTGCTGCCCAAGATATCACAGATTATAACAAAGATGTTGCTGCCCAGATTGTAAAGGTGGGCTGAAGGACTTTTCATATGTTCTGTTTTGACATTTCTTCAGGTACTCCACCACCTTCCACTTGCAATCACCCAGGCTGGGGCATTTATCTCGAAATCTGGAAACCTTGGCAGCTATCTTGCCCTGTATGAACACAACAAAGCTAGGCTGCTCACTGAACAGCCTGTTCAGACACATGACAATTATTCATGGACAGTCTATACTACATGGCAAATTAGCTTTGATCAGCTCAGTGAACAAGCCAAGACATTCTTGAAGCTTTGTTCATTCCTTCATTATCACGGAATCTCAGCAAATATATTCAAGAATGCCACAAATTATGTACTTAAACCCTCCAACCTATCAAAAGAAGAGCTGGAGATGCCAGTCAAGGTGCTGTCACAATTCTCAGACCCCTCTGGTGCCTGGGATCCCTTGTGCTTCATGGATGTGACAAATGAAATCAGGGCATACTCCCTGATCAACTTTGATTCAGAGAAAAACATGTTCTCCATTCATCCCCTGGTGCATGACTGGACTCGTAGCACCCTCTCGGATGAGATATATTATCAATGTATGGTTGCAATCACAGGAATTTCACTTAGAGGGCAATCAGAAGAAGATATAGAACTAGCTAGTCTCTGGATGCAGCCTCACATTGATTCCCTAATCAAGCACAATTTGAATGCAATCCAAGATTTCAGACATGATTATGCCAAAGTATACTTGCGGGCTGGGAAGGCAGACAAAGCTGCAGCGCTTGGATTGGCAGTAGTTGAGCAAAGAAAGAAGTTCCTAGGTGAGGACCATCCAGACACTCTTGAAAGTATGCATTGGCTGGCATGGGCATATAGAGAATTAGGAAAATTAAATGAGGCAGAGGAACTTGCGGTCTTAGTATGGGAGAAGAGGAGGGAAAATTTAGGTGACAACCATCCGGATGCACTGGCTGCTATGGGGGGTCTGGCATCAACATATTGGAGGTTAGGAAAGCTCAAGGAGGCAGAGGAACTTCAAGTCCTTGTGCTTCAGAAGCAGAGGAATATTTTGGGTGACAATCATCTACAGACCCTGATGGCTATGGCAAGCCTGGCACTCACCTACTACCAATTGGGAAGATCACGGGAGGCGGAGGCACTTCAATTTGTAGTTGTTGACAAGCGGAAGAGTATTCTGGGGAACAAGCATCCAGATACTCTAGTTGCTCTGGGAAATCTGGCAATCACGTACACGAGAATGGGACGACCACAGGAGGCAGAGGTGCTTGAGCTTGAACTTCTTGAAAAGCGAAGGGATGTGCTAGGTGACAAACATCCAATGACCCTAGTATCCATGTCGAACTTGGCCTATACATACCACATCCAGGGGAAACTGAAGGAAGCTGAGCAGCTAGCACTTGTAGTACTTGAGGATCAGAGAAATATTCTGGGTGACAACCATCCACATACCCTAATTTCCCAGGCAAACCTTGCAGCCACATACAACAAATTGGGGAGACTGCAGCAAGCAGAGCAGCTCGAGCTTGTAGTGCTCGAGAAGCGGAGGTTCATCCTAGGTGACAACCATTTCCACACACTGCATGCCATGTCAAATCTGGGATCCACATTCAACAAGCTGGAAAGATGGCAGGAGGCAGAGGAGCTTTTAGTGGCAGCACTGGAGAAACAGAGAGAGCTTCTGAGTGCTGCTCATCCCCACCTTGTCGACACAATGCAGACTCTGGTGGAGACATATACCAAGCTCGGGAAATTGAAGGAAGCAGAGGATCTGAACGAGGCACTGCGGAGCGGCCAAGTGTAGCTTATGTTGTATCTCTCGCTGTGTTTCCTTGGTAATTATATACTGATGTCTGTTTCTCGACGAACCGTGAGTATGATTCACTGTCATTCAGAGTAAAATTCAGATGAAAAGAACTGTTGGAGGCTTGATGTGCTAGGATTATCTGACTGTATGTGAAAGCATCATCACCAAAAGTAGCTTCCGCGTCCCAGCATAGCAGAAGTCAGCGCATGCCGAGGGCTCAGTGCCGATCGAGCCGTGTTCCACAAGTGATTGCGATCCGAACCTAATGGTCGCCGAAACTTCACTTCCTTGGACAAGCCCAGTTTATAATTACCTTTTAGACCAGCGTCAGGAGCATAGGGATGAGTATGGGGTGGGGGAGATTGCAATGGTCGATTTACGGAGACTCGGATGAAAATTCGGTAGAACACAGGCATACAGGTCAATCGGAAACGAAAAACAAACCAAAGAACCTCACTGGGAGGAGTGACACGCTGAGACGGCTCGCGTCTGTATAACGGTCACCACGCCCGCGGCGACGAGGTATGCGGCGAGCCCGGTGTACGAGAGCTGTGTGAAGAAGCTGCGGAATTCCCCGGAGGCGACATCGAGGGCAAGGACAGTGCAGCAGGTGGAAAAGGCGTAAAGCACAGGAAGGAACGGCAGAGCCGGTAACATCCGGCCGATTTTCCCTTTGGTCATAATCTCGCACAATCTCTACCCACACAGTCCGGCTCACGAGGAGTTCTAGCTCTCTTTCTCATTCACCCGAATTCAACCTCTTCCAATACCGCCTGCGTCCCGTGATGAGGGAGGACAGGAGAGGAGAACCTTCGGGGAATATGTATATAGTAATGCCAACTTGAACTTTTGAGTCGAGCCCAATATGCTCTCATTGCATTTTGTAGAATCCATCGTGATGCCACATAAATAGAGTTAAGGACCACATGTGGAGTGTCTGACATATAATTCGCAAGATTTCAATGTAGAAAGTGCCCTTTCGACTCGGGCCCAGGCCATTCCAGCTGGTGGCCAGTATTCCTTAAGGGTTTTTTTTTCTACTAGGCTCGCGCCGAGAATGGGGCTACATACCGATGCGGATGTAGATTGGAAGAAGACTTGGTAGTGCTCGTAGCGTGTCTGCATTGCAGTTCGAATCCGAGACTGCAGCAGAAAGTGCTCATTTGACTCGAGCCCATGCTATCAGTCGAGTAAGTATGTGATTCTTTTTTTTTTTTGGTTCGATTTCCTCTAATTAGTACTCGCGTGGTATAAGGCTGGACAATGAACATTGCGGCCTCGAAGCTCTCAGGTCTAATTAATTTTCGCAATCTCTGAGGTTTTGTGGGCGGGGATTTCTTCAAAGTTACACCAGAAATGATGCCCTGAGGAAGCACGAATATAAGCTAGAAACCAGCGTGGTAGCGCTCGGTGCGCATCTGCCTGCAATCTGGTAGGAAGTTGCCCGTTGGACTCGAGCTCATGCCGTTCAAGAGTTCTGCCGTCCTTCCCTTTTGGGTTCGATTCCCTCTAATTCCTAATTGACTCGGAGTACTACAGGCAATGTAAACGTCTCTCTATCTGCGGATTCGATGCTCTCCAACTCTCGTGACCACTGGGGGTTTGTGGGCAGGGATTTTGTCGAAGTCGCAGGTGCAGGAACTTCGTCGAAATTGTGCCCAAAATGATCCACTTGAGACGAGGGCGAATATAAGGTACAGAGAGGCGTGGTAACGCTCGGAGCGCGCCTGCACACATTGCAACATTCTACTGACGCTAAGCAGGAGGTGCTCGTTCGACTCGAGCCCACGCCACCAGGCGGGTATTTTTGGTTCGATTCCTTCTAATTCTTAATTGACTCGGAGGATTAGAAGAAAGGCGAGGGCTCGAAGCGCCTGTAATCAATCCTCAGAAACGCTGAGGTTTCCTGAGCGGGGGTTTCTTCAAATTTGCACCAAAATATTAATGGTTGACTTAGGAAGGCGAAAATAACGCGGAAGGCCTAGGAGGCGTGATAGCACTCGGACCGCGTCTGCATGTATATCCCCGGATTAAGCAGTCCAACAGGAGGTGCTCGTTTGACTCGGGCCCACGCCGTTCGATGGTTGGATCCTTTTTTCTAATTTATGCAGATCCACTCCTGCAACATCAAACCAGTTTAGCCGCGAGGAAGAAAGGAAACAGCGTGCGTGGAATAGGACGATGCGGTTGGTACACGACTTTGCTTTGAAGTGCATGCACTTCCCCAAATAAACCGCGGACAAAAATAAAATTCAGAAGATGACCATGTTTCTGTGTGAGTGATATGTACAGCGACGTCGAACGTTGAGCGATGCGCGCACACTGGGACCCACCTGCCAATGCCAATCAGCCCGTAAGAAGGGCGCGGATACGGAACCATCGATAACCATCACTCGCACCAAGCGGCGCATCTGCACGCGCCTCTTCCGGCCGCAGCGCCGCCTTCGCACTCTCCACTCGAAGTGACCTTCTTGAGCAAGCAAGGCTCTTGCGACACACGAGGCAGTATAGGCACGCCCCCCGGAACACGGAGGAAGTCGAAGAGCCCCTATTTGCGGGATGCGTGACCGAAGACAGACGCTGATTCGAATGTCAAATCACTCTTTTGCACTTTTTCTTTGGCTCCCCGCACTCGCATTGCAGCGCACCTCGCCAGCGCAGCAGACCGAGGCCGCGTTCGAATGGCGCTGCTCTCCTGGTCCCCGCGCGGGCGTCGCCTCCCCGACCTTCGACCCGGCCTATGCCTCGTGTCCTCGCCCCTCCGCACTCGCAGCCATGTGCCTCCTCCTCGCGCTCTACGTGCTCTGCACCCGCTGCACCGCCCTCGCGCTCGACGCCGCCGCCGGGTCCGGCGCCTCCTTCCCCAGCTTCACGCAGCTATCCTACATCGGGGTAGCGGCATACCTCGGACCTTACCCTGGGCCTATGATCTATCAGAGCCCGGTGATGACCGTAGGGCGACGATGAATGAGAACCCGTACCTTAGAGCTCTCCATGATACATCAGCGCCGACCTGTGCCCGCTAGAAATAATATAGAATTAATACCTACCGGCGTCGTCCAAGCCATCCCGTCGTCGCTGTTCACAATGATCAGGAGTGTACGATTGTTTGCATCAAATGAGCTAAATTAAGCTGACGACGTCGAGCGACGCTCGACGTCGTCGGGCACGATGACGACGATAAATACAAAAAAAAATTCTAAAAATATAGAAAAAAATGGGAGCAGCAGCCGCCAGTAGCCTAGTATCTGTCACCAGTGAGAAAATGTCTACATGGCCAAAACCTCGTCCACAAAAGACGGACGAAGCTCCCCCTCCGGTAAGGATGGGATCGCCTCTTCCTCCTCCTCCGTGCTCGCTCCCTCGTCGTCATCGCTGCCCCCCTCGCCATCGTCCGCCTCGTCCGCCTCGTCCGCGTCATCCGCCTCGTCCGCCCGCCTGGCCTCCTCATCCACCTCGCCTGCCCTTCCCCGCCGAATGAGTTCCGGGACATCGGCCCACTCCTTCAGGAAACGGTCGCGCAGCTCTTCTTGTAGGGCCGCCTGGCGTAGCGCATACGCTGTTTCCCCCTCGAGCTGCGGCCCTTCTGGCAGCTCTTTCAGTCCCACCTGCGCCCTCCACCATGCTGCCCGCCATGACAAGAACACGGGGATTCGGCGCATCTCCTCCTCGAGGAGATCCACCTCCTCCCACCAACGCGAAGAGCGCGCGCGCGCCTTCGCCCACTCGATGCGAATCGCTGGCAACGTACGTCAGCAAGCTATAAGTCTCCGCACGGGAAGCGACGCACCTTCGTTCATCGCTTGGCCGTCACCTGGCTCGTACTGCTGTCCTCGGCTGATCCAGATCCAGGACAGCTCCCGTGCCTTCTTGGCCATCTTCTTCGCCTTCTTCGACCTCGACCGCTTCTGCTTCTTCCCCTTCCGCCTCTCCGGGTCGCTGAAGGTCGCGCGCGGCAGTCCCCTTACGTCCTCCTCTTTCAGCTCGAGCAACGACCACTCCCACTCATCTTGCTTCAGAACCCTGCCCAGCGCCACCAGTGCGCGGCGCGCGGCACGATACTGCGCCGCTGCGCGGCGGATCTGGTTGTTGAGGGCGGCGATCTTGTTCCCCGACCGCGTGTTCGCGCGCACCCCCCTCTTGTGTCGATCCTTCAGCTTGTAAAGGTGGGTTCGCACAAGCAGCAACCGACGAAGCTCGTGCAGCGCTTCGTTTGCCTGCCCAACGCGCAGCCGATACTCATGCTCGAAGACATCATCCCGGATGGGGACCGATTTCGCGTCGGGCCCAGGCGCAGCCGCGATGGCGGACGGCAGCCACAGCGTGATGTCGGAGACCTTGATCCCCGGCACCACCTGCACCGCTGCGATGCGCGCGCGCGCTTCGTCCTCGAGCTCCCGTAGCCTCGCCAGCTGGGGGTAGAACTTGGCCTGGATGTCGATCCAGGCGAAGATCTTCCGCCGGAGTTTGCTGCAGCGCTCGATCATGGCGCGGCGCTGGTTCTCCGTCGGGTGCAAACCTGTCGCTGCGACATCGAAAGCAATCGTTCGCCTGGAAGATATTGTCAGCGCATCGACCTTCCATTCACGCGCACGACTCACTGTTGTTCTTCGAGCTGCAGGCCCATCGCAATGAGCTCGGTGATGTGCATATCTCCCCTGACGTCCGCCTCATCCTCCTTCCCTCCCTCCTCCCGCTCCGCAGCCTCCGCCGCCAGATCCCTCCGGACCTTCGCTAGGTGCTCGTCCTTGCGTAGCGTCTCAAACGGGTTCGGCTTGTCGCTGTCCTTCTCCCACGCCTCTGCCATAGCGACCCACTCCTTCAAAGCTTCCAGCGTCAGCGACTCCTCAATGTCGGCGAGCGCCTCCTTTGTCTCCACCATCTCTGGCACCGCATTATGAATCTTTCTGCGCATGATGTAGCCTATCATCAAGTAAGTATCCGTGTCAATGAATGTAGCCAAAAACTGACCTAGCGCGATAATTTTTTTGTGATTCCAGTCGTTAAAATGGTCGTCGAGCGTGTCCCGTCTGCCCCCAGGCCCCATTTCCTTCGTGCTGCCCGCGAGGGGGTTGGCGTCGGCCCATCCGCGCTCCGGCGCCTCGCCGTCAGTCTGGCCAACGTAGGGGGTGAGATTGAAAGAGAACCTCAAGTTACACGCCTCGATATGCGCGGGAAGATGGAACTTGGGGACGAGGAAAGTCATGAACTTTCCCCTCCCATCGAGCGTGAGTGCCTCGTTGTCGTACTTGAGCATCCGATTCCAGATATTAATATGCCATTGACAGGCGATGTCGTAGGAGACAAAGAAGCGGACCAGCTCGGTGCCCGCGATGCTCGCGAAAAACATATAGTCCATATTAATGTACCTGCACGCAAGTTTAGGTTAAGAATCGCGCTCGATCTCGAAAAATGACACGTACCGTTCTCCGAGCTGCAGGTCGCCCACAGCCAAGGGGCGCTTCATATTGTGCCGAGCGCAATCCACTGCGCCGATGCCAGATGACGCTGTCCCCCGCGCTTCTCGGTCTGGCTTATCCACCGCGTCGTGCGCTACGCAGTGGCTACGCTGAACAATGATGGTAAGCTGAGCAGCACACCGAATGAATGGAATACTGCGTACCTCCTGCTTCTCATGCCAAAATTTCCTGACGTGCGCCATGTACTTCTTCACTTCGCAATAGAATGCCCACCCCTTGCCCAGGCCGGGGTCCTTGTCCTCCGTCGAGACGTCCTTGCGTTTGAGTCGAAAATTGGCGTCTATCGCCAGGAACAAAGCGTATAGAAATCTACTGAAAGGTTCGTACTGAAATCCTTGCGCATATAAATAAATGTACTCGCTGTTTCTCCTCCGGCGCATCTTTGAAGTCCGGGGGTATATTCTTACCCGGATGTGGGCATGCGGGGCACAACAGCGCGCACGCCCCCGGCGCTATGTTCCCAAGGCCCTGCGGGTCGTGTCCGCAGCCAGCTCGCTTAAGCATCTGGATGTGCCGCCACTCTCTGACCATTCTTGCGAACTCGTCGTATCGATCCTAACCGCTCGTCAGTTTCACCCGCTGCGCAAGCAAAGTATTACGTACCCTCATCTTTTTCTTCCGCTCCTTGTGCGTCTCCTGCTCCTGTGGCCTCGCGCCCTTCTTTGGCTTGGCCTCCTTGTATCGCATATTATCCGTTTCCC